>OY855907.1:26304817-27656600 GCA_963693305.1 Meandrina meandrites | reverse complement strand
GGAGAATTTAACTTGCCTTGGTCCTTGCCAGGAGACTTTAGATGTCTAGGTGGACGGGAGCGTCGGCGGTTTCCCTTTCCGAGTCGAGCCTTCGTGAGAGAACGCAGCGGCATCTTTTTCAGCAGCATCGAGGCTGAGGGCGTTTTTCAGTGCTTCATCAAAATTTCCTTTGAATCTATTTACTTTGAAGTTCACAGACGAGTCGATCGCGCAAGGCCTCGCTCAGGTGAGCACCGAACTGACATGTGGCCGCCAGATGTTTTAGGTTAGCTGCGAACGAAGACACGCTTCCCCCCTCGTGTTACGTGTAGTTGTGAAATCTGTAGCGTTCAGCAATTACCAACTTTTTTGGTGCGAAGTGGTCCTTCAGGATAGTTGCATGCTGAGCGTACGTTTTCTGTGAAGGAGTCGACGGAGAGCATTCGTCCGAAAGGACATCATAGGCTTTGGCACCCATAACAGAAATCAGTGTTGCTCGGCGTTTGTGCCTGTCTGTCGAATCTTCTGGAACACCATTCGCGACGAAATACTGTTCCAGTCGCTCCAAATATCGATCGATGTTCGTCGAGTCTAGATCAAACTCTTCTATTTTACCTAGGCTCGGCATTACCCGATCCTCGTCGCCAGAATGCTATGTTTTCAAATGAGAAATGCAACTACAACAACACACAAGATGGCCGAACTCAAACCGTATAAGCACGTGTACCACACTGCTGGCGCACATCCGGGCAATACATAATAATAGTATGACGTAATGAACCATGACAATATTTCGTTGCATTCGTTCCAGACATGCTTTTTATCCTAAAGAGGACCCAGATCCATTCTACCACAATGGATTTTTCTTCAAATCGCCTGCAGGCAAGCATACCAGAGCCGAGTCGAGTATTTGAGCCCGATTTCAATTGTATTGATAGCACTCTATAAACCCGGACATGACTCTCTTCAGTGTGACCTTTTCACCTGGGGAAAAAACCCGAGATTAATTTACCTAGGGCGATTTTTTTAAAGTTTTTCCTAGGTAAAGAGCTTTACCCTATGTAAAAGTCTGTATTGTGGCCACAGAAAATATCCAGATTTCCTTTTTTTAAAATGCCCAAGGCTTACACTGTATTGGATGTTACGAATACTTCATTAACAGCGGCTTTCGATAGCATTTTTAATTGTTGCACTCTGTAGACGATGACGATGACAAGAATGGTAATTCTTTCGCTTTGGGGGCATGAAAGTAGGAGCTAGGCGAAAAGCGTTAATTCCGCCGCCATGTTAGCCCCAGTCTCCAGCCGATTTTCTAGGACGATGTATATCCATAACGTCCAAGCGTGCACCCTATGAGTAAAATAACATAATTACTTTTTATCTACAGAGACCTTTCCTATAACGAAATACAATACTTACCAAGTGGGTTGTTCCGTTCTTTAAAGTTATTAGGAAGTTTGTAAGTATAAAGCAAGTATTGTTCTTGCATATTAATTCCTAGCATTTTAATCGTCTTGAAGAGGTGGCAAACTGTTCTTTGGGTGGATGGATGGATTTAACCTTATTTTTGGATTTATGGATTTAACCTTTATTTAACCTTAAAGCGTGTTGAATGTTAATCAACTGAAAGTCCGTAGAGGGTATGATAATGTAGCAGGGAAGAGCGGGGCTGATGAATCGAATTCTATGGCAATAATGCCACAGTGATTTTCGCGACCTGTAGACTGGTGACGAATATAACTTAAAATCAAACGAGACTTACATGTAAGTTGAAGTTTGATTGCCATTCTATGAGTCGGCAGCCTCTTGGCTTGGCTGTGGGAAACTGTATACTCAGCACAACCAAATCTAGACTTACTAGCAATTCTCTTTAATTTAATTTTTTTTCTTTTGCAGGAGATTAGCCTCGAATAAGATTCAGAACCTCACCCTGGCTGTATGGGCCCCTCTTACAGCCTTAAAAGACTTGTAAGTTTGACGAAATTTCAGGGTTATTAAATCAATCAATCAATCAATCAATTCATCCATCCATCCATCCATCCATCCATCCATCCATCCACCCATCCATCCATCCATCCACCCACCCATCCATCCATCCATCCATCCATCCATCCACCCATCCATCCATCCATCCATCCATCCATCCATCCATCCATCCATCCATCCATCCATCCACCCATCCATCCATCCATCCATCCATCCATCCATCCATCCATCCATCCATCCATCCATCCATCCATCCACCCACCCATCCACCCATCCATCCATTCATCCATCCATCCATCCATCCATCCATCCATCCATCCATCCATCCATCCATCAATCAATCAATCAAATTTATTTATCCTAAACCCCTAGCAGTTCTGGTAGACGATCGAGGGGAATAGGTCCTCATTACCGTGTAAATGAGATGTGATCACTCAAACCTAACTCAAAGGCCCCTGATGGTACAAATAAGATTGCCACCTTGCCGTGGTGGGGGCTTGCGTGCTCCAGTGAGCCTGATAGCTATGCTGGCTGGACTGGTTAGGGGCCAGACAGAGAGCAATCTACCGGTCCTCCAGGTTTGGGGCTTTTGCACAGGGTTAACGACCCTGTCATGTAAAAAGCCTTTAATTTGTTACGGAAACAGCAACATGTAACTTACATAAATCATCTGTGCAGAACGAGCCTCCGGAACTCATGCCATGGGCAGCAGTGAATGCCGAGAGTGAAAACACCCGAAACTCTGCAGGTGATAGGATTCGAATGACTGACAGTGGCCAAAGCCGAAAGGAAGCCGCTGTCACGACAACGGGAGCCGTCAGCGCTAAAACAACTACACTGATTGGCTTTTGGAATGTCCGAACAATGTATGAGCAAGGTAGGATGGCGCAGGTCATTGCTGAAATGAAGCGTTACAAACTTGATATCTTAGGCATAAGTGAGAGTAGTCGACAAAATCTGGGAGAATGAAGACAACAACAGGAAAGACAGTTCTCTACTCTGGGAGAGAAGATGATCTACATTATGAAGGGGTTGCAATCATCATGAAGAAAGGGATGGAAAAGTACATAATGGAGTGGAAGCCAGTAAACTACAGGATTATTAAACCACGATTTAAGGGCAGGCAGACTAACTTGTCCATCATATACAATGCTATGCACCTACTAATGACAGCAACGACAGAGATAAAGAAGCCTTTTATGAGCAATTGCAAGCAACACTTGAGAACGTCCATTGTCGAGACCTCCTGCTAGTGATGGGTGTTCTTAACGCCAAGGTGGGCTCAGACAACAGATTTACCTATCTCTGCAGCATCATCAGTAAAGATGGAGGAACTGACCTGGACATCCAGAGCCGTCTCAACAAGGCTAGGAACTCGCTCAACATGATGAATAAGGTATGGCGCTGTTCCACTTGCAGTACTCGTACCAAGCTGAAGCTCTATCACAGCTGCGTCCTCACAACCCTTCTGTATGGTTCAGAGTGTTGGCGTTTAACGGAGAAGGATCTATCAAAACTCTCCACATTTCACACCAAGAGCCTTCGGTGTATTTTACGCATCTTTTGGCCTAATGTAATCTCAAATAAAGATCTCTTTGAACGGTGTGGAACTGAACCAATGGCTACCATCCTGATGAGGAGACGCTGGAGGTGGATTGGCCACGTCACCCGCCAAGAAGCCCCCATTGCAAAAACCGCTATGCACTAGACGCCAGAAGGGAAACAAAAGAGAAAGATCACATGGCGACGGACGATTGAGAAGGAAATAAAGGAGATGGGGAAGACCTGGGAGGACATCAAGTTCATGGCAAGGGACCGCCAGATGTGGAGGGAGCACGTTGCTGCCCTACATGCCACTTAGGCGTAAAGGGGATGAGTGAGTGAGTCAGGCTCCCACGTAGTCTTCGGTACACTTGGTGGTCTGTATGCACTTATAATTAGCAGCTTTTTAGATGACCTCGATGTCTGAATCATCCGTGACGGACGGTGATCATTACAATACAATCTAAAGCCCTTAATGTAAAATTGTGAATCGGGATACGCATTACCCACATTGGTCTCACTCACAATCATTACATCAAAACAGACCTTTGAGCATGAGGGCCTTTAGCTGGAAGAATTTGAAGCCGGCTACGCTGTTGAGATTTACATGACCAATCTTCAAGTTCTTCTTGTCTCTATACTTGCGAAGAATCAGCGTGGTCAAATGCAATACTCATATCGACAGTATCCGAGTCATATAATAAAGCCCTTGAATCTGGCAAAACATTAAAAAAGCATTTCGTGCACAACCATTCCCGTTGAGTCAGGCGACGGCCTTTTAATGTCATACCTACGCACTTACGATGATAGCGGCACTGACATAAATCACAGTAGATTACCCTGTGATTCTTGGCGATTGTTCTATCACACACTGCACACTTAGGCTTACAGCTGATTTGGTTCTTTTTCCGGATTGATTGAAGTATCCCCTCCCATGAGCAGGATTTGGCAGGTTGCGGTCAAACTGGAGTAATATGCGCATGCTTTCTTAGAACGCTTGGGAGTCTTGAGGACAAATTTGGGCGCCCCTTGAGTGACACGAACAACGAAAAGACGCCACTGTTCAGATGGACGAAGAAAATTCGCATCGATGACTTTCAACTCAGCTCTATTATCAGCAGATGTGAGTCAGAAAAGTAGCCTTTGTGCGTTTTTGCTAATCCGGCCAGTATCACGCACA
The DNA here is from genome assembly GCA_963693305.1 of Meandrina meandrites. Classification (NCBI taxonomy): domain Eukaryota; kingdom Metazoa; phylum Cnidaria; class Anthozoa; order Scleractinia; family Meandrinidae; genus Meandrina; species Meandrina meandrites. The sequence goes on along the minus strand of OY855907.1, from coordinate 27,651,913 downwards.
GGCGAGGACGCGAATAGTCAGGTCGATTTATATGCTGGGACAATAAAGCTCGATAACAAAGTGTGATGTCAGTTCTTTGACATCCGTTACATTTGGACCCATTGTTGAAGTCATAGGTCACCGGAGGTCTTAGCAGCGTCTCTCTGGAAAATATGCAAATATGTGGCGGCAAAGGAGTTTGTGCTATACTGTATCAGTTGAAATAGATCCAGTTATAAAGGGGTATGGTATATCTCACATAGCATTAAACTTATTGAAAGGAAATTTTTAAAAGGGAATGTAGTGTTCAGACAATCATATTAGAGCTATTTTTCCACGTTGTATGAAAGTGTTGAAAGTATGAAAGGTGCGATGTTATTTTTCAATGAAATAAAATAATATAAATTGTTTAGATAACTGTGGTGGTTCTATAACTAGTCTCCCAATATATTGTAATAAGCAAATAAATACTGGTTAGCAAAAAGGGTAGTCCGCCAGGGGGCAGCGTGGCCTAGTGGTTAGAGCGCTGGACTTGTAATCCGGAGGTCCCGGGTTCAAATCCTCCTCCCTGCCACTAGATGGATTTGTCTTCGGTGGTCCCGAATTCAACTCCTCCACGCTTTGTAAATAGCCAGGTGGTCAGCCTCATACCAGTTGGGTTTTTTTAACAAATTTCTGTTCTATTTGTAAATATTTGTTTGCTTATTTACAGTGTCCACAATTAGTGCAACAGTGCTAAATACCCTGACGCTTAAATAAAGTGATTTATTTATGAGCTTAGGTATACTAATTTGAGACTTTTTTTCTACAGAGACCTTTCCAACAACAGAATTCAATATGTACCAGATGGAATATTCTCAGAAAAATTAGCGTTACTGTATGTATCTTGAAAAAGAATGGTTTATAAGAGGAATCGCAATTGTACATGATAACTTCCTGTATACACGCAAACAAATTCCTCCTCAAAAATTTTGAAGGTGTCCCATAATACATAAAACATGTTTTTATATATATTTCAAAACTAAAACTTCTGTAGAAGTTTTAGTACTTTTAGTACCTTTTTGGTACGCTTTGGTGGCATATCAGGTTCGTTTGGTCTCGCCATGGGTATTTTGGCTCGACTGCGTCTCGCCAAAATACGAACCATGGCTCGACCAAACTCGCCTGATATGCCATCAAAACGTACCGAAAAGGTACGATTAGGTATAAAGACAATATGGATCGCGTCTCCTAAAGAACACGAAAAGAATATGTGGGAACATGAAGGCGCCGTGCAAAAACAATCGCCTGCGTTGACCAAAATACTGAGAGAAATTAACCAAAAACATTTGACAGCAAATCACCATTATTTATCTTTTAAAAAATCGCGTTTCTCGACCTGCCAAAGTTTTGTGCAGTTTGTAAACGATTCGAACTTGGCGTCATGGCTGCTCGGTTTGGAGCTCAAAGGAATACAACAACGAACAAATAATGTCATGAGCTACTTTAATTCTTCAATACCGTAAGGAATGATAACCTGTCCAAATTTACATTACAACTCAGTCAAGTTTATTACATCATCATCGCACATCATCGCACTTATTGCGTTACCTTAATACTACCTTTATAATCACTGAATTTACTTATTTCTAGAGCTTTGGAAAATAACATGATAAACTTCATTTCTAACGAGACCTTCGTGAAATATACAAAACTGGAATATCTGTAAGAAGTGCAAAATTTGCTACACATAATATTTAGACTTGATAGATATGTTTCACTCCAGCTGTCCCTTTTTGACCAGATGTTTAATCATTGCTGAATAAGTTGTAGTTATTTTCGTACCTCACTTGTTACTATAGCAACAGTTTAACATGTAGAAACTGTAGAAACACCCTTAATTTTCCCTTAAGTGTTTATAACTCTAAAACTAGTCCGGGGACCTCCAGTTTTATTATCGAATAATGATCGGCATGTCAAGATGCACCTTTTTGCAAAGTTAAAAATTTTCTGCGGAGTGGTTTCAGAGCCACCTCAAATTTCCGAAAATTTAAGGTGGCCCTGAAGCCGCTCCGCAATGATTGGAGATTTGTTTTGTATCATTATTGTAGCTGCAACTGATAAAGATTTGTAGTACTGACCCATCAAAGTTTAAGAGATAGAAAGTGCTGGAAACCATTGCGAGCCTACTTAAGAGTTGTGGCAGTTTGTGATTTGGGAAGTGGTGCCGCTAACTTAGAATAAGCTTACAATGTATTTGTGAACCGTCTTGTTTTCCGTTGCGGTTTGGTTGTACGATTAACTAATTCTGTTTCATCGTACGCGTTGTTAAGTACCCTAGAGAATTTTATGAACGGAAATGAATTAATTTCCTTCATTTCTGTTAACCCTATTCAGACCGGGCTTTTTTGGATCTTTTCAGACCGGGGGGGTGGGGGTATTCACCCACCCCCTCTGTAACTTCCAGAATATTTAAGCAATCGCAATAAAACTTACAGGATATATAGTATGTCTTAAAATCTATCTTTTCATATACGTCACGTGCGGTGATGACGTCACATCACATGACAATTACGTCATGATGTCAAAAAAGCCGCCATCTTGGATCCGCCATCCTGGATTTCAAAATTTTTCCAAAACATCAGAAAATCACTGAGAAATACTCTAAATCTATAAAACAGTGCAAAAAAACCTAAAAGAGGCGAAAATAGCTGAATTAAAGTTAATTTTTATTAATGGAAACACAAAAATTGCAAATTTGGAAAAACATGTCTGTCAAAATGACGTTGCCATGGCAACGTCAAGTTCCAGACAAAATAACCTATCCTACCAATTTATTCCCAGATAAATTTTAGAAAAACTCGTAAAGTTTGGCTACGTTTCGTTGAATCTTGAAAAAGTTATTAACGTTCAAAGTCAGCGCGGGCACTTTCTGCCCCCCCCCCCCCCCCCCGGTCTGGATAGGGTTAAGTGTACGTAAAGCCTGAACTCACTCAGCCAAGCAAAGGTAGTAAACTCGCAACAACACCGGCGTGAATATTCGTTTACAAATCTAAAATCACGCGCACGAGATTTCAACACGCTTTCGTGTCTCGCGTCCAAGCGATGTAGCCCGTCCGGATTAAATCGTAGATAGCTAAGCCCATAAATCATAAATTAAAGCTTATAGAGGTATAGCTAACAGACAATAATAACCATTTTTGCAATAACGTGAATTCACGAATTTTTCACGACCTCTAAATGCGAGCGTCTGAAACACCTTTTGGAAGGTAAAAATCAATGGGAATTTGTTAATTTCACCTCAAATTTGGACAGTAGCTAGTTCAACAACAAAAATATTGTGTCCGCTTTTTTTATTATTATTATTTCTGTATACTTTTTCTACAAGAGTGTTTTTTTACGATCACTCCACTATTTTTAACCCTATAATTTCAAAATGTCGTGTAATTTGTCATTGAAATTGAACATGGCAAAACGCAGACACGTCTAGCTTTTCAGCGCTTGGGTCCGGAAACCGAAGAATAAAACAAATTTAAAAGCGAAATAAGACAAAAACACTTTGACTTGTAGTTTTAAAAAGGTAACTCGGACGCTCGCATTTAGAGATCGTGAAAACTTCGACATTAATTCACTTTATTAGCTGGTTAGCTACCTCTATAAGCTTTAATTTGATATTGGGGTTAAGCTATCACCAAGCGCGCTATATCGCTTGGTCGTGAAACACCCCCAAAGATATACGGTAACCTTAAGAGAAACAAAACAAATGTTAGCGGGTATAAAAGTAGACCAGTTGGATAATAGATCGCTAATTATATTTTGGTGTGCAGTATCGCTATCTGGTTTTACTCGTTTTTGTTTGCGGGATTCTTCTGTGAGTTTAGTTTGTAATAGTGATTTTGATCGTTGTAGCTCCACTTTAAGGACGTTCGCGCGAAAATCTTCCAACATTGACATTTTTCTAAAACTTTCACCACTGTGAGTTTATGGGTTACTCATGTCAGAAATGTAAAAAAATCGGGGGGTCACCGAATTCGTTTCGGAGATAAGATGTCCGAAAGATCACCTTAAAATCTTATAAATCGGCCTTCGTTTCTGACAATAGCGACAGTGTCTGTTTGCTCAAAAATAATGCGATTAAATTCACGAAATGTAATTTTCTTTTCTAAATATTGTTTAAGTGGATCTATTAAGTAAATTGATTCAACTGGTGATGTTCCTTTAGAAAATCTAATCGTTTAGTGATCACATTTGCACTCGCCTGGCAGTTGAAAGACGGGCAAGATTTGATGCCGCATGGGCAAAAAAATTAGAAACTTGTAGACTTCCAACATTGACTTTTTGTTCATTTTTTTACAATCTGTCGAGAATCGCAAAACAAAGCTGTCTATCAAAAAAAAAAATGGGGGTCACCGAAGTTATCTGAACAGCTACCAGCCCTATATTTGTTTGGAAAGTTTTCTCAGCGCGCGCGCTCGATGCATGACGTGGCGCGACGTTGCGACATGAATTACGTGCGCAGTAAGGATGCGCAAAAACAATTAGCGCGAACGTCCTTAAACACACACACACACACACACACACACACAAATTAGACACGGAATGTTCAATAAAATGTACAAACTAAAATCTACAAACGATTTACGATTTATGATTTACAAGAAGATCTGAAAACCTACACAACTTCAAATTCATTTATAAATGACAGAGGTATAAACAGATTCTCACAATAAAATTAAACTGAAGCTTCGTGCATACACTTACGTATGTCACCTAATATCTGGAGTAGGCTTGTAAATTTTGCAGAACAAAGCTTTCAAACGTGAAACCAGACCTAACTATTGGAAACGAACACAGCAGTATTGAAGTATTAAAAATCACGCGAAAAGCAACAAAAACATATGACTTGTTTTTCGTGCAATTTCGTCTGCTGATTGTTATTATAATTTCAACCCAGGACTCAAAGGACCTTTTTACATTCTGGTGTTTGCATACTTATTATACTCGGTTGGCAATAGATACATTTACAAATCGTACATGGGCACCCGCACTCAGATGTTATGCTCTAAGATCGATCTTCGATTATAGTTTTATTCGAAAAAAGGTGCTGTTTGAACCAAGCTGACTTGCTGCTGTTGCTGCCCGTCCAGTTCGTGGTTAGATCTCGGTACCCCAAGAGTGTGACGGCTTTTCCTTGCCAGCGAGTGCTTCGTTTGGGTCTAATTTTCCCCGCAAGTGTCGTTGCAGTTGTATCGTTTTCATTTTATCGTTTTCAATAGTGTAGAATAATATAATCTGAAATCTGAAAAAATCGTTACATCGTGACCATCTTTGTTAACTTACACTTTATTTTTGGTCATAAGGTGTTTCTTTCAATTTGAAAGCATAGTGATATATCTCCCAAAATTCAGATGGAATTATCGATTAAACTATACGTAAAATTAATATTAACATTTTTCCCTTAACTTTTAGATCCCTAAACCGAAACCGTTTGAAGACTGTTCCTTTTCGAGCCTTTTCTTCACACCATTTGGTATTTATGTGAGTGTTTTTAATATTAACGTGCAAAACTTAAGTGAACAACAACTTAATTACCAAAAAAAGATTTCATACAATGCTTCAAAAAAAAAATTAAAACAGAATATTGGTAACAACACTCAGAAAAACTAAAAAGCTTATCGAGCTGAGCGAAGTTAAATTAGGTTAAAACTAAGACGGTGGTTGGCAATAAAGGAAAAATAAATAAATAAATAAATAAACGGTTAATGAAAAACGTTAATAGCTAACATAAACATTCTATAGCAAAATACATAAAAGCTAAATAAAGAAAATGAGTATTAAATATTAAGTAACTACTAGGTGCCAGATGAACACTCATTAATGTTGGCAGTATTTCTGTAAGATGTTAAGTTTAACTTCATTTTTGAACATTTTGAGGGGGAGGTATTTGATGTTTTCATCCAAGTCATTCCAAACTTTTACAGCAGCAAAGCGAATGTTGAATTTACCATAGTTTGTTTTGACAGAGTTCATCTCTAAAGTATGGTGCACAGCAGTACGGTCATGAATACAAGAACACCTACGAAAAGGAATACCAGTACAACTTTTTCTATCTAGGAAATCCATCCCTAGAGTCCAATCTCTTCTCTGTCGTTGAGATGGAATTAAAAGCATAGACTCAGGAAACAAAGCGACCGTGACAAGTTATGATATCATCGCATTTCGCATTACAATTATACTTTGACCTCTTTGAACCTATTACTCACAACAACAACAACAGCAAATGTTAATAAAACCATTTGCGATTTATGTTGGCTGACTGAGTGACCGACTGGCTTGCTGACTGACTGACTGACTGACTGACTGACTGACTGACTGACTGACTGACTGACTGACTGACTGACTGAATGAATGAATGAATGAATGAATGAATGAATGAATGAATGAATGAATGAATGAATGAATGAATGAATGAATGAATGAATGAATGAATGAATGAATGAATGAATGAATGAATGACTGGCTGACTGACTGAATGAATGAATGAATGAATGAATGAATGAATGAATGAATGAATGAATGAATGAATGAATGAATGAATGAATGAATGAATGAATGAATGAATGAATGAATGAATGAATGAATGAATGAATGAATGAATGAATGAATGAATGAATGAATGGGCACCTGGGCACCTGGGCACCTGGGCACCTGGGCACCTGGGCACCTGGGCACCTGGACTTATTAGGGACCTTAAGATACGAGGACGGGAAGGCCAGGACGGCAACGGCAGTGGAAGCGAAAAACTCACACGATTCCAGTCGTGTTTTCAAAAACAAAATGCTTAAGTTGTGTATTTTCGTACAGGACGGCGATGTCAATAACTGGAGCTTTATAAAAGCACTTTACAAAACCAGTGACATCCTCTCGAAACGGTAGAAACCATATCCTATCAAGCCTAAACGATGGTGAACAGATTCTTCGTGATATATATGAAGCAAACATCTAATATTAATAAAGAACTAGGAATTTCCGTATGAAGAAATCAAGCGAAACAATCTGACCTGGTGACGTAAAGAAGCAATGGCTTTGCTTTTCGCTACCGGAACGCTTAAGAATCCTTTCGAGAATCCTGACTTCATGTGAATGTTTCATTTCTCTCTGCAATAGTATAAACAAGAATCTATATTAAGACAACATACATCAAGTTCCGGGAATGATGAAAACACAACTAAAGACCGATTCATTTATGTGTATTTACTTTATTTGCTCCATAGATGCTTTCAAGACACTCGTTTTTCTCAATTTCCTCAGCTGTACTTACACTTATTTATTTCCTTTACTTCACTTTTGATCCGCTTGAACATTCGTGACAGCGACTGAAACACAGACGAACAGGCTAGGAATATTTTCATATTTTTCCCAAATTCCAACAAATTTCTACGCCACAATCACGAAAAATGCGAGCCTAATAAACATTCTCGCCAGTATAACTGAAAACAACGTCGATTAGAATGTTTGTCAAGCAAAAACAAGCGTTAAATACTCACGTTCCCGATACGACGGCAAATCGCGTGAAATGACGTCCTCGACGAGACGAGGACGGCAGGGAGATGAGTTGAGAGTTCTCGTGCGCATGCCTGGTTGTGTAAATTTACTTCCGGTACCCCTCCTAGCACCTCCCGTCCTGGTATCTTAAGGTCCCTATTGACTGGTTGACCGACTGGCTGGCTGGCTAACTGGCCGGCTGGTGGTCTGACTGACAGGTTGCAGACGGGTAGGCAAGCTGGAAACTGATCTCAGTAGCTGGTGGTCACTGTTCGCATGACTAACAGGTACATAAGGTCTTAAAATAGAAACCAACATTTTATTCAGTTTCCGTCATTTGTAATAACTACATTAGTCGTTTTGTATACTTCTCCTAACTATTTATACTGATTTACTTCTAAGAACGTTGTCGGATAATCCTATAACGACAATCGAACCAGAGGCATTTTTTCTCTCTCATCATACTACATCGCATGTGTAAGTAAATAACAGTGGAAAGCAAATCTATTTTTGGTGTAGTCAGAGAAATAAGAATAGGAATGCCACAAATTGGAAAGCTAAATATGTTTGGATAACCAACCACTCAAGAACCGGCACAAAGCAGATGTCATTTTTTACTTCTTCACTGACAATCTGATGTTTGGTAAACTGTGCCTCGCACGTATTTTCTCGTCCGCGTATCACTGAAACTTAAGTGCTCACTGTTCTCATATGCGGTTCTTGCGCAAGCTATGTTTGTGCACTAGTCAGAGAAACTCGCCTTGTTTTCAATATTTTGTTAAGTTCCACTTACTCAGTGGTATCGATAAGATAAAGTATAGGGATTATAATAAAGCTTTTACTAATTTATTTTCCTATGTATACAACAGATATTTGCTGTGGACCGCACTAAAGGCATTCAGCCTTGAGTCAATTGAAAGCGACGTTCATGGTGGTGTTCAAATGTAAAGTGTACTAAGTTCGATGCATGCTGCAGTGATATATCTTGTTAGTCAAACCACAGACACCCCAAGTTCACTATGCGATATATTCATGAAACGTACGCGAACGCGACTCTCGTCTTCAAGCAGTGTCGTTTTACAAAGAGGCGGTTTTTTTAAGGGTTTATAAGCGTACGCCTATCCGCCAGTACAGACTGAGGGAGAGGGGAGAGGGGAGAGTCCCGAGGCAGGTGAGTGTAAGTTAACAGGTTGTCAGCTAACATGTTTCATATTGGACATTCATGTTATGGACAGTTTAAAGCTATCAAAACAAGGTGTCCGCTGACCAGCATCACACGACCATATCACTGGCTCAGGTGTAAAGGTCATCGGATCGGTTTTTTAAGTTAACGCTGACAAGGCATTAGTTTTCCATTGAATCGAGGGCTCAAGTCCTATTTTTTCTCTATAGTAATGATTTTGTCAGCGAAATTTCTGCGATTGCAGTTGGCGATTTATTTTGGCTATGGATCTTTCTGGAGCAGCTGCGTTTAATTACTCTAACTGTCAATGAAAGTATTTTCACAAATTATTAAGAGCCAAAGTGTATGTGTGGAGCATACTATAAACTACATCGAATGATAGAGCACGACTAGGAGAACAATGTACTGAAAACCTCTTTACAATGTGACAAATATTTTTTGAGCTATAACAATTTAGAGGAATTTTAGTGTTCCCACGGGAACTATACTTTTTCCTCAATTCAACCCTCTTGGTTTATTTTTTCATTTTTCATTGAAAAATGCTATAAATTCGATAAAATGAAGATCTTGGTGCACCTAACAATCGTATCGTTTTAATTTTTTGTTTTGTTTTCGCCTTTAAAACGATAATTCAATCTCTTAAATAATCGATGACGTCACTTTTTGTGACGTCAAATAATAGTTTTTGGCAACCTCGTTCCCAGGCCCTCTGTCCTTTTCTTCCTTTGTCGTCGACGAGAGAGACCCTGGATGAGGCTGGTCACGTGGCACTCAAAATCCGGATGCTTTTTTTTCAATTTCTGTATTAAGGGAGGGGTAGCAGAGTGTTTTGATCGTCACAGTGGCAAATGCTGTTTATTTCAAATCCTCCGCGCGGGCAAGCAAAGTAGAGCTATCCGCTTTATTAGGGTTCGAAGTCGTATTTGCTGATCGATAAAGAACGCTACATTATATCTGGCATCTACGAAGAATAGAACACTTTCGTTCAATAAATTCGGCAGACGAATGGAGCACGAACGTTTCAACGGTTAGTGCATGCAAAACGTGACGTACCGAATCGGACTTAAACCAGTAGATCATAATGATAAGAAAAGCTTTAATTTGGATTTTATAGCTATACCCGTTCTGAACATCCAAGGTAATCAGGCTGCAACACAAGCGGAGTTGGAAACACGAGAAAGAACTTCACGAGAAAAAAAACATTTCAAAAGTTTTATCTCAGGGGAATCACCGTTTTACTGAATGGGCATTCTTTGAAGTTCAAATTGTCAAATCTCCTTTAATATTTGAGATATTAATAAACAGTTTTCGTTTTTAACTGTTTTGGTTGACCTCTTTTGGAAATGATAAAGCAATGTTGGAATTTACAAATTGTAATTTAAGAGTATGGTGTGGCGTCATTGATTATGACGTCATCACCTGACTTTTGCTGTCAATTTTGTTGTCAAAAGAGTTGTACTGTTGTCTTCTATTTACTTGCCAAGTTTGATAATGGTATGCCAAGTTCATCTAAAGTTATGCTAACTTATATCCCCAATGTGGTTGTTAATTAGTATATGCCATTCTAATGATATCATTTGCTATTCACCTCCGAGCAAACCAAAATGGCCTGTGTGCCAAAAGTGTAATTTAAAACAAGTAAATCAGTGTTCATAAGAAGCTTTTTTCTGATAGTATCACTCATAAAATCGCTAAAAATGCGGTAAATTGTTTTGTTTACTATCGCGAATTACGATAATTAGTTAAAAAATTCGGAAAGTTAATTCTTGACGCGATTCTAGAATCTCAAACCTCAAACTATGGTCCCTATCTCGATCCTGAATGCAACAGTCGCTTACATAAGCCACCAATTTCTTGCATTCATTCAATCCCGCCATCAATTCAGTTCTGTATTCGACTTGAATAACGTAGTTGTCTTCTCGCTTGTAGGCATTCTAGTTCTGATTACTATAGTGTTGTGGTTTCTCAAATCTCTACTGTATTAACTGCAGTTACTTCAGAAAATTCTAAAATTTCTTCTCAGAGATTGCAGGTTGTTCGCGGAATCTTGTGCAAGGTTTCAAACTGCAAGTTTGCCACGCAATGGAACGGCAGAGCTTGTGAATTATGACGAATATTAAACTTTCCACACTTGACACGTCACAAGCAATCGAACAAAACCACAACTTTTATTTAAAAATGCACAAATATCTATCTCTATCTTGGCGATTTATACCGGATGTTGTCGCACGCGCATGTCTTTTCCCGCCCCTTATCTCGGTCGCGCGTACGATGAAAAGGATGAAAAGGATGTGAAATTTTGCACTCTCAGATAACTTTTTCGGGCCGGCTGTTTCACTGGTTTGGTATATACTAGAAGAAATATTTACCTCAATGTCGGTGAAACGAGGTGGAGATTTACTATATATCCCCCATTATTTACCTCAAGCTCGGTGATTGACTGTTAGAACAGACAAAGCATGCTAAATTTGTTTTTTGCTTGTCTCAGATTTTTCAAAAATGGAAGGGTTGGATCGTTGAAACTTGGCACAGAAGGGGGCATGATATATCTGTAAGTGTCTTAATTAGGCAGACCTATCTTTTAAGTTCATATGTGCGCTAAAAACAGTTACTCCATGGAAAATATGCTTGTACGATTTGTGTTCACGATTTGAGTGGTACAAGAAAACGAAACAGTAAGCTCAGCGGAAAGTGAGTTTTCTGATACAACTAAACCAGTGAATAAAATGTTACAAAACATTTTGCAAGGTGTAATCTGTTTATATTTTAGACACTCAGACTTTTGAAAAGTAAAATTGCACAACCTTTCATCATTTGTTCGCGAGTTTAGGAAATCCATTCATCTGCGTTAACCTAAGTCAACTAAATATCAGTTTGCCTTTCGAAATCAAATATTTAACGCAATAAATTTTGATAGAAAACATGAATGAGGCTTACAAGACTATGTATGTATGTATGTATGTATGTATGTATGTATGTATGTATGTATGTATGTATGTATGTATGTATGTATGTATGTATGTATGTATGTATGTATGTATGTATGTAATGACGCAATGCGAAATCGAGCGAACCTTTACCAGAGTAAGTCAAGAAAATGGTCTGCGAAAACCAAGGACAAACCTCTAGTGTCTGAATCAAAACACGCCACCATATCTCGGAGTGACGACGGCTCGTATTCTTGTCTTTCGTTTGTGCGGACGCTGCATTTCTTCGTGTTTCCTTTTTGCTTGAAGAAACGCAATCGACAAATCAGCGTCTCCATTTGCTTTTTCAATAGTGTTCGACAATTGGCTTCCTTGTTTTGCAAATAAACGACTTAAGAGCCATACTCTGTAAAATTCGGAAAATATCAAAAAGTCGCTGCCATGGTACCTCACCGATTTGGCCGAAATTTTGCATGCAATCATGATTTGGGGTCCTTACTACTAATATGATGTTTTAAAGCTTTACTTTGGAAGTTATGGAGACGGCCAATTTCGACCGGTTTCGAGGACTAGCCAATATGGCGGATCAAAGGACTTCTTGTTACTCTATCTCCGAGCCTAACATGATCTTTTAGCAAAAACCGTTAACACCACCTTGAAGAACTATATTTTTATCTTTCGTTCTACATCGAACATTTTGCTGAAATAAAAAGTTTCAATTTTAAAAGAGCTACGGTACTTAACCAGGATGATTTTTCGACTCATAAATTTACAGTATATCAAAAGACCTATATCTCCCATGTTATGTCGATTGGGAACTTACCATTTAACAGAAATGTAGAGTATTTATAGATGAATTGACATCAGAAATAAAAAAAATGGGCAACTTCATTTGCACGAGAGAAAAACAAATTACAAGTTACTGTAGTTTGCAGTATGATCAGGCACCAATCAACAAGAACGTCCTGGGAATGTCAGCAAATTTTCTTTTCGAACAACGATTTTAGTACCATAAATAAGACGAGAAAATAGTTTGAACAATTTTGTAGACGGCTTTCGATCACTGCTTTGATTTCATTGATAAAAATAAAAAATGGCCTCGGAACAATTCCATGTCAAATATGCACAAAGCAAGCAGCGCACTTTACAAAAATATCATAAAATATTATTCTACATTTCAAGACTATCAAAATATGGAATGAAGTGACAAAAACAGCAACATATTCTTAGGAGACTTGTAAGTGCAGTTAAATATAGATCTAGTAAAACGTAAAAAATTATGCACCAGTCATTTGAATCCCCCTGACCTCCCCCCTCGGGCATGAGCAGGGTAAAAGCGGGGCTTTCACTTCAGATTCACTCCATTTTGGTCCCCGTTAGACGGGGGATGCGCCAGAAATCATGGTCTTCGCATCCCGGACCGGTGGAATAAGCGGGGCAGTCACTCCACGGTCAGCGGTTTGCGTTTTCGCGCCGCATAGTAATTTTGCATACATTATTTATGTTGACTGCACTCAACTGGACTCGCTCGATCGATCGGTGCTCAGTGTCGCTTCAATTCGCTGCATTTATAGCGAATTAACTAATGCTTTGCAAAGTGTCATACCGGAATTCAAAGAAGGCTGTATTGTTTCATTTTGCTATGATCTTGCATTTTGTAACATAAAGTTGTAAAACAGAAATAGTTTTTAATAACCTTTTTAATATTAAAAATATAAAGTTGATTTGGAAATTTTCAAATTGTCGTCTTCTTCCTTGTCCATCGAGGTTAGGTTACACTTTGCAAGTGTATTGCTAGCTGCTGTGAAATCAACGTGTTCATTTAGGGGTGGTGAATGGTCCTTCAAAAAATGCGCGTCTCGCAAAAATTAAGCCAAATTCCAGGGGTCTCGTCGTCTCGTATTTTTATGGAGGGCCTTCTCGGAGTCTCGATTTCTTTTTCAATGCTAAGGAAGTCTCGGGCTCGCAGAAAATGTATCAGTCTCGCCGTCTCGCAAAGTCTCGCATATACCATTCGACACCCCTTCATTTCACGGCTACCAACGTTTTCATTATCCCTTATTGTCATCCCTTGTTGCGCTTGGCTATAACAAGTTTTCTACAAGGGATTACCATATGTGTGGATCATACGGGGGCGGGGGAGTTCACCATTCACTGTTCACTTGTGCATTATTCTTTGTCACGTATTGCATTTGACGCTGTTCCTTTGATTTAATAATTTCAAAGTTGGACTTACTTTGCGTTTTATTAAGGCATTCCAATATCTAACAGTTCTCCTTACAGTTAAGTTAAGTTCCAGTCAAGATTGGCATCATGGTTCTGTGTTTCTGGACGGAATACCGCATGCGACCATGCGAAACTAAATAAATAAACTGCACTTGAAATGAACAATTTTAGCAATTGCAAAGGGTTGGGAGGCGGGGATCAATTATACCTCCAAAAATGCCTGCTGTCGAAGAATATGGGAGATATTCGCGCACTACGAACTCGACAAACGAAAAGAAAAAAACTATTCTGTTATCTTTGTTATTTCTGAATAGGATGTAATGAGATTCTTGTTTTACATCATCTTTCTAAAAGTAATGTCATTATTGGAATAGGTGCATTTATCGATGGAATAGTAGTTCTTACTGGTAAAGTGACGCTTTGTTTGAATATAGATAAATGAGCGTGCTTGTATTGCAATAAGGGGGCTGGTTTACTAGACAAAGGTTGCGTATAGAATGTATTAGTGGCATGGACAATGTCCGGGATGAGAAACCACACTTTAGAAAACATCATTACAGCGCTATTTTTATGTCCCCATCTTTCTACTGTTTGGCCTAGAACTACATAATCAATATAACAACGAGCTTTTCAGTCCATATTTGTTTCTCTTTGTGTAATACTAAAACTATATTTTTGTGCTAAGAATTGCCTAGATGTTTTACAATTCGAAGACAACAACAATACAACATGTATTAAGTTTATATTCCGATTTTTGTCTACAAACAAACAAATTTTGTTATGCACAAAATCAATATCAGTGAAGTCAGTGTAGTAGTCAGTGAAGTATCACAATTGTAAAATTAAATTGACAGGCCTCGTTACATTTTCCCGCCCTTTGTTCACATACGTCGTATAATAGCCACGATTTATTCGTGCGGTTACCAAGCTGAACATGAGAAACAGTCCGCCATATTGTTATTTTTAACAGCCTGAAGAAGATCAGTGAAACTGATCGAAACGTCGATTTTAAATATTCTTAACCTCGGAAAAGATCCCGTAAAACAGTGATAATTTTAATTTCTTAAGAGGAGAGGTGAAAGTTTCAGAAATAGGAAAATCAATATCCTACGCTATTAATTGGGGGTATTGAAGTGCCCGAAGGTAAAAAGATATGCTAAGCGAAGGACCGATTATTAATGTTTCTAAGAAACCCGGCCTAGGCGCCCCTTATTCCCTTTATTTGCTAGCTAGAGCCACCATTTGAACATTATTTTCTAAAATGAACAGGATAATTGATATTTAATAGTAACAATAAGTACATTTTCATGAATGAAGTGATATATCGTTTTTATTCAACTTCTAGAAAAAACTGTAAAAGGAAGTGGAATTTACAAGCTCGTCACGGTACATTATTCGACAAATATTGTCAATTTTTTAACCCTGTACTTTTCTCAGAGAATTCAATGTTAAAAGAAACCATTCATGAAAATTCATTAAGAGGCTAAAACTCAAAATTTTAATTCAATGTTATATTTTTAGAAATTACAAAACTGCCATTTCGTTTGCACTGTGAAGAAATTCTACGGGTGTCTCAGTTCATTAGTTTCACAGTCTGCAGAACTGACAAAGCTTTCCATTTATTCTTTAATGCGTCTTCCTTTTTTTAAAAAAAAGAACAAAAAACTGTAAATCATGAAATAAACTGAGATAATAACGGAAAAAGAACAAAAAAAAGTTTTTTAAAAAACGCTGTTGATAATAACCAAACAGACGTGATAAAACTGAATTAACATTTTGTAGTTAGGGCTCCAAACCAAGACTACATGCAAAATTTCAGCCAATTCGCTGAGGTACCGTGGCCGGTCCTAGCTCGAATATTACAGTGTACGACTCTTAATGGATCCTTCCAAAGATATAAACCTTGAACTTGTCTCCGCCATGTCGCGGTTGTTTTTGATGAGAACCGAGATCGCAATACAACGTTATTCACTAATAAGTTTCTGTTGGTCGCGTTTGTGATGATTATTTTACTAGCGAACTTGCATCGTTCTCGTTTCCTATTGGCTAATGCATTTTACGTATCACTTCAACGCATGGGATTTTTCGTAAGAAGATCCCAGTATCTATGATATCGATGATGTCTTCACGCTAGTCCGGTTGAGTGAACTTTCACGTAGAATTTAAAATTTTAAAAATATAAAGCCTCATGACAATTTCTCCTTGAATAAATATGAAGGGGACGGTCTAAAACACTGTGTATAATTCCTTGTTTCCCTTTTTATTAATTAAGTGTCTTTATTGCCTAGCTCCACTATACTATAATATATAGATTTAGGCAGGCCTAAAAGCGGAGCTCCTATTTATCATGTTTATTATTTTTTACTTGACTTTGCACTCTTTCCCAATTAATAAGTAGCCACGCTATTTTTAAGCGTTTACGGTTGCCCATATAGGTACATGTCGCTGCACTTTATTGGGTTCCTCATGTACGTACGCACGTAGGCGCACACATCAAATTTTATTGTAAAGACTTTTCATAACTCTAAGGGTAATTCAGTGTAAAAAGGACCTTGATGAAGGCAAAGAAATTTGTTTTGATTTACTTCAAAACAGTCAAGGCAAAAAGATCAACTCAAGGAACTGAACAAAGTGAACTCGCGTCTAATCAAAATGAACTCACGCCAAAACAAAGAAAATCACAGCAGCAAAACTAACTCATCAAATTCATTGGGAGCCGGTTTAAGTCATTTATAAGCACTTTTTTGTGTAAGAATTGTGACAGTTTGTGATTTAGGAAGTGGTGCTCGCTGTCTAATAAGCTTACAATGTAGTTTTAAACCATCTTGGTTTGGTTGCATGATTACTACGCTGCATGTTTTATCGTACACATTGCTAAATACCCTAGTGAATTTTATGCAGAGAAGTAAATGAATTTCCTTCGTTTCTAACAGGCAAATGTGCGTTAGGAAAAGTCTGAACTCACTCACCCAAGCACAGGCAACTCGCAATATAAAAAGCGGCGTAGATACTCGTTTACGAATCTAAAAATTTATCACGCGTACGAAATTTCAACACACTCGCCAAAATGACAAAAATGCAAGCGAGTGAAATACAGCAATTGAATGATAAATCGTTTAATCGCTGGTGTGAAGTATCGTTGCCGAAGTTTTACTCGTTTTTTACTTTGATTTGTTTGCGGGATTTTTCTGTAAATGCAGCGCGCGAAATCATGTTTTGTAGCTCAATAATTGAATATTCTTTTCAAACTCCAACGATGAACCTCACAGTTAACTCCACTAACTAAAAAAACACAATATTTGAAGCGAAACATTTAATGGGGAAAAGTGTACAAAAGTGATTAAAGCTAGTTGGTTTGAAAGCAGCCGTTTTAACGAAATTTAAGCGGTTTAAGCTTATAATTGACGGGAAGATCTGACATGTCTGAAAACCGACACAACATTGAATTCGTTCATAAATGAAGTATAAACAGATTCTCATATCAAAATGTGTACATTTACGTTTCTTACCTCATATGGCTTGTAAATTCTGCAGGGCAAAGCTTTCAAACCAGCCAAATAACATCGGAGACGAAGCAACGAAAACGGGCTGCCTTAGGACTCCACTCCCCCTCCCCGAGAGTCTGTACGCGCGGGCGGGCGGACGGACGGGCGTACGCACCAAATTTTCTTGGCCTCATGGGTTTACCAAAAATTCTTACCCATGGTGCTCCGCTGGCGCGCGTCGCGCGCAGGAGCTCCGCTACAAAAACTATACAAACACTATACTATACAACTATTTACCATACAAACTATACTATACAAACACTATACTAACAAATCAAGAGTTATTAACACGTCATTACGTTTTCCTAGAAATTCTCTTGGTACCAACGCAGAAGCTGTCAAACTAGAAAAAAACCGAAAGATTATAGACTCTATTATTTCCGTTTTATTGGCCTCGGGCTTCAGGCAAATACCTTTCAACAATAAGAATTATGCTGCAGTCCTTGAACCATGCCCGGTGGGAACATTTTCCAACTCCTCTTCCTCAGGACAAGGTGGATGTATACAGTGCCCTCCAGGTATTTTGTGCGTTACTCTGTAGTTTGTATTTGGTTGTTTTCCTCTATCTAAGCAGTGCAACGCTATTACACGAAGAACCAAACTACTGAATATACAATAGCTTGTTGCATATGTAATTATGTCATCATCTTAATTAGGGATTTATTACACTTCTAATGGCAGTTTACTCTGTTTTGCACGTTTATCTGTGATAATACACACAAAATCTGCAATTATATTTCTTTATCGGAAGGTATAGCAAGATGATCGGCCGATAATTTTCTTTGCAAACACCGCACGAGGAAAATAAAATATTCCTTGACCTCGGTTGCCCTCATTAAGTCAGAGATAAAAGCCAAGAAAAAACAAAAACTGTCAACAAAAAAGTTATTTAACGTAATGTATTCACTATGTTACTTTCATGCTTCTACCTCTTTTTGATAATGTTTTAGTAAACAGAGCAAGCACTAACATATCTTTGCTACACACTCTCCTCCCCAACCACACATCTACATCTATCTAATAAGCTTCCATTTTAATAACGCCCCCCCCCCCCCCCTTCCACCCCTCTCACCGCAATAAACAAAGCTTTCACTGCATTTCCTTTGCATTAAAGAGTACTTAACTAATATCTATTGTTTCCTTTTCCAGGAGGGTTTTATTCTGATAGCTTTGGCCATGTGGCCGAAAGCTGCATGAAATGCCCAAATGGTTCATTTGTTGCATACGAAGAAGCACCAGGAACTCAATCTCAAGACTGCAAGGCTTGTCCTGAAGGTAGACCACGACGATGATCAGTTACTTGGCCGAAGGCAAAGGGGAAAATTATTTAGCGAGACACAGACAAAAAATTATAATAAGAGAACATTTCGAAATACAATTGACTATAAAAATAAGCGAAATAAGATTACGACGTTTCGGAATCACCTTGACTCCGTTATCAAGTAGAAGTAAAGATAACGGTCGAGTTTCGAATTTAAATACAAATAAACGTGACAGAGTATGTTAGAATATTTAAAAGAACTGTTTCGCGGTAATTAGCGTTCACAGTGTCGGGGCGTGCTGCATTAAGATTAAATAAATACTTACTTACGGCGAAGAGTGCATCGATTTCAATTTGTGGTGCGAATAAGAATGATTAAACATATAACCTCCTTTCCGGTAATTAGGTGACAAAAGTAGAATCAATACAACAACGATGACGCCTAAATGTCCCCTTAAACCGACAAAAAATATCAAAGACTTGGACGGTAATCTAACCTCGGAATCGCAGAAATAGCATAAATTCCTTACACCTTTTTTCACAGGAACAGAAAGTGATTTCTTCGCTGGACACCGTGCTTGTAAATGCTTGAAAGGATTCTATCGAACACATCTATTCAAAGAGTGTCACAAATGTGGACATGGACTAGAATGCAAAGACGATTATGTTTCATTGAAATCTGGATATTGGTGGAAATGGAGAAACGAGACTCAAAAAGATAGTTACAGAAGTTTTATTTCAAACCTGTTGGCATTGCCACCAGCATTGGATACTTCAAGCGTACAATTTCCTTATCCAATACCAACGCCTTATAGGTGCCCAATGGCAGGATCTTGCATGGGTGGTTTCGATTCCCCGTGTGAAATTGGCTATAAAGGTCCTCTCTGCGGGGTCTGTGGCTCAGGATACTTTAAACAATTACAGCAATGCAAAAATTGTCCATCAAAAAAGCTGATTGTGGGGCAGCTAGCAAGTATTGCAGTCATTCCATTGATAATTGTGGCCATTTTGGTGTGGACGAAAAAAAACAAGACCCAGAAAGAGCAAGGCTGTTCTGTAGTAGACATGTTTTTATCGAAACTTAAGATCGTCATTGGCTTTTATCAAGTCACTTATGGTGTTCTAGAAGCGTTCTCGTACATAACATGGCCAGATTCCCTTCAAGTTATCGGAAAATATTCAGAAATATTTCAGCTGAATATACTTCAAATAGCCCCAGCTCACTGCCTTTTTTCGGGATTACCTGACGATGCCTTCGGAAATTTGTTTGCGATGATGGTAATAAATGCTGCTGTAGTTTGCTTTTCTGGTGTCATTTACGGAGTACGAAAAGTGATCATTTTAAGAACTGAAAGCATGGACTTGGAAACGAAATCACAAGAAATCTCTCAGACAAAAGAACTGGTGTGTAAAAATCTATTCTTCTTTCTGTATGTGTCGTACCTAAGCACGTGTTCTAGCACTGCTAACGTCCTGCCGTTCGCTTGCCGAAAGCTTTGCACCGATGAAAAAGAAAAGATCTGTAACAAGTATTTGAAGGCAGACTACAGCACACAGTGCGATGTTCCAACGTACAACAAGATTATTGCCGTAGCGTACGTTTCCTGTGCCTACCTCGTTGCTCTCCCTACCGCCTCTTTCGTTGCCCTTTGGAGACAACAGAGAGCTATGTCAGCAACAAGAGCCCCCGAAACTTTTCAGGGTCCAGACTCTGGAACAGAAATGATCACAGGATTGCGCTTTCTTTTTGAAAACTATAAACACAATTCGTGGTATTGGGAATTTGTTGAAATGTCACGTAAAGTAATTCTTACATCTGGCTTGATTCTTGTGGGCCAAGAGAGCAGGTCTTACATTGGCTTGGCGTGGGTTATGGCCGGGATGTATGGAATTCTTTTCTCCTGGGTAAGACCCATAGAAGACGTGAGCGAGAACAGATTATTGACGGTTTCCCTTGCAGTTACTGTTGTCAACTTGGGTATCGGAGCTGTCAGTAAAATTCCTGCTGAGAACATATTAGGCTCAAGCGACCCGTTCTTGGATGCATTCGTACTCAAGATATTGCTAATTCTAGCAAATACCTTGGTGATTGGCCTTGTTGTCGGTATGATTACTTCTTTTACTGCTTATTAAGTTAATTGGCTAGTGCAAGCTATCATATGATATCATATGACGCCACAGCTTGCAAAAATATGTCAACTTATAATGCAAGCTAAGGGTTTTGTCCTGAATTGCAAATGATTTTGCTAGGCGTTAACAGAATGAAAACCCTACGAGGGGTGGGTTCCATCAAACCCCCTTGTACCAAAGTGGAGTATGAATTCGCGTGCTCGTCCTAGGGTTAATAGATATTTATCTCTTCCGTTGGTATATGTCGTAAACGTGATTAATTTTCGCCTTTTATGACTAGACCGGGATGTCCCGCACTCTTTTCAGTTTTGTTCACAAAAAAGGTATGGGATAATGTACCCAAGCTAAGCGGTAATGAAAATAAGTTTTGGAGATGTCGAATAATAGGACCTTACATTTATTCGAAGGTGCTGCCTAGTCAAGCTAACTGTAATTTACATTTACCAACCACATAATATCGCTATCTGCCCAACAATCGATTCATTTTGCTATTCGACTTGGCTAAGCTCAGTTTGAAACTTCTGCTCGAAATCTTATAACATTTATAATACTCACAGTAGCTACTGCTACTTACTATTTTTATTGCTACTAGAGCGGTTTTACTTAACCCCTGAAATAGCAAGTCAACCTCCAGATACTATAGCAAAGTAATTATATTGTTTTCTGTTGTTTAGATTGGACTATTACGCACTAATTGTTACATGTTGTTTCACGGGTTAAATAAAATCATTCTACCTATTTTTAGTGCTACTAACCATTTTTACTCATTGTTTCCTTTTAGTTCAGTACATCATAAACCTATATCAGTACTTCAAGGAATGGCGCAAAAATCCGCATTGGTCATTTTCTTGCTGCCTGGCTTTGCTTCTTACTCTAAACGAATTGCAGGGAGAAATTGGTGGTTTAAGCGAAACGAATATCCTTAAGAGCCAGCTAGATACAGGAGAGTTTTCCGTTCCAACTTTAATTGGTGCAGTGAAAGACAGTGGGGCTATTGATGTCACTCTCGAAGAAAATGAAGAAGGTGACGATGTTACAGCAGAGGTGCATTGCAGTTATCAAGACACCGAATGCAGAAAGAAGAGAAGTCATCAAGGGACACAGACAAATCCGTTTTCTCTTCCCATTGAGGAGGCCCGTGTGAAGTACTGTAAGTACAATGCACGGACAAGCTGAATGAAAATATTCAATAGCCATCACAACCAGTAAAGTTTAATTGATACAGACTGAGAAACTCGCAGTTTAATTACTGTCTTATAATCATATTTTAAAAATACATATGATCAGGAGCACATTGAAATGATATATTTTAGTTCACTTAAGTCCGGATTCTTTTTGCACATGCAAACTACACTTTTAGGTGCCAAGCATCTAGCTTAGAAAAGAAAAACATGGCATTTAGAACATCAAGCCGAAGAAAATGACTGTATTTTGTTTCTGAGCTTACAAATTAGATTTATCTTAGGAAGCACCGACAAAGATATATTTACTTTGGTTCTAAACTTACACTCCAAAATGCAATTCCGCTGTGTCTATTTAATGCAAGTTAACTACTCTAAAATTCTAGCGACGTTAATAAAAAAACGACTGTTTTTTTTTTTAGGTTGATGTTCTCGAAATCAGACTCGAATTTTGAAACCAGGAAATGAGGATGTAGGAAGTACTGGATCCGGATAACGAGTCACCAGATGTCGCATAACTTGTCTGGGCCATAGTGTAGCGCGCATGATAATAATTTAAAAACAATGTTTCTTAATTGTTTTCTAAAAGTTAACTAAACAGAGAGTGAACTAAAAGCACCGTTAAAAAGTAGTCTCTAAAAAAGTAATTTACTCAACATTGCGTTACTTTTTAGTTCAAGCTCGAACTAGCCTGGCTAACCTCGAACTGATAACAAAGATGTGTAGCAGTAGGGTATAGCATGAAAACATCGATTAAGTCACGCTCTATTTATAAATAATATTTAGTCCTGAAAAACAACTTAAAGGATCTCCAGGATGCTATCTGCATGGGGGTCGAAAGTTAACATTGTGTTACTGGAAACGTCGCTATGTCATTTTCGTTTAACAAATATGGGTAGCAGTAGGGTGCAGAGTGAAAGCATCGATGAAAAGACGCTCTGTTTAAATTGATACACAATGTATTTAGTCCTAAATTACAAGTTAAAGATCTCCAGCATGTTATTTGCATTGCATGTGGGTTAAAGTCAAAATATCATTTTCGTTTTCTTTTTAACATTTAAATAGTATTAAAATAGTATACATCGCCAATTAAGAACAAGTTACTTTCTATCGTTTGTAGACGGTGGTATCACGGAATAAAATATGATTTTTTTTCTCGACTTTTCAAAAAATAAACATTTTATTGCTAAATCAAAATTCTGTAAAATTCTAAAATAATAATAGGCAAGAAGGCATGAAGTTGATGACGATACTCATCAGCCGCTTTCCGTCGGCTCATTCATCCTAAGACGGACTAGCAAACTAATACCCTCACCGAAATAAGGGTGGGGGAAGTCAATGTAACTCTCTAAGGTTTTCGTTCTATTAATGCACAGTGAAATTAAGTTTGCATTGAGCAGAAAGCCCTGAGCTCACTTTACAAAATGGCATAATTGTTGACGGCTATGACATCAGATGATTTCATGCGACGTCATTAGGGCCGCCATCTTGGAGTTCATCATTGTCCTAGAAAGTAAAAATTAACGGAAATTCATACAAAGTGAGGCCAAAATGCTAATGGCATGTAAAAATTAGCGATTCGTACAATTTAGTTTACAAAAATCGACAAAATTAAAGATTTATTTCAAAAATTGCACTTTTTGGCTATACCTGCAGGTAAATCATATTTTGGAAATTGTAAAGAATCCTCCGCTCCACGCACCCTTGTCGATGGTGAGCGAGCAACACAAAATCACCCGCAAGGTCTAGATCTAGATCCTTTTGTTCTGACCTTCAAGATTGTTTCTTTCATCAGCCTGACTGTGCAGATATTAGGGAAGAGCAAAAAGCACATAGCTTTGTTTTACCCCTGTTCGAATGACAAATTCCTCTGTCTTTGAGTTGGAATTCATGTGAGAAGCCCCTACTAATGCTTGCTGAATCAGAGTGTCGAGCCAATTGTCGATCGTGCGAATCGTTAAAAAATATCCCCAAATTTTGGAAACATTTTAAAATGCTCAGCCGTTTTGAGCAAGACTCCTTCCGCGTGAATTTCAAGGTTCTGCAACGCTTTCCCATCGATTTTGGCTGCTGTGCCCTGCTGTGAATTGGAGAAATGTCTTTGGGATTATAAGCTAATCCTCGACTGATCCATGGCGAAGCAGCCGAGCAGCTTTTTTTTATACAATAACGAATACGAAATGAGCACGTGTGGCAGTTATTCCAGTTATTCACACGTTTATAAGAGAAGAGGGGGGGGGGGGGGGGGGGGGGGGGGGGAGTGACATATGAGCCGACCACTACCGGACTACTGCAAGAGAGGATGACACTATAAATGCACCCTTTTAAAAATGACATTTATTCCTGTTAGGGGCGCTTCGATTTTTGCTTATCTTGCTGGAAAAATTAATTTCTGCGTAGTCACATGCTTAATATGATTGTGTCACATGTTTACTCCATGGAGCATCGCACATGCACCGAAGCCCCCCCCCCCCCCCCCCCCCCCGCCCAATAAACAATACTGCTCGTCTACTTCACCAGACATCAGACTTCTTCACCCAACGACAATTCTCCAATTCACAGTGCAGCAAAAATCGATGCTTAAATATTGTAGAACCTCTATTCAAATTGTTCATTGTCCCTCTCGCTGCCTGATTAGCATTAAGGGATGAGGAAGTCCTCCCCGTCGAACAAACGACGGAGCGAAGCACGAACCGCCAGAGAGGCAGCGTGAGGAAAGAAGGGTGGGGCGAGTTGTATTCCCCGTGACTTTTTAGCTTATCTGACACATATGCATATCATTAAGTTGCTTACATAAAGCCAATGATGTCATCGTGAGGAGTCATGAATATTCCATGAGATTTGAATAGTTCATTACCCTTCGCTGCCTCATTAGCATTAAGGTATGGGGAAGTCCTAACTCAAAAAGAAAACGGTTTCCAAGCAAGCTGGGCACGTTCTTTATTTTTTTATTGAAAAGAAGGTTAAATTTTATTTTGTTGAGCGTATTTACGGTATTCCACGTTATTTTTAACTCCATACAATGTCTTGTAGAGCCCTCAAATTTTATACGGTCTAGATAACACAACACCATGTTCTTCAGGTAGTCACGTCCCATTCGATAGGGCTTACCAAGGCTTACATCGTGAGTTTGGGATGCCTGTGGCGCGGATGGGGCATATCTCAGCTATTAGTTCAATATTGCATCAATTTTGAGCAATAGCGAAGCACAAGAGTGACGTTAACTCAGACAAGACTCAGACAAACAAACCGGAATGGCAGAATATTTTCCCTAAGCACTTTTTTGAAACGAAAACTTTGCCCATAGATTCCCTTTATTTCTCTCAGAACACCCTGATGTTGTCCGAGTCTCGTATGATATAATAATTTGCATTCTACAACAACAACAACAAAGACCTTTGTTAAACGTGTCTTGGGGTATTTAGCATTGCTACTTATTGGGGGCAAAACAAAAAGAGAAGATTATAAATATGAAAATAAATAAGTATATGTTAAAAAGTAAATAAGTAAATATTAAAATATTAGTAAGTAAATATTAAAATCAGGTCAGGATAAACATAAGGGACGGTTTTCAAATTATGCTCAAGTAAAGATCCTATGTCTCTTCTTGTGGTTGAGATGAAGGAGTGTAGGCTTTCTATTGTAAACCCCCTGCGTTTCGATATATTTGGCTATTGGTTAAACCCAATCCATACCCCCATTCATCCTGATCCCATGTGAGGATTCCCAAGGAGATGACAAGAGGGGTGGAAATACAATAGTTTTTGTGTTTAAAAACTTCAAAGGCGGTATATACAAACTTACTTTTAGCCAGGGTTCGTACAAGAAATCGCAATCATTTTTCCAGGACTTTTCAAGGAATTTTCAAAGACCAAATTGAATTTTCAAGGACCACCTAACAGGAATGTAATTTCACAGATGATGTATAAATGCACATTCCCAGTCAAAGCAAACAGGTTTCTAAGGTTTCAAGTGTTTGCTCCATCTCCTTCTCTACATTTTTCAGTTCACTTTTCTTTTCTCTTGATTAGCTGCTTTTACACCCGTGTTTTACAGTGTCTAAAGTTGCCTTACACAGAAAAAGAATACCAGTCTATGCAAAGAAATTTGCTTTCAACCCTACTACATTTAAAGTTGAAGAAAATTCAAGGGCTTTTCAAGACTGTGCAAACCCTGATAGCCTTTGAATTTTTGAAACATTTTTTTCTTTTTTAAACACTTTTGGAAGCGAAGAAAATTAAAGCGTTTTGGCTGAGGAAGTTGACAACTCGAGCTGTTTGAAGTACTTTGTTAGAAAACTTGCAAGCACTGCAACTGCTCTGTAAATTGACCAGCTGCTGGTTGAGAACTGATCTGATTCTTTTGTACTGGATCTGAGGGCCCTGGCGTTGAAGCCAAACTTCATGTATAGCTGAATGGCAGCTTTCTGTGTGATGGTTGTTGATAGAATGATCGTCTTGATTCCATGTTTCTTTGCGTGTGTAATCAGTTCAATGAGCATTCTTTTACCAATCCCCATCTGTCTGCAATATGGCACCACGTATATTCGCTGCAGTTCAAAGACTCCTGGTTCGTGACGTTCATCGTGAACGAGTCCCACCATCCCTACAACTTTATTACCCCACTCAGCTACCCACATGTGACAGCCTTCATCTGACATGTATGACTTCTCGATGTCTTTCAGATCCCTCTTCGTAATTGCAGAATTAACACGCTGCCGTCCGACAATTTGCAGAATAGCACATAAAAATGCTAACACAATAAATGTGACTAAAATGAACACAACAAAAATCGATGCTGACCAAATTACTGCAGCAAAGACTGTTGCCATGCCAACATACCATAATGATGATGATAGGATAGCGGTGCACACAGTGCTAACGAACTCTTGAAATCCATCCCTAAAAATTTGCTGACATTGCTTTTGGTCAGAACGCTGGAATGAGCGAATGGTGAATGTGTCTTTACCACCGGCATAATTGGATGGAGCTGAGTGTTGCTCTGCGTCTCCACGATCCATAGCAGTAGCACTGGTCTAGAGTGGTCCAGTACAAAACTAAAAAAACAAACAGACTTTAAACATTACATCCACAAAACACACTAGAATAACAAGACAGTCCATTATGATTTGGGATTTTGATCTGACCCACTCATGCTAAACAGTCCAGGTCTCTTTGGTTCGCTTATTCAAATGACCCCCAGCCCCTTCTACCCTGGCTACATAAGCTTCCCTTGTCCAATAAAACACAAATCGAAAAACAAAGGTCGTAATGGAGGGATTATAAGCAGAAGAGGACTATAGATTATAGATTATTTGAGTTTAAAAAAATTATATTAGTTAATTTGATGTTACCAATGTTATTTTTTTCTTTATTCTTTTTGTTAAGTTTATCGTATTAATGTAGTGCGTTTGGTGTAAATAAAATATTCATCTAAAACAAAATAGTGGCAAAGGAAGGCGAGTGGGGTGTATATTTTGTAGGTTAAATAGGTTAAACCTGAAGATTAATAACAATTTAGTGGACTTCTCTTAATCAATTCTAGTTATTTCCGCAACTCATTGTAAAAGTGAAATCTTCAGGTTGAAGTAGATTAATCTTGGTTGGAAACAGATTTAACCTTAAAACCAATTTAGCCTACAACATGTATGCACACGGCAGTATGTAACAAATGCAGACTGCAGACTTGCACCCTGATTAGCCTCAATTGCATTTGGGCAAGCCTGAACAATAAAATAATGCTCCAGTTAGCCTGAGAATGCTCTGTTAACCTTTTTACGGTTACAGTCCGACCTCTATTAAGCGGCCACCCTCGGGACTTTGAAGAGTGGCCGCTTAATAGAGGTTAGCCGCTTAATAGAGGTACAATATAAATTGGATAGGGATGGCAGTTAACATGATTTTATTGCCGAACTCTGCAAAGCAGAATGCTTTTAAAACGTGAACATATATGAAGATAAATCCAAAATTCATTGTAACAAAATATGAAGTGCATTTCCATCCCATGCATAATTCTAGCTCTAACACAGAGGCCACGAAGTTGAAGTGTACAGTATTTCTCCGGGTTGATAATGTACAGAACAATATGTGTTTAGAGAGATTCACCCTGATTTGGCTTTTAGTTAAAATACGTTACAGTACGGATATAATGATCAATGTAACGTCTTCCCGCGCGCGCTTCTCTGACACTGACTTCTCGCGTGCTTCTCGCTAAATATTCATCTCTCTAACGGGTCTGTCACTGTGCCCCTGATGAGAATGGCAGACTTTCTGAGCAGGCAACTATTATTATTTATCAATCTACCTCGATTTACTAGTGAGCTCACTAAATTGCTTATTTTAAATAGCTAAATAAATTCACCTGAACGATAAAATATTGTAGGGTTACTAAGTAAAACACCATAGTCAGTCATTTACATAGATGACTTTCTGTTTTTTCGGCTCTCTCGTTTGTTCGGTTTGTCTGCTCAGGCAGTGGGGTGCTTATGCAACTGTCTGTCTGTTCATTCTTCCGTTCACTCAGTCTGCCGTTGGTATAGATCGCATCTGTTATTCATACAAAACATAACCTTTTTATAATTACTTCATTTTACTACTCAATTAAACCCTCTAGTCAGTCAGTCGTGTGGATGACTTTCTGCATTCTCGACCTTCGTCTGTTCGGTCTGTTTGTTCAGAGCTTCATGAGCTTATGCACATGCTGGGCTGTTCACTCGGCCGTTCATTCGGATCGTTGTTGATGCAGTTTTCACCCATTACTTACATAAACTATAAAAACCGAAGTATTAAAACCTAGAAAGTTCCGTAACTTCTTGGTTTTAATATCATAAATGGCATCCCACAGCGTTGGAACTCTTCCATCGCTCAAATAAATCAAACAAACAATTTGCTTCAAACCATATGCCGGATTTTCTCCCACCATATGGCGGACCATGTCCAACCTACGATCCAGTCCACCGTGGGTCTGTTGTGTCAGACCTCTTCTCGCCCATGTGAAAGACGAGTATGTCTGTAGAACGACATTGCACTTGCACCCACAGATAGACGGTATTGCCAAAGGCGGTCCGGCTTTCTGTAAAGACGGATGGATGTATCCGGGAAGGCGACCCATGGCCCGTTAACTTTTTGTGGTCTTTTGCCATTTCATTAGGTTTAAATATTTAATTTCCTAATTTTAATATAATTGTACTTTATAACGATGAAAAGTTAAAGAATTTTCATAAGAACAACAGCTTGCTACTACGTAAAACCATACAGTCAGTCATTTGCAAAGAAGACTTTCTGCGTTTTCGGCTCTCTTGTTTGTCCGGTATGTTTGCTCAGGCATTCAGGTGCTTATGCACCTTTCTGGCTGTTCACTCTTCCGTTCATTTAGTTTGCCGTTGGTGTGGATTACGTCTGCTATTCACACAAACATAATTGTAAGGACTTCACTTACTACTTAGTTAAACCCTTTAGTCAGTCAGTCGTTTAGATGGCTTTTTGTGCTCTCAGCCTTCGTCTGCTCGATATGTTTGTGCAGACCCTCATGTGCTTATGCACATGTTTGGGCTGTGCATCCGGCCTTTTATTCGGATCGTTGTTGGCGCAGTATGCATCTGTTACTTACATAAACAATAATATTCCGAATTTTTTCTAACCTAGAGTACTGCTGGAACTGCTTAACTTATTGGTTTCAATTTCTAAAATGGAAACCTGCAACTTCAAAACTACTTCTCTGCTTAAACGAATAAAAATACTTTAACTTTTAGCTTATAAACCGCGCGCTACACTATGCCAATGAAGACTTTTTCAATGCCCAGATTGCGCGCGCTTAATGCGGCCGTTTAAATAAAAGTACGCGCGTACAAACAGTCTTCGCGAGCCATCAAGTTGAAACGACCAAATGACTTCGCTCTGTACCAGGCGCTCAATTTTTCAATGGTAAGTTTAGTATTTTGCTTTTAACTTAAGATTTAAATAAGCTTACTTCATCCTAAAAACGTTCTTTACAAAATAGCTGCAAAAGCTTGATTGGATTACAGCACAATTTGCTTAAATGTCGATTCTCACGACTAAATGTCAAAGCACAATCAACGAACTTTAACTTTTAGCATTATACTTTTGTCGTTTTATAACCATTTAAAATGCTTAATCGATACAGATTGATAGCAGCAAGCTCAGGCACGTAGGGCCAGCTGTGGTACCACAGTTTGAAACGTGTGTTTAGAGAGATTCACCCTGATTTGGCTTTTAGTTAAAATACGTTACAGTACGGATATAATGATCAATGTAACGTCTTCCCGCGCGCGCTTCTCTGACACTGACTTCTCGCGTGCTTCTCGCTAAATATTCATCTCTCTAACGGGTCTGTCACTGTGCCCCTGATGAGAATGGCAGACTTTCTGAGCAGGCAACTATTATTATTTATCAATCTACCTCGATTTACTAGTGAGCTCACTAAATTGCTTATTTTAAATAGCTAAATAAATTCACCTGAACGATAAAATATTGTAGGGTTACTAAGTAAAACACCATAGTCAGTCATTTACATAGATGACTTTCTGTTTTTTCGGCTCTCTCGTTTGTTCGGTTTGTCTGCTCAGGCAGTGGGGTGCTTATGCAACTGTCTGTCTGTTCATTCTTCCGTTCACTCAGTCTGCCGTTGGTATAGATCGCATCTGTTATTCATACAAAACATAACCTTTTTATAATTACTTCATTTTACTACTCAATTAAACCCTCTAGTCAGTCAGTCGTGTGGATGACTTTCTGCATTCTCGACCTTCGTCTGTTCGGTCTGTTTGTTCAGAGCTTCATGAGCTTATGCACATGCTGGGCTGTTCACTCGGCCGTTCATTCGGATCGTTGTTGATGCAGTTTTCACCCATTACTTACATAAACTATAAAAACCGAAGTATTAAAACCTAGAAAGTTCCGTAACTTCTTGGTTTTAATATCATAAATGGCATCCCACAGCGTTGGAACTCTTCCATCGCTCAAATAAATCAAACAAACAAAGGTGGCCGCGGCCGTTTATTAAATAGAGGTAGGCATTCCGTTGGCCTTAAAAAGCTGTAATCTTTGATAACGACCTTTGGTTACTAGTAATGCACTTTTCTCCGCACGTGCTCTCTTGTCACCTTGACATGCAGCGTCAAGGTGAACGTGCGCCAAAAGCAGCAGTCATCAATCACCAGAGTCGAAGTATTATGGGCAAAAAAAAGAATGACGACCACATTTTAGCGTTTCTCCCACGGTCAACTGACTTTTATATTCTGTAGGTTTTCGTTACTCGAGATCGGGAAGCCAACGAAAGGTAAGTAAGGTCTCAATAGTCTTGATAAATTATAATGCACAGGCCACCACTCGCAGGAACTATGTTACTCAGAAACGTTCAGAAACGTGTTATACAAAGATTACAATTATTCCAGCATATTTATTCCTCTTTTATCAATCGAAGGCTGTTTCTCTGCAGCCGAAAGTTCGATTTAGAGAGAGAACGTTTTATACTATTTAATTTTTCAGAAGAAAGCGCTTATTTTGTGTAATGCGTGCAGTTGACAGTGCGGCGCGGTAAACTTGCCAGTGCCGCTTTTGGAAAAAATCCCGGGGGGAAGGGGGGACTCCGCCATAAAAATGACGTGTGCTCATCGTACCTTTTAGGCGGCGAAATTAGTGAATTGGTACCGCTTGGAGTTGTCGAGTAGGTACCTTTTAGGGTCCTTTAAGGTCATCGATCTAAAAAATGGCAGGAACCGAATCGCATTTGTTACGTTAATATCTTTAATATCTGAGAAATTTACTTCGTAAAACAACCACGCTAGTGCCAGTTGATTTTTTATTTTAGAATTGGTAACTCATAGGGGTGAAAATAAATTTGGGCCAAGCCCACAAATCGAGATTCTAGTACCTTTGAGGAGTGTTTCCGACGAGCACTCCCGTCATTTTTATAGGGGAGCTAGAGTCCCTCCGGGGGCCGCCCTTTGGATCTCGAGAGAACAACGATATTTAAAAAGTAGTTTCAAAGGGTTGACCCAAAAAATTGTTTATTAAGCTTGTTCTATTTTTCATTACCTGAAACCGGTGATAGTCGAGAATTCAACTGGCATGGCAAACGTTTGCACTCGCCAATCGTGCCACTGAAAAAGGCTTTAATTAAGATTTCGGTGGCATTTGCTCGTGTCATTTTCTGTCATACATGTTCGATGCCGTGCCTTAATTCCTGACCGTAGACGAGACATCAGGGTCGTAACCAGAAAACCAATGTTTATCTTGACCCATAAGTCAATTAAAACCCCAGCGGCGGCGGATTTAACAAAATGTCAGTAATCCGGGGCCGTGGAGCGGTGATTTAACAGCACGCGATCACCTGAAGCGGAAATACCTTTGACAGAAATTGGTAACCCATCAAGCCCAGAAAATTTGGATGTCACGTCCGTACGTACGTACGTACGCACGGATTAGGGCTGGGGACGAGTTTGTCTTTGTCCTTGATTTGGAGTCCTTCTCTGGCAAACGGTAACACAAAAACATTTTTCGGTTTGTCGAGAGTTAACTTATTTGTCGTAGAAATTTTTTAAAACACTGTGTCACTTCAGGTTCTTTTTTCTCGCGTTTTCTTATGATCTGGACATTACACTGCAACTTAAACGAAGCGATTGGATGAAAAGGCGCTAAAATAGTTGGTACGTTGTTCACCTTTTTAACCTGAATGAAAGACGTGAAGAGAGCATGCTGGAAAACATAGTGCTTCGTGAATATTTCTCACTCTATTTACTCATCAACTTAATGGAAACCTCACGCCAAATGAACTAGGACAACTGCTTAACGGGATGATCCGAAATAATTGCCGACTTGAATATGATATACATCGGAAAACACCGAGAATTGAAGCACTGCGGCTGACCTTGGCTGAAAAGCTGCTGAAAAGTTAATTGAACTGGAATAAAAGTGAGCTCAGAGCTGGTGAAGTTCACTAAGTGATGGACAAAAGACTGCTAACAGACCTAACAGCTACACCGAAAGGAAAGGAGAGATCGATCTTCGCCGATAATTCACAACACTCTAAGAACTTATATGTCGGTGGTGTTGGAGTAAGCTTACAACGAGTGGCGTGTTCGCTTCCGATATTATTGTGCTGGTTTGAAATTTTAGCCCTGCAGAATTTACAAGCCTTCTCCAAACATGAGGTAACAAACGTAAATGTATGCACTAAGCATTAGTCTTTTTTGTTGTGCATGAGAATCTGTTTATACTTCATTTATGAGCGAATTTGAAGTTGTGTCGGTTTCGCATCTTTTCGTAAATATTTACAATTCAATTAATGCTGCTCTCAAACTTGTTCATGTTTGTACATTTTATACAGACATTGTTTATTAAATATTTCATTTGGACTAATTGTTTGGTGTTTTAGTTAGTCGAGTTAACTGTGATGTTCATTATTGGCTTTTGAAAACAATATTAAATTATTAAGCTTCACGGATCAAAATCACGATTTCGATTTGTAAAAATCCTGCAAACAAAAACGAGTAAAACTACTCAGCGATACTGCACACCAAGATATTTTTAAGTGATCTATTATCCAACCGCTCTTTTTGATACTCGATTGCATTTGTTTTGTTTCTCTTATCAGCGAGTGCGTTGAAATGATCTTGAAATCTTGTACGGGTAAACCAATATATATTTCGCCGATTTCGTTGCGAGTTACCCGTGTTTGGCTCAGTGAGTTCAGACTACCTCCCGGGCTTTCCCTACCGCATATTTACTTACCAGAAATGAAGAAAATTGAATCAGTTCTCTGCGTAAAATTCCCTTAGGTATTTAGCAACGCATACGGTAAAACAGAATTAGATTATTATCATGCAACTCAAACCGCAGCGAAAAGACAGAGAACTGTTTGTTTTGCTGCGGTGATTTTCTCAGTTTGCCGTGGTGTGAGTTTATTTGGTTTACTGTGTTTAGCAGCGAGTTTCCTTTGTTTTTCTGTACTTTTTTTTGCCTTGAGTTGATTTTTTGCCCTTACTGTTCTGTATTAAATCAAAACAAGATCAAGGTCCTTTTTACATTGAATAACTCATACAGGTGTATTTATTAGTGTACACTAAACGTTGTAAAAAGTTTTACAAAGATATCTGTTGTGTGTTCCTACGTGCGCACGTGAGGAACCCAATCAAGTGCACACGTCAATTTCGGTTTACCTCGAAATATGTTGACATCGCTTTCGTCAACAAAACCATGAGAGATTTTTACATGTAAGATATTTTATACTTAAAAGTTTAACGATGAGCGATTAAAAACTAATTTATTTTGTACCACTGTATAAGCTTAGAAATAGTGTGGCTACTTATTTGCTAATGATAAATGGGAGCTCCGCTTTTAGGCCTGCCTAAATCTATATATTATATTATTTGGTAATCGCTGTGCCCGAGGGTAATTAAGGATTAATTCCACGCGTATTTTAAAAGTTTTCACAAAATTGGGACGAGGGCAATTTGCAAAACTTTGAAAACACCACAGGCAACCCAAGCTAACGATATAGGTTTGTATGGCAACGAAACAATTTTGTTTTAGGAGGTATAAATTCGAAGGTTGTATGGACAAAATCGACTTACACTGTTGCTCTGTTGTGTTTTATGCTGTTTGTCAGTTTCTTGGGCCAATTTGAAGTAGTTTTGGTGATTTTCTGCTTTGCGAAAATTTCGAACAAGTGTACTTTATTAAATATTCCCAAGGCTGCAAAGTATTATTTGCTACATCTCACTTGAACTCCGGCTCGATGTCTTCCATGAAATTGGTGAAATCGCTACCGAATCTCCACCAGCGTAATGTCCGGTAATTTCCTTTTCCTTTCGTTGTTCCTTGCGCTCCAAGTGCCCTACTGAAGTGTAAAAAGATCCTCCAAAATTGCGGCCATTGCTTTCCCTGTTATGCGTAACCGATTGAACCACAGGCAAGATGGCGTCATGTCGACAAAATCGACTTCAGCGGGGGAGGCACATGAAGATATTGTAGCCAACGCCAAATTGCACAGTAAGGCCCGAAGAGGTCGATATTCTACTTGAACACACAATACTGACTTTAAGATTCGCCGAATACTGTCTTGTCCAATAGCGTTGACTACTGTTTTTGATACAATCAAACCTCCAAATTATTCCTAAACAAATTGGTCAATAAGAAGTTTAATTGGAAAATCACGGGAGAAAACATTAAACGGATGTCCCCAAGGGTGAAGGGGGTGGGGAAATTACACTGAGTGGAAAACACGCGGATGATAGACGATGCCGTAGCGTATTGAAAGGCAAATAATTAACCTAGATTTGTCGGTTCCAGCTTGCTAGTGATCAACACATTTATGCTTGTAAACTCGAAAATTTTGGCTCACTTAGTTGCTCGGCAAGAGGGTATGAAGTAAGAGAGCTAATCCCCCATATAGGCCTTACCCGCGTTGCGTGGATGTTCTCGCGCGTTTTTAAGAGACTATCAGAAACGCAATGTGTTTTCCTCTCTATATAATATAAAGTGATATGTCATGATATATAGATTGAAAAACAGTGAGATGACGTGTAAGCACACCAGAGAAGAACGGTAAGACACTTTTTCACTTTATTTCCTATTGCTGGCTCCTAAAGCGTTCTCTAAACTCCCATACAACTTTCATATTTTCGCCACCATGCAGTATTGCAACAAATTTTGCTTAGAGCGAGGAGGAGCGTAAACTCGAAGTCCTGTAGGGTTTCGATACCTCATGAACAACGGTATCTTGAAAAACTTGGCCTTGATATCTTGAAAAACTAGTTCGTTAGCTGTTCGTCAGTCGTAGCCATCTTTTGTTTATTTTCGGTTGATAGGACATTCATTAAGGTGTTTTTTACCGTCGAAGATTATTATCTTGAGGTTTTTGAGAGAACTTTTGTACTTCAGATAAATGGCTAAAAATAAAATGACATAGCTCCTTGTCTAATGGATAGACTTGGGCGGGCCTAAAAGTGGAGCTCCCCATTTATTTATTAAGAGGCTGTCCGCGTAACAGCGGATAAGGCAAATTTTGGACCTTCACCGATTTCTATAACATTTTCAGTGAAAGTCGACCATTATATCCCATGAACAAATATCACATTTGTTTGGATCGAATCTTTTATTTTTATTTTTTGCGAGGCGGTTTTCACTGCAACCTCAAAACCACCCAATTTGCATTTGAAGAATTTGCATTGGAATAAAGAAGCCTGAAAAAAAAAATCAGGGCTTCAACGGGATTCGAACCCGTGACCTCCGCGATGCCGGTGCGATGCTCTACCAACTGAGCTATGAAGCCACATTGACCTCGGACTGTGACGTAATGAGTCACGCAAAAAAAAAAAATAATAATAATAATAAAACAATAAATTGCGATAATTCCGGAGCGAAAAGAGATTTCGAATTTACTTTTTCTGCTGAAGAAAGCCTACACCACACAGTTTATGTATGTCAAGTAATTGGCTCATTTAGTTTTCCGATCACAAATCTTTACCCAACCTTAGCAAAAAAGCTAAATTAAAGACGTCGAACTGAATGGCACTTTCGGCAGTATCGTCGCGAAGCTTATTTGTCCCCAGAAACCTGAAGCGTTATAAAAAATGGCCAAAGCACGCGTTTGTTTGAGACAACGGTTACATGCACCTCATGTCCGACAGACTAACGTTTCAGCCGCCATGATTCCACACACTTTTTGGGGATCAGGGATCCAAATTTAGGGCTAAAATTTGGGATCAGCGATGAAAAAATATACCTGGTTACGACACTATTTACACTGCTCATCCTGTGTAAAAAATCCAATTTATTCCTTTCATGACAACTCCGTCTTTTATAAAATAAACGGCATGCAATGCATGCAGAAGCGATGACGTTTTAATAGTTTCTGGAGAGAGAGGAAAATTGGTACAAGTGGCATGTGGGGAGGTCACACTCATGTGATTGTTTCTGCGTTTTTTCCTCTAACTATAAGCTTAGTTTTTTTTCGCTCCAACTGCAGTGAGGCAGCAAAATTCATTCTAGTGAACCACTCTCAGTAAATATTCATTGTGATCATTTATGAGAATCATATCCTCTGTCAACTATCCATAAGATAGACCAAAATAATACATTAAACTAACGTTAATTATTCGTCCATACGTGTAGTGCTGCCTTGTCGTGGAGCGGGAATTTACCGGTACAATAGAATATGGGTTTTTTAACTCAGAGTGCGCATAGTGTCTGACTTATTAGTCATGAAATGTAATATTCTTTTCGCAGCTTTTACGCGTTCATCTGTTTTTAGTCTTCTACACGGAACGCGGAATGTGTCAGCAACGAAAAGCATTATATTTGTGTTCTTTATACAATAAATACATATTCTCTGCTATATTGGGAAAATAGAATTTCGGCAGTATAATTTACAGTCGGTTCCCTGGCGATCAATAGTCGGAAAAGCTTTGTACATCATTGTTATTTTGAAAAGCCGCTCAAGTCAAATGATGCTGTAGAAATTCCGTAAGAAAATCATCTGTGTTTATATCCAAGCAAGTTACATAAAGCGTTCTACGGATTAAATTTGTTATTCATTCTGAATCCTCTCCTATCTCAATAAAAAAAGTGAAAATCTATCAGACATTTGTTAACGTTACGCTGACATCAAAAAATAAAAATAAAAATTTGCATGTAAATAAGCCCGATATTTTTTCTCGTGTTTTACTCCATCACAACACCGGGACTACAGAAATGAGAATTTTCGCCAGTCTCCCGGCGATCACTCGTCGAAATGATTCTGGATATCAATACCATTTTTACAAGACAGTTGTGTTCAATTGTTCTGAGCAAGTTAATCAACTTAACGGGAGTTCTGCCCAAGATAAATGACTCCAGTCTTGCATCATAGCAAAGAAAATCGAGCTTTAAGAGCAGAGGAGTCGGAACCGATTACTGTTTAAACGGTAACCACCAAGGTTGCCTTGAACGCAGGCGTTTCTTCCTAAATGACAACCTTGTTACAGTTTTATCATCGCCAACCTTCGGGATCGAGTCCAGACAGAATTTTGTCATTTGACATCTGGAATCCCAATACAATTCAGCACCTATTCAACTTCATTAATTAACATTTTTGAAACAACTGGTTAATAGAAAGAGCACAAATTATTCTTTTTTTATGCCAGACTGAGACTGTCAAAGCGAAACTTGAGCCTAACTCAAATGATGCTATAGAAATTCTGCAAGAAAATCCCTTTTGTTTACATGCGAACAAGTTAAACAAAAACGTTTAATGTATAATTGATTTTTTCTTAATTGAATTCTATTTCTTGACGATAAAACGTGACAGAATTTCGGATACTTTTGTAACGTAACACTGACATCAAAAAATCTTGACCAAAATTCGCGATTTTTACTCGTATCTTACTCCATCACAAGGTCGGGATTTTCTAAATGAGAACTTTGAGATAGGACAATTGAGGTCTATAATTGAAAGTCGGTGTCCTGCCGATCAGTAGTCGAATTGACTCAAAAATAGATTTGTTTAATTGTTCTTTGCCATGTAAGCAACTCGAAGTTAATGGAATTTCAAGCTTCGTAGCATCATAGCGAAGAAAATTAAACTTTAAGAGCAGAATCAGTATCGATTGTTCTTAGCCGGTGACCGAGGTTGACTTGAACACAGGTTTTTCCTCCAAACTGACAGCATTGCTACAGCTTTATCACCGCCAGTCTTAGGTATTGAGTCTAGACAATATTTTATCGTTTCACAGCTGGAATCCCAATATAATTCAACATTGTTCATTTTGTTTTTTGAACAACTGGTTATGGCGAAGTTAAATAGAAAGCATAAATTATTATTTAATTATTTTCTGCTAGAGTAAAACTGTCAAAGCGAGACTTGAGCCTAAGTGAAATGATGTTATAGAAATTCTGTAAGAAAATATATTTTGCTTATATTCGTGCAAGTTAAAAGTCTAAATGATATTCTGATTTTTTTTATAACTTGTTTGTGGTCTCGGTACTGGATAAAAATCTTACGACATATTCTGTAGCGTTACACTGTCATCCGTCAGTAAATCTTAACCATTATTTACATGCAACTAAGGGATATTTTACTCCATCACAACGCCGGGGCTTGTTAAAATTATGTATTTAAAGTTCCATTGTGAAAATACTAGTAGACAGTAAACCCTTTGTCTAAATAACTGTATAATGTTTTGACCCTTTCGATTTCAATCTACTTCAACAGGACAGATCGCGATGCTTCGTTTCGAAGGGTCAAACAGGTGTGCGATTATAAACGAGAAGCCCTTCTGCATCATAAAAATACTTTTCTTGCTGTTAGCTTCAATGTGGAGTGAAAAGAACGGCTCACTTGCCACACAAGGTGAAATCAGTTATTATGTTTTTATTATATCATTTTTAACGCCATCTTCACCAATATTATTCGAGGAACATTTAATTTTTTATCCAGTTCTCACTCAGAATCAAAACAAGTGGAGTATAAATACAGAATCTGGCAGTTTAATTTACGTTGGTAATCAGTGAGCTGAGACACTTCACACTCCCGGCACATTCTCTTTCCCGTCTTCTTTTCCCGTCTTTTAATTCTGTTCATGAAAAGCTGCAAACGGACATTGAAAGGACAGTGGGGAAGGGAGGTGGTAGCGGTGGATATCTGTCTCAAGAATTATGCGTTCTATTGTAGTTGTGTTTTGCGATTAGGCGAATATTCTAAACCTCGCTTATTTCCACTA
The DNA here is from genome assembly GCA_963693305.1 of Meandrina meandrites. NCBI lineage: Eukaryota > Metazoa > Cnidaria > Anthozoa > Scleractinia > Meandrinidae > Meandrina > Meandrina meandrites. The sequence continues at coordinate 27,612,238 of OY855907.1, read as the reverse complement.
GCTGAGTGTGGGGTCAGCCATAATATGTTGAATGCTGTAACAAAATGACGCGTTTAATTCTATCTTGTAATGGGAGGGGCAGCTGAAATTTTTATGATTGCATACTAACATGCTAACATTAATAACAGCGTTTTCGCCATTAAAGACGGATTCCGCTGAAAGTTGGAGCGATAAGTTTCATTGTACGGTAGCGTTTTGTATACTGCTGCCCTACGTGCCAGTGGGCACAATGGGAATTGAGAGGGGAGTGAGTTTTGTATACTATTTGAAACATCTTACTTTGACTCATTTCCCTAAGTAGACTCGCGATTAAATTCTAAAAAGCATTCTCGAGAAGGGTAATGTGAAACATCGTAAAAATGCTTAAAATGGTTGTTATTCTGTTTTGAACTGACGTAAAACGTCCGTTTTAACCAAAATATCAATAACTTCAAACTCATTTTTCTATCGCGGGGTCAGCTTGAACTCAAGTTTCGATACGTTCTTCTTAATGTATTCATGTTGTGTCTATGCTATTAATTCTTTTTGGTAACTTTATTTTGAGTTTATTGCTCGAATGCTCTGTGTAAAGCGTCTTATGCGTCAAAATTGTGTTTCACATTTTTTTTTTTATTCGTGTAGAGTGTTTAAAAAAGTATACTTTCTTTTCAACAGGATGTGGCTCAGTCACAGGCAATACACTCACAAGTCCTGGCTATCCAATTATATATCCCAACAATATGGACTGCAACTACCAAGTTCCAATTCCAGATGGCATGGTGATGAAAATCGATTTTCGTGTTTTCCACGTTGGCTTTCTTTCAACGTGCGAGTAAGTTACTGCAAAAAATTGACGATGAGTTTGCTGCCTTTCTGAATTGCCCACTTCCATGAAATATGTTCTGTTGCTTCGAGGCGCGTTTAACTGAAGCAATCCATTGTCGTTCATTTCTTCGTCAAACATATAAACAGTTTGTTGATGAAAGTATTCAAATAGCCGTTCCAAATTTACGGAGAGCCACAACTGCCACTAAAACCGGTTTGCATACACTCCAACTGACAACAAAATCCGCCATCTTGGACGATATAACTTTGAGCCTGCCGTCTTGGTAAGCGGATGGCCATCGCGTCACACGCGGTCTCACGCGTCGTTGCGTTGCGGTTTCCGTCAGAGTGAGTGGTTTGCCTTTGTTGAATTTCTCTGCTAAATTTATTTTACTATAATTCATAGGAGAAATAAACCGAATTCACTGCAGGCAATACCAATGGGTTTACATTCTATTGAATTCCCACTTACTTCCCGTCGATGGACATGCTAACTATATGGTTCACTAAGGATCGGAAAAGGGGGGTTGGGGTGGGGGGGGGGGGGGGGTGGGGGTTTTGGTGCCGTGTACGGTTCACGGGAATAAAACTCGAAAATTCACGATTCACGAGAATTAAAACATACTTTTCACGGATCACGCACAATTTAGCGTTTGATTTACTTTTCACCCCTATAGCACTATAAAACTGACGTGTGGACCATTTTGAAGTATGCGTACACTTGAAATAATTGTTTTTCACGCTCTAAAATACTAAATTTACAATAATTCGCAAATGAATGCGTCTTTCTAGAAAAACAGAATTGGTTACACTTCACTACTTGCAATTCTTTTAATTAGCGTTGTGCGTACGTGCAAGAACAATAGAGAGATTAAGCGTGACGTTTGTTTCTCTCGCGAATGGCAAAAATTCCACTTCTGCCGTTTGTCGTTTATACGCGGAAATGAGTTACCTTTTGTGTTTGTCGTGAATGTGTGATTTTCCCCTGTTTTGCTTGAGGGATTTATTTTTGGAATTCGATAAAAAAGTTGCAAAATGAAAGGCAGGCTCACGTTTGCCGTTTGCCGTATAACGTCATGCCTTCTCTCTCTAATATCTTTTCCAGTAGTTTTATAGGTCTCAACTGGGCAATAACATAGCCGCTGCACAGAATAAACAATAAACTGTTCACATGTTCTGTGGCCAGACAACTCTGACGACCTCTGACCATTCGACCTCTACTTGAAATTGTGGGGAAAATTATCCCCAGACGTAAGATCATCTAAAACGTTAAATATTTTTAGGAAACAGATACGTAAATACGATATTAGTCTGCTTATAGACGATGGCTGCAAGGGTTGTTCCCTGTGCTCCTCATAATTATTTTATACAGCCTTAAGTATTTTTAATTCTCTTTTACATATTTTTAATATTTGCCCATCATAATCATTTTATATAGCTTTAAGTATTTTAAATTTTATTTTTATATATTTTTAATATCTGATTATCATAAAATATTTTATATAGCTCTAGGTATCTTAAATTCTCTTTTTACATATTATTATATCTGTTAATTGTGTCCCCAAATTAGTATGGGATTTTCCCAGGCTATGTGGCCTTGACACGTTAATAAAGTTTATCTATCTTATCTATCTATCTTGTCTGCATGCCACGGATCTGTACATCTCCGTTATCGCTCAGGTGCTCACACATCGGAATCTGTGTCATATTCTTGCACTTATTGGAAAAGTCATGTTGATCAGGCGGTTGAATGTCAGAAGCTGTAGTTTACTGTAGTTTCTACATCATGTGGAGAAGGTCGACTTGGGAAAACTACATTCTCAGCTGATGTATCGGCGGTACATGTTGAGAGGAAGTGTCCCAGCCTTAAATGTTCTTGTTTCCTGACGCATACTGCGCTGACGGACTGCCCTTCTATTAACAAAAGCCTATTCTTTCATCTGGTCTTTCTGTCTGGCATTGAGCAGAATCATTGGGCCAAGGTGGCTCATTCTTGAAATAGAGAGTCTTGGTAGTTGACAGACTTGACCTTGACATATCAAGTACCGCAAACGTTTTCGAATTCTGACATGCATGACCTCTATGTGCATTCAGAAAATTTCACGAATAATTATAGACCATGTTCACGAATCTCGAGAAATAAATTGGTTATTTCACGTTTCACGAGAGTACGTTCGTTCACGAATCACGGGAAATAAATTCTTTCTTTCACGATTCACGGCAATTAAAAATAGGCGTTCACGGTTCGCGGAAAAACCCTTTAGCTAGGTCAATATTCTTATCACGCATTCGATAAACAGAACTTAACACCACTTTAGAGGTTGGCATGCAAACAGCATTTTATTACCCTCAAAGATCTCATAGTTTGAAGAAGACGAGGGAAATAAATTGGCAAGACGTTAAAAATGTTTGTAACAACAATTTACCAAAAACTTAAAGAGGCTTTGAACCGGATATTAACAGATTTCCGAACAGCCAAAATATATATTTGTGCCATAGGAAACCTGAAACTGTTAACAAGCGTCTTTGACTTCGGATGGCTTGGCTTCTCTTTTTTTGTAACTGCTTAATACAGTCTAGTCAAAGTCCCCCAAAATTGTTGTCAAGCGCATTGAGCGCACGAAAATGTGCTATACAATTCTACTGATTATTCTACGGATTCAAACTTACCAGAGCTCGTTCAGTATCAACGTCATTGCGGCTCAAACATCAAACTGAAATGGACCTGGTTTATTTCCCTTATGAATTATTACAAAATAAATTCAACAGAGAAAATGAAGGAATTTTCACGTTCACATCAAACGCAAACCAGTAATGGCCAACCGCTGACCAAGACGGCAGGCTCAAAGTTATATGGCGGACGTTTGTTGTCAGTTGGATTGTATTCAAACCAGTTTTTGTGGTATTAGTAGCTTTCCATGGATTTTGAACTGCTTTTTGAATACTTTTATGGACCAACTGTTTATATGTGTGACGAAGAATGAACGACAACGGATTGCTGTAGTAAAACGCGCCTCGAAGCAACAGAACATGACATGGAAGTGGGCAATTCAAAAAGGGAGCAAACTCATCAGAGGGAAATTGTCACAAAAAAGCATCAAAGTGACATGTATGTAGCACTTCTTACTTGTTGCTATTCTTTGGTGCACCTAAAAGTTGGATTAATAGAACTTGTGAAGAAAATCTTTCTCTGCTGTATTTACATTGATGTCACGACATTGCCATTGCCTCTGGTGCCTTTTTGCCCATATACTAATCGTTATTAATATAAGGATGCCTATTTAGCTATTGCGTGCCGTTTTTGTGTCGAGTTAAGACAAATACATGGCTTTTGTTTTTCGGTGAATTTTGATGAAATAGCCAGAAATCGCTAAGTCACGTTTATAAAGTACCTCAGCATGAATAAAATTTTGAATTCCCAAACATTTATGATTTTTTTGTGAAGGTTAATAGTGGCTTTCATAACCCATGTAAGAATAATGTACTTATTGCCAACAATAAGAAATGTATACCTTACTTAAGACTGAGTGAGGAGAAGAAATGCAATCGGGCGGTTCAGATCAACTATTGTGCTTTGAGTCTAATAACCATAGAATATGATCCAGTGGAGTTGATTTTCAGAAGGTTTTTTAACCTTGTGGAACTGTCAATCACCAAAATCACCTAATTAAATATACATAAATTAGTTAAAAATTGCCATTTTTCCACTGGGTCCCATAACTTGGAGGGAATAAAATATTTGTTTTATTTTTTTTTATATTTTTTGTTTTATTAATAACTCATCATGCCCCACATTTGTGCCACGTTTGAGCGGAATCGGTGATTTGAGCTGTATCACCTGCTGCCTGGTTCTCTCGTGGACATGCTCTTAACCATTAAACAAAGTCCACAAAGTGCGACTGTGTGAGTGAATGACAGGATGGCTTGTTTATTAATTTTTCCTATAAAGCATCACATCCTTTTTTCAAGGTGTAACATATATTTCCCTTTGTAGTGATGACTATTTGAATGTAACTAACGACAAAGGTCAGGCATTTGGGGTGTTCTGTGAAGACAAGACTGGAAAAGCTGTTCTTGTGACTGGAGCGTTCGTATTCATAAAGTTCCATTCAGACTTCATTGGCGAAAAAAGAGGATTTCAGTTGCTTTTCACTCCCTTTCCACTTGGTAGGTAGAACAATTACGTCCTCTTTCGGTAACGTAGGCGGGAAAACTAAGCTTCTTTTTTAATGAAGTATATTCTTTATTGACATTACGTCAATGAAAGAAAATAATAAAGAACAGACGAAGTTTGATTACAATTTGTAATTACATAGTTTACAATTAGTTGCAATGTACAGTACGCTACAAGATGAGATAGGAAAATAATTACACAAACAAGTAATAAAATAAATAAAATTAAATAATAGTATTCGTTTAGCTCGAAGACTAGACCCATTGAAGTGAAATTTCGTGGTAAGCTTCTACGTGTGACTGGCATTAAAGAAAAAAAATGTTGTCTGATTTGAATCATGAATAGCTGAGATATAAGCACTTATGTAGAATTTGTCCATACATATCTGTAAATATGTAAATCATTTCTGCCATTAAATAATTCTACAGCACGAATACTACACCTTCTGACCTTAAATCTGGAGACAAGTATCTTTCTATGACTCTTATTAATCATACGTTTTTAGCTTGGTAAACATCATTTATGAACCGAGAAATTTACAATTCAGTGCAACATGCCCATACATTCCCTGTAATAAGCATGCCTATACATTCTCTGTATGGATCGGTAACTAAAACGATTAAATAATTCTACAGCTCGACTATTTAACCTTTCGATCTCAAACATGGTAGAAAGTATCTCTATATGTCTCTTATTAAGCCTCCAATTTTGTATCTGTGTTAATCATCGAGGAGCTGAGAAATTTGCAATTCTTTGCAACGTGCCCATTCAATGCCCATACATTGCTCTGTAATTTTATAAATCATGGCTCCAATTAAGTAATTGTACTGCCCGAATATAAAAGCTCTAATTTCCATTTTGACAAGATCCCATTTTAAGCCTAAGTCTTCAACGTCTCTGAACTTCTCTATGAAGTGTGTTACGTTTTCGCGCAAGTCAGAAATATATTGCTTATCCTCTAGAAGGGAAGAGTTAAGTTTCCAGAAGCCAAGTCCCTTTTGCTGTTTCAACTCTTCACTTAATAGATGTATCGCACAGTGGTCTGTGTTTGGTGCGAACAAAATATCACATTTGACTGTAGTGCTACTGAGCTCTTTCCATATTAGAAAGTAATCTAGGCGACACTGGACTTTAAATGACCTGGTTCTCCATGAGAACAGTTGGATTTAAGGAGCGCCAAATGTCACACAAGCTGTAAAGGTGACATAAATTTATCGATTTCTTTAATGACAGATAGCTTTTCTGAAGTAGGATTCCCTCCTTCTTTGTCACTTTGGGAACTTGCTGAAAGAATTTTTAATCTCCTTAAAAAAATACTTGTTGGTTAGTGTCGTTTGGAGTGCAAACATTGTTTAAAACGATTTGACAATTATCAAGAGTTATCTTTCTACTAAGAAACCTGTTTTAATCTCGGACTACCTCATCAATTTGGCAATCTAATTTGGTTTAAATAGGATCATTACTCCTCTGCTGTGATATGTTCCGTGATTAAAAAGAACGTTTCCGCCCCATTCTGTTTCCCAGATTTAAGCAGTTTCATTGGAGCTGTATATTTCCTGAAGAAAGATAACATCTTTATTTTGTTTGTGAAGCCACCTAAAGATGGAGCGTCCTTTTATCGATTTATTCAGCCCTCCTACATTAAGAGAGAGGCATTTCAAGTTTAGTGTGAACATTCCAAAGAATAAGTGTCATAGCATTTTTGGAAACCAGAAAACAAGAATATACCTTTTACAATATTCCTCTTGGGGATTTGTAGATTAGAAGAAGAGGTTTATTCGTGCTAGTCATTGAAATGTTATGAATTCGTAAAGGTGTATACAAAAACAAAAATCCAAACTAGGTACAAAAACGTATTGAAACAACTTCTAACACAAGAAGTAATTTTAAGTAAAATATATATAATAGGTTCTAATGGCCTGAACGCAACCTCAACAATGGCGTCACTTGAGCCTTTCCTTTTCGCTCTTGTTTTTCTCCGTTTTTTGGTCCACTGGGTCGGGCACGTTTTAGGGCAGCAAGCCAGCAAATAAAATGGTCGAATAAGTTGGTTGTTCCTTAGTTAATTTTTTTTTAAAGTGCTGATTTTGCGGAGCACTTGATAAATCGTGTCCTCAGATCAGCGGCATCACGTGACCCCTGATGTTGCCATGTTCTCTCTGTTAGGCATTTTTTAATGAACTGTATGAATGTATTGAATTGTAGCTAGATCAAAAAAAAAAATCTTTTCGATGTTTTCGGTGATGAACTGTATTGAATGAATATAATTTATTTTATGAAACTTGATTGTTGTAAAATTTGTGCTGATCAGTAACTTATGTTTTTTTTCCATCGCAGGGAATTATACGCAACTCTCTGTTGGTATGTAGTATTTATGGTGTTTTCGAATCGCTTGAACTATAATATATTATAGCACGCCTGTAATCTTTAGACTTTTACACCCTATATTCGATGGCTATCTAAACAGATTAGGGGCCGATCCTCTCTATAATAAACGGCAATAAAACAGTGTTCACAAAAGCATATTCCAAACTCATAAGTTTAAATATTTGAAGTATGTAGTTTTCTTTTGAATGAAAGCCTCTTTCGTCCCAGTAAACACAGAAGGGTCCAAAGCAAAGGTGAATTTATTTATTTATTTATTTTTTTATCAATTATTAGGATGTGGTACAGTGGTAAACAACTCGTTGAAAAGTCCTGGTTATCCAAAGAAGAAATATCCTAATAGCATGCAGTGCGTTTATTCAGTTAATATTCCACGTGGCACGGAAATGAAAATCGATTTCGGCGATTTTGATATAGAGTATGGTCCTTCATGCTTGTAAGTAACAGCATTTTTTTTTACACCTTTTTGCAGCTGACATTAATTTTTTTGTAGTAGACCATTCGTGAGATCCCGTCGGGGCCAAACGGCCCTAAAATCGGTCATTTAGGGTCAAATACTCTAATTTTGGTTCGTTTGAGCATTGTTCTACCAAACTTTGTACGTTACCTTGGAATGTTGTCCTAATAATTCCAATTGGAAAAAACTGTCAAAATTTCAAATGATGACGTCATAATTGATTACTTCACAAAAATATGTTATACAAAGTTTGTAATTTCATGCCACATGAACACCAACATCATCACCCAACATCATTTGAAAGGGTATGACTAGGGGAATATAATACTGAAAACCGTATTTCGATACGTTAGATAATTCTCGAGTTATAACAATTTCAAGAAATTCTTTCTCCCAGTTGAGATCGAAAAAATAAATCGTCGATCCTACCCCGATGGAAACTTTTTTGTCACAGGCGATCACATGACCAGCCTCATCCAGGATCTCTCTCCTCGACGACAAGGGGGGCAAAGGAGAGAGGGCCTGGGAACAAGGTTGTAATTTTACATATTGAATATCGATGACGTCACTATTCGTGACGTCACAAAATATTTTTTTTTCCTTCAAGGGTAAGAATAAAACCAAATTGATTGCAAGGCTGGTGCTACGGCAAAAGGGCAAAATTTATTGGCCAATATTTCAACTGGCAGAGCTAGTCTTCTTCAGGGCCAGTACAATGTGAAACTACTAACGGCTCTAAAATTTGAATAGGGATATACATACAATGGCAGTTAATGTTTAACTGCATGTAGATATAATGAAATAAGATACATAACTATATACAACGCTGAAAAATGTAAAAAAAATACCAGAATAGCCAAAACAAAATTTAAGAAAAATGGGAATAACATGCAAATATATAAAAGATGAAAATAAAAATGAAATAAAATAAAATAAATTGACTAGTTAATGTTCATTCCGTCGATTGATGCCATCTATAAAATAGGCTTCTCTAGCTTTTCTGCGAGAAGCATTGTTCGTTGGTTGAAGTTCGAGAGGAATGAGTTTCATGTCTGTAATAGAGTGATCCGGCAGGTTGAAATGTGTAGGTACTGCTGCTGTAGCGTTAGCGTGACTAGGGTTATTTGTGGCTTGTCTGTGTTCGGTGAATCGTTCACGAAGTGTACGCTTAGTCTCCCCTATGTATTGTTTCTTACATTTCTGACATTCTATCATGTACGTTAAGTTTGTGGATTTGCAATTTATATGTTGCTTGATTTCCCGTACCTCTCCCGTGTTGCTGAATGTGTACGTTGTTCTACCATCTTCTATGTGGGGGCAGGTGAGACATCCGTGTTTGGAGTTGCAGCGGAAAGTGCCATGTGGTTGGTTGGTTGCAGGGTTTGATGGATTTTTGAGTTTTGCCCGAACTAATAGGTCACGGAGATTTGGTGAACGCCGATAAGCCACAACAGGTGTTTCTTTGTAGATGTTTTGTAAGCGTGCTGTTGAATTGAGAATGGTTGCTTCTTCTGCAGTATTTTGTTGATGTTAGGTAAGGCTGGGTTATAGGTGATTGTGAATGGGACTCTGCTGGGTTTTTTGATGTCATGACTTTGTTCTTTCAGAGTGTCATTTCTAGGAATGAGTTTGGCTCTTGAGATTTGGCCTCTTACGAAACTGGATTTATATCCTCTTTTTGTTAAGTACTGTTGTAGTTCTGTAGATCGGTTGTCGAAATAATCATCTTTGGAGCAAATACGGCGTAAGCGCAGAGCGAGACTGTAGGGGATTGATTTCTTGGTGTGGTACGGATGACTTGAGGAATGTACCAAGTATTGGTGTTTGTCAGTAGGTTTGCAATAGAGATCAGTTTCGATTTTTCCATTCTCGAGTTGGATATTGACGTGTAAGAAGGGAATAGAATAACTTTGATTCCATTTTTTCCCATTATTCCTACTCTGCTCATGCAATGCTATTACTTTTCAACATAATAGGACGAAACCTAAACTTTAATATCAAAACTTTTAGTTAGTTGATTTAGTTATACTGTTTGCTAAAGTGGCTTTTAATGTTTTTTTCTGGTGTTTTTTATTGTACGACTTGTACTTTTCGTGTTCTCGATTATGTTCGGCAAAACATCGCTGTTGTTTTTGATGCACTTGCGTCAGATTATTCGTTGCGAATTATGGTTTTTTTTTTGCGTTAACAATTCTCTTCGTACTTACACATGTTCCATATTGTGTTCTGGGAGATTCTATTATTCGTGTTACGAATTATGTTCTTCCAAATCCGGGTCTTCAGGGAGATCGGCCGCTGTGGTCTGGTGCGAGTAATAAATTATGCACATTTTTCCCGCGAATGAATTCAGCGAATAGTGACGTCATCAATATTCGACACAATGTGTAAGTACAAAAGAGAATCGTTAACGCAAAAAACATAATTTGCAAAGAATAATGGAATGTAAGGGCAAAAAGAACAGTGATGTTTTGCCGAACATAATGGAGAACACGGAAAACACAATTCGCACAATCAAAAACACTAGTGAAAACATTAAAAACCGCAATGTCAAATAACATAACTAAGTCCCAAACTTCATTTTGGCGGTAATCGACCCTGATAGGGGGAGGGGGGGGGGGGGGGGGGGAGGGGGGTCACTGTTTTTGGCCCGAAATTCAAAATGTCATGTCTCCTTTAATACTTGAGATATCAACAAACGGTTTTCAGGTTTTAACTACTCTGGATGTCCTCTTTCAGTAAAATATGTTGGAAATTATCAACTTTTTTTTAATTACGGGCTTGTTACAACGTCATCAATTATCACATCATAATTTGACGTGTGTAGTAACTTCTGTTGTCAAAACAAATTGGACAGTTATCCTCTCTTTACTTGCCAAGTTTAGTAACGACATTTTCAGTACAGTTATGCAAAAAATAGTCTAAATTTATAACGCTTTAATGGGCGTTTTTAGAACCGTTTGGTCCCGGCGTCTATATTAATTTTTTAGCCTGGCTTTCAAGCTTGGCTAAATAAAATAAAAGATATCGCATCAAGGTTGAAAGATGGGTGTTTAATGTATTTTTTAGTTGTTGTTATTGTTTCCCCAAGCCTCCGGGCCAAGTTGGAATTTTATATCGAGATAAGACGATATTTCCTCGTTAGCATTTGAACAAGACACTTAAACAAAAACTTAAAATACACTGCAAAGAACCATCTTACAACATTCTAGATGCTTTAAAATATACTTGTTTCACCGAATTGTGGAGGAGGAGCTAAACAATAGAGTTGTGGATGAGGAGGAATAGGAAGAGGAGTAGGTAAGCAGTAGAACTGTGAAGGAGAAGGGGGAAGATGATGATGATGATGATGAGGAGGAGGAGGAGGAGGAGGAGGAGGAGGAGGAGGAGGAGGAGGAGGAGGAGGAGGAGGAGTTAGACAATATAACTGGGGAGGAGGAAATTAACAATGGAACTGTGGAGGAGGGTACATGAGGAGGAGGAGGATTTATAAAGTTTGTAACTGTGCTCTCTCTCTCGGCCTAAGATGACATGAGGACAGCTAGCTATACCCAGCCTCCTAGGCACCCTGGATACTCTGGTAAGTTGGACATCCCCTAGCAGTCCAGGGTCTTCAAATTCTGCTTATACAAACCTTTGAGGGACCACCAGTTCAACTACAACTACAGTCCAACTAATTCTCAATCATTAGTCTTGAGTAGAACTAACCTGAACCAACTAACCAAGAAGCACGCTGGGTAGAGCATTTCAAGGAAGTCCTCAACAGACCACCACCAGAAGAGGAGCCTGATATTCCAGAAGCTGAGGAGGACTTAGATGTTGACACTGAGCCACCGAAGAAAGAAGAGATCATTGCAGCCATCAAATCCCTAAAAAACCACAAGGCACCTGGCAAAGACCGCCTCAATGCTGAGCTGTTCAAGGCAGACGCTGTGACCACTGCAAATATCTTGCAACCACGTTTTAACACCATATGGGACAGAAGGAAAATTCCTGATGACTGGAATCAGGGTATCATTATCAAGATACCAAAGAAAGGAGCTCTCTCTGAATGTAGCAACTGGCGTGGCATTACACTATTATCCACCCTAGCAAGATCTTAGCGAAAGTCATCATGAAGCGCCTATCACTGGCTGTGGACGATAAACTCCGCAAGGAACAGGCAGGTTTCAGGAGAGGAAGGGGTTGTATCGATCATATTTTCACGCTGAGAAATATTATTGAACAGAGTACTGAATGGCAGCGAACTCTCTATGTCAACTTTGTAGATTTTGCCAAAGCCTTCGACAGTGTGCACCGACACAGCCTCTGGAAGATATTACGAGCGTATGGAATCCCCTCCCACCTTGCTGAGATCATCAAAAGCTTCTATGACAACTTTACCTGCTGTGTTGGTGATGGTGACATCTTATTTGAAGTTCACACTGGTGTCAGACAGGGGTGTGTCATGTCCACATTGCTTTTCAACCTTGTTGTGGACTGGATCATGCATCACATCACTGAGGACCAGATCAGGGGCATCAGATGGACACCTTTCTCTTACTTGGAAGACCTGGATTACGCTGATGATCTAGCCTTACTATCACACACCCACACGCACATTCAAGAGAAGACGCAACGCCTCAACACCTTTGCTAAGCAAGTTGGCCTTAACATCAGCAGCAAGAAGACTGAAATTATGGCGCTGAACACCACCAACACGCGACCAGTCCAGATTGATAATGAAGAACTTCCGTACACAGACAGATTTACCTATCTCGGCAGCATCATCAGTAAAGATGGAGGAACTGACCTGGACATCCAGAGCCGTCTCAACAAGGCTAGGAACTCGCTCAACATGATGAATAAGGTATGGCGCTGCTCCACTTACAGTACTTGTACCAAGCTGAAGCTCTATCACAGCTGCGTCCTCACAACCCTTCTGTATGGTTCAGAATGTTGGCGTTTAACGGAGAAGGATCTAACAAAACTCTCCACATTTCACACCAAGAGCCTTCGGCGTATTTTACGCATCTTTTGGCCTAATGTAATCTCAAATAAAGATCTCTTTGAACGTTGTGGAACTGAACCAATGGCTACCATCTTGATGAGGAGACGCTGGAGGTGGATTGGCCACGTCATTCGCCAAGAAGCCTCCATTGCAAGAACCGCTATGCACTGGACGCCAGAAGGAAAACGAAAGAGAGGTCGCCCCAAGATCACATGGCGACGGACGATTGAGAAAGAAATAAAGGAGATGGGGAAGACCTGGGAGGGCATCAAGTTCATGGCAAGGGACCGCCAGATGTGGAGGGAACACGTTGCTGCCCTACATGCCACTTAGGCGTAAAGGGCATGAGTGAGTGAGTGAGAACTAACCTGTCAATGGCGGCCTTTTTCCTCCCCCACAACCCATCGTAACAATTCCAGCGCATTCTTCAATGCAAGGTTAGGGTGCAGAGTGTCATGTCAACACCAATGGCAAATCATAGGTCAGGAATCATCTCAACCTATCAACCTACCCAAATTGAAAGCAGCATTTCTGGCCCTCAAGGGGCAGTTACACAAGATCTGTTAAAGGTCTGTCACTTAATGTCTATTAGAAATTGGCAACTTAGCTTCGTTGGGTTATATAAATAACAAGGGAGGCACCATTTCCTCTGATTTTCTTAGCTCTAGAAATCTGAACGTGGCGTCATGATCAAGGTAACCTTATTTCAGCTCAGCCTGTTCCTGGGAAGGAAATTACTATATCCGGAGTCTCCTACCTTCCTTGTCAGAAGTTGTCAACAACTTAACTCAGGACAGTGTTGATCTAGTTCTCGTAGCCCCACTTTGGCAACTTTGGAAATATTTCCCCCAATTCATTTCAAGATTGACAACTTCCCAGTAGGTTAATATCCTCATTCTTATAAAGGGAATGCTGTTATCCCGCCCTCCGAAACAAAGTGACCGCACACCTTACTTCCTTTGGAAGTAACAGCTCCAGGTCCCTCATGCAGTTGTCATGGAAACCTGTTATTCCTTTTGCCCTGGCTTTCCCAGAAGGGACGGTAGAGCCATCCCGGTGGGAGTTGTGTTCATCCTTGCTTACCTCAGAAAGTATGGCAATCTTAATCAATCAGTCGAGACCATGGTGTTATTGGGACTGTGTTTTTGAAAATAACTCACTATATTAAACACTATTGTTTTAAAACTCTTATCGGATAACAAATTAAAATCAATAAATAAAATCAATAAAAATATGTGCTACACGCGAGTGCAGGAAAACAAAGCTTTACAATGAATTTCATAACATGATGGCTAGCTCGGCTGAGGACACACAAAATACCGCTTAAAGAAATCCAATAACACTTTTAATATCAAAAATATCTATCGATGTTAAGTGTCTTGTTATATATAGTGCCTTTAGGACAGACTTACGGAGTGGAATAAAGATAAACAAGTCACTCGCCATGTTCATCGATCGACTTCAAGCTTATCTTCTCGAGCAGATTGATCCAGAAAGAGAAACCTTCTGTCACTTCTGTCTGAACGGTAGTCATAACCTTCGCAAACAATCCTGCAAGGCTTATAGATGCGAGTTGTCCCGTTAATGAATGTCTCAGTACAACAAATTTTCGGCTCATCCTCGGTGTAAGAACCTGTGAAACTTACCGGTGACCTAAAACGAAGAACGATAGAGAAGGACAACAATAGCTCCAAAACAAAGAAATATATCACAGATTCTTACACCGAGATAAACCCGGTTTACACCGAGATAAACCCGGTGACACGTTGTTTCAGACTAGTACCCAGTCTCTCAAAACGCGCTTAAATTTATCATTGGATCCACACAGTGGCCGCGCTACAACGCAAAATCAGAAACATTTGCCACTGGAAACGCCCATGCCAACATGATCTTGACTAAAACGCGACGAGAATTCTACCAGTAACATACGAGTGACACATCATTAACATTTGGGTCCATACGTACACACTCGAGACCAGGCGAACGGACAAGAAATCTATCATTCTTTGACCTATCTATTTATTGGTTTATTTATCAATAGTAATTGTTAGTAATAGTAACTATAACGAAATTTTTACTTTTTTTTACACGCCGTAGTTTTCACCATAATAGGACGCTAGCAGCTAGAACAGCTTTAAAACTCTCTATTATCCAAAGGTCCAGCAAAAAGGTGTCCAAAACAAAGCACGCGTAGTGCTAAGCATTCCCGCGCCTTTAATTTGAATTATGCTTCTAACTGAATAATCCTTAACAATTATCCTGCGGAATCGCGTGCAATATCACCGCATACTTAGCCGCAAGATCGAGCAGAATAATTGTTTTACTATTCAACAAATTGTCAACGAAGAATATTTCACAGCTAGAAATTCTTACAACTTGCAAAACAATCAGCAAAGGCGCATGAGCAGATCTTCTCATTCGGAGTTCGCCAAAATAATTTCAGCAAGAGCTAGTTTGATAATGTTCCTTTTTAAAGCAGTAGAAGAAGAATTTTCAGTTGTTTCCTTGAAGCGGGAAAGAGGTTCTTTTTAACAACATGGCGTGGCTGTTATAACATCGAATTCCGACGGCCATGGCAATGAAGATGTGGCGATAGAAATTTCAATGTGCAGGCTTATTTTCGAAATAGGAACCTGTGTACTTTTTCTTTGTTTTGTAGGGGAGTTGGTTGGGGGGTATCCGAGCCCCTAATCAGGATGCGCCAATGGGCGTGATCAAACAAATCGGACAACCGCGGCGTGGTCGTCCAATTTTGTCAATTATGTGTATGATTCCAAAGCATTACTATACCACCTCCTCTCTAGGCCCACTTATGAAACATGCCATATAGCAGATCAACGTGATATATTAAAATTTTAAAACAAACAGTTTACATATAAATTGAAGGAACCCTCCTCACCACATTTACCAAAGGCGAATGGAAAAGTAGAAAGAGCTTTAAAAACTATCAAGAAGCTGTCGCTAATAAATGGCCTTCCTTGATCACCGAACTCCATCACTGCAATACACGTACACTGACCAGTCGCCAGCACAACTGCTCGTTGTGCGTCGCCTTACAAATTTAAGTTTTTTTTTTTTTTTTATGATGGACATTAGGCTTCCTTTAACCAGAAAGCAACAACCAGCATGAAACCCCCAAGTAAGAACGCGATTGCATGCATGATTCATTAGCGTCCCAGCCATGAGCGAGGAAGGAGCGGCGTGGTTTAGGAGCCAAAAATGGTTTTAGAGGAAGATAATTAAGTCAAGAAAGCCGTATTCCCCGTCAACAAGGTATAAAAACAAATACGCGTTAACGTTTTTAAACAATAGCGAAGAACTCGGGTGAAGAAAAAAATTTCCGTTCTTTCAGGAGGCTCGTTTAGAGATTACAATTTGCATTAGGTTTCGAAGCGTTCGACTCTCTGAATTGTTGGCAAAGCAAATTTGTTATTTAAGTAGAGCAAAACGAACGAAGAGTGATATCCACCAAAAACAATTTATGTAAAAGCATTTAGCATCCGACGCTATCTGTATTGTTGTTAGGACTATTTTCGATTTCATGAGTTGTATTGTTAAAAAATTTCAAGGTTACCACGGACTAATAAATATTCATTAATTAAAATTCAGTGAAGACTGATTAAAATTCAAGTTTCTTGACCAGTGTCTTGATCAGTTTTTGAACTAATCGAATGTTTCTTGATCGGTATGTTCATTGGGTATCAACATACATGCACCTGACTGAATTGATGCAAGCTGATTGGGTCATCAGCTCATGAATTATTAATGATTTGAGAAATTCTTGTAACCCCAGGTTGTAAAAACAGCCCGTTAGCTTCGAGGGGAAACAAAATTATACGAGGAAGACATTTTTCGTCCCGTTAAGTGTCCGTGTGGCGTGTGGAACGCAATATAACAAATACTTTTTTTTTTCCTCTTAGCTGTGACTATTTAGAGATAAAAAATGAGAAGAACGAAAACTTTGGCAAGTATTGTGGATCGAAGATTGGCCGAACCGTTTTTGCGGCTGGAAAAATCGCAGTGATAACATTTCACTCAGATTTCAGCTTTCAAAAAAGAGGGTTTCTGGTTTTTCTTGCCCCAATTCCAATCGGTAAGTACAACACAAGAAATATATATATTGAAAAACTCCTTAACAATTCATAAAGAAATACAAAAGAAATTACTGTTTAATGAGTGTCTTTATATTTAATAAAGACACGGCTTAACTTTAGGTTCAGTTTTCTAGCCCAAAATAACCCTGAATCTAAATATAAATGTAAGAATGAGTTGATCTACATCAGAAGATTTTGAAGCCGTTCACTAAATTCGCAGTTCGTGTTTTTTCAAGTCTAAAACATTCAGCTGCGCCTCATGTTTTAAACTTGATAAAACACTGCTGCTCATTTATGAAACATTACATAAAGACCTGCCAGGCCAGCCGTGGGATACCAAAATTAAATAACTACAATTAATTACAGGGTATTGGAAATCAAGTGAAGTATGGTGCCGTTGCCATTCAGTTCTAATTCCGCTTACTTGACTTCAATATCTTTACGCTAGTTTTTACTTAATGCTTTTGACCCTTCGTGGGCATATGCTCAATCTGTCTGTCAGTTTTAACCATATTATGTCTGTCTGCCTGCCTATCTGTCCTAACTTGGCAGTTGCAGTTACCCTGTGAGCTCTGGCATCATTCCGAAATGATTTACAGAACAGAAGTTCTGAAATCTGTAGATACATAGGATCATATTTTAGTTACAAAATCGGACCCGTTTGTATGTATAATGGCGTTATTTTTATTATCACTTTATTAGCTTCTCCGAACATAACATCACCTGGTCCTGTTGTGCGAACATTACGATACTTTCGACTCACGTGTTCAGCCACTGGAAGCCCTCCCATATACACAGCAATAATAAGGAAATCTTTCACTCTGATTAACACAACAGACATAGCAACCATCAAATTATGGAATGAAGGACACTACACTTGCGTAGCCACCAACAAGTACGGAATTGATATGAGAAACTTCTCAGTCGTCTTCAACGGTAAGTCTTAGTGGAGGGAGAACAAAACATTTTTTAGACGTTTTCCGCCCAAAAGCCCGTACAACGACTGCAAAAAATGTATTACCAAAAATCTACGATGATATTTTGTATAATATTCATAGTTCTTTAGCATCCCTGTGATGTCACTTAGCATTATATAATAAAGTTGAATTAATTAGGATTGTCAGGTGTTGCGAACGTTGGCAAAGGATAGACGAAGCATGGCTTCCGAAATGCCGCTCCCGACAAAGCGTGGTTAGCCAGGAGACGACTTGAGTTATTGAAACTTTACATCCGACCTTGACAACTTAAGAGGCAGTCTCTGTTAAAACCACCCACTCAATTTCGCATCAAAAATAATTTTGCCTGAAACTCTGTCAACTGAAAGACTTTACCGAGGAAAGAACTAAAACAGTTTGATTCGAAATAATTTTCGGGCCGCGTTAGGAGCCATTAAATATTTGCCCTGGTCAGGGCCAGTCGCAACGTCTCGAAAACTTAAAAATTGGCCTTTTTGGTGACACCGTAAAATTTTCCATTCGCATCTTCTAGCAACGAGTTTTATATCAATTTGCTCATAAACCATTCTAGTTTCTCATGACAGTTATCATTTCCCCCTCAATTTATCTGAAAAGGCGAAATTGACCATATTATGAACACTACTAATCGATATCGACCGAAGGCTAATTTTACAAATTTGGCAGCTGCTTGATGTCTCTAGCCTATACAGCCAAAAAGTGCCGTCCTTCATCTGCAAAAATATGCAAAATCCCATGTACGTTTTCAGTATTTTAAAAGTTATGTCCGTTTGTATCAGCACATGTACAAGCATTTGCGATTTTTTTGCCGGTATCGAAATCAACATATCTCAAGCAGATTTTGTCATTAATACAGCTTACCCGCTTCGCTATTCGAGCTTATCTCCACCTTGAGAAGTTTTTCAATCTCCAGGCTGCTGAATTCCATAATAATTCCAGCAAATAAGTAAGCATTGTCTTCGAAACTTGAGCACGGCAACTATTGGGACTCTTGGCAGCGAACCCTAGTTCGAAACAATGGCAACATTTCGTGTTAAAAATCCATTGAAACATTACTTCCGAGCTAAATTCCTTCACACTTCAGACAATGAACTCTCCAAGTCCGTTATTAAGAATAAAACCCAGATTTTAGGGCTTATATTTGGAAGACATCCTCCAATTTATACTGCTGAACGATCGAGTACAAGTGTGATGCTGCTTCCTCAGAGGTCCGCATGAAACCTCATGAGTAAAACCGCTAGCAAGGGTATTGAATGAAGTCTTTGGTATTTTTGGGGAAAAGTAGAATTTAATTCGAATTCATGATAAAGGGGGGAAGGGGCATTTTGCCACTAAAGAGTCTCTGGCCAGGTTACTATAGCTTTCTGAATGCAGAAATAACATCAACCCTGACCAGTTACAAACGTGTCAAGTCACGCAAGTCAGCTAAGAGGAACTGTGTGCGAATGTGAGCTGATCCTTAACAGGTCGGGGTTGCAACTCAAACTATCCTCGGATCAGCTAGAACAACAAAGGATCTGTGAGAAAAATTGTTGTGAAATGGTGGACGAACTCGACGGAACAACTTGTACCCATTTTTTCACCGTTGACCAAAAACTTCGGATTGTCCGAACACAAGCGGAAGCTTCCGAAAGTAATGATACGAGAAGACACGGAAATTGACTCTTCAAACGGGAAAACTGCTCTACAACAATGTCTGAGTGTGAAAAGCCAGATAAATACTGGCGGCCACGTCGCACTTGCCAGTGAGTACCCACTGCATTCCGGCAGGAAAAACGGTTGAAGACCAGAAATGCGGTTAATCCTGACATGTCAAGGGAAATCAGCACTATGTATGGACAACACGTCTCGATAGGTTCCCGTAAGTCTGCCCTATTGTAAATGCTTGCTTTCCTATTACAAATACTTACGCCATCCCCTTTTTTTTCTCTGTTTAGCGTCGTCCGACCGACCCAGAGTTTCGAATATTCAAAAAAAAAAATAGTTATGCAGAAGGCAATAACACATTATTATATAATCCGAAACATGGGCAATTTTTTGCCATACAGTTTTGGTGGTTCATCCTTTTTTCGCTGTTCTCGCTTGAGTTTAACCACGATGACGATTTTTCCTTCCTCCATTGCTGCCATGTTGACTTTATAACCACGTCGTGTTGTTTCCAGGCTCCACGGATATGACTCCTTTTCCATTTTTTTTTTTTTGTTTCTTTTTTTTCTTTTCCGACCGACCGACCCAAAATCAGAAAACGCATTCGACAATAAACGAAAAAAAAGGGGGATGGCCTTACTTTCCTGACAATGCTGTGCCGACTAGTAGAGTGATAAATAAGCTAACTTATTATTCCACTATTGCGCCATTTTACCATATTAGGGCAAAATAACGCGCAAAATATGCCACGTTATTACACTGTAGAACAGGGCAAAAATACGGACTGAAAGCGGAGCGACAAAATGGCCAAACCAAACTTTATTTTTAGTGGAATAATAAATAAGTATTATAAGTAATTACTAAATAAGTATTAAGTATTAAAGATCTGATCGGACTGAGAAATAATAAATACAATCTGAGAGGAAGTGACATTTTAAAGCAGCCAAAGGTCAGCACTAAAACTTACGGCCTAAAATCGTGGAGGTTTATGGCTCCAAAACTCTGGAACTTGTTACCAGATTTAAGCAGAACTAATCAAACTCTGTTCAAATTAGCATTAGGCATTTTTAATTTCTGTTCAGTACGTTATCAATGTTTTATTATTGTTATTACTGTTATTATTATTATTATTATTATTATTATTATTATTATTATTATTATTATTATTATTATTATTATTATTATTATTACAAGTGAAACCGGTAAAAACAATATATAATTATATATCCCATAGAAAACAGGTGAATGTGAAAAGGTTAACAAAATAGATAAGTGTGAACCAATCTGCAGCTTACTTTTATAAGCAAATGAACTGTCTGCATTGTGCGGTTCCAGAAAATATCCATACCAATGTCAAGGATGGTCACTGGAAATTCCGAATACGGAGGGGGGTGATCTCAAAAGAAATTCCAGGGGGTGGGAGGGTCCAAACCAAAGAACCATCCTTGTGGGAGGTATGGATATTTTTTGGAACCACACATTCTAATTAGACTGCCATTAAACTATTGAAGACACTTTAGCCTGTTATGAAAAAAGAATTGGCGTCTTTACTTAACCTGGAGCAAACTTTGGTCTGTGATAATAATTACCAGGAGCCATAATGGGAGGAGACCGTAAGCGCGAGATCTGGCCTTGTCCCTATGATATGGGACAAAATTTCTATTTTTAGAACAAATCGTGTCATCCCGCGTGGCGCGCGCGCGTACTGCCGCGAGGATTTTCGCGAGGACATCGCGCGGAGAAATATAAACAAAATTGCGTCCAAAGTAACCTCTGCAAGTGAAGTAAACACTGGCTTTCTTTCATCGGTTTCTATTCCTAATTTACGTCAAGGTCTCCTTGAGCACTTCTTTGAATGTAGCCATGAAAGTGAGGATGATTCAAGTGATTCGGATATCTGCAGTAGTATTTTTTTCGGACAAATCCAGTCGCGAAGACGCGTTAAACATGTCGTACAAGGAATCACACAGTGGTCAAGACAATTTACGAAACGTTTCACAGCGCAGCGATATGGGCAACCAAAAAATACAGAATGACAGCACAAAAAGCAGAAACCATATTTTTGCCGACATACGATTGTATACGCCATTTCGACCTTTCCTTGATGCTTTGTTGTAAGTTACATGTGACTTTCATATCATATAAAATTACATATACACTGCATAATGAAAATATTTTAATTTAAGTCACTTATCCGACTAATGCTGCTCCAAAATATTTATTTTAGTATCCTGTATTATAATTTGCAGTGCACTAAAAGATTGTTGAAAAGTATGGAAAGATCGGAAACTTGCAGCAAAAGTTGTAAACAAATGAAGCAGAAGAGGATTCATTTTTTTTTCGAATTAAAAAAAAATCTACCGTTTTTTTTTTTTTTTTTCGTTTACTTTAAGTATGAAAAAATACAGCATATGTGAAAACGGCTTTATCTAGTTTCGTGTGTCTAGTCTCGATGAAACCGATTCGACTTTGGCTTGCCAAGATAGCTACCTTTCGTCTTCAATTTTGGAGCGCTTTGAAAACGCTCTTGTTGCAGTAAATTATTCACACTACCCGCATTCTCAAGATTATTTAACACCTAGAAACAAACATACCACGGTTAAAATTGTGGCTGAGCTTTGTATTCATGCATTTTATTTAGCAATGAATGTGGTATGTGGCGTGCCATGTTCAATTCCAGGTGCTAAGTAATCTTGAGAATGCGGCAAGTTTGAATAATTTACTGTTACCCGAGGGTTTTCAAATGGAAGACGCGGAGTAGCTATCTTGGCAAGCAAAATTCGACGCATTTCATCGAGACTAGATTCACGAAAGTAGACAAAGCCGTTTGCATATATGCCGTATTTTCACATACTTACAAATATAAGAAAAAAAATCCGTCGTTTTTTTTAATTCGAATTTACGCACCGTAAACCTCTTCCTCTTAATTTGTTTACAACTTTGATTTGCTAGGAGTTTCCCATCTTTCCATACTTTTCAGCAACGTTTTAGTTGGCATTAAGCTTTCAAATAATCTATGGAATCTTAGCATAGCTTGAACGTTGTTGTAGCTCCCAATTATACACGAGCATAATATTTTGAAGCGAAAGCTCTACAGTCAACTGTGCAGCAATTTCTACTCCGCCGATTTCGTTGAAACTTGCTCACACTAAAAATTGGATAATTTGAACTTGTTGACTTTGATAAGAAAAAATCTATCGTCGCGTTTAGAAAATATTCGCGTTTTTTTCATAAATATATTTTTTCAAAAGCGCTAATATCTCGTGATCGTTTGCCTTGTTTGCCCTTTACTTTGAAGCTTTACAAAATTTGAACATTTGCTATTTCGATTGCTAAAAATCAAAAAAATCGGGTGAGGTTTACATGCCCAAAGCTTGATTTAGAAAAGAGCACCTCCGTTCCCCAAAAATAGCGCGGGCCATCTTAACCTAAGTACAATCCAAATGTAAACGAGTCATCGTGAATTTTATCTTACTGAGAAAACTTCTCTAGATTAGTCTTGTGCCTAACTGACAAAAAATCCAGGAGATGAATTTAGCGCGATACGGAAGCTGCACAGCCTAATGTATAATTTTATGGTTCACAGAACGACTGATTTATTTTTCGTTCTCAAGTTGAAACACAGAGTCTTTTGTGGCAGATTTACTCGCGATTCACATGATACACGCAACTCCGGCAACATAGACGCGAGAACCCACGCATCCGCGCGTGTCTGCCTGTTCTAAAAATATAAAAATTGTCTCGTATCATAGGCTGCGTGGATGTCGCGCTTACGGTCTCCTACCATTATGGCTCCCGTTAAAAACACTATTTAAAAAACTACAACTTCGCTTAAAAATATCCTGAGAGAAAGATTCTAGTAAAGTTTTCAACCGAATTTAAAATTGTGGTCCTTTCTGGTCACGTGACCGATGACGTCATAGCGTTGAAAGTGATAAAAATGGATTTAGCATGGAAATATCTACCAACTTGTACTTTGTTGTTTCTTTAAATTCAATGCAACGCCAGATACGCACTTGTACCCAGACTCCCACATTTTGAAAATTGTACATAGTGCCCTTAATATCTATATTTTGTTCGGTTCCTGGGCAGTCCGAAATGCCTCACGCCAATGTGCTTCAAGCTGCAATGATTGTTTTTTTAGTAGCAAACTATTTTCGTCACAGTTAGCAAAAACGAACTTCTGAGCAAAGTCACGTGACGTATGACGTCATCGCCCTATGTCTCATATGAGAAGTAGTTTATGGTAAGAGTTATTTCTATACGACATAGCACTCCTGCTGGCTTCAAACTGACCAAGTTATGTGGCATTTACGATTTTTCAGTTGAAAAGGATTTTGGGAAGGTTTTTATTTTAATTATATAGTTTTTATAATTATTACTATTATCTATTATTAAATTCTCAACCTCGGATAATGCAATTCTAGCTTTCTGATTGGTTCACTAGATCTCGGTTATCAGCCATTATACCTGCGTTTGACCTTATATGGGAAACGAGTGCGGCAAGTGCCGCTCAGTTTAAAAAATTTCCTGCGGGAAGCGAAAGTTCCATCAGAAAAATGGCAAATTTGGCGAGGTTTATAAGCTTATACAAGAAATAATCGACAGTGCCTTCCCTGAAACCACACAAATACCACAAAATGCCATAGTTGACTCAACTACGTAAAACTGTAAGGATTGATGCGAAATGTTTAATTAAAAATACTTGTAAATGTACAACAAGAGCGACTAAACGAAGAAGAAAAGCAGCAAATAATTTACGGGAAGACCAGAAAACTGACACAATTTCATTCAGTGTTAGACGTAAATGTGGCTCAGCACTTCAGTTAAGTTTGTTACCTTTCAATCTTGATCTTGAACTTTTATACTTCAATAAACTTCATTGAATCTGAGAGCAATTTCGTTTCAGCATAATGTAATAGTCTTGATGAGGAGGAGGCAGCGTGGCCTAGTGGTTAGGGCGCTGGACTTGTAATCCGGAGGTCCCGGGTTCAAATCCTCCTCCCTGCCACTAGATGGATTTGTCTTCGGTGGTCCCGAATTCAACTCCTCCACGCTTTGTATATAGCCAACTGGTCAGCCTCCTGCCAGTTGGGATTCTTAACAAGTTTCCATTGAATTTAAATGGCAGGTCCACACCAGCCTTATGGTTGCCCTACTAGACCTGCCTTAACAAAAAGTTATGTATGTATGTATGTATGTATGACAGCCGTGCAGCCGTAAACAAGTACAATATGTAAACACTTTCTTCGCTCGTCTTGCACAAGGCGTATAATTTTCAGAAAAGCTATTGCTTCGGATCTTCCCGTAAACCTTAATTGTTGTCACAATTCTTCAGGATGAAAAGACGATTTACGAGGAGATTTTCCGAGGAAAATTTTCAGAAGAAAACTCTCTCGCTCGCTTTCCTCGCGTGTTTCATTCAACTCAAAAAGTGAACACCGCGCCACAAATTTTACCGCCTCCTCATACTATCACTTCGTTTACATCAAAATGAAATGTCCAGTTGATTTATACTAAATAAGAATTTAATAAAACAATAATTCCATTCGCCCTTGTTGGATACGAGTGGTTATAGCCAACTCGGCGCTTCGCGCCTCGTTGGCTATTTACCACCTCATATCCAACGTGGGCCTATGGAATAATTGTTAATTATGATTATTATGATTATTATGATTATTATGATTATTATGATTATTATGATTATTATGATTATTATGATTATTATTATTATTATTATTATTATTATTATTATTGTTATTATTATTATTATTATTAACTATTATAAGTGTGTTATACCTGGAAACTAGCTGGTGAGTCTAGCTTGCTGGGCTCACAAAAGCTAAGTGTATTTCACAATAAAACTGCTATCTCTAACTGCTATCCCTTAATCAATGGTTTAACATAGAATACGAGCGGACATTTTGCTGATCGCAAATCAAAACAGCATTTATGCTAGTTATTCGTAAGGTTAATTTGGTTTTGTGTGCAGAAACATATGCCCTTTACACTTTTCATTCATATTTTCAATCTTCAGTTGAAAGATTAGTTTTTCAAAGCGGAAGTCTACTGAAGCTAACTATATAAAATAAACATGAAAGTTAGGTATTGATTCCCTCTTTTAATTGCATGACTTGCAGAATTTATGATGCACTATAAATGAAAACAAATGGCAGTGCTTTCAATTATGACACCAAGGACACAAAATGGATGCATGTAAATGTCTAAACGTTAAAAACAGCAGAATATCTTATTTTGTATTGGCGTGAGCATTGGTGTCAAGTTACATTTGCGATTTATTGATTCAGTGTCTCGTCTAGCGTGTATAACACAAGAAAATATTCTGTATGGACATGTAGCCATTTAAGAATTAAAATATAATTTTGGCAATTAGAGAATATGTATTATGGATTTTTCAGGTCAGCCATAATTTGTCAGTAATACAAGTTTACGAACACTTGGTGTGTGTCGATTTCAAGCTTGGCTCAGAGCAATGTTATTTCAATCGAAAGTGTACGTGTAATTTATATTGTAGTATGGCTTTCGTTTATTTCGAGAATATAGCAGTCTCAATTATTTTGCAACTTATTAATCACTGTTGTGCTATCGCCTTTATACTGACTCGCGTGCACTATTTTACTGAACTCAGTCCAACTATTAATTATTGGGCAATTCTCTTAAGTGCTGCACTGTGACTTTTAAACAAATATATTACTGCATATGATGTTTAAGCTTATTTATCGCTCTACAAGCCGGCACAGCACTGTCAGGAAAGTAAGTATTTGCAATAGGAAAGCAAGTATTTACAACGGAGCAGACTTACGGGAACCTGTCGGGACGTGTTGTTCATACATAGTTGCTGATTTCCCTTGACATGTCAGGAATAACTGCATTTCTGGTCTTCAACCGTTTTTTTTGCCGTAATGCAGTGGGTACTGGCAAGTGCGACGTGGCCGCCAGTATTTATCTGGCTTTTCACACTCAGACATTGTTGCGGAGCAGCTTTCCCGTTTGAAGAGTCAACTTCCGTGTTTACTCGCATCATTACTTTTCGGAAGCATCCGCTCGTGTTCGGACAATCCGAAGTTTTTGATCAACACTGAAAAAATGGGTACAAGTTGTTCCGTCGTTTTCGTCGGCCATTTCAGAACAATTTTTCTCACAGATCCTTTGTAGCTGGATGTGGTAATTTTCTACAACCTTTAATATTCCTGACTTTTTCACTCAATAGTTTTGGATTTACTTTTTTGCGGCGTGACAATGAAAACCAGCAATAAATCCAGGAGCTCGTTATAAAGTGTACGTGTATCGAAGGTCGAAGTGTAATTGGAGTGTTGGTGTATCTGGAGGGAAAATCCTCGGAACAAGAAAACAACAAACTCAACTCACATATGACGTCGGGTTTGGGAATCGAAACTGGGTCACGTTGGTGTTAGGCGAGCGCTCTAACCACTGCGCAATCCCTGCTCATCTTATCGTTGTCGTTGTCCAGAGAATAAGTTGATAATAGACTAGGCTTATGCACTAAATGTTTTATATTGAATTTCATGAACTAACACCAAGTCTCAATGGACAGTTCTACTCAATTTGTGCGAAGGTTTTACACTAATTAAGATTTTATAATTTTCATTCTCAACATTTACTTCATAATGACCAAAAAGCGGTCGAACCGTCGTGATGAACATTTACCGTAAGTTTTTTTCATTCTACATTGTTTAAAAAAGAACCTTAACTTTAGTTGAGTAACTGAAAAGCTTTATAAATTGTGGAAGATAACGTCATGTGGTTGCATCCTGCAAAATAAGTTTCTTTGGTAAGCAATGAACTACTTTCTACTGTATTTTTTCAGATTGTGGACCTTCTTGCCGATCTTGGTCGAATCCAGAGATGGGTAATACTTTGTCATGCACGAATAGGACACAACTCGAAGTACTTTTGAAATGTATGCCGTTATCTACTAATAAGCTGTAAGTTTATAAATCTGATTACAAATTAATTTTACAATGACGACAGTTACACTCAAGCCTATAAGTCATCGTTGTCTTTGTTCAGCCCAAACTGGGTTCCCATCATTGAATATCATATTTTAAAAGTTTTGCAGTGCGTTTCAGGATTAGGCACTGGTATTTTTGCATTTAGGAGTAATACGGTGTTGAAATTTGGGTTTTATTCAAACAACATTGCGACATGTTTGGACAGAAGCTGTTTTTTTTAATTAAGTAATACAATATTACAAAGAAAGTATATCATCATCAAGAGCGATAAAGGTAAAATACACGTTCGTATCAGACAATAAAATTCTCGATTTTAATTTGCTCTTTGCGCGCCTATTTGAAATAGTAATTGGGCTGAGTGGAGTAAACGTAAATGTAAATGTTGTTTATAGTGGTCATGCACTTAGCTTCGAGATAGTTTACAGGCATACCACTGAAACAGAGGAAACAAATATTTTAAATGAACATAACATAGTTAAAAGTCCCCTGAGGTTACAGGGGGCAGACCAGTTGGCTATATACAAAGCGTAACCGAGGATTTGAACTTGGGACGACCGAGAACAAGTCCAGCTAGTGGCAGGGTGGAAGGCTTGAACCCGGAACCTCCGGATTACAAGACCAGCGCCCTAAACCACTCGGCCACGCTGCCTCCTAGAGTACAATTCAGGGATTTATCGGGCGAGTAATTTCAAATCGGCCTCGAGCGCGGAGCGTATCAATAACACAATCCGAGTTTAGGAAGGGTTTGCGAACCTCATTCATATGAAAATATGAAGATATGTTCAATCGGTTTTTCAAACAGTAGGAAACCAGCACGAAAGAACCAATTAAGTGCGCGTGCTTGAAACGTGTATGGCGCAGGCGTCCAATGACAGGTACCAAATTACACGAAGTTGTAATCGGACAGCGGTAATGGAACACACACGTGATCGCGCGCTAATTACCCCGGTGTTATCAATCGATGAAATCGGTTATCGAAAATTTATTAATATCAATTGGAATCGGCCAATCGATGACCAATCGATAGTCAAAAAAAATCATCGATGGCATCGATTGATGTTTCAAGTGAAATTGAGCCACGAAGCGACGAAAAACGATGTCCCATAGCGGCGAGTTTTCGCTGCTTCGTGCGTGTCTCACTTTTCACCGCTTCGCAACTCACTTTCTTTTAAATTTTAGAGCAAGAAGCCAAGAAACTGAATAAACCTCTGCGGAGAGAAATCACTTATGCATTGTGATTTCTTTCTGATGTATGTTGTTTGTTAATTTACTGTTCATCCTCTAGTACAGTGACACCTGAGCTACCGTGTGGATCAAAAGTGCCCAGAAAGGGGAGATGGAGAGGCCAAGACAGGGAAAGGACAATCTAGAAACATTAGACATTTAATATAAAAATGCGGTCTTGAAATTGGCATAGTAATCTCCTTGTATTAATATTTTGGAAAGATCACCGAATCTCAAAACTTCATACAAAAACTGCATTGTGATAATCGATAACAATCCATGGCAATCGATTGCAATCGATGACAATCGATGCCAATCGATGCTAATCGATGCCAATCGATAGGGTCACAGGAATCTTCGTCATCGATTGGTCATCGATTATCAATATCAATCAATTAATTGATATCGGTTGCAATCGATTGATATCAATTTTAATCGATCATCGATTTCATCGATTGGTAACGTCGGGTAATTACGCGACAAATTGGCGCGCGCAGAACCAATGAAAATCGATTAGATCGATTATAATCGATTAAATCGATTATACGATTAGTCGCATAATTGGCGCGCGAATACATACGTGTCAAATTAAGGTTATCCAATTTGAATTTTTTTGCAAATTGGATACCTATAATTCGACACCTACGTAATTCGCCCGATTAATTAGTAATCGGGCCTCGTGTCGTAGAATTCGGGAAATAAACGTGTTCGTAATTTCAAATCAGCCTCGTGCTGCGCGCTCGCAGCCGATTTGAATTGTACTCCACTAGATCCAATTATTTTTTACTTATGATAGTGTGAGGCTCGATAAATTTAACAAAACGTCTTAATAAACGTATTGGAATTAACAGTGAAGTATTAAATGAATATTTCATAGAATTTCCGAATATGGGCTCAAACTTTGGCATTGCGCGTATTCCATTCGTAAATGGTCGTTGCCACTGGGCGGAACTACCATCGACATTGATTTTTTTCTACTAAAGATACATCATTCCACATGATCGAACCCCGAGCCTCTTGCATTCTTACATCACTCCTTTCGATATCAGAGCTCCTCCACACCAAAATGCTATCCGCGAAACCATGGCGCACTTTGCTTTACCTGTTACATCTACAATAGATGACCCTAGGCCTATTATTATTATTTAGCAATGAGACCACAGTTTCGACTAGGCCTACTCCAGACCTAAGCTAGAGCAGATATGGCGCCGTTAATAACGGAAAGATAGCGATTTTCCTTACGAGAGAGACGTCAATGTTTCGTGGTATTGCCACCCCAATTTTCAGGCTTGTGGTAACATCGTCGCACTGAATTGGTTTCCGCTCACATAGGCATCGAAATTCTCTACGAGTTATTCGATGTGAAAGGAAGCTTGAGAAGACGAAGGAAGGCAGGTAGATGATTTGAAGTACCTCAAAGATGCAGTAAGTAATTCACGGCGCGCGTTAGCTCGCGTAATCTTGCTTTTGAAAACAAGTTTAGATTAAATAAAGCTTATTTTGGTCAAGCTTTTACGTATTATCGTTGCTCAACATTTTGGAAAACCTCTCTTATAGTTTCGGTGATAAAATTTAGGGCTAAAGTCGAAAATCAAGTAACTTGCTGCAATGCTGAAAATGTTATTGCATGTTCAATATTCGTGCTCAACTCTTCGCGAGCAGTAAGAATTTAAATCATGACCATCAACTACATTATGTTCATTATTTGCTTAGTTTTCAGAAAACAATGGTTGAAACGCGATACAAAACTATTTGCGATTTTGAGACGGCAATACCACATTATATTGCGCCCAATACGGTATATACTTTTTCCAACTAGCCGTCAATATAATTTGGTATTGCCGTAACAAAATTGCAATTACTTGATATCATTAGTGGCATCGACTGTTAACAGTGACATTGGCTGTCGACAATGACATCGACCATTTACGAAATGGCAATCAGCTTCGGCGCTAGCAGATAATACAAACCTCGGCCTTAATAGTTGTCTTTACTTTCAACCAATGATTGTTTTAAAATGATCGCTGATGAAACCTCTCCACAGAAAATTCAAACGGACAGGTATTACGTCTTTACGCCATGGAATGTTTAATAACTTTTCCAATCTGGAAGCTCTGTAAGTAAATAATAACAGTTGTTAAGTGTTAAGGCTTCTTGGACTGTTTTATTTTGTGCTAAGTGTCAGAACGAAGGGAAGAGAACAGGAGACCTGATAAAACCTGCCAGCCCCTTTTAAACCCAACAATGGAAGTAAGCTTTGGTTATTAAAATATTGTGATATTTAATGGGGTTCCCTGTGCTTAATTTGAAAGGATTCATCTTTAGCTATTTTGACATACTAAGGCGCATATTACTTTACATGCGCTCTCTACAACGTCGTCGAAATCTTGCCAGCAAAAATTATTGTAAAAATAAACTGGTAAAGTAAATAATAGGTAAACGTAAGCGGAAATGAAGTTCTCGTTTTCATTTCTGTTATTGTTGTCCTGACTGTTTTTAGAATAAAGCCGTTGTATATCCTACATGAAATTTTAGCTGGCATCATACAACCCACTAAAACTATAAAAGCATTGCGCCTCCGATGCATGCCTCTGTAGTTTGGTGAATTTCGCTGAACCACAAAACCTCTATTTATTATTGTTTTTGTTGCATAAATAATCTTGCATGCAGCCTGATTTCATCAGAAATTTTATACTTGTTGAAATGGAAGTGAGACAGTGCCAAAGAAGAGACCGATGAAGAAAGAATCGTTAAAATTGTTTGGTCTTCTGAGGAGTGTTGTAGGCCACCATTTCTCCGTGAACTGCGCTAATTATTTAGCATATCTCATTCCGGGCGCAATTACTGAATGCTGATTGGTTTAGAAAGAGGGCATTTTTTCTTAATCACGAGGACACTTTTGGTAATCAAGAGGGCATAAGAACTTTATCCTGATTGGCTGAGCTAGGATCGTCTGCACTGAGTTGGTTTCCCGGTTAAAACGAGGTTTGAAAAAAAGTTCAGAAATATTATGCTTCCGAGTTTGATATAAATGCTGTTATTTCATCAAAGCGAAATTCCGCGGGCAGAAATGAGTGGTGTCTTGGTGGAATATAATTAAAGAGGACTTTTCAATTCAAATTCGTTCGTCACAGCCTGCAGAAACTTCTGGCTCTCGGTTTACGGGTCGGCGTAACCTCGAAAGTTTTCTTTTGTACAACAGTTTGCCCTTTATGTGATAAACATGTAATCGTAATGTCACCTCGTGCAACAAAGGATTAATTTCACTTGATGCCAATTTTATGGAAATTTTGAAAACACGCGTGAAATTGATCCTTAATTTACCCTCGGGCGCATGCGATTACCTATACAAAACAAATTGGAGGGCAAAAATACTTCGAAGAAGAAGAAAAAAATGTCACAAATTGACGACAGAAGACTTACTGCGAAACGTGCAGATGAAAATCATGATGAAGTTCAAATTAGCTGGCCAAACTTGAATTCATATCCAACAAGGTTTGCCGTTTTTTTTTTTCAGGCCGCTCAGAATCTTGGGTTTTCGGAGCAAACTGCGTAATTATTAATTTTTGCTTTCCTTGTCAATAAAAGCTGCAGTCTTTAAAACTATACCATCTGACAAAGGTTAATGCTTCCTGGTTGTTATAGGAAGGATGGTGGTGCATTGCACTGCATTAAAGGAATCAAAGGCCCTATGTGCCACAACTGTTTTGAAGTGGCCATGAGCCACTGAACTCGAAAAATGAATCAGATTTATCAAACTGCAACGCGGTCTAGCCTGCGTCGCAGACAGTCTAATCTATGCAATGGCTCCCAAAAGCTTGTTCTAGCGTCCCGCAGGCTTGTGGCTATACCAATTTTCCTTCACACTTTTATCTTAAGGGCATATGCATTTATGTAGAGTCCGTTTAAAGCTGATTGTTTTTCGTGTGTAATTCAAACGTTTTTAGTTTAGTTTTGGAATCGGTAAAACTAATGCAAGATATGGCTAGAAAGGAGGCAGGAGCTGATAAACGGCGGTGAACTTTGTGCTAACGCTCCGTGCTATGTAAAATTACGGAGAGATGCTAATTATCTTAGTTTAAAATTTTAGTTTTGACGGAGCATTGGTACAAAGTTCGCTGCCGTTAAGGGACAGACCATTAGGAAAGTGAGGGGGGGGGGGGGGGGGAGGGAAATCAGCAAGGGAAAATGTCCGAAAAAAAATCCTGCAAGGAAAAGCCCAAAGAAAACAAATTCATGCACAGGACGGGCCGAATTTTGATATAAAACCAGAATTATAATTCTTCTCGAAAAGTGTTCCAAAATGCACCAAATGGCATAAAAGTGTGTTCAGAGAAATGGGCCTCCCACCCATTTTAATACGGCAGGGGTAATTGGCTGAACACCGAACGAAGAATGCCGAACGCAGAACGCAGAACGCAGAACGTCGAGCGCGAAACAAAATCACCGAAACAAGCAAAACCCAACCGGAGTGTACCTTGCACTCAGGTTAGCCTAAAAGGCCCAGGATAGCCTTCTGTTTCGAGTTCGGCGTTCTGCGTTCGACGTTCGACAAGTTACCCCTGCCGACTTTAATACATCACAATCAGTGCTAATTGTTTGGCCCCCTGACCTTGAAATTTATTCCTACTAGCCTGCCGGGTATATTAAATACACTTTTTTACTATACACCTGCAAACTGCTACCTACTTTTTGTCATTAAATTAATGGAAGGTAACGTTAAGCTATGTATTTAATAAATCAAAGTAGCACTGTTTATAATTAATTTAATAGCAAATTGTGCAAGAAATAAATACAGTTGGTAAATTATTTGGATGATAGACCGAAAGAGCCTTGTAGGCGATCCCAGCGTATTCATAGAAGCCCACCTTACAAATATTCCAAGACACAAGAAGAACATTATTAAACTGTACTGTATTGATCGAAAAACCGAAATAAAAGTTTTGCTTAAGTTATTATCTGTGTGTATTTTGACCGAGGGAAGGTAGGACCGACGGCAACCAACTCCCTACACATACCATATTTTGCATACACAAAACAGTCGTAAAAAACATCATATGTTACATAGATCTAAATTATTTATCCCTGACCGTTTTACATGACGTTTTCCTTCTTCTCCTCATTCTTATCGTCGTTCTCACTATCACGCTCGCTGTCACCTTCCCTCGTCGTCATCTTCATTGTAATCGTCGCCTTATCCTCAGAAACTCGCCCTTATTGCCATACATATCATCGCTTCATCCGCATTATTATCATCTACACTTATTCGCGCCTTACGTTAACCATAATCCTAACTCCCGCCCTCGTTATCGCCTTCACTCTTACCATCAAACTTACCCTCAACCAGCCTTTCCTGTCTATTACCGTTATCCTCGTCCAAATTCTCCTTCTTCCCGTCACCAATGTTCGCTATCCTACTCATTATTTTTTTCTTTCATAGCAAGGATTTTTCTAGAAAATTATTGCATCTCTCCTGTTTCGTGCGTTTAATGCCCTGGCTTTGCTTTGCGAAGCGAACGAAACAATTAATTTCAACGTATTGCGATATTGCTGCACACAACATTAGATTGGAATATGTTGCAACATGTTGGGTTGCGTTGAATGAAGTTTGGAGTTTTCGTGAAACGTCATGCACAATTTTTGGATGTTGCAGGGTGTTGCCCTTGTTTGGCCATGTCCGTGCAACATTATAACGCCGTAGCATGCACGATAGTTTGATTTGGTATTTAAAAAAAAATCCACCCAACATATTGCACCACTGAAGCTAAAAAGGCTGTACACAACAATTCTGTGCTATCTATACTGCGTTAAAATTTTGTGTTGAAATGCTGCGTTCTCTTGGCAAGCTACTTAACAACGTTTCCTAAAGAGGTCCAAAAATGTTTGACTCGTGGCGCTATTTATGCAATTCCCTACTAAGATTGTGACAAAAGCTATATCGGAAAAAGAAATGCAAATTTGCTACTCGAATGAAAGAACACCAGAAAGCAGTAGAACATGAGCGACCGCAAAAGTCACCTTTTGGTCACTCTGTCTCCTGGGAATATTCCAAGATCTCGCGTACAAGTACAAATTAGAGCAATCGACGCAATTTAGAAGCGTGTGAGATAAATGCTTGCAGGGGTGGGCTTAATACAAACGGCGGCATTCATTTGCTGCACGAGTATTCGGCTTAATTAATTAACTTTAATTTCGCATTATACTTTTGCCATATTATACATAATTTAAAACGCCTAATCGGTATAGATTGATAGCAGCAAGCTCAAGCAGGTAGAGTCAGCTGTCGCACCACAGTTTTAAACGCGTAATTAGAGAGATTGACCCTGATTTGGCCTTCCATAAACAATACATTACAGAACGGATATAAAAATCAATGTAACGTCTTCCCCCGCACGATTACCCTGAGTTCTCGCGTACTTCTCGCTAAACATTCATCTCTCTAACGAGTCTCTCGCTGTGCCCCAGACGAGAATGGCAGACTTTCTGAGCAGGCAAACCATTATTTCTATCAATCTACTTTGATTCAAGATTAGTGAGCTCACTAAATTGCTTATTTTAAATGTCAAAATAAATTTATCTATCTTAAAATACTCAAAACGGTCTGCCAAAGCCAACACCTTTTGATTTTCTTTTTTGTACACTTACAGTCAGTTAGAAGGGAACGCTATTACGTCTCTACCTGCCGGGATATTTGACAGCCTTAAAAGTTTAAAAAATCTGTAAGTAAAATAAAGCATCACCGAAAAAACGCTGTTTACCAAACATACGCTTGGAAGTTATTTTCGTCAAATCTTAAACCTTTAAACTTGGTCAATTTCAAGCTTAGGAAATAATAAATGCTGTTTGACAAAATACTCAAAACAGTCTGCCAAAGCCAACACCTTTACAACATAAAATAGTTTCTCTTCTTATTGTGTCCTTATGCAATAATTATTTTGAACTTTTTGTGTACACGTACAAGAATTTATAATCGAATGCTATAATAACTCTACCTAGGCTCGATAACGAGCCGCTGTTTTGAAAATGAGCCCGCGCTCCTCCCCGAAAAGACGGCTAGACGCATGGATTGACCATTGTGATTTCTACCAATCAGAAAGTCGCATGTTCAAATTGTGCAGGCAGCATACATTTTATCGAACAGATTTGAAAATGACGAATACTTTACTTTGATAAGGCAGGCGTTCGTATTTTGCAGCGTTTAAACTTTAAACCTGGGAGATTTACAACAAGAAAGCGTTAAAGAAGCTGGAAATTGCTGGAAATGTTTTTGTAATTCAACCTACAGTAGGCACCGGTGGTTATTGACGGCGACATTGAAGTCCATTTCTGAGCCATTGCAGTTGTCAGCCGTTGTGGCACAACTGGCTCCGCGTCTCTTAATCTCTGGTGAAGCCGGACAAAGTTAAATATTTCATCCGAGATAAGATAAAACACATCGATATTTGTAATAGTTTAACCCTATTCAGACCGGGCTTCTTTGGATCTTTTCATACGGGGGGGGGGGGGGGGGAGGGGCGGAATGCGCCCCCTCTCCGTAACTTTCAGACTTCCACAATGAAACTTAGAGGATATATAGAATGTCCAAAAATCTATATTTTGATATACGTCACGTGGGATGGCAGACCTTCTGAGCAGGCAAACTATTATTTTCTATCAATCTACTTTGATTCAAGATTAGTGAGCTCACTAAATTGCTCATTTTAAATATCAAAATATATTTATCGGAACGATAAAATATCAGGATATATAGTATGTCAAAAAATCTGTCTTTTTATATACGTCACGTAGGGTGATGACGTCACATCACGTGAAAACAAAACAGCCGCCATCTTGAATCCGCCATCTTGGATTTCAAAATTCTTCCAAAACGTTAGAAAACCACCCAGAATTACTAAAAACATACTCAAAATCTATAAAACAGTGCAAAAAACCTAAAAGAGGTGAAAATAGTTGAATTAAAGTTAATATTCATTAATGGAAACAAAAATTACAAATTTGGAAAAACGTGTCTGTCAAAATGACGTTGTCATGGTAACGTTAAGTTCCAGACAAAACAGGCTATCCTACAATTTATTCCCCGATAAATTTTAGAAAAACTACGTAAGTTTGGCAGCGTTTGGTTGAATCTTGAAAATGTAATAAACATTCAAAGTCAGCGCGGGCACTTTCAACCCCCCCCCCCCCCCCCCCCCCAGTCTGGATAGGGTTAAGCCCTCAAGTCAGTCAGTCGTGTAGGTGACTTTCTGCATTCTCGACGTTCGTCTGCTCGGTCTGTTTGATAAGAGCTTCAAGAGCTTATGCACCTGCTGGGCTGTTCACTCGGCCGTTCATTCGGATCGTTGTTGATGCAGTTTTAAACCGTTACTTACATAAACTTAAGGCCAAAGTATTAAAACCTAGCGAGTCCAGTAACTTCTTGGTTTTAATATCAAAATTGGCATCCCACAGCGTTGGAGCTATTCCCTCCCTCAAATAAGCCAAACAGGCAAATAGTTTTTTTTTTTCTATTTTAAAAAGAACGTTAATCAAGTTACTACGTCTGTGTACAATTCTGATTTTTTTCTACATGTACAGTAGCTTAGCATGGGACGTTATTACTTTTCTACCTGACGGGATTTTTTACAACCTTACAAGTTTAAAAGACCTGTAAGTAAAATAAAGCATTACCGAAAAAAGCTGTTCACAAACATAAGTTTGAAAGCTATTTTTGCCAAACCTCAGACCTTTAATAAAAATCGCTCAAAACTATACTGCCAAAGCCAACACCTTTATAATTTAAAATAGTTTCTCTTTTTGTTGTGTCGATATGCAAGTTTGAACCTTATTGGACACATACAGGGATTTATCATCAAATGCTATTACGTCTCTCTATTGGACATGCTAAAAACGTATTCCGAAGCGAATATTTTGTCTCTTTTTTAAAAACGAATGTTAATCAAATGTCATCTTTCAGTCTACCACTTCTGTGTGCATTTTTCTTTTTTGTACACGTACAGTCAGTTACAAGGGAACGCTATTACGTCTCTATCTGACGGGATGTTTGACAGCCTTAAAAGTTTAACACATCTGTAAGTAAAATAAAGTATCATCGAGAAAATGCTGTTTACCAAACATACGCTTGGAAGTTATTTTCGTCAAATTTTAAACTTGGTAAATTTCAAGCTTAGGAAATAATAAACGCTGTTTGACAAAATACTCAAAACGGTCTGCCAAAGCCAACACCTTTTGATTTTCTTTTTTGTACACGTACAGTCAGTTACAAGGGAACGCTATTACGTCTCTACCTGACGGGATGTTTGGCAGCCTTAAAAGTTTAACACATCTGTAAGTAAAATAAAGCATCACCGAAAAAACGCTGTTTACCAAACATACGCTTGGAAGTTATTTTCGTCAAATTTTAAACTTTTTAACTTGGTAAATTTCAAGCTTAGGAAATAATAAACGCTGTTTAACAAAATACTCAAAACGGTCTGCCAAAGCCAACACCTTTACAACTTAAAATAGTTTCTCTTATTGTGTCCTTATGCAATAATTACTTTGAACTTCAAGTTTTTGTACACGTACAAGAACTTATAATCGAATGCTATAATAATTCTACCTAGGCTCGATAACGAGCCGCTGTTTTGAAAATGAACCCGCGCTCCTCTCCGAAAAGAGGGCTGGACGCATGGATTGACCTTTCCAATCAGAAAGTCGGCTGCTCAAGTCGTGCAGGAAGCATACATTTTATCGAGCAGATTTGAAAATGGCCAATGCGAGAGTGTAGTTTGATAGGCAGGCGTTCGTATTTTGGGGCGCTTAAAGTTAAAACCTGGGAGATTTACAACAAAAAAGCGTTAGAGAAGCTGGAAATTGCTGGAAATGTTTTTGTAATTCAACCTACAGTAGGCACCGGTGGTTATTGATGGCGACATTCAAGTCCATTTCTGAGCCATTGCAGTTGTCAGCCGCTGTAGCACAATTGGCTTCGCGTCTCTTAATCTCTGGTGAAGCCGGACAAAGTTAAATATTTCTTCCGAGATAAGATACAACACATCTTGCAATATTTGTAACAGTTTAATCCTATTCAGTCCGGACTTTTTTGGATTTTGTCATCTTTTCATACGGGGGGGGGGGGGGGGGGGAATCCGCCCCTTCTCCGCAACTTACAGAATATTTAAGCAATCACAACAAAACGTAGAGGATATATAGAATGTCCAAAAATCTATATTTCGATATACGTCACGTAGGACGATGACGTCACATCACGTGACAATTACACCATGATGCCAAAACAGCCGTCATCTTGGATCCGCCATCTTGGATTTCAAAGTTTTCCAAAACGTCAGAAAACCGCCCGAAATTACTGAAAATACTGAAATCTATACAACAGTGCAAAAAGACCTAAAAGCGGTGAAAATATTTGAATTATAGTTAATTTTCATTAATTGAAACACAAAAATTACAAATTGGGAAAATATGTCTGTCAAAATGACGTTGGCATGGTAACGTAAAGTTCCAGACACAACAACCTATCCTCAAAATTTATTCCCAGATAAATTTTAGATTAATTCGCAAAGTTTGGCAGCGTTTGGTTAAATCTTGAAAACGTTATAAACGTTCAAATTCGGCGCGGGCACTTTCCGGCCCTCTCCCCGGTCTGGATAGGGTTAAAGCCGAGCTTAACTGTTTAAGTGCAAGTAATCATCATCTTTGCGAAAATTTTCAGAAGTCAAAATATTTTGCAAACAGAAGGGAGCCAAATCAAACCGCTCGAGCAGGGCAAACTTGCAACATGTCGAAAACAAAGATAAATCAACAGTACTAGACCTGTCACGATTCTCAGAAAAATTTGCTTCGGTTCGTCTCAGAATTGGTTTAGACACTAGATACTCCTTTAGCAATCAAAAACATAAATTCATCGCGTAAGTTGTAAAGGTATTGTACGTCTGCAGTATTGGCACGAGAAAACCTGTGCTTTGGATGCCATTTCCGGCGAAGGGTATCAACGCATCAATGAAATTTTGATGAATTTACGTCACAGACACGATTGGCCACTCACGCGTCCAGCCGTTTCTTCTCGAGGAGGAAATACCGAAGTCGAGAGAACGGCTGAATTCGAGCCTAGTCTCTACTTGACGGGGTATTTCACAACCTTTCAAGTTTAAAACTGTTTTGAGTGAAACAAAAGCACCTCTAATACAGTTCTATTCACCCGATATTCATCTGACAATTGTACTCGTCTTCCGTCAGACCTCTAACATTGATAGTACTTCCAAAACTTGAAATTGACTAAAGTTCAATGTAAAATATGCAAAAAGTTCATTTGAACCCTTTGAAACAGCGTCAAATCATTATTCTTTCAGGGTGCATAGATACCCTGCCGCCATCTCTTCCAGACAAGATAGTCTCGTTGATTATGATTTCAAGTGACATCGAATCAGTATATACTCTGCATCCATCATCTTTGAATCGACTCATTCCTTCAGTAGAAAGCTCAAATCAACAGTTTAAAAGCAAATCTAACCAAAAACGTTAACATATGATGTAGTAATAATTTTCTAAAGATGCTGAGCAAGAAGAGAAGTACCCATTAATTCAAATTTGGGCAAGTCTGGATGAAACGACATCATTGTTGTGGCAACATAAGGATCGTGGACATTTACTTTTCGTGTCGAGACGTCATGAGAAAACAGTTTCTGAAGGGTTTAGGATCCAAGGATTGAAGCCCTTTTCAAAATAAAAAAAATAATAAAAAAAGAGACATTAGCTTTCTAGTGTTGGTAATCTTTAAAACAGTGTAGTAATGCATTTTGCTTATTTTGTGCAGATATTTATCTTTCAATGCTATAACGTCGCTGCCCGTTGGACTGTTTAGAGGTCCAACACATCTGCTCTGGCTGTAAGTAAACTTCCACTCCGCAAATAATAGGTTTAATAACGAACAATATAAGAGAAAATTTTTGGAGAGAAATCATTTTGTTTACAGTTGAAATGGTCTGGACACTTTGCTTTTGTTCTTTCTTGCTTTCCTTCTCAGTAAAATCCGCAGTCTTTAAAAAAATATATATATCATTTGACCGAGGTTAATGTTTCCTGGTTCTTAGGGGAAGGTGGTGGTGCATAACACTGCATTAAAGGAAAAGAAAGCATCATATGTAGATCTAAACCAGTTGTGTATCACTGACCTTTTTACATTACGTTTTCCTCCTTCTCATCATTCTAATCGTTGTCCTCACTATGTGCATTGTTGTCACCTTCCCTTATCATCTCCATCCTAATCCTGGCGTTATCCTCAAGGACGAAGGATAGCCCGAATACGTTCATTGTGCCCAATAGTTTAGACAACAAATGAAGATCTTGATAAATAAACTGTAATATCTCGGTATAAGCTATACCATCATCAGACTACGAAAATCAACATACAAGCTTGATTTTAAATACTGTGGGTGACGAGACGAAACAAAATGTTTACTCAGGAGAATAAACAGAGTTCTCTGCTCGGTTTCAGTCCATTGTTGAGGGAAGGTGCTAGGCGTTTGATGAAATATGCCTCTTTGTACAGGAGAAGGTTCCAGTTATTGTCATAGTCTAATACTGTTGTATTATCACGGACAACTTATGTGAAATATTCTTTGTAATAACTAACAGGAGGTGGAACAATGTCAGTATTTAAAGTACCCGGTAAATTACACAAATTACGGATGAAAAGTAAATGATCACACGTTCGCAAGTGTTTGTAAATTGCGCTCTCTTTGTCAGAGATAGCGTGTTCATGTATTCGGACGAAAAGAGTTCTGTCCCTTTTGCCGATGTACGCTGATTGGCAACCAGGGCAATTGCATTTGTAAACAACATGTGATTTACTCAAAAGTGGAACTTGATCTTTTTTTTTGCTTGATCTTGCGAACGTGTGATCATTTTACTTTAAGGGAGGTAAGGGAGATGTATTGGACACTACCGGAAGCCATAAGGTACCTGGCGTTTATATTGACCCGGACCTTTTTTTGACAAGCATGTTGTGTAGGTAACTTACCAAGCGCAACCAATTCGGTGTCTTCAGATCAATTAGGCACTATTTACATTTAAATGCAACCGAACAATGCACCCGTGAAGCCTCCTTATCTATATGGCAGAGTGGTCTAGAATAAATCATCTAAAGCAAATATCAGACGAGCAACAATATTGGATGCCAAAATATCAAAGGAAGAACGGACTGTTGACTTATTTTGGGCTGATTGCCCTTCTATGACGAAATCAATGTTAATAAATTATGGCTCATCTTTAAGCGTCTTCATGGTCAATGCTCAGAATACCTGTCAAATAAGTTGATACGTGTGAGTGGCAAATCGGTAAGATCCTACGGCTGCGGTGCCCCAAGAGCAACAGAGCGATAGAGGGGTCCAATGGCTTAAAGCCCTTTTCAAAATAATATATAAAAAAATTGATTATAATAGGAAAGGGGCATCTACTTCCTAGTGTTAGTTTTCGTCAAAATAGTTCAATAATGCAAGTTTGAATGCTTTGCACAGGGATTTATCTTTCAATGCTGTAACAACATTATCCGTAGGAGCGTTCAAATTCATAGGAAACTCGCTCTACTCGCTGTAAGTAAAACTTCCACACTGCAAAAAGTTTTGGTTTACTAAAGGAAAACATAGCAGCTAATTGGTTGGAGGTAATTCATTTGTTTGCAGGGCTTGGAAACTCTATTTCGATATGCGTATAACTATTCTTTTTTTTATCTCTGACCACTGCACCACGTTTGAATAAAAAAAAATAATATCATAATGTCTGAAGAAAGAATTCCTTATTTACCTTTTCATCATTTTCACCTCCCCTCACAATCATCACTTCCATCAGTGTGAAATCATCCTCATTAGCTTTCTTCTGCCCCTGATCCTCATTTCCCACATTTACGATCCATACCCTTAGCTTAGTTTGTCCTCAATTAATCCTTATCTTCGCCACTATCTTCATAGTGGTTCTCACGTCATCCTCATCATTATCGTCTACACCTTTACCATCACCTTAAATCCTGTCATAACTATTACCCTCGCCTCGCCTTTTCCTAATGCTATGCTATCTTAAACCAAGCTTTTCTCGCCCTCACCTCTGTAGTAAAAAACGTTACCTTACGACGCACTTAAAGTGTATATGACATGAAAAATATTTTCTGCTTATTTGAAAGGCCTTTCGAAATACAGAAGAATGGCGTTTTTCTTTTCGAAATATCTTTTTTCGTTTCTGAGATATTGCCATTTTTGTATTATGCAAATTAGATAAGTTATGACGTCATAAGATTTGCAACTTAAAAATGGTAAAATACTGAATAAAAATATCTCTGGAAATATTGAAGCAGTGTCCTTGAAACTTGGCACCACCAATGTGCATCACAAATGCAACAAAATGACACCTTAAGTACTGTTGCCATAGCAACCCTTTGAGCTCCAGTCTCTCTCTGTCAAAAAACAAAATATCCCGATTTGTAACCTCGTTAGTGAGAAAAAAGGTCCTGCTTGGA
Source organism: Meandrina meandrites (assembly GCA_963693305.1). NCBI lineage: Eukaryota > Metazoa > Cnidaria > Anthozoa > Scleractinia > Meandrinidae > Meandrina > Meandrina meandrites. The sequence goes on along the minus strand of OY855907.1, from coordinate 27,568,995 downwards.
ACAGACATAGTTCCCATATTGTCTTAATTCCCAACATTGGATAGGCTGTGCTACATGGTTCTTGGTTAAGACAAAAACTGGGAATTTCAGTTTTTATTGAGACAGCACCAGCGGCAAAAGTGTTGTCATGGCAACAATCCAAAGGGTGATTTTGTTTCTTTTATGATGCACATTTGTGGTGCCAAGTTCCAAGACAACTGCTTTAATGGTTTTAGAGATATTGTGTATTCAGTATTTTACCATTTTTCAGTTGCAAATCTTATGACGTCATAACTTATCTAATTTGCATAATACAAAAATGATAATATCTCAGAAACGAAAAAAGATATTTCGAAAAGAAAAACGCCATTCTTCTGTATTTTGAAAGGCCTTTCAAATAAGCAGAAAATATTTTTCATGTCATATACACTTTAGTATTCAAAATGGCCACCCGAACCCTACGGAGCATGATAAGCTAATAGCATACGTTTATATATTTAAGCATCCTAAGTTATACAATTTAGCGATTTATTTATTGGCTAAATAGTTAATTATTATTAATTACTAATATTTAAGAGAAATTATTTTATTTTTTCTTAAAAACATGCGGTAATCTAATAATTTTTAAATTCTCAGGAATCGAATTACATAATTTTGTCCCCTTACTCTTAACTGAGAATAATCCATAATTTGTTGTGCAATATTGCCTGTGTAATTTTTTACTTTGTCGTGTGTCATATGCATGAAATTGACTATTGAAAAGGAATCATATTTGTCAGTAAGGATCCTACTGCTCAGTAAGGCAAACATGAAAAGGATAGACTGCAGATAATTGATTTGATGAATATCTAATATTTCCAGATTCTTAAATAGCGGTTTTGACGACGCTGTGTATTGTGAAAAACTAATTATTCTTATGGCCTTTTTTTGCATCTTCAACAATTTATCTAATCTAGGCTGTAATTATTTGCCCACGCAATATTACCATACATAAGTTGAGGGTATATCAAAGAGTATTATAGACCTGTCAACAAATCCTGATTAATGACATAGCGGACTTTACAAATGATTCCCACTAATTTTGCCACCTTTTTTGTTATGTAGTTGATATGATGATTCCATGTTAAATGATCATCTATTATTACACCTGAGAATTTTGTGCTTTCTACCTTATTAATAATATTTCCTTTTAGAGCATATTTAAATATTTCTTACATTGCTTTTTTGTGTGACTTAAAAATAAAATAATTAGTTTTCTTCATGTTTAATGTTAGTTGATTGTGTTCAAGCAATTTTTGAACATTTTTCATTTTCTCGTTTGCAAGTATTTCAAGTTCATCTTAACATTTACCAGAGATAAAAATATTAGTATCGTCTCCAAATAATATGAAAGACAATAAATCAGAACTTGAGTGAATATCATTAATATATAAATGAAAAGCAAGGGTCCTACTGTTGATCCTTGAGGAACACAACATTTCACAATTTGCGGTCTATCAGTAAGGTAAGTTTTAAACCATTTGCAGCATATTTCTCTTATGCCATAAAATTCTAGTTTATCCAAAAGCATGTTATGGTTTACAGTGTCAAAAGCTTTAGCAGATCTAAGAAAAGACCCATAGGGAATTCTCAACGGCTTTCCCTATTTTATCAGTTGATGAAAAAAAGCTTGATCTGCAGCTGGTAACCTCCTAGAACCACACAATGCCTTTCTTGGAGATAGAACAAATGCCATCAGACTTCTTTATGATGCATGGTAAAGTCTGCTTACGAGCAAATAGGCCCATCAGGCCGGAGCTTATCCCGGTTTCCGTAGCATAAAGCGACTAGGAGTATTTCTACTCCCCCTGGATGGGATGCTAGTCCATCACAGGGTTACCCCCAGCAGTAAATTCGCCGGTACCCATTTATACACCTGGATGGAGAGAGGGACTATGAGAGTAAAGTGTCTTGCCCAAGAACACAACGCAGCGCCCCGGCCATGGCTCGATCCCGGATCGTTCGATCCGGAGTCCAGCGCACTAACCATTAGGCCGCCGCGCTTCCCTCTTTATGATGCACATCCGGGAGAAAAGATCAAACATGTAGACTTCACCAGTCTCTATCCGTATGTCAAAAAATATTGTTTCTATCCTGTGGGACAGTCGGACGAGTTTCTTGACCACGTGACACACAAAGACATTTCCCGATATTTTGGTATCGCCAAGGTCACAGTCATTCCACCTCGAGGCCTCTATCATACTGTTTCCTGACACTTAAATAAGGTGATTCATTTGATTTTTACTCCTCATCCTTGGATGGAGTCAGGTATATGTGTATGTGTTGTGTGCGTGGAAATGGTGAAGAGGAAACTCCCACAGAAAATAAGCAACAAACATCAACTGTTATCCAAACGCCTAAAGAAAACTTATTACGATGTCGCGTCAACAGAACGTTTTGGGGGATTAAGGCAAATCAAACCCCCGAAGACATCTTTGAAAAAGATTCAAACATGGGCCCAGACGCAGCCCACTTATACGCTACACAAACCAGCGAGAAAACACTTTCCAAAAAACAGAGTAGTAGTACAAGGCCTGGACCGTTTATGGCAGGCCGACTTGCTCGACGTGCAAACCTATCGCCAACAGATTCGAGGAATCCGTTACCTGTTGGCAGTCATCGATGTTCTGTCGAAATTTTCCTATGTAGAGCCAATCAAGAACAAAACTGGTTCAGAAGTCAAGACTGCCTTGGAGAAGATCCTTTCGAGTGGACGCAAACCCCTACAACTCTAGACGGATTCCGGGAAGGAATTCAAGAATAAGGTGGTGCAAGACTATTTAAGACGAGAAAACGTGCACTTTTACCTACTGCACAGTGAACAACAGGTTCAGAGCGTTTTATCAGGACGTTGAAAAAGTTGATTTGGAGATTTTATACATACAGCAACAAGTACAAGTATCTCGATGTGCTACCAGATGTAGTCAAACGCTACAACAACACCTACCATCGAACCATCAAACGCGGTGTGGAAACAGGTGTATGGTCAAGAAATCAAGAAACCTCTTCCAAAATTTAAAGTAGGAGAGCAAGTACACCATTTCAAAGACGGGCGTCATCTTTCGTAAAGGATATTTACCCGAGTGGAGAGAGGAAGTGTTTGCAGTGTCTCGTGTTATAACATCTCGACAGTATCCCGCCTCCAGATTAAAACAACACGACGGAGCAGAGATCTACGAAGCACAGTTACAAAAAGTGGTGCAGACAGCCGACGTTCACTTTCGCATCGAAAAAGTTGTAAAAAAGCGAAAAGTAAAGGGGGGTAAAACACAACTCTTCATCAATTGGCTCGACTACCCAGAGAAGTACAATTCTTGGGTGGACTAAAGCGGTGTGCAACAGTGGTCATGTCACAACACGTCACCATTCCTAGCAACACCCCATCTGACAGAAATACCATGTCAAAGTTCACCATACAGTTATCAAGAACCATGATATTTTAAGAAGATGACTGGGATGTAGGAATGAAAAGTATTTCTTACCCCATCAGCTGATCACCTGGCCTCGCTATGTACCATCCCGTGGAAAACAAACGTTGCACTACATGTTTTGCAACTCGGAAGGAGGAGGCTCAGACTACTATGTCGATATGAAAATGCCCAGAGGACAAGGTGCGACATTGGGGGACTACATTTTTATATGCAGTCTACCATTATGAAAGGAGCGAATCAGCATAAGCCAGTCGATGAGATCAACGATTACACTGAAGGGGTAAACTACCCTGCTTGGACATTTGATGATGGAAAAGCAGCTCAGGATAAAGACAGAAAAGTGTTGGTGTGTGGCAAACAAACGGGAGTGTGGAAAGCTGTACCTCTAGCCAAACAACTGGGTCTTAGCAAAGACAAGCCAATGGAAGAATTTCAAACGCGATACCTCTACTTGTGGAACGATTTGGTTGAGCTCAACACCACCCACATCAAGAGTTCTCCGTTCCCTAAAATATTGGCCAAACCCAACCCAGAAAGCCCTCAAGACGAAAAACTGATTTTGGGGGATGATCTTTACACACCTCAACAATATAAGAAATGGTATAGACCGGCAACCAATTCCTCCTCCATTCAATACAATCTATGTGTACTCGGATGTAGTGGCCTCTTCGACTGTAGTTAACTCACACGTCAATGTTCTCCGAGCCACTCATCCACATGGAAGAGGTTGCATGCATCACTTTGAACCACAACGAATAACCTATTTACCCATCAGAAAAAAAAAAGTGATTAACATCATTACCATTCAGATAGCAGACGATCAAAGAGAACCTATAAATTTCACCAGCGGTGTTGTTGTGGTTGAGCTGCACTTTTTAGGACGATACGCACTACCGAAGCAATAAAACGACCCCGTATCTTTCTGAGCGGCAGCTTGGCTACGGGGGAATCCATATTTTTAGAGGAACTGCCACATACTAGTCTGGAGGCATTTTCATACGATCGTTTTGTCCAATGCTACGATTAATTTCTGAAAAAGCTACCAAAAAGGTGATGAAAAAAGCCGGCAAGAAAGTGGCACAAGACGCTGTAGGAGGTATTGCCAAAGCAGGAGGTGAAGTACTGATGACCAATGTGTTGGGTACCAAGAGAAAAGCAGAGTCCCCAAAAATCAAAAAGAGTAAGCGGGCAAGATGCCCCGGAGATGCGTTGTCATAAATACAGGACAACTGACTTGCACGTCATTCGATATTTGTTTGTGAAACAGTGCGCGTCTCTACCATGGCAGTTGCTGCAAAGACGAAAAATGAAGCTTATCACCGCCATTCGCTGGAGGTCATGAACCCTGGATTGGCCCTGTTTAACGTACCTACCACGGATGTTTTATTGAAAAAGAACAAGATTTATCCCATCTTTCCTACCTCCAATACAAACCTAAGGCCTGTTGAGTTCTCTATTGAAGGGAGAGACAATTATATGGATCTTTCACAAAGTTAACGCTAGCAACAGGCGTAAAGATTCTCGTCAATACCAAGCTTATACCAGTCGCCAACCTGGGACATTCCATGATCAAGCAAATCAAATTGTTGCTCAATGGGTCGTTGATAACTGAAGCGTAAGATGATTACACCTACAAAGCCTACATTGAAACTCTAATCAACTTTCACAAAGATACTCAAGATTCTTATCTGAAGTTATGTGGGTGGTATCATCATGGGGGTTTTTGGAGACCATCACCGACAATCAGATGGACGATGCCACGCCCCACGAAGCTTAGAGTGCACTCGATCGCGATGTTCAAGCAACGTTAAAGGAAGCAAGGCAAGCTTGAGAAATGTTCTCAAATTTGGATGGAAGCGGTGGGAGAGAGTTTAAAATGATTATGTACCCGTTTCTGGATGCCGTTCAATCGTCCAACTTACTGCTTCCTAAAACCAAGATCGAGATGGACATAGAACTGAACGATATCAATTTCTACTTTATTGGACAAACAGCGCGAGCCAGATTAGATGAAGGGGCTTTCAGGATGACGTTTTATCTCAAAGAAGTCAAACTAGACAGTGCCGTTGTCCTTAATATGAGACAAACATTGCAAAAACGTAATACCAGTCATGCATCCAGTTATCAAAACAGGAATACGTGTCTTGGATATACCCTCTGGAGAGGCATCACCCAATACCTTTGCAATTTGTTCAGAGGCAAAGTGCCCCGTGGCATGGTCATGGGTTTGCTTCACAAAAAAAGCCTAAAATGGAGATCCACAATACGACTCCTTCTTCTTCCAAAGGTTTGGCCTGGAAAGCGTTCGACTAACCTTGAGCGGAGAATACCCATTCCCAGAAATTGAACTGGACAACGACAAAGTGAACGACAGTTATCAGACAATGCTACAGGCAACAGTGATGGCCCACAGAGGACCACGGTTGGCCTTGACTCCCAGACAGCAGGGGCTGGGTAACGCCTTGTTTGCATGAGACCTCAATCCGAGCAATTTTGCTATTTCTACAGCCTCTAGCCCCACTTATACAGGACAAGTGGCTCTGAAGTTGATATTTAACGCAGCCAAGGATCATGTTATAAAAAGGATTGTGTATGGAGAGTTTCAGAACAAGTTAGTAAATGGAATTTCTGGCGTTTGCGTGAACACGAATTACCCGGAAATTGAATATTTCTGCGGCACTAGAGCAGTGAGGACTGGCGCTAGCCCAGTCGAAGTGAGCATGTGCATGAGGGAGGGCTATATAAGAGATGATTATCACGTGGGAAATCATTCTAAGCCGACACCTCGTTAGCCGAGCTCGTTATTTTTTTTTAATTTTGATCATTTACTTTTAAGTATGTCATTCTTGGTAGTCATACATTTAGTAGCTCCGTAGGATGGGCTATTTGAGCTTGAGCCATGGTTCCTACCCAGATTTCCTGCCGTGTTTTTCCCCTCCGGGGTTTTTCTGGCAGGTTTTTTCTGGGATCCGTCTGACAGTAGCTTTTATATACTGTCGCTCAGCTCTGTTACATGTTATATAATATGGATGTAATTGTTGTAGTATAACGTATTGTTATAGTCCCGGTGCTCGGCCGAAACCTCCAAAATAAACCTAAATGGTTTTGTACATGTTTTCTACTGCGTAGTGGAGCTGAAATGTGACACACGGAACAGTGACGTACGACGGCAAGTAGACGCCAGTATGACAGACTATGCCCTCAGCACCAACGAACTGTATGACCTAGCTTTGGTGAATGAGACACTGAGCAAGTATTTCGGTGGAGTGTATGCTGTTCACAAGACGCCTCGAAACATTGAAAACTACCCTAAGGCATTCATTGTCAATAAAGATCTAGAGAACATTGGCTTGGAGTGTGGCTTAACGACGAGATGCGTGTCGAGTTTTACGGCAGTTAAGCCATGCTCCCCCCCTCCCCCCGACTATTACTCAAAGGAAATTCAACACTTCGTGAGAAGATCATTTCTGCAAGAAACCCCACGGGCCCTGCAAGAATACGTCCCAAGGTCATGTGGGACTATGCACTATATTTCTTAATGATGAGAGCCAAGGGACAGCATATCCCTACTATCATGAAACAGTTTAAAGTACACGATTATGTAAATAATGATCTTAAGGTAGTGAGGCATATTAAAACTTTTATTATGATGATGATGATGATGGTATTTATATAGCGCATTTCCATATGCTCAATGCGCTTAACAACTCTTTACGGGGGTCTTAGACAGACTGCAATTAAGCAGTTTAAAACGAATGAGGATTTTATGTTTACAGATGCCCCCAATGTAATTTCGGAACAAGACCAGGCCACAACACCGGGAACTCCATGCCCTACTCTTTGCGATAAGTGTGTGGGTTCTTTAACGTCCCCTGCTGACCATAACCGTGAAGATGCAGGAGACGGGACCTACGGTTTATCGTCCTTATCCGAGAAGACTAGAATGTCTAACCATTTGCAGATGTCATCACAAAGGCAGCACATTCTCCTCAGTTATTTTAAGACCCTGAGTGTTGGTCCGGTCTGGGCTCGAACCCGAGACCTCCCGCACAGAAGTCCGGCGCTCTACCAACTGAAAACAAAAGCTTCTACGCCTTGTAATTCAAGGACAGAGTGCAAAGTCAAGACAACAAAATCTAAGACAGAGAGAACCTCCAATCTGGATGAAAATGACGCAACCCGAGCTGTATAAATAAGAGTAAGAGACGCGTTAATAAAGACGCAATAAAGATTATTTGATCAATATGAGCGTCACGCAGCATGAAAAAATAACTTTACTGTGGTGTAAAGCTGAAGTAGAGCTGGCGAAAATTTGGAATTTAATTTGCTTTAGGCTACCTTTACATTTTTTGTTAAAGCTGGCCTTTAAAACAGCTTTACACTCATGTTTAAAGCTTGCTTAAAGAGATTGAAACATTTAAGCCACATTTACGCCAGGTTTACGCACAGCGTAAATGTCAGGTTTAATGTCAGGTTTAATGACCTTTAAGAACCTTTAATTGATGGCGTAAAGTTGGATGACCAGCTTTAAGGAGATTTAAGCCACCTTTAATTTTCCGTAAATCTCCACTTTCGTGCTGTGGTCTGTGATTCATTTTGCTTCAAGACTCCATGTAGTATTATGGTAGTTGGTGGAAGCGGATCTAGAAATGCTTGTCTCGTGGAAAGGATTCTATGTTATCTTTCTCAGTTGACAAACAAACCTCTCCGTCACATCCACTATGTCTATGGAGCAGAGCAAGCCAAATTCAAAGACATGAAAGAAAACTTCCAAAGTTCAAAATTACATTTTCTACTCAGCTACCTGAAGGGCCCGAAGATCTCCTAAAAATTTTCAAAACTTAACCAGGTCTTTTAGTCATTAATGATTACTAACATGAGGCTGAAGACGATCCTCGCGTGGCCAATCTATTCACAAAACATTCCCACTTTTCCATTCCCAAAATGGCGCCATTGCCATTCGCTATAAATTGAGTACTCGGCCTCTCTGGGGTATAATACTCACTGACAAGCGAGAACACAAGGATGGCTACCAAGAGAAAAAAGCAAGCAGGAAAAGGGATGTTGGTAATGTGAGGGGAAGGTGTTGCAACGGGCCCCCCATCTTGCCCGCTTACGACGACAGAACCTATTTCTGAAAGGTGTCCTGGCTAACATTAACCATGGACTCCGAAAGGACATACTTCGATTTGCAAACAAAGATCAGATAGATGCAATCAGGGAGATGGTTCATAACATTCTACGGAACGGGATTGATTTTAAAGCAGAGCATATCCAGGAAATAAAGAAACATGCTACGTTGACCAGAACCCTCGCCAATTGAAAGCAATTAGTCAAAAAGAAGCGAGAAGCCCTGGCGACTCAAAAAAGGGGGAATTTATTCAAATTTCTGGGAAAGATCTTTATGAATCTGGTGGCCAAACCCACCAAACCCCGGGAATGGTAGGTTTACAAACAAGACTATAGAGATATAAAAGTAGAACATCAAGACAGTTGAAAGAGACAATGGCGACACGCATAAGACGATGCAGGCGACGTGAACAGACAGGACACGGGAAGCGAAAAAAGATAGGTGTTAAAAACAGCGCCAGAGAGGAAAAGGGTTCTTACTGGGTGCCTTGGGGAGCGCTGTGATTGGTTTATTGCTAGAGCCCGTTATTTCAAAAATAATCAAGTGAGTGGAAACGACTCAGTTTGGTGTGGTGACCGGTACAATGACGTGTTCCCTGAAGTAGAAAATAAAAACGCGAAAGAGACATAAAAGGCCCCAGAAAGATGGAAATCTATACATTCAGCGTGGAAAAGGAGTCAACAAAAATAGAAGAATCCTGAGGTATCATCGTTTGCACGTAAACAACCAACATAAGCTTCGAAGAGATGATCAAGATTCCAGCCGACGATAAAACTCTGCGATAAGAACTCACTACCCCTGAAAATCTAAAAGGACTCGTGCGAAGTGCAAGAAAAATAAATGATTTGCTGTATGATCAGTCGATACCGGACAGTCAAAAAGTGAGGCTTTTAGCCAATGAAGACCAATCCTAAAATCACGGTTCCATTGGTGCGTACAGTAAAGGACAAGCAAGGAGAAGGAAACAACGAATGGATGAAAAAATAAATGAAAGAACAAAATGAAGTCCTTCGAACAGCCATCAAAGGAACAGGCTCGTACAGCACGCCAAGTGAAAGAAGAATCAGAGGAATACGTGATGACAATGACCCAGAGGAGGAGGAGGATGAGGAAAACAAAGGAGGGGAAATTGAGACGCCCGTCAAAATGCTCATTGAAGCAGGTAAAAGTCTTAAAAAAATCCCAAAGGAGTGTCGAAAGGCCACGACAAGCAGTCACCGATCACGGCACCTTCGTGAAAGGTTTAAAAACTGGCAATTTTTTCCTGATGGCAGACTTGGTTCACAAACGCCCGAGACTTTCAATGTCATCGCAAGAAAAAAAACTGAACGTAACTCACAAAGGAAAAATAGACGAACACCGAGACACCATGCTGTTGCGAAAAATATGCTATTGTATCTCAAGCGGGTGGTGGTTTTGTTTTTACGGTTTTGTTCAACGCAAGTTTAAACCCCGAGAATAGCACTTTTGGAATCCCATAGATGGTAAATACAACTATTGTGGCCTATTTACGAAACTGGATAAAAGATTGGCTCGACGAAAATTGCAAGCAACACGAAATTGCTTACAAGGATGCTAAAGGTAAAGTCTGCATACGAGCCTAGGGGCCCATCAGGCCGGAGCTTATCCCGGTTTCCGTAGCATGAAGCGACTAGGAGTATTGCTACTCCCCCCTGGATGGGATGCTAGTCCATCGCAGGGTTACCCCCAGCAGTAAATTCGCCGGTACCCATTTATACACATGGGTGGAGAGAGGCGCCGACAAGAAAATGATCAGCGCCCTTTAAGTCAACATAACCTGTTCTGAAGCCTCTTCATTGCTGGGGTATTAAGGTAGAATTTAGTAGTTCGTATAGTGTGATCGTCCGGGTGAGAGTAGTTCTGAGAAGAACTGTTGTTGGTGACTGACGTTTCGACAACCTGTGCGGAAGTCATCTTCAGAGTCAAGTGAAGAGTTGTTGTCAGTTGCTGATGTTATAAGTCTGGTCCGTTGAAACTGATTGGTCAGTTTAGCCGTGATGTTATTGGCTGTAAGACTCGTGTTCAGTCCGTCAACAGTAATTGGTCAGTTTCGATCCGTCTATTGTTAGTCAAATTAAGTCGTTCTGTTTGTGGTCTGTTCGTCGGTTTTGTTTATGTCGTTAATTAGTCGTTTGCAAGGTGGCGGCAGTTGTTGACATCTGTTGATAGGCGTTTGTTCTAAGTTTGTGTACCAGCTTTCTAGAGAGACGAGCGACGAACAGACCACAAACAGAACGACTTAATTTGACTAACAATAGACGGATCGAAACTGACCAATTACTGTTGACGGACTGAACACGAGTCTTACAGCCAATAACATCACGGCTAAACTGACCAATCAGTTTCAACGGACCAGACTTATAACATCACCAACTGACAACTACTCTTCACTTGACTCTGAAGATGACTTCCGCACAGGTTGTCGAAACGTCAGTCACCAACAACAGTTCTTCTCAGAACTACTCTCACCCGGACGATCACACTATACGAACTACTGATACTCCTGGGTTCAAACCATTTACTATGTAGAATTTAGTGTTATTTTAGAGAAGCAAAAACTCTAAATTCCCAACAGAGAAAGCAGTACAAGCTTAGGGATTAGCATTATTTTGTACTTGTGGTTTTGCTGGGTTTTGTGAGTCGTTCGAAGTGCAAGCGATGTAATACATCAATTGTGTTCCTGCGAAGAACGCGTATCCATTCGTTTCAATCTGTGTGAAAACGAAAAAGGTTCACTAATAGGGCCATCGCATCACACTTCAAAAATCGAAATCGATGGTTTGCCGCCATCTTGGAATTAGAAAGAGTACATGACGCATGTTCTGTTGTAAGAGTCAACCGCTGTTTGTAAAGTGCGCAGACTAAGCAACAACCTCGTCCCCAGGGTCTTCTCGGCCCCATTTTAAAAAAACGGAAAGAACCTTCTGTCTATCGATTTAAAAACAAAACCATTACGGACGATATTTAGGCCGCGTTTAGCACTTGTGTTTGGAGATTAAGGATCTTGAGGTAACATCATGTGTAACACGAGTACGCTTGTTTCGGCTTTACGAAGAAAAAAACATCAAAGACACGATCTAGACGCGGAAATTTGCAAGGCAATAAACCGTCAAGGTAGCGAAAAATCATTGCGTTTGCAGAATTTCGTCAAACACTAAATTTTGTATGCGCGTTCTGAAGAGAACTGACAAAGTTATATCAAAATACTCAACCTGACTTGAAGCCACCGCTTTTTCGTTTATGAAGTCAAAGGGCTTGAGGATGAAGATATAGACTTTGGCAGTGAACGACAAGAGGGAAAGCAACAAGGCATACCATTCCGGAAGGTCCTTGTCATAGTGTGTTCGACTGATGATGATGTAATCTGTAACCGTTCACTTGTCATTTGAATATGTAAAAGAAGATGTTAAAACTAACCTTATGTGACATTCTTTGATCATTTGCGGGGACCTTTATGAACTTATATATTTTTACATGCTCGCATCCAGCTTTTTTGTAACCATGCATATTCCTAGATTTCCTTATGACGTGACACGTTTCGTTTTACGTTCTTAACCCCTGCTTTTAAATTTGCTGCTTTCAAATATTATTTTATATTCGTTAAGATAGGCCGCCATTTTGAATATTCAGTGCTCCGTAGGGTTCGGGTGGCCATTTTTGAATATTAAGTGCACCGTAGGGCTTGGGCGGCTATTTTGAATACTAAGTACGTCCTAAGGTAACGCCTTTCACTACTCACCTCCCTTGCTTTTGTCTTGCTGTCCCCCTTCCTTTCCTTTTTTATAACATGTTATAAAGCCTACAGCGGACGCGAATGTTAATTAAATATTATCTTTCAACTTACTACTTCTCTGTAAATTTTGTATACGACAGTAATTTAACATCAAACGCTATTACGTCTCTACCTGACGGGATATTCAGCAACCTTACACATTTAAATTTTCTGTAAGTGAAACCAAGCACCTCCAAAACAAAGCTGCTCACTCGATATACCCTTGATAGTTATTTTCAACTTATCCTTATCATTGCCCCTATTCTCAAACTCATCCTCACTTCATCGTCATCATTATCACCTACCCGCCTAGCTTAATCCTAACCATTACCATAACCCTTGCCCTCGCCGTCAATTTCACCGTCGCCCTCGTCTAAGCTATCGCCACGCAATCTTATCCTAAGCCAAGCTTTCCTCGCCGTCACCTCGCCTGCCATTGCCTTGCTCTCGCCCTCCTCCTCGTTCTTTCCCCTTTCCGTATAGCGGAAGCCAATAATTAAAAAAAAGTTAATTAAATGTTATCTTTCAACTTACTACGCTTATGTTATTTTTTGTTCACGAACAGTGATTTAACATCAAACGCTATTAAATCTCTTCCTGACGGGATATTTTGCAACCTTAAATATTTAACAATGCTGTAAGTAAAAAAAAGCATCACCAAAACAAAGTTGTTCACTCGTCATATGCTTGGAAGTAATTTTCGTCAAACCTCAGAAACTTTAATATGGCAAATTTCAAAAATTGGGAAACAATAAAAACGTTCACTGACAAAATACCCAAAACGGTACTACCAAAGAAGATTTGCAAGGTTAATCCTGAGTGTTGCAAAAGCGAAGGGAGGATATTGAAGGCTTATCCTGATATCGAATGGTCTCGCTTGTGAGATCTAGGAAGTTCTGAAATCAGGAATATGCTCCTCGGATTTGTCTAGAAACGCCATTATATCCCTACTGTGAAGTGTGTTTAACGGCCCAACAACTCATCTTAAACTCCATGCTAGTAAAACGAACTTTTATTCGATAACTTCTGATCTTTTGTGTTCAAAAGGGAGCTGGAATCATTCCATTCACTAACAAACCTGAACCCGAATCTATCGCTTAGTACATCGCTTATTGCAAATACAAGACGTTTCCTTGAGACACTTTCACATTACTATTAGACGGGATCTTTTGACACTGAACCTGACAGGGATATTACGTCTGTAACCAAAATTGAGGTTACCCACTGTACTGCCGTAAAAAGGGGCGATTCTATATGACGAGGCTGAACTGTTCAGCCTGTCAGTCATTAACCCAATGTGGCGATTTCATTGGTTGGGAATGAAATCAACTGTTTTTTTGGTGTATTGTGATACAAACTTGTCTCGTTTCCAGTACTGAAGACCCATTAAAATCTGTAAAAGAAATCATATCTAGGTTCCCACGTATTAAATCATCCGTTTTGTTGTTAGGCTGCAAACTAATCAATCAAAAACAGGGCTAAGGAATAGCAAAAGATTCATGCAGCTACCCTGCATTATTCTGCGAAATCGCAGAATTTCTAACACCGCAAGCGACCTGAGCTTAGCGCCGGTAACATATTGAAGAAACGATTTGGAAATAAACAAATATATGTTGTGGGCTTTCTAAAAAGTGAATTCGTTTTCCCGATTCAAAACCCCTTTACATATTGCTGAAGAATTAGGTTTTAGTCAAGCATATATCACATATAAATTCAAAAGAGTAAATGCAACTTGTAGTTTTGATTTTTGTCGCTTTAGGTCTTAACAGTGTTTGTGTCTGTGATCAACACGAATTTTGATTTAGGATTAATGCATAATTTTCTGTTAAGCGTTTTATGTTTAGTGCCTATGCAGTAAAAAATAACTCCTGCTTATTTTTAATGCTTTTCAAAATAAAGAAGAATACACCAATTGCAAATATGGCGACGTATACATGAAAACGAGGCTTTTCGGTGGCAACTGTTGCTAAGGGTGAATTGAGCACTCATTCCCTGTATACGAGTGTAAGTTGTTTACACTTGTTTGAAGCTGTTTTTTTTTCGAAGATATTCCCACAGCAAACCTATATGTACGGAAATTATCGTTCAATAATCTTTTATAAATACTTTCATTTCAAGGTCAGTATACTCGAACAGTTTTGCTCTCGAAGCCTTTCAGTACGCAAATGCTCGTACAAGGGCGCCATAGCAAATAGGGACAGCTTGTAATAGGATTCCGCAACTACAATCACTTGCAATCGCTAACAGGTACTATATTTTCGGGGCATATGATTGTAAATATGCTAGGACATTAGACAAATGCTAGTACACCGATGATTCAAGGCATAGTTATGTTACAAATGTGACCTGGAAAGCGAAAACCACAAATAACACTTTACCGTTTAACGGAACAAACCGTTTATAACCGTTTAATACCGTTTAACGGATCATGTAAAGCGTTTAAACGCTTTTCTCATCCGTTTACAAAAATCTCGTATCCGTTTAACGCTTTGAGCAAACCATTTAAGCATCTCCCTCATCCGTTTAAAAAATACGAGAACCGTTTAACGTTTTGGACAAACCGTTTAAACGTTTTTCTCGTCCGTTTACAAAAATTTCGTATTTAATGAGCAGAACAATAGCTCTACACGTGCGTTTTGAATCTTGGTACATTTCATAGCCGTTCTCTGCAAAGCAACAACGTGAAATGACCCAATTCTGCGTATTCTGGACAACGTGAACCACGACGGCAAATTTTTGATTTTTCTATTTGGAGTAGAACGCTCTCTTTACACATTTAGCTTGAGCCAGTTCTTAAACCGTCCGATACGCTGAATACATCTAAATAATCGCGAGATTCTAGAGTAAAATAGAAATTCATTTTTCATAAGGCGATGTCCTCGGCGTCGCCGTCGTCATTGCTTAAGCTCCCTAATAACTGCCTTGAACTGACGAGTGGAGAACTTGATTTGGTCATTTTGGCCAACATCCAAGCATTTACCCGCATCGACTGTGTTGGTGAAAAGTGAAGCAGGAGCCCTCGATCAAGTTTTTATTTCCAAGGGAGACAAATTTGCAGGGAAATGTTTCTACATGTTTACGGTACCCCATCTGCAGGCGTAAGCAAAGGAAAGTGCGTCAGTTTTAATTGACCCTTTCGCCACCGGAGAGCACTTATGTGCCACTATTTGGTTCATATCTGGCCGATTGCAAAGAAATTTCACACCAAAATGTGTACCGATGTGTTTTAAGACAGGATATCGTGTAGTTGGAGATGGTCACCTATCGCAGTCTTCCATTAAAGTATCCATCAAAACTTATGGTAAACCTAGCTCTATTTTCTTTTTTTAAATTGATGTGGTTTTGTTAGATTTCTAACATTATACAGTTTTTATTTAAATATAATGCATCTGACATATCAAAATCCGGAGAGATGTTTCGAAGCATTTTCAAATCACCGAGGGAACAAAAATCCTGCTCACTGAGCTTCAAGGAGTTAGATTTTCGCAAAGCTTTAAATGGACGCCGATTGCTTAATGATGATGCCGTTCCCTCTCAATTTCCTTGGTCAGGCCTCTCCGAAGCGAAAATCGCCCAGAAAGAGGATTTTAATGCATTCTACCGCTGATTCTATCCCAAAACGAATTATTGACGTTGACTTCGCGACCGAGTGCAACGCAGATCGTTAAATCGAAGAGCTAAAAGCTCAAACGTTTCACTTTTTCGCAGACTTCTATAGCATAGCGTTCTCAGATAAAACCTACCACTTTCTACGTGATGCTCAGCAAAAACATTATGAATACGCCCTTCAATGAAAACAGTTGACACCACGCTCATATGGACACCGGAGCGCATGAGCTCGTTTTGGAATGTCACCGGAATAGTTCAAGGCCAGCTAAATCCTCTAAATCCTCCCCAACAGCCAAACGCTAACCTTACCACGTACAGTGTTTATAGCATTCCCGTGCAAGGATGGCCCCCTGAAAGTTCAGTAAACAGTAACTAAAGCCTCCGGGAAGGTCAAAACATTTTGATAGCCAAATCCTTATATTGACACCATAGAAGAGTAGGTGAGGTCCTTTGCTTGTGGCAAGTAGATTGCGGTGGAGGATGGATGTCTCTGAGGTATTAAGCTAAAAACCGATTGAAACGATATTTGCTTCTTGAACTCCGAATCATAGGCGCTCAGCAAAAGCTGTTCGATATTTGACATTTCATGAAAAAAAATTGTTAAAAACCCTGCAAGATAAAGAAACAACAAATTAACCAATTGCTGAAAGTAGTAGCAAAGAATTTTACTTTGTTTTGGCTTGATTTTGTTTCCAAAAAACAGCCTGCCATACTGAAAGGGGCCAAAAGAAAAATGACCCCTCCCCCCCTCCCTCCCACCACGCCTCCCTTTAGCTTTCCCCGAATTAATTGTGCTAAATCCAAAGAGCGCTATTTTTCCATCGGCGATAAGGGTGGTCTACGCTTTTATTTCAGCTGTCGAAAATTGCAATTTTGTTCGAAATAGAGAGAGGGATAAACTACCACTTCCCTTAATCAATAATGAATTCACACTAAAGCCAAAACAAGTCATTTTTTACCATTTTTGAAATTTGGGTTAGGACGGTCTTAATTATTTCATTTCAAGACTGTAGTGCTCATTATTAAAAAAATCCTTAATTGTTTTCTTTTCACAATCTCTTGCTCAGTTGCACTTTTCTTGAGAAATCGGAGTATTAGTACAATGCAATATAAATTTACTTAAAAGCCACCATGAATCAATGTGAGTACAGAACATTTGCCTCTCAAAGGATTTCTTGTAAAAAACACATTAAAAGCTTAAAATAATATCATGAAAAGTTTGTTTTGCTTAAAGTTGATTACTTTTCAAAAAGAACGACATCGACAGAAACGCAATTTTTGTCGGATGAAATCCGATCGATCTGATACTAGTTTTGGCATTTAGGCTAATTTCCGAAAAGTAAACTGATCAGCTTTTAGTTTGATCAATTAAATGTAATCCAGAGAAACGTATAATGAGTTCGTTTGTTCATCCTCTGAGAGTGCGAAAGTACACTCTGTGTCAAACCAAATGGTTTATATTACCATAGCACAAGAGGTTTCGTTGATACATGAAATTTTGCTTGTATACCCTTCAATGATTGTTATTTATGCCAATTCATAGAGAAACAGATTGATGCATATCGAAGTATTTACTTGACGAAATTTCTGAATATAAGGAACTAAAATAACTATAGTTTGGCTATTTTACTTGTAAGAAATAAACATTTTTGTTCGAACTTGTGTCAGCAAGAGCGCGTGACCATATTGGATGACGTGACAAATTGTAGTTTTTGTTCGATAAAACGCACCTAGAATACTTGCTTAAATCTCTACTGAATATGTAGATCCCAGAATTTTTTTGGATATGGAAAGGTGGGTTAATTACCACTTTGCAGCACACACTTTTTTGGCAACAAAACGCCGCCATACCGAGAAAAGGATTTCGCGAAAAGTGGTAAAACATGCATAAGGAAATTTTGAATTTTGCTTACTGCAAATGTTTTTAGTATTGCAAGATTATAAATGCTTCAGAAAGGTCAATGATGGCTTATCACAAGTCTATATAAGTCCAGGTGATAGAATCTTTAAGATGGTAGCATTCAAGAAGCGCGTTTATTTGTTAAGTGTTTTCAATGTCGAGTACATAAATTAGCGGATTTGTTTTAAATTAACGTTTTTTTTTTTTGGGGGGGGGGGGGTCTGATTTTGAAAACGAAAAGCTCTTGAAATCTAAGAATGTTAATTTTCAACATCACTGGTCGAATGTATTATACAGCGAAAATATGGAAGGAATCGGCCGACCTCGATCCCTAACTTCTGCCCGGATTTATCTGACAACGGCTCTTAAACAAATCGTAAACAACTCATGGTAATAATACCCTTAGCAACGGTTGCCATCGAAAAGCCTCCTTTCTATGCATACTTCGCCACATTTGCAATCAATGTATGGTGTTTTTATCTTGTTTCGTCTTGGAGATATTTATGTCTTAGTATTATGCAAATGAGGAAAGTGATGACGTCATTAATCGTTCCACGAAAAGCGAAAGCACTGAATAAGACATATCTCTTAAGATATTAGAGCAGTGTTCTTCAAATGGTAATAGGAGTATTTAAACGGTGTTCTTCAAATTTAGCACCATAAATGTTCATCATAAGAGGCACAAGATGGTACCTGTTGCGCCGTTACCATGGCAACACTCTTGGATCCAGTTTGCTTCTGTTATAAACCAAATTTAGTGATTTATCTTTTTGCGGAACGATTAATGACGTCATCACTTTCGTAATTTTCGTAATACAAAACCTAAATATCTTTAAAAAAGGGAAACGTCATGCTTTTTAAAAAAATAGCAGTAATTGTTTTTTAATTCATAGGCACTTTAAGCTTTTATGGAAAGAATAATTGGTAGTATATATTGTATTTAATCATGAGGTTATTGATTCCAAATAAATGAGCAGGGATCGCATTAAATCAAAGGGCCCTATGAGGCCACGACTGTTTTCTTTTTTTTAATCGATGACGTCATCGTTTAATGTGTTCGTGCGAGTTCTTGTCGCTTTTATTTAACAAGAAGCTTAGAAGCTTATAACCGGGTGGTTAAACATGAACTCTTTTCTTTTGCTAAATAACTGAAATTCGGAAAATGAATTATGCAACAAGAACCTACTTGTAAAACCGAACACCTCGATAAATAAATTTGAACAAATTAGTAGAAATAATAAACACACTGCGGTGACAAACATAAGACAACGCATGTCGGAAAAAAACTTTGATTTTAAAAACTTGACGTTTCGTATGCTACGACATACATCTTAAGAAGTGACCGTTAACTAGATTACAATTGAAATTTAAATGCGAAGAAAAAGAAAAAGACTGGTATCTAATAAAATCTAACAATACTAATAATTAATAACAAAGAGATGAGTCTGCGGGAAAAAAAATAAAATGCTAGTAAAGAAAACGTTTCTCACAGCCAACGTTTTCATTAAAGGCTTGCTTTAAATCACGAATTAACAATGTTTCCTTAATTTTACAATGTATATCTGACCGATCGGTTGCTAAGATATCAAAATTGTCCCATTTAATTTTTTTCCCGCAGACTCATCTGTTTGTTATTAATTATTAGTATTGTTAACTAATAGTAACAATAAAAAAAAAACCGAAAAATTTTAATTTAATTGATTAATTAATCTATTTTATTTCATTTAATATTTATTATTATTATTATTATTATTATTATTAATATTATTATTGTTTTCGTTTTAGTGTGTATAGGTCGTTTATCTTTATCTATGACAGTGATGTAATGCAATGTATGTAGTGTAGCGTATGCAACGTAGTCAGTAATGTCAATCGATGTGTGTATGTAAAGATGTTAAAATTAAAAAAAAAACAATAAAAAAAACTTTAATAATATTCAGGAATATTGTTTATTTCATTCATATTGTCAGTAATATTATTAATAATCATAAATATGCCATGAATTTTCATTAAATTTCACAACTGCCGTTATTTTTTCCTGTTAGGACGACTTGTGGTTTCTTTCACACTATGTACGCCTGCAAACAAAAGAAAAGTAGACCTTCACCTTCTTAATTGCACTGAAATTACGTAACCGAAAACTCAACACAATTTTCTAAATGCCTCGAAAGTGGATACCTTATACAGCATTACATTAAAATTACTGTAATATAATATGCTGTTGCAAAAATAAACGGCATGTAGTGCCTGCGAAAGGGATGACGTCTCACAAGGGGTCTTAGATAATTTTTAGGAAATTGGTCAAAAAATTAACGTAAATAAAGTAGCTGACAACTTCTGTGTTAATAGCCCGCGAACGCAGTCGTATTTCACAGCCGGAAATACGTCAGCGTTCGCAGGCTATTGCATTATCTTGTAGCGTGACAGTTGATATACTATTACAAGGTCGAATCAAACGCTGTCTCAAATTGTTCACACCGGCTCTTTAAAGATTTCTGTTTCCTAAATCTAAAATAATTTGCCAAATATAGTTTGTGTCTTTCGTTTATACCTTGTATCAGTCCTTTCTAACTGCCTTGGAGTATTTTGCCTTGAGCTTTACGCGTTCCATTTTTCTTTTTTTACATTTACATGTAGCGTGCAAACCATTGTTGATTTTTTGGAAGATATAAAAGGTTCATCTGCTACATTGTACGATTTTGCCTTTCAACAATGTCGAATTAGCCCTTGTGGCGAGTTGTACCCGCCAAGACAGTTACTTTCTTCCACTAAACCAAAACAAAACCTTTAACAAAAATAAAGCGAACGCTTTTGACTGCTAAACACTTTCTATATGACCGGAAATTAAAAGACGCGACATAATTTCTCTTATCAACAAAATGAACTTTCTACGCTATGTATTTCATAAAGAAACAACAAATCAGAAATTTACAACATAACCTAAATTATCACAGTGGCGGACAAAAAAGATGCGTCCCCAACACAATTGGGTGAAACTGATCAAAAACGTTATTTGCCGCAGAAGATCAAAAGCCAAAATGCATCAGTGACACTATTCTCTGTGAAAGAAAATAAACACTTATCCACTTACCATCATGTTTGTTGTCCGGAACAGTCCTTGAATTAGTAAATATACTGCTGTAGATTATTAGACTCTTTTCAGCTCAACGCAACTCAAACGGGCAAAAAGCACAGCGAACGAAAACATCACACTGGCATCAACCACGAAACTGCTGCATCGTTAACATCTGTCATAAAGTATTGGTTTTCAACATCTTCAAGACAGGTCGCTGTTTCGCACTCGATCGAACGGAGCAAAAATCCTTTTACGAATACGTATTAAATTTTACGATTTGAACTCATTCCGACTCCACCGCTTAAATAGCACCAAAATAAAGATTTTACACTAAACAAGCAACGTAGTATTCGTAAGTTATAGCTCCGCACGTTAAATAACACCAAAATAAAGACTAAACAAAAAATGGAACATTCGTAAAATTCTTAATAGGTAAATTATTCATAGCTCCTCGTGAGTAACGTGATTTGAACTCCGGCCAAATGCGTATTTTTAGATCTGCGACGACGAAAACACGCAGCGTGCATTTTAAGAACCGTGCGAGCCCCAGGGCCCTCCCGGTTAACAAGTGACGAATTAAATCGTCGAAGTCGAACGTGCATCACTTGTAAAGATCTATACGGATTTATGTTGTTTTTCATTTTGTTTTGCATTGGTTGTAAAAGAAGCAAGCTCCAAGCAGACAAATTCAAGTTTGCGTGTTTTCGTGCTAGCGTGTGTACACTCTTTTCCCTGTACAGCGTGTACGATTGACGTTCAATTTCTGGAATGTGTTTTGATAGTGCCATGAGCATGATAAGTTTGATGTTGCATTCTTTGATTCCTGTGAAGATTAACGTCGCATAAAATTTATTTTGAAATCGGCTGCGTTGACCTTTGTCGCGTGACACTGATAATCTTCTGTCAGCTAGCGATTACACAAACTTCGCTTTCAAGTCTGATTTTGTGGTGAACTCAATGGCACGTGGAACGACTTTTGGTGGAATTCGATTCCGTGTATATCTGGATAACTTTGGGCCAAAGGGGCAGTTTGTTTTCTATGTATTTTTCTATTAGTGTTTGAAAACATATGATCACTTTTAACGATCCGCGCATCGTCTTTTATTTTAATATGCTTTTAAAATATGACTTTGCCTGTCTTCTGCGACCGCTATTTTGGTTGCTTACACTGTGAGTTTTGTTGTTCCTCTTTTACTTGCGGTAGGGTACTCTGGCTTTTGGGATAGGTAGTCTTCTGCTAGGAATAAATCTCGCTCCAGATTTTATCTCGTCGTTGAAACTCGAGTGTTCACCGCTGCGACCTGTGCTGATGATTTTGCTTGCATGCGATGAACGTTTATCTGTTGTAAGTTATAAAACTCAGCAAGGGTACTTCTTAACTCCGAGGCCTATAAAAGGTGTTTGAAATGCGTTGATTTAGGTTGTCGCTGTGAAGCACACGATGTAATTGTTCCTTCTTGTCGCTTCTATTTAACAAGTGACGAATTAAATCGTCGAAGTCGAACGTGCATCACTTGTAAAGATCTATACGGATTTACCTTGTTTTTCATTTTGTTTTGCACTGGTTGTAAAAGAAACAAGCTCCAAGCAGACAAATTCAAGTTTGCGTGTTTTCGTGCTAGCGTGTTTACACTCTTTTCTCTGTACAGCGTGTACGATTGACGTTCAATTTCTGGAATGTGTTTTGATAGTGCCATGATCATGATAAGTTTGATGTTGCATTCTTTGATTGCTGTGAAGATTAAGCGTCGCATAATTTTTTTTTTGAAATCGGCTGCGTTGACCTTTGTCGCGTGACACTGATAATCTTCTGCAGGTGGCGATTACACAAACTTCGCTTTCAATTTCGCTTTCACCGTCACATGCAAACTTAAGAAAATTCTGTTGATTTTTCTATCGGGCAGAAACAACATACACCTGATTTAAGGTAAAACAAAAATAAAATATGTTCAGAATCGATTTTCAAATTATCATCACATACCCATCAAAACAAAACCATCAGCGCCTAAAGTACAATGGTCTGTCATCGGTCTTAATAAACCGCAACGTCAAACTGAGAGTAGCGTTACATGTAGGTCTGCCAACCATCTGTCAACGGCCTTTTGTTTACATCTGATCGACTGAAGGGATGAAGAAAGGATGGCTTCAAATCGCCACTCAATCCGTAACTCCCGTTTTGCATACGCAAAAACAGTCGTAAAAAGCAAACATCGAGGTGCTTTTCTACTACATGACTGTTACTTTGACACGACTTTTTCAAATTGAAGCCAACAAGGTGCTAGAGGGGGGGGGGGGGGGGGGGGGGGGGCTTTTTATAGGCTCGCTCCGTGTTTAAGTAGTTAAGAGAATTTGTGCGTGCGATTTTTTACTAATAGAAAAATACGAAATGTATATTTCCGTGCTAAATCTCAGAGGTGAGAAAATTCGAAGCATAGTAAGCTTAGGCCTCCTCCCGTCGCTTATGGAACACTGAGGTTAACCTCGGAAGTATTCTTCGGGTTATACTTTGATGATCTAAAGTCTCTGATGATCGTTCTTCCCCCCCCCCCCCCCCCCCCCCCTCCAGAACCCCTGTCCCTTTTAGGCTGCTGGGCATTGGGTACAAGTAGCAAAGGGGATCTGGAGACACATGATTTGGTTTTAATAATAATCTTGCAAGAAAGGTATTTAAAACGGTTTATTGGATTCGTCAAATTTCCTTTGTGGAGGGGATTTTAGCAACTTGGTAAAACGGAGAGAGCTTTAAGTGTAACCTTTGTTGCACGCCAAACACATAAAACGAATCACCGTTTAACTGGCTATAGATGATATCGCTCAATTTTCACTCTGAACGGAGGACTTGTTATTTAGCCGAATGGATCCTTATTTTATAACTTTTAAGTATATTCTTACACATAAAACTATCGTTTAATCGGATAACCTCGTCTGCAGGAAATAAGAGAGACTATATTTTCGTAGCATTT
Organism: Meandrina meandrites; assembly: GCA_963693305.1. Classification (NCBI taxonomy): domain Eukaryota; kingdom Metazoa; phylum Cnidaria; class Anthozoa; order Scleractinia; family Meandrinidae; genus Meandrina; species Meandrina meandrites. The sequence continues at coordinate 27,545,074 of OY855907.1, read as the reverse complement.
ACCGAGAAGATTATTAAGGAATTGAACACTAAATTTTACATTGCAACTGTTTTATAGGCTTCTTACCTTTCATATATAATGTTGAATATGTCAAACCTTTTTTCGATCATTTCAATTATTTTCAGTTATTTGTCTTCAAATGCCATTGCAATATTACCAGGAGGAGTTTTTAAAAACTTGAAAAACCTTAGATATCTGTAAGTACGTAACATTGGCGAATATTAAAAGGCATTCCGTTAACCTCTATCGTCGATGCAATTCATATTAGCCAAATTAAAAGCGTCCAGTGAAGTTATTCAGGCCTTCTTATTTAGCCAAAACGAGCCTTTTTGTAACATCAACTCAACTTTTAACATTGCAAAACTATTTCTGCGCGATATGATTTAAAAATAACTATCAATAGAAATCGAAGAAATCGTAGTCAGCCATATTGATTTTTTTCATACCTTGCGAGTTGAAAGACCTTGATATGTCACTGAAGGATATGAATTTTTCTTTTACTTTAACATATTGTTATAAACGAAGGCTTAGATTTCTTCACGAGAATACAAAATTTAACACCGCTCTGCCTCATACTGCAAGGACGTTAAAACTTCTGCAAATCTTTTCCAACTTAAATTGCATTTGTTGCTTCTTACTTATAGTTATTACTTTTTTCGCTTATTTATGTGCGAACCATTCACCGATTCATTTGAAACAATCTTTTTATATTTTTTTTTATCATTTCAAACACAGAGATCATTTACCAAAAAGATACTTACAATACAACGATAATTTTATACTGCTTATGAATATGCCTATTATCGTACTTACACTACGAATACTTCCTTACTTTCTTTTAATTTGTAATAGTTATCAATTACTCTTTTTTTGTTTTTCGATACACTTTATTGCGGTTAATTAAAACCAAATATTAAATACCTTAATATGAAATATCTTTAGTATTTGCCAATGCTTAGTTCTATCATGCCAGCCGTAAAGTATATGGGTTGTGAATAGCGTTATTGTTTAATTTGTTTTTTGGTACTACCAGTCTTGAAACAGGGTCCAGAAATGGACTGTAAGAGTAAGGTTTATTAGCAGGTGATGCAGAGTTTGACGGACGATGTTGCATAAGTTACACATGAGGTTTTCTGAGAGGCCGTCTCGGCAGAGTGTGGCGTGGGTTGGAAGCACGTTCTAAATCACTTTATGCTGAAACATTATTATTTTACTTGATTTGTGAATGCAAATGACATAGGAAAAACTTTCTGGAAGGTGTTTTCTGCAAACCCGTAGTGAAGTATTTTTGTTTCAGCAGTGGGAGGAACAAAGATGGTTTTTAAACTAGAGGAGTGAATAGAGCTGATTGTTAGGATATTGACAGAGGTGTTGTGTTAGACATTCCAATTGGGTTTTTAATATTAGCTTTTGGAAATGCATTAAACAGACCATAGTATTCGGTAAAAGGGACACTCAAATTGAATTTAAATGCAAACTCGTGCGATTTAGAAAAGTCACCGTTTTGGTTTAATATGTCGCTTATCTTGGTTATGCCGACGTCATACCAATCGTGGTAAAAGACAGGTTTATTTTCTACGAGAATTTTCCTGTTGTTACACAATTTTTCCTTTTTAGGATGCGCTTTGCGGTCTAGTCCCGTTTCGTTTTTGAACTCGCACCAACAATGCAATATGATTTTTTGTAGAAAGTGGGAAGCTTCTCCTCACGGTAGAGTATATATTGTAACGGGTGGCATTAGTGTCCCGAACCGACTCTCTTACAGTAGTTGCCGTGCCACGTGGTTTTTCGACGAGTGCAATAAACATGGCCGCTAGTTGACTTTTGCTGTGAATGAATACGGGTAAAAGGGTCTCGTCACATTGCTGGCCGCGGTGGTCGACTCCGAGTAAGCCAGGAAATCATTTTAAGCAAGAAGAGGGGATAGGAATGTTGGAATTGTGGCGAGAGGGGACACTCGAGAAAAGAATGTCCCAGATTAAGCGGCAAATCAGGATCTAGCCAGCCTTCGGGAAACGGGAACAGGGTGTCCTAGAGGGCACGGGAGGATGCCTGAGCGATCAGTTACAAGGGCTTTAATTTAGTGACACCGTTGTTGACAATTCTCCAATTGATGAGGGAGAGACTGTATTGCGTTATCAGAAATTTCGACCACATGGGCTCTATGTTATTGGGCTTATTAGACAGTGTAAGCTTGTTTAGCTGGTGGACACACGTGCCATGAAAAACTATCTATCCCGTTTGATCTTATTAAGTTAGTTTAGTTTTTGGTCAAATTATTCGATATTCCTTCATACCACAAGTCAAATGCAGCTAAATGTAATTTACTGCGTAGTATTTAGCGATATTGATCCGTTTTGAAGAAGCGCGGCGTTTAAAAGTACCCAATTTCGGCCATCGAATAAGACTGAAAATCGCCCTCAGACAGGAAAATAATTTTTGTCCTGTAGCGAAGCACAGATAAAGGTTTTGGAAAAAATTAGTTGGATTTTAATCATTTCACATTAAGTCATTTTCACTCACAAAATATAAAGGGAAGGTTTACTCACGACCCCAAACTCGCCGGGCCGCTATAAGGTGGACAGCCACTTAAATGCCCAGATATTTCCTCGTAATTTATATAGTTCCATAAGGTAGATCCGCGGTACCTAATTGAGTCTTTCATATATCTAGTTTGAAATCTAGGTATCATAAGACTATTATGACCCCATAGGGAGTAACGGTCATTACAACGATTTTTAAAATGGCCAAACCGGAGAAAAAATATGCGTTTAATTTATCCGGATTAGTGTGGACAGGGCTTAATTCTAATTCTGTAACTGGGTGGCGTCCACATGCGAGCACGAAAGAAATGTCTCGCCAACAACATTTAATATGTAACGAGCGGAAAATATTTGTTTCATCGTTAATTGATTTCCATTTGATTACAACTCAATTGCAGTGATTTATCTGCAAACGCTATTACTTCTCTACCTCGTGATGTGTTCAATGACCTTGCAAACCTCAAGGACTTGTAAGTACCGCAGGCCAAGCAAAAATATTAGAAATTAGAAAAGTATCAGCAGTCATTCCGTTAACTTGTTTAGCTAGAATAAAGTTCATTTCCAAAAGCAATAACATAAACATTGACTGTTTGATTGTTAATTTGCGTCTCCGTGGATAACGTTTTTCAGGAATCTTGCTTCGAACGATATTCAACTTCTACCCGATGGATTGTTTCTCAAACTGAATCCTTTACTTCGTCTGTAAGCAAACTACACACGAAAATAGCTGTTGTCACAGTTCTGTCCGGTTTGACACACGAGAGAGAGCAGAAAGGCTCTTTCTAAATTCTTTTAACTGATGTGTTTACAATTTTGGCCTTGTTCGCATACCCTCTGAACCCTCTGACGTACTACAAGCGAATCTATACCCCCACCATGGTACAAGGGGGGAGGGGAGGTTGCTGGAACCATCCTAGGGTTTTCGTTCTATTACTGCAGAGAGAAATTATATAGCTCACTCTACAAGATAACACAACAACAACAAGCTTTATTTGCATGACTACATAGGATTAGTAGTATTGCAAAAGCTACTTAAATTTAATTACTTATTAGTAAAATAGGGGGGGGGGGGGTTTGGTGTCATGCATGCAAAGGAAATATATATAGTTCTCTTTATTTATATACTACTATTATGTTAAAATTGCATATTTTATTACCATGTTTTGTCTACCTTTCCAAACTATACAGGTCATTGGAATCTAACCTTATTCGAAGTCTTGACAAGGACTTGTTTTCAACTCAACCAAGATTGTTTGATTTGTAAGTTCGAGTAAACTGTTCAGAGGACTTTTAAATTGTCAACAAGAATAAACAGGTAGAAATGTGTCATAATGTTACTCTGGGTATCCATACATAACCCTTCGCTCGAGCAGTTACCGTAGGGAGCAATGAGGACGGCGATGCCGAGGACAACGCCTTGTGAAAAACGAATCTATAATTAACTCGAGAATCTCGCAATTATCCAGATGTATTCAGTGTATCTATTGGTTTAACAACTAGCTCCAGCTCAGAATGTAAAGAGACAGTTCAACCCCAAATAAAAAAATAGCCGTTGTGTTTGACGTTGTTCGTAATATGAAGAATTGGTTCATTTTACGTTGATATATTGCAGATATATTTGTAAGTTCGAGTAAACTGTTCAGAGGACTTTTAAATTGTCAACAAGAATAAACAGGTAGAAATGTGTCATAATGTTACTCTGGGTATCCATACATAACCCTTCGCTCGAGCAGTTACCGTAGGGAGCAATGAGGACGGCGATGCCGAGGACAACGCCTTGTGAAAAACGAATCTATAATTAACTCGAGAATCTCGCAATTATCCAGATGTATTCAGTGTATCTATTGGTTTAACAACTAGCTCCAGCTCAGAATGTAAAGAGACAGTTCAACCCCAAATAAGAAAATAGCCGTTGTGTTTGACGTTGTTCGTAATATGAAGAATTGGTTCATTTTACGTTGTTGTATTGCAGATATATTGTTCTGGTTATTAAGCCTTTTGTTTTGGTGACGTTCTCGTTGCCGTTGCAGTCGTAGTTTGCTTAAGCTCCCTTTCGTGTTTCTGAATGCTTGTCCCTGAGTTCTAGTTTTTGCGAGCAGATCATTTAAACCACGTATGAAGATCTTTGTTAGAGCGATTTTCAATTTGTTTAGTTCCGCGGATCTGAGTACAACTCGAATTGAAGACACACCAGGAAAATAATACTCAAGGGATCGAACATTTTTTTTTAAATAAATTTCGTTTAGCACAATTTCAAAATTGCACAATGTAATAGTTTACTGAAAGTTAAGGCATACAAGTAAGTCGTCTCAACAACTATAAAAATCGGGTCTAATAGTTAAGAAAATGGAAAAAAAAGTCTTTAACATATTGACGATACAATTACTTACAATTCTTTGAGATTTTATCGCGTTCAAGACAAGCTATTTTCCTATTTTGTGTTCACAAAGTACAGATACACTGTTTCGGATAAATGGATTCTTTCTCTTTCTCGTCGATCGATTTCGATTTCCTACTCTCTCCAATCAATGAACAATTCATTAACATGGCTTCAAGCTAAGCCGCTTAAATCAAGGATTTGGACGGCAGTTACGCTTTCCACGCTTTCTCAGCTATAACTACAGTTCAGCTCATTCCTCCACTGCCAGTACATTTTGCAGGTATCAGATTATTTGTACCATCAGTTAAAAAAGCACGTCATTTCTTATCTAGCAGTTATGATTTTCAAAGATTATCAGCAATCCGTTAAACCTCATTGAGAATCTCTAAATTGTGTGGTAGCAACGATGTCTCAAGATGAAAGGTAAAATCCACATCAAATAAGGTCTTTTTATTAAGTAAGAAAAATGGCACTTTCTCCGAGACGCCTTTTCCTGAGTGGGTTACTTGTCTATGCTTAACATAAGTTTCGTCTCAGTCAAACCTTATTGTAATTACGGTAGAGGCTCTACAACGTTACTTTTTATTGCGTGTAATCATTTGTTATATTTTGTACAGGAAAATGTCTTCAAACAATATTCGACACCTTTCTCCAAATTTTTTCCGATATTGGAAAAATCTCCATTACATGTAAGTAAAGCAACTATAGTTTTGATATTTCAAAGCACATCGATAAATAAATATTACCCTTTATTATCCAACACTGCTGCGTAGAGTACAAATGACGCGCGGAACGAGTACAAATATCACACGATATTTGTACTCGTCTCATTCACCCGACCGCGCGAAAGATTAAAAACCATGGCAATTCAGAATTTTGGGGAAACGAAAACGTTGGATAAGAAATATCTTATTAGACATTTTAGTGTGTAGTATCGCTGTAAATTTTTACTCATCATTGGTATTTTGACTCGCCCTTCGGGCTCGCCAACATACTGCATGACTCGTAAAAATATAAAGTGATACTACACACTCAAATGTACAATAAATAGAGAATAATAAATCCGTATCCATCTTTTGTTATTGAAAACAAGCAATGGTATATTGCAATTCCTACGTTTTGATTGGCTAACAGGCATACTATGCATTAAGAGTTGCTAAGAGATCTGGCAATCAGGAACAGTGGAATGAGTATCGTAGATTGAAAAACTTTACAAACAGAAAGATAAAATCAGCGGAGGCATTGCACTATAAAAATCTTATTGAGTCAGCGGAGAATCCTAAGGACATGTGGCGCTCACTAAACTCCGTGATTGGTTCTTATAATCAGGGGGGCTCTCCTTTTCAAGTACATGACGGGAAACGTTTAGTATCCGAGCCAAAAAGCGTAGCAACAAAATTCAACAAGTTCTTTGCTGCCATTGGCAACAAAGTTGCTGGTCGATTGAACCCTGTGAGTAACGACGCATGGAAGAAATATGAAACAGTGAAAGAAGCAAATAAGAAGAGTGATATCGAATCCACCTGGGACTTGCATCGGGTTGAACAGAAGACTGTTCAAAGGATTTTGCATTCTTTGAAAGTTAATAAGGCGGCTGGACTTGACAAAATTCCAGCAAGGCTGCTAAAAGATGCTGAGATGGAGCTTGCTCCGTCAATCACCTATCTTGTGAACAAATCAATTAGCGATGGTATTGTCCCTGATTTGTGGAAAGTTGCACGTGTTACTCCTTTACACAAGTCTGATGATAAACTGCAAATTGAGAACTATCGGCCTATCTCTGTGTTGCCGGCATTGAGTAAAGTCGTAGAAAGAGTGGTGCACTCCCAATTGAATGCCAATCTACATCAGCTAGACTTTCTGTATCAACACCAGTCTGGCTTTAGGCGTGGGCATAGCACTGAACAAGCTATCACGCAATTGAATAACTCGGTTTTGGAATCTATGGACGAAGGTAAAGTAACTGGCCTACTGTTTATCGATATCTCCAAGGCGTTTGACTCGCTGAACCACAAAGTGCTACTACGCAAGCTCGAGCATTTAGGACTGTCTGAAAGATCTTTAAGATGGTTCAGATCATATCTTACCGATAGAAAGCAAAGTGTTTTGATAAACGAAAAATTTTCAGAGCCACATACCATCACACTTGGCGTACCACAAGGCAGCATTTTGGGCCCCTTGCTATTTAATGTGTACATTAATAGCCTGCCAAATGCTGTTAAAAAGACCCGGATGATTTTGTATACAGATGATGCTGTTCTTTTTTGCGACGCATCAACACGTCAAGATCTTCAAATTGCTCTGGAACGTGACTTCACTAAAATAAGTAATTGGTACACTGATAACAGGTTGACTATAAATGTCAAAAAGACCAAACTTATGCTGGCAGGCAAAAAAAGGATGCTGTCCTTATTTGAAGACTTTGAGTTGCAACCAAATGGTACACAAATCGATCGCGTGCAGTCATTCAAATATCTGGGAGTAACAATGGATGCAAAATGGAGCTGGAAGCCACACATCAGCAATTTGCTAAAGAAACTAGGTCATCGCCTTTCTTTGCTTAATAGCATATTTCACATGCTAGACAATAGAATAGTCCGGCGGCATAGCTAGAAAATTGTGTCATTTTTGTTACCAATGTTATATTTTGCAGATCTATAGAAATATCTTAGGTGATTAACTTCTGCTATAGAACCACACTCAGTTCTCACTAAATTACCCGAAAACGACTTTGAAGCTTTTCCTCGATGAGACCCCCCGCGAAGATAAGGTCCTTTCAGTAACTCGGAAATGACACGATTATTTGCATGAAAAAAATCCGCATTAGTTAAAATATTTACTTGTAGCAATGATAAATTTTGTTGCTACTTGCTTGTATACTGCTATTTGTCTTCCCTTGCGTGGGTTTCGGCAATGTAGCTTTCGTAGGAGCAATTTAGCCCAGGCGAAAGGGGAAATTGTTAACCGAATTTTCAGTGACCAGCTGGTATTACTGAAGTGTGATGAAGGCCTGTCAAGACCACCCAATGTTTTACAATTACAATTGATATGGAGGAATCAGGCCAAAGTGAATCGGTGCCCAGCAGCGTTGACTGCAGCAAACGTATTTTCCCTAGAAAATAGTGCCCAGCGAACTCGAAACAAAGTAACCGTGGTGCTCGGTACATCACACTTTTTGAAAAAGGATTCGCAGAGGCTTGAGAACTTCACCTTGACGGAGTTGGATGAAAGGGAGGGGATTATATTAAAACTTTTGAAGCATAATGTCATGCCGGGTTAAGTATAACAGCAACAAATTGAAGAGGCTGGAGAGGACAAAAAGCTAACTGGAGTAAATGTATCGCAGCAACCCGATGACAGTGGTAAGCTCACAAGATCTGACCTTACTGTTATGCCTGTAGAACAGGAAGTCTGTTTCTTTTGCTGTTGTCTAGAACGGACAAATAGGGCAACTAAACATTGTTTATCGTACTGATCTTTCAGTGCCACCATGTCCCCTGCACTAAGTTTCCCTAAAAGATTGAAATCATTCACTTCCATGACAACAGCTCGAACTCGAGACTCTCAGAGCTCAATGGTACTCTAGCGAAATAATGAGTTCCCATCATGGGATTCATTATTTCGCGGACTACGAAATGTGTACCTCTAACTGTGAGGCGTTTTTTAAAAAACTGTCTGATATCAAGACGGAATTTTTGACAAGGCTGCAGGAACTAGGCGCACCGACACGGGATCAGTCTGTACACTGAACATGATTTAAAGACAAACTTCTTGCTAATATACAACGACTGAGTGCACATGCGAAGGTGAAAGAGGTGTTGCGGGTGTTTGAAAAATATATCGTGCAAATATTGTCAGAGTGTCTTGACAGAGAGCGGGAATACAACGAAATTGTGCGGGAAGATTTGTTCAACAATAGTGACCGCTACAATGAAACATTTTCACAAGCATGCCAACAACGCTCTGTATCGCCGTCCTTGCTAACATTAGTGAAGAACCAGTGCCAAGTTAGCAAGGTGGTCTCTCCAGTAGTACAGCATCTAAAATTCAACAGTATAAAGCATGGACGGAAATCTACTGATGGATCTGTTCTGCACAGCTGAATGATAATAATAACAGTAATAATAACAATAACAACAAATATTTAAAAAATCCCAACTGCCAGGAGGCAGACCAGTTGGCCATTCACAAACGTAGTCGAGGAGTTGAGTTCGGGACCACCGAGAACAACACAAGCTAGTGGTCAGAATCGAAAATTAGGAAACCCCATACCTTTATTCTCAGGTGTAGATAAACGTTAAAACAAGAAGAAAGGAATTAGTAGAGAAGCTGTACGCGTTAGGTTTATCTGCATCATATGGCAGGGTGCTGTGCCTGTCAACAGACCTTTGTAATGCTGTGTGTGAACGTTATGAGGAAAATGGAACGGTTTGCCCTCCTAACCAACGTGGACAGGATTTCACTACAGCAGACACCATAGACCACAACCCTTCGTTCACAACAACAACAGGATCTTTCCACGGCACAAGCATTTCTGTCATTCAACACCAAGTGCCACTGAAGAAGGCCATTGCATGGGGCACACATGATCTTACGGGAGTCATCGCCTGAAAAGTGTATCAATCCGTTGCCTGCAAACTACACAACGCCCCAAGTGCTGTGTCCAAGAGCTGCAAGCTAAATGTAAGCCTAGTCTCCGAGTCCACGAAGTTCCGTAATCAGAGTGCCATTGATGATGCAGTAAGGAAAGAAGTTGAACGGCTAGAGAGCATAAACATCTTCTTAGCTGGGAAGCAAAGTCCAAAATAAAGCAGCTGAAGCTATTTTGTGGTCTGCTTTTCAGGCCGAGCGACAGACGCACTCCTAAGTGTACAAGCTCTCTACTACCTCTTTTTCGGATTGTGCTCATTCCGTGGCAATTGTAAGTCACGCCATAACTATTACTAGCAAAGCTGTACCCAAACCCAAGACAAACTGTGATTATTCTTTCGACCAGCACCTCTTTGTTTTAACAAAAACAATTCAGTGATCTAGAAAGGGCAGTGCAGGGGAGGATAAGCTGGTACTCGGAAAAAAAAACATATATATGTCAGTAGAGCCGGTAGCAGTTGTAAGCTATGTAAGCTCAGCAGTTATCTTTACTAAAACAAACTAGCAGTAAAATCAGATAGCATGTAATTGTATTTTTTTTCTCAGTTTTCCGAGTCGATAACTGAAATCGGTTGTCACTGAAGAAGAAAGTGTTTTAAAGTGTGAATGATGTGTGATTATCATTTCCTGATCTGAACGTGCCAAATACTGCATAACTGGCATAAATTAAGATGCATGCATAAATTAAGTTGTGGTTACCATGGCAATTAACCGTTCTACATTTCTGAATGGCCACTCCTGGCCATGCCCCATACGCCGGCTTATCCAAATCTCCTGTAAAACATGCAGGAAATCGCTTTTCACGTGTGGCTCATTTAAATTCAGTTTCCATGGAAACGTCATTTCTGTCAAGGTGGTTCTATAGCTAAAATTGCTTTCCTTGATCGTCTCTCTCTGTGTGCCAAATTTTAGGTTGGTAACAAGAAGTGCACAATTCAGTCGAAATTTGGAGCTATGCCGCCGGACTAACTCGCATAGCCTCCTACAATGGGCTAGTGCTGCCACACTTAGACTATGCCGACACAGTATGGGGAGATCAACCCGGTCTAAAATCAGAAATGGAAAAATTGCAAAGTTTTCAGAACAAATTTCCGAAGAAAATTAAATTAGGCAAAATGTCTTCTTCAGAAGCTCTGAAGTCTCTAAATTGGCTCCCTCTGGCCAGAAGACGTCTTTCTCACCGATGTACCGCCGTACAAAATGCAATCAAAGGAGACATTCCGCAACATTTTGAAAGTTTTAAATCAACATTAAGAAGTTCACATGGCTACAACACTAGACATGGCTACCTACCTAGACTGCCTAAACCTAAAAAGGAAAGCAGAAAGAGAGTGTCCTACTTCCGTTTTACAAGTGACTGGATGTCTCTCCCAGTATTTTTAAGAAAGCCAATGCCATGCACAATTTTTAAGAAAAACCTTACAAGGTCCTTAATGGATGAACATTTTTAAATGATAAACAAATATTTTTAGTTGTACGACGTATTGGTAATAGATAACTATTTGTAATTAGTTTTTAGGACAGTAGGTAGTTTTCGTAGTTTCAAGTATTGTATATTTTATATTTTTAGATCTGTGACAATTGTACTTCCTATTTTTATTTGTTTTTCCTATTTTTTCCTATTTTAATTTCTATGGAGGACCTCCCTGAAAACCACGTGTTTACGTGACGGGCGCTTCCTCTTTAAAGATTGTTTTATTATTATTATTATTATCATCATCATCATCATCATCATCATCATCATCATCATCATCATCATTATTATTATTATTATTATTATTATTATTATTATTATTATTATTATTATTATTATTATTATTATTTATACGCGTCAACGGAAACAGCTGGGGAGCTCAAATATTGCAATTCTTTTTGGCGTTTTTAATAAAACAGTTATTCCACTCGCGTAGTTGGATATGAGATCGCTATAGCCAACCCGGCGCTACGCGCCTCGTTGGCTGTCTACCATCTCATATCCAACGCGCTCTCATGAAATAATTGTTAAATATACGTCGCCTAGGATGATGACGTCACATCACGTGGCAATTACATCATGATGTCAAAACAGCCTCCAGCTTGGATCCACCATCTTGGATTCCAACATTTTTCGAAAAAAAATAATGTCAGAAAACCACCTAAAACTACTGAAAAGTAACAAAAATCTATAAAACGCTGCAAAAAAAATCTAAAATAGTGAAAATAATTGCATTAAAGAGTTAATTTTCATTTTATAGGAACACAAAAATTACCAATTTGAGGGAAATGTTTGTCAGAATGCGGTTGCCATGGTAACGTCAAGTTCCCTACACAACAACCTATCCTACCTAATGACTTCCAGATAAATTTAGGATAAACTCGCAAAGTTTCGCAGCGTTTGGTTGAATGTTTTGTTTTGTTTTGTTTTTTTTTAATTATTGATTGCAAGACGCATACAAGTTACATTACATTAAAACTTACATTTAACTAAATCACTTACATTACACTACTTACACAAGGGCGCTACTTACAATACAACGCTAACAATACCCTACTTACGATACACTACTTACAATAAAAAACTACATAATTACTTACATTGAAATACCTAAAAGGCGACTCCTCTACCAATGACTAATAATTAATTACTTATCACAAGTATAGTCAATACATAAATAAATATATAAATAATTAAATAAATTAGCAGTGCAGAAAGATTAGCGAGATAAGTAATTTAAATAAAAAATGGTGGTGGTAACTCTCAATTGCACTTGGCCTTGGTTCGCTTGCAGAGAGTAGATCGGTGACTTTTATGATGTTGAGAAGTGGAAGTAAAGGACTCCATTTCTTAGAAGCTGCATCGAGGTTGTTGGACTCTATGCGAAACTGCGATTTTAGGGACATGAGAAAAGTTGTTAAAAACGGGATCTTCTTGCTGACCCTGCAGCACCATATATAATATCTTGCCAGTAAAAAGCAGAAATTTAGTTGAAGTGAGAACTTAGAGGTGTCCGGTCTCAGACCCAGATATATGGCGGTGTGTTTTGAATAGTCTATCGCCATTAAATTGACCTGTTTAAGTTTTTCAGTCAAATTTTCCCAAAAGGTGGCTAATATTGTACAGTTCCAGAAGAGGTAGATCAGGTTTTCAGGATGATTGGTACAAAAAGAGCAGTTCGGGTCCTGTTTTATATCAATTTTTGTCAGGAAAAGGTTCGTTGGTAAAATACGGTGAAGGAATCTAAATTGAAAGGTTACGAGTTTTGTGCTTTTTGTGCACCTAGCTGCCAGGCAGTAGGCGCTAGTCGAGTCAGCAGAGCATCTTTCATCCGATTTGATGTAGTCGTTCCATTTCTCTTGGCTTTTAAAAGGAACGGTGCTTTTGGAAGAGAGGAACTTCTGGTATACAACTCTGTTCGCTTTATCGTTCTTAATAAAAGACTCCGAGAAGGTATCGGGAGTGTCCGTGCTACTAGGTACTTTGCCAAGAAAGTTAGTGTTATAATGATGCCGAAGGGCTGAAATAAGGCCGAAATACTTAATGAGTTGTATTCGTATAATTATTGTAAGAGCTGATAAAATCTGCAAGGGGGAGAAAACTGCGCGAGTCCGTCATGAACTGGGCTACCTTAGTGATTCCATGCAGGAAAAGGTGTTTGTAGAAGACCGGTTTGTTTTCGATCCTAATTAGCGAATTATGCCATATGTGTTGTTCACGAAATTGCTGCTCGGTTTCGATTTTATCATCAAAGTTAACCTCTGACCATATTTCTAAAATTTCTTGTAGAAAGGGGTCTTGGACCGATATCAAGTTTGAAGTGTCAAGCTTGTTTAAATTACATGTGAAGACTAGTTTGCCGCCATATTTCCTAAGTTCAAGTTCAAAAAAATCTTTCCATTTTCCGTGGTTAGAATCGTCAAGGTATTTTTTAATCCAAGCAGTCTTGAGCGATTTGGTAAACAGAGCAATGTCAACCATTTTTAACCCTCCGTTTTTATAGTCGTTTATCATGACAGTTGTTTTAGATTCTGTTGATGCATTAAATTTGAAAATACAATTATTTAGCCAAGAATTTTTCTAATGCGAAGATATTATTCCGACCATTTTCAACAGTGTTTCAAGTAAACAAGCCGACTGGTGGAATCATGGTGAAATCAAATCTTCTTCCATTTTTGGTATCGCCAAGAAAGTTCCTCCTTCAGAGCTTTTGAGAGAAGTAAAATGCTCTCCTTTAGAGCAAGAAAGATGTAAATGGTTGACTGGTAATTTACGTTTACGCTTTGAAATAAAATTATTTACAAAATTTCAATCGAGTGCATCGTGTGCAGCGTTAAATAACGATTCTGTTGTGCATGTGTTAGTTTAGAATAGTCCAATACACGCCATTTTTTATAGTTCTTAAGCGAAAAGTGTGTATTTATTTGTTTAAAACGAGTCTTGAATCATCTACGTTGTCTTGTTCTCTCGTCAAGCATCTTAATGATAACTTTACCTCGGTCAGAACGGCGTTTTCGTCCCAGTCCGGTCACTGGCCATCGCGTTCCAAAAGCCGTCGCGTCTCGGATCTTAAAGTCCCTAATGTGGAAACCGCCGATATTGACAGCCAATAGAATGTCAGGAGACCCACTACGGCTACTGGTGTCGATTAGCATCTCCCTCTTGCACTCGTGACCACAGCTCTATATTAGATATATTATTTTGTTTAGCTTGGCGTTTTTTTAGCAGATAGAATTTAAGTACCCTATGTAAGGATCACACCGGAAACACACTGCTAAAAGGAGCGAAAATGATACCCTATTTAAGGACCAAAAAAATTAAAAAAACCATACCCTATTCCGCGGCGCATACCTGTATAGCACATATATGGCCCCCCACTCCGTGGGGAAGGTTTTACCTCCCTTGATCGTGTGTGTTATCTGTTACCTTCTGGCACCACATGATTCAAATGTATATTTGAAATTTCGCACTCACAAGTCTGCTGACTGTGTTTTGGTGTTGCATATGACACTGCAAACACCGCGGCAGAACGTCTACGCATGCGCCAGCTTTACAGCACTTCCGGAACTTCCGGTCGTCTTAACGGTCGTTCTGGGAATAATAATATCCACTTGCGTCGAGCATTCGGTAAACCACCTTGTCCCTGGACGATACTCTTCCTTTCTTTCTCTTCCAACAGCATCCAAAACTGCGAAAAGTCTTGTCCGGCGGAATGGACGGCTTCCTCAAAATTCGCGAATGCGATGCACGGGGAACCGAGCATCTTTCGTTGTTTCTTCTTATTTCATCCCAGTGGGAACGGCAAACTGTGGAGCCGACTAAAAGTTGAGCTACCCTGGCTAGCTCCGTTGATAGCCGAGCTCTCCAGCGGCCCGAAGGGCCGCAGAGCGGAGCCCCATAACTACCGTGCGAGGATAGAAATTGAGAAAACCATGCGTTTGAGTTTTCATGGTCATCGTGGCTAGCGGCATGGCTCGCGGGCGCGTGCGCCTACCGACGACGACGACGACGACGTTGTCCAAAATGGCGGCCATACTCCAGAAAAAGCTTGGCCTGGGCATCTTAGGTGTTTGATATTGACCATCCACTTTTCGTTAAAAGTTACCTATCATAGAAGTTTGTAGGGCACTGCACAGTTTTTTTAAATCATGTTGAAAATCGACTAGGGATATTTCATTTCGCATACACGAATCGATTGCGTGAAAAGGCGACAAAATCTTTGCTCAACCGCGGGAATGAAAACTTGTGAAGAAAGTGAGCAGGAGAAAATATTTCTTCGTTATTATTTTTCACTCCATCACTTCAGAGATTTTTTCTTGCATCAAAAAAATGATCTGGACATTTCACATCAACTTAAACGAAGCCATTGCATGAAACGGCGCCAAAATCTTTGCCACGCTGTTCACGTTTAAAGCTGAATGAAACACGCGAAGAAAGCTGCTGAAGAACATAGATCTTTGTGGATATTTCTCGCTCTAATTACCCATCTACATCATGGAAACTTATTCCAAATCATTTAGGACAACCTTGAAACGGGAAGAACCGAAGTAATTGCGGACTTGAACATGATATATCTGACTACAAGTCAAAAGAGCGAGGTCTACGGTTCGACCTGCGGCTGAGCAAGCCTGAAAATCACTGAATTGAGCTCAAATAAAAGCCGACCAAGTTCACTGAAGTGAAGGATAAAAGACTGTTAAAGGCTACACCGATGGAAAGAGAGAAGTACATGCCGGTGGTGTTGGAGAAAGCTTTACGAAATTGCCGTGTTTGTCTCCGATATTTAATATTGGGCTGGTTTGAAAGCTTTGCCCTGCAGAATATACAAGCCTTCTCCAATAATGAGGTAACAAACGTAAATGTATGTACTAAGCATAAGCCTAATTTTATATTGAGAGAATAATTATACTTCATTTATGAACAAATTTGAAGTTGTGTCGCTTTTTAGATCTTTCGGTAAATATTTGTCAAACCTGTTCGTGTTTGTACATTATTTTTATACAGACATTGTTTATCAAATATTTCGTTTAGACTAGTGATGTTCACTATCACAATTTCGGCTAGCTTGCATTTGTTTTGTTTCTCTTGTCCCCGCTTATCAATGAGTGTGTTGAAACACTGGTTGAAATATCTTCGATGCGTAAACGAATATTTCGCCGGTTTCGTTGCGAGTTTAATACCTGTGCTTGGCTGAGTGAGTTCAGACTTTACCTACCGCATATTTATACTTACCAGAAATGAAGAAAATTCATTCAGTTCTCTACATAAAATTCTCTAAGGTACTTAGCAACGCGTACGATAAAACAGGATTTAAGTTAATCATTCCACTAAACCGCAACGAAATGAAGATGGTTCAAACAGTCAAAACAACATTGTGAGCTCATTCTGAGTTAGCGTGCACTACTTCCCAAATTACAAACTGCCACAATTCTTACGCAAAAGCTGCTTTAAAATGACTTACATAGCCGGCACCATAAATTTTCAGAGTTGTGGGGTGTGTTTTGCCGCCTCGATTTTCTCAGTTTGCCGTGGCGTGAGTTCATTTTGTTTACTGTGTTTAGCAGCGAGTTCACTTTGTTTTTTCTGTATTTTGCCTTGAGTTGATTTTCTTGCCCTGACAGTTTTGTAGTAAATCAAAACAAGGTCAAGATTCTTTTTGCATTGAAAAACTCATGGAGGTCCTGGAGGTGTATTAATTAGTGTACAGAAAACGTTATAAAAAGTTAAACTAAGATTTGTTTTGCGCTGACGTGCGTACGTGAGGAACCCAATAAAATGCACTCCTCAAATTCAATTTTAGAACCTGTCAGTAACAGACTGTCACAGGAAAGAAAATTCAGACGGTACCACGAAATATATTGACGTCGCTTTCGTCAACAAAAGCGATTAATATTTATTTTTGGGCTACTGTATAAGCTAAGAAATATAGTGTGGCTACCTATTTAGTAATAAAATTAATAAATGGGAGCTCCGCTTTTTAGGCCTGCCTAAATCTATATATTAAGGTATAGATACGACCTCCACATTTCTTTTCGTCTTTCTTAACACAATTCTCGCTCCGCGCGAGGCATGTCAACAACAACATGAAAACCACCTGAAACCACGAATAAAAACAAACAAACATCTTTAAAAGCCTTGGTGCAAACATTGAACCACTTGGTGCAAAAGCTTGATATAAAAGAAAGGAATAAAATTTCCTAAGAATATTTTTTTCCCTACCTTCCTTTCATAACGCTTACTTTTTTGTTTTTAAACTCCGCGCCCGGCAATGTTGTCTTTACGTAATTGCTTTAAATAGGGGGCCGGAAATCAAAAGATGACCGGATGTCAAGTTGTCTACTCATGCGCAGTGCGTTTAGCCGCGGTGTTGACACTGCATGGTTTAGTTCCATACAGGATAGGCAAAGACCGCAAGCGGTTAAAGGAAGGGACGCTACATGAATTGAAAGAACCCAGATCTTTTGCCGCGAAAAACGTCAAGGGAAGCCATAATGCTGACACGTTTAAATTGGCTTATAACACTCTGGCAGGTATAAAAAGTGTTTCATTTGAACAAAATCGTTTTCGCTGACAACTCGCGCGCGTTTAAAGATCTTAAAGATAAACTAGGAATGTTTAATTTGGTATACGGTGACTTAAAACCTCATAATTTTAAAAACAGACGACAAATTATTTTTATACTTTATCAAATAGGCCTCAGAGCTCTCAAGTTTGGGATCTGCAAAATTCTCGAACATCCTGCCATGCAACTCGCTGCACAAAATGCTGTTTCAATTCCCATTAAAAATGCATCGCTATTGCATTTCGTGTCAGCTGACGCACAAATACCGGAACAGTGCATCCAGATAATCGGTCATCTGAAACATAATGCTACCCGAAGCATTATCGAAACGAAATTGAGTAATCGGAAATCTAACGCAGACACAAACAGCCCAACAAGAAGCACAATTTTGTGATGCATGTAATGTGAAATTAAATATTTTATTACCGTCCCACTCCTTATCGCATATTTGCCCATTTATTTCCGGGGGCACCGTGCCGCACGGGCACCGTGCCCGAATTCTGGCGTGGGTACTTGAAAAAAAGATGCTTTCACATTAGTGCCAATCAAGAATGATACTCGGGCACCGTGCCCGGGCACCAAGTGTGAACACAGCCTTAAGTGACGATTGTTATTTCTATTTTTGGTGTTTGGAATTGTACAAAACGGTTCATGTTTGAGTGAAAGTAATTACGGCACATAAA
This sequence comes from Meandrina meandrites, assembly GCA_963693305.1. Lineage (NCBI taxonomy): Eukaryota > Metazoa > Cnidaria > Anthozoa > Scleractinia > Meandrinidae > Meandrina > Meandrina meandrites. The sequence goes on along the minus strand of OY855907.1, from coordinate 27,526,782 downwards.
TTATTTTATTATTTAGCGAGATCATAGAGACAAATTATCTTACTCTCGATTTAACTCCAGTCTGCTCTTGTTTTTTAAAGGTTACTTTATTGATTACATACAATTACAAGAACCAAAAACAATACAAAAAAGAAACAACGAAAAAATGAAGAAATAAAAGTAACTAAAAAGCAACCTGATGTTACAAAACGACTACAAAAAATGACTATTTTACAACATTTGTACTACATATAAGAGTGTAATATACTTACATCAATAAGACTATGTATTGAAAAAGCACCTATTTACATGAAACTGGTCCTCTAACTAAACATTACATTTTCGTTCTTACAATGCTTCCATCGATTTAGTTCGCTGTTCTCTCCACATCGACGCGCAAAGGGAGACAACATTTAAACAAAATAAGTATCTGCGGAAACAAGAGAATACTAGTTTTCTTGTTCAGCAAAAAAAGCTCCACATTTTTCAATGGAATTTGCTAGGAGCCCATTTTTAAGTGAAAAACGTATTTCAACTTACTTAAAAAGGGCGTGGTGAAAGACGAGGTCTGAAGTGCTGTCCATAAAGCCCAAACATAACTGAAGGGACGTTTTTTTTTTTTTTTTTTTGTCGAAAAACGTAGAAAGTTTCTTAACCATTTGTTTAACTTCGTTCCAGAAGATCTAGACTTGAGGACATTCCAAAAGACATGTAAAAGGGTTTCCGATAAGTTTTCACAGAAAGACTCAGCATAGCTCGCTTGATAAGAGTTCAATTTTGAAGAGATAATTTTATTTGTGGAAATTCGTCGATGAAGTAGTTTAAGGTGTCTCTCTACAGTTTTTTCTGGACCATACCAAACATTTTCATTTGGCCGTTTAGCAAACTTCCCGGACTCGGATCGATGTGAAATTTACACCAGATATTGGAATTGGATTGAAGTTTGATATAATATATTTTTTAGGAAAATCGATATTTCCATGGCAACGACAAACAGAAAAACAAGATATCAGTTAAACTTGAATTCTACGCGAAGAAGATTTGACGTAAAAAAACTAACACCAGTATCTAAAACTATGGTGTACTGCACATCAAATATGCAAGCATAAAAAAATTCTGTATGTTTGATTTCGAATAAATCGAAAATATATTTCAAACCATGCTTTTTGCATTATAATGATAAACTTACCGATTTGAAGACACTGCTTTGATGAAATTATTTCGAAATAACACCAAAATGTGTATTAACTTATCTTTCGTCGCCGTGAAAGTTTTGTTGATTTTCGTTATCGCGATCCCGAGAATTGGATTTTTTCATACGGTCACTACCAATGTAATTTTTGGTAAATTTTCTACTTTTAGCGCTTTTTCGAAAATCGTCAAAACGGCTCCAACGATTTTTTTTAAAACTTTCACAACACATGCTTGATAATGCAAAGAATTTAATTCCAAAGTTTTATTAACGTTGATTTACTGGAACACGTCCAAAGTTATCCTTAAAGAAGGCGTTCGAACCGACGAAAATGTTGCGTTACAAATTTAGCTTTCGCAATTTATGCTAAAATATTCAAATCAATGTTTTTTACATTCCATCTTGATAAATACAGTTCTTTGCTATTGTTTTCAATATTGTGTTTTTTCCCTCACTCTTTTGCTCACTCGATGGAATGTAAAAAAACATTGATTTGAATATTTTAGCATAAATTGCGAACGCTAAATTTATAACGCAACATTTTCGTCGGTTCAAACGCCTTCTTTAAGGATAACTTTGGACGTGTTCCAGTAAATCAACGTTAATAAAACTTTGGAATTAAATTCTTTGCATTATCAAGCATGCGTTGCGAAATTTTTAAAAAAATCGTTGGAGCGGTTTTGGAGATTTTCGAAAAAGCGCTAAAAGTAGAACATTTACCAAAAATTACATTGGTAGTGACCGTATGAAAAAATTCAATTCTCGGGATCGCGATAACGAAAATCAACAAAACTTTAACGGCGACGAAAGATAAGTTAAATACACACTTTGGTGTTATTTCGAAGTAATTTCATCAGAGCAGTGTCTGCGTCTCGGTCCGTTCATCATTATAATGCAAAAAGCATGGTTTGAAATATATTTTCGATTTATTCGAAATCAAACATACAGAATTTTTTTATTCTTGCATATTTGATGTGCAGTACACCATAGTTTTAGATACTGGTGTTAGTTTTTTTACGTCAAATCTTCTTCGCGTAGAATTCAAGTTTAACTGATATCTTGTTTTGCTGTTTGTCGTTGCCATGGAAATATCGATTTTCCTAAAAAATATATTATATCAAACTTCAATCCGGTTCCAATATCTGGTGTAACTTTCACATTGATCCGAGTCCGGGAAGTTTGCTAAACGGCCAAATGAAAATGTTTGGTATGGTCCAGAAAAAACTGTAGAGAGACACCTTAAACTGCAAAATTCGTAGTTTGGATTCACGAGTGCATAAAAAAGGAAAACTGTAGGATTTACTCCAAACTGTCGTATCGGCAGCATGCTTCTGAAAATCTGAAATCCATTTACTTTGACTTCTTTACGGCGCGGTTGCACGTCGCTAGATAGGTATAGTGATGGCTGATTTGCAGAAGTCATTTGACACCAGAAGTGATCCAATATTTGACATTTGAGGAGAAGCAGCGATGCGTTTCACGCTCGACGCTGATGCCACAACGCTCTAGTATTGAAGAAAGTTGATTTTCGCGACATACTTTTCTTTGAAAGCCTCGAAAATTAAAGTTTGATGAAGTTGATGTTTACAGGTCTTTACACCTGCAACAGACCAGCTTTTATTGAATGGCTTACCGTTAATGCGTATTAGAGAATTGCATCATATTGACATATGAGGAAATGATGGTGGATTACGGTTGAATTTGAGACGGCACCAACTTTCAATAAGTTCTTATGTAAAAGGGTCCTCAATTTTCTAGGTCGCGACATCCTCAGGCTTTAGGTAGCCGGAAAAAATGCCGTTGTGGCATGGTTGCTTAAGAAAAAATCGAGGAGAAATTTTCCAATTTCTTTATTATTGGGGTCTAGGCACCTTTGGTCCCATTTTTCCTATAGGGCGTTATTGAAACTGTGAATGTCAAGCATTTTAAGTCCCCCCCCCCCCCCCCTCTTAGTATAATAATTTATCATTTTGTCACCTTTACCATTCCATGTAAATTTATATAACTCACTGTTTATCTCTTTATGACAACTGCTTGGCGTTGGAAGTGGAGATAGAATATAAACTAGTTGCGAAGCAAGCAGACTCTAAATAATAGTTGTTTCCCTGAGGAGTGAAAGCCTTCTGAGCTGCCAATTTTCAATTATTTTGGATTTTTTTTCTTGTACGGGAAATTTAACGTTGCTGACACCCCCTTGATGGTGGAAAATCAAAACCCTAGGGCTATGACTTTTAAGAAAAAAAACACGATATATTTTTTAGTTTCTATTGTACTTCTTTGAAGGAGAAGTGAGCAAATCCAAAGCGCTTCAGTTCTTTTTTATAATTAACTTTAAGACCTGAGAACTCTGCCAAGAAGTCCAAAAAACTAGGGGGGGGGGGGGGGGGGGTTTTGGAGTTGTCTGTACCGTCTAAAATAAGGGTGGCATAATCTGCGTATTGACTCATTTTACATTCTGAATTCGATATGCAGAAGCCCTTGATCACATCATCGTTTCAGGTAGCATTACCTAATGCCTCTACACATAGTATAAACAGGTATAGTGATAGAGGGCTACCTTGTCCAACTCCTCCACCAAGTTGAAAAAAGTCGGAGGACCAACAATGGTTTTGTATGCAGCTTGTAATATCACTGCAAAATAGCTTGATACAAGATTTAATAGGCTCTTTGAAGTTGCAGTAGGAGAGCGTTTTCTCATCAAAAGTCCATTCCAGAGTATCGAAGCCTTTTTCGAATTAAGTCAACAAAAAGTAACAGATCTGGGATGTTCTGTTTGTCAGTGTAGTCAGTCACGCTGTTAATCAGTCTGGTATTTCTTCCGATAAACCTACCTTATGGAAAGCTGTTTGATCGTTGCTTATTCAGTGTAGTAGAACCTTTTTAATCGTAGTCGCAGTTCATTTTGAAGCACTTTTGTAGTCACAATTTAACAGGGTAATGGGTCTCCGATTTTTCAAATATTGCTGAGGTTTATTTTACCTTGGTAACAGAGTTGATAACCCACTTATCTGCGAGATTGAAAGATGAGCCTTGGAGAAAGGCATGTTTAATGTGTCAATTAAAAAAGGGTATACTTCATACCAAAAAGGTTGTATAGAATTAACAACAACAACCATTTTATTTTGCCAAAAATGAATAGAAAATATAATGGCATAAAATAAATTAACTGGTCGGCCGATTTCCCTAATTTTTTCAGCATTTGAAATCTATCAGGTAAGATTAAGATTGGTAGTAATTGATTTCCAAGGTTTTCAATCCTTAGACTGACCACCCCCCTACATTTTGGCACAGAAAGTGCAAAAATCCGTATAAAAAAGGCCAACTTCGCGATGCTAGGAACAGATCTCTCTTTTGGATTTCCATGGTTTATTCAGACCAGTTTGGTTTATCTCAAAAGCGTGAAAATAAACCTTATATGTAAGGTATTTTAAGTAGCAATGACTCGCGGTTCTAAATAGGAGACCTTGCGACATCGTTTCTTCCGACGACACGGGATTTTCACCTCATGTTATCATGTCTACTCTGGACTCTTATGTTACAGTCCTTCGCAACAGTCTTCTGATATGTCCGATATGTATTGTTCTTTTACTTCACGAGCATCAGCTTATAGTTTTCTCGTATCTAATACAACTATTCTGCCGCTAGATTCTTGTAACCTCACCTGCTAGATTTTAAGCTGGGATGGCGATCTCGAAGTTCAGCAATCAATGAGATGCGGCTCTTTTATGCAGACCAGGCTATTTTGATTTAACTGAAGATAGAGTAGCAGGTATTGCCATCTGTCAAACAACACTAGAAGAGAACTAACTGCCGACTGTATGCGACTGGCAACCATGTTTTATCCATTTTAACGAGGTTCAATGCTATACATTTGATGCAACCACAGGCAGACTATCCTCTGTGTTTGAGGCCGCGTGAAGTACACTTCACGATACGCTATTTGATCCCATACATTCACTGTATGGTACTGACCTTGGCTTGATTCAACTGATCGCAAGAAATGCTCCATAAAATACTGGATTTTGCATATTTTAATCCCAAACTGCAGCTGAAACTTTTTGGATCAAAGGTGACCGTTAATCACTGGTAAAAGCGTCCTGGACGCTTTCTTTGCAATATTTAGAAGCAGTGACACTTTGGAAGTTGCAATCCTTGCTAAGTGTTTTCACAGCTTGAAGGCGTTCATCCAGCGTTTCTTGAGCTTATTGGTTTCTCGTCGCAAGGATATGGCGGGCAAAGATTCCATTTCGAGGTTTCACAAAAAGCGCTTGCAATTTTTCTGCGGCTGCTTCATAGTCGGTGCACTCGTCAATGTGTTGAAAGATTGAGGAAGTAACATCATTCGCCAATACCGAGAGATTGTCAAGGTCTCTTCGTGGTAGGACAACCTAAACGTTATCGGGCGTTCGTTTCTAATGAAGCTTCGCCACTGTTAGGAACCTTTTTCCAGGCGCTCCGGACGAAGCACTTTGTCCATAGATACTGGTGATTAAATGGTTGTAAATAAGAGAAGACGATTGCCGGTAGAGGAATAGGCTTTGATCACCAAATCTCTAACTAATACAAAACAAAAGATATGTAAATATACCCAAAAACAAGTCAAACTTTTTCCGACGGGCGTCCTGGGGCAATATATTTGCCATTGACAAATAGCTTTTTTGGATGCGCTTTGCTGAAATAAGCCTTGAAGCCTTTCTGTCGAATTTCCTTCAGTTTCTCGATTTGCTCTTTCCATAGATCGTGCAATTCCTTTAAGATGTCGTCAAAAACATCGAGGTTTTAGTTATCTTTGAAGCCTTTCGGTGCCCGTTCCATTACAAGCTCTCTTTGGGAATATCGGAGAAATCTTGCTATAATTAGGGGAGAATTTTAGAGTGTTTGGTCAAACTCTCTGAAATCGAACGGTGAACTCTCTGAAATCGATTTTGTCGCGGAGGTGATCAATTTTAAGCTGCTCCTCCAAAAATTTGTAAAGAACTTCTCTGCTGTTTTCCAATGTACCGTACTGGCTGAGTGGTATTCTCGAGGCGAGGTGCCTGCTTGGTGGCTTCTATCTTGCCTTCAGTTGGTGAGATACCTTCTGCGGAGATGATACAGCCCATGTAGGTAACTGACTTCTGCATGAACGTGCACTTGTTAAGCTGCAGTCTCAGCCCGTAGTCATCCAGGCGTTTTAGAACAAGGTTTAAGTTCATGATGTGTTGTTCATCATCCTTCCCTGTGATAAGGATGTCGTCCTGAATACTTGCTACATGCTCAAGATCCTGGAGGATGATGTCCATGGTGCGCTGAAATATAGCAGGGGATGAAGCAATGCCAAAGGGCAACCTTTTGTAGCAATAGAGACCCCGATGGGTATTGATGGTGACAAACTGCTGACTATCCCGGTCTAATTGCAGCTGTTGGTATGCACTCTCCAGATCCAACTTGGTGAATCGCTTACCTCCACGCAATTTGACGAAAACGTCCTCAGGTAGTGGGATTGGATACCGTGGAATACTGAGTTGTGGGATGATAGTTACAGCATAATCACCACATGACCATGTTGTGCCGTCAGCCTTTGGAATGTGAACCATAGGCGTGGCCCAATCGCTGAACTCTACCCTTTCGACAATGCCTTCGGATTCCAGGCGGCTGTACTCTGTTTCCACTGCTTCTTGAAGGGCGTAGGGTACTGGGCGTGCCTTGCAAAATTTTGGCTGAGCATCATGCTTCATTTCTAGCGTAGCGGTGATACCCTTGATTGTTCCCAGGCCAGGCTGAAACACATTGGGGTGGGACTGAATTGTAGTGTGCAATTTCGACCTCACAGCTTGTGACAGGTCAGAGTCTGAGACACGGATGCTGCCTACTTTCTTCCCGTCGAGTTTCACTTGGGTCAGCCAATCTCTCCCAAAAAGGGACGGTCCAGAACCTTCCACGACTAGCAGTGGCAAGGTTGCACTCTGGTCCTGGTACTTGAGGTGCACATGAAATTGACCAGTGACCTGGACTGAATGACCAGTGTAAGTTTGTAGACGGGTGCTGGGAGGTTTGAGAGGAGTTCCCTTGAAATGCTTGTTGAATGTCTCTTGTGAAATAATAGAGACTCAGGCCCCAGTTTCTAAATCCATGAAGAGGTTAACTCCATTGAGCTGAACTGGAATTTCACTGCCATTATTTTTGCCAGTACAGAGGTTGTACAATGAGAACGAAAATGGATCCATTGTATCAGATGCAGAAGTGCCTTGAAGTGGCTCTGGCTCTTCAACCTTGTGAACCTTCGCAGATTTGCTTTTGCATGCCTCAGCAATGTGACCAGATCTTCCACAGGAATGACAAGAATACTGCCTGTATTTACACTGTGATCGTGGATGACTAGATTTTCCACAGCTCAAACATGCTGAAGTGCTGTTGTGTGAGTTGTTTGAGGGAGAATTTAACTTGTCTTGGCCCTTGCCAGGAGACTTTAGATGTCTAGGTGGACGGGAGCGTCGGCGGTTTCCTTTTCCGAGTCGAGCCTTCGTGAGAGAACGCAGCGACATCTTTTTCAGCACCATCGAGGCTGAGGGCGTTTTTCAGTGCTTCATCAAAATTTCTTTTGAATCTATTTACTTTGAAGTTCACAGACGAGTCGATCGCGCAAGGCCTCGCTCAGGTGAGCACCGAACTGACATGTGGCCGCCAGATGTTTTAGGTTGGCTGCGAACGAAGACACGCTTTCCCCCTCGTGTTACGTGTAGTTGTGAAATCTGTAGCGTTCAGCAATTATCAGCTTTTTTGGTGCGAAGTGGTTCTTCAGGATAGTTGCATGCTGAGCGTACGTTTTCTGTGAAGGAGTCGACGGAGAGCATACGTCCGAAAGGACATCATAGGCTTTGGCACCCATAACAGAAATCAGTGTTGCTCGGCGTTTGTGCCTGTCTGTCGAATCTGCTGGAACACCATTCGCGACGAAATACTGTTCCAGTCGCTCCAAATATCGATCGATGTTCGTCGAGTCTAGATCAAACTCTTCTATTTTACCTAGGCTCGGCATTACCCGATCCTCGTCGCCACAATGCTATGTTTTCGAATGAGAAATGCAACTACAACAGCACACAAGATGGCCGAACTCAAACCGTATAAGCACGTGTACCACACTGCGGGCGCACATCCGGGCAATACATAATAATAGTATGACGTAATGAACCATGACAACATTTCGTTGCATTCGTTCCAGACATGCTGTTTATCCTGAAGAGTACCCAGATCCATTCTACCACAATGGATTTTTCTTCAAATCGCCTGCAGGCAAGCATACCAGAGCCGAGTCGAGTATTTGAGCCCGATTTCAATTGTATTGATAGCACTTTATAAACCCTGACATGACTCTCTTCAGTGTGACCTTTTCACCTGGAGAAAAAACCCGAGATTAATTTACCAAGGGCGATTGTTTTAAAGTTTTTCCTAGGTAAAGAGCTTTTCCCTATGTAAAAGTCTGTAGTGTGGCCACAGACAATATCCAGATTTCCTTTTTTTGAAATGCCCAAGGCTTACACTGTATTGGGTGTTACGAATACTTCATTAACAGCGGCTTTCGATCGCTTTTTTAATTGTTGCACTCTGTAGACGATGACGATGAAAATGATGGTAATTCTTTCGCTTTGGGGGCATGAAAGTAGGAGCTCGGCGAAAAGCGTTAATTCCGCGCCATGTTAGTCCCAGTCTCCAGCCGATTTTCTAGGGCGATATATATCCATAACGTCCAAGCGTGCACCCTATGAGTAAAATAACATAATTACTTTTTATCTACAGAGACCTTTCCTATAACGAAATACAATACTTACCAAGTGGGTTGTTCCGTTCTTTAAAGTCATTAAGAAGTTTGTAAGTATAAAACAAGTATTGTTCTTGCATATTAATTCCTAGCATTTTAATCGTCTTGAAGAGGTGGCTAACTGTTCTTTGGGTGGATGGATGGATTTAACCTTATTTTTGGATTTATGGATTTAACCTTTATTTAACCTTAAAGCGTGTTGAATGTTAATCAACTGAAAGTCCGTAGAGGGTATGATAATGTAGCAGGGAAGAGCGGGGCTGATGAATTGAATTCTATGGCAATAATGCCACAGTGATTTTCGCGACCTGTAGACTGTTAAACGAGAAAACGAAATTAAACGAAATTAAACGAGACTTACATGTAAGTTGAAGTTTGATTGCGATTCTATGAGTCGTCAGCCTCTTGACTTGGCTGTGGGAAATTGTATACTCAGCACAACCAAATCTAGACTTACTAGCAAGTCTCTTTAATTTAAATTTATTTTTTGTTTCTTTTGCAGGAGATTAGCCTCGAATAAGATTCAGAACCTCACCCTGGCTGTATGGGCCCCTCTTACAGCCTTAACCTCGTTGTAAGTTTGACGAAATTTCAGGGTTATTAAATCAATCAATCTATCAATCAATTCATCCATCCATCCATCCATCCATCCATCCATCCATCAATCAATTAATCAATCAATTAATCAATCCATCCATCCACCCATCCATCCATCCATCCACCCATCCATCCATCCATCCATCCACCCATCCATCCATCCATCCATCCATCCATCCATCCATCCATCCATCCATCCATCCATCCATCCATCCATCCATCAATCAATCAAGAAATCAATCAATCAATCAAATTTATTTATCCTAAACCCCTAGCAGTTCTGGTAGACGATCGAGGGGAATAGGTCCTCATTACCGTGTAAATGAGATGTGATCACTCAAACCTAACTCAAAAGCCCCTGATGGTACAAATAAGATTGCCACCTTGCCGTGGTGGGGGGCTTGCGTGCTCCAGTGAGCCTGAGAGCTATGTTGGCTGGACTGGTTAGGGGCCAGATAGAGAGCAATCTACCGGCCCTCCAGGTTTGGGGGTTTTGCACAGGGTTAACGACCCTGTCATGTAAAAAGCCTTTGTTACGGAAACAGCAACATGTAACTTACATGAATCATCTGTGCAGAACGAGCCTCAGGAATCCATGCCATGGGCAGCAGTGAATGCCGAGAGTGAAAACACCCGAAACTCTGCAGGTAATAGGATTCGAATGACTGACAGTGGAAGCCGTCAGCGCTAAAACAACTACACTGATTGGCTTTTGGAATGTCCGAACAATGTATGAGCAAGGTAGGATGGCGCAGGTCATTGCTGAAATGAAGCGTTACAAACTTGATATCTGGGAGAATGAAGACAACAACAGGAGAGACAGTTCTCTACTCTGGGAGAGAAGATGATCTACATTATGAAGGGGTTGCAATCATCATGAAGAAAGGGATGGAAAAGTACTTAATGGAGTGGAAGCCAGTAAAGTACAGGATTATTCAAGCACGATTTAAGGGCAGGCAGACTAACTTGTCCATCATATACAATGCTATGCACCTACTAATGACAGCAACGACAGAGATAAAGAAGCCTTTTATGAGCAATTGCAAGCAACACTTGAGAACGTCCATTGTCGAGACCTCCTGCTAGTGATTGGTGTTCTTAACGCCAAGGTGGGCTCAGACAACAGATTTACCTATCTCGGCAGCATCATCAGTAAAGATGGAGGAACTGACCTGGCCATCCAGAGCGGTCTCAACAAGGCTAGGAACTCGCTCAACATGATGAATAAGGTATGGCGCTGCTCCACTTGCAGTACTCGTACCAAGCTGAAGCTCTATCACAGCTGCGTCCTCACAACCCCTCTGTATGGTTCGGAATGTTGGCGTTTAACGGAGAAGGATCTATCAAAACTCTCCACATTTCACACCAAAAGCCTTCGGCGTATTTTACTCATCTTTTGGCCTAATGTAATCTCAAATAAAGATCTCTTTGAACGGTGTGGAACTGAACCAATGGCTACCATCCTGATGAGGAGACGCTGGAGGTGGATTGGCCACGTCACCCGCCAAGAAGCCCCCATTGCAAAAACCGCTATGCACTTGACGCCAGAAGGGAAACGAAAGAGTGGTCGCCCCAAGGTCACATGGCGACGGATGTGGAGGGAGCACGTTGCTGCCCTACATGCCACTTAGGCGTAAAGGGCATGAGTGAGTGAGTCAGGCTCCCACGTAGTCTTCGGTACACTTGGTGGTCTGTATGCACTTATAATTAGCAGCTTTTTAGATGACCTCGAAGTCTGAATCATCCGTGACGGACTGTGATCGTTACAATACAATCTAAAGCCCTTAATGTAAAATTGGGAATCGGGATACGCATTACCCGCATTGGTCTCACTCACAATCATTACATCAAAACAGACCTTTGAGCATGAGGGCCTTTAGCTGGAAGAATTTGAGGCCGGCTACGCTGTTGAGATTTACATGACCAATCTTCAAGTTCTTAAAATGTCTCTCTAGAATTGAAGTAAGTGCCTCGTCGACTACTTGCGAAGAATCAGCGTGGTCAACTGCAATACTCATATCGACAGTATCCGAGTCATATAATAAAGCCCTTGAATCTGGCAAAACATTAAAAAAGCATTTCGTGCACAAGCATTCCCGTTGAGTCAGACCACGGCCTTTTAACGTCATACCTACGCACTTACGATGATAGCGGCACTGACATAAATCACAGTAGATTACCCTGTGATTCTTGGCGATTGTTCTATCACACACTGCACACTTAGGCTTACAGCTTATTTGATTCTTTTTCCGGATTGATTGAAGTATCCCCTCCCATGAGCAGGATTTGGCAGGCCGCGGTCAAACTGGAGTAATATGCGCATGCTTTCTTAGAACGTTTGGGAGTCTTGAGGACAAATTTGGGCGCCCCTTGAGTGACACGAACAACGATAAGACGCCACTGTTAAGATGGACGAAGAAAATTCGCATCGATGACTTTCAACTCAGCTCTATTATCAGCAGATGTGAGTCCGAAAAGTAGCCTTTGTGTGTTTTTGCTAATCCGGCCAGTATCACGCACTGGCGAGGACGCGAATAGTCAGGTCGATTTATATGCTGGGACAATGAAGCTCGATAACAAAGTGTGATGTCCGTTACATTTGGACCCATTGTTGAAGTCATAGGTCCCCGGAGGTCTTAGCAGCGTCTCTCTGGAAAATATGCAAATATGTTGCGGCAAAGGAGTTTGTGCTATACTGTATCAGTTGAAATAGATCCAGTTATAAAGGGGTATGGTATATCTCACATAGCATTAAACTTATTGAAAGGAAATTTTTAAAGGGGAATGTAGTATTCAGACAATCATATTAGAACTATTTTTCCACGTTGTATGAAAGTGTAGAAAGTATGAAAGGTGCGATGTTATTTTTCAATGAAATAAAATAATATAAATTGTTTAGATAACTGTGGTGGTTGTATTTGTTTGCTTATTTACAGTGTCCACAATTAGTTTAACAGTGCTAAATACCCTGACGCTTAAATAAAGTGATTTATTTATGAGCTTAAATATACTAATTTCAGACTTTTTTCTACAGAGAGCTTTCCAACAACAGAATTCAATATGTACCAAATGGAATATTCTCAGAAAAATTAGAGTTACTGTATGTATCTTGAAAAAGAATGGTTTATAAGACGAATCGCAATTGTGCAGGATAACTTCCTGGTAGCTCAGTGGTTAGAGCACCTTCCATGAGATCGGGGTGTCGTGGGTTCGAATCCCGCTCGGGGCATTTGATTTTTTCCGGCATTTGTTCTGTTTACATAGATAGGCATATCAGACTTGACCTCTCTGATGATGAACAAGTTGTTCGAAATATGCCGTGTTACATACAACTTCCTGTATACACGCAAACAAATTCCTCCTCAAAAATTTTGAAGGTGTCCCATAATACATAAAACATGTTTTTATATATATTTCAAAACTAAAACTTCTGTAGAAGTTTTAGTTCCCTTAGTACCTTTTTGGTACGCTTTGGTGGCATATCAGGCTCGTTTGGTCTCGCCATGGGTATTTTGGATCGACTGCGTCTCGCCAAAATACGAACCATGGCTCGACCAAACTCGCCTGATATGCCGTCAAAACGTACCAAAAAGGTACGATTAGGTATAAAAACAATATGGATCGCGTCTCCTAAAGAACACGAAAAGAAGATGTGGGAACATGAAGGCGCCGTGCGAAAACAATCGCCTGCGTTGACCAAAATACTGAGAGAAATTAACCAAAAACATTTGACAGCAAATCACCATTATTTATCTTTTCAAAAATCGCGTTTCTCGACCTGCAAAAGTTTTGTGCAGTTTGTAAACGATTCGAACTTGGCGTCATGGCTGCTCGGTTTGGAGCTCAAAGGAATACAACAACGAACAAATAATGTTATGAGCTACTTTAATTCTTCAATACCGTAAGGAATGATAACCTGTTCAAATTCACATTACAACTCAGTCAAGTTTATTACATCATCATCGCACATCATCGCACTTATTGCGTTACCTTAATACTACCTTTATAATCACTGAATTTACTTATTTCTAGAGCTTTGGAAAATAACATGATAAACTTCATTTCTAACGAGACCTTCGTGAAATATACAAAACTGGAATATCTGTAAGAAGTGCAAAATTTGCTACACATAATATTTAGACTTGATAGATATGTTTCACTCCAGCTGTACCTTTTTGACCAGATGTTTAATCATTGCTGAATAAGTTGTAGTTATTTTGGTACGTCACTTGTTACTATAGCAACAGTTTAACATGTAGAAACTGTAGAAACACCCTTAATTTTCCCTTAAGTGTTTATAACTCTAAAACTAGTCCGGTGACCTCCAGTTTTATTATCGAATAATGATCGGCATGTCAAGATGCACCTTTTTGCAAAGTTAAAAATTTTCTGCGGAGTGGTTTCAGAACCACCTTAAATTTCCGAAAATTTAAGGTGGCCCTGAAGCCGCTCCGCAATGATTGGAGATTTGTTTTGTATCATTATTGTAGCTGCAACTGGTAAAGATTTGTAGTACTGACCCATCAAAGTTTAAGAGCTAGAAAGTGCTGGAAACAATTGCGAGTCTAGCCTTGCGAGTTGTGACAGTTTATGATTTGGGAAGTGGTGCCGCTAACTTAGAATAAGCTTACAATGTATTTGTGAACCGTCTTGTTTTCCGTTGCGGTTTGGTTGTACGATTAACTAATTCTGTTTCATCGTACGCGTTGCTAAGTACCCTAGAGAATTTTATGAACGGAAATGAATTAATTTCCTTCATTTCTGTTAACCCTATTCAGACCGGGCTTTTTTGGATCTTTTCAGACCGGGGGGGGGGGGGGCGGATTCCCCCCCCCCCCCCCTCTGTAACTTCCAGAATATTTAAGCAATCGCAATAAAACTTACAGGATATATAGTATGTCTAAAAATCTATCTTTTCATATACGTCACGTGCGGTGATGACGTCACATCACGTGACAATTACATCATGATGTCAAAAAAGCCGCCATCTTTGATCCGCCATCCTGGATTTCTGCCTAAATGACGTTGCCATGGCAACGTCAAGTTCCAGACAAAATAACCTATCCTACCAATTTATTCCCAGATAAATTTTAGAAAAACTCGTAAAGTTTGGCTACGTTTGGTTGAATCTTGAAAAAGTTATAAACGTTCAAAGTCAGCGCGGGCACTTCCCCCCCCCCCCCCCCCCCCGGTCTGGATAGGGTTGAGTGTACGTAAAGCCTGAACTCACTCAGCCAAGCAAAGGTAGTAAACTCGCAAAAACACCGGCGTGAATATTCGTTTACTCATCTAAAATCACGCGCACGAGATTTCAACACGCTTTCGTGTCTCGCCTGCAAGCGATGTAGCCCGTCCGGATTAAATCGTAGATAGCTAAGCCCATAATCATAAATTAAAGCTTATAGAGGTATAGCTAACAGACAATAATAACCATTTTTGCAATAACGTGAATTCACGAATTTTTCACGACCTCTAAATGCGAGCGTCTGAAACACCTTTTGGAAGGTAAAAATCAATGGGAATTTGTTAATTTCACCTCAAATTTGGACAGTAGCTAGTTCAACAACAAAAATATTGTGTCTGCATTTTTTTTTATTTCTGTATACTTTTTCTACAAGAGTGTTTTTTTTTGGACGATCACTCCACTATTTTTAACCCTATAATTGCAAAATGTCGTGTAATTTTTCATTGAAATTGAACATGGCAAAACGCAGACCCGTCTAGCTTTTCAGCGCTTGGGGTCCGGAAACCGATTAATAAAACAAATTTAAAAGCGAAATACGACAAAAACACTCTGACTTGTAGTTTCAAAAAGGTAACTCGGACGCTCGCATTTAGAGATCGTGAAAACTTCGACATTAATTCACTTTATTAGCTGGTTAGCTACCTCTATAAGCTTTAATTTCATATTGGGGTTAAGCTATCACCAAGCGCGCTAAATCTGCACATGCTATATCGCTTGGTCGTGAAACACCCCCAAAGATATACGGTAACCTTAAGAGAAACAAAACAAATGTTAGCGGGTATAAAAGTAGACCAGTTGGATAATAGATCGCTAATTATATTTTGGTGTGCAGTATCGCTATCTGGTTTTACTCGTTTTTGTTTGGGGGATTTTTCTGTGAGTTTAGTTTGTAATTTGCAAAGGCGAAATAGTGATTTTGATCCTTGTAGCTCCACTTACTTAAACACACCTTAAACACACACACACACACACACACACACACACACACACACACACACACATTAGACACGGAATGTTCAATAAAATGTACAAACTAAAATCTACAAACGATTTACGATTTATGATTTACAAGAAGATCTGAAAACCTATACAACTTCAAATTCATTCATAAATGACAGAGGTATAAACAGATTCTCACAATAAAATTAAACTGAAGCTTCGTGCATACACTTACGTATGTTACCTAATATCTGGAGTAGGCTTGTAAATTTTGCAGAACAAAGCTTTCAAACGTGAAACCAGACCTAACTATTGGAGACGAACACGGCAGTATTGAAGTATTAAAAATCACGCGAAAAGCAACAAAAACATATGACTTGTTTTTCGTGCAATTTCGTCTGCTGATTGTTATTATAATTTCAACCCAGGACTCAAAGGACCTTTTTACATTCTGGTGTTAGCATACTTATTATACTCGGTTGGCAATAGATACATTTACAAATCGTACATGAGCACCCGCACTCAGATGTTGTGCTCTAAGATCGATCTTCGATTATAGTTTTATTCGACAAAAAGGTGCTGTTTGAACCAAGCTGAGTTGTTGCTGTTGCTGCCCGTCCAGTTCGTGGTTAGATCTCGGTACCCCAAGAGTGTGACGGCTTTTCCTTGCCAGCGAGTGCTTCGTTTGGGTCTAATTTTCCCCGCAAGTGTCGTTGCAGTTGTATCGTTTTCATTTTATCGTTTTCAATAGTGTAGAATAATATAATCCGAAATCTGAAAAAATCGTTACATCGTGACCATCTTTGTTAACTTACATTTTATTTTTGGTCGTAAGGTGTTTCTTTCAATTTGAAAGTATAGTGATATATCTCCCAAAATTGAGATGGAATTATCGATTAAACTATACGTAAAATTAATATTAACATTTTTCCCTTAACTTTTAGATCCCTAAACCAAAACTGTTTGAAGACTGTTCCATTTCGAGCCTTTTCTTCACACCATTTGGTATTTATGTGAGTGTTTTTAATATTAACGTGCAAAACTTGACTGCAACAACAACTTTATTACCAAAAAAAGACTTCATACAATGCTTCAAAAAAAAAAAATTAAAACAGAATATTGGTAACAACACTCAGAAAAACTAAAAAGCTTATCGAGCTGAGCGAAGTTAAATTAGATTAAAACCAAGACGGTGGTTGGCAATAAAGCAAAAATAAATAAATAAATAAATAAATAAAACGGTTAATGGAAAACGTTAATAGCATTCTATAGCAAAATATATAAAAGCTAAATAAAGAAAATAAGTATTAAATATTAAGTAACTACTAGGTGCCAGATGAACATTCATTAATGTTGGCAGTATTTCTGTAAGATGTTAAGTTTAACTTCATTTTTGAACATTTTGAGGGGGAGGTATTTTATGTTTTCATCCAAGTCATTCCAAACTTTTACAGCAGCAAAGCGAATGTTGAATTTACCATAGTTTGTTTTGACAGAGTTCATCTCTAAAGTATGGTGCACAGCAGTACGGTCATGAATACAAGAACACCTGCGAAAAGGAATACCAGTACAACTTTTTCTATCTAGAAAATCCATCCCTAGAGTCCAATCTCTTCTCTGTCGTTGAGATGGAATTAAAAGCATAGACTCAGGAAACAAAGCGACGGTGACAAGTTATGATATCATCGCATTTTCGCATTACAATTATACTTTGACCTCTTTGAGCCTATTACTCACAACAACAACAACAAATGTTAATAAAACCTCTTGCGATTTATGTTGGCTGACTGAGTGACCGACTGGCTTGCTGACTGCCTGACTGACTGACTGACCGACCGACCGACCGACCGACCGACTGACCGACCGACCGACCGACCGACCGACCGACCGACCGACCGACCGACCGACCGACCGACCGACCGACTGACTGACTCACTGAATGAATGAATGAATGAATGAATGAATGAATGAATGAATGAATGAATGAATGAATGAATGAATGAATGAATGAATGAATGAATGAATGAATGAATGAATGAATGACAGACTAACTGACTGACGAACGGAGGGATGGACAGATGAACCGACTGACTGACAGACTAAATGACCTGCCTACTTGCCTACGTGCGTCAGTCAGTCACTCAGTCAATCAGTGTGTCGGTCCTTCCCTCTACACGTTGGCACGTAGACACGTAGGCACGTAGGCACGTTGGCACGTAGGCACGTTGGCACATAGACACGTAGGCACGTAGGCACGTTGGCACGTAGGCACGTAGGCACGCGGGCACGTGGGCACGTGGGCACGTGGGCACGTAGGCACGTCGGTACGTGGGCACGTGGGCACCTGGGCACGTGGGCACCTGGGCACCTTTGCACCTGGGCACCTGGGCACCTGGGCACCTGGGCACCTGGGCACCTGGGCACCCGGGCACCCGGGCACCCGGGCACCCGGGTACCCGGGCACCCGGGCACCCGGGCACCCGGGCACCTGGGCACCTGGGCACCTGGGCACCTGGGCACCTGGGCACCTGGGCACCTGGGCACCTGGGCACCTGGGCACCTGGGCACCTGGGCACCTGGGCACCTGGGCACCTGGGCACCTGGGCACCTGGGCACCTGGGCACCTGGGCACCTGGGCACCTGGGCACCTGGGCACCTGGGCACCTGGGCACCTGGGCACCTGGGCACCTGGGCACCTGGGCACCTGGGCACCTGGGCACCTGGGCACCTGGGCACCTGGGCACCTGGGCACCTGGGCACCTGGGCACCTGGGCACCTGGGCACCTGGGCACCTGGGCACCTGGGCACCTGGGCACCTGGGCACCTGGGCACCTGGGCACCTGGGCACCTGGGCACCTGGGCACCTGGGCACGTCGGCACGCAAGCACGTAGGCACGTAGGCACGTAGGCACGTAGGCACGTAGGCACGTAGGCACGTAGGCACGTAGGCACGTAGGCACGTAGGCACGTAGGCACGTAGGCACGTAGGCACGTAGGCACGTAGGCACGTAGGCACGTAGACACGTGGGCACGTAGGCACGTAGGCACGTAAGCACGTAGGCACGTAGGCACGTAGGCACGACGGACTTATTAGGGACCTTAAGATACGAGGACGGGAAGGCCAGGACGGCAACGGCAGTGGAAGCGGGAAACTCACACGATTCCAGTCGTGTTTTCAAAAACAAAATGCTTAAGTTGTGTATTTTCGTACAGGACGGCGATGTCAATAACTGGAGCTTTATAAAAGCACTTTACAAAACCAATGACATCCTCTCGAAACGGTAGAAACCATATCCTATCAAGCCTAAACGATGGTGAACAGATTCTTCGTGATATATATGAAGCAAACATCTAATATTAATAAAGAACTAGGAATTTCCGTATGAAGAAATCAAACAAAACAATCTGACCTGGTGACGTAAAGAAGCAATGGCTTTGCTTTTCGCTACCGGAGCGCTTAAGAATCCTTTCGAGAATCCTGCCTTCATGTGAATGTTTCATTTCTCTCTGCAATAGTATAAACAAGAATCTATATTAAAACAACATACATCAAGTTCCGAGAATGATGAAAACACAACTAAAGACCGATTCATTTATGTGCATTTACTTTATTTGCTCCATAGATGCTTTCAAGACACTCGTTTTTCTCAATTTCCTCAGCTGTACTTACACTTATTAATTTCCTTTACTTCACTTTCGATCCGCTTGAACATTCATGACAGCGACTGAAACACAGACGAACAGGCTAGGAATATTTTCATATTTTTCCCGAATTCCAACATATTTCTACGTTACAATCACGAAAAATGCGAGCCTAATAAACATTCTCACCAGTATAACTGAAAACAACGTCGATTAGAATGTTTGTCAAGCAAAAACAAGCGTTAAATACTCACGTTCTCGATACGACGGCAAATCGCGTGAAATGACGTCCTCGACGAGACGAGGACGGCAGGGAGATGAGTTGAGAGTTCTCGTGCGCATGCCTGGTTGTGTAAATTTACTTCCGGTACCCGTCCTAGCACCTCCCGTCCTGGTATCTTAAGGTCCCTATTGACTGGTTGACCGACTGGCTGGCTGGCTAACTGGCCGGCTGGTGGTCTGACTGACAGGTTGCAGACGGGTAGGCAAGCTGGAAACTGATCTCAGTAGCTGGTGGTCACTGTTCGCATGACTAACAGGTACATAAGTTCTTAAAATAGAAACCAACATTTTGTTCAGTTTCCGTCATTTGTAATAACTACATTAGACGTTTTGTATGCTTCTCCTAACTTTTTATACTGATTTGCTTCTAAGAACGTTGTCGGATAATCCTATAAAGACAATCGAACCAGAGGCATTTTTTCTCTCTCATCCTACTCCATTGCGTGTGTAAGTAAATAACAGTGGAAAGCAAATCTATTTTTGGTGTAGTCAGAGAAATAAGAATAGGAATGCCACACATTGGAAAGCTAAATATGTTTGGATAACCAACCACTCAAGAACCGGCACAAAGCAGATGTCATTTTTTACTTGTTCACTGACAGTCTGATGTTTGGTAAACTGTGCCTCGCACTTAAGTGCTCACTGTTCTGATATGCGGTTCTTGCGCAAGCTATGTTTGTGTACTAGTCAGAGAAACTCGCCTTGATTTCAATATTTTGTTAAGTTCCACTTACTCAGCGGTGTCGATAAGATAAAGTATAGGGATTATAATAAAGCTTTTACTAATTTATTTTCCTATGTACACAACAGATACTTGCTGTGGACGGCACTAAAGGCATTCAGCCTTGAGTCAATTGCCAGCGACGTTCATGGTGGTGTTCAAATGTAAAGTGTACTAAGTTCGATGCATGCCGCAGTGATATATCTTGTTAGTCAAACCACAGACACCCCAAGTTCACTACACGATATATTCATGAAACGTACGCGAACGCGACTCTCGTCTTCAAGCAGTGTCGTTTTGCAAAGAGGCGGTTTATAAGGGTTTAAAAGCGTACGCCTATCCGCCCGTACAGACTGAGGGAGAGGGGAGGGGGGAGAGTCCCGAGGCAGGTGAGTGTAAGTTAACAGGTTGTCAGCTAACATGTTTCATATTGGACATTCATGTTATGGACAGTGGAAAGCTATCAAAACAAGGTGTCCGCTGACCAGCATCACACGACCATATCACTGGCTCAGGTGTAAAGGTCATCGGATCGGTTTTTTAAGTTAACGCTGACAAGGCATTAGTTTTCCATTGGCTCGAGGGCTCAAGTCCTATTTTTTCTCTATAGCAATGATTTTGTCAGCGAAATTTCTGCGATTGCAGTTGGCGATTTATTTCGGCTATGGATCTTTCTGGAGCAGCTGCGTTTAATTACTCTAACTGTCAATGAAAGTATTTTCACAAATTATTAAGAGCCAAAGTGTATGTGTGGAGCATACTATAAACTACATCGAATGATAGAGCACCACTAGGAGAACAATGTACTGAAAACCTCTTTTCAATGTGACAAAAATTTTTTGAGTTATAACAATTTACAGGAATTTTAGTGTTCCCACGGAACTATACTTTTTCCTCAATTCAACCCTCTTGGTTTATTTTTTCATTTTTCATTGAAAAATGCTACAAATTCGATAAAATGAAGATCTTGGTGCACCTAACAATCGTATCGTTTTAATTTTTTTTTGTTTTCGCCTTTAAAACGATAATTCAATCTCTGAAATAATCGATGACGTCACTTTTTGTGACGTCAAATAATAGTTTTTGGCAACCTCGTTCCCAGGCCCTCTGTCCTTTTCTTCCTTTGCCGTCGAGGAGAGAGACCCTGGATGAGGCTGGTCACGTGGCACTCAAAATCCGGATGCTTTTTTTCAATTTCTGTATTAAGGGAGGGGTAGCAGAGTGTTTTGATCGTCACAGTGGCAAATGCTGTTTATTTCAAATCCTCCGCGCGGGCAAGCAAAGTAGAGCTATCCGCTTTATTGGGGTTCGAAGTCGTATTTGCTGATCGATGAAGAACGCTACATTATATCTGGCATCTACGAAGAATAGAACACTTTCGTTCAAGAAATTCGGCAGACGAATGGAGCACGAACGTTTCAACGGTTAGTACATGCAAAACATTACGTACCGAATCGGACTGAAACCAGTAGATCATAATGATAAGAAAGGCTTTAATTTGGATTTTATAGCTATACCCGTTCTGAACATCCAAGGCAATCAGGCTGCAACACAAGCGGAGTTGGAAACACGAGAAAGAACTTCACGAGAAAAAACATTTCAAAAGTTTTATCTCAGGGGAATCACCGTTTTACTGAATGGGCATTCTTTGAAGTTCAAATTGTCATATCTCCTTTAATATTTGAGATATTAATAAACAGTTTTAGTTTTTAACTGTTTTGGTTGACCTCTTTTGGAAATGATAAAGCAATGTTGGAATTTACAAATTGTAATTTAAGAGTATGGTGTGACGTCATTGATTATGACGTCATCACCTGACTTTTGCTGTCAATTTTGTTGTCAAAAGAGTTGTACTGTTGTCTTCTATTTACTTGCCAAGTTTGATAATGGTATGCCAAGTTCATCTAAAGTTATGCT
This sequence comes from Meandrina meandrites, assembly GCA_963693305.1. Classification (NCBI taxonomy): domain Eukaryota; kingdom Metazoa; phylum Cnidaria; class Anthozoa; order Scleractinia; family Meandrinidae; genus Meandrina; species Meandrina meandrites. Next base: position 27,504,470 of record OY855907.1, on the reverse strand, counting down.
AACTTATATCCCCAATGTGGTTGTTAATTAGTATATGCCATTCCAATGATATCATTTGCTATTCACCTCCGAGCAAACCAAAATGGCTTCCCGCTTCGCCTGTGTGCCAAAAGTGTAATTTAAAACAAGTAAATCAGTGTTCATAAGAAGCTTTTTTCTGATAGTATCACTCATAAAATCGCTAAAAATGAGGTAAATTGTTTTGATTACTATCGCGAAATACGATAATTAGTTAAAAAATTCGGAAAGTTAATTCTTGACGCGATTCTAGAATCTACACAGTTAAAGAACCTCAAAGTATGATCCCTATCTCGATCCTGAATGCAACAGTCGCTTACATAAGCCATCAATTTCTTGCATTCATTCAATCCCGCCATCAATTCAGTTCTGTATTCGACTTAAATAATGTAATTGTCTTCTCGCTTGTAGGCGTTCTAGTTCTGATTACTATAATGTTGTGGTTCCTCAAATCTCTACTGTATTAACTGCAGTTACTTTAGAAAATTCTAAAATTTCTTCTCAGAGATTGCAGGTTGTTCGCGGAATCTTGTGCAAGGTTTCAAACTGCAAGTTTGCCACGCAATGGAACGGCAGAGCTTGTGAATTATGACGAATATTAAACTTTCCACACTTGACACGTCACAAGCAATCGAACAAAACCACAACTTTTATTTAAAAATGCACAAATATCTATCTCTATCTTGGCGATTTATACCGGATTTTGTCGCACGCGTATGTCTTTTCCCGCCCCTCATCTCGGTCGCGCGTACGATGTATTACCCTTTGAAAAGGATGTGAAATTTTTCACTCTCAGATAACTTTTTCGGGCCGGCTGTTTCACTGGTTTGGTATACAGCTATTTCGAGAAAGGTTGTCGGGAAAAAGCATCAAAGTGCCCGTGACAAGACCGAAAGGTGGTCTGGGTATTCACTGGAATTTTGCATATTGGCCTACAGGAAATTTACAAGTTTGTATTTTTGCACGTGGAAAATTTGTTTTTCCTCTCAGGAGGCCTATATCTGTAGCTTTACTTTTACTGTCGCATGTCTTTGAGTGAGGAAAATTATTCTAAACTTCAGCGGGGGTAAACGTACCTTGTTTCTACATATTTGAAAAGAAAGAAAACCTGAAAATTCGCGCTTATTTTGTTGTTATATCTCATTAGTATTCAGCACGTGCAGTAGCTCAATACGTCTATCCATACTACCTTTCAGGATTGGCTTGTGCAGTTTTGCGCTTTTTTCCGACAACGTTTCTCGAAATAGCTGTATACTAGAAAAAATATTTACCTCAATGTCGGTGAAACGAAGTGGAGATTTACTATATATCCGCCATTATTTACCTCAAGCTCGGTGATTGACTGTTAGAACAGACAAAGCACGCTAAATTTTTTTTTTTTTTTTTGCTTGTCTCAGATTTTTCAAAAATGGAAGGGTTGGATCGTTGAAACTGATTGGCACAGAAGGGGGCACAGAAGGGAGCACAGAAGGGAGCATGATATATCTGTAAGTGTCTTAATTAGGCAGACCTATCTTTTCAGTTCATATGTGCGCTGAAAACAGTTACTCCATGGAAAATATGCTTGTACGATTTGTGTTCACGATTTGAGTGGTATAAGAAAACGAAACAGTGAGCTCAGCGGAAAGTGAGTTTTCTGATACAACTAATCCAGTGAATAAAATGTTACAAAACATTTTGCAAGGTGTAATCTGTTTATATTTTAGACACTCAGACTTTTGAAAAGTAAAATTGCACAACCTTTTATCGTTTGTTCGCGAGTTTAGGAAATCCATTTATCTGCTTTAACCTAAGTCAACTAAATATCAGTTTGCCTTTCGAAATCAAATATTTAACGCAATAAATTTTGATAGAAAACATGAATGAGGCTTACAAGACTCACAAGTTTAAATTCAATATTTTAAAGAGTCTGACCCACCCACTTTGCATTGCGCGCCCTGTTGTTGTTTACGAGCCCGGAGGACCACAAAAACTAATGTAACATGATGACGCTTCTTTCAAAAACAGCGATCGCTCGAATATAACAAACTGAAGAGAAGAGATAAGACTTGTTTCTAGCATTCACATCGCGATGGAAACAGATTTTACTTCTCGGTCGCTATCACTGGCTTTTTTGGGGGCCCCAAAAATGGCGGATTGACAAAGGTGAGAAATCTGTTTGTATCGCGATGTGAATGCTAGAAACAAGTCTTATCGCTCCCTATAGCTTCTCTTCAGTTTGTTATCTTCGAACGATCGCTGTTTTTGAAAGAAGCGTTATCGTGAAGCGATAGTTTCTGTGGGTCTTCGCGCTCGTAAACAACAACAGGCGCGCAATGCAAAGTGGGTGGGTCAGATTCTTTAAGTCAGAGTAAAACAGCAGTACAGGCTGAATGACGCAATGCGAAATCGAGCGAACCTTTACCAGAGTAAGTCAAGAAAATGGTCTGCGAAAACCAAGGACAAACCTCTAGTGTCTGAATCAAAACACGCCACCATATCTCGGAGTGACGACGGCTCGTATTCTTGTCCTTCGTTTGTGCGGACGCTGCATTTCTTCGTGTTTCCTTTCTGCTTGAAGAAACGCAATCGACAAATCAGCGTCTCCATTTGCTTTTTTAATAGTGTTCTACAATTGGCTTCCTTGTTTTGCAAATAAACGACTTAAGAGCCATACTCTGTAAAATTCGAAAAATATCAAAAAGTCGCGGCCATGGTACCTCACTGATTTGGCTGAAATTTTGCATGCAATCATGATTTGGGGTCCTTACTACTAACATGATGTTTTAAAGCTCTATAAATTTTTACTTTGGAGGTTATAGAGACGACCAATTTCGACCGGCTTCGAAGGCTAGCCAATATGGCGGATCAAAGGACTTCTTGTTACTCTATCTCCGAGCCTAACATGATCTTTTAGCAAAAACCGTTAACACCACCTTGAAGAACTATTTTTCTATCTTTCGTTCTACATCGAACATTTTGCTGAAATAAAAATTTTCAATTTTGAACGAGCACAATGTTGTATTTTACTGCCAGGATGATTTTTCGACTCATAAGTTTACAGTATATTAAGAGACTTGTATCTCCCATTTTATGTCGATTAAGAACTTACCATTTAACAGAAATGTAGTGTATTTATAGATGAATTGATATCAGAAATAAAAAAATGGGCAACTTCACTGATTTGCACGAGAGAAAAACAAATTACAAGTTACTGTAGTTTGCAGTATGATCAGGAACCAATCAACAAGAACGTCCTGGGACCATGTGGGGACATTTTCTTCTTGATGGAAGAAAATGTCAGCAAATTTTCTTTTCGAACAACGATTTTAGTACCATAAATAAGACGGGAAAATAGTTTGAACAATTTGGTAGACGGCTTTCGATCACTGCTTTGATTTCATTGATAAAAATAAAAAACAGCCTCGGAACAATTCCATGTCAAATATGCACAAAGCAAGCCGCGCACTTTACATAAATATCATAAAATATCATTCTGCATTTCAAGACTATCAAAATATGGAATGAAGCGACAAAAACAGCAACATATTCTTAGGAGACAAGTGCAGTTAAATATAGATCTAGTAAAACGTAAAAGATTATGCACCAGTCATTTGAATCCCCCTGATCTCCCCCCTCGGGCATGAGCAGGGTAAAAGCGGGGGCTTTCACTTCAGATTCACTCCATTTTGGTCCCCGTTAGACGGGGGATGCGCCAGAAATCATGGTCTTCGCATCCCGGACCGGTGGAATAAGCGGGGCAGTCACTCCATGGTCAGCGGTTTGCATTTTCGCGCCGCATAGTAATTTTGCATACATTATTTATGTTGACTGCACTCAACTGGACTAGCTCGATCGATCGGTGCTCAGTGTCGCTTCAATTCGCTGCCTTTAGAGCGAATTAAATAATGCTTTGCAAAGTGTCATACCGGAATTCAAAGAAGGCTGTATTGTTTCATTTTGCTATGATCTTGCATTTTGTAACATAAAGTTGTAAAACAGAAATAGTTTTTAATAACCTTTTAATATTAAAAATATAAAGTTGATTTGGAAATTTTCAAATTGTCGTCTTCTTCCTTGTCCATCGAGGTTAGGTTACACTTTACAAGTGTATTGCTAGCTGCTGTGAAATCAACGTGTTCATTTCACGGCTACCAACGTTTTCATTATCCCTTATTGTCATCCCTTGTTGCGCTTGGCTATAACAAGTTTTCTACAAGGGGTTACCATATGTGTAGATCATACGGGGGTGGGGGAGTTCACCATTCACTTTTCACTGGAGCATTATTCTTTGTCACGTATTGCATTTGACGCTGTTCCTTTGATTTAATAATTTCAAAGCTGGACTTACTCTTCGTTTTATTAAGGCATTCCAATATCTAACAGTACTCCTTACAGTTAAGTTAAGTCCCAGTCAAGATTGGCATCGTGGTTCTGTGTTTCTGGACGGAATACCGCATGCGACCATGCGAAACTAAATAAATAAACTGCACTTGAAATGAACAATTTTAGCAATTGCAAAGTGTGGGGAGGTTGGGATCAATTATACGTCCAAAAATACCTGCTGTCGAAGAATATGGGAGATATTCGCGCACTACGAACTCGACAAACGAAAAGAAAAAAAACTATTCTGTTATCTTTGTTATTTCTGAATAGGATGAAATGAGATTCTTGTTTTACATCATCTTTCTAAAAGTAATGTCATTATTGGAATAGGTGCATTTATAGATGGAATAGTAGTTCTTACTGGTAAAGTGACGCTTTGTTTGAATATAGATAAATGAGCGTGCTTGTATTGCAATAAGGGGGCTGGTTTACTAGAAAAAGGGTGCGTATAGAATGTATTAGTGGCATGGAAAATGGATGAGAAACCACACTTTAGAAAACATCATTACAGCGCTATTTTTATGTCCCCATCTTTCTACTGTTCGGCCTAGAACAACATAATCAATATAACAACGAGCTTTTCAATCCATATTTGTTTCTCTTTGTGTAACACTAAAACTATATTTTTGTGCTAAGAATTGCCTAGATGTTTTACAATTCGAAGTATTAAGTTTATATCAGGAGCCATAATGGTAGGAGACCGTAAGCGCGAGATCTGGCCTTGTCCCTATGATATGGGTCAAAATTTCTATTTTTAGAACAAATCGTGTCATCCCGCGAGGCGCGCGCGCGTGCTGCCGCGAGGATTTCGCGAGGACCTCGCGCGGAGAAATATAAACAAAATGGCGTCCAAAATAACCTCTGCAAGTGAAGTAAACACTGGCTTTCTTTCATCAGTTTCTACTCCTAATTTACGTCAAGGTCTCCTTGAGCACTTCTTTGAATGTAGCCATGAAAGTGAGGATGATTCAAGTGATTTGGATGTCTGCAGTAGTATTTTTTTCGGACAAATCCAGTCGCGAAGACTCGTTAAACATGTCGTACGAGGAATCACACAGTGGTCAAGACAATTTTCTAAACGTTTCACAGCGCAGCGATATGGGCAACCAAAGACTACAAAAAGCAAAAAAGGATGAAAAGATATTTTTGCCGAAATACGATTGTATACGCCATTTCGACCTTTTCTTGACGCTTTGTTGTAAGTTACATGTGACTTTCATATCATATAAAATTACATATATATTGCAGAATGAAAATATTTTCATTTAAGTCACTTATCCGACTAATGCTGCTCCAAAATATTTCTTTTAGTATCCTGTATTATAATTCGCAGTGCAGCTGAAATATTGTTGAAAAGTGTGGAAAGATCGGAAACTTCCAGCAAAAGTTGTAAACAAATGAAGCAGAAGAGGATTCATTTTTTTTCGAATTAAAAAAATCTACCTATTTTTCTTCGTTTATTTTCAAGTATGAAAAAATGCAGCATATGTGCAAACGGCTTTATCTAGTTTCGTGTGTCTAGTCTCGATGAAACCGATTCGACTTTGGCTCGCCAAGATAGCTACCTTTCGTCTTCAATTTTGGAGCGCTTTGAAAACGCTCTTGTTACAGTAAATTATTCACACTACCCGCATTCTCAAGATTATTTAGCACCTGGAAATAAACATGCCACGGTTAAAATTGCAGCTGAGCTTTGTATTCATGCATTTTATTTAGCAATGAATGTGGTATGTGGCGTGCCATGTTCAATTCCAGGTGCTAAATAATCTTGAGAATGCGGCAAGTTTGAATAATTTACTGTTACCCAAGGGTTTTCAAATGGAAGACGCGGAGCTATCTTGGCAAGCAAAATTCGACGCATTTCATCGAGACTAGATTCACGAAAGTAGACAAAGCCGTTTGCATATAAACTGTATTTTCTCATACTTAAAAATATAAGAAAAAAAAATCCGTAGTTTTTTTTTTTAATTCTAATTTCCGCACCGTAAACTTCTTCCTCCTCATTTGTTTACAACTTTTGCTAGGAGTTTCCGATCTTTCCATATTTTTCAGCAACGTTTAAGTTGGCATTAAGCTTTCAAATAATCTATTGGATCTTAGCATAGTTTGAACGTTGTTGTAGCTCCCAATTATACACGAGCATAACATTTTGAAGCGAAAGTTCAGCAGTCAACTGTGCAGCAATTTCTACTCAGCCGATTTCGTTGAAACTTGCTTACACTAATATATAGATTTAGGCAGGCCTAAAAGCGGAACTCCCATTTATTATTCTTTTGCTCGAGTTTGCACTGTTTCCCAAAATATAGTACATGTCGCTGCACTTTATTGGGTTCCTCATGCACGTACGCACGTATAGGCGCACACATCAAATTTTAGTGTAAAGACTTTTCATAACTCTAAGGGCTATTCAATGTATAAAGGACCTTGATGAAGGCGACGAAATTTGTTTTGATTTACTTCAAAACTGTCAAGGCAAAAAGTTCAACTCAAGGCAAAAAGATCAATAAAGGCACTAAACAAAGTGAACTCGCGGCTAAACAAAATGAACTCACGCCACAACAAAGAAAATCACAGCGGAAAAACTAACCCAGCAAATTCATTGGGAGCCGGGTTAAGTCATTTTTAAGCAGTTTTTTGTGTAAGAATTGTGACAGATTGTGATTTACGAAGTGGTGGTCGCTGTCTAATAAGCTTACAATGTAATTTTGTACCATCTTGGTTTGGTTGCATGATTACTACGCTGCATGTTCTATCGTACACATTGCTAAATACCCAAGAGAATTTTATGCAGAGAAGTGAATGAATTTCCTTCGTTTCTAACAGGCAAATGTACGTTGGGAAAAGTCTGAACTCACTCACCCAGCCACAGGCAACTCGCAATATAAAAACCGGCGTAAATACTAGTTTATGAATCTAAAATTTTATCACGGTAGGAGATTTCAACACGCTCACCAAGGTGACAAAAATGCAAGCGAGTGAAATAGAGCAGTTGGATAATAAATCGTTTAATCGTTGGTGTAAAGTATCGTTGCCGAAGGTTTACTCGTTTTTTGCTTTGATTTGTTTGTGGGATGCAGCGCGCGAAATCATGTTTTTGATCCGTGTAGCTCAATAATTGAATATTCTTTTCAAAATCCAACGATGAATCTCACAGTTAACTCCACTAACTAAAAAAAACACAATATTTAAAACGAAACATTTAATAGGCAAAAGTGTAAAAAAGTGATTAATTCGAAGAGGTTTTAAAGCAGCTGTTTTAACGAAATTTAAGCTTATAATTGACGGGAAGATCTGAAAACCGACACAACATCGAATTCGCACATAAATGAAGTATAAACAGATTCTCATAACAAAATGTTTACATTTACGATTGTTACCTCATATTTTGAGAAGGCTTGTAAATTCTGCAGGGCAAAGCTTTCAAACCAGCCAAATAACATCGGAGACCAAGCAACGAAAACGGTAGTTTCGTCCAATGTTGGTAATAATCTCACACCACGGACATATACATAATTTGAATTATCAGCGAAGTCAGCGAAGATCAATATCTTTCTTCCTTTCGGTGTAGCTTTTAACAGTCTTTTATCCGCCACTTCAGTCAACTTGACCGGGTCTGGGCACACTTTTATATTAGCTCAGTTAATTTTCCAGTCTTGGTCAGCCGCAGGAACCGAAGAGAGTGCTTCAACTCTCGCTGTTTTTGACTCGTATTCTGATATATCATGTTCAGGTCAACAACTATTTCGGATCTTCCCATTAAGAAGTTATCCTAAATCACTTGGCATAAGTTTCCATGCTGTAGATAAGTAAATAAAGCGAGAAATATTCACGAAAATCTATGTCCTCCAGCACGCCTTCTTCCTGTCTTTCCATTTAGCAGTGAACAACGTGCAAACGAGTTTACCGCCTTTTCATACAATCACTTCGTTTAAGTTGAAATGAAATGTCCAGATCATTTTATTAACATGAGAAAAAACTGGATATAGCCAAGAATAAAAGCTGAGCTCCTCGGCTATTAACTTTGCCCTTTATTTAAATCTGAATTAATGCGATGATCGTCTCGATGATCAAAAAAATTGTAAAAAACTAGTACTTGAGCCCGCGATCAACTAGAAAACCATCATCAGGTCAGCGGTCAACTTCACAAAAACACTTGACCTCAATGAGCTCCACATGTGAGCCCGCGATACGACCACGTGACACTGGTCAGCGGATATCTTGCTTTGACAGCTGTCAATTGACTATAACATGGATGTCAAAGTTGTAAGCCCTGTTTAGTAGAGATGGTATTTATCTGCTCCCATCTCCCTCAGCCTATACTCCTCCCCCCACCCACGGTCGGGCTGCCTTGGGACTCCCCTCCCCCTCCCCGCAAGTCTGTAGGCGCGGGTGGGCGGGCGGGCGGGAGTACGCACCAAATTTTCTAGGCCTCATGGGTTTACCAAAAATCCTTACCCATGGTGCTCCGCTGGCGCGCTTCGCGCGCAGGAGCTCCGCTAAAAATTGGATAATTTGAACTTGTTGACTTTGATAAGAAAAAATCTATCGTCCCATTTAGAAAATATTCGCGTTTTTTTTTCATAAATATATTTTTTTCAAAAGCGCTAATATCTCGTGATCGTTTGCCTTGTTTGCTCTTTATTTTAAAGCATTATAAAATTTGAACATTTGTTTTTTTTCGATTGCTAAAAATCAGAAAAATCGGGTGAGGTTTACATGCCCAAAGCTTGATTTAGAAAAGAGCACCTCCGTTCCCCAGAAATAGCCGCTGGCCATCTTAACCAAAGTACAATCCAAATGTAAACAAGTCATGGTGAATTATCTTACTGAGAAAACCTCTCTAGATTAGTCCTGTGCTTAACTGACAAAAAATCCAGGAGATGAATTTAGCACGATACGGAAGCTGCACAGCCTAATGTATAAATAGCGTCCATACAAAATTTATGGTTCACAGAACGACTGATTTATTTTTCGTTCTCAAGTTTAAACACAGAGTCTTTTGCGGCAGATTTACCCGCGAATCACATGATACTAGTCACGCAACTCCGGCAACATCGACGCGAGAACCCACGCATCCGCGCGTGTCTGCCTGTTCTAAAAATATAAAAATTGTCTCGTATCATAGGGTGCGTGGATGTCGCGCTTACGGTCTCCTCCCATTATGGCTCCTGGTTTATATTCCGATTTTTGTCTACAAACAAACAAATTTTGTTATGCACAAAATCAATATCCTACGCTATTAATTGGGGGTATTGAAGTGCCCGAAGGTAAAAAGATATGCTAAGCGAAGGACCAATTATCAATGTTTCTTTTCCATAATGCGCCCTATTCCAAAAGAAACCCGGCCTAGGCGCCCCTTATTCCCTTTATTTGCTATCTAGAGCCACCATTTGAACATTATTTTCTGAAATGAATAGGATAATTGATATTTAATAGTAACAATAAGTACATTTTCTTGAATGAAGTGATATATCGTTTTTATTCAACTTCTAGAAAAAACTGTAAAAGGAAGTGAAATTTACAAGCTCGTCACGGTACATTATTCGACAAATATTGTCAATTTTTTAACCTTGTACTTTTCTCAGAGAATCCAATGTTAAAAGAAACCATTCATGAAAATTCATTAAGAGGCTAAAACTCAAAATTTTAATTCAATGTTATATTTTTAGAAATTACAAAACTGCCATTTCGTTTGCACTGTGAGAAAATTCTACGGGTGTCTCAGTTCATAATTAGTTTCACAGTCTGCAGAACTGACAAAGCTTTTCATTTATTCTTTAATGCGTCTTCCTTTTTTGAAAAAAAAAAACTGCAGATCATTAAATAAACTGAGATAATAACGGAAAAAGAACAAAAAAAAATTTTAAAAACACTGTTGATAATAACCAAACAGACGTGATATAACTGAATTAACATTTTGTAGTTAGGGTGCCAAACCAAGACTTGTTTGAGAACCGAAATCGCAATACAACGTTATTCACTAATAAGTTTCTGTTGGTCGCGTTTGTGATGATTATTTTACTAGCGAACTTTCATCGTTCTCGTTTCCTATTGGCTAATGCATTTTACGTATCACTTCAACGCATGGGATTTTTCGTAAGAAGATCCCAGTATCTATGATATCTATGATATCTTCACGCTAGTCCGGTTGAGTGAACTTTCACGTAGAATTTAAAAGTTTAAAAATATAAAGCCTCATGACAATTTCTCCTTGAATAAATATGAAGGGGACGGTCTGAAACACTGTGTATAATTCCTTGTTTCCCTTTTTGTTAATTATGTGTCTTTATTGCCAAGCTCCACTATACTATACAAAAACTATACAAACACTATACTATACAACTATTTACTATACAAACTGTACTATACAAACACTACACTAACAAATCAAGAGTTATTAACACGTCATTACGTTTTCCTAGAAATTCTCTTGGTACCAACGCAGGAGCTGTCAAACTAGAAAAAAACCGAAAGAACATAGACTCCATTATTTCCGTTTTATTGGCCTCGGGCTTCAGGCAAATCCCTTTCAACCATAAGAATTATGCTGCAGTCCTTGAACCATGCCCGGTGGGAACATTTTCCAACTCCTCTTCCTCAAACGGACAAGGCGGATGTATACAGTGCCCTCCAGGTATTTTGTGCGTTACTCTGTAGTTTGTATTTGGTTGTTTTCCTCTATCTAAGCAGTGCAACGCTATTACACGACGAACCAAACTACTCACGGGTTGAATATAAAATAGCTTGTTGCATATGTAGTTATGTCATCATCTTAATTAGGGATTTATTGCACTTCTAATGGCAGTTTACTCAGTTTTGAACGTTTATCTTTGATAATACGCACAAAATCTGCAATTATATTTCTTTATCAGAATGTATAGCAAGATGATCGGCCGATAATTTTCTTTGCAAACACCACACGAGGAAAATAAAATATTCCTTGACCTCGGTTGCCCTCATCAAGTCAGAGATAAAAGCCAAGAAAAAACAAAAACTGTCAACAAAAAAGTTATTTAACGTAATGTATCCACCATGTTACTTTCATGCTTCTACCTCTTTTTGATAATGTTTTATTAAACAGAAATTAAAATTAAGCACTAACATCTCTTTGCCACACACTCTCCTCCCAAACTACACATCTATCTAATAATACACATAATACACATCTATCTAATAAGCTTCCATTTTAATAACGCCCCCCCCCCCCCCCCCCCAGCCCCTCTCACCGCAATAAACAAAGCTTTCACTGCATTTCCTTTGCATTAAAGAGTACTTAACTAATTTCTATTGTTTCCTTTTCTAGGAGGGTTTTATTCTGATAGCTTTGGCTATGTGGCCGAAAGCTGCATGAAATGCCCAAACGGTTCATTTGTTGCATACGAAGAAGCACCAGGAACTCAATCTCAAGACTGCAAGGCTTGTCCTGAAGGTAGACTACGACGATGATCAGTTACTTGGCCGAAGGCAAAGGGAAAAATTCTTTAGCGAGACATAGACAAAAAAAGTACAATAATTTGCGATAAGCAGAAGTTCCATAACTATTTGATATCGTTTAACAAGTGCATGAGCATTTTTACACGACCTTAAAAATGCAGTGCGAAGTGTGCATCGATTTCAATTTGTGGTGCGTTCAAGTTCACGGGTCCGACCTAACTTAGTCAATGAACATTTTAACATTTTATCTGAGCGTCAGCTATATGATCACATATAACCACTGTTTTTTTTTCCTTTTTTGTCTCGTGTCGTCATGACGTTGTCATGACGACACGAGAATATGCGGTGGGGAGAAGGTGCATTCCACGGTCCATTCCATGCGTGTTTGCTTTGTGAGGCCGCGGAATTTTCCCGCCATGTCAACATTTGCTTTGTGAGGCCGCCGGAATTTCATATTAAAGAACAGATAATGTTTCTTTAACAAAGAGGTCGCAGCTAACGCGCTGGTTAATCAGACTGTAGGTTAGGAGTATTTACTGTAAAGGGCTTATTATGTAAAATACAGGCACGCTTTACTGTTCTTAAAATTTATTTCTTTTCTTTTACGTTTATTGCTGCAGTTAGTTCACAGTCCTAAACTGCTCTTCTGATCGGTCTATCAAGCGCAACAGATTCGAGGCAATCCCACGATGATATTAAGCGTTGACGTTATCTGTTAATAAACGACACACAATGCACGCAGGAGAGATGACGTTTTTTATGAACTTGCAGCGAACGCAAATTCTTCGTGGTCCAACAGGCAATATAAACGGAACAGAAATAAGGCCCCTTTTAGCTGGCGACAGTGCCTATTCACTAACGAACTGGCTAGTGAAACCCTACCCGGACAGAGGAAGCCTGACTCAGGAGCAGAGAACGTTTAAAACCTAAAGTTCGGTGCGTTACGATCTGTAGTGGAACGAGCATTTGGCATGTTGAAAGTTCGTTGGAGAATTGCGTTGAAAAAGGTTGGACAAAAAACGAGCATCCTAAAAAAGACTGATTGCTACGTGAGTTTTGCACAACAATTGTATGCATCGATTCAATAACAGAATATAAACGATTAGATAAAGACAATTATTTTGATGCTAAATCTTTAAAAATGTCAACTACGGCGTTTGTTTGTTCCATTTGCCTGCTCTGGGCGTCACGGAACATTTCAGCCGATCGTTCAAATCTTGCGTTGTCCTGTTCCGTACTCTTCACACATTTCAATAAAAGAACTCTGCATACCAGTCGTACTTTCTCGCCTTTCTTTACTCAGAATGTCGAAATAGGGGAAGCCTTCCTTAATTTTCTGAATTCCATCTTCTCCAGTCGAGCGAGATCGCTGCTTTAACTGCTTGAACTCGTACTCTAGATTCTGCTGCCGTTTCTTCACCTGCTATAGCATTCTCTGGCTTTCTGGACACCTTTCTTTATACGAAGAATAGATATCAGTCGTTCCAGATTTTGATTTGTTTTTAATTTGGTGGCCCACGCTTCAAGAAGTTCGTGCGATTCTTTCTCAGTCCTGTCATCAGACTTAACGCGAGATTTTTGCGTTTTGTGTTTGCCGTAGCAAGTACTTCGACATCACTTGCAACTGAAGACTGAGGTGATGGCGTGCTTCTTGTCAGTAGAATTGGTGATCATCGAGAAATGTTTATCAGGACGCTGAGATAAGATCATTTTAAGTCAGCTGCGTTAGGGGGGCTAAAAAAAGCCTTAAGCTTGACTTATCTTACAAACATCTCAAAAGTTAAAGGGCAACTCTTGGCTAGAAAACTATATTTCAGTTAAAGCTTCCGAATGTTTCCAAAATTATACAGGAAACAAAAAATTTGAATTCAGAAGCTTTTTTACCGGTTAATTTTAACGTAAAACTTCGTATTTTACGCTTTTGTGACATTTCGCCATGAATGCTTCGATTATTATGATCACGAGATGTGATACGTCACAGGAGTGGAACCGCAACAAGTCACGAACATGGCTGACTCAAATTCTTGCAGTAAGAGCTCAACTTCTGCTAGCGACTCCACTGAATTTTAGAGAGCTATAGGAGGGGATATGTCAGGCGATGATAAAGAACCTTCTATGGTATTTCAACCCTGGCGTTTTGAGCCTCCAGGGAAAAACAGTGAGACAGAGAAAGGGAGGAAAATATCGAACCTCCTCACTGCCGCTGTGATTTTGACCCCGACGAATGGTGAGTGAATTGAAATCCTAAATGTACAGTTTCTTTCTCTATTACCTCGGCCACTTGTTTGTGAGCTAAGTCAAACCTGAAAAGCCTTGTTATTATTTGCATGTACGTGAGAAGCTTAATTAAACATGCTTTTATACAACCAAACTGTTTGCTGCATTTTGTTGTTTATATTCGGTCTTCAAATATTTTTGCTCATGTTTATCACAATAGGTTTTGAGCTTCAGCCTTTGTCTCCTTTGTGTTACCGATTTTTAAATTCTGCTCGAAAACGAAGAATTCTGCCGGCGGAATGCCAGCTACCGAAACTAAACTATAATGCTCGAAATTCTGCGGCAGATTTTATCTAGAACATACTCAGACCTGCAGTTAAATGTGGACAAAACTCTTCTGGGTCTCTTCACTTCTTTTTGTTGGGAGAAGGAAGTTTGCGCTTTCTGTAGTTGTAACAACTTGCCTCGAGGAAACTTTGTTCAAGGTTGTTCGTGCTTGTATGCGTAAAACTGTAGAATGATTTTGTAAACTGATTACTACCACCGGGACTATTACACGACCCTGCAGTGCGTGATTTTATACTTATCGGTATAATTAAGTTGTCATGTTTGTATTTTGCAATTTCTTATCTTTTTGCGAAAAACACCCCCACGAAAATTATGCTGTGTTTGGCTCCTTATTACTTTCGCGTTTGCTTGCGTTTTAATTCATGGTTTGCATTTGAAATGGTCGTTGCGCTCTTCGTGTCTTACAACCTTTGGCATGTTTTCCTTTAGTTGTCTCGTCAACTGACATCTGCTCGAATCTGCACACGAAACTGTTTCGTGGTCAGGCTAGGGAGGGTGAAGGGAAAGAGCATGACACGCTTTCATACCCGGGTTTCATACTACACCCCAGGTTGCCTAATTTACAACAACTGTTTCTCAAAAGGAATCACAGAATAAGTACTACACGCAACACTTCTTCTCTTAGTTATCCGGATATTGTTTTATATTTGATTCCCCATTTCTTCGTATAATTTTATATCCCGCGAGAGCGCCTCTGCTTGCGCGCGGGGTGGTGAATTTGTCTGGCTTCTTATTGCGCAATACTGACCTGCACGCAAATCACGCGCGCCTGTCGAAGGCATTTACTTAAAAAAAAACACTACATTTGCTGATGGGAATCGCTTTCTATTTTGCCAATTAACAGCAAGAGAAATCTGAGGGTGGCTACAAACTTCTCAACAACAGAGGCAAAATATATCGGTCTGTTTCCGAACGCCTGGATTTCGCTTACATATAGACGCTATTCCTGCTTATAAATGAAGAGATTTCTGACAAATTATGGGAGTCAGCACTCGCAGACCCTTTTCAATTTACTATCTACTCCAGAGAAAAGGAATCTTTATCACGATATGGTGCAAGAGAGGATACATCGTATTATAAAGCTATGTTCATTTGCTGACCTTAGAAGGCCGATCAATCTGACGGATTTGTTTCGCTTCACAAATACATGATTTACTCTTTATAAGTTTATTTCCTTTCATATTTCTGAAGCACTGGAGCACTACCTTTTTTTATCTTGGACATCATTGAACAGCATAGGGTCTTTCTCTCCTTGTCATTCTCATTTATGAAGAGAAGCTTGGCGTGTTTTTCCTCTTATTGGCGTGTTTTCCTCGGAGTTTATGCAGTCCCTATGCGAGAATCTTCACGGAAAGTTTTTTCGTGACTGCATAAAATGTAATTAACAAGAGTTGACTGGAGCAAATTGCTTGATCTGTGTAGCGATGTAGGGTTTCAAGTACGGAATAGCTTAATAGTGTAGTGTGTCAAATTTATATAGTTGCGGTTACACATCGTCCTTTTACCATGGTAAAAGGGCTCTTTACTTCGGGAAACTCACAAATAGAGAGGACATTTTCTTGGTAAAAATCATAAATAATATGTGCTCTGTCATTTTGTTTTTCCGTGTGCTTTGTAATTTTGTTTTCCTGGGTGTTTTGTCATTTTCATGGCATGTTCGCCATTTTTATTTCCCGCTTATGAAAAAACAAGACTAAAAATTATCTCAGCAAAATGTTTCCCCAAGGTAATTTTATCGCGGTGTATTTCCATGGATACCTGAAAAAAGAACAAAAGAATCGCCCATGAAAGTTACGCAAATAGGTAGGTTTTCCAAGTACCCCAAGATAAAATGACCAATCGCGAGGCAAACCTCAAAGATAAGCAAATAAAATAAACAGAGAAATTTGAAATTAAATATGATGGTGTGAGGTTTAGATTTCCGGAGGTCAACTTTGCGTGTTCAAGGCAGCAAAAACGTGGTCTTTCTTAGAATCATGGCTTGATCGCTTGTTGATTTGTAAGTGAATGCTATATTTTGGAAATTTGGCGTTTAAATACAACACTAGTCAAGGAAGATCTATAGTGCATTTTCTTATATGTATTTCGATTTCATCTCTAGGTTTAGAAACATCCAACAAAGAGATTTATATTAAACGGAGTCTTCGCCTTCTCTTTTTTTCGCTGTCTGAAACACTGACATAACAAAGCAGTAGAGGACTGTCGAAACAGTATAAATAAGAAAAGCGAGATGATGCTAGCAAGCACCCTCGAATTACCCATTTTCGCATTTCGCCCCGAAAACAGTATGAAAAATTGCCCTTGGTAAAGTGTTAAGTGTGTGACCGCAAACACCTCGGTAACGTATTCCCGCGGTGAGTTTACCTTGATGTTATTCACCTTGGGAATGCTATTTGCCTGGGTATGTGCAAAACGTTCGTTACAAACATATCGGCATTTCTATTTTCAGCGTTTTCGTCACAAGAAACATCTATGAAATACTCTATTTTCTGATATTGTTCTTTGATCGTTAAAAACGGGCAATAAATAACAAAAGAAATGGAAAACAGCGCAAAACGTCGGCGCAAGGAGGTGACGTTGGGGACGAGAGCTTCGAGTAACGCTCAATTCCTCTTGCGTTTAGTTTGCGTCGGAAATAGAGAGGACGTTTTATTGGTAAAAATCATAAATAATATGTGTTCTGTCATTTTGTTTCCCCGCCTGTTCACCATTTTTATTTCCCGCGTATGGAAAAAGAAGACTAAATATTATCCCAGCAAAATGTTCCCCCGTCTCTGCTTTCCCTATCCCTGGATATGGTAAATTTTCTTAAAACACCTATTTTTTAGTGGCGCGAAAGTCTTTAATGAACTCCCTGTAAATATTGCAAGCGTAAATAACAAACAAACTTTTTGCGGCCTAGCAAAACATTTACTTTTATAATAACTATTTAGTAAAGTATATTTTAATATCTTTTTGACCGACACGAGACAGCCCAAAGGGCCTTTGATTTTGTTTTTCTTTCGTGGGAAAAACAAGAAGTGCAAAGAGCGATCGGATATAGAAAGGAAACAAAGTAGTTTGCTCTCGCTTAAATTTAAACAAAAAAACTTGTTCAAACTCGGCAAAAGATAAAGAAATGCATCAACTTATTCTTTCACAGCAACTCGCGACAAAATCCACATACTCTCTCCCCTAAAGTTTAAACCTGCTATGGATTCAAACGGTTTCGCCAACACGCGCCAGTTTCAGAGTCGTAGGTTTTTCTAATGGAGCAGTGCGGCTTTTTCCGGCCCTGACAGATCGTAGTGCACGACCCCCATTGTACTGACCTTTTTCATATGATTTTCTAACGGAGATTGCGTGCGGGGGATTTTTAATTTTTATTAGCATTTCACACAAAAAAGATTACTTACAAAATATTACTCTACAAGTGACATACATAGCTTACAATTAAAGTTACTTACAAAATTATATGTTACAAATGAAATTACAATTAAACTAGACTAGCTTACGATAATCACTCTACAGTATACAATGATAACGAAACAGACTAAATAACTGACAGTACTGAGATTACTTACTTATTGACAATTTATTTGAAAGTTACAAACGCGACAACATTGCTCACAAAAATTTTAACCGTATTTTGTTTTCTGCGAGACGTCGTAGTTTCCCAGCAATTTGTAATGGAAATAGTGCATACTGAGTAGTGATATTGATTATAAGACCTTGAAACAGCTATTTTTATTGAAAGAAAAATATAAAAAAAATGTGGAAATGATTAATAACGATAAGAATGATTAAACATATCACCTCCTTTCCGGTATTTAGGTGACAAAAGTAGAATCAATACAACAACGATGACGCCTCAATGTCCCCTTAAACCGACAAAAAATATCAAAGACTTGGACGGTAATCTAACCTCGGAATCGCAGAAATAGCATAAATTCCTTACACCTTTTTTTCACAGGAACAGAAAGTGATTTCTTCGCTGGACACCGTGCTTGTAAATGCTTGAAAGGATTCTATCGAACACATCTATTCAAAGAGTGTCACAGATGTGGACATGGACTAGAATGCAAAGACGATTATGTTTCATTGAAATCTGGATATTGGTGGAAATGGAGAAACGAGACACAAAAAGATCGTTACAGAAGTTTTATTTCAAACCTGTTGGCATCGCCACCAGCATTGGATACTTCCAGCGTACAATTTCCTTATCCAATACCAACGCCTTATAGGTGCCCAATGGAAGGATCTTGCATGGGTGGTTTCGATTCCCCGTGTGAAATTGGCTATAAAGGTCCTCTCTGCGGGGTCTGTGGCTCAGGATACTTTAAACAATTACAGCAATGTAAAAATTGTCCATCAAAAACGCTGATAGCGGGGCAGCTAGCAAGTATTGCAGTCATTCCATTGATAATTGTGGCCATTTTGGTGAGGACGAGAAAGAGCAAGACCCAGAAAGAGGGAGGCTGTTCTGTAATAGACATGTTTTTATCGAAACTTAAGATCGTCATTGGCTTTTATCAAGTCACTTATGGTGTTCTAGAAGCGTTCTCGTACATAGCATGGCCAGATTCCCTCCAAGTTATCGGCAAGTATTCAGAAATATTTCAGCTGAATATACTTCAAATAGCCCCAGCCCACTGCCTTTTTTCGGGATTACCTGACGATGCCTTCGGAAATTTGTTTGCAATTATGGCAATAAATTCTGCTGTCGTTTGCTTTTCTGGTGTCGCTTACGGAGTACGAAAAGTGATCATTTTAAGAACTGAAAGCATGGACGACGCAACGAGATCACAAGAAATCTCTAAGACAAAAGAACTGGTGTGTAAAAATCTATTCTTCTTTCTGTATGTGTTGTACCTAAGCACGTGTTCCAGCACTGCCAACGTCCTGCCGTTCGCTTGCCGAAAGCTTTGCACCGATGAAAAAGAAAAGATCTGTAACAAGTATTTGAAGGCAGACTACAGTACACAGTGCGATGTTCCTACGTACAACAAGATGATTGCCGTAGCGTACGTTTCCTGTGCCTATCTCGTTGTTCTCCCTACCGCCTCTTTCATTGCCCTTTGGAGACAACGGAGAGCTATGTCAGCAACAAGAGCTGCCGAAACTTTTCAGGGTCCAGACTCTGGAACAGAAATGATCACAGGATTGCGCTTTCTTTTTGAAAACTATAAACACAATTCGTGGTATTGGGAATTTGTTGAAATGTCACGTAAAGTAATTCTTACATCTGGCTTGATTCTTGTAGGCCAAGAGAGCAGGTCTTATATTGGCTTGGCATGGGTTATGGCCGGGATGTATGGAATTCTTTTCTCCTGGATCATGCCCATAGAAGACGTGAGCGAGAACAGATTAATGACGGTTTCCCTTGCAGTTACTGTTGTCAACTTGGGTATCGGAGCTGTCAGTAAAATTCCTGCTGAGAACATATTAGGCACAAGCGACCCGTTCTTGGATGCATTCGTACTCAAGATATTGCTAATTCTAGCAAATACCTTGGTTATTGGCCTTGTTGTCGGTATGATTACTTCTTTTACTGCTTATTAAGTTAATTGGCTAGTGCAAGCTATCATATGATATCATATGACGCCACAGCTTGCAAAAATATGTCAACTTATAATGTAAGCTAAGGGTTTTGTCCTGAATGGCAAATGATTTTGCTAGGCGTTAACAGAATGAAAACCCTACGAGGGGTGGGTTCCATCAAACCCCCTTGTACCAAAGTGGAGTATGAATTCGCGTGCTCGTCCTAGGGTTAATAGATATTTATCTCTTCCGGTGGTATATGTCGTAAACGTGATTAATTTATGACTAGATCGGGATGTCCCGCACTCTTTTCAGTTTTGTTCACAAAAAAGGTATGGGATAATGTACCCTAGCTAAGCGGTAATGAAAATAAGTTTTGGAGAGTGTCGAACAATAGGACCTTACATTTAATCGAAGGTGCTGCCTAGTCAGGCTAACTGTAATTTACATTTACCAACCAAATAATATTGGTATCTGCCCAACAATCGATTCATTTTGCTATGGGCTCGGCTACGCTCAGTCTGAAACGTCTGCTCGAAATCTTATAACATTACTGCAGCTACTGCTACTAACTACTTTCATTGCTACTTGAGCGGTTTTACTTAACCCCTGAAATAACAAGTCAACCTTCAGATACTATAGCACAGTAATTCCATTGTTTTCTGTTGTTTAGATTGGACTATTACGCACTAATTGTTATATGTTGTTTCACGGGTTAAATAAAATCACTCCAACTATTTTTAGTGCTACTAACTATTTTTACTCATTGTTTCCTTTTAGTTCAGTACACCATAAACCTATATCAGTACTTCAAGGAATGGCGCAAAAATCCACATTGGTCATTTTCTTGCTGCCTGGCTTTGCTTCTCACTCTAAACGAATTGCAGGGAGAAATTGGTGGTTTAAGCGAAACGAATATCCTTGATAACCAGCTAGATACAGGAGAGTTTTCCGTTCCAACTTTAATTGGTGCTGTGAAAGACAGTGGGGCTATTGATGTCACTCTCGAAGAAAATGAAGAAGGTGACGATGCTACAGTAGAGGTGCATGGCAGTTATCAAGACACCGAATGCAGAAAGAAGAGAAGTCATCAAGGAACACAGACAAATCCGTTTTCTCTTCCGATTGAGAAGGCCCGTGTGAAGTACTGTAAGTACAATGCACGGACAAGCTGAATGAAAATATTCAATAGCCATCACAACCAGTAATTATAAAAAACAATATATAATTATAATAAAAACCTTCCCAAAATCCTTTGCAGCTGAAAAATCATCAATGCCAAATAACTTGGCCAGTTTGAAGCCAGGAGGAGTACAACGTCGTATAGAAACAACTCTTAACAATGACCACTTCTTGTATAAGACGAAGGGCGATGACGTCATTAGTCACGTGACATTGCTCTCAAGTTCGTTTTTGCTCATTGTGACGAAGCTATTTTGTTACTGAAAAAGCAGTCATTGCAGTTTGAAGCACATTGGTGTGAGGCATTTCAGACTACCCGGGTACCGAACAAAATATAAATATTAAGGGAGCTATGTACGATTTTCAAAAAGTGGGAGTCTGGGTACAAGTGAGTATCTGGCGATGCATTAAATGTGAGGAAACAACAAATTACATGTTGGTAGATATTTATATGTTAAGTACATTTTTATCACTTTTATTGTTATGACGTCATCGGTCACGTGACCAGAGCGGACCGCATTTTTAAATTCGCTTGAACATTTTACTAGCATCTCACTCTTAGGATTTTTTTAAGCGAAGTTGTAGCTTTTTAAATAATGTTTCAAAAAATGGCCATTATTACTTTTTCCTAAAAATGTACGGCAGTAAAAAATACAATTGAAAAGTTTGTTGGCTTCCTACTCAGCGATCATTTGCTGTAGGAATAAAAGAAAATTTTGCCAAAGGCAGGAGTACATGCTTTTTATGATGGCGTTGTCAGTTTC
The DNA here is from genome assembly GCA_963693305.1 of Meandrina meandrites. Taxonomy (NCBI): domain Eukaryota; kingdom Metazoa; phylum Cnidaria; class Anthozoa; order Scleractinia; family Meandrinidae; genus Meandrina; species Meandrina meandrites. The sequence goes on along the minus strand of OY855907.1, from coordinate 27,482,622 downwards.
TTCTCATTTTAATTGCTCTTTGCGAGGATGGATTTAATATCTTTCAGACGAAAGGAGTGCGCCTGGGGAGAGGTTAAGTAGCTGCCCCTCCCCCTCCCCCCTGCTGGGGTCTCCACAGCGGATTCCCCGTGGTCTGTATTGCGGGCTCACGACAAGAGCATTTTCAACATGGCGACGATGGCGACGAGAAAGGGGAATCCAACCTTGAATGGAGTGATTTTGAGTTATAGAGGACTGTTTAACCTTCTTGACGGGATGAAAACGAGTCCTTTATTTGTATTCCCGATAAAGAAGAATATTAAATGAGTAGAAACGTGCGAAAACGTGGGTAACACAAACTTACAGGGACCTGAGGTAAGATTTCTCATTGTACAATGATTTTTTTAGACTGGTTGAAGCTTATGTCTTCGACGTTTATCATGTTTATCAACTTAGCTTACTGGAATTAACGCCGAGCTCAGCGTAAAATTAGGTAGTGAGAACGAGGAGATAGTATTAAATGGCAGTCATTTCGTCGAGGCATGTAACTGTTATTTATGTTTGTCATCTGAATTTTAAGCTACTGTACTTCAAATTAAAAAGAATCGCATCCTTTCATTATTTATACGTGAGGAAGTGTTCCTCAAAATATTGACCAAGTGGCAATTTCAGGTCGCAAAGATGATACCTTTGAAATTGGAAGAAACATTTCAGCTCAGTGTGATCTCTTTTTTCTTTTTGTTAAAGTTAGACTAGAGACTACTTGCAGGCAACCTGGTAGCTAATCTAGACTTCAATTAAACAGTGCTATTCACGTTTTGGAATGCCACTTTGGGCATGTTTAATAAATGAGACCATTTCTTAACTTAGAATTTGTTCTTGCCATGATGTTTTATTGTATAATTTGGTAAACATAGATTTCCGTTTCTTTTGCATTTTGTGGTCTACAGGTAATTTTTGGTACTAATAGAATGCCCAATGTTTTGACAGGATTTACAGAATTCAGAACTGAGGACATTCTGGATTACTGTTGAGTTAAACGATGGATTATAACAAGTTCAGGTAGTTGTCAATCTCTTAGTTTTGCACATAGTTATGTGACAGTCAATTCTAGCAATTCCCATCCTTCTCTCTACACACATTCATTACCTGAGGCATTTAAGATCTGCTTTTTAACCAGACATTTGTCTGCTTTATAAAAAATATGTTTGACATTTTCTTAAGGCCTGTATTTTCAGTTGTTGGATGACCTTCAGTAGCATTTTAAAGTAGCAATGTAAAAATTCATGAGGCCTTAAACTTAAGCAAGTCAGAAAACCCTAATTCCAATATAAAGCTAACTGCAAGCAACATGATGAACCGTTTGGCAACCAAAGTGCTTTTAGGGCTAACCGGAGTACTATGTAGGCCAACCGCAATCTTATGCAGGCTAACTGGAATGGCTTGCATGGCTCGCATGTTTCATGACACATAAGTGCCATACAAGCCAGAAATACGAAAGTCCAGTCATTAGCATAACCTCAAGCCACCTCAGCTAACTATACTCAGGCTAACTGGAGTACTGCTTAGGCTATCCAGGGAGCTTTTTAGGCTAACCAATGTGCTATTTATATATAGTGGAATGGCTGTCATGACCTGTTGGCTTGCACTTTGTCAAGGCCCAAGTTTTCAGTTTTTTTTTTTTTTAATTCATATGGGAATTAGCCAAGTGTTAGCTGTAAATTTGATTTAAATAAACTCCAGCTTAGTTTTTGTTGGCAACTTGCTCTACAAGAAAACCAAACATAGGTTTCTGTGACATAATGTTTTGAAATGAACAGATTAAAAAAATTCAGCTTTAGGGTCCAAAACAGTTTTAAACATTAAAATAATCTGACATTTTTCTGTAATGATTAATGAAAGGAGGGGTGCAAAGAAAATTGATTTTTTCCTTGCCTGACCCAGGTAGACTCTAGACTGGGCAAGGTTAAACCATTATAAGCTTACCCAAAGTGCCATGTTTCTTTCGAAACAACTATAACAAAAAATAAAAATCCATAATTTTCATTTGGCTATCTAGCAAGTGGAAAAAAATTATTGGATCCACTAGCCCAACATAAAAGCAGCCAGTTTTTTTCACACACTGAAAAAAGCCATTTAATTTTAATATACTGAGTCTGCATGCTGGAAAATAGCAATTTCATCAAAATAAATAGTTTTTGTTTGTTTTGTTTCTTTTTACAGGTGAGGGCATTCCTGTTAGTCAAAATGAACTCAAAAATACACATTGTGTCAATGCAATAAAATTGTCACATGATTGATTCCCACATGTTGCCAGTTTAAACCTGAAAGTGACATTTATATAATATGAACATCCCAGAACCCAATAAGGCTACATGTAAATACTGACACTTAATTACATGTAAGTTTTAAAACCATTCTGGGGTTCATGACAAAAAAAATTATTTCAATAAAAACATGTAAAAATAAGGAACTAACAGAGAATTTACATAATTATTATCGCAGACAATAAAGTTTACTCCAGGTTAAGTTAATGTGTCAAGTTTTTTTTGCAGCAGAGGCTTGATTCCACAGGGTATGGTTCCAAAAAATATCCATACCTCCCCCAAGGATGGTTCTTCGGTTTGGACCCTCCCACCCCCTGGAATTTCCAGTTCAGCTTCATACTTTCTTTTAAAAATTTGTGCTATTGAGACCCCCATCCCCCTCGGAATTTCCAATGACCATCCTCATGGGAGGCGCGGTGGACTAATGGTTAGTGTGCTGGACTACGGATCAACGGTCCGGGTTCGAGCCCTGGCCAGGGCATTGCGTTGTGTTCTTGGGCTAGACACTTTACTCTCATAGTGCTTCTCTCCACCCAGGTGTATAAATGGGTACCGGCGAATTTACTGCTGGGGGTTACCCTGGGATGGACTAGCATCCTATCCAGGGGGGAGTAGAAATACTCCTAGTTGCTTCATGCTACGGAAGCCGGGATAAGCTCTGGCCTGATGGGCCACTAGGCTCTTATGCAGACTTAACCTTCATCCTTGGGGTGGGTATGGATATTTTCTGGAACTGCACAATGTAGGCATTTGCTTATGAAAGTAAGCTGCAGATTGATCTGATTGATACACACTAATCTATTTTCACATTTACCAGTTTTCTATGGGATATATAATTATATATTGTTTTTACCGGTTTCACTTGTAATAATAATAATAATAATAATAATAATAATAATAATAATAATAATAATAATAATAACTTTATTAATGTGTCAAAAGGAGTAGCTGAGGGGAAAAGTCCCCTCTACTAATTGTGGACACCTAACTAACTTATTAAAACCATTCACTTATTATGAATACTACAAAAACTGGCACATATATTAACTTAACTAAAAGCTACAAATATATTAAAATTGTGTCTCCTAAACTACATTAAAATATTAAAATTATGTAAATCATTTGTAAAAATTATCTATAAACGGCCAAATATGTTAAAAATTGTGTATCTCAAAACTACATTAAAAATATTAAAATTAGTCAAATCATTTGTAAAAATTATCTATAAACGGCCAGTCATTCTTGGCATAAGTTGCAGCCTCGACAGTCACTAACATTTGCAGCTAGGGCAGTGAGGTCCTGATTGCGTATAATGTCCTTAAATTGTTTTAGAGACGGGGCATTTCTAATTCTATGAGCAAGATCGTTCCACAGTTTGGGCCCTAGGTAACGAAAAGAGCCAAGTAAAGTTGGTCATTAAAGTTTAATTGATACAGACTGAGAAATTCGCGGCTCTTTTCATTACTTAAAACTATAAAGGCGCTGTCTTATTATCATATATTAATAATATATATGATATATTTTAGTTCATTTAAGTCCGGATTCTTTTTGCACATACAAACTACACTTTTAGGCCCCAAACATCTAGCTTAGAAAGGGAAAATAGTGAAGTTCCATAATAAATGAACACCAAAGATAATTTTGAATCCTAAGAGACCTTAAAGCATGGATGACACGCACTTAACCTTTGCCAGTAACGATGTTACCCTATTAGAAGAAAATATGAATAACGAGTTAACTAAAGTTTCTGAATGGTTAATTGCAAATAAACTCACTCTTAATAGGTCTAAGACTGAGTTTATGTTGCTAGGATCAAGGCAAAGGTTAAGTACTTTGAGTGGTCCTTTGTCCTTTTCTATAAATGGTGACTCTATAAAGCAAGTTGAATTTGCAAAATCCCTCGGTGTATATATAGATAAGAACCTAACTTGGAATCTACATATTACAAATATTTCTAAAAAGATTGCATCTGGCATTGGCATCCTAAAGCGTAGCAGGTCTTTTGTTCCATTTAAGACATTACTATGTATCTATAACTCTTTAGTACAACCCCATTTTGATTATTGTAGTGTCGTTTGGGGGAATTGCAATAAAACTCTGGCAAGTAAACTACAAAAACTGCAAAACCGTGCTGCGCGTGTCTTGACCTCTTCTTCCTACGATGCCAATGCTGATGATCTTATTGCAAGACTTGGCTGGAATAAACTCGATGTCCAATTTAAATTTCAAACAGCCGTCATGGTCTATAAATCACTCAATGGTCTTGCACCTGACTACCTTAGGACAATGTTTTCTAGTAGAAGCGATACGTGTGCCTATTCACTGAGAGGGTCCGCAGGTAAACTAACTGTTCCGCTCCCCCGCACTAATTTTCTTAAAAACAGTTTTAGCTATAGAGGTGCGGTGGTGTGGAACAGTTTACCTGTCGACCTGCGGCAAGCACAAACTCTCACTAGCTTTAAATCCGGCTGCAGCAGTTTCGTCTTTGGCTAGAATCAATGTAAACATTAACAACACACGGCATTCATGGAAAGCAGGCATTTTATTATAATTAATTATCGCATCCTTTCTTAATTGCAACTTAAATTTATTATGTAAAATAATTATTAAGTAATTTTAAATAAGTATGTATTTTAAGTCCTGATGTTTTTACCGTGTTGAAATAAATAAAGTTACATCATGGGTCTGTTGTAAACATGACATTTAGAACATCAAGCCGAAAAAAATGACTGTATTTTGTTTCTGAGCTAACAAATTAGATTTATCTTAGAAAACACCGACAAAGATATATTTACTTTGGTTCTAAACTTACACTCCAAAATGCAATTCTGCTGTGTCTATTTAATGCAAGTTAACTACTCTAAAATTTTAGCGGCGTTGTAAAAAAAAAGGCTGTTTTCTTTTCTTTTTTAGGTTGATGTTCTCGAAATCAGACTCGAATTTTGGAATCAGGAAATGAGGATGTAGAAAGTACTGGATCCGGATAACTCGTCATCAGATGTCGCATAACTTGTCTGGGCCATAGTGTAGCGCGCATGATAACAATTTAAAAACAATGTTTCTTAATTGTTTTCTAAAAGTTAACTTAAAAGAAAGTGAACTAAAAGCACCGTTAAAAAGTAGTCTCTAAAAAAAATAATTTACTCAACATTACGTTACTTTTTTAATTCAACCTCGAACTGGCCTCCTGCGCAGACAGAGGCTAACCTCGAACTGATAACAAATATGTGTAGCAGTAGAGTATAGCATGAAAACATCGATTAAGTCACGCTCTATTTATAAATAATATTTAGTCCTAAAGAACAACTTAAAGGATCTCCAGGATGCTATCTGCATGATGGGGGGTCGAAAGTTAACATTGTGTTACTGGAAACGTCGCTATGTCATTTTCGTTTAACAAATATGTGTAGCAGTAGGGTGCAGAGTGAAAGCATCGATGAAAAGACGCTCTGTTTAAATTGATACACAATGTTTTTAGTCCTAAATTACAAGTTAAAGATCTCCAGCATGTTATTTGCATTGCATGTGGGTTAAAGTCAAAATATCATTTTCGTTTTCTTTTTAACATTTAAATAGTATTAAAATAGTATACATCGCCAATTAAGAACAAGTTACTTTTTATCGTTTGTAGACGGTGGTATCACGGAATAAAATATGATTTTTTTTCTCGACTTTTTCAGAATAAACATTTTATTGCTAAATCAAAGTTCTGTAAAATTCTAAAATAATAATAGGCAAGAAGGTATGAAGTTGATGACAGTACTCATCAGCCGCTTTTCGTCGGCTCATTTATCCTAGGACGTACTAGTCAATGTAACTCTCTAAGGTTTTCGTTCTATTAATACACAGTGAAATTAGTTTGCATTGAGTACAAAGCCCTGAGCTCACTTTACAAGATGGCATGATTGTTGACGGCTGTGACATCAAATGATTTCATATGACGCCATTAGAGCCGCCATCTTGGAGTTTATCTTTTCCTAGAAAGTAAAAATTAACGGAAATTCATACAAAGTGAGGCCAAAATGCTAATGGCATGTAAAAATAAGCGAATTGTACAATTTAGTTTACAAAAATCGAGAAAATTAAAGATTTATGTCAAAAATTGCACTTTTTGGCTATACCTGCAGGTAAATCATATTTTCGAAATTACAGAGAATCCTCCGCTCCACGTACCCTTGTTGATGTTGAGCGAGCAACACAAAATCATCCACAAAGTCTAGATCTACATCATTAAGGCTGTCCGCTAAAGTCCATATTTTTTTTTGTTCTGACCTTCAAGATTGTTTCCTTCGTGACCCTGACTATGCAGAGAGGGAAGAGCAAAAAGCACATAACCTTGTTTCACCCCTGTTCGAATGGTAAATTCATCTGTCTTTGGGTTAGACCTTTTTAAGCTTTGAAGCGATGGCCGTGAAACTTTGGGAAAATGTTCAACTATCGTTCGGTAATGATAATATGAATTCGATATAACTAAAGGAAAATATTTTAGTTATATGTTTTTAAACAAAATCGCATCCAGTAAAAAAAAGCTGATAGTGTTTTGCTAAATTTATGGAATTAGCCTAGATAGGCAAGTTTCAGGAAAATCGTTCGAGCTGAAGTGCGGAAATATTAAGGTCATCTAAATTCAACTCTAATATGAAAGGTTCTATATTTGACGCCGGAAGACGAAACAAGTAACGAACCCTAATTCATGTGAGATGCCCCTACTAATGCTTGCTGAACCAGAGTGTCGAGCCGATTATCGATCGTGCGAATCGTTAAAAAATATCCGCTAATTTTGGAAACATTGTAAAATGCTCTGAGACCTACCCCAAACATAAGTTGCGTTTCCGAACACTTTTTGAAAATGATACAGCCGTTTTGAGTGAAACTCCTTCCACGTGAATTTCAAGGTTCTACAATGCTTTTCCATCGATTTTGGATGCTATGCCTTGCAGTGAATTGGAGAATTGTCCTTCGGATTATAAGCTACTCCTCGACTGATTCATGGCGAAGCAGCCGAGCAGTTTTTTTTTATACAATAACGAATACGAAATGAGCACGTGTGGCAGTTATTCCAGTTATTCACACCTTTATATAAGAGAAGAGGGCCGGGGGGAGGGGGTGACATATGAGCCGACCACTACTGGACTACTGGAAGAGAGGATGACACTATAAATGCACCCTTTTAAAAATGACATTTATTCCTATTAGTGGCGCTTCGATTTTTGCTCATCTTGATGGAAAAATTAATTTCTGCGTAGTCATACACTTAATATGGTTGCGTCATATGTTTACTCCATGGAGCATCGCACATGCACCGAAGCCTCCCCCCCCCCCCCCCCCCCCCACCCCAATAAACAATACTGCCCGTCTACTTCACCAGACATCAGACTACTTCACCCAACGACAATTCTCAAATTCACAGTGCAGCACTGCAGCAAAAATCGATATGCTTAAATATTGCAGAACCTCCATTCAAATCGTTCATTATCGCTCTCGCTGCCTGATTAGCAATAAGGTATGAGGAAGTCCTCCCTGTCGAATAAACGACAGAGAGAAGCACGAAGCGCTAGAGAGGCAGCGCGAGGAAGGAATGGTGGGGCGAGTTGTATTCCCCGTGACTTCTGATTCACATGCATATCATTAAGTTGATATCGTGAATTTGGGATGCCTGTGGCGTGGATGGGGCTTAATTAACTATTGCACATCTCAGCTATCAGTTCAATATTGCATCAATTTTGAGCAATAGCGAAGCATACGAGTGACGTTAACTCAGACAAGACTCAGACAAACAAACCGGAATGGCAGACGATGTTTCTTAAACACTTTTTTGAAACGAAAACTTTGCCCATAGATTCCCTCTATTTCTGTCAGAACACGCCGATCTTGTCCGAGTCTCGTAGGATATGATAATTTGCATTCTACAACAGCAACAAAAACCTTTATTAAACGTGTCTCGGGGTATTTAGCATTGCTGCTTATTGGGGACACAACAAAAAAAAAAGAAAATTATAAATGTGAAGATAAATAAGTATATACTTTGTCTGTGGCGATCGGTAGACTTAATTTCACTAGAATGATTCATCCGATCTATTGTAAATTTTTAAACACTAAATTTTCGGTGGCCTCTGTCCACCTTCATCAGAGTAAAAATTGTGTTCGTTAAAAGATTAGCACGCGCTAGGATGTTTGTTTCCTAATGGAGGGATTATAAGCAGAAGAGGACTATAGATTATAGATCATAGATTATTTGAGTTTAAAAAAATTATATTCGTTAATTTAATGTTACCAGTGTTATTTTTTTCTTTATTCTTTTTGTTAAGTTTATCGTATTAATGTAGTGCGTTTGGTGTAAATAAAATATTCATCTAAAACAAAATAGTGGCAAAGGAAGGCGAGTGGGGTGTATATTTTGTAGGTTAAATAGATTAAACCTGAAGATTAATAACAATTTATTGGACTTCTTTTAATCAATTCTAGTTATTTCAAGTCATTGTAAAAGTGGTATCTTCACGTTGAAGCAGATTAATCTTGGTTGAAAACAGATTTAACCTGAAAACCAATTTAACCTACAACATGTATGCACACGGCAGTATGCAACAAATGTAGACGGCAGAATTGCACCCTGATTAGCCTCAATTGCATTTGGGCAAGCCTGAACAATAAAATAATGCTCCAGTTAGCCTGAGAATGCTCTGTTAACCTTTTTACAGTTACAGTCCGACCTCTATTAAGCGGCCACCCTCAGGACTTTGAAAAGTGGCCGCTTAATAGAGGTTAGCCGCTTAATAGAGGTACAATATAAATTGGATAGGGATGGCAGTTAACATGATTTTATTGCCGGACTCTGCAAAGCAGAATGCTTTTAAAACGTGAACATATTATGGCAATTCGCTACGTTCCAGCGCACGGGACACAAAGCTGGGAACAATAACGTGCAATTACTGATACAAAGAACGTTTTGAATTATATTGTTATGAATATTTCGTTTGCCGTCTGCTTCAGTCGTCGCAGTTCGTGCATACTCTTTAAATAAATGCATACATATATAGCGAGGGTCCTGCGCGGCCTTAAAACCAATTAGCCTAAACGTTTTACTTGTTTCCAGATTAAAGCAAGTCATAACTCAAGTGAGCACAAACTTGGACGAGTTCGAGACCCAAACAACAAGGACGTTCCCATAACAATTGACATGGATATTTCGTTTTGGGATAACATGAATGGTGAATATAAATTGAACGACGGCTGTGCAGTAAAATCGTGGTCGATCCCTCATCCAGACACATGCAAGCATGCTCACGTGATCATACCTCTAGCTGATGCCACACCGGAGTTCATTCATCCATCGACGAAAAGGACCTTAAAAGTTATCGCGACGGAAGTGTGTGGTATAGATGACTTCCGCTCGTTTTTTCCTGTCATTAAAATGTGTTTTGCCAGTGGAATTCACTCAAATGGGGTGGAAAATAGCATGATGCTTCCGAAAGCTTTGTATAGTAAAGGTCTTACAGTCAAGAAACCTTTCGCTCGCGTGGCTGATTTAAATGTGTGCTCTGTGCACACCAATAGCCCAGTTGCTATTGTAACAGGCGCAGCAAAGCGGACTGGGGCCTGTAGTGCCAAACGATTACATGAAATTGGATACAATGTATTGGTACACTACAACACATCTGCCACAGAGGCCACAGATCTTGTAAAGCAAATGAATAGGTAACTGTTTACTTTCAATTTACACCATTGTACGGTTAATCCAAACTTTTTAAAACACGTTTGGAAAACAGTTTCGAGAAGGACCGGCACAAGCAGATACCCGTAGATCAATTGCATCTCGATAAGCTGTACCACTGATTGATCGTTTGTTCTTCTAACCAAGTACAAAAAACTCTCATTTTCCCAGTGAAACCATAAGCAAATCCCAGTTCTAATTCTACCCCTTCAGCCCCCTCTACACTAACCTGAATGTTGCTTTCTAAATTGTTGCAGTGTGCGTTTAAATTCAGCCCGAAAAATCCAAGGAGACTTAAAACACGACACCCAGGAAACTTCGGTGAGGATCATTGAAGAGTCGCTAAGAGCCTGGGGACGACTAGACCTGTTAGTAAACAACGCCTCTCAGTTCCATTCAACAGAAGTTGGAAAAATACCACAGGACGAGTGGAATGGACTCATGGACGCAAACTTGACTGCTCCATTCTTACTGTCATCACAAGTAAATTGTCACAATTTATTTTGACTTAACGTACTTTCTTTGACGTATTCCAGTTTCTTAATCAAAATCACAAAACAAAATAGTTTTCTATGATTTTCATCTCTCTCGAAAGAAATTTGCGAGCTTTTCCGGCCTCAAGAATCCTCATGGGCCCGATGAGGATAAGTAAATAAGTAAGTAATGCGAGCTTTTAAAATCAGTGGTCAGTGCTTTTCAGTTTATTTCGCAGAATGATATTTATTCTACTTTTAGGCTGTGAAACGGCCCTCTTTTTTTCTTGTTGGGTCACTGATCCACCATTCTCATAAAGTCGTTACGAGCGAAAGGCTAAATTTCTAATAACTAAGTGCGCGAGTGACATTATGACTCAGACAAGACTCAGACAGACAAACCGGTATGGCGGACGCTTTTTCTAAAACACATTCTAAAACAGCCGGGGTTACTAAAACACTTTTTTGAATATAAAAATTCGCCTAGATTCCCTTTATTTCTTGCAAAGTACACTGATATTGTCTGAGCCTCTTGGGGGTATAATCACTTGCATTCTATTTTTGAACCTCGCGAACTTTGCTATTCACCACGAATGTCGGCTCCCTTTTGACTGTCTAACCTAATATCCTCTACAAGTTTCTTTATCAAATTATTTCTTGCCGCACTTTAAGCATCGTTCTATTGACAATTTTGTTTTATTCTATTTTTGGCCGCTTTTCCTAGCCTGAGGGTTTCAGGTGGGTGTATTATGAACCTTGTGGATATTCATGCTGACAGACCGCTGGTCAATCACTCAGTTTACTACATTTCAAAAGCGGGCCTGCGCATGTGCACGATGGCGCTTGCCAAGGAATTCGCACCTTTTGTCAGAGTCAACGGCGTGGGCCCCGGAGCTATCTTGTGGCCTGAGCAGTGGATGGGCGTAACCGTGGAAGCTAAAAAGGCAGAAATTCCTAAAAAGGTTCCCTTGAATCGCGAGGGTGAGCCTAATGATATCGTAGATGCAGTGCAGTTCCTTGCTTGCTCGGCGGGGTACATTACTGGGCAGGTGATTAATGTCGATGGCGGCAGATCTTTGAATCAGTAGTGCAGTGTAGTTAGCGCATTCTATTGAGGGTCCCCCAGGGGTTTCAGGGAACACGGGAACATGGCCATTAACTTTTTGGGAACATTAGACTAAAAGGAACATAAAACTGGGAGCACGGGAACAAAAGCATATAGTAGAGAACATGGGCACCAAATTGAAGAATACTTTTAGGAACACGGGAACACAATACAAATTTTGCTGGGAACAATCAAAAGTGGGTTATCAGGGTCTTAAATTTATCCGTAAAGTAGTCGCAACGATTTAGATTTAATTTAGTTGAGTTTTTGGATCAGCTTTTTCATGCAGAAGGATTTTATTCTGTTCACAGACGTCGGAGGAATGAACGAACGCGTTTTTCTCTCCCGGTTCAAGACAGCTCGCACTTGCATAGCTGCTCAAAAAATGTGAAAAAAGGAGCTGTGATTTCATTTACGATAGGAATTATTACTCGATGCATTTGGGCAACACGCAAGCTGACGTCTCCCCGTGGCAATATTTTACAATAGTTATAACGTATAGAAACCTTAATAAAACGAACATCGTTTTAAACTCTTGCATTGTGTATGGTGTAGTGTATGAAATTCAAAATTCTATAAGGCGACAATGCGCAACCCGTTTACCAACTTTTAAATTCCGGTCATTCTGGTTTTTGGCCTTTTTGGTTTCTTTAGCTTCGCCTTGTGCTTCTAATAAAAGAAGTAGCTCAGCCTCGTCCCCAGGCAAATTCGTGCTGTGCGAGTGATCGGAGGAGGCAAACTTGACGGGTTACGTCACATCCTAACTTTCCAGGTACGACTGGGGACGAGGCTGGAATTAGCTATAATGGATCTTTTTTTTTTAGCTTCGTTTGCTTGTTGTCCCATTTCAGACCACGTGATGTTACCCTTGAGAACACGATAAGATAAATTTCATATAATAATAGTAATAATAACTTTATTTATCCTGGTATAAAACCGGTCAGTCGATCAAGATATAGATTGACTGGTATTAATCGGTCACCAGTATAAAAAGCATGAAAAAAGTCAATAAAGAATTACAGGAATAGAATTTACAAATTACAAATCTAAAATGTATAAATTATATACAAAAAATTTAACATTACATTGTACAAGTGTGATTTGCACTATCCATATTTATTAGGTAAGTGAATGTTTTGCCTTTAAATTGTGCAAGTGTTGTGAGCTCTCGAACCTCTCTTGGCAGTTTGTTCCAGGCACTCGCAGCCGAAAACTTAAACGAGGTCTGTCCACATTTGGTCTTAAATTGTGGTAGATCTAATAATGTTGGATCTCTAAAGGATCGACAATGTCTCTGTAATCGTTTCATTAAGTAACCTGTCAACTGCTTAGGGCAGTTAATGTTGTTAATTATCTTGTAAACATATTGTAGCTTGATGAAAAGGCGTCTACTGTGAAGTGATAATAGCTGTAATTTAGCGCGCATCTCCGCGCAACCTTGTATTATCCTCTATGAAAATCATACCACAGGAAGCCCAAATCTTGATTTCATTAAAAAGTAAGCATGTACAGTTGGACCCGAGCACCACTTCTAATATAATTTGGTAGGGTATAAGCGTGCCAAATTTCATGCCTTTATCACTCTTGTAACGATCAAGTCGTTAAGCCACCTAACTGTTTCAAGGAAATCTGCAAATGGCACGAGACGTTATGGACGTGTGTTTGCAAGTGGTAGAAAGCAACAAAATTAGGCTCGACAGCTACACTGTCAGGAACAGTGTATTGATCATATCCTGGATTACCTTTCGGGATTTCTGACAACATTTGTCGAAACAGCTGTACATCCACCTACCCCACCCCCTGTGAGTTAACAGTATTCAAAATGAGATCACTTCTATGAGTATTGTTTTCCTACTCTCAATCGTCTGCTGTATGCATGGTACCTTACATTTCATGCTTTTTAATGCAGGAGGGTGAGACATGTGCACAAGATGATAGCCAGTGCAGCCTGGAATATCAGTCGGAGCTACAGTGAATGTATGTGGTGACGAACGGATATTGGCAAAATATTCATTCTCCTTGAAGTCATTACGCTTTGAAGTTATTACAAATTGAAGTGATTATATATATTTTTTTTTTTTTTGGGGGGGGGGGGGGGTGTTAGCCAACAGCTTGCTTCAATAATCCTTGCTCCAACTCTTTTGTGGGGCAGGGGAGATAAGGCAAGCGAAGTCTGGAGATATTAGCAGCCGTTAGATTATTTTATCAATCATTTACACAAATACCAACTAACATGCTTTTATTATCCAGCATATTTTACTACACCCTACGGTCTTCGTGAGGTTAAGATTAAAATCTTGACCTCGCAGTGTTAACATTTCTTTGATTACTGTACTGGACTGGCCACTTGTTATGATAACACCACCAGAACCTTTCCTCGAACGTCCATCATGTCCTTAATTTGTACAACGTTCTTTGGCTATGGCTAATTTTACTTCTCCGTTTACATTCAACAGCTCTCCACATGGGACATTTCTTATTCTTCTTGGTTCACTTTACCATTTGATAACTTCGCAGAACTTCTATTACAGATCCTTATTTAATAATTCTGGAAGTAATTATTTACGTCTTTTTTTCAGGTAGCCGTGGTATTCAGCTTACTAGCTATTTATTTATTTTACTTGGAAACTCTGTGACAGTCTTAAAACGGTAAAAACAAGTCATTTCTTTAACCAAGTAAAAGCAGAAGTTCCTAATTATAACAGTCATTTGTAGTTATAACTAAATTATCTTCGTCATTTTCTTTGCAAACATGCACGTTAAATGGAAAAAAGACCCCCCCCCCCCCCCCTGTATTGCACCGATGTTATTAAAAAGGCGAAAAAAGTGCGTCGATAACACGCACAAAAAATCTCTTCAAGCTTCGATAGCGGCCAATGAATCCACTGTTCAGTTCAGCTTGAAGATTTTCGTTCTGAAAAAAAATAAAATAAAAAAAGAACAAATCAGTTTTATGATACAGGAGCAGATTATTAGATTCCGTTTACTTGATTTTTATTTTGAGGCAACAAATTCAAAACTGAGCAATAACCAATAATTTGTTTGAGACAATTCGCCCTTCCAACCAGTTCTTGTACATCAAGAATGAGAATGGCTCATCGGGTTCCTCATACTGGCTTACGAGCGACAGAACTTTACGGGACAGGACATTTAACCCATTAGTTTGTCAGTGTTAAGATAGAGTGATTCCTACGTAACGCAAGCATACGTAGTTTTCTCCAGAGCGCGAGAAGTTTCAGTAAACGTCTTGCCTTGGAGAGGTCCTGAACCGTTTTGCCGCGGTTTTGACTGATATATATTTTGCTTCAATTGTGCCTACTTTCAAGGTATTTCTTCTTGAAAAAAATTCATATGAGAGTAAACTGTGAACATGCCCTTCTGTTTTAATTTGTTTGCTGGTTTTATCAGCACCCGCTATGTCGGTCATGAAACGAGATGATGTATCGATTAGCTACTTACTTGTTTCTTTAGTGTCTCGATAGTCCTGGAAGTAAAAAAGAAAAGGAAAGTGTTAGCAATGAAGAAAATCACTTTACTGCTTACAATTGGTTCACATAGAAGAGTAGCTTTACGGATAGCCTGCATGTTTCCAAGATGGATTTCTTAACTTGTTTCAAATTTGCCTGTCTCGCGCATCACTCGCTTGTAAGTCCTTTCTGAGGATAACAATTTTATCTAAAAAATTCATCTTTTCAGGCAAAGATTTGGCGACTGTAAGCCCTGGTCCACACTAGCGACATATAAACGACAGGGTCACGAAAAATTAATATAGAAAAAAAAACTTCATGTGGATGTTTTATGTCACCAGTGTGAACAACACAACGTAACGACAAAGTATAGGAACATGATGATATAAGCATAACGACATAAGGAAAAAAAGTGATTTTTCCTTTGCATCATTACGGTCCATGTCGTTATGTCGCGACGACAACGACAATGGCAGAAGAAGCTTCTCTAGCATTCGAAGACCTAATCACGGTTTTGCGAGCTGTTTCCATAATGAGCTACAATGAATTAGTATCGAACTATAATTCATTCGTTTATTTGTCTTACAGACCATAGCAGAATGTTACTTACTCTTTCATCTCAGCTTTCGTTTCTTTGTTAGCCTAAACAAAAAAATGAAAGAAATTTAAGAAGCAAATAAGGATGTCAAACGAAGCGTGAGAAACGACAAGAGGAAGTACATTGCAGACCTAGCAAAAGAGGCAGAGACTGCCGCCAGCCAACACAATATGAAAACACTTTATGATACAACAAAGCAAATGTCAAGTAGGTTCAAGGCATCTAACCATCAGATTAAAGACCTAAATGGACGCCTGTTAACAATGACTGAGGATCAGAACAAACGATGGGTCGAGCACTTTCAACAGCTTCTTAATAGACCCCCTCCAATGAACCCTCCAACATTACCACCTGCGGACCAAGAACTAGACATAAACTGCGAATCCCCAACTGAAACAGAAGTTAAGAAGGCAATTAAATCACTAAAGAACAACAAGGCGGCAGGCCCAGATGACATCCCGGCGGAGTTACTGAAAGCTGATATTGACACCTCAGTGCACATGCTACACGGTCTCATAGGAAAGATCTGGGATCAGGAATCTATACCATCAGAGTGGAAAGAGGGTCTTTTGGTGAAGTTACCTAAGAAAGGCGACCTAAGCTTGTGTAAGAACTATAGAGGAATCATGCTTTTGTCAACAGCAGGGAAAGTTCTAAATCGCATTATCCTTGAACGCATGAGGGAAGCAGTGGACGAGACACTACGAGATAATCAGGCGGGATTTAGACAATCCAGATCAACATCAGACCAAATAGCCACCCTTCGTATAATCGTAGAACAATCACTTGAATGGAGGACCCCACTCTATATAAATTTTATAGATTACGAGAAAGCATTTGACAGCCTGGATAGAAACACCTTGTGGGACCTGATGGCCAGCTACGGAATTCCTGGAAAGATCATATCATTAGTAAAGAACACATATGAGGGCACAAGCTGTCGCATTTTGCACGATAGTCGTTTAACCGAAAAGTTCAGTATTAAAACAGGTGTAAGGCAGGGATGTCTGTTATCACCGTTCCTTTTCCTTCTTGCCATTGATTGGGCAATGAAGGAGACAACATCTGACTCTAGGAATGGCATACAGTGGACCCTTGTAGACCAACTCGAAGACTTGGCACTTTTGTCTCATACCCACTCCCAGATGCAAGCAAAAACCTCAAAACTTAAAGCCATCTCATCAAAAGTAGGACTCAAAGTCAATACCGACAAGACAAAGATCATGAGGGTGAATAGCAAGTCCAATGAGCACATCAGTATAGAAAATCGTGACATAGAAGATGTAACATCCTTCACATAGTTAGGGAGTGTCATAAACATCACTGGAGGAACGGACGAGGATGTACTGGCAAGAATAGGGAAAGCACGTAGCGCATTTAATATTCTAGGGAACATCTGGAGATCGAGGGAAATAACAACAGCCACTAAAATTAGAATATTCAATTCAAATGTTAAGCCCGTACTACTCTATGGTTCAGAAACATGGAGAATGACAGAGAAGACCGTGTCAAAACTACAGACCTTCATAAACAGATGCCTGCGCAGAATCCTCCAGATTTACTGGCCAGATACTATCAGCAATGCTACCCTATGGGAGACTACAGGTCAACTACCCGTCAAAGAACAGATTAAGAAAAGAAAGTGGACATGGATCGGGCATATACTTAGGAGACCAAACACTTGCATAGCCCGACAAGCACTTGGCTGGAACCCTCAGGGAAGTAGGCGGAGAGGAAGACCACGAAACACCTGGAAAAGAGACACGGAAAGGACCATCCAGCTAAAAGGCTACACCTGGAATCAGATTGAACAGATGGCCAGAGACAGAGGAGGGTGGAGGCGCTTTATCTGTGGCCTATGCTCCGATACGGAGTACTAAAAGGCATCATATATTGCATCTGCTAACAAGCTAACTGTATAACCTCGTTTTCAAGCTTCTTAGGAACGAGTTTCATTTGGTATATAGGATTCATATAGTAAGAAAGCAATTTGCATGTTTATATATATAAGCAACTGACGGTTGAAACATTTACCTTGATAATTTTGCCTCGTCTGTCGCTGCTCGCTTTGTATGCTCTAAGGCGCTGAGATATTGTTTTGTTGTCTTTCTTGGTCTTTTCCAGACTGAAAAAAAGGATCATTATTACGTATACATATATTATGTCTTGTTATCATAGCGAGTCGGTTTCTTTTCTTTTGCGTATAGATTTACTACTAAATTGATAAATAAGTCGTTATGAGTAATCTTTGCTTATAGACAGCAAAAGAGTCCTTTTCTCGTGAATTGTTCTTCAATCGGTTAACGGAACGTGCGAAACGCTTTGGGCGTCGGCCTCTCGTCCGATAACCGCAAGCGTTCGCAAAGAAACCTGACTGTTTTGTAACCTACATTGTAAACTTACTTTGCCATAGCTTTCTTGAGGGAGAGCTTACATTCATCGGCGAAGAGCCTGTACTCGTCAACCTAGAATTTAGAGTTATGAAAAAAATATTCTTGAATGAAAAAAGTAACTCAAGAATCATTCGTGCGCTCTCTTGCAGACGGCACATTAGTACTGGTAACTAACTCATTTAAAGGGATAAACCAGAAATGCAAGTGAGGTTACCTCGCTTTGTAAAGCTGCTTTCTCCTCTGCGTGTTCACTGTGCAAATAGCAAAAAAATTAACGAGTACTCTTAGTATGGTATCTTCTATCAGATTACTGACAGCTTAAAGAGAATGAGTATTTTGAGAGCCTAGTGGCTAGTCACCCCGGTGGAAAAGGTCTTAGTAAGAGTGAAGTAGCCCGTCCAGAAAGACTGTAATGGCCACGCCCTGGCGTAGAATTCCAATGCTAAATCTAATGCATGACTCCTACTAGCTATGGGTGGAGGCGGGTAGGGCATGGTGGGGGAGGGGTACGGATTTTGTTTTGTCTCGATAGTTTTGAATTCATGGTAAGTGATTCCTGTTTTGGAAGGGTGGAAAGAAAGAATGAAACAAGCCAAGGTTTTTTCCTTTTTCAAGTGTAAAGATCTGTACTGTCAGTTCCACTTAAGCATACCGGTCATTTAACTTGTTGCATTTAAAGGGTCTTAAGCAAGATTTCCTTGGCAAGCAAGTTTTAAAGGGCAAACGAATACAGATTTCGCTTCATGATCACTTGACTCTTGAAAATAAAAACAAGGTCTGTAGGAAACTACTTTTCTATTTCATCAAGGTAGTGAACTCTAACTTACAATGCAGTTGAGAACATTTGGCGCTCCGTCTTGAAAAGGGAAACAAGAAAAACTAAGTTAGAAGAACATAAATTAATAAACTGACTTAGGTAAATAATTTGTAAATTTACCAGTAATTTGTAAAGTGCATGCTAATAACCTTGATTACTTAATTTATGTTTTGACCAAGAATAAATTAAAGAGATATAACGAAATTGCTCGAGAAATTATGATGAAATGCTGATATTAAGTGAACTAAGAAACGAAATTCAAATAATTGTGGCTATCTCCGCCACGAGCGGGTACGAAAAACGACATCCCGTGCCTTGATCGGCTACTCGACTCCCATTCGGGATATCCCGCTGGATCACAAAAGTTACATGTTCTCCATGCCGTAAAATAAATCCTTTATTGAAAAAAAGATTGTTCTCTCAAGATAGCAGAATTTGAGATTATGAACCTCCAGTGCGGTCCATAAGTTACATTATTTCCTTTGCTGCACTTAACTGATACAACTGTTTTCCACTCACCTCATTATTTAATGCTCGACAATGTTTTATTTCAATTTCTTGTTCAAAATTCACGTCTTGAAGCTTCGCTTTCTCTGACATCAGACCAGCAACTTTATCCTGAAGGTTGGAGACTTGATTATAAAGCTCCACAACTTCATTTTGAAGTTCCCCAGCTTTATTCCGAGCTTCCGTAAGTTTTCTGCAACGAGAAAAATGTTACTTTGACGATGCTATCAAGATGAAGTCAAGCTGAATTTAGAAACGGCGGTTGATAAGATGATGTATGTGACGTCATTGTCATTACATCCTCCATATCTCTGAAGTCAGTGCATTGATTCTGTGTGACTGTGTCTAGCAGTTTGAATCATAACAGTGATATGTAAAGAGCTTCACGTATCCTTGTGATTCATAGGAGGTATAGGGTCGAATACCAAGGAATAGAGAAGCCGTATTATACTATCTCGGACGCAAAAATTTATAACCGCATCGAATAATTAACATCGACATCCCTCTTAGTCAGAATGCAGTTTGTTATATCAACAGATCTACGAAATCACCTACCTGGCATGATTTTCATTCTTACTCCTTTCTTCCTAAATTACCAGATAAAAAAAAACACGAAATGATTAGCCCTAATGTGTTTCAAATAGCAGGAGTATATTTATTTAGAATAGGAGCCCAAGTTTTCAATGAGCGAATTATCAATAGGCCTACATACATACATGATTTATTTGATAAAGCACTGCAGGTTGAAGGATTGGCAAGACGTTAAGTCTTGATGTGAACAGGATACGTAGAGGTCCGCAGACAATTGCATAAGGGCGTTTACAAACGACAAACCTTAATGTCACACTCTGTATAAGTGATGCCTCCGAAGCACTGGCACTAATGTGTTTGTCCTCGTCTTATTCAACAATATCGTTTCTGAGTTTACATTGGATCGTTGAGGCATTGGATGGAGCCTTGACTGCGTGTAGTGATAAAGTAGAAAAGCCTTTTAAGCCCAACTTGCTCACTGCTTTCGGCGCTCAACTCCGCTTTCTGTAGAAACCTTGAAGAAAATGAAACGAAAAGTCCGCTAAAATACAAAGCCGCGGCAAAACAAGAAGGAAGTTAGAAAAGTACTATGGCTACGACCACAGATTAGTGAACATTTTACACCATCTTATAAATGCATTGTACGTTAACTACAGTTATAAATTTAAATTTTTCAATAGTAATAAAAAATATCTTACTGGGCCATGACTTCCTCCTTTTCGTTCTTATGCTTCTTTATCTGCGAGAAAGCAAACAACAATTTTAGTTTTGTAGACTTAACACAATTTTTCCAGTGCCATAAAAGCTCTATGAAACTTCCAATTCTTTGTTACGGCTATTCCCCTCGAATCCTTCTCTTGACATTACGCTTAAAATAACTCCTTTCTTCTGGTTACAGCAAACATGCATTATAATAATATTTTTACCTCGCTTTTGAAGTGCCTAACTTCCATCCGCTGCTTTGTAATGTTCCTGATAAGAAAATAAAACAGCGCAGCTCCTTATCTTCTTCACAGACCCGAAAGCCAAGAATGGAAAGGTAGCGAGAAGGGGTATTGATTAATTCTTCTATTTGGGCAATTATCTGGAGACTTCAATTTTTTCTTCGCTGGGTTTTTTTTGCGATAAACGTTAAAGCAATAACGGTGCAAAGGGAATGCCCATATACTTCGAGAATTCGCGTTTTGAATCGCTTAGTGTTTAAGGTATAGCATCGTTTAAATCTGACAAATTAGCCAAGCTTGTTAAAACAAATCTAAACGTTACGGTTCGTTGTAATAAAACAGCCCCTTCACCCCGGCATTCGAAACCAGGTCTGACATAATTAGGTGTCGCTTGGATATCAGACCCTTACCATCTGAGCTGGTGACGAACTTTTGTCTTTTATTTGATAATTATATTCTTTTGTATTTTTATATGAAATCATTGGTGTTGCTTTGTTTTAACTGACAGTATAAATGATTTCTTTACTCACTCTTTCTGTTGACGAACTTTGACGCAGAGTTGGTTGTTTCCTTCCTTCTCTTTAGCAAGCGCTTCCCTTTTCGCTCTGCAGAAAGGAGATTGAAAAATAAATTAATAGTTTTTACGCCTTGTCCCATTTTTTTTTTATTTTTGCCAGCGCACACAGAAACAATATATACAAACGTATATACTATAACGTATATCTGATGGTTGTTATTTGACATTATTTATACTTACGCAAGCCCCTTTTTTAGATTTGCCATTTTTTCGCGTTGAGACGCTGTAAGTTCTTCCAGTCTCTGCAATTAAAAATGACATTTGAACGTAAAATTCATCAGAGTGTGAATAGTCACAGATGTCTAAATAACCTCAATTTTTCTAATTGAAAAAGAAAGTTTTCCGATTCTGATTAATTGTAGAGATATGTTTGTAAAGTGTTCACAAAGAATTGGGCATTGCTGTCAGCGGTACCGCAGGCCCAGCCCAGAAGCCTGTATACCCGTAACATTGTGTGGATTGATTGATTGATTGATTGATTGATTGATTGATTGATTGATTGATTGATTGATTGATTGATCGATTGATCGATCGATCGATCGATTGATTGATTGATTGATTGATTGGTATTGACAATTAATGACATAACTAACCTGTATCTGAATTTCTTCCCTGCTCTTTGCTGGCTTGTTTGGCCATGACTCCCTACATGATTGCGTGAGAAGAGAAAATAAAGTAACATTATTTTAAGTCATACAAAATATTTGAAATGTAAGGAATATCCGATGTAAAGCTAAATGGTGCATGTAGAGTTTTTCCATCTTTCAGTTGTAACACGAAGCGCGAAAATAACTCAGCCCTAGCCGCGCAGAAAGTCAATCGTTATTTGAATCAGTGACACAGTGAGCGGCACCCAACGACTGCAAACTGACATTAGGAGAAAAATGTTCAGCCGTTCAGAGGCCGATATACTTGTTTTGGCGAAGTCCAGAGAAGCAAGAAGAGGAAGATTAATGTTTTATAGAGTGTTTTCACTCACGTGGCCAGCGGCCGTATTGGTTTACTAAAACAAAAGACGATTTTTGCATAAACATTGAGTTTAAATGCCGCAGGAATGGCTGGGTACACCAATATGGCCGCCGTTTCTTTGTTTTGGAACACCAACATGGCTGCCCTGATGTCACATGAAAACACTCTATTGTGCCTCCACCTTTGCCATTTTTTCTTGTCATTCCTCTGTTGAACCTCAATAATAGTTCATAGCATATTTTCTTACCTTTTAAGCAAATGAATTGTTGTAGTTTGTTTTTCTTGGCCGGCCGCGGCTTTAAATTTTACAGTCTGAATATATTAATTAAAGAACAGAATGTAAATTATTACTTTTTTAAAATGTTATTTGCTTACTGATTGACAAATTAAATCCTTTATGAAATTTAGAAAACAATTCCGAAAATTTCCGTCTACTCCGAAGAATGCCCGCCAAACATTTCCGAAGATTATTGACGACTTTTGATAACTCCCGAGGGGCATCCAAACATGTTTCGACTAAATGCCGACAGGGTGAATGGCTGACAGTCCATTGCCATGGTAACGTTTCGCACCTGAAAAATCCCGACCAAAACCAAACTCAAATCGAAAAAAAAAAAACAATGTATTAAACCGCTTTAGACTTATTTTTTATGTTTAAGCGTTTACCGATATTTTCCTCTGCTTCTAAATTCCGATCGATTTCTGGCGTGCGAGTTTGAAAAACGAATGTTTGCAATAAATAAGTAGAAACTTTTGTTAGCAAGAAAATATTGAAAATCATACTGTAATTTTGGAAAAGCGCATTCATAGAATATGTGTATTTTTTCGTTCAAAGAATGAAAATCAGGATGATTCTCTCCAATCTGAACTGTTTAAAAATTTTCATGGCTTTGCGCGCAAACGCAAGAAATCCTTTTTCAATTCTACTGCGCAAAAAAATGCTATACTCTCAACTAAACAGCGCTCCCGCCTACTTGTGAACAAACTCTGCTATCTCTTAAATTACGTACCTGACTTGGTGCAGTCTCCGAAAGTAAAACTATTTCCCTTTGTTCAGTGAAATCTGTTGAGAAAATTCGTGACATGTCCAGTGAGAAAACTCAAAGTGCAGCAAGAGACTGCGGTAAATTCTGCACACAAAAATAAAACAAATACAAAACCGAGAAATTACGCAAATAGGTCACAGTTTATTTTACCGTCTTGGATAGCAGCCATAGTGTGTCACTCTTGATGCAATGTTTCTCTTTGTTTGCGGTAAACAGCGGTCCAAATTTTAATGCAACTGATTCGTTGTAAACCTGATCTGATTCCGAGTCGGACTTTTGCATTCATGACGTAATAAAGGACTACACGCGCCTTATTAGGAGGAGCGCGCGCGCGCTTGCACGCACAGCTGCCACGCAATCTTAACGAGTTTTTAAATAACGAACAACGTTATTCGGAAGTCCAAAGACTTTATCAATAAAAGCAGCCTGTTTTGAGATTAATTTCTTCTATAATACAGATTATATTTCTTTTTTTTTTTAAACGCAACTTAATATCCCACCCTCGAGTTCGTAGTTTGAGCAGTAAATTCTCATTTCATGTCTTAGTATCTTTCGAATACTTTGTGTTGAGAGAATTTAAGTTTTACCATCAACCTCTTTATCCTACTTTCCTGTCGTCTCCATTTCGATCAATAAAACGTTGAAAAATAACAGCGCTAATAATTATTACACCATCATAACGAAGCAAACTACAAAAGTAAACTATTTATTCGTAGGTAATACTTGTCTCATTACGGTTTAAAAGAAAACCACGAAAGTTGGTCGTTTGGTAACAACATACTGAACAAAGAAAACCATGAGTGTACTTGCCTCTCTAAATTAACTCTTTATTACCACGTTATGGTATACATGGATTCGACTGGGCAATTCGAAGCAGGAGAGAATGCCTTGGGATGGTAAGATAGCGCCTTCATTTTTGGCGTCTACGACAATTTTGTGATGGCGTAAAAACATTTCCTGTCGCGGGTTTTTACCGACTTTTTTGGCTTCTACACTATAATTATTGAATAAAACAACGCTATATAGACATTTAAAAAAGAACAGTTGAACTTGTATTACTGTCAAACCGCGGACAGTAGGCAAGGTCCCAAAACTATTTTGCTTTAAATATTTATATACATATATGTGACGAGGCTTTAAGATCAGCCGAATTGCTAGAGTATACTCGTCTGTTTCACAAAAGCTTTTAATTAATTCGTAATCAGCCCGTCTTTAAATGTAGAACCTACGAAGTCCGTTTTTTCTTACAACGTTATATTTTTATGATTTATCTATAGATCATGAACATAGTCGAAGAAACTTTGCATTATTTTGTAAGCATAATACTCGAAAGTTGCGCGCATTGTGTCGTTGTTACGCTAGATTAAGTAATATGCCAGCACAATATATGTGCATGTCACTTTGGGATTCTGTGCGCCCTGTGTCCAAAGCTTCAAAATGGCTGTGAGAGCAATGGAACTTAAATTTAATTTATCTGACTAACAAATGAAGGAAACAAAGCTATGTATTATGCTGTCACTGATGCAATAGGAGTTTGGCAACACGAAAAAAAAAAATACAAACCATTTCTCAAGGGTGGATTATCGGGGGTGGAAGCGGAATCATTTGACTTTGGATATTCATGATTCCTGTCTTGTTGTACCTAAATGATTCATGATTCATATAAATTTCACTCGATATTCATGATTCACTTTTCATCCAGTTTTTAAAATAACTTTTACCAGTTTCTGTTGTTTTCTGTTTTTTTTTTTTTTGTTTTTTTAGTGTACCAAATGGAGACTTTGCTAGTATGGAATTAATATGCCGGAAATCCGAAGTAAAATATTTTCTCTGATTTCTGTCCTAAAATTATTTCTAAAATATTCAATGTGGTAACATACCTAATCACAATCAAGTTCGCAAGAGATGAAGATATGAAGCCAAGGGTTCATTCGCGTTTTGGGTGTTTTCCTTTAGGGGGGTCTGGGAGCCTTCTCCCCCAGAAATTTTTGAAAATAAGTTGTAAAGAAATGCTTTTTCCGGCCATTTCTGAGATGTATTTGTCAAGAAGTTTAGTAGTTTACATTCTATATTCACACGCCTCCAATATCGATAGAACTGATTCATGATTCTTCTAGCCATCTTCCGTTATTCATGATTCCCAAGTTTTAAACACGAAGATACATGATTCCTACCAATTTTACAGCCATGATTCATGATTCTGCTTCCACCCCCGATGGATTAAGTTTGACTTAACCAAGTTGAGTTGTGGTGTAACCAAACCACTTGTCAAAACATGCATCGAGAGGGTCATCCGTGACCATGTACACCTGCTCAAACAAATGCTTCCCTTGAAGTCTTTTGCCCAGCTCTGTGGCCTTCTTTGTAGGGGTGTCGATGGAGACTACTGGGGGAGGCTCCCCGTGTTGGAGAAGCTCTTCAAACACTGCTTTCAACAACTTTTCTGCAACTGGTTCGGAATCTGCAAAGAGTGGCCCTATTTTGTAACCTTCTTCTTTGACAAACGTCGGCCGGGCAACTATATAACCTACGATAGAATCTTCGCTGTTGATGGCTACGCGTGCGTGACTACCTGTCACGCGAAGCCATTTCGACAAGAACGCGTGACGTTCGAAACCAAACACTGTGGTGTCGTATCGGAAAAGCGCGTCCAGATTCACGTCTTCACTGCATTTGATTTTTACGGAAGAGCTCTCCGATGCTTCAGAAAGGCAGGATATAGCAGTTGGAAGGTGAAAGATGAAATGTGCGCCGTAAAACAGACTGCGAAATCCTTTACGTTCGTACAGTTCCTCCATTTCGAGCAAAGCTGATGTTCCTATGCTCCGAGACGACTTCGCACTTGCCTTAGCGGCGTCAAAAATTTTCCTACCATATCCCTTTCCTCTGTATTCCTTACTCACGTAAAAGCAACCACCGAAAACAAGGCTGTCACCGTATTTAGTCGCGGTAACACAACATATAGGTTTCCCGTTCAACTCGCCAACAAAAGCCGAAAATTGATCACAAGCCAGAAAACATTCGGCATCTTTCAGACCCGGCCGCCAGCCTTCCCTTACCATCGCATTTATTATGACGCTATCAAACTCCTCTTCCGTCTTGATGAGGCGAATTTTGAACTCGTCCGTCGCGGATAAGCACGTAAAAGGTTTGACACACTGCGTGCAGAGTCTTTCTTTAGAAAACCTATGACGCCAGTTATGGGCGAGTCGGAAGAGACT
Organism: Meandrina meandrites; assembly: GCA_963693305.1. Classification (NCBI taxonomy): domain Eukaryota; kingdom Metazoa; phylum Cnidaria; class Anthozoa; order Scleractinia; family Meandrinidae; genus Meandrina; species Meandrina meandrites. The sequence goes on along the minus strand of OY855907.1, from coordinate 27,455,957 downwards.
GATAGAGCGGCAAGCAGGAAAGCCGCGAGATGCGAGAAATGCCATTTACTCCTCAAGCAAAGCACAGCACAGCCGGACAGGGGGCTTTCACATCAAACCAGAGATGAATAACGTGAATCTATAAACATTGTTATTATATATGTGTGCGTGTGCGTGTGGCGGCCATTTTGAATTTTGAATACCCGGTCATCAGCTGATCACATGTGATCATGATGCGAGGTCTGGAACTGAGAATTTCCCGGCCGCGCCAGACCCTATGAATTATTTTTTCAGACTCAGATAGCCATTGCAGGGACCAGCTGTGGGAGTTCGACTTGACGGCTGTTTGCCATGATTTTGAAGCACTGAGGCTATGCATGGTTTGTTTCAAGCAATAAACTATTGTATCTGAAACATTTCTAAGAAATGAAATTAACAATGCACATTGATAGACATATCATTTTAGTATAAAATTAATTATACAATTAGTACATTATAAGTAGTCTCCTTCACAGCCGTCATTTGGGTTGTCACAAAGCGCTCTCCCCCATGACAGCTGCAAAGGAGACTAGTACATTAGCTACTGATCTTTGCAGCAAAAATATCACATATCATGGTATGTTCACCTAATGACGATGGCGATGAGAGATTGTCAATTGGGTTTTGTAAAACCAAAACCAACACTGGCCAATTGAAAAGGATACAGACAAATTCCAGTGAACCAATCAAAACTGAAAAAATATGTAGCTCGCTCGAAGTACGAAAAAGCACGTGCCAGTCATGCTTAGTTTTGGTTTCACTTCTGATTGGTTGAGAAAAAGGCACAATCACTTACTGTAGCAATATAAAACAAAGCAGACACAAAGTGTATGACTGTGAATTATGGCAGTCTTGGGGTCGCCCACTACCTCTCGGAACGAGTTACTTCATTGGTTCATAAAACAATAGACAACAGATCATAACAATACCCCTAGCCCTAGTGAATAACAATAGAGGTAGTGTTTACAGCGGACGAATGAAAATAGAGGTTCCAGAGAGGTAGTGTCTTACTGCAGTCTTGAGGTACATCCGAGTGTTGTGATTGGTTCTTTCTTGATTGGGATTTTGCCATGCAGACTGTTTCCATGGAAACAGTCATAAGCTGTGTATCAGTTTTTTGTTTTCGAAAGCTGGCAAATCAAAAATTTGCAGCTAAAATAATAAAATAATAAACTACATATAATAAACTGCAAGCTGTACCGGGGAATACAATACTCAGGCCCTTAAAGGGGAAGTCTCACCAAGATTTAGCATAGCTGAAAATCCAATCATGTGGTTTGTATTGGTGGGAAATCCACTAATAGTTGCCAAACCTTAATAAAATGCACTGTACTCAGGTCGCAAAACTGGTGTGGTTGTGGATGGGTAAAATTGAGGTGGTCTTAAATTTGAAAATGTCGGGCCGACATTTTCAAGTTTGACAGTGTTACTTGCACATATTATAGAGTCAATTTATGCCTTTTTTGGTGTATAAAGGTTGTCTTGTTGATCTGTGAGTGCACCTTTATAATTCTAGCATAGTTTACACAAAAACTTAAAGACCACTCGTGATTTATATACTGCCCCTTTAAATGGTAGTTTTTGTACAGTTTTTGCCATGACCTTGGGCCAATATTCCTGAGCACAGCCCTGGAACTTGGTTAGTAGGAGCTTATTATAACAACGTGGTTATTACACTTAGCCTAATACATTTCTGGCTGCTGAAACAAAATTAATCAATGTTGATTATCAACATGTACATCACGATACCGATAAATTTGATAGAATATTTTCTTCAAAATAATTCCATAACCATAGGAAAGGTATATGCTAAAATTTAATTTATTATATTCATGATCAATATTCAGCAAAGGACTACTGGGGTTTTTATGATTTATACAACTTTACTAAGCACTTTTTTGCTGTTTAAAAGGGAAGAATTATATCTGGTCACGTACAGGGGAAAGGAATATTTACATCAGAGTATGGATAATTAAGCCAAACTCAATGGGATTGTTTTGTTGTTTTACTTCCACAAATTTAATGGCATTTTTGTATATATATTTTTAGGACTTTGCACCTGGGGAATTGTCTCATTGGTTGAATATTTATAAGTGAACTGACAGTGGAACACACCTTTCTCCCCCCCCCCCCCCCCCCTCCCCCCACCCGGTTGTGGAATGGAATTAGGCAGCCCTATACTAAAGTGACTCTTGATCTAATATGAAATTCTCCCTTTGATTTACAAGCATACTCAGATCGATCAAATTGGAAGGAGAATCTTGCAAATTATGTATCAGAAGTCTTGAGGCTATTCCAAGCACTCCATCAGTTGGAACTACTTATTAACTTGTTTTAGCCAGAATTTGTACACCTTGGGAGTGAAAAAGAATTTTGTGTCTAGTCAATTGCCCAGTCCAAATGAGATTATGTTAACTAATAACGAGTAACTGCCAAAATGTCTGACAATCATCATCACTTTTTTACGGGAGTCCCCCAAATTCTGAATGTGGATTCTCCACAATTGCAAGAGATTTTAGCAATTATCAACACAAAAGCTTGCCAGAGAGCTGGGAATACCAGTGGAATTGGAATTTTGTAGATCCCCATTACTCCCAAGAGAAACAGCAATAGGCCATATTCATATTCTCGGTATTGGACTGGATCTTGCTTGCAATGGAGGCTGATGCGGGGGAATATCAGTAAAAAGAGCTTCGTGTGATTTGCATGTGAAAAGATTAACCCACATATATAAGCCTCCATTGCAAGCTAGTTCCCGTCCAATACCGAGAATATGAATATGGCCTATTGATTAGATTAGATTGATTAGAGAAAGTGGGAATTCAAAAAATCAGGGGCTTAAAATTCAATGTTTGACTAAGTGAAGTTAAAATTAAAAGAAAATATTTTTTGGTTCAAGTAATATCCAGGGTTTTTTAAAGTTCAAGAAATTCAAATTCCACAGAAGATGTTAAAATGTTCAGCTCTGGCAGATTATTTACTAGATGTAATATTTAGATCTAGAGCTTTAGGTCAAATGACCAGTATTCCAGATCTTGTAGGATCTTCTGAGGGTATGGGAATACATCCATAAGTTTGAAGCCATACTTCTTGTACAGACCAATGGCAGGACCTTGTGCACTGGTGGTTGTCAAAATTATTTTCCCAAGTCTTTCTTCTCTGGCATGCTTGAGAAGCTCGTTGAGCAGTTTCCTTGCAATTCCCATTTTACGACAAGTTGTCGACACAGACATTCTCTGCAGCTCTGCTACACCAGGATTGTGGTTTTCATGGTGAATGAGTCCCACCATTCCGACAACTTTACCGTTCCACTCAGCCACCCACATGTGGCTACCTTTGTTTGACATGTATGACTTGTCAATGTCCAGCAAATCTGTTTTAAGGCAGTTGTTAATGAACTTCCAGCACTCAATGTAGATATCAACATACAAAAGGGCCAACAGAACAACAGACATGAAAACACAGGCAATAAAGATCCACACGGACCACTTAACAGATGCCACAATAGCAAACATGGCTGCCACAGCAATATACCACAAAAACTTTGGAAAGACGACATGAGTGATGAGGTTGATGAGTTGCTGCATCCCTTCAGTAAATAACTCTCGGCATTCCACATAATCGGTATCACGATAGGAGCGGATTTGCACCCCTTCCATGCTGGTCTTGTGCACTGTGGCTGGCACCAGTACTCCTTTACTGTCATTCACAGTGAACATACTATTCTGTTGAGAGAAAGGCATCAAAACTGTGTTATTTTGGCAACACAAGTAACTGTGGCTAATTTCCCTCATGAGTCTGTGAAATAAAACACACATGCTGATTCTCAGCCTTAATCAAGTAAGTTTATTACTCTTGATCCCTGATTTGTTTTAAGGTGGCCTGCCAATATTTGTTTTGTCCAAAAGGTCCCTATTTAAAACATGTTTTTGAAAAGGAGAACATTAATGATTTCTTAGAATTCTTAAAGGCTCATAGAAAAGTCCTGAAATAATGAAAAATCATAAAAATTGTGGCAATCAACTGATTTGTCTTAGTTATAAGCTTCAGTAGTTTTCTGAAGACTTCTTTTTTAATAAAATTGCGATTATTTTTAACAAGCCATAAAAAACCACACTGTGTCATTTCATGATCAGATAAATCCTTTGTTCCAGTGTCTTTATCTTCACACCATAGTGAAATTTCATCCATGGATGGACATTCCACACAGTCATGTTACTATTTTGATCACATCTGAACCTTAATATTTTCCTGCTGGGATATAGGTCAAAACTTTTTTTCTACATGTACAAAAGCCTGATTTTGAGTTATTCCCTATAGATAATGGAAGCCAAAATTTAAATGTACCTCCACCCCCACTCCACCACTTCCTTCTGGTGAGTAATGAGGCCAGAAACGTGACAAGGAAAATAGCTACACTTCTAGACACATTGACAACAGACAAAGGAACACAACAAAAGGTATTGTTCCAATTTCAGCGTACAACACGTACAATCATATCTTTATGTAGAATTTTAAAAATGTATTTTGTGTAAGGAAACTCCAACTGTGAAAGGAAACTCTGATAGCATCACATCTTAAATAGGTTCAAGTGACGTGTAAATCCGCTAAATATAGGCACCACGAGGCTTAAGCCCTTTCGCTGATGCTAATCATGTCTGACCTTGTCTAATTAATGCACAAGAACAATCACTTCTTGTTTTGTCTTTTGTCTTGAAAAACATTAGGCCCGCCGGTTTGTTCTTATTAAACTTAATGTTTTTTAAATAATCCTAGCTACAGAAACATTCGACTCATTGTCGAAAAGCAAGTAAGAAATGAAACAACACACGACAATCCATTCACAACTCCGTGGAATGGTAAAATTTGAAGACTTCGCTCCAACAGGGCGAAGCAAATTGTTTGGTTATATTTCGAATTTCATTCTTAATTGTAAGTAGCCGTTTTTGCTATTTATCGGCAACGGTCGAAGTTTAACGAAAACAAAATGATTTACAATGAAACTAACAACTCGATCTAATCAATAACGAAATTAAACAACTGTGTAATGTACAAATTGTGTGTACTTTGACATTGCGTAATTTGTACAGTCAACGAGGATTCTCTAATTCGAATTCTTCTTTCTCGAAAATCCTTCAAATGAATTTGAGAGCCAAGTAAGTAAAATTAAAAGCGATGAAGCTATTGTACTTACTATCCAATTGAAATGTCGGTGTTCAAATGAAATATCAGAGCGTCAGGAGATCTGTAAAGACGAAGCGTCGCTCTGCGAGCATCGAAGATTTTCACGCACTACCTCCTTGGCAATGTACGCAGACGACTTCGACTACAGACAACCAACTTCGAGACAAAGCTTTTTAAAGCTTGGCGCAGAGCTGAGATATCAACCAGGCTTATAAATTTGCAGTTTCCGTTTTTGGCGTCGTCGACGTAGGCGTACAAACCAAAAAGTCCTGCTCTCAGCGCGGAGCCCTGCTGCTGGGATATTGTGTTTACTTTTTGTTATACCGCAGACGAGACAGCGTGGGCTCAAAGTGGCTCTTACCGCCGCCCAATCACGCGGACAGAAACGTGATATCTTGGGACGAACTCCGTGGGGGCTCCTCCCTCCACAAGGGGAGATAGAGGAACGCGTACATCTAGAGATAACTTATCAGCATGCACGTAAGAATCGAGGTTTGTGAAATCGCCCTTAGGCTATTGTAACAAATTTACAGTCACGCATGCGGAACGCAAAGAGCCTGGACTGCGTGGCTTGCAGGCCAACTGAACAGTCGAATCACCTTTGGCCTGGTTTAAACGTCGCATTTTACATGCGCCGAATCAAATCCCCGAATTAAGTGCATGGAAAATGCGACGTTTAAAACAATTAAATTCGGCAGATTTGAATTAAATGCGAGTTCAGTCGAATATTCGACTGTTCCAGTTTCATTGCCGTTCATAGTCGTTCTTTGCGGAACAACAACGTGAAATGACCAGATTTTGTGTATTGTGGACGACCTGAACCACGACGGATAATTTTGGGTTTAATATATGAACGCTCAGTAATTGAATGCGACACAATTAAATCCGACGTTTAAAACAAAATGCAGTTTCCCAGCTACTGTACGATTTGAAAGGGGCACCATTTTCTGCTCGTTTCTCTCGAACGTATATATAAAAGGATTTTTTTTTCGGAAAAAAAGGGATATAAAAGGGTCATAAAGCGGAACCTCCGCATATAAAAAAAGTTTTGAGTTGGCCCCTCTCTCCTCTCAGCTTTGCACCGTTTTCTTCCATACTTTTCCTAGCAAAGATTATGAGGCAAGACTAATTCGCACATTTATTATGCGTACTGTTCTTTATAAACGAAACAAAAGCCGAAACAATGGAGAGCTTTAGAAGCAATTTTCGACGCTTTTATATTTTTTGTGTCGGCCATGGAAGAGTTCAAACTTCGCCCCTTCAGGGCAAAAGAGGAGTTCGAGAGCGTCATAATAAGCGCGATGATAAAGGAAGGCTGGCGGCCGGGTCTACAAGATGCTGAATGTTTTCTGGCTTGTGATCCAACCGCGGCGTTTGTTGGCGAGTTGAACGGGAAACCTATAGGTTGTATAACAATGGCAAAATATGGCGACGGTTTTGCTTTCTGTGGATGTTATATCGTGAACAAGGAATACAGAGGAAAGGGATATGGTAGGAAGATTTGGGACGCCGCTATAGCAAGTGTAAGGCCATCTAGAAGCATTGCATTATCGGGGTTGATAGACAAAGAAAACATGTACAAACGTAAGGGATTTCGAAGCCACTCTTACGGTGCACGCTTCGTCTTTGACCTTCCAAGCGCTATGTCCCGCTTCTCTGAAGCATCGGAGAGATCGCCTGTAAAAATCAAACGCATTGAACAAGTGAATCTGGAAGCGCTTTTCATGTACGACACAACGGTGTTTGGCTTCGAACGACACGCGTTCTTGTCGAAATGGCTTCGGATGGCCGGCAGTCACGCACGTGTGGCCATCAACAGCGACGATTCTATCGTGGGTTATATCGTTGCCCGTCTGATGTTTGTCAAAGAAGAAGGTTACAAGATAGGGCCCCTCTTTGCAGATTCCGAGCCAGTTGCAGAAAAGTTATTAAAGGCAGTGTTTCAGTGGTCTCTATCGACACCCCTACAGAGAAGGCCACAGAACTCGGCGAAAGGCTTGGAAAGAGGACGTCGTTTGAACATGTTTACATGGTCATGGGTGACCCCCCTGATGCATGTTTTGATAAATGGTTCGGTTACACTAACCTTGAATTTGGCTAAGTCAAACTAACTCAGAGTTAAGGAAAATGCATCCTTTCCACCCCCAAGATGCCAGCCAATTGAACTGTTCACTCACTGTTACTTTTTTAATATATTACAAAAACAGTTTAAATTTTCTTAACTGGGTTCTAGGGCTTTCTAAAAAAATAGCCAATCAGTCACTTAATAAACCAGGCTACAAAATAGCACAGTAAAGAAAAGGGCTTATTTTTTAGGGATCCAAAGCTGAATTTTAATTAACAGTTAAATTGTGGCAAGCAATAAGAAAATAATTTATGCACTATGCTGCATAGTGCATATTTTCTTATTTCGTCTCGATTTGTATTTGTTGTTATCTATTAATGCGTATATACTTTCAGTTCTATATAGTCTTGAATGAGCATTTTTTTTTATATTTTTAGCTATTTTCCCTAGATTTCGTGGCAATTTTGCGATCTTAATAGGCCATTTCCGAGTTACGTTTTGCCTCTGTGTCATAACGAGTCTACGTGCGAAACCATTCATATGAAAATGAGTTTCACCTTCACGTCCATTTTCATGCAAATCAGTGCAGTGTCTGTTCAAAGCCTAAACAAATACTTTTGCGCGAATGGAGTCTGACTGACTGGAGTCTGTTGTGGATCCGCAAGAAGAAACCAAGCCTTAACACTCAGTCAGACTCCATTCGCGCAAAAGTATTTGTTTAGGCTTTGAACAGACACTGCACTCATTACCAGTGTTTGACACCTCACTGGAATGAACATGAACAGTGAACAGCTATTTTTAATCTTAATTTATTCAATTTCGCACCTCCACCATTGGTATAAATTAGTTTACTCTTCGCTCAAATAATTTTTTAACTTGAAAATGGTGCCAGGATGACACCGAAACGTCGTTCCTCAGTTTTTTCGCTAATCTTTATTGTTAACTGTATTTCTAAATTTAATCTTATAAGAATAAAATAAATAAAACAGTGTATACCGTAATGATTTAATTTAGCGCCCGGGGCGCTTATTTACTTTTGGCACCTCAATGGAGGGCGCTTATTCGAGACAGGGCACTTATTCGGGACAGGGCGCTTATTTAATTTTTTGAGAAACAACCAAATGTTCAAAACAAAACTTTAATAAATATTAAAATAACTAACAATAACAGAAACTGTAGCAGTAACAAATTGTTGAAATTTCATTTACTTTTAAAAGAATTGTTCATTTTAGCAGTAAATATATACATGTATGGTACGGTGAATGTTCATGAGTTTATCTATTCGATGTCAATGACTTCAGTGTCATAGGGGTGCTTATAAGAATGGGGGCGTTTATTAGAATGAGGGCGCTTATTGGAATCGGGGCGCTTATTGACGAAAGCACATTCGAAGGAGGGCGCTTATTCGGAAGGGGGCGCTTATTGAAAGGAGGGCGCTAAATCGAATCATTACGGTAGGTATGTTTTTCAGATCTTGTTTTCAGATATTTTCAGTCAACCCATTTCAAACAAAGCTCTGCTTTCATAAAGCACAGCATAGCATCTATATGCGGGGGACTAATATCCTGATGTTTTTCCGTGTGTGTTTCCAGTAAGATGGGCCTATAACCGGGGTCTTATAACCAGGGTCTTATAACCGGGGGGCTAATAACCGGGGTCTTATAACCGGGGGGCTTATAACCGGAATTTTACGGTATCATGTATATATCAAACTTTTTATTTTCTCACGCGCCATTTATAACGATTAAAGTATTTATCCGCATTCTGGGCATGAACGAAACTCTTAAAAAAACGGAAATAATTAACATACAAAGTTTGAATTCTTAGACAAAAACCGCCCTCAATAAAGTATGTCAAAAGCTGAGACTAGTTTTTGATCGATTTGTCACTTTTCTGGTTTTATACCCCAGTTTTTCAACCTACAATGCAAGAAAATGCTGCATTGCGAGCTACATCAAAAAGGACTGTCCTGTACTCATTTTTGCAACGTTGTAAAACAATGTATGCCAGTCGCGTCTTGCAATAAAGCAGTTTTGTTGAAGTAAGCCAATCAGAGCGCGTCCTTTGCTCGTGGCAGTTTTCAGGAGTACGAACGAGTACGAGCACATCTTTTCAAACCTAGTGCTAAATATGTTTTCGATTATGACATTTTACACACCAATCTCGTCTCGTACTGACAGTCTACTTTACGACTTGGTCGATCTGCCCTGGTAAGATACCTGGATTAAGATTCGACAGTCATACTCGTACTCCAATATGAAGGTCCCTAATTTCCAACTGGTAGCGGACAAAACTTACGAAAATACTGTTGACACCCCATCTGCAACTTGCCATGCCTTTGAGTCGTCATCATTGCGTTGCAAGATGCATTGCGAGGTGCCTAGAAATGCATGGCATTTATTTTCAGAAATTAGCTTTCGTATAAAGTCCATCTTCCGGAGGGTTTTAGTTTGTGTAATCCACCCTTTGTTTTAATGAAGAAAACCAAATCGTCATCTTTATGTTATCGTCATGCAATTATTGAAGAACCTTGCAGCTTAGCTAGCGATAGCGAAAACTAATTATTTAAATGCTTTAGTGATGTGAATTCCCTAAAGTAAGGTATATACTTTATATAAGAAACATTGAAATAACAGCCGCAACAAGCTTTTTTGACGTTGGTATCAGATGAAGATGAACCTTATTCCGAGACAACATCAGATTATGATTACTCTGTTTTGATGCCATGAATTCTTTTCAACTGGGTTTCTTCTTCTCATTTTTCAGATGTTAGATATAGAATTATTTTAGGCAACAACCCTCCGAAGGAAATGACAGCAAAAGACTGCTAAATCAGAATTTAATGACAGTCCTTACTCTGGGAACATTACATTTAAATTCCCTGAAACGCAGGAATTTTACAAAATTAATTTTTGAATCAATTGGATACTTTTAAAACCAATAACTATCAGTTGTTATCAATTCTCTTTATGGATGAGACCTCTTAGGTCTTCTTCGCTTTAGTGCCAACAGCCCGAAATCGATCCGTCTGCGGTTGAGAATCTGAGCACCCCCCCCCCCCCCCTCCACCCCCTCACAGTATGAAGAGCTTTTCACACATCCCTTACTCCAGTCATCTAACAGTACAACTGATCATGATGCTCTTCCAGACTTTATAAGACGTGAAACGTTCGGGTATATCGCAGAAGCATGTGCGTTTATTTCGGGCTAAACTGTATGTACATTAGTCCATTTACTCCACAGTTCCAAGTCCTATCTCAGTGCCATTCCAGATCTTATACGCTGGGGCTTCTGGGACATTCTTGCACTGGGACTGTCCCAGATTATCTTCAGCTCACTCAGCTCACATTACTTCAGGGTGTGAATCGACTGTGCATATAGCTCAGTGCGGAAGTTTATACTTTCCCTTTGATGAAACTCTGAAAAAGTTAAGTTATTTTGCAGCAAGGTTAGTTCAGAAACAGTCAGTTGTACTTTTTCTAACCGCAGGTATACATTTCTTTAGAGTTTGACGTCTCCTTGATCTGTTAGCTGTAGAAAGATCACTTCCGCTTTCGAATTCGATTGATCAGTTGTGCATTTCATATGTTTGGAATGAAACTTTTGTCATTTGATTGCGTTTTTGTCATCTCTACAGGGCCAAAGTTGTAAAATTCAAAGTGAAGATGTGATTTTTCGTCGACTAATTCTTATTTCAGGTGAGCATTGTAGAAAACGTAAGCTTATGCTTGAGTTGACTTTTCCGAAACACTGATCCCCTGGCTCCCTCCGAAATTAAAATTAATGATCTGTTTTCCTGTCCGAATTTTGTGACAAATTGTGCTCTCTTCAAACTTGTAAGCTGGACCGCCATTCCTGTGCTTGTTCACTGTAATCCCCAAACTTCAGGATTTGAACAATTGTAGTGCTTCAGTCTACATTATTTCAATTAAACAAGTTGTATAAAATTGCAAATTATCTTTTTTTATTATCGTTATACAGGTCCCCAAAGCTGTGGAATTCAAAGCCAGAATGTGATTTTCACACATTTTGTCCAATTGCTGGTAAGAATTTGCAGTAAACAGTACAATGACTTCAGCCAGGGTCACCTATATTGCAGCATGAATACAAAATACAGCAATGTAAGGTTATCCATGATCAGTCCAACAGAGCAACATGAACTCTGAACGATCCAGCAACAAAAATAATTTTGAATCCACCAAACTATAACGAGGAACTGACTGAACCCAGGCCAGTAGCTATATTGACAAATGAAATCATTTTGAAACCAGGCCATGTCTAAACATTTCAGCACATGACTTTAAATTTTAAATGTACAACACACATAAAAGAACTCTGAATGGCTCAGTGTTAAAATAATTTCAAAACTATGCAACAACAATTAAGAATTAAGAATCAAGTCATTTAACTATGGATCCCGAGTGGCAAAAAATAATTTGTATCATGGCCATTGCACACAGGTCTGAACTCAGGCTCAAATTAAAATAATTTCAATAACTTTCTGTTCAAAACAAACTTGAACTCAGTGCTCAATGAAAATCAAATTTCTTCACTGAGTGACAATTAACTGTTATGGAAAGCCAAATGGTGCAAAATTCAACGTCGAAAATGTCATTCACATTCAACAAACACAATCACATTCAAGATAATAACTTCATCAAATTCAACAAGTGTGATCACATTCAACCCAAGAAATTTAATCAACTTCAACAAAGGTGAAAATACGATCACAATCAACCAAAGAAATTTGAGCAGATTCAACAGGTTCCGATAACAGTCAAAGCAGCAAATACAGTCAAATTCAGAAAATGTATAAAGACGATGATATTCAGCCTTTATATGATCACATTCAATAACAACAAAGTACGATCACATTCAAGAAGGGCTAAAGTCTGTCAACAAATCTCATGATCCTTTACGAAGGTTAACAGCGTAGTGATGGACTGGGAACGAAGTACCCAGTCCACGGTCTCCTCGGTCAGCAAGATGGCAGACGGGGATTCTTCGACAGAGTGGGAGTTATTTTTTAACTCTCTCTTGCGTATTCTCGATGACTGCGAGAGTTTGCCACCCACATCTTTGGAGAGGGAAATGCTAGGTATGCGTTTAGAGCAGGCTGTGTACGCTTTGCAGCTAGTTGTGTCGTTAGCTGTTGATCAAAGTGATTCCGAGAGTGAAGCATTTCTTTATGAGCTGTTGAGAAATTATCAACTGCTTCACATCGAATTGAGGCGCCCAGAATCCTCTACTCAATGCACTAATCTTGCTGTTTACGCTTTGGAATCCCCGCCTTTGAGTCGTACTACTAGTGCTGGAAGGCCAAAACTTGAAATAAGTGAAGATGTGTTACTCCAATTGCGCTCTTTAGGCTTTAAGTGGAAGCACATAAGTGACATGTTGCTTGTCTCAAGGTGGACAATACGGAGAAGGGTTATAGAGTATGGTATAGAAGAAACAACTGGTTTTACTAACATGACAGATGCAGAACTTGATGGCTTAGTTCAACAGTTTATGCAGGAACATGGCTCCTTAATTGGATGCTCAATGATAAGTGGACACTTAAGATCACTTGGACTTAGAGTTCAGCGCCAGAGGGTGAGGGAAAGTATTGTTCGTGTCGATCCAGTTAACGTAAGGGTGAGATGGGCCAGTGTCATATATCGTAGGGCTTACTCTGTGCCTGGACCAAATAGTCTGTGGCATCTTGATGGACACCACAGTCTTGTTTATTGGGGATTTGTGGTTCACGGTGCTATTGATGGGTTTTTCAGGTGCATTGTATTTCTCCAGTGTTCTACCAACAACAAGAGCGATACTGTGAGACAGCTTTTTCTATCTGCCACACATAATTTTGGATGGCCATCACTATTAACACACCATTTCGTTAAAACACCATGAATATCCCATGAATAGGTCATGAAAATCATCTCATGGCCATGAATTACGCAAAATCGATTTTCATGACCTAATCTGGGGCCATGGAATTTCTATGAAAAAAGAGGATAAATTTTTCATGAGTCATGAAAGTAAAACGTTGTCTCCTCATGGGCCATGAAATTTCTATGAAAAAAGAGGATATATTTTTAATGAGTCATGAAAGTAAAAGTTGTCTCTTTCATGAGCCATGAAAGTTCCATGAAACCAGAGGATATATTTTCATGACTCGTGAAAGTAAAAGTTGTCTCTTTCATGGGCCATGAATGTTCCATGGAAATGATGTTGAATGAGCACACACCACGAAACTTTGCCATAAAAGTCATGTTCCATGTTTTTCATGGCTCTTGAAACCTATTATGTAAGGAAGCAGCAACAGCATTCATGATTTTGTTGAAAAAAGCTTTCAGATAAGCAGGTGAGAATTTTGACATTATTAATACTGCACTGACAAAGAATGCCAGTCTGTATAACAAGTGCCAGTTTTGAAAAATCCTGGTGCAACTTGTTTTATCCAATTTATTTATTTATTTTATGCAATCAAGAACTAGCAAATGCAAGAGCTCGCCAATACAGAAAAGTAAACATATGAGCACACATGTCACATATTTATACTTACATGTAACAACTTTAAAGATAAACACCATTGGCTAAGTCCTACCTTAAAGATTTTGGCATCAACTGGCACTTGCTCCCCCGACTGAACAAGCAATGAACATTGTAACTACGAATGTGCGAGTGTTCGGTTCTCAGAAACTGCTTTCTAACATTGAGCGTTACTAGTACACAAAAGTCACAAATATGCACGAATCCGACTTGGTATCGCTTACCAACTTTGAAAGATAACAAATAGTTTTATACCAAGGAGTCCATTTTGCGTTCTCACCTGCATCGTAAATGAAGTAAGACTTTCAACCCTTTATACTCTCCAAAACCTTGGCAGATAAACTGACCACCTGATATGTGTTTCATTTTCACCATTTATTTCTTTATAAACGTCGATAATTTCACCAGAATGAGATTGCAAAGAACAGAAACCTTCGCTTGATTCTGATCGATCGGCCTGCTGCAACCGTGCCGCCATTATTATTGAGTCTGCAGTTAAACTCTCCAGCGGAATTCCGTCGAGAAACCAATCATGCTACGCAAAACAGCCCACGTGACTAATGGCACGTTGTGTCATTATTCAATCTTCTTTTGGCGCCGTTGTTTTGAAATTTTGCTGCTGGTCGCTGTTGATCGCTCGATCGTGCATGAGAATGTTTTGTATTCTAAAGAGAACAGATTGTGCTTTGTTAAAGGCGAAGAGTGTACTAAAGTTTGTGATTCTTGGAGCTGATCAAAGACCTTGTTTCTGAGGTTTCAAAGTAAAACGCCATGACAGTCGCTCGCAATGTGCTTTCGCTTTATTTGGTGAGTACAACCCCAGCTTATTTTATGGAACTCAGGGGCTTGACATTATAAAGAAGCATAACACTTTATTTGCACGAATTGCATTATAGCCGTTGGATTTGTTTGGTGACATTCTTTCCAAATTTGGTCGTGCGTGCGATGTCCATTACATTTCAGCTGATTTCAGTTTTGGTTTTATAATTTCGTTCAGGAGTAATTAATATAACCGAATTCCTCATTGACTTCAAACAGCTGACAGGCTTCACCAGGGTGAAAATTATTAAACTGTTGTGAATTGCAGATTTTTTACAGTGTAAACTTGCCAGGGCAGACTTTTTCCCATGGCAGTGTTATCCGATATTTCTTCTTGCCACGGATCTTGCAAGCTGAGTGTGAACTGTTCATGTTTTAAAGTTTATGAACACAAGTATTAAGAATACCAAGTCAACACAGTTACTAATACCAAGAGGTTAATCGGGAAATGCATTTAATTTATTTTACAGGCAAGTGAAGAACAAGGAAACCCCTAAACTTGACAAACTAAAAAGGGCAGAACTTTTTAATACATCTCATCAGCCAGCAGCTAAGTCTGTTTCTCCTTGTCTGAGTCAGAAACCATTAGCCACAGTTTTGAAGTGATGAATTTATATGTCAATGTGAGGCATCTGAGTTTTGACATTGTTTCTCAATGCGCATTGGAATTTAATAAAAGTGCATACATCAAAATACTGTTAGCCTAATAAAAAATTTCAAACTGTTCTGAATGGCTGTGTTTCTCTGTATCGTTCAGACCTTCAGACTTTCAGTTGTAAATTGCATTCCATTTATTAATTTTGAAAATTAAGTTCCTGTTTTCAGTAATAATAAAGAAATTTTTTACATTTAACTTTTTTAAATAAGTAATTTAGCAACTAGATACATTTTATACATTCATATTTCTAGAAGTTTTTTGGCATATTCATGGTCTCTATGTTCGTTTACATATATAGCCATGAAAAACACATGAGATTTATTTTAAGGGGATTTTCATGGTTCTCCTTGAAATTTGTCTACCCCATGAAAATCCTGAAAGCCTAATGGGGCATAAGCAGTTAAAATTCAATGAAAACACCATGAAAAGATCAAAACATTTTCATGGTCAATGAATATTTCCATATTCACAGGGCATTCATGGGCCATGAAAACCATGAACCCATTAAAAACTCATTAAATTCAAAACCATGAAAATCCAGGTATTATTTTCATGACCCAATATATTCACCATTAATAACCCATGAAATTTTGGACCTTGCATCAGTAAACTTTCATGGTATTTTCGAGGGTATTTAATGAGTTTTGCATAATGTAAGAGATTTCATGGGCCATGAATATGGAAATATTCACAGGATTTTCATGCCTTTTTTAATGCTTTTTTCATACTTTTTTCATGCCATCAATCCCATGAAAAAAGCCATGAAAAATCCCATGAAAAACCTTTGAAAAGGTCATGAATTTACCATGAATTAATTAATGGTATTTTCATGGGTTTTGAGTTCTTAGTGCATCCAGAGTGAGAACTGATCGTGGAGGAGAGAATGTTAGAGTGTGGGAACTTATGGAGGAGTATAGAGGTCCAAACAGCTGGGGAAGCTACCTTGCAGGATCATCGGTACACAATCAGCGTATAGAACGCTTGTGGCGAGATGTTTTTTGTATGGTTTGTCACATATATTATTACACATTCCAGGCAATGGAAGAGCGGGGAATTCTAAACCGAAATGATCAGGTACATTTGTTTGTGCTTCACTATGTCTTCCGCCCAAGGATAAATCGGGCCCTTGAAAGTCTGACCTCCTCCTGGAACAATCATCCAATCAGAACAGAACGAAACTGGTCTCCAATTCAAATGTGGACAAATGGTATGCTGGACATGCGGAACCATGAATTAGTTGGTGTGGCAGATGTTGTAGGTGTGTCAGATTTAAATCTGGAATGGTTTGGATATGATCCTCAAGCACCACCTCCAAGCGATGATGGACTGTCTACTGTTGAAGTTGAAGACATCACTGTTGACTTGTCTTACAATGTAATTCAACAGCTCACGAATGAGGTTAATCCCTGTGAATTTTCTGATAGTTTTGGAATTGATTTGTATGTGAATGCCTTGTCAATTGTTTTGAATTGAGCAAATTACCATTCTAGCCCAGATGAGAGAACAAGTACCAGTTGATGGTAAATTCCAGTCTCCAAGAACAGACTAAGCCCCGTTTTTTGTTCCGAAGTTGCTAAGCAACATGATGCATCCTAATTGAGCTGTGATGGCGACACAACTTTCAGAGTATTTTTTAGTTCTCCCACTATTCTTTTCTTGGAAAATAAAAATTGAAAACAAAGATTTGCCAAGAATGGCACTTGTTCTCTCGATTATGACAATCAATTGACAGTGGAATGTAGCATTTACATTTAACATTCATGGTCTTTGGTATTTACTTCACCTCCCCCTTCATGGAAAAATATTCCACATGTTCAATTTTAAGGGAGAAGCCCTGTAGTTAAGGATTTGTTTGAAAGTAAGACCTGTTAAAATTCCTGAGCAACTGGTCAACAGAGGTGTTAGTGAAGGTGGAATTTTTTCTTTCTTTTTTTTTAATGCAGTAACTATGCACTTAATAAGATATATTCAGATATGGCACTATCTGTCTAAGGAGAGTTATTATGGCAGTTTTTACATTTGTTCTAAACAAAATCTTATTGAACAAATGACTAAAAATATTACTTTTTTGGAAATTACCCTTTTCCCAATCCAGATGCATATAACCTTGTTGTACTACAAATAACTGGCCCTTGCACTTCTCCTGTATTAATAAAGTTGTTATTATTATTATTTGTGGATCATCTTGTGAAAATCATTTTTCTCCATTTCGTAGTGTTTGTAGTTTACTTTTGCTGGCAGTTAAGTTCCCTTGAAAATAGTTGTCAGTAGTGAGGATTAAAGGCATTGTTGTGTTAAGTTGAGATCCTTGTTGGTATTCCTAAATATAAATGTATAGGCTGGGATGGCTAGGTAATGTATTTGACCGCAAACCCCTTTTCCAAACAAGACTGCCCCTCTATATGATTTAGCATGCAGCTTGTTTCTCAGGTTCATGCGAACAATAGCTATTTGAGTGTAATGCTACACAGAAGGCAATGCAAGAACAGCAAGACCATGTTTTCAAACAAAACAAGTAAATGTCAGTGTTTAAACAGTGACAATGTTTAAGAGTTTTAGGACACAAGGGTATCACTTGACTGGCAATCTTACTGTATACAAGGCTGTGTCGATCAATAACAGTTCATGCCCACCTGTATTCATGCAAGATAATAAATCTGCATTCCTTGTTTCAATCATTATTGTTCACCCACAGCAAGAGAAGTGAACCAGAAACATAAATAAACAATAACAACAACAACACTACCAAAAGAAAAATTTACAATATCATTATAATATATAAAAAATAACTGGAAGCAAGACCTGATCACTTGTGGTGTTTTTACCCCTGCTCAAAACATGATGGGATTTTTATACAGGTTACACTTCATTAATTAAAACATTAACAGTAACTAACTAAAAATAAATATAGTCGTTCCTGGAGTGCTCAAATAAAAATTACCCTGAAATGACGGCTATACAACAACAACTTTAACAGTGTTCTGGCAACAATATAGGAACTGGAACTGATACAGAACTGTAATACATTTCAGTGTTCAAAGGTTATATCTTGCAGTCACCTCCATGTCAAGAAGAGGAAAATGACTTAACATTACAGAATTTAACGCTACAGTAGACTTGACATTGTAGGAGTTTGTTCCACTTACTAACACAAACACTCAGAACAGACTTTGGGGAGTGTTTAAAGTAACAATATCAACATAAATGCAAGCTAACAAAATATTCTTTTAATTAAAGTGGCTTGCCTGGATTTTTCGAGGGCATCTCCATCCCAAATTTCAATGGCTGATAATTCACTGTCAAAGATCAGACACACTAACTACTTCACCAATTTACTAAAAATTTAATGAACGTTCCAAAATCGTAGGTTTGATTAATTCCATCAGTGTTGCTATAGCAGTGCAGAGGTGATATGTATTTTAGCTATCACCTACATCGATCAACAAGGGACATTTGGTCATTTTAAAAGTTTAGGTCTAGATGTTAAAAAATGATGTAAAATACATTATGTCATTTGCTGTGTAGCTAGGTAACACTGATTTCAATCAAACCTATTTTTAGTAAATGGATGAAGTAGTAAGCCAAAATGAGCTCTGACAGTGTATCAGCAATTAAACTCGGGAATGGATGGTGTGTCCAAGAAAAATTAAGGCGAGCCACCTAAACTGTCCTTAAATATTCCTAAAAGAAATTCATCTTTCTTTTACTGGTACTCACTTCCTGAAAAGATGAATGAAATGCCTCAGCCTAGCGTCATAAGAGTTTACAACCACTGTTATCACTTCTTGCACCAAAGGGCTGCAAAGAGGCATTACCATAAAAAAGGATAGAAAACTAGCAACAACTTTATAACTATAAACAACAACATGTACCGTAAACGCTCTATTAAGCCTTATTAGGGGGGCTTATTTAATTTCAGGCCTCAAGAAGGGGAGCTTAATAGAAAGGGGGGGGGGGGGGGGTAAATGGAGCTTTTACGGTAGTTTACTTACAGGTCTTCTCTTAAAATTGAGAAGCTTAACAGTGTGGCTTAGAAAACCCTGAACACTTGTGGCTACTTAATGGGTGGAAAAGTATTGAAATTTCTTGAAGGAACATAAGTTGACAATTAAAAAAAATAATAAAAGCAAAAGTTATGTGCCACACTGTAAAATAAAAATACTAACTCATATGTTGCTGAACACAGAGTCCATTTTTTCATGTACATAGCCACTTTAGATTATACATCATTGCAACTGTATTATGCAGTTGTGTAGTATTTCTTTCCCTTGGCCTTCAATACTACTTTCATGGTGCTTTCAAATTGGGAATAACTTGAAAAAGAAGAGGGAAGCTTTAATTCCAAGGTACAATTAGAAGCGAAAATGCCCTCAGTGTCTCCAACTGAGAGTCTTATTGACCCAGGTACAAACATGGAAGTACTAGATTGTGAACCAGTAACAAAACACAAGAAATCCAACAGATCATCTTTAGATGAATTCTGAAGGAATGCATACAGCATCTGTACAACTTGTTGAACTTGGGCATCACTGGAAGTAGGTGGCCTGAGTAGTTCTTTAACATAGGCTGCTGAAACTTCGTCATCCTTGTGAACAAAAAGATGTTCAAATTTACCAGGTGCTTTTTCCAGCTCATTCTGTAAGCCAAGGATTGATAAACCCTTCCTGAGCTGATCAAGAATGGCCTTGTGCTTCACAATGGTATCATGCAAAACAAGAGATTGAACAACCTCTTCCTTGTTTTGTCCTATATGTAAAAAATGAAATGTTAAAAACTCAGTCAGAAATTTTTATTGCGTTTGTAATTTGTATGTATCTGCAGAAAGATATTTCTTCAATTGACTGCCTCTTGATTAAGCACCTCTCATCGATTAACCCTATTAAAGCCGGGGGGGGGGGGGGATCTGCCCGCACTGACTTTGACCGTTAATAACTTTTTTAATTGGACTGTCACAAGAACGCTGCCCTTGGTGCTATGGGCTCGCTGAAATCCGAAATCTCGATTGAAACACAGATATAAGCTGCCTCCTACGTCGGCAGCAATAAGATCTTGTCTTGTGTGAGGTAATCACACTGAAATGAAAATAGAATACAGTACATCTACTTACCGTTATAAAAGGACTCTGGTTTCCCCACATTCCTGCATAAATCGCACAAAGCTACTATTCTGAGAAATCTCGTTGATATCATCAGCAGAGCCATCTTTAATCTAGAGGGGAATATTATATTAATACAACTTCAGGTTAACAATATTAACAATTACATTTCTATATTTTCTATATTTTTTTGTATTTCTGACATGAGTAAGTCATTAGATCTAACTGTGGTAAATCTCTGTGTCAGAAGATTTCCGCACAAACTCCCTTAATTAATTAAATAGCAGGTAACAATATTGTTACACGTAAAATTCTAAATATGCCCTTGTGGTAACAAATGCTGAAGCTTTCTGTTCGGTCTGTATTTTCCAAGTCGTAATTTTCGTAAACCAAAGTCCTCAATAACCGAAAAGCGTCCCACACCAAAAAATCACAACACAGTTTCAACTCAAAATTTGCCCAAATTATTTTATTCTCCGCTTGCGTGGCCATATTACACGTCAGAAAATTTCAAATTAGCCAATCACGCGCGCGCTTATAAAATAAACCAATCAGATAAACTAAAGCAAATGAAAAAGGCGGGAAATAAAACGCCTGAAACTTCTTGAATTACGGTATATAAAAAATGCTTCAACACTTTCCAACCTTCTGGTCATTGTCTGTGTTCTTCACGGCATGAGGGAGCAATATAATTTCTTCTAGTTTATATAAGCTTGCCCCCTACCCTCCCCAAACATTTATGGACCTTGTACTTTCCATTAATTGAAGGGGTAAAAACTTGATCTGTAACTTTTACAGGCCCAGCCCACTAACTTACTAATAAATAAATAATAAATATCTTAATTGACCACTCCCACAATGGGACTTATCACGGGCAATGTAAACAACACAGAAACAAACATTGCAAAATGAACATAACATGGTTAAGAATCCCAATTGGCAGGAGGCAGCCACCTATTTTATAAGTGTTGCCAAGGAGTTGAACTCGGGACTACCAAGAACAAATCCAGGTAGTGTCAGGATGGAGGGCTCAGTGAACACGGGACCTCCGGATTACAAGACCAGCGCCCTAAACCACTCGACCACACTGCCTCCTCCAACTAAAGGCTTCATGATAAAACAGATATTTGAGTACAAATTCATCCTTACCCTCTCAACAAAACAAGCAAGTTCATGGTCACCGACATCCACAAAAGAGCACCTTGCAACTGCTTCTGACAAATCTCCAGTAGCTACGTACCAGTAAATTGAAGGGGCAAGGAAAGGAAATCCAGGTCCACCTTGAATCAGGCTGTGAGCTATCATCTTCCCCAACACTTCAAATACTCCTGTCAAAACATGTTCACTGCTATAAACAGGAGTGAGTCTTGATGCATCTACACCTCTGAATAAGCGCAGGCATGAACTTCCATTCACAATTTCAGCAAACACATCTGTAAATGCCTGTCGAAGCACACCCCCGGTATCCACAGCAGGCTCACCCCTCATCTGTACTTTGATTGGAACTGATGGATCAAATTCACTACTCTTGTAGTAGTGAAAAAAATCCATGACTATATCTTCTTTGTCAACTTTCAACTTTTCCGAGTACATGTATGGCTTCATGGAAAACTTCAACTCATTCAAAATTTGGTGAACATCTTTATTTTCTTCATGCAGGCTTTTCCTTGACCATGTCCTGACTCAGTGCATCTGCAGCTAGCTCAATGTTCTGGTATGCTAGCACAGACTCTCTGACAGTTTCTCGGCTTGTGTTTGTGAAAATAGATGACAGAGAATCAATACTGTCATCAATAAAGGTTGACTGGGACTCTCTGGAAGTTGAGGCTTCATTTGGCACTTGCCGGAGCATTCTGCGGGAGTCTGGCTGAACATTTAGTTGGGATGCTTGCTGGGATGACATTCCTGTTTCTTCACAGACACTCTCAACACTCTCAGTTTCTTCATCAGGAGACTCCAGGGTGTATTCAGGCACATTTAAACGCACATAAAGCCGTCCGGTACCACAGAGATGTTTAACATGTTTAAAATCCCACTTGTGATTCTCTTTTACCACTGGGACAGATATTGTATTTCTGTCCCTTCTAACAAAATCAAAGTCAAAGTTTGTTACCAGAGGTAGTTTTGTCTTAAAAAGGGAAACCAATTCTGTTCGAATGTCGTCCTCGGAAGACTCAGGTGACAAATCAAACTGACATTTCAGGATAATCATATTATCAATCAATCCATATTCTTCATCTGCATTAACTTCCGGTACTCGCAGAAGGTAAACACTTTTCGGAACTTGTACTTTGGCGGTGGGTGCTTTAGCAGCTTTCTTTTTAAAACGAAGGCTATGCGCTGGAACAGTGTTAGCTCGCTTTGGTGTCTCTCTTCCGCCAGAAAACTCATTCCTGCCATTGTTTTGCGAAGCGATCGCAGTCCCACTTAATCGTCCAGCAGCTGACGAAGCAGAAGCATTTATGAGCTGTCGAGTCCTTTGAACTAATGACTGAACTCCAGGGTTTCCTCTGCTCTGGGAGGCAAGTTCTTCCCTGACGCAAATTCGCACTTGTTCTTCGATACTTGGGGAAACATGCGAAGCCGATGTTCTATCCGCCATTTTGAATGCCCCATGTGCTCCAGTTCCCATCATGCACTATAACTACGATTGAAGGGTTCATGGGATTTGTTGACAGAAAAATTTTATTGTTGATCAAAATTGAAATGTTGAATGTGATATAAATCACCTTCGTTGACTTTGATAAATTTAATTGGTTGAATGTGATCACACTTTATATAAGTACTTGTTGAATTTGATGAAGTTATTATCTTGAATGTGATTGTGTTTGTTGAATGTGAATAAGATATTCGATATTGAATTTTGCACCATCTGGCTGTCCAAAAACTGTCTCCTCATTGGTTTTGTTCTAAACTTGTGCTCTGATTGGTAAACAAATGTTGGGAGGCCGTAGTTGAAGTCATTACACTGACAGCTTGATCAAATGAAACCTTTAACCCTTTCACTGCTGAATTTCCCCCCAAAAATGCGTTTTTTTAACCGTTTAACCCAATTTTTGTTGTTACGATGCTAATTTTGCCCAAACTGTGCTACATTGCAGCAACATTTTGATAGAGATTCCGTGTAACAATGTACAATTTTTCACTTTGGTGCATGCGCCTAAGCCAAAATTTGGACTTGTTTTTTTTTTTTGCCGAATCCGTTCCAAATTTTCTCTTGCTCCTTTTCCTTCTTTTTTTCCCTGCTTTCTTATCCTCTTTCCTTTCTATTCTTCACATCCTTCTTTCTGGCAGGATAAGTTTGGACAAAATCATCGGTAAACCCTGAAAAGGGGACGTTGATCAATTACAGGTGTGTTGGCCTGCTTATGCACCAATTTTGCACCAAAAACGCAGCCTGTTTTTTTCGATTAGCTCCATCAGAATGTAGTCGATATATCAAATGCATGGTCCTATGGAAAGATCAATCCACGCTGTATCAGTTGCTCATCTGAAAAGTTGATTGACGTGTAAACTGATGACGTCACAAGTGGTTCAATGACCACTCCTCCAAATGTCGACAAAAGTCGACTTTCGCACTGAAAGTGTTAAATGAGGCAATTTTCTGGAGCTGCACTATCTCCCCCCTTCCCCCTCCCCTACATACTTTTCTTCAATGAATTAGGGGATTAAAAGTATACAGCTTCCAATTACATGTCAGTTATTCATGGATCAGAACCTGTTATTAATTTTTTATCTCATTGCGAAGTTTTGATTTTCTGGGTAAAATTATACAGGTAATAATTAATTATTCATAGTCAATTTTGGGCTTTACTGTGACTGGTAGTAAATAATGTAAAATAGGTGCAAAATTGGCATGATTTGACAAATGCAGCATTGTACATGTAAACATAATGGTATCTTTTTTGTACCTGGCCTCTGTGTTTAAAAGAAAAAAAAAAAAAGAAAAAAAAAACATACCGGTATATAAGGTAAAGGTAAAGTCTGCATTCAAGGCCTAATGGCCCATCAGGTTGGAAAGGTCCTGGTTTCAGTAGCTCATTGCAGGATTTCTCCCCTCCTCCACCCAGTATAAAAAATTGTTTGCTGGTACATAAACCTGGGTGGAGAGAGGCATTATGAAAGTAAAGCTTCTTGCCCAAGAACACAACACATTAATGTGTGGTTCCAGAAAAAAATCCATACCCCGCCCCCCATGGAAGGTCACTGGAAATTTCCAACGGGGAGGGGGGTTTAAACCCAGAAATTTCAGAGGGGTGGAGGGGGATCACAACCAGCTCCTTTTCCAGACGGCGAGCAAGAAACATGAAACAAATGACCATTTTGGCTTTTTAGACCCCCCACCTCATCAGAATTTCTTTTTGACCCTCCATGGGGTCGGTATGGATATTTTCTGGAACTGTACAATATAAGATTAAACTGATTTGAGATTTTTTAAAAAAAATAAAGCAGCTCAAACAATATGCAAAGTTAATTTAATAACCCATATCTATGCAGCAACACTGAAACTGGTTTATTAGGGCTTGCGAAAACATTCTGACTTCAGTTGAGTTCTGAATGCGCAAGCAATTTCTGTGATAAACTTTCCCTGCCTTAATTAACCAATGTCTTAAGAAATTGCTATGTGTTTTAGCCTAGCTAGCTGGCATTATATAATTTCAATTAATGAGTTGTACGCATGTGTGACATTTCTGTCAGTTTAGCTTAGTAAAGTACAGTAGAACCAGCCGGTTAAGCAGCCACCCTCAGGGCAATGGCAACTGACCTTTTAATAGAGGTTGGCCGCTAAATACAGTAGGGGTTCATCAGAAATTAGCATAAACTAAGGCCTCTTTGAAAGGTCACATTATTTCAATACAAAATAGCACGAGAAGGAAGCACAAAATCTTATGAAGATGACATCTGTGTTTGAATGATTTTATCAGCCACCACTTCCTTTTTGTCTCGTGTCGTCATGACGTTGTCATGACGACACGAGAATATGCGAGGGGGAGAAAGTGCATTCCATGGACCATTCCATGCGTGTTTGCTTTGTGAGGCCGCGGAATTTTCCCGCCATGTCAATATTTTTCCCGCCATGTCAACATTTGCTTTGTGAGGCCGCCGAAATTTCATATCAAAGAACAGATAATGTTTCTTTAACAAAGAGGTCGCAGCCCGCTGGTTTATCAAACTGTAGGTTAGGAGTATTTATTGTAAAGGGCTTATTATGTGAAATACAGGCATGCTTTTACTGTTCTTAAAATTGATTTCTTTTCTTTTACGTTTATTGCTGTAGTTAGTTTACAGTCTTGTGCGGTTCTTGTGATCAGTCTATCAAGCGCAACAAATTCGGTGCACTCGCACGATGATATAAAGCGTTGACGTTATCTGTAAACAAACGACACGCAATGCACGCAGAAGAGATGGCGTTTTTTATGAACTTGCAGCGAACGAGCAAATTCTTAGCTGTCCAACAGTGCGTTGAAAAGGGTTGAACAGAAAAACGAGACCCTAAAGAAGACTGTGATTGCTACGTGAGTATTGCACAACATTTGTTTTGAAAAGTGCGACCTCTATGGACTCTATGGCACGGATGACAACGATCCAATAACACAAAATAAACGATTAGATAAAGACATTTATTTTGATGCTAAATCTTGAAAAATGTCTTTTAAGCCAGCAAGTACGGCGTTTGTTTGTTCCATTTGCCTGCTCTGGGCGTCACGGAACATTTTCGTTCAAATCTTGCGTTGTCCTGTTCCATACTCTTTTCAAGCATTTCAATAAAAGAACTCTGCCAGTCTGGAGTCGTACTTTCTCGCCTTTCGTTTCTCAGGCGGTTCTGATTCATGAAGAGAAACATTTACACTTTCGATTTGCGAAGCCTCGTTAACACTCGGCTCTGAGGTAAAGGTAGTGACTCATTTGATTGCAGTTTTTGATGGATCGATGTCCCACCACCGGCACCTCAACAAAGATGTCGAAATAGGGGAAGCCTTCTATAATTTTCTGAATTCCAGCTTCTCCAGTCGAGCGAGACCGCTGCTAGAACTCGTACTCTAGATTCTGCTGCCGTTACTTCACCTGCTGTAGCATTCTCTGGCTTTCTGGACACCTCTCTTTATACAAAGAATAGATATCGTTCCAGAGTTTGATTTTTTCTCTTTGTGAAACTCCCCACAGCTTACTAAATTTTGGCGCCTACGTTTCAAGAACTTCGTGCGTTTCTTCCTCAGTCCAGTTAGTAGACTTAACGCGAGGTTGTTTCGTTTTTGTGTTTGCCGTAGCAAGTACTTCGACATCATTTGGAACCGAAGACTGAGGCGATGGCATGCTTCTCGCCAGTAGTAGTAGCTGGACGATAAAATATGGCCGGATTGTCGATGGAAATGGACAATGTTGACCGCCATTCATTGGCTGATCTGGATTTGCTACTCTTGCAAACCGTCGATTTAATAAGTTATCGCTAAAGGAACAAAATGCGTGATTTGTGATTGTGTAAATTTTCTTTTTACAGAAAGAAATGTACGTGTCGTACAAGTCTTGCGTGTTCTGATACCTCATCGAAAACGCATTTGATTGACATTTAATTTCCTGAAATTTTTTTAATAGTGCGTAAATAAAGTAGCGCGGCATCCGACAAACGATACAAGGTCAAACTGTCTCAGTTAGTCCTTCAGTTTACACCTTTTAAAAGAAATTTCTGTCTACCGAATCTAATAGAACTCGTCAAATATAATTTATCTCTTTCGTTTATACTTTGTATTAATTCTTTCTAACTGCCGCGGAGTAGTTTGCTTTGTGTTCTACGCGGCGATAACTTGATTTCTGTTCGCATGTGAAAAGTAGCCGGGCAGTGGCTTTGCCGTGAACTTGGCACCTAACTATTTTATTAACTTTTATTTTAAAAAAAACTTCCTTTCCAAATAGACCCATGCGTTTTATGATTTTACTTCCAATCATTGCGAAATGTTAGACGGGGATGTTAGATTCTTAGTCAACTTTTATTTTAGAAGTGAAAAAAAAAAATACAGACCACGAAATTAAGTAGCCCTCTGATTATAGATTTTGATAATCGAGAAATGTTTATCAGCACACTGAGATAAAATCAGTCAGCTGCGTATTAAACGAAACGCGAGAATAAATATAGACATTCCTTAAATGTTTCTTTTTCCTTTCGCGTGACAGTCAGGACGTTTCTCGAAGGTTTCTTTTTCCCCTCACGTGACAAGAAATCCGCCATGGATCCTGAACGCGTGATCGCTTCGATTGTAGCTCTTCTTTTCCTGATTATTGCGCTTAGAAAAGTTCAGAGATTTTTTTCGAGTTGAGGATTGCGGTCGCGATGTGAGAATCGTTACCGAAAGGTTTTTCGTGACTGCATAAAATGTAATTAACAAGAGTTGACTGGAACAAATTACTTGAAGTGTATAGCAGTGTAGGGTTTCAAGTACGGAATAGCTTAGTGTTAAGTGTAGTGTGTCAAACTTCTAAAGTTGCGGTTACACATCGTCCTTTTACCGTGGTAAATGGGCTCTTTACCTCGGAAAACTCACAAATCGTGTGTGACCAACATTTCCCAAGGTAAATTTATCGCGGTGTATTTCCATGGATACATCAAAAAGAACAAAAGAATCGCCCATGCAAGTTACCGAGGTAAATAGGTAGGTTTTTCAAATACCCCAAGATAAAATGACCGATCGCGAGGCAAACCTCAAAGATAAGCAAATAAAATAAACAGAGAAATTTGAAATTAAATATGGTTTAGATTTCCGGAGGTCAACTTTGCGTGTTCAAGGCAGCAAAAGCGTGGTCTTTCTTAGAATCATGGCTGGATGGCTTGCTGATTTGTAAGTATAAGCTACTTTTTTTAGGGGGACCGTTGGGGTTTGCGGTATTGCGGTATTGGCCAATTTTTCATGCGGTATTTCGGTAATTTTAATCTTGAATTGCGGTATTGCGGTATTCTCGAAACCTGCGGGATGCGTTTTCTTTACGTTTTGGTCAACGATATTCGGTATAAAAACGTATCCTTCACTTTTTTCCGACCATTTATAGCCGTTTTCGGTCGTTTCGGAAGCACCCTGAAACGGCCTTATTTTGTCACACATTTTAATCTACAATTTGACTGTTTTAACAACCCGTTTAAGGCCGTGCCATTGTTTCCACGGTCCCACCGCTCGTTTTTGCCTCTATTTTTGTTGTTGCGTCTAGGAATCCACCAGCTATACAGGCTTACTATAAAATTGCGGTATTTTCCGATTTATTTTGCGGTATTGCGGTATTTGTCGAATTTTTTTGCGGTAATGCGGTGTTCAGCAACCCCCAATGTCCCCCTCTTTTTTGGAAATTTGGCGTTTAAATACAACACAAGTCAAGGAAGATCTATAGTGCATTTTCTTATATGTATTTCGATTTAATCTCTAGGCCTAGAAACATCCAACAAGGAGATTTATAAAATCGGAGTCTTCGCCTTCTAATTATTCGGTGTCTGAAACACTGACATAACAAAGCAGTAGAGGACTGTCGAAACAGTATAAATAATAAAAGCGAGATGATGCTAGCAAGCACCCTTGAATTATCCATTTTCGCATTTCGCGCCGAAAACAGTATGAAAGATTAATGACCTTGGTAAAGTATTAAGTTTGTGACGGCAAACACCCCGGTAACGTATTCCCGCGGTGAGTTTACCTCGGTGTAATTTACCTTGGCAGGGCTCAAAATAACGGCCGGTCAACGGACAATGTCCGGCCAAAATGACGATTTGTCCGGACAAAATTTTGGTTCGGCGGTCATTTTGACCGGTCACGTACACGGCTTTCAAATAAATAACACAACAAAAATTTATTCGCAGTATTTCTTGAAATTTTACAATAAAATCATAAAATATCATAGCAGCTTGCAGTCACAAATTTGTAGAATACAGATGAGACGGCCACTCTCTGCGGATTTGTTAGCGGTTTGCTTAAAGTAGCTCTGTCACGGGGATTTCGCAGATTTTTGGTGTAAACTGTTCTGAAATTAGTAGTAGACAACTTAACCCATCAAAATCATTACCTTTGAACATCTTATGGAAGATATAACCTTAATATGTGGATAGAAATCTAACTACGGCTATAAATGTCGATTTTTTGGTAGGCGCACGGAAACAACTTGAAAAGTTTAGCTAAACCTTTCAAGTTGTAATCCATTTCCATCGAAGCCATCTGCAGGCAAGGACACTTGTTAACAGTTTCAGTACTCTAATATAGCAATTGTCAAGAAAAATGGACTATTATTTTTTGGTTTCCTTCGACACAAATATAAATTTTGGCTGTTCAAAAACCTGTTGACATCCGTGACAGAGCCCCTTTAAATAAAACAGGAAACATCCACGTCTGTAAATACGCTAAACAGACAACATATGAACATCGCCTCAATCAACGTCTGCTATTAACACACGTACGCAATTACTGTTTGAATTGTCAGGCGGGCCGAGAAAAATAGCACTCGTTAGTGGATTTTTGAAAAAACTATATGCACCTATAGACAGTGCGAGTTCGTAGCGTGTTTTTCACCAGCAAGATCATGAAAAAATAATAAAATCATTAAACGCATTGAATTTTTTTGAGTTCACTTCCAAGCACATTGTATTTTGAAGTTATTCTTCCTACATGCCGAGCAAAGGCACAGTTATCTCATTTGTAGCATGGGCATATGTCCTAGCTATTACTATTTAGTGTTCGGTAGTAAAGACCAGTAAAGTGCTTACAACCAAGATCGCCTCCACCCGTAAGTCGTTAACTAATGTAAAACTATGCAGAGTAACATAACATTACAGCTACTGAGCATTTTGTTTTATGCCGAGTAGAACGCAGAAGAAATGGAAATTCAAAAAGCGAACATAATAAAATGACACATTAAGCGATCAAAACATTTAAGCTTAAGCCTTTATACTCTTTAACAACCAGTGTTTTAGCTTATGAGGCGAAATTTTTGGCAGAATAGGCTATTGCTTCAAAGTAAATACTCAATATTTTGACCGGTCAAAAACGAGACATGACCGAGCAAAAATTGATTTGGCCGGTCAACATGACCGGTCAGTATTCAAAAATTATTTTGAGCCCTGCTTGGGAATGCTATTTCGTTACAAACATTCCGGTATTTCCATTTTCAGCGTTTTCGTCGCAAGAAACATGTACTCTATTTTCTGACATTGTTCTTGGATCGTAGAAAGCGGGCAATAAATCACAAAAGAAATGGAAAACAGCGCAATTTAACGGTCGGCGCAAGAAGGTGGGGGACGAGTGCTTCGAGTAACGCTCAATTCCTCTTGCGTTCATTTGCGTCAAAAATAGAGAGGACGTTCTTTTTTGTTAAAAAATCATAATATTTTGTTCTGTCGTTTTGTTTTCCCGTCTGTTTTGTAATTTTGTCTTCCCGCTTGTTTTGTCATTTTGTTTCCCGAGTGTTTTATCATTTCGTTTTCCCGCATGTTCGCCATTTTTATTTCTCGCATATGAAAAAAAAGACTTAAAATTATCCCAGCAAAATTTTCCCCGGTCTCTGCTTTCCTCATCCCCGGAAATGGTAAATCTTCTAAAAACACCTTTCTTTTTAGAGGCGCGAATGTTGCAAGCGTAGATAACATACAAGCTTTTTACAGCCTAGAGAAACATTTCCTGTTATAATAGCTTTTTGGTTAAGTATATTTTAGCCTCTTTTTGTAATAGCATTGTAATAAGGAGTACTATTTTTAATCTTAAATTTTAATGTTATGTAAGTTTTAGATGCGCGCACCTTTTTTTTTTTTTTTTTATTAATTGGTTGCACAATTATAATTACATACAACATAAAAAAATACTTATACAGCGCACCTATAGATACCAGTCTTCCACCTGAATGACCTACCCTGTTTAAATAAAGTTTCATATACTTACTTTCGTAATGATTCAGTATACTCACCCGGTAATAGCTAAAAATGAGAAACAATACTGAACGATTGCTGTGACCGTTTTTGGGTGTCCTCAGTCACCAAACAGTTTCATTCTGATGTCGAATGCACGCTTGTCTGACTACAGACAAGAGATGTAGTCTCCCAGCGAATGCTGTGTAACCCCTTTTGAATGGTAGCTGTCAGCAGTCTGTAAGTGTTCTTCACCAAACACCTTCATTCTAATATCATACGCGCGCTTCTTGGACTTCAGAGTGGAGATGTAGTTGCCCAGTGAATGTTGTGTAGCCCTTACTGAATGATAGCTCTCAGCCATCTCTGAATGTTCTTCACCAAACAGTTTCAGACTGATATCAAGTACAAGCTTGGATCCGGATCCAGAGCAGAGATGTAGTCGCCCAGTGAATGATGTGTAACACCCCTACTGAATGGTAGCTGTCAGCTGTCTCTGAATATCAGAGACAGTATATCAATATCCTTCACCAAACAGTTTCCATAAGCGCTCGCTTCTTGGACTTGAGAGCGGACAACTTCACAGCACGAAAATGGAGATTTACGGAAAATTAAAGGTGGCTTAAATCTCCTTAAAGCTGGTCATCCAACTTTACGCCATCAATTAAAGGTTCTTAAAGGTGGTTAAACCTGACATTTACGCTACCGTGCGTAAACCTGGTGTAAATGTGGCTTAAATGTTTCAATCTCTTTAAGCCAGCTTTAGACATGAGTGTAAAGCTGGTTTAAAGGTCAGCTTTAAAAAATGTAAAGGTCGCGTAAAGCTGATTAAATTCCAAATTTACGCCAGCTTTACTTCAGCTTTACACCGCAGTAAAGTTATGTTTTCATGCTGTGTTTGTAGTCGGCAAGTGAATGTTGTTTGTGTTACACCTACTGAATGGTAGCTGTAAGTGGTCGTTGGAAGTTTTTTTTACCAAACAGTCTCAGTATGATATCACGTGAACACTTCTCATAGGCAAGAGGAGAGTTGTAGTCTCCTAGTGAATGTTGTGTAACCCTCACTTCATGGTTGTTGTTAGTCATGCTCACCAAACAGTTTTCCGTCTGATTTCAAGTGCACCCGTTTTGGACTCGAGAGCAGAGTTGTAGTCTCCAACTGAATGTTGTGTAACCCCCACTGAAAGATAGCTGTCCGCAGTCTCGGAATGGTTTTCACCAAACAGTTTCTGTCTGATATCAAGTGCATGATTCTTGGGCTCAAGAACGGAGATGTAGTCGCCCAGTGAATGTTTTACGAATACTCCCGAATAGTCGCGAATAGTATGTGATAAGTCATCCATGTCCAATATACACGACCTGATACGAGTCGTAAGTCGTGAATGATGACAACTAGTAGCGAATAGTAGTTGAATAGTACCGAAAAGTGACAAATACTATAGTTCCAAATACTAACGAATAGTTGCAAATAGTGACGAATAGTCCTAAATAGCGACGATAACGAATAGTGACAATTCGAGACCAGAATACTCTCTACTACTGATCAAAGTCAATATCTTACATTGATCTTACACTTTAGCATATACCACGGACAAAGAAAGGGGGCAGCTATTTTTTCCTAATTTGGAATGCACCTTCTTTGTAATCCTCTGCACCCTTAGCGAATTGCAACTGTCAGGTTGAGTTTAAGACGAAACAAAACTACCTGGTAGAAACTAGCCTACAAGCCTGAGAACTTTACAAAAACAAAAGAAACAAGACATCAATACATCAAAAAGGATTATAAAAGAACAGTCATTTTATAAATTATAGAACGAAAACAAACTTAGCACCAAAACGAGGCTATACCTTGTGGTTTAACGTTTTAACACTGAAATCACAAATTACACAAAAATATTGAAAACAGACACGAGACAGCCCAAAGGGCCTTTGATTTTGACTCTGGTCTGTCCGAGCTTGTTGAAAACAAAGCAAAAAGTCGTATTTTACATTCTTGCCAGCTGTTAAAGGCGTTCGCCAAAAATGTTCTAGTTGATAAATTTTTTTAAAATTTTTACTGAGGTCGGATAATGAGTTACGTGTGTTAGAAATATAAAAAAGAGATAAAAGCATGCATGTAGAAAACTACCCTGATTTTGAAAAATTGGTGTGCATAATTAAGGATATGGTTTACAGGATTTGTAGTTTAAAATATCAAAGATGAGTAAACAGAGGCAAATGATCTTGGTCATATTATGAGGAAGTGCGTCTGTTGCGTAATTTATACCTAGTGTTGCTATCCTTTTTGTAAGACTTTTAAGCCTTGGAAGAAGCATTTGAACCCATCGAACGGCAAAACGAAAAGATCATAAAGTTCAATTCGAACATGCGTAGGACAAAAAAAAACTTTTAATCGATAGATTTTTTTAATAATTTTTTCTCACGAAACGTACTAGATACTCGTTAACAAATGTGATCTGGAGGAGGGGGAGGGATCACCGACCATTAAGAGAGCAAACTGCAAGCAAAGTTAACACAAACCCTACTCGCCCTATATGTAGTTTGAAAAGTTTCCTCAGCACACGCACTTATAATGCATGACGTGGTGTGGCATTGTGACATGAATTGCATGCACAGTAAGGATGTGCATAAACAATTAGCATGAACGTCCTTAAGTAGGACCAAAAGCAATTGATGAATGTTTACTGGGACAGCAGGAAGGTGGCCGCAGCCACAAAATAGAGGTGGCCGCCTAAAAAGTGTTTTATTTGTACATTATTACACTGGCAATAGTTTTCGGACTTTAGTAACTGTAGTAACTAAATAGGGGGTGGCCATTTACAGTAATGACTGGTTGCTTAACAGGGGTTTGACTGCACGCATATTTACAGAGTGAACAATTGGTCTAAATCAAATAGATAGCATACAGTGTACTTATTGCTTTATGTATCCAAACAAAAGTTAAATTGTCTTATATTGGCTGACTTCAACTCTCCAATGGGCGACAAAAGTGTTGACACCCTACATTTCCAGAGTACCTTGGACAAATTTTGCCCTGCCCCTCTTCAGATTACCGCTTCCCCTAAAACAATGTTGCATTTGCTATCTGCATGTGAGTTGCTTTGTTTCTGTACAATGTTGAAAAGGGGGAGGGGGGGGGGGGAGTTCCCAATGTACACTGGATTTAAAGTGGAAAAATTGAAATATTGAAATTAGCACTCATTGTAACCAACTGTCTGAACTACTTTTTGTCAGCCATTGTGTGTGCACCCCTCTGCTTTTTACTGTGCAATGAGTTAAAAACAAGACAGTGCTGATATCCTGGGTTGGTATCACTAGTCCCAGTCTCCTTTACACTTGTCCATGGTGACCCCTTTGATGGCCCATACATGAACATGTTTCAAATCACAATGTTTCAATCAAAACCAAAATTTCTTGTGTATTTTGCTTACACTATAAAATTTAAATCAAATGCATAGTGTTAAAACAATTTTTAGTACTAAGTTTGTTGCAGCACTAATTGTTATCAATTTTAAAACGTTTAATTTAATTTATGACATCTGCATGCTAATCATGAGTGTTGTAATCATCTGTACAGGTGCCAAGTTGTTGAACCTGAGGATCAGGATGTGATGAGTTATCATGTGCAATCTTTTAATAACAGGTACATTGAAATGATATTAATTACTTGTATTTGTATTATTTTAGTGATGTGGTGAGCTATAATTATATCTATTTCAAGAGAATGTTCCCCGCAGTGTTCATGATTTTACAAACTCCATATTTTCTCACAAACTCATTAACCCAAGCAGTGAGTCAACTGACTGCTGGTTCTTTCAACATATCATATTGCTGTTGGGTGGAAGGAGGGGGGGGGGGGGGGGGGGGGTGAGCAGAAAAATTGTAGCCAGAAATATCCTTGCCAAAATTAATTCTTTTGGGTATCAGGCAAAGTCTTAACATTTACATAGTTAGGAGGATTTATGCTCCCCTACTAGATTGGAGGAACAAGCACTTTATCTGGTGATTTAATGCTGCTATAATTTATTTGCCATCTGATACAACTGTAGGCAAAGTCACTGTAAGTTTGAGTGTGCCTGGACAAAAATAATCCTGTTCTTCACTGACAATAACTGTTACATTCAATTAATTTTAATTATTCTAATGCTATGTGACATGTAAATTATTTTCTCCAGCCCTAATTGCTAATCACTCATCAGTCAAACGCTACAAATTTCATAAATTCCCAATTTCTGAAGCCTGATCTTTCGGGCCAGTTTGTGTTTACGGCCTCACTTGGAGGTTAGAGAAGTCAGCATTCCACTGTATTAGTCAACAGTTGAATGTAAAGAAGAAAAACAGGAAACTGGAAGTTCATTACCCCTGGTGTTGTCTGACTGTCCAGGGCAATAATTTACCATGGCTGTATTTATTGTAGGGTATGACGGTTATTACACTTGTGAGTGGGGATGGTACAATTTGTTAAGTATATTGTAGGGTATGTGTAAATACACAAAATTGCTCCAAACACGTACATGATGTTACCAAAACTGGGTAATAACAGATGATATTCCCCTAGCTAGTGCAAGGCTGCTGCCTAACGGGCGCCCGGTCGCCTGGGGCGCCTAAGTTACGAGTGCGGGCGACTAAATTTTTGTTCAAGGAGCCCGGATGGGCGCCTAAGCATAGATTTTCCATTCTCATCTAATGACTTCAATTTCCTTGAAACTTTGTTCCACTGGCGTAAGATATTCCCGTTTAAAACCATAAGCGCTTCATTTCAAAACGGAAATACTAAAATTGTCCACAATAGAGATAATTTTAGCGTATAAATACGTGCAACTTCGAAAACCAATTATTTTCGACTGTTTAGGACTGGGATTGACTCCCAAATATGGAATGAAGAATGAATAGTATTATGGGCTGCTTCACGTTTCGTTCGCTACGTTGATATTTTGGAGGAGTTTGGAGGAGTTTATAGTGAATGTGAAGTAAACATTTTACGGATACAAAAGTGAAATCAATCTCCTGGCCATTCATGCATCAGGTCTGATCATGACAATTTTAATCTTCAAAAGCTTGATACAAAAACCTTTTCAACAAGCCTAAAATAATGTGCAGAATGTTTTGATGTTACACTTACGAATTACCGTAATTAAGCTTGTTATAGAGAACGCTTAATTTCATAACAGAAAATGTGTGCCTTTTCTGTGACATTCTTATCAGCTACCGCTTTTTGTGGATCAAGTTTGTTTGTTTGTTCATTCGAACTGTTTCGTGTTTTATCTCGGTTATTGAACCGTGCAAGGAGAACATTACTCTTGAAAATAATAATGTGCTAGAAACTTTGCTGAACACAGTTTGAATAACATGAATTGTTTTTAAAACTACTAAAATCTACTGTATAAGCAACTCATTTGATAAGCCTAGAAACTGTTTTTATTTTCACAACTTAGTTTTTCTGGTCTATTTTTGACAACTGATTAATGAAATGTAGATAAGATCAGAATTTAATTAAAGTGTTTACACAGGTGTTTTGACTTTTTATTACCTTTGCCTTAACCTTCAAATAGACCTGCTAAATTGTAATCTTGGTTCTGTTAAACCTTAATTACTAACAATAATTCAAGTTCTTTAGTGAGCTTGCTGTGCAAAAGTGAAATAATAATTTTGCTGCTTCATGCTTCATTGATTTTGCTTCAAAACTTTGGATGTTCAAAACTCCTATTAAACATTGTTTTATTTGTTCTACACATTTTTAATTTACTTTATCCAACATTCTTCACAGCACAATATACTGGTTGGATTTTCAAACTCATTTTAAGCCTACAGAAACTTTCTAATATACACACTCCTGTTCATGTCACCCAATCAGTGTAAAAAGGGTTTTATCGAAGGAGAGGCTCGGTTAAATAAACTTTCAAGTTAAGAAAGCTGGAATTTCTCACACAACTATTTGAGGGAGGTTACCTTCAGAAGGTTTCAGAAAAAAATCTTGTCCGAAGGAGTTTTCTGTTCACGTACAAAGGCTCTACTGACAAAATAAAATGTGTGTGCATGTGGAAGGGGACGGTAGGGGGGGGGGGGAGGGGGAGGCTGCTCCCCAGACCCCTCTCCTAGATTTTTTTTTCTTTTACCCCACCCCCCTCCCCCGAGGATCGACCATGGCAACTTTTAGGCTGGGCTCCTAAAGTAATGGCTTGGGCTCCTAACTTTTGATGTTAGGAGCCCGAAGGGCTCCTTAGAAATTTCCTTAGGCAGCAGCCTTGTAGTGATATTCCCTTCACACATTAAGTTTTCATCCGAAGTATGTTATAAAACCGTATAGATCTGAATATTTTCAACAGTAGCAACATTTTTGAATGCTGACAGAATTACTTTGACATTTAAAACCTTTGAGAAAATGTACCTCGAAATGAGCTGCCTTGCATAAAAATATTTAAAGGATAATAAACACAATAGCCTCGATTTTGCTTCAGAAATATATGCGATGATATTAATTTTGTCCTTGGGCATTATCAGTTCAGAGAAGCGAACATAATAAGAATAACTTAGCGAAAAGTATTCCCTTGACAAATTAAAACAATCCCTTGAGAGTATACAAAAATGTGGGCCAGGATATATATATATATATATATATATATATTTTTTTTTTTGGGGGGGGGGGGGGGGGGGGGGCGTGGGTTAGCCTCCCACGCAGTCGTTTTTAGGGGAGATCGGATTGCACTCCCTGGGGAGCGAGTGCAATCCGATCTCCCCTAAAAACGACTGGGTGGGAGGCTAGGGGTGGGAGCCCGCTAATAAAAGCCTTATGGACTGTGAGCAGGACCCTTGCTAATTAATAAATTCATTAGCCAAATTTCTCGAGGGGTGTTATCTTGTAAAGCTATAATTCTCCGGATTTTGAACATCGATTCCTCTAAATCTTTTCAAGGATATCAGGGGATGATATAGTTACATCATGGTTGTAGTTTACTCGCAGCTCGCCGGTTACGGTGATGTTTCAAGCTCAAAGCTAAACTACAGATAATGCGATTTTGTGTCCAAGTTTTCTGCTGGAACAGCGCACCAAATGACTATACAACCTAGAGATAAGTCATAACCTCTTTTGTGCCCTGACAGAAAGAAATTCCTCGAATTCATAAATTCCTAGAAGTTATTGACTTCTAAGAGAGTGAAAATGTGAAATCTTAACTTTGAAACGTTATATCTTCTTTTTGAAAGGGAGTTTGGTAAATTCGCTTCTGTCAGGGCACAATAGAGTACACCAAGTAATGTTCCTCGCGAATCAACTCCCAAAATTCTGTATCGGTGGAGAAAGCTTGGACACAAGATTGCAGGTTTTGCGCTTCCGAAGACCTTCCGAGTCAATGTTTACAACAACGTGCGCTTTATTCGAGGCTCCGAATCTAATTATGCTGAATTATGATAATTTGCTACGTTCCACCACACGGGAAACAAAGCTGAGAACAATAACGTATAATTGCCTATACAAAGAACTTTAAGAAATATTTTCTCATGAATATTTCGATTGTCATCGGCTTCAGTCGTCGCAGTTCGTACATACTCTTTAAATAAATAGATACATATTGATAGCAGGGGTCCTGTGCGACCTTAATGCATCGCAAATCGCTTTCAATACTAACATTTCCCAACGCATACTCCATGCAAAATAGTCAAATCTCGAAGAGATCTTTGATTGTATACTCTAAAGGGACTGTTTTAATTTGTCAAGGGAATACTTTTCGCTGTGGGCGATAAAAACGTCACTGGATAGGAATGCGTCAGCACTTCTCGATCCCGAAGTGTTATTTTCACGCGTCGCTCGTCATTTAGCCTGTCTAGCCTTTTGCAAACTATAGGTAGGTATTTTTCCAAGATCTGTGCTATTCATCGATTGAATCGCTTAGTTTTACAGAGGGGGGTGAATAGGAAAACGGATCGACGGATTTTGACAATATTCTGGCCCGGATTTCGGATTCAGAGCATATTTTTTAACGGATTTGCGGATCCTTCAACTGAAGCGGATCACGGTTTCATCAAATTTTCGGCCTCGGATTTTGGATTTCGCTTGCAATAAAGTTCGGATCGCGGATCTCAACGATCCTCGAAAATGCTTTGCCTTGTTTAACTTTATGTTTTTTGGTCACGCAGTACGGAAATTGTAACGCACCACAGCCAGGGTGATGTGGCATGTTGCCGGCGGGACGCCCGGTGTTATGTTTCTCCTCGCGATCACGTTACAAGGTCTTACAAATACTTATCAGTTACAGTACTAGCTGTGTTTGGAAAGCTATTGATCTTTGACATCTTTGGCGCCGTCCTCGTCGAGATTTTCCGCGCCTAGGTTTATTTGTAACTTTGTAACGTTGTTCTTTGAAGTGTTGTTCTAAGTGCATTTATAAACCCTGTGCAGATAACGACAAGAAGAAACGTCTTTCAGTGACCGTGTCGTACACCCGGGGGGGAGGGGGGGAGGGGGGGGGGGGGGGGGCGGGAGGGACTTCCATGTGAAATGGACGGGGATGCTCGTCGTCTCGCTTAGGGGTGTAAATTTTGGATTTTGGTCTCGCTTAGGGTGTTCTGGGCAAAATGTCATTATTTTTAGCCGTCAAGGTCTCGTTTAGGGTTGCACGCGAAGAAATAACAAAAAAGAAAGAATTTTGATTCGTTATATTTACTCTTTTAGGGGTCTGCATAACGTTCGGCCACACCCAGATTGGTCTCTTTTAGGGGTTAAATTCAAAATTTCCGACGAGCATCCTCGTCCATTCCATATGGGAGTCCCCCCCCCCCCCCGGGGGTCGTACATGCCGACCACGCTGTAGATGGTACGCCGGATTCACTCAGTTATCCGTTCGTGTTCAATCTTCAATGGTTATTATCGATTATGGACCCGTGATGGAGTTGAGAACAATTGAACGCGCTGCATTCTTTTATAACGAAGGGGCGAAAGTCGATGATTTTATCCGAAAAAATAAATTCCACTGCCAAGAACATTCAAGTGGAGTCAGGATCAACAACAGATTTCTAATGTAGAGGTAGTTCTTTTAGTTTATTGTTTATAATTTCTTCTTAGCTACCACAAAACAACTCCAGATGCGTTTTTTTTTTACAAATCCTAGCAACAAATAAAATTTAGATTCAAAAGTTAGACCTTTTTTAACGGATCGACGGATTTGGTCATTAAATTACAACGGATCGACGGATTCGGTCATTAAATTATAACGGATCAGCGGATTTGCATACCCCTATTCACCCCCCTCTTTACATGCTGTAAAGCTGCTGCGAATCTTCACTGTCAGAGGATATTGGCCAATGCTATTTTCTATTGTTACAAGTCTATTGTTTGTCGTCTTCATTGAAAGAAGTATTTTTAGCTCGTCACGCAATCTTTTGTTTTGACCACAATTCACGGACTTGATCACGACTTAATGCAGCTTCTCAAGACTTCAGACAGGAAAATGGTAATGTACAATATTGCTTCGAACTTAAATGGAATTTTTAGAAGGATCGGTAAAGCCACTTAGTGAAAAATTGACTACAAAAAGCCGTCGGGCTAAAATTAAACTTACGCTTTAGCGTGAATAAAGCAGGATCTCACGGCTTCAAAAATATGCAGAATTTTGAAGCTTTGATACATTAGTAGCTACATCTTGAAATGAGAATTAATCTAAAACAAAACTTCCTTCGAGTTTCTTTCATTTGCCCAGTTTACATTTGGAATTTTAGGCTTCTGAAGCGTATTGATTTGAAAAGCTCATGATGACATCTGATATGCAGCGTGCGGCCGACTTACCATCGCGTTGTTGTTTATTTAATAATTGTGTTCAGTTTACGACCTTTTACATGCAAAGATATATACTACAGTACTTCGGAAAATGCAAACAAGTATTTTTTTTTGTTATTAGTTATAGTGATGGATGGCATAAAAAGCAATCTGAGTGTTAATTTTGTGGAAGGAATTCAGTAGTTTTCCGCTATCTCACGGCACCATGATTCGCAAATTATTATCCCCAATTACCGCTTTTCTGTACCAAGATAATACCACTGGTGGTAAAATAAATGTCAGTGACAGTTGTACAGAATGAAAACCTACCTTTCACCAGAGTGTTTTGAACTAGTGCTATACTTTGTAGAAAGAGTTCGTGTTTTTGCGAGGTCTTAAAATGACGCGCGGAGGTGAAGAATTTTTTTTTTCACCGTCTTCAAGTTTAGTTTGGGATCAATTTATCAAGGTTGATAATTAACATTTCAAATCATGAATTGGTCTTTCAGCGTGTCTAGTTGTAATAAAAGTTTACTTCAGAAAGGAATTATTTGTCTGAATTTAGTACGGATATGGTATATTTTTCCCACTCACACGTTTGTGTTAAACGCCGTAAAGGAGCCAGGAATTTTTTTTTTTTTGGGGGGGGGGGGGGGGGAGGGGCGTTGGGTGCGCGCTAATAAAAGCCTTCTGGACTGTGAGTCAATGGGTTAATCGTTGTGTATCTAATCGAACAAAATCGAACAAAAATCCAATCGAACTCAATCGAACGATTGGTGTTCGATTGGGTTTGGCAATCGAACAAAATCGAACATCTATTTTGCTGTGAGTTCAATTTTCAAACCAATCGAACAAAATCGACCTAATCCGATGCAATTTTGTTCGGACGGTATCTCTTGACACCGGAAACTAGTAAAACGCGTAGGGTATAGTCACTATCAGCCTTTATTTAATGGCAATAAAGAAAAATAACTTCATACTGAATATAATTGTTGAAACAGAACAGAACAAAGTCAGTGTCAACGATTGATACTCTTACTCCCGGATGTACATGTACTGTGAGTGTTGATAGGAAATGGCTTATATGATTAGTTTCGATGTGATTGTAAACAGACAGAAAGACAGACAGAAAGATTGGAGCCAATCTTCTTATAGATTAGAAACTCTTCTCCCACATCTTCACTGAACCGACATTCTTGGTAGCCTTTTACACTACACGAAATCTTGATACGTGCAGTGTCCTCCCAGGTCTCCTTGGATGTAGATTCCTGACGTTTTCGACATTTTTACTGACAGCCGGGTGAAAAGGGAAGGGGAAAGCTAGCAGGGATTTGACCTTAAGACTGAATTTCTACAGACCACGTGCCTATCATGCGATGTGAATATTGTCCTTTGGAACAAGGGTACGGTAATCGAACGTTCGATTGAGTTCGATTACTGATCGTTCGGTAATCGAACGTTCAATTGTGTTCGATTGGCAAAATTTTATTGTGAGTTCGATTATGTTCGATTGAGTTCGGCAATCGAACGATTGGTGTTCGATTGGGTTCGATTACCAAACTGTTCGATCGCTTTCAATACTAACATTTCCCCAACGCATACTCCATGCAAAATAGTCGAATCTCGAAGAGATCTTTGATCTCATCAAATTTAGGTTATTGTTGATGTATATCGCCTGGGGTATGATATTTCTTTGGGTATAATGGACGAGGCATTTGTTCTGGGTGTGGTTGTTACAGTCTTAATGGTTGTGGGTGGAGATAATATGTTATATTAGAAGCTAGGCTAGCATAAGCCTTGGGGTATGGGTTATTCTGAACTGGGATATACCAGCTGCGGCTGAAACTAGATAAATTTTTTTGCTTACAAGAGCTGCCCACATATGGAGGTGCCATATATTAGTAGTGTTGTTTAACAAACAGCTTTAAGTTCCTAAGACTGTAACCCAATATAATGTACATTTTTTGTATTTTTAGAATCTCAAATGAGTCAAGCTGCTTTCACCTATTTTAAAACTCCAAGTCAGCAAGATCTCAGGTAAGTTCTGGCTGCAAGACTTAGGCCCGTTCCAAACGCCGCTCCACTCATGTGCCGAACCTAACTGGTGAATAAAGTACGGCAGAAGAGCGGCGTTTGAATCAGTTTGGTCCGGCAGTTTTAATTAGGTTCGGCAAAAAACGTTAGGTTCGGCAGGGTCTGCCGCACTATGCGGCATTGGAGCGGCGGCTGATTCATACGGCGTTCTTCTCATGTGCCGAACCTAATGCAT
This sequence comes from Meandrina meandrites, assembly GCA_963693305.1. Lineage (NCBI taxonomy): Eukaryota > Metazoa > Cnidaria > Anthozoa > Scleractinia > Meandrinidae > Meandrina > Meandrina meandrites. The sequence goes on along the minus strand of OY855907.1, from coordinate 27,412,694 downwards.
GAATTACTGTAATGTATTTTCGATATAACAGCGCTCATGATTGGTCTAAAGTGGAGTGGCGTGACTAGGTCTGACCAGTCAGGCATGAAGCACGACGGCATAAAATTCCGGGTAAATTACTTCGCTCACCGGGCTCGCATTTTGTTTATTTTTCAATATGTTTCAGCTCAAGAGAAGCGGAACTTCATGGGAAAATTGTTTTGGTGGTAATTTCTTTTTGCTGTTTCCCCAGTTTGTGAGATCAGATTTGTAGATTAGCATTTACAAACTAATTCTCAAGAGAAAACCAGTCTAAATAATATAAATCTCGCGGAATGAATTTGCTTTTCCGGAAATATTATTATTATGGCAAAACTTGCGTAATAGTTTGCTGATTTCGACTGCAAAAACCTTTTATCATCCTCAACGCAGACGTTCAGTCAACATTATTATTGTTAACGTCTTGTTTCCGCGAATTGAGTTCGACACAAATACGCCGTTTGAATCAGCTGTCGCTCCAAAGTCGCTCCAAGGTCGAACCTTACTGAGTTAGGTTCGGCACATGAGTGGAGCGGCGTTTGGAACGGGCCTTACACACACTCAAAACCAGGAATTCTCTAATAACCATCTCCATGCCAGTAATTTACCGTGAACATTTTCAGAAACAAAAAAAATATAAAGGTTAAAAATTCAAGCTAGATGTTGTCTAAACATAGCTCTTTAAGCCAGTCAGCACGTTCCACAGGAATCAAAGCACTAACTGTTATAATGGCAAGTTCAGAATTGCAAAAGGAATAATAACCAATAGGAACAAGCCAAGTCAAGTCAAATAGTTGGTGGGTTGAATTGATGAGATTTCAGACATAGTAGGGGCGTCCAGGGCATGCTCCCCGGGAAAATTTAGATTGTACAGAATCTCGAGCCCTATTTTATGCATTCTGGTAGAATTTTTGCACTATTATAGATACAGTCATTAGAATACAAAGGGTAATTATTTTCGGTGACCATATTTTTTTCCTATCCCCCCCCCCCCACTTGAAGCCAATTTTTTGGGCGTGGCACCTCCCCAAAATCCCACCAGCCCCCCACCCCAACTCATAAAAAATGAACCGTCCCTTACTGCAATTCGATCAGACCATGCGTTGAGTCAATTACATTTGGGGCGGGTGAATGAATTTTTCTTGTATACTACATGTGGTGCACCTTGACTCGTGAAATTTATCAAATCTTTAATGCCACCAGATGCAGAAGGGAACAGTAAAGAGCTGATAATTTGGTTTACTGAAACAATGGTAAGGTGTCTTAAACTTTATATGTATAACGAAACGATAACTATAATACACGTACATGTACTGTGTAGCATTATATGTTGCCGAGTAATCAATACAGAACTTACATCTCTGTGGTCAGCAGCATGCTAAAATTATGAAAAGAAAATTGATTCCTCAGCACAGGTGCAAACACTCCATGCGTGAGTCTGGAAGAGAAATGATTACTAACAGCTCAGTCATGATTTAACATTGAAATGAAAAAGAAAATTTGCTGTGTTCCCAAGCATACATGACACCCTTAATATTTATTAGTAAAAATATGTCTTGATGAAACACGACTTGTAAAAAAAACAGTTAAGCAGAAAAAACTTAACCTTATTGTTGTGCTTTAAGTTGGATCATTCATTTTCAAACGTAAAAAGTATACGAAATAAAATTTTCTCCTTACACTTAGGTACAGTTGGAGGACTAAACCTTCCTACATTGGACTAAGATGGCAGCTGCTGCACCTTCACCCCTGGCCAGCTCTGTAGAGAAAACAAATGGAGCCAAGCTCAGCAGACTTCTTATTGATGGTGGAACAACAGTTCTTAGGGTTGCTTTTGATTCTTATCATCCTCCTGCAAACCTGGCTGCTAATCTTAATGCAAACTATCGAACTCTGAACAATCTCTTGAGGAAAAGAGTCTTGCGAACAGCTCAATGGGACCAACTGTTCCCACCTGGTGGAGCCACACCAGACTCTAAAACATTTGACATCACTCTTCTATTCCTCCTCCTCACCAACATTTGTGGTCTCACCCCTCCCCCGTCAGGATGGCACACTAAGCCACCCCCAAGTGACACCTCTTGTGAGGCGAACCTTGTTCGCATTAAGTATTTCCGCAATGAGCTGTATGGTCATGTGACTACCACTGGTGTTGATACACTTACTTTTAATGCTCTGTGGCTGAAAATTAGTGCTGTTCTTGTTGCTCTTGGACTGGATCAGGCAGAAATTGATAGATTGAAGGCAGAGCATTGTGGGGAGGAAGAATATCTTGACGTGTTACTTGAATGGGCTGATAGTGAAGAGGATATCAAATCACAGCTGAAGGAACTGCGTCAATGTCAGACCCAAACACAGCAAGATGTTGGCAAAGTGCTTGAGACCCAGCTAGAAGATCGCAAAACCCTTGAGGATAGCAAGGCAAAACTAGATGAAGTACATCAGACCCAGCTAGAAGATCATGAAACACTTCAGGACAACAAGTCAATGCTGCAAGAAGTACGTCAGACCCAGTCCAAAACACAAGAAATTGTCGAGGGTGTGGTGAAGACCCAGGAAGAGCATTTCGAAACTCTGCAAGAGGTAAAGCAAGCCGTTGATAGCTTAAAAGATGGAAGAGATAAAGACGGGGAAGAGGAAGTCCTACGCAACCTTGCTAAGTCAGAGTTCAAAGGAGACATTGAGTATCACGTGGGACGATTTCAAGAAGGCACTCGTGAGTGGGTGTTCAACAAAGTCCAAAACTGGTTAGATGACAGAAACTCTCAAAACCGAGTGATGGTGATCAGTGCAGATGCTGGAATGGGAAAATCTGTGATTTCTGCCGTCATTTGCAAAAGAATGCAAGAAGCTGGCAGACTGTCAGGAAGCCACTTTTGTCAGCATAATAACGCACGTTACCGAAGTCCTCAGCTGATGCTCCAGTCCTTGGCCTGTCACCTGTGCCATGCTCTGCCAGAGTACAAACAAGCTCTTGTGAAACAGCTGTCAAGAAATCTGGGTAAAGATCTCAACATCATGGGTGTGGAGGAGCTGTTTGCACTGCTGTTCAAAGAACCACTTAGCACTGTAGCTGACCCTGGAAGAAACATGCTCTTGGTGATAGATGGCCTTGATGAAAGTGAGTACCAAGAACGGAATGAGCTACTTGATGTAATTGCTAACCACTTTTGCAAGCTGCCATGTTGGATTCGATTTTTATGTACGACCCGACCAGAAATAAATGTTGCAAAGGCATTAAAACAGTTGCAACCGTTTCAGCTGGAACCAAATGAAGAAAAAAATGTGCACGACATCAAACGGTTCCTTGAAAAGAGGATGCATAATTTTTCAAAACCAGAAAATAAAGGTGCCATTGTTGAAAAGCTCGTAGAAAAGTCCGAAGGACTTATGCTGTACGCGTACTTCCTTGTTTCGTCTATTGAAGAGAATGTGTCAGTTCTGGACCAAGAAGATCTTGATGCCAGCTTACCATTAAACATTTCGTCAGTCTACGAATCTTATTTCAAACGACTAGAGGCTGAACTTATAAAGGAACTTTGTGTCAAGGAAAAGAATTTTCTAAATTTGCTTTGTGCTCTCACTGCATCACGGGAGCCCTTACCAATTGACTTTGTTGCTAAAGTTTTGGTGCCTACTGCTGACTCATCAGTTGAAAGGAGGAAAGTGCGAAATGTCATTAGCAGTGTGTCCTCGCTTCTTCCGATCCGCGATGAGTGTGTTCACTTCTTTCACAAGTCAGTTAAAGATTGGTTGACAGACAAATCGTGTCATATTGAGCACGATTTTACCGTGGACGAGAAAGAAGGCCACCACATACTTGCAAGCCTCTGTTCGGATGAACTTGATAATCTGAAACAGAAAGGTGTACGTGACACACAGTTTAGCTCCACGGAGAAGTATGCGCTTAATCATGGTGTACGACACATGTTACAGCTAGACAAAAATGTGACATCACAGACCCTGGCGGAATGTGTACAAACATACGTGACAGACCTAGAACTTGTATATGCAAAGCTTTGTATAGATGACTTAGTAGCAGCTAAAGACATTTTATGGCTTCAAAGGCAGGAAATATCGCAAATGTTGTCTGAAGATATTAAACATGTTTTAAATACCTCAACTTTCCTGCTACGAAAACACCTCAGCACACTTACAAATCATCCTCACGTATTTTTGCAAACCGTTCTGAATGAGGGAGGAACAGTACTATCTTCTGTGGCATCGAACCTGTTGGAGAACAAATATCCTAAAATACCATATATGGAATTTGTACACAAGCAGATGCAGCAGGGAGCTGTTCTAGCCCGATTTCAATGTTCGTCTCAAGTGGCTTGTTTTGATGTTTCACCGCAGTTAGACTACATGGTATGTGAATGTGATGACGGAGCGATTCAGCTGTGGTCACTCCATACTGGCAAGCTAGTATGGACACGCCCTGTTATGGTGACAAAAACTTTCTTTCCCTGGTCAAATGCAAGTAGAAAATCACTATCCTTTTCAGGTGTCCCTTCATTTTACCGCTCAGTCGTTTTTCATCCAACTGAGGGAGTTGTCTTACCAGGAGTCCTTAGCTACGCCTATACTTTTGACGGAGACCTAAAAGCACTCTTTCCCGAAAGCAACTGCAGTTTTACAGTTTGCTCAATATCAGGAGACAAGACCAAGATGCTGACTGATTGCCCAGACGATGCTAAAAGCATTATTATATGGAGTCTAAAGAATGGTTCAGAGATCACTCGTATCACAAGAAATGAAGATGTTTTGTCGTTTGCGTGGTCACGGGATGAAAAGCTGCTGGCAATTTCTCATTCCACAGGTTCCATTTCTATCGTTGATGCGATGGATGGCAAAACACTAGCAGAAACGGTCATGCCAGTAGCATGTGGAATGATAAAGTTCTCACCTGACTGTCGATCTCTTTTTTGCTTGAGTGCACGAGACTCTGTTTATTTCCATATCAACATGGCGGAACTTCCCAACTGCACATTATATGATCTTGAATCCTATGTGCCCTGGGAATGTGAAACACATAGTGAGGCTGGATTTTTGTTAGGAGATCCTATTTCGTCAGGTGATTTCGCATTTGATTTTGTGCTAAACAGGCAAAAGGTATTGAGGGGTAGTCCTCGCACTAGCTCCATAGACATGTTGAATATTAGCAAACTACGTAAAACTGACAAAGATGCTACAGTTACTAGAATCAGTGACATTGCATTTTCTTTGAGTGGAGAGACTGTTTACGTTGACGGTTATGCGGCCGAAACAGTAGTAAGCGCTTGCGATGTTTCAAGCGAGGAGCTCATAACAGAGAAGAGTATAACGGCACACTATGTGTTACCATACCAAGGCAATCGTCTCGTAACTGTGAAAGAAGGTGTTTTAGTAACAACAAGTGATACTCTTGAGCTATGGAATTCTGAATTGTCGCAGTGCGTCCGATACTGGATCGTTAGAAACGGAATCACTGGGATGATCCCCATATCAGAAGAACGAGTGGCGTGTAAAGCAAAGAACCAAGTGATCATCTTGGATACTACTAGCGGAGAGATTGTGTCGACAATCCCAACTAGTCATAATGAAGATTTGCTTGCATGTAACAGTAAATGTCAGCTGTTAACCTACAGATCCAGCTCACTTCAGTTGTCGCATGGTAACACTACGAGCTGGAGAAAAAAGATGCGTTTGGGTCTCCTGCAAGGTGGAATGTTTTCTCTTTCCGAACAGTTTGTCGTAATTTTCCCAAAAGTATTTCTCGATGCCGTGCCAAGTGTGTTCGTCCTCGATGTAATTTCAGGAGAAACACTTCACATTTTACGCGAAGGCTATCTGCAGTATTTTGACTGTAAATTTATCAGTGATGAGGAATGTGTTATCAGCTGCCGGACCGACTCGGGAGATTGTCTTCAACTGTTTAACGTCGAGTCTGGTGACCTGCTGAGTGTTCTCCCTCTGGATAGTGAAGCGGATTGTTTAGCAGCTTGTCCTCGTAAGCGTCTCCTCGCCATTGCCCAAAGAGACTCTAAACATGGATTCAAACTTATCAAGGTGCAGTTGCCAAAAGATAAAGACATCAGGAAGAGCAAATGGTAAGCTATTAACGAACAAAGTAGAAATTTTGTAAGTCACGAATTTATAAAAGATAAACGTGCCACTTTTCATATGTTCTTAAGTTGGACCGCGGCTATTTTTTTGGGAACGGAGGTGCTCTCTTCTAAATCGAGTTTTGGGCATGTAAACCTCAACCGATTTTTCTGATTTTTGGTAGTCGAAATAACAAATGTTCAAATTTTATAAAGCTTTAAATTATAGGGCAAACACAGCAAACGATCACGAGATATTAGCGCTTTTGAAAAAATATATTTATCAAAAAAACACGAATATTTTCCAAACGCGACGATAGATTTTTTTCTAATTAATGTCAACTAGTTCAAATTATCCAAGTTTTAATGTGAGCAAGTTTCAACAAAATCGACTGGGTAGAAATTGCTGCACAATTGACTGTTGAATTTTTGCTTCAAAATATTATGCTTGTGTATAATTGGGAGCTGTTGCAACAAAGTTTAAGTAATGCTCAGATCCAATGGATTATTTGAAAGCTTAATGCCAGCTAAAACGTTGCTGAAAAGTATGGAAAGATCGGAAACTCCTAGAAAAAGTTGTAAACGAATGAAGAGGAAGAAGTTTACGATGCGTAAATTGTGAATTTTAAAATATTCATTTTTGTCGAATTAAAAAAAATATACCGATTTTTTTTTTCTTTTATTTTTAAGTATGAGAAAATAGAGCATGTATGCAAACGGCTTTATCTAGTTTCGTCTGTCTAATCTCGATGAAACGCGTCGAATTTTGCTCGCCAAGATGGCTAGTTCGCGTCTTCCATTTTGAAGCCCTTTGGAAACCCTCGCGTAACAGTAAATTATTCAAACTTGCGGCATTCTCAAGATTATTTAGCACCTGGAATTGAACATACCACGCCACATGCCCCATTCATTGCTAAATAAAATGCATGAATACAAAGCTCAGCCGCAATTTTATCCGTGGCATGTTTATTTCCAGGTGCTAAATAATCCTGAGAATGCGGCAAGTTTGAATAAATTACTGTAACAAGAGCATTTTCAAAGCGCTCCAAAATGGGAGACAAGAAGTAGCTATCTTGGCGAGCCACATTCGACGAGTTTCATCGAGACTAGACACACGAAACTAGATAAAGCCGTTTGCACATATGCTGTATTTTCTCATACTCGAAAATAAAAGAAAAAAAAATCGGTAGATTTTTTTTAATTCTAAAAAAAATGAATATTTTTAAATTCACAATTTACGCATCGTAAACCTCTTCTGCTTCATTTGTCTACAACTTTTGCTGGGAGTTTCCGATCTTACCATACTTTTCAGCAACGTTTTAGCTGGCGTTAAGCTTTCAAATAATCCATGGGATCTTAGCATTACTTAAACTTTGTTGTAACAGCTCCCAATTATACACCAGCATAATATTTTGAAGCAAAAATTCAACAGTCAACTGTGCAGCAATTTCTACCCAGCTGATTTCGTTGAAACTTGCTCACATTAAAACTTGGATAATTTGAACTAGTTGACATTAATTAGAAAAAAATCTATCGTCGCGTTTGGAAAATATTCGCGCTTTTTTCATAAATTGATTTTTTTAAAAACGCTAATACCTCGTGTTCGTTTATTTTGTTCGCCCTAAAGTTCAAAGCTTTATAAAATTTGAACATTTGTTATTTCGATTATCAAAAGTCAGAGAAATCGGTTAACGTTTACATGCCGAAAACTCGATTTAGAAAAGAGCACCTCCGTTCCCAGAAATAGCCGCTCCTCACAATGTTTTAGAACTGAAAGTTTATTATATTTTGCTACGTTGCATAAGCCAGAATTCTTATGGCTTATTTCAAGCTCATGAAAACAACAAGTTGCCTGTGTAAAGTCCATGTTTTTTACGACTGTTTTTGTGTATGCAAAACGGGAGTTATGGAATGAGTGGCGATTTGAAGCCATCCTTCCTTCCTTCCTTCACTCCTTCAGTCGATCAGATGTAAACAAAAGGCCGTTGACAGATGGTTGGCAGACCTACATGTAACGCCACTCTACATGTAATGCCACTCTCAATACATCGTTGCGGTTTATTAAGACCGATGACAGACCACTGTACTTAACGCGCTAATGGTTTTGTTTTGATGGGTATGTGATGATAATTTGAAAATCGATTGTGAACATATTTTATTTTTATTTTACCTTAAATCAGGTGTATGTTGTTTCTGCCCTATAGAAAAATCAACAGAATTTTCTTAAGTTTGCATGTGACGGTGAAAGCGAAATTGAAAGCGAAGTTTGTGTAATCGCTAGCTGACAGAAGATTATCAGTGTCACGCGACAAAGGTCAACCTAGCCGATTTCAAAATAAATTTTATGCGACGCTTAATCTTCACAGCAATCTATCAAAACACATTCCGGAAATTGAACGTCAATCGTAAACGCTGTACAGAGAAAAGAGTGTACACACGCTAGCACGAAAACACGCAAACTTGAATTTGTCTGCTTGGAACTTGCTTCTTTTACTCCCAATGCAAATCAAAATGAACTAGACGCTTAACTGCGTGTACTCGGGCTTCTCTTTAAAAAATTAACTTGGATCACGCTGTTTACATAACCTCACACGACAATAATTATAGTAAACATACTTCGCATTGCGAGATCTCATATCTTTTCTCGCTTTTATTGTCACCACTGAATAATTGTTTACATTTCCGGTTGAGTAAATAGCTTTCAACATTCTCTACATAGCCATCTACATACGAAATGAAGTGCTGGACAAGAGCATATGCTGTTACAACAATTGAAACGATAAAAACAAAGCAAGATAAACCCAATGAAACAAAAAAAGAAAAAGCAAAAATTGAAAGAAAGAATATAGTTACCCAAAAGCTGCTTGAAGTACTCATTTCGTTTTTCGTTTCTTCTTTTAGAGCCCAACTTAGCTTAAATATGGTGTCCATTACATCTTCGAGAAGATTCTTGTGTTGATAAGGAAAACTCTGTTGCATGTCTGTAGTCCAGTTTTTCGCAATGCTTGAGTGCTAAACAGCGTCAGTTCCCGCAAGTATTGATGATTCTCTTAGCGTTTCAAACTCCATTATATAGATAGCTCACTATAAAATCTAGGCTTCTGATAAAGGTTTCACTCGGAAGAGGTCGCTCGTAAAGTTCTCTCGTATTAAAGTTCATGCACCTACCCGCTCCGAAGTAGTCATCAACATGTTTCAGTGTGGGTGTACAATCGATTTCGCGTTCTAGAAATCACACTAAATATTTCAACCTTTACAATTCTTGAGATTCTACCGAAAAGAGAGTCAAACGAGACAGCTTCGTACCGTGTATCGCTTTTCACTTTATCACCTCGTGTCGACCTCGTGCCTCCGTGCAATAAAACGTTCCCAGAGGCCGCGATCCTTCTAGCCTCCTTCGCAGACGTTCCTTTGGCTCGTCACGCAATCTTTTCTCTCCAACGAACGTCTGCTGAAACGAGCGGGTATTTACGTAGACCAATCACAGCACACTTCCAAATCCTGGAAGTGACCTTGAGAGGTGACCTTGAGAATTTCGCACGCACGCAAAGTACTAGCAGGACTTTTAACGAGCCTGTGTCTGTGTCAGATTTAAATTCTTATCAGTTACTCCTTTCTTGTAGTTCTCCTTTATCCCCTCTTGTACTGAGAGATTTGTTTTAATTTTTCAAATCAAAGTAACCGCTTGTGTCTTTATAGCCTGCGTAGCTGGCGGGATTTCGCGAGCGAGTGCTTTTTTTAGCGGCCGCATGCCTTTGTCTTGGCTGGTAAGACGCGAGAGAAAAAAATCACATCGCCGACGCGAGAAAAAAATTCACTCTTGCCCGTTAATCCCGCCAGCTACGCTGGCTAGTATTGTTATGAAAACTTGGCGGTTGGCGTAGACGAACGGTTCGCTGGACGAAAACGGTTACATCTATTTATTTAACACGTTTTCAATCAGGCCTGATACCGGCCCGAACTCTTGCCAAACACTCAGTCGTATTCTTGCAATAAGGATCACAGCAAAACTACAGAGAAAACAGTCGTTTCCATCGATCTTTTGAGGAGTTTCATGTACTCACGAATTTTGAAGCGCTTTGATCGCTTTTCATGCATGAATTAACACCTGGAAAGTTATCGCCCCAAGGGAGCTTATGAGCTAGCGCGATTGGCTCTTTAGTCATCTCCACGTGATCTCCAGCTGATCTTTGGGAACAAAAGGAAAGGAATGTGCCGCTCGTTTCAGCAGACGTTCGTTGGGGAGGAATGCGTGACGAGCCAAAAGAACGTCTGCGGAGGAGGCTACGATCCTTCTGGTCTGCGCCAGGAATCGAGACTTAATTCGTCACTTGTTAAATAAAAGCGACAAGAACTCGCACGAACACATTAAACGATGACGTCATCGCTAAAAAAAACAGTTGTGGCCTCATAGGGCCATTTGATTGAGTCTGTTATAATGCTCTTTCAGAAAACTGATATACAAAAAATAGCTTTGTAAGAGAGGCAACAATCACTTAAGTCGCCAACCTATTTTGCCATGGCGCAGAGTGCTATGCGGTATTTGTATTTCGTGCCAGAAATGTGAGGAGATTTAATGACACGATACGTCTTTTTTCGTCTGGGACAGCGTACGCCATGACTACAACACGAATCGCGTCGTGTAAATCAACCCACCACATCCTTACGACAGACGCGCGCGCATGTTAATGGTCCTAAGTAATGTCGTAGGCCTGACGTGAACTTGTCGCATGCGAGAAAGTCGTACCTTGTAAATCACCATTCTGCTTTCGATTATGCACAATAAAAATCAAAGTCTCCTTCGAGCCACCTCATGGTATCTGGTTATTATTCTATGAGCCTTTGCCTCTTTTCCAACTGTTTTAGTTGAAAAGCGCAATAGAAATATATGAGGAGGGAATGAACTTGTTGCGGAATGAAAGTCATTCCGGAAAGATTTTGGGAGCGTGCTAAATTTGTTACTGATTAGTATAGCCCTCGTCGTTCCCTGGGTCTCCCCCCTCTTCTCGCTCTGGGGGGCAGGGCGGGGCAGGGAAAGAGAGATCTTGGGAACGAGGTTGTAGTGAAGCGGGACGGCTGTACACAGGCTATAGTGGAGCCATTATGTGAAAAAATCATGTTGCGGAGAGAAATGGGGGATTAATCATAGTCAAGCTTTTGGATCGTGGAAAAAGTTATTTTTCGTAGTAACAAGTCGGGGTATACGAAAACAGCGAAAGTCTTTCCCAAGTGTACCATAGCCTGTTGGCGTTCATATAGTGTGGGGTGTAGCGTGCAGAAGAGTGGTGAAGATAGATTTCTTTTTACCCCTGGCTGTTCTTTGTGGTAGAATAAACTATTGGAAAATCTGGAACAGAGTACTTTTTCCAGCATGATGATTTGAAATTATCAACGAAAAGCTGTGTTGGGTCAGTGCCTTGGTCAAGTGAATCGAAGTTATAAATATAAACGTGATTGAAACTGCTAAAATTTAGTTATTTTTAGATTCTTTATTATTAAACAGACCAATACCACACTTTGAGGAGTATGATGCAACAAAGATGTACAGTATTATCTATGAAAGTGATAAGAATCCCGCTTCCATCTCATGTTGGCCTGTAGAACACTTGGAGCTATTATTTATTTTATACTTTTTTTTTAGTTTTGACCTTCATGTAGATAAAATAGATATTTGTAGTTGATTGTTACTACCCGAAGGTTGGGTGGGGGAGGGGGGTACTTCCTTATACATGCTATATGCCGCTGTGCAGGATGGGGTTTCAAGCAATTTTTGCTCAATAAGACTAGGTTAGTGCATTGTGATTGAAACTTTGCACTGAAAGAATTTTATGTAAATATAAATACAAATCATTACAGGAATCTTAAAAGCAACTGTCTGCAGTTGTAATACAGTTTCTGAAGAACAGCAAGTTTCAAGTAGAGTGGGAATTTTTATGTGTTTGATAAATACATACTGTGATTACTCTTACCAGTAGACACATCAGATGTGTTTTATCAGCTTTGAGCTTGGCAGTTGCCATTGTAGATATTTTTATATCAGTCTTTCATAAATCCATCAGTACAATTTATGACCATGACAAGTTTGATGTTGCCTTCTGCAAAATTTGCACACTAGAAAACTTAAATTAATTCACATTATCCAATGCGATTTAAAACTAAATAATAGTTGAAATCTAGCTTGTGTTATAAAGGCCAAATTCATATATTGCAATGAGCTATGGTCAACACTTTGAGATTAAAACTGCTGTAAATAATATTTTCCAAAAACGTGAATATGATTATTTTTAATTTTATCAGTCTGGTTATATATTTAATTTTGAAATTAACCTAAAATTCACATTTGGACAAATGAAAGAACCTCTAATGCCACAAATAGAAACGGTTTTCATCGTTTGCAGGAAATTATGAAGCAAGTTTCCGAACAAATGTTAAAATGTAACAGTTCATTTGCTACAAGCTTTATACAAAATGAAATACGATAGTAACCGAGGGAATCTTACCTTTGCTTCCAGATAGTAAAGCGTTCATTTCATTTGAGCTTGCAGCATAAATTCTTGCTGCGGCTGCATTGTAGTCATTTATTCGCCCTCCAAATGCATGTATAAACATTTCCCAACGCTCGATTATCATCGCTTTAAGACTTTGGTGCTCATTTCTCTGCAGTCGAGTATTCTTAAGCATGATTCCATTTCGTTTAAGAACTCCACAAACGTGTATTTTGATATGATCATGACATGAATGCAACGAAAACCCATCTGTTTTTTTCCAGCCAACAGCCGCCATATTGGATCTCTCCATGTGCTTGGGTAAATTGGGCAAATTTCTGCCTACATCTTAATGGCCTTGATCGATACATCGCAACATTTAAGACTTTAAAACCCATCTGTTCACTTGAGCATTCTTGATCACATTTTCTGATCGTTTGTGAGGTCTTCAAAAGTGTATTTTGATCAAAGGTGTAGCGTCGGACTCAACAAGACAGACGCCATTTCAGCTCATGTTGTAAACATGTACTGCCGCCTTTGTTCCACCCCCTCCCCCCACATATATGAACATAAGACAATGGCCCGACTTTGTGGACAAATCAAAACCTAGCGGGGGAGACACGGGTAAACGTGTTTTAATTCACTTTTAATGGCGATTTAATGCATACATTAATTGTTTAACGGGAATGGAGTGACATCGAACCCTCACTATACCTCATGGTATTCATAATACCATGAGGTAAAAAGATAATCAATCGATCGATCGACTTTTTAATCAGTACGATGTGCACACCGACGGTCAAGGTTTTCTTGTGGTACACCGGTGAAATTGACCTGACAAGTGCAAATTTACGCTACCCACTCCCCCAATGCAGCAGAATTGTCATGCCAACAATTTCCCGATCACTCGCGAGCTCCTCCGCTAAGCTTCGATCACAGCCCCTACCAAGAACAAAAGGACTATTGTCTAATGCTTGATGCGAAAATTTGAAGCGCAACAATAGACCCTTTCTTCATACGTATATGCTGCGGGGTGGGGGGGGGGGGGGGGCTTATTTTCGGAGAAAAAATTGTGTTTCAAATATTTCCAGTTTTCTACTTGGATGGAATACTCTGACTGATTTTTTTGGTGCATACAAGAAAACCACATAGTAAAACTCTCTAAACATAACGATATGAAGCCCAAAACAAATCGTACGTCTCAGCATTTTCTAACAACGTAAAATACAAAAAACAAGCTCTACAGTAGGGGCTTATAATCTTTTTAGAGTCATAACTAAATACACTAGCCTGTGGACTAATATTTGACAGGGCTTATTTTCGGAAGGATTTTTGCATCTGACATTTGCGAGGGGGGCTTTTATATTTTTTTCGGACGTTTATGGTATATCGCCTTCCCAAACCCCATATGAACTCTTATAAGCCCAGGGCTTATAACCGACATTGTGCAGTATCAGTTCGATTTTCAATAAGTGGTTGTACTGGTTTTGCAACTGGATTTGAGGTTTCTGGTCTACCTTGTTACGGTGGTACAAGATAATCAATAAGCGTCATTCAGTAGAGAGCCATTGCACAAGTGACATAACCACTACTTTCTTTGACATCTGTTGTTATTTGATACCGGATTGTTCGACACAATTATTATCAGTTTTTTTTCTTAGGATTCGAAAATCAATCGAATGATTTTTTTTTTGTATCATTCGACTATCGAACATTAAATTACGTAGACGCGCGCTGGCCCAGAACGCTCTTTCTAGGCCTATTTGCAAGTTCCTATCTGTGTTGGCCACCACCTTTTAATTTGTTTGTTGAAAACATTTATTAATGAGTATCGTCTTTGCATTTGAGAACGCTTGTCTCCCGTGTTACTGTGGTAATTCCAGAAGTACAGGCGACGTACATAGAAAACAGCTTTCATCTTAAAACAACTTTGTTGTCTTTTTTACAGGGCGCTCAACACCGGAGATCACAAGAAAGTAAAAGTTGGAAACAAAGAGGTTAGTCATTCCCAAACAGAGTTTTGTTATCATTGATACCGGTTAAAACATATTCCATGGTACGGGGGTAGGGGGGTAAGGGTAAGTCGGAAGAGAGGAAGTTTAAAGGCCTGCGTCTGAGAAACTATAATCTCACAACTTGTGAAGCAGTCAATTTGTCTCAATCAGCGTTGATTCGAAACGAGCGACTGTCGCGATTGACAGGGGTCGAAACACTCAAATTCCACATCATAAGCTGTTGAAACACGGTCACACACATCAAAACAATATTACCATCCTGAAAGGCCTTTGAGGTCCTGTCTTTGGTTTACTGGACGTCGTTATGCTGTAAAAACCTACACAGACTACAAATCAAAGTGGCTATGAGCCACTGAAACCCAAAAATGTATTATGCAACCAGAATCTACTTGTAACACCGAAATCTTCGACAAATAAGGATATCAACAGGTAAGTTTAACTCCCTATCCGTCAAACCTTTGTATGTCATCGGATACTTACAACTTAGCCTTCCACTCTTTGGTAACGTTGATAAAGGGTTATTTGAGTACAAGGATTACCTTGTTATGACGTGGCTCAACGGATAAGCTATTCCGCTTCAAAGCATGGCAGCAGAGGTCGTAAGATCGAGTCCTAGACCTGGAATTCGATTTCTTTTTCTTTCTTTTTTTTTTTTTCGTTTTCTTCCTTTTTATTATTTTTTGGCAAGTCTTTACAACATTCTGCTATAAACATGAACTATTATAGAATACCGTACTGAGCATTTAAGAAACTATTTGAAGCGTTTCATTGTTATTCGGTCCTTAATGTAAATATACGCGCAAGCGCTATGCATTAGTCAGCGGATTAACAAAAGGTTAACAGGAACTGACGGATGGAGGGCTGCATAGAAGGATAGCAGGAGTGAATTTGGCCCTGCTGCCAAGAAACTCGGAAAATATTTTTCGAGTTCAATTAAAAAAGTGCTGGAAAAAACATTACCTCAAGGCTTTATGAGACCAGCGGGGTTTAGGACGAAAAAAGTTGCAGCACATTGAAAAAAGGATTCCCCGACACAACTAGGTGAGCGCGACGATATGGCATGCTGGGATTACAAGAACAACGCGTGATACAATGCACTTCGAAAAACGATAACTATTGTTAAGGCGCAACACCGAGAGCAACTTCGATTAAAATATCTAATCCGTTTAAAGGCACTCAAATTGAAAACACATTAATCACGCTGTAATACGCAGTACCCGTTCGTTTTTGTGTCTAATGCGAAACACAGACAATGCTATAACGCTAAAAATTTGGATAAGTGCCTCATATACGGCAAACTATGACGTCCAACTAACTGAGGTTTCTCATACGTGACAGCGTTCATGAAGTATTTGGCAGTATTCTCTTTTCTGGGTAATAGTTATGGATAATCATTCGTTATTCCCGCGAAACCCGAAGTAAACAACCGATGACAACGCATGACAATCGGAACCAATCAAATGTGAGATAGCGAGGGCGACAACTACGTCAACACCATGTGATTTCACGACAATCGCGTCGTGTACAGCTGTCGTGTACACAAAGTTTGTTTGTTTACGAAGCTAACGGATCCAGCAGATTATTAGTAGATGAGTGATCTTTTAGTTTCTTTCTTTTAAGATGAATTTCATAAAACGTATTTTCTCGGTATACCACCGCTTGAAATCAATCTATTAAGGATCGGACACAGCAAGCCGTCAGAGACCGCGGAGGGGGAGGGGATGGTAGGGCTATAGCCCTACCACTTTTTTGCTTGGGTTGATTTTGTAGGGCTACAGATGCCAGGGATAATGTATGAACTTTATCACTTGAAGTAACAAAAGGCTTCTACTTTTGCATGTGCGCCTCAGGAAGTCAAAGGCTCGGCACAGCTGCGCGGAAGAACTGCAAGAGAAACTTTGGCAACTTCAAAAAGCCGGTAGCAAGCTTAGGCCGTTTTATTTAACATATTTACTGTAGTGGAAGGTATACCAAGTGGGGACGGCTATGTTATATTTATTGGGGTTGTGAATATGATGGTGCGCAAATGCATGATAAATGGCAGAACAGTGACCCCAAATGCTTGTGAGTCTTGGCCAGATTTTTTAGCCCTACCACCTTAAAATGGTATCCGCGGTCCCTGGCCGTAAACCCTTTCTCCTTTTATCATGTCACATTTTGTACAAAACTTGCAGCACATAAGCTTCAATAGTTTTAATTTGAGTTGGAAATCGAAATACTCGACTGCTTTGAAGATTAGTTGCATATCCGTTGCGCTACATCATTAGAACGTAATATACACACTAACATAATTAGTTAGGAACTGTTTGACAGCCAGCTCCAGTGAGGTCTAAGTGCCAAAGTCAAACTCAAAATCGAGAGTTGCAATTTAAATATACTCAGTAGGGAGTCGAAGTAACCGTGAATACGAAAGTGTGGAAGTATTACTTGGAAGTATCTGATGGCATGCAAAGGTAATTTGACGGAGAGGGGATTGAACTTGTCGGTTCAAATTATTATTGTCAAAGTTTTCACTTTTGCCGGCTTTTGTTTCATAATTCATTTTCCGAGTTCAGTGGCTCATAGCCACTTTGATTGTTATTGTTGTTAGTTCATGAGTTGGAAGAAAGCTACTGCTTATACTTGCACAAAGTTCGTGTTACTATTTTGATACTCTTTATAACAATTGTTATATTATGCTGCTTTCGTAGAATAAAGCTGTGTTTAACTCATCTCGTCGCCAACACCTTAATACTATACAAAATAACAAAATATCACAGCTATGCCTATCACTAAAATAAAAAAAAAATAATGCAACGTCTACTCCAGATAATTTTCCTAGATCGCCTTGCAACTGTTTATTACTTCTATCCGTATTTCTTTGCTACACTGTTGACGCTTGATATTTTGACCCTTCTTCCAACTCCTCTGCTCTATGCCAGCTAAATCCTAAATAATGCGCTGCTCTGGATGATTCTTAATTACCCAGAACGAGGCACATGAACTCATTGCGAGGCTATTTTCACCCTCAGCGTAGTTTATAAAGGGGAATGGCTAGGAAGCCCGGCAAACATCAAAGGAGCAAACAAAGAGGCCAAGATTTAGGGTGGAAGGTCCATGACAGTACAGTGACTTTTGTTTTGCGCTCATACACTATGCATGAGTTACGTAATCGCAATGTTTTTATTGGTTAGTTGTGTAAACACACGTAACCACCTATTGTATTTTGTCAGGTTCTGTGCATGGTCAACCCCCAAACTAGCGAACAAAAACATATAACAAAAAACTTTGCCTGGCTTTATAACCATTTGCCAGTCCCTATATTAACTGTGCCCTACACACCTGTGATGTATCCGCTGCCTTAAGCCGCGATGGTTGCCTGACAACTTGTGCTATTTTTATTACTTTTTGCTGTTTGAATGACTGTCTCGTGTAATGTATTTGATGTGTGTCCTTTTTTCAGATGTGTTCCTGTCTAGTTGGTCATGATAATGATTGGCTTGACTTAGCGACGTCTTCTTTTGATGGTGACGACGACGACGACGACGACGACGACGATGATGATGGTGATGATGATGATGATTACTTTAAGGATGTTTTGCGTAACTTGTCTTCTTTTGATGATTTCTCTGACGCCTTGACTATTTCTGATGCTGATGATGATGATGATGATGCTTGGTGAGCTCCACTACTAAGAGCCTGCGAGGAATACTGTATGCGGTCATACAGTGGCGAGTGCGTCTAACGAGTGTGTGGCAAACGCTAATCTCGCTCTTCTCGTTCTACTTAGAAGCACGGACTTTGAACCCCACCGAACCGTGGCGTTGTCTTGGAGGATAACTTGCCACATGTTCTTGTACAGAAGAAAAATTCCACGAAGATTTTATTAGTAACCATGTAAATAAGGATTTATAATCAATTGATTTTTATTCTTTACTGTGTGAGACGCTGTTCTTTTACAGTGGCGGATCCGGGAAGCCCGGGCCCCCACCTTATTTTTTGGGAAATAGCGCATTTTCTTTGAACTGCCGAAATTATCTTCGCAGAATTCAACATTCATAGTCAAGCGGGCCCCCTCCTTAGCTGCAGGTCTGGATCCGCCGCTGTTTATGACAAGACCAGGTTCAAAGGAAAGATTCAAACTCAGTTTTTCCTTGCAAGGGTCTCTTACTAGTGTAAGTGACGAGCCATGCTTACAACTGTGTACAGAGTCTACAGCGCAGGTGCGTTCTGGTCGCAACGCGAAATTTGCCATCCTCGAAGACCCAGAGTCTGGGCAAAACGAAGTAAACCGGGCAGAAATCGTAGCGGCGAAAGTTTTCAAGAAGAGCGGAAAGAGTCCCCTGGAAACGAGTCTCTCCAGACCATTTCCAAACGCGTCTGCGAATGCCGGCTGCTGATTGAGCAGAAAAAATTATTTGTATTATTGTGCCCAATCGGGAAACAGTAACTTCAGAGTCACTTTGGTTTGTTCTTACACGACAGTGCCAGTTGTATCTGACATATTTTCATTTTAATTTACATCAAGTGAGAGAGCCGAATAAGTCTGGAAATCATTTCAGGTGTCCCGTGAAAGATATCTCTAAGATCAACCGGGTAATTTTCGTTTGGATCGTAAATATAAATAGTGGCTTGTTTACCTGTGGGTTGCTTTGGCGGTCGTTCGGCATACTCGTTTTTCCCGCATTGCGTGGATTTTTTGCTGCACGGAAAAATTTTAGTTAATAGAAATATCCGAAAAGAAAAAAAATAATAAAAGTGGGTAATTGATGTGAGCTTGTAGGTCTCAATTTGGTGATTTTTTTTTCCAAACGAAAAGTACCCGGTTGATCTTGAGATATCTTTCTCCTAACATCTGAAATGATTTCCCAACTTTTTCGGCTCTCTCACTTGATGTAAATTAAAATGAAGATATGGCCGATACAACTAGTGTCGTGTAAGAACACACGAAAGTGACTCTGAAGTTACTGTTTCCCGATTGGACAAAATAATAAAAAGGACTTTTTTGCTCAATCAGGAGCCAGCATTCGCAGAGACTCTTTTCCCAGGTGATCTTCCAACTTTTCTTGAAAACTTTCGCCGCTACGATTCCTGCCCGGTTTACTTCGTTTCGCCGCGACTAACTGCCCCTGGGTCTCTGAGGATGGAAATTTACAAGACACCGTTATGATTTTGTTGTGAGGACGGCAGTGCGAGCACCGGAAGTTGAAATCAAGTCGAGTCGTGTTAATCTGAATCTGCCTTGAAACTGAACAGACTAACGACAAAAAGAAATCTATTTGTGCTGTTTTCATAATGCAACAAGCATTTTGTGAAAAAAAATTGTCGTGGAATGAGTATAACTCCAAAAATTTACGTGTAGGATTTGCAGAAATTAAATATTACTGGAAAATGATCCAAAAGTCATTTCTTGAAGTCGTTTTTTAAAAAAGAATAATTCCCGCGCAGATACATTGATTGGGTTCTCCCGACAAACTACGCCAAATAGTTTATCTTATATTGTTAATGTTCGAAATTGCTTAGAAGTTGCGTAAAATGAACTGACAAATTTGCTAACTGGGTTAAAGTGAAGAGCCCATTTTTTGTCAAAAATATATTTTTTTAATAATTCGTAAAAAGTAGTATTTTTAACTCAATGGTTTTATGAGTATTCAATTTTGTGTAGCGCATATCATGCGAATATTGGTGCAATTCTCTAATTCAATTTATATAATCTTCTGGTTGTTTGGAAATGTGATGAAACACTCACTCGTGCTTGATGTATTACTTCCCTAATAAACGCCTCTATATCAGGTAACTGATGTTTTTGTTCGTACGTGCGGGAAAGCAGCAAGAACGACAGGCAGGGGCCTGAGCGCACGTTGTACTTCGTCCGCAGCAAACGTGCGAAGAGTCTGAGGGGGAGGCAGTCGGCTGCTGCTTCTCGTCGCCTCGCCGCTTATGCGCATGCTGCCCAATTAAACTGCTTGCAGTCTTAGAAGGTACCCGTGTCGCTTTTTCGCACAATAGGGAGTTTAAACAAACCACGACAGCAACGGCTACGGGAGCATCGCTTAACAAAAGCCTCGAATAACGAGTACAATAGCTCTGCACGTTGCAAATCTTTTGCACATTTCTTTGCCGTCCTCTGCAAAATAACAACGAATTCTACGTTATCGTGAGAATGTGAACCCCTTTTTCAAGTTTCGTTTTTTTAAGCTGTCTGATCATATTCAACTGCAGATAATTCTGACTCCGAAAGAAAGACTTAATTGATCTAGATTTAAATGATCACGAGATTTTTATCGACGTGGCCCCCGGCGACGCCTTCGTGGTTGCTCAAACTCCCTTGGAAGAAATAAAACATTTCACGCTCAGCTGTGCATGTGTATAAGACAAGTGCTTTGGGACAAGTCACTGGAACTCAGTGCAACAATTTGCAAAACATCTGTTCTCACGTGCTTTATACTTGGCCGATTTTACACTAAGGACAACGTTTTTGGACGATGAAGTCGTCCTTCTGCAAAAACGTTGAACATAAAAGTCGTCTGATTTTGTCGGTCGATTTGTCTATCCAAGAATAAGACGGACAGGTCGCGTCATGCTAAAAGCATTGTCGCCCGTTCTCAATCCACTTTGTCTCGTCCAGGGGTGGGGTGTACTCCCGTCAAAAAGAGAAAGGGTTTGAAACTCTAGTCGGACTCGGTGCTTATATAACTTTTTTAAGTACCTCTAGACTTGCACCAAGTCGCCCTCCTTTGGCGAGCGTAGAGCGTAGCGGTCGTCGCTTCACTTGCTGCGCGTCGCTTGGCGACGTTTTTCGGCTCGCTACGCTCACCAAAAGAGGGCGAGTTGGTGCAAGCCTAGAGGTATCTCCTTCCTCGGGAAGTAAATCACTCGCATCTGTGCAGCACTAAGTTATATGGAGATCTCACTGTACCTCTCTTGAGAGCTGTTTGCGTGGATTCAGAAACCCATAAGGGTTGACCATTATTTTTCTGGAGGGGGGATGAAAAATATTGAAAAAAATTGTTTGCAGGGCCTAAAAATACAAAATAAATTGTTTGCAAACATCATATGTATTAAAAAATAGTTTGCATAGAAGTCGGATAAACTTTTTTTTAATTTTTCAATTTTTTAACGAAGACTAGTGAGCAGCACAAGGAAAGACTTCTTGTAGTTGTAACCTTGTCGTTTATTTCCAACGCGTTTCGTCTCTAACTGAGACCTCTTCAGGGAATAAATACAACTAGCAAAGAACAGCTGTTAAGAAGCGAAATACTTTCATTTTTACTTTTCTGATCAAAGGTCGTTTTGGCAAGCCAAGATTAACCGACACACCCTTCCTGTTTCCCCAGAGATCCCACGCCCAGAAATACACCCCACCTGTGATTATGTTTTTGTCTTTCTTGCAACCTTGGCTACTACTTTCCCTAATTAGAACCAAGGTTAGCTTTCCCTTAAAACAATAGTGTTTTTCCAGTTTCGATTGGTTAATCTTTGCTTGCCTAAGTAGGTCATCTGCGTACGCTTGGGATGTGCATCCAAGTACTTTCTTTTTAGCCACCTGGCCAGTTTTTGGCTGTTGTCCCAAGCGTACCCTAGATGGCATAAAAGCTCGTACATTGTAACAAGTAGTTAGTTAGTTAGCTGTTGCCTTGCTGATTAAAAGACGTTTGTCAAGATTCTCGGTGCCTCCCGTGCTGTAGTAGCGAGTGCTGTTCAACACAGCATATATAGCACATTCGTGTGCCTAGCTACAACCTCCCATGGAAGTGAATAATAACTAAAATATGCTGTAAACGGACGTAACAAAAAACGCCTTAATACATATGTTATTCCGTGTTGTTATATTTTGGGGGCCATACGATTAGCGCTAATCGTATGGCCCCCAAAATATACGTTTCGGTTACTTTCTTGACCTCACTGGTTTCCATAGCAACAGTATAACCTGTTAAAAACACCCTTAATTTTGGCTTTAAGTGCTTATAACTCAAAAACGGTTCTGATTCTGGTCTACAGAAGGGACACTGAATCTCATTTCTTACTTTTCACTTGAATAACCCGGCCTTAAAATACTCCTAAAGACGAATCGAGCTTTTGGTGGATCCGTGCGAAATACAGTTTGATAGGCCCTTTTAGACACTTAAATAAGAGTTTTCCCAACCCGTTTTTTTTTAACCAGCTCGCAAAAATCCTTACCCTTTAATATAGCTATAGCCTGAAAAAGGTAACCCGTTTGGAAGGAATCTCCATGCATAGGCCACAATAGGGAGGACCCACCCACCCACCAATACCCTCACCCCACCAATGGCTACCGAGTTGCTGCGTGTAGTCGTCTCGTGTTTTATCACGTGGTAAAGAGACTAGTCCAGTCCCAGAACTTTTTCTTTCGTCACAGGTGACGAATTCAACTACACGACTATGTATAAAGCAAGAAAACCGAAACAACTTCTAAATAGCTTAACGGCTAGGCACTCTTCGATAAAAACTAACGACGAAAACAAAAATCTCTAGCCGCCAAATAGAACAGGATTAATTCAAAATGAACTCGGCATTTGTACTTACTTTTTTGCGCGAGTTCAAATCGCTCTCTCAAATGATGAATTTCTCGCGCGTGAGTTTGTTACACTATCCGAAAAAATTGTTGGTTTAGTTTTTAGCGCTTGGTATAACATCTTCTCAAATAGACGCCTAGTATTTAATAAGCCCCCCCCCCCCCCCCCCCTCCTTGAGGTACAAAGTTTGTATAAGACGCTTCCCTGTAATAAACGCGCCGTGTCTAATAGACGCCACCCTCCCCCCCCCCCCCCCCACCCACTCTCCCAGGAATCGCCTCAACCATCGAACATGGCAAGAGCGGGGAGAGAGAGACCCTGGGAACGAGGCTGCGAACATGGTTGACCCCAACCTCGTATATTTCTTGCGTTAAAGTCGCGCGCTTGGTCACTGCTTCCTGAAAAGATTTTAAAATTGGGAATCATAATAAATAAATCGTGCTTCACGCAACAGGTATAGGGGAGCTTTTACTCGCGCCGGTGAATATTTCGTACCAACAGATCGGGGTTGAAAACAATGTTACCCGCCGGAGGCCGAATACTCACGTGTGGACCCTACACAGTTTAGTTTTGTGTTCTTTCGTCACCTCCCTGGCGATTTCGCTTTGCAAAGCGATGTTCAAGATGGCGGCCTTATGAAGAGCTCGAACAGACACATGCTCATACTTGACTTCTTACGACAGTGGAGGTTTGCAAGAATTCCCTAATTAGTATTACCAGTAATGCTGTATTACGAGTCAGGCAGGGACAAAAGTCGGACCAGGTCAACTCAGATTTGAATAAGACCGGAAATACACAATAGCTGCTATTCTTATTCAAATCAGCGATCGGAGTTGATCCGGTCTGACTTTTGTCTTTTCAATTAACTGAAACCACTGAGTTAACGTAATTGTGTCAGTTGAGACATTTGGTGCGAAAGTTTGGTCAAATTCGCCGGCTTTAAAATAAGCAGTCACGCGCGCGTGTGATCTTACACCGATTTTCTCTGTGCATATTTGGTGTTAGTATAATTTCCACAGGTGAATTCAATTCTGATTGGTCGAGAAGCTCGCACTATGACGCTATATTCACCGCGCCTGGCGGTGAATATAGCATCTCAAGGCTTGGCTACTAAGCCATGCCACGTTTGCCATCCAGGCCAGTGAACATGGCGGCATTTGCGGAATGAAAATTTCTCTCATTTAAAAGAAATCACTCCAAGTCCTGGATATTTAAAATATTGGGAATTTTTCAAATTAACTACCAAGGCTTTTGGACCGGAAATATTTTCAAGAGATGGTTTTCAAGGCATTCGAATTGATCGTAAACATGGTGGTTTTGGAGATTGCACGCGGCCGTGTACTCAGTCAGATCGACTGGCAAAACATTATTTAGTTCTCTTCTCACTGGAGCTAGTAATTTCGAGAGGATTCACACAATTGTTCAGAAGTCACCAACGATTAAACAAAGGTACCAGATGTATCTATCTTTTTCGTAGTGTTTGTTTTGTTCCGTTTTATTGCTAAAACCTGAGTGAAAATTACGATTTCAATCGAAGAATTAAACTGGTTTACACGTATGCAAGCGAGCACTTGTGTTTGTTGTTTTCGTGTTTTCTATTATTATTTTTCAGTTTTTGATATTCACCTGTGGAAATTATACTAAAACAATTATTCGCCTCAGGCTCAGTGATTATTGTTGAATAATCCCCTCGACTTCGTCTCGGGGATTATTCAACAATAATCACTTCGCCTTCGGCGAATAATTGTTAATTATTCAGAACTAGCAATGGTATATTGCAATTCCTGAGTTTTGATTGGTGAACAGGCAATGGTATATGAGCTCATATACCGCAGACCATAAAAATCGTAGCCGATATGCGTGGACGAAAACAGCTGTGGAGCTCAAATATTGCAATTCTTTTGGGCGTTGTTAATGAAACAATTATTCCACTCGCGTTATTCTACCATCTATCTACCATCTCATATCCAACGGGCCC
Organism: Meandrina meandrites; assembly: GCA_963693305.1. Classification (NCBI taxonomy): domain Eukaryota; kingdom Metazoa; phylum Cnidaria; class Anthozoa; order Scleractinia; family Meandrinidae; genus Meandrina; species Meandrina meandrites. The sequence goes on along the minus strand of OY855907.1, from coordinate 27,387,599 downwards.
GCTCGTGGAATAATTGTTAATTATTGTCAATAAAATAAATTACCTCCCTTTTCTGCGTACGGTCTGCGCGAAGTTTGCGTTTGGACCTGGAAGCTAATCAGGCCGGACTTTATCGCGGTTTCCGTAGCATTCAATAATTAGGAAAAAACCTGAAATTCGCACTTATTTTCTTGTTATATGTCATTAGTATTCAACACGTGCAGTAGCTTAATACGTCTACCCATACTACCTTTCAGGATTGGCTTGTGCAGTTTTGTGCTTTTTTCCGACAACGTTTCTCGAAATAGCTGTATGCCACAAACCAGATCTTACCAAGATGGCGCCTGAACAACTAACCACAGCTGAGGACTGTCTGGCACCTTGGGGGTGGTGTTAGTACTGAAATTGCCAACTCAGCATTGTCATAGGAACATATATAGATTTGATCTGAAATATAATAATGGTTTCTGGAGTAAAGTGATGAACTTCAACACCTCACAAACCTGCTGTTTAACTTTCCTCGCTCTGCGCCAGGGCGGGAGACATTTTTTTGTAGGAACGGCATTGTCTTGTTTCACTTTTCAAGATTAGATCTTTACAAGTGTATCTCGCGACCCTAATTCAGGGGATTGTTAGGTAATGGTTAGAGTAAAGTTTATGTACTAATTTGTTTTTTACTGAAGAATTGTGGTGAAATTCGCAACTAAAGATTGATTCCATTTATTGGAATAACGTTTCTCAACCCTAAAATTAATTTAGGAATTTTTATGTTATAACTGTCAAAAATTAGAGTTCTGCAAGTGTATTGAAACCCTAATTAATTTATGTTGCTATTTCGTTTGCTTCCTCGTGCTTGGAGAGTAGAGAACGTCCGTTGCATCTTTGCGAGCGCAAGATAGGAGCTCCTAATTTGTCCTTTAATTTTCTCAGAACGTTTACTGACTTTGGGCCATCTGGGTCATGGATGGTGTTTCCTTACGTTTATCTTCTCTTTGTGGAGCCAAAACTGTGAACCATTGGTATTTTTATATATTCGCGGAGCACTTCCTGTTACGTCTTCTCCCGCCCTGCTCTGTGCCTATCCGACGCGAGAATGAAAATGGTTTATAAAATTAGCTGGGAGAGATTCTAGTCAGTGCTCAGTCGTTGGGTGTTTTGGTGACTCCGCGAAGGCACTGAAACATTAACAGGTGGTAAAGGAGTTATGAATGACACGTGATTTGAGCAAAAAAAAACCGAAAAATTAGCTGGACAAAAAATCCGTGCTTTCTACATACGACATGTACAGCACCTAAAAATGCGAGTCTCGGCAACTGAATGGCGACCCGCCTTCATGGTGAACAAACCTTGCTATCTCTTTAATTTCAGCGTCGTCTCTGAAGTTAAAACAATTTCTCTTTGCTCACTGATATCTGCTGAAGAGAAAATTCATAACATGTCCACTGACAAAAAATAAATAAATAAATAAATAACTAGCAGTAACAGCAAGAGATTGCGATAGTTTTTATACGCAAAAATACAAACTTTACAACAGTTGCTTTACCTTTTTTTACCTTTAGAACAATTCTTTATCCTTCCTGAATAGCGGCCATAAAACCCAATTTTATTCTTGGTCGAAGAAGTTTTGCATTGATGACGTAATAAAGGACTAATTGCGCCTTATAAGGCAGATCGCTCACTTGCACGCTCATTCGCTCAACTGCGTCACGCAATCTCGACGAGTTTTCACTCTGAAGTCCAATAAACAATTTTTAATATTTCACTGCATTTGGCCAATCGAGCTACAAATCATAATTCAATTTAAGACATTTGTTGTCGCTTTATTTTACGATGAAAAAACGAATTCGGAAGATGCCTTCTGTGTCAGTTCAGGACTCCAGGCTCAAACAAATTTTTCCACATTCAGTTTTCCCTATTTTGGCTCGTCACGCAATGTTTTCTCCCAGATTTTTTGCGCTAAGAACTCTGGGATAGGGGAATGCTCCAGATTATCTTTCATTTTCACGGCAGTGTGCTCTAGCTTAGCGTTGTTTACGAATTGAAGTTGTCAAATTGTGGAAGAGTGCAGATATTTTTGCGGCAAGGTTAGTTCAGAAACTATAAGTTGTACTCTTCCTTTCCTCAGGAATATATTTCTTTAGAGTTTGATGACTGATTGATTTGTTTGCTGCGGTAACAAAACTTCCGCTTTCGAATACATGGAAATCAGTTGTGCATTTCATATTTTGAACGAAACTTTTGTCATTTCTGAGCGTTTTTGTCTTCTCTGCAGGGCCTAAGTTATAAATTCAAAGCCAAGATGTGATTTTTCACCGATTAATTCTTACTTGAGGTAAGCACAGGATTATTCAGCTTCTTGATCGTCTGTTGTTTTTGTTGTAGTCGTTCTTCCAATCGGGATTCCCATCGTCTGTACTTGGCCCACGGTATACAGTCGAAATTCAAACCAGGGGCGGGGGGTGGGTGCATGGCCATACATGGGGAATGGGGTTGCCCATTCTTCTGTTTGTTGAATAACTTCCAAGCTTCAGGATTTTACAAATATATCAATATTGCAGTGTTTGGATGTTATTTCAATTAATCACTATTTTTATTTTGTTATTTCTTTTACTTATACAGGTCCCTTAAGCTGCAGAATTCAAAGTCAGAAATTATGTGATGTTGACACATTTTGTCCAATTGCTGGTAAGAATATGTTATGGTAGACAGTGTAATGCCTTCAGCAAGGGTCATCTATATTGTAGCATGAATAGAAATTCAAAAACTCATTAATAATTCATAAAGAAAATACAAAAGAAATAAATGTTTAATGAGTGTCTTTACATCTGATAAAGATATGGCTAAAAGAATATTAACTTTACGTCCAATTTTCTAGGGCAAAAAAGCCTCAAATCAAAATATTAGTGATAGAATGAGTTGATCTACATATCAAAGAAGATTTTGAAGCCGTTCAATAAATTCGCAGTTCATGTTTTATCAAGTCTAAAACACTCGGCTGCGCCTCGTGTGTTAAACTTGATAAAACACTGCTGCTCATTTATTAAACATTACATAAAACTATGAGAGTTTGTTCATGATCAGACCAATTGACCAATAAATTTATTGAGCAACATGCATGAATTTGCTTATAAGTAATATAATACAATTCTGAACAATCCAGCAAATTTTGAACCCTGCAAACTATACTGGGAACTGACTGGACCCATGCCAGTAGCTATAATGACAAATTAAATCATCTTGAGACCGTATCTGAACATTTCAGCACATGACTTTAAATGGTTTGGTATTTAAACAGAAATTTTAAATGTACAACACACAGAAGAACTCTGAATGGCTCAGTGTTAAGATAATATCAAAACTATTACAACAACAAGAACAAAAAACAGCCCTGTCAAGAATCAAGTCATTTAACTATGGATCCTGAATGAAAAAAATAATTTATACCATGGCCGTTGAACACGGTTCTGAACTCTTGGCACAAATTAAAATAATTTCAACTATCTGTTTAAAACAAGTCTGAACTCTGCTCTACGGTTATCAATTCTTCATTGGGTAACAATTGTCTCTTCTCATCGGTTTTGTTCTATCTTCTGCTCTGATTGGCAAAAAATTGTTGGGTGGCCTTAGTTGAAGTCATTGCACTGTAATTTTCTTCAATACGAAATAAGAAAGAAATTTCTTCATGTTTGAGCCTGACCTTGAATGAGTTGTGCAGCATTTCTCTCAGTTCAGTTTGGTATGGAATGCATATTTACAGACTGTGCAAATTGGCCAAATCAAATTGATTGTGCTCACTATAATAATTATTGCTGAATGTTTCTAAACAAACTATATACTATATATTTTACATCACTTGCAAAGATAATTTAAATTGTACTATACTGGAAATTGATAACAATTCTAGATTCAAATTAAATCTGCAGTGGGGACAAATTTAAGTGATGAGACACTCTGGATTTCCTGAATAACTTTGACAAATTTTGCCCTATAACCCTTTTCGATGCCCCTCCCCCCAAAACAAAGTTTCACTTGCTATCTGAAAGACTTGCTTTGTTTGTACAATGTTAAAAAGGGGGATGAAGGCAGTTCCCACTCTACACCCGGATTTAAAAGTGGAATAATTGAAATATTGAAATTAGCGCTCAACTGTCTAAACTACTTTTTGCCACTGACTGTGCATGCACCCCTCTGCTTTTAACTGTGCAGTGAGTTAAAAACGTAGGTATTTCAGTTCCCTAGGCAGAGCCTAAATAAACATTGAAATTCGAGGGAAACAAAATTTACTGGTTCATCAAGGGGCCAGTCAGTAAGTGATTTGTTGTAATATAGCACACAAGTACACTTAGAAGCTAATTAAGGACACTGGTAGTCGGTCAACATTCACAGGTTAGCAATGCACCGTTACAGTCTGATGTAATAGATTTTGCAAGGTTGCCAGCTCAGTGTAATTTTGGCTGCAAACAGTTTTATTGTTAGATGTCATGTGACCTGAGAGTGTGCACTGTTGGAGAAAAAATTTCAGCTATAAAAAAAAAATAAAACAATATTAATAAAAACAGTTTGTTATTATAACTTATGTTAAGAACATTTAATTTAATTTATGACATCTGCTTGCTAGTCATGAGTGATAATCTTCTGTTACAGGTGCCAGGTTGTTGAACCTGAGGATCAGGATGTGATGAGTTATCATGTGTAATCTTTTAATAACAGGTACATTGTGAACATTGTTTAAAAACTTTTGAAATTATATTATTATTTTGTATTTGTATTATTTTGATGTTCTGGGGCATTTCAGGAAAGTTCTGCTGTGTTCAGGTTTTTACATTCTCCCTATTTTCCCATGAACTCAAACGCAAGCAGTGAGTCAAGTGACTCACTGCTTGGCATAAGCATACAATCTGGTGATTTTTATGCTGCTGTAATTTATTTGCCATCAGATTCAACTGTAAAGTCACTGTAAGTTTTGGTATGCCTGGAATGAATCTACTGTGAAATGTAAATTATTTTCTTCAACCCTTGATTTTTTAAACCTCCCAATAACTTGAAACTAAAGTGATGTCCCTTACATTTGCTGATCACTTATCAGTCAAACACTGCAATTTCATGAATTCCCAATATCTTGAGCTCCTGATCTGTCAAGCTCCTGATTTCTCAAACCAATTTTTGTTTCCTTAAGCTTGGAGGTTTGAGAAGTCAGCAAGTTCAAAGCCATGGTCTTGTTTGAGAGTTGTGGACTGGCATTGAATTTCAAATAGCGTGTTAGAATTGCTTCTTCTGGCATATTGTTGCAGTGATAAATGTGTTTTAGTGCTCAGTGTGTGGCCTTAAGTACTAGTGGTCCTTAAAGAATCTGACCCACCCACTTTGCATTGCGCGCCTGTTGTTGTTTTCGAGCGCGGAGGCCCACAATAACCATCTTTTCACGATAACGCTTCTTTCAAAAACAGCGATCGTTCGAAGATAACAAACTGAAGAGAAGCTATAAGAAGCGATAAGACTTGTTTCTAGCATTCACATCGCGATACAAACAGATTTCTCACCTTTGTCAATCCGCCATTTTTGGGGCCCCCAAAAAAGCCAGTGATAGCGACCGAGAAGTAAAATCTGTTTCCATCGCAATGTGAATGCTAGAAACAAGTCTTATCTCTTCTCTTCAGCTTGTTATATTCGAACGATCGCTGTTTTTGAAAGAAGTGTCATCATGTTACAATAGTTTTTGTGGTCCTCCGGGCTCGTAAACAACAACAGGGCACGCAATGCAAAGTGGGTGGGTCAGACTCTTTAATTATAAGATGTTCCCCAACCACAGTGATTGCTGCCCTTGTTATGTGTCATGGTGTAGGTACACTGGATATTCTTTGAGTCTGATGTTAAAAGCTCTAGCCATTTCACCGATATAGCCCTCAATACTAAAGAGAGATAGCCTGTACCTTCAAGAGACTGGCCACAAATTGAACATTGATATTACCCTCATCATTGCAAGGGAGGACAACAATGTTGGAAGAATAAGGAACACTTTACTTGATGAAAGTGCCACGACTACTTCAAAAGCTAGTGTAACTTTAGACATCTACTCATGGGTCCTTTTCTGGGATATCAAGTGATGGAAATGGCATTCCCGTGGTATGATATGCCCAAGAGAATAGTATATACCCTGAGGTATAATTTACCCAGGGGAACTTTGTGCACTCAGGGCTATGGCATGCCTGCAGGGATTAGTTTACCATGACTGTATTTATTGTAGGGTATGTTATTTCACTTGTGGGTGGGGATGGTACATGTTTAGTATGTGCAGTATGTGTGAGTATCCCAGGGTATACCCTGGGGTACGATGTACCCTGGGGTATGATATCCCCTGGGGTATAATATACGATTGGATCATTACAGATGGAGGGAGGCTATATTGTGAAGCACATTTTTGCTGACCCTCCACCCTCTTATCCACTCACTCCCCTAAACATCCCTTAGGTGCAAGAATAAATTTATGTGCCCCCACCCCCCCCCCCCTCTTCTCCGTGCTTTAAAACCTTTGACCCTCTCCCTATTTGCACCAGCGTTTCCCACCTTCTAAATAATAACCAGTCCCTTACAAAGGATCGGCTAGGGTATGCAAAGAATAGGCTAGGCTATGCGGTATGGGTTATCCTGAACTGGAATATATATCAGTTGTGGTTTTTATGTGGCTGAAACTATGACAACGAGAGCTGCCCACATATTGAGGTGCCATTAATAGAGGCTCTACTAAAAACAGTCTTAAGTTGATCAGACTGTAACCCAATATGATGTACATGTTGTATTTTTAGAATCTCAAATGAGTCAAGCTGCCTTCACCTATTTTATTACTTCAAGTCAGTAAGATCTCAGGTAAGTTTTGACCACAAGACTTATGCACACTCAAAACCAGGAATTCTCTGATCTACCATGCCAGTGATTTCCCATTAGCATTTTTCAGAAAAAAAATACAAACGTTAAAAAATAAAACTACATGTAGATGTTGTCTAAACATAGCTCTAATTCACATTCCACAGAAATTAGAACACAGCTTTCATAGCGAGTTCCGAAGTGCAAAAGGAATATTAACCAATAGGAACAAGCGAAGTCAAGTCAATTAGCAAACCATGAGAACAACTATAGAATTTGGTATAATTATATATCATAGCTGACCATTTTAGCGAGCATTGCAAACTAAATTATGTTGCATCTTTAAACTGTTCTGTATGAAAAACTGAGTTGTTGCAATTCGATCAGGCGATATGTTGAGTCATACATTTGGGGTCCAGGGGAATGAATTTTTTTTTTTTCACTCATAGTACATGCATTGCAGCTTAACTCACAAATTTACCAAACGTTTCATGTCACCAGATGCAGAAAGGAACGGCAAAGAACTGATAATTTGGCTTACTGAAACAATGGTAATGTATCTTGAAGAATTACTGATCGGCTTTATATGTAGAAATATGAATGTAATGATAACTAACATACGTGTAGCTCTGCATGTTGTCAAGCAATCAATACAGAACTAACATCTCTGTGATCAGTAGCATGCTAAAACTATGAAAGGAAAATTGATGCCTGAGCACAGGTCAGAGGTGCAAATACTTCGTGCGAGAGACTGGAAGCTAGAGACATGGAAGTAAAGGATCTGTCTTGCTGAATCATCAATCATTCTTACGGCTTGTGAAACACAGTTAAGCAGAGATTGGATCGTTCATCTAAAGTACAACTTTCTTGAAAATTGATTATGTTCAAATATGAATGTAAAAAGGAAGGAAACTATGATTTTCTCCTTACACTTAGGTACAGTTGGAGGACTAAACGTTTCTTCATTGGATCAAGATATGGCAGCTGCTTCACCTTCACCCCTGGCCAGCTCTGTAGAGAAGACAAATGGAGCCAAGCTCAGCAGACTTCTTATTGATGGTGAAACAATGGTTCTAAGGAATGTTTTTGATAGTTATCATCCCCCTGCAAACCTGGCTGCTGATCTTAATGCAAACTATCTAACTCTGAATAATCTCTTGAGCAGAAGAGTCTTGCGCACAGCTCAATGGGACCAACTGTTCCCACCTGGTGGAGCCACACCAGACTCTAAAACATTCGACATCACTCTTCTATTCCTCCTTTTGACCAACATTTGTGGGCTAACCCCTCCCCTCTCAGGCTGGCACTCTAAGCCACCCCCAAGTGATACCTCTTGTGAGGCAAACCTTGCTCGCATTAAGTATTTCCGCAATGAGTTGTATGGTCATGTGACTACCACTGGTGTTGATACACTTACTTTTAATGCTTTGTGGCTGGAAATTAGTGCTGTTCTTGTTGCTCTTGGGCTGGATCAGGCAGAAATTGATAGATTGAAGGCAGAGCATTGTGGGGAGGAAGATTATCTGGACGCGTTACTTGAATGGGCTTATAGTGAAGAGGACATCAAGTCACAGCTGAAGCACATGCATCATTGTCAGACCGAAACACAGCAAGATGTTGGTAAAGTGCTTGAGACCCAGCTAGAAGATCGCAAAACCCTTGAGGATAGCAAGGCAAAACTGGATGAAGTGCATCAGACCCAGCTAGAAGATCATGAAACACTTCAGGATAACATGTCAATGCTGCAAAAAGTACGTCAGACTGTCGAGGGTGTGGTGAAGACCCAGGAAGAGCATTTCGAAACTCTGCAAGAGGTAAAGCAAACCGTTGATAGCTTAAAAGATGGAAGAGATAAAGACAGGGAAGAAGAAGTCCTACGGAACCTTGCCAAGTCAGAGTTTAAAACAGACATTGGTTATCACGTGGGACGATTTCAAGAAGGCACACGTGAGTGGGTGTTCAACAAAGTTCAAAACTGGTTAGATGACAGAAACTCTCAAAACCGTGTGTTGGTGATCAGTGCAAATCCTGGAATGGGAAAATCTGTGATTTCTGCCGTCATTTGCCAAAGAATGCAAGAAGCTGGCAGACTATCAGGAAGTCACTTTTGTCAGCATAATAACGCACGTTACCGAAATCCTCAGCTGATGCTTCAGTCTCTGGCCTCTCACTTGTGCTATGCCTTGCCAGAGTACAAGAAAGCTCTTGTGAAACAGCTGGCAAGAAATCTGGGTAAAGATCTCAACAACATGGGTGTGGAAGAGCTGTTTGCACTGCTGTTTAAGGAACCTTTAAGCACTGTAGCTGACCCTGGAAGAAACATGCTCATGGTGATTGATGGCCTTGATGAAAGTGAGTTCCAAGAACGGAACGAGCTGCTTGATGTAATTGCTAATCACTTTTGCAAGCTTCCATGTTGGATTCGAGTTTTATGTACGACCCGGCCAGAGAGAAACATTGCAAAGGCATTAAAACAGTTGAAGCCGTTGCAGCTGGAACCAAATGAAGAAGATAATAAGCAAGACATAAGACGGTTCCTTGAAAATAGGACGCAAGATCTAACGAAACCAGAAAATAAAGGCGCCATTGTTGAAAAGCTTGTAGAGAAGTCTGAAGGACTCATGCTGTATGCATACTTCCTTGTTTCATTTATTGAAGAGAATGTGTCAGTTCTGGACAAAGGAGATCTTGATGGCAGCTTACCATTAGCAATTTCGTCAGTCTACCATTCGTATTTCAAACGACTAGAGAATGAACTTATAAAGGAGCTTGGCGTCAAGGAAGAGAATTTTCTGAATTTGCTTTGTGCTGTTACTGCATCACGGGAGCCCTTGCCAGTTGGTTTCGTTAATAAAATTTTGGTACCTATTTCTAACTCAACGGTTGCCAGGCGTAAAGTACTTAAAGCTATTGGCAGTGTGTCCTCTCTTCTTCCCGTTCGTGATGGCTGTCTACACGTCATTCACAAGTCAGTTAAAGACTGGTTAGCTGACACATTGTGTTATGGAGAGCATGACTTTACCGTGGACGAGAACGAAGGCCATTGCATTCTTGCAAGCCTCTGTTCTAATGAGCTTGATAGCCTGAAACTGAAAGGCGTACGTGACAGAGAGTTTAGCCCCACTGTGAAGTATGCGCTAAGTCATGGTGTACGACACATGTTACAGCCAGACGAGAATATGTCGTTACGGAATCTGGAGAAATGTGTACAAACATACTTGACAGACTTAGAGCTGCTGTATGCAAAGCTCTGTTTTAACAGTTCAATGGCAGCTGAAGACATTTTATGGCTTCAAAATCATGAAATCTCTCAGGAGTTGTCTGAAGATAGTAAAGGTTTGTTGAACACCTTAAAGTTCCTGTTAAGAAAGCACTTCAACACATTTACAAAGCATCCTCATGTTTTTTTCGAAACTGTGGTGAATGAGGCCGGAAATGTACTATCTTCTGTGGCATCGAACCTGTTGCAGAACAAGTATCCCGAAATACCATATATGGAATTCGTGCACAAACAGATACAGCAGGGAGCTTTTCTAGCCCGATTTCATTGTTCATCTGCAGTGGTTTGCTTTGATGTTTCACCACAGTTAGACTACATGGTATGTGAATGTTATGATGGAAAGATTCAGCTGTGGACACTTCATACTGGCAAGCTTGTATGGACACGCCCTGTTATGGTGCAAAAACTTAACTTGCATGGGGCAATTGCAAGTAGAGTGCCACCATCCCCTCCTGGTGTCGTTTCATTTTACCGCTCGGTCGTTTTTCATCCAACTGAGGAAGTTGTCTTACCAGGAGTCCTTAGTCATGCCTATACTTTTGACGGAAATCTGAAACCACTTTTTCCAGAAAGCAGTTGCAGTTTCACGGTTTGCTCAATTTCAGGAGACAAGACCAAGATGTTATCTGATTGCTTAGACGAGGCTAAATGCATTATTATGTGGAGTCTTGAAAATGGCTCAGAGATTACTCGTACCACAAGAAATGAAGATGTTTTGTCGTTTGCGTGGTCACAAAATGGAAAGCTGCTGGCAATTTCTCATTCCACAGGTTCCATTTCTATCGTTGATGCAATGGATGGTTTTAGAACACTAACAGAAACCGTCACCCCAGACGTATGTGGAATGATAAAATTCTCACCTGACTGTCGATCTCTTTTTTGCACGAGTGGACATTTGATTTTTCGTCTAAACCTTTTTCGTTTGGATATCAATATGACGGAATTTCTCAGCTGCACGTTAGAAGATTGTAGTGAATCCTATGTGCCTTGGGAAGGTGAATCACATAGCGAGACTGGATATTTGTTAGGAGATCCTATTTCGGCTCGTTTTCTGGGATTTGAATTTGTGTTAAATAGGCAAACGGTATTGTGGGGTGGGCCTCATGGGAGGTTTATAGACATGTTGAATGTTAGTAAACTGCACAAAACTAAGAGAGAAGCTACTCTTATCGATATCATTCCCATTACCTTTTCTTTGAGTGGAGAGACAGTTTATGTTGTAGATGATGCGACGGGAGCAACAGTTAGCGCTTGGGATGTTTCAAGTGGGGAGCTCATAGCAGAGAAAAGAGCACGCTATATGCCACCAGACCAACGCAGTCGTCTCGTAACTGTGAAAGAAGGTGTTTTATTATCAACAACAAGTGGTACTCTTGAGCTGTGGAATTCTGAATTGTCGCAGTGCGTCCGAAACTGGACCGATATAAACGGCATCACAGAGATGATCGCCATATCAGAAGAACGAGTGGCGTGTGAAGCAGAGAACCAAGTGATCATCTTGGATACTTCTAGCGGAGAGATTGTGTCAACAATCCCAACTGGTCATGATGAACGTTTGCTTGCATGTAACAGTAAATGTCAGCTGTTAACCTACAGATCCCGCTCACTTCAGTTGTCGGATGGTAAAACTACCCTCTGGAGAAAAATAACTTCTATGGACTTTTCATATGGAGTGTTTTCTCTTTCCGAACAGTTTATCGTAAGTCTCCCAAGTGTGCACGTCCTTGACGCAATTTCAGGAAAAACACTGCACATTTTACGCGAAGGCCCCCAGTATCGGCACTATTTTGACTGTAAATGTATCAGTGATGAGGAATGTGTTATCAGCTGCCGGACCTTATCAGGTGATTATTGTCTTCAACTGTTTAACGTCAAGTCTGGTGACCTGCTGAGTGTTCTCCCTCTGGTTAGTGAAGCGAATTGTTTAGCAGCCTGTCCTCGTAAGCGTCTCCTCGCCATTGCCCAAAGGGACTCTAAACATGGATTCAAACTTATCAAGGTGCAGTTGCCACAAGATAAAGACATCAGGAAGAGCAAAAGGTGAGCTAGTAACGAACAAAGTAGAAATTTTGTAAGTCACGAATTTATAAAAGATGAACGTGTCACTTTCAATATGTTATTGTTTTTTAGCCATAGAAGCGATTTATTGCTGAGAAATGCGAATGCACCCTACAATATTTTAGAACTGAAAGTTTATTTTACTTTGCTACGTTGCATTAGCCAGAATTATTATGGTTTATTTCAACCTTGTGAAAATAACAAGTTGCCTGTTTATAGCTCATGATACTTTTTCTTGCTGGATAATAATTCATTATAGTTCTAAGCACTTATGAAGGAGAGATATTTTGGAAAAGTTCAAACTTACAACAATTAGAAGTGAACGTGTTTGTAATTTTTTCTTCAGTTTGTGATTTCAGATTTAGTCTCCCGTGTTACAAAATTTCTTACAAAGTATTTGAAAAGTAATATTTATGGGATGAAATGAATTATTAGTGGCTGCATGAACAGCACTTTGTTTTCTTAAACGCCTTTTTTTTATTTTTAACAGCAACGCCAACACACCGGAGACAGAAGAGAGAAGAGAAAATAAGATGTAAGCCATTCCGTTTGCCGTTGTTGTAAAATTGTATATTTTATGTATTTTTATTAGCTTATCACGTTTTGAAATTTAAGTTCCTTGTTCGCGCCATTTTTCATTTTATTGCTGCACAACTGATTCGCTACTTAAGATGTATTGCAAAATGTACGCAGACTTGAATTTTGGGTCTGTTATATGTTCTTTCAGAAACTGAAACTGGTGAATGCTACAAAAAATGACTTTGTATAAGAATGCGATGCTGTATTTGTATTTCGTGCCGGAAATGCGAGGAGATTTAAGGGGGGGTGACTCTTAACTACCAATTTGCTTCTAAGGCAGGTTTCTAATTGCTATATTTTGGAAACAAAACATCATACAGATAAGCTTTTTGCACGACTTTGTTCTATTGAAGATTCCTCCAAGAGTTTCAGGTCACGGTGATATTTAACGCGTCACGTGACCAGAACAGATAAAACCCTAAAACTCAAACGGCGGATAGATTTTAAAATTAAAATGAGCGTCAATAGATAAAGAACGTGCACATGCGTGATGTGACGTATCGTTTTTGTGAAATTCGCATTATTATAAGAGTTATGGCGTAATAAACACTCATATTTACAGACTTTCATCAGTAGCATTTCCTTTTTTCGTGTAAACGGTAAAAGCATACGCCAGATTATAAAGACGGCCACGTTATCTCTGATTCGTAAGAGAAATCGGAACTTTACCTTGTTTCCGTGGAGTTTTAGGGATTTTAAATTCTAACGCACAGTTTGGGACTGGCACTAGTTTGGCACGCGCAATGATATATTTTTTTAAAGCAGGTGTACCCCCTAATAAAATTCACCATTTAGCGTTACAAAAAGCTTCAAAATCGCTTGCTTTAAAACACAGTCTTCAGCAATTCCTTAGCAACTGCTCCAGATCTGTAGTTAAGAGTCTTCCCCCTTAAAGGGCGATTTATTGTACGGTACGTCTTTCTCGCATGCGACAGCGTACGCCATGACTATAACACGAATCGCGTCGTGTAAATCACCCCACCACATGCTTACGACAGACGCGCGCGCATGTTAATGGTCCTAAGTAATGTCGTCGGCCTGACATAAACTTGTCGCATGCAAGAAAGGCGTACCGAGTAACTCGTCATTCTGATTTCGATTACGCACAATTAAAAAAATCATTCAATCGATCAATCGATTGATCGATCGATCAATCGATCTTTGGTGCTTAGAGTAACACCAGGCTTTTAAAAAATAAATGTCGCTGGCCTGACATGAACTTGTCGCATGCGAGAAAGTTGTACCGTGTAAATCGCCATTCTACTTAACAATTAGATTATGAGCTCGAGATTTCTATGAGGTGATAGTTGATGAGGCCGCAGGCCGAATCAACTATCACCTCATAGAAATTGAGAGCGAATAATCTAACTGTTTTAGTAGAATTCTGACTGAAATAAACGCAAATAATGGTTTCTAATTATTTTCCTACGCATTATCGAACTTAACGTTTTAACAAAATCGCACGCATTGAATTGTCCTTGGTAAATTTGCAGTTGTTTACGCGCGTGCACCCGTTTTTCAATAATTTCAAGCTTTTAAAGTCAAGAAACCGCTAATGTCCTTCTTTTAGTCTTCTCGAGAATTTTATTATCCATTTACATTTAAACTTCCTTTTCCTTCGGAAAAACGATAAAAACGTCGCATTTTGTGGACGACCTTCGGCAACTGCACACTAATGGCTGATAGTGTTCAATAGCTCAGCCAATCACATTGCAGCATTTGCAAAATTAGTGTACTTGTAGAATTCTACTAATTTCGATTAGGCACAATACAAAAAAAACACTCAATCGATCTTTGGTGCTTAGAGTAACACCAGGCGTTGTGTTTAGAGAGAGGTGGTCTAAATGAGGCACATACTGATAATTATTTTTTGAACTCTCGACTTTTTAATCAGTAAGGTAAGTACACCGACGGTCAACGATAACTTGGGGTACACCGGTGAAATTGACCTAACGAGGGCAGACTTACGCTACCCACTCCCCCAATGCAGCAAAATTGTCATGCCGACAATTTTCCGATCACTGGCGAGCTTTTCCGCTTAGCTTCGATCAAAGCCCCTCAGCTGACTATTGTCTAATTCTAAATGCGAAAAGTTGAGCCGGAACAATAGACCATTTCTTGATACGTATATGCTGCGGGGAGGGACTTATTTTCGGACAGAAGTTTGCGTTTCAAATATTTCCAGGTTTCTATTTGGATCGGATACTCTGACTGACTTTTTTGATAACAACATAGTAAAACCCTCTAAACAAAACGATATGAAGCCCAAAACAAATCGTACAGTCGCTCTGAGCATTCTCTAACAATGATCTGGTATAAGGACAGGGCTTATAACTGGCATCGTGCGGTATTCGATTTTCAATAACTTATTGTATTGTTGTAAAGACCAGGTCTTTGTAACTGGATTTGAGGTTTCTGGTCTACCTTGTTACAGTAGCACAAGATAATCAATAAGCGTCATTCATTATAGAGCCATTGCACAAGTGACATAACCACTACTTTCTTTGACATCTGTTGTTATTTGATACCGGATTGTTCAACACAATTATATATATGTTATTTACCGGCTGGGAGGTGGGTCGCCCACTACCTCTCGGAACGAGTCATTTCATTGGTTCCTAAAACAATACATAACAGGCTATAACAATGCCCCTATCCCTGAATAACAATAGAGGTAGTGTTTACAGCAGGCGAATGAAAATAGAGGTTTCAGAGAGGTAGTGTCTTACTGTGGGAGGTCCGTATCGTGAAAAACTGTGACCGAGGTCTTGAAAATGCTGGCCGAGGCCGCAGGCCGAGTTCACAGTTTTTCACGATACGGACCGACCCAAAGCCGGTAAATGACTTATTTATTTTTTCTAACTCGGTTAAAAAAAAAACTGAAAAGATCGTCTTGCAAAATGTAATTGTATTATAGGCGCGCATCCAACGTTGAATCGATCGCTAAGCTACGGCAAGAGTGAAGAATGATTTGTTTACCGCCAAACAAAATAAATTTGCTAAAGTGAACAGTACTCACGGAAAAGGTCATCAGATAAAAAACAGAAAAGTTTCTTTAATAATAAAAAGAAGCGCAAAGTAGCAGCAAAAGAGAACATAAAAAATCTCGAGTCACGAAAGTGAAATTGAATGAAGCTGAACTGAATGTGTAGTTTAGTCGCCTGCACACGGCACAATTTTGCAAGAATTTATTTGACCGTTTTTTATCAAAACATCTCATTTTCTTGAATGGTGATAAGCAGTATTCGGTTTTGGGGAAAAGTAGCAGAAAGGCAAAGCGTTTGAAAGGATAAATCGAGTCTGTAAACCAGTGACTTGCAATAAATTAAACCGCATTACGGCGTGAAAATCAGTGCGAATGCACAACAACGATCGAAAAACTACGGCTAGAAAACTATAACTTGTTTTGCCAAGAAATACAAAGAATACCCGCCTACTGGAGAACTTCAAGGCCTTTTATTCCTTTACTAATTAGCTTTTGAAAGAATCAAATCGGGAATGTAAGCCGGCGACTTGCAGGTAAGCGCAACTTGGCGTGAAAATCAGTGCGAATGCACAAACAACGATCGACAAACTACCGCCATAAAACTTGAACAATTTGATTTTGTCAATAAAGAGAATGAATACTCGCCTTTTGGTGAACTTCAAGGCCTTTAATTCCACTACTTACTTTTCCTTTCATATCTACAACGGCTGGTGAACAACTACATTAATTTTGGAGAGCAAAACTTTCATGGGTTCGTTCGTCTCGCCGCGAAATGAAAACACAGCGAGCTAGCCGGGCGGAATCGCTCTGTAGTCCAGCAGATAAGTGCAAAATTTGGCCAAATTGTGCCTTTTATGATAAAAGCGTGAAACTTGGCACAAAGTTAGAACACATCTTAAGAAACATTTTTAGCTATAGGGCCATCGCAGATTTGTCACGTGACCCAAGTTACGTTCGCTCTTTGAGTGACGTCATCAAGGGTGGGGGTAATTTACCGTTTGTGCGCTGTGTTTCATAAAGAAGGTAAAACTTGAGAAAATTCTCGCCGTATACATAGTAGAAACTTCAGGATGAGCTTCCAGACGTGTAAAAATATAATATTGGTTGCCATGGCAACTGTTACCTTAAACAATATGTTCCGTTTAGGCTATTAATACGACATCTTGGTTACTGGATGTTTAAAAAAAAAAAACCTACCTGTTCTTGAAGCTCACTTTTCAATGATATATTACAAAACAATATAGCTGTATTTCACATTTTTCACTTGAGGATGTGTTAAGGCGCTTAAATACAGTGCAAGTTGACTTTGAAATTAAACTGCTGACCAGAGTTTTACTTCAGTTGTTCAAGGAAGATACGCATCGCTACAAATCATGTAAGTATTTCAGTAAATTTTATTTAACTTTAATTGCAGCCAGAACAAAAGGGAGCATGTGTTTTAGATAGTTTTCGTTTAGTGTAGCAAACAGGGCGGAAAATGAGCTTTAAAAGCGAACGCATTCAAGTTTTATAGTCACTTTCTCAACAACACGTGCTTCAAGACCAGTGGCTCAGTCATGTATAAAATGAAAGCTCTTTTTGTTCTTTATTTTTCACTTATTCTCCCTGGAAGTGGGATACAAATTATGCAGTATTCTTTTATGTCTGCAATATAGTTAACAGGAGAAAGACAATTAAAAGAGACAATTAAAAAAGGGTTTTGAAGAAAAGCAATTGTAAAATATGAGCCGCAGCTGCGTTCACTTCATTGAAGCCGGGAACCCAGTTGAGTGCACTTTGTGGCCTGTTTACAAGGAGGGAGGGTTAGCTTCCCGGAACAACCTTATTGTGTTTCCAAAAGGGAAATATGATCAAAACACCTAAAAAATAAGCGATTTTAACCAAGAAAACATCCAAATAATTTTGGTTTGTTTGACTTGTTTTATTTATACTTTCGTGGGAAATAAATTTTCGAATAAATACGTTTTCTGCGGGCAAATATTTGATTAAATGTTGTCTCTACAGCCGCTTAATTATTCGTTTTAGCCAAATGAAGGAAAACGAGTTCCAAACTGAAGGTAAATTTGTTTCTGGGATTTACGTGAGCCAAGAATTTGTAATAGGAAAAAAACTTAAAAAAAAAACACGATAAAACTGCGTACTAAAAGCGAAAGCTAGTTTTGGCTATAAATTTGTTTTCGCCTTGTGTTTTATTAATGCGTAAATTGTGAGCCTTTGTAGGCCGGGGCGGTACGTACATTGCTTTTTCCCCATTGAGAAAATTTACCCTCCCTCCTTGTTAACAGACCTGTAGTCAAAAGTTTTTAAGTAATAGTTTTTAACAACTTTCCACTGAAATCAACATTTTTAACAGCAAAACAAAGCAAAAACAAGACAAGATATTTATTATTTTTTTGTTAATTTTTCTTTAAGGTAAAACTTGTCTTCCTTGTAGCTGTAAGCCATTCTTTCATGATTGTGGCGAGGGATGGCATACATATAGTAGGGGTAATAGAACAGTGAGACGCAATGTCTAAAGTGTACAAAGTCGTTGACCCTTCGCAACCTGGGACATCGGATATGCAATGTTTACCAATTGACTGGAACAAATGTGTTCTGTGTCAGAAAGACACAACCGAAAGCCTGTCTTGTCCAGCTGATTCAACGCGTAGCACAAAAGGAACCGGTTATAAGACAACAGCTGAAAATCTACTTGCCTTCGACAAGCTCGGTTGCTTGCCAAGATCCATAAATTTATCTCGATTAGATGAAGGTGAAGGCGTTGAAGCAAGTTTCCAACATCATAAAGCTAAATGGCATGACACGTGTAGGCTGAAGTTTAACAAGACAAAACTCCAACGGGCAGAGAAGAGAAAAACGCCCCCCGAAGACAGCTTGACAGATGTCCGCAAAAAGTTCACCCGTAGAAGTAGGGAAGAGGTTCCTCGTTCCGTTCATCGCTGTTTCTTCTGTGACAGTGATGCTGAAGCTGGCGAGTCTTTGCACAGAGCGTCTACACTGGAGCTTGACAATCGTGTCCGCCATTGTGCTCTTCATTTGCAAGATAAACCTCTACTAGCTAAACTGAGTGCTGGGGATATGGTTGCCCAGGATGCGGAATATCATGTCAAGTGCCTAGTTGCTCTTTACAATAGAGCACGAGAAACAAGATCTTGTAGTACAGAAACTGATGTGGACGCTGTTAACCATGGCATTGCATTTGCTGAACTTGTGTCCTACATGGAAGAAGCTCGCGTCGACAATCTTATCGCCCCAATTTTTAAACTGTCGGACCTGGCAAACCTGTACAGCAACAGACTGGAACAACTCGGTACAAAATTATCAGGGCGCGTTCACTCCACCAAACTCAAGAATAGAATACTGGCTCACTTTCCAAACATGGAATCTCACCCGCAAGGTCGTGACGTCATTCTAATTTTCAAAGAAGATGTTGGTGCTGCACTGGGAAAGGCGTGTGAGCATGATGCTGATAGTGATGCTGTTCATCTAGCTAGGGCTGCGACGATAGTTCGACGAGACATGTTTCAAATGAAAATGGAATTCAATGGTTCATTCCATACCAAGTGTCAGGAGCAGTCTGTACCACCTTCACTCCTAGCACTAGTTACTATGGTGCTAAATGGACCTAACATCAAATCACAATCTAGTTCCTCATCAGTATTTCAGCCAGCTCTCAGTCTATCTCAGCTTCTGCTATTTAACAGCTCCAAGCGTTACAAGGAAAATGATAAAGATGTTGTCAGGCACAGCCAACAGCGCGAAACACCCCTCCCCATCTATTTGGGCATGATGCTCCATACAAAGACCCGAAAACGTGAACTTGTGGACACCCTTTTCAACCTGGGACTATGCATATCATATGATCGGGTGTTGAACATCTCCACTGAACTTGGCGACAAAATCTGTTACCATTATGAGAGGGAAAAAGCTGTCTGCCCCCCTCAGCTCAAAGGTGGCCTTTTTACAACGGCAGCAGTAGACAACATAGATCACAATCCCAGTTCCACAACTTCTCGCGACTCATTTCATGGAACTGGGATATCACTGTTTCAGCACCCAGATGAAAGTTGCAGTGGAATTCAACGGGCGGTTATTGCGATTCAGGATGATTCTCAACCAAGGAAAATGAAAATCAACCTACCGGAATCTTACACAAGTGTGCCTCCTGTTGTTCTTCCAAGGCATGATCCACCCATACCAAAGCAACAAGGAACCAACAGAGCATACTGCGACCTCATTCCTCAAGCTATACAGAAGGAATACAGGTATAAAATTACTGAAGGTAGCGTTACCTTTTGTTAATGATGCGCACAGAGAAATGCACTTTGATAGTTTAGGCAGTTCTTAATATTTACTAATTTTTTTATTCTGCATCTTTTGTATGACAGATGGCTGGAACAAGTAAGTAGAGTGGTGTCTACTGACAGCACCAAAGGAGACGAGGCAGTGTCATGGTCTGCATACCACGCAAGTCTTCAACCTCCAAATGGAATATCAGAAAGTTGCTTGGCAAACACTTCCCTATTGCCCCTTTTCTATGATCAAGCCCACTCAGTAGCCATGATTCGTCACTCAATGGATGTAGTGAGGAAGGCTGTGGGCATTCTGAATCCTGGACAGGTGCCCATCATCACTGTGGACCAACCATTGTACGCCATCGCAAAGCAAATCCAGTGGAACTGGACAGCAAGTCACGGCGAAGATCAGATTATTGTGCTGTTTGGAGGTCTGCACATCGAGATGGCAGCTTTTAAGACCATTGGCAATCTTCTAGATAGCAGTGGTTGGGTAGGGGCATTAGTCCAAGCCAATGTTGCTTCTCCTGGCACGGCCGATTCATTTCTTCGCGTCACTCATGTAACACGCACCCGACGTGCCCACCAGATTACAGCCAGTAGCCTGTATCTACTTCTGCAGAAAGCCTTCACGGGGTACTGCAATGGTCTAGAAGAGGAACATAATCGGCCGTCAATGGAAGATTGGTGTTCCAGCAGAGCTGAATTATATCCACAATTCAAGTTCTGGTACCTTGTTTTACAGTTGGAATTGTCAGTGCTTGTCTTCGTGCGAGCTATAAGAGAGGCAGACTTCAAGCTCTATGTAGATGCCCTCACTAAGATTGTACCGTTGTTCTTTGCGTTGGACCACCCGAATTATGCCAGATGGATCCCTGTTCATCTGAGAGACATGGTAGCATTAAAGAACGTTCAACCCAAAGTTTATTCAGAATTTCTTAAAGGAAAGTTTGTATTGAAGAAGACGGCGCGCAAATTCTCTGCTATTGCCATTGACCAGGGTCATGAACAGAATAATGGTGCTGTGAAAGATGACGGCGGGGCAGTTGGCCTCACCGAAAACCCTGCTGCCCTCAGGCGTTGGATGGTGTCTGGCCCGGAGATGGCCAGAGTAATTGGAGAGTTCGAGGCATCAACTGAAAAGAGTAAGAAGTTGGATTCACGACATCACGAGGAGTCGAAACACGTGCAGAAGGCATTTGCACGAGATGTGGAAAGTCTAGCCAACACCATAGAGGAAATGGGCAATCCATTCACCGAGGATAGCGGCGATCTCCTTGCACTTGATAGCAGAGACATTGCCGATCCAGCCGTTACTGATACAGTGAGAAGAATTGAGAAAATTGGAGAAGAGCAGTATGAAACCTTTGTTAAAGAGCGGCTTGTTAATCAGACGAAACCCATTTCAGATCCTATCAAGAAGAACAATCTTCCTCTCTTCAGCCGACCTCCAGTCCGAGAGAAGACAAAGTCACAGCTACAACTGACCTCCCTGAAAAATGATTGCTCCCTCTTTTCGCGGCTGTATATTGCGTCACAGGTGCGTAATGGAAATCTGGATGAATTTTTCGAACACGAGAATCAAGCCTATCCCCCAGCGTTATCACAAAATGGAAAACTTAGAATGGCCACAAAGTCAGATCTAGTCGGATGCTTGGAGGAGTTAGTTTCTTCCCAAGAGAAGACCACTAATCCTGATGTACAAGCCATTCTCCTTGATGGCTCTGCTGTTGTAAATATGCTACGACCCGGTTATGCAAAAACATTCTCGGATTATGCATCACAAGTGTTCCAGCCATACATTGTAGCCCAGACACAACATGCAAGTCGTGTCGACATTGTTTGGGACGAGTACCACAAAGAAAGCTTGAAAGCGGAAACAAGAGGCAAGAGAGGGAAGGGAGTTAGAAGACGTGTAGAGCCCTCCACTGCAATTCCTGGAAACTGGAAAGAATTTCTGCGCATTGATGAAAATAAAGTAGAGCTATTTTCTTTTCTTGCATCTAGTGTAGTAGCATCCATCGACAGCAGCAAGCAGATAATCAGCACACATCGTAATGAGGTACTTTGCAATCAATCCAGGGATGTCTCACGTCTTGCTCCATGTACACACGAAGAGGCCGACACGAGGATCATTCTTCATCTGGAAGATGCTGTGAAAGAAGGGAATACAAAAGTTTCCATACGTACAGTTGACACAGATGTGGTAGTATTGGCAGTGACATCAGCCCAGCGCCTTGACAACACTGAAGTATGGATTGCATTTGGTACCGGAAAGAGCTTCCGTTTTTTAGCAGCTCACGAGATAGCCAGAGCTCTGGGGCCTGATCGATGTAGGGCCTTACCAATGTTCCATGCTTTTACAGGGTGTGATACTGTTTCATGTTTCGGAGGACGGGGTAAAAGAACTGCATGGGACACATGGAAAGCCTACGATAGTGTCACACCAGCATTTTGTTCTTTGGCAGCCACCCCAGAGTCCATAGAGAGTTCTATTAAACCATTGGAGCGATTTGTGATATTGCTGTATGACCGCACCAGTAGCTTGGAATGTGTCAACCAGTCCCGAAAGCAGCTTTTCACGCAGAAAGGCAGATCAATAGAAGGTCTTCCCCCAACAAAGGCAGCTCTTATAGAGCACACTAAACGCGCGGCTTACCAGGCTGGTCATTGCTGGTCCCAAGCAATGATTGCAGCTCCAGAGCTTCCTTCTCCGAGTGATTGGGGCTGGACGAGGAAGGAGCCCAGTGGTTGGGAAGTATGCTGGACAACTCTGCCAGAAGCTACAAAGGCCTGTAGGGAACTTCTGAGATGCGGTTGCACGAAAGGTTGTAAAGGTCAATGCAAATGTCTAAAAGCAGCACTCCAGTGTACTGCACTTTGTCGTTGTGGCGGACTTTGCTCTGAGGACTAGGCAGCAAATAATGTGGAATATTTGTTGTCATGACTGGCAGCTGAAACATTTTCTCAGTCTCTAGCAAATTGTTCGTTTGAAGAAGGATTTTAAAGAATTCGATACCACGTAAGAGAACGAAAACTGATCTGTGAAAGCTATTTTGAACTTTTTTAACATTGCAATAAATTGTGGTACAGATCCTTCTGTCATCAGAAAACTGTGTTAGATCAAATAAACATTAAAACATGTTTTAAGGGTGAGCTGTCTGTGATCTTTTCTAACAAATTTAAAATATTATTGCACTGTTTTATTGATTGTTTTAAAGATGTTCGCTTAAATCATAAAGAAAAAAAGTAAAATAGTATACAATGACCAGTATGGTGCTCGTAATGTCAAAAAAGCGTTGTCATGGCAACGGAGATTGTTGTCATGGCAACAGCAATAAGTGGCTACGCAGTTTTTGTCGAAGTAAATTATTAGCACGGTGTGAACATGGTCTAGGCTAAACAGGTTAGGCTAATTCATTGTAGTTTTTGTACTTACTAGTAAAACTAAGGACTCGACCACGCCCTTTTTAGGATACAGCCGCCATATTGGTCACGTGACCAATCTGAGATGGCCCTATATCTAAAAATGTTCCTTTTCATATGCTCTACATTTGTGCCAAGTTTCATTCTTTTATCATTAATGGCACAATTATACCACTTATCGGCTGGACTATGTGAGCGGGCGAGATCGAAAATTTCCGCCCGCTCCCGGAACCAATCAGATTGCAGGATTTGGAGAATTCCGCCCGCTCACAAGCCAAGAAAAAAATAATATTAGTTATTTTCTTAGGATTCGAAAATCAATCGAATGATTACTTTTGTATCATTCGACTATCGTACATTAAATTACGTAGGTGCGCGCTGGCTCAGAACGCTCTTTCCAGCCCTGTTTTAAGTTCCTGTCTATGTTGGCCACCACCTTTTAATTTGCTTGTTGAAAACATTTATTACTGAGTATCGTCTTTGGATTTGAGAACGTTTGTCTCCCGTGTTACCAAAACAATGTTTTAAATTAATTGTTAATCAGTAATCATAGGATAGAGTGTCAGGTACTTCCAGAAGTAACGGGCGGCGAACATATTAAACAGCTTTCATCTTAAAGCAACTTTGTTGTCTTTTTTTACAGGGCGCTCAACGCTGGAGATCACAAGAAAGTTAAAGTGGGGAACAAAGAGGTTAGTCATTCCCAAACAGAGTTTTGTGATCATTGATACCGGTTAAAACATATTCCATGGTACGGGGGGTTTACTTAAAAAAAAAAACCTACACGACAGTACATACGTATCACAGACTGCAAAAAAAACTGCTGGAAAAATATTATCTCAATGCTTGATGAGACCAGTGGCATGTAGGGCCAAACAAAAAGGCCATTTCCGAGTTACCTTTCACCTCTGTATCAAAACGAGCCTTCAAACCAAACCATTAATATGAAAATATGTTTTACCTGCCCGTGTATTTTCGTGCAAATCAAAGTCATTTTCATTTGAATGGTGTCGCACCAGGACTCGTTTTGAAATTGAGGCAAAAAGCAACTCGGAAATGGACTTTTTCAGCACACGGAAAAAGGATTTCCCAACACAATGAGGTGAGCACGCCCATATAGCATGCTGGGATTACAAGAACAACGTGTAATACAATGGACTTTAGACAACGATAACTATTGTTCAGGAGGAACACCGAGAGGAACTTCGATTAAAATATATGTTTCCTGTTATGCATGGTTAAAAAAGTTAGCACGTGCCTTAACCTCAAAGCAATCTCACCATCTTGAAGACAAGATTATTTAAGTAAGAATATATCCGTTTAAAAAGGCACTCAAATTTGAAACACACATTAATCACATGTGCCGTAATACACAGTACCCGTTTTTTTACCCTGGGGTTACACACCTGGCTAAAGCCGCGATGGTCGTTTGGCAACCTGTGAGATTTTTTGTTATTTTATGCTATTTTGATGACTGTCTCGTGTAATATATTTGATGTTTATCTTTTTCAGATTTGTTCCTGTCTAGCGAAAAATCGGCTTTATTATCCTTTTGTTGATGATGATGATGATGATTAGTATTAGCGATGCTAGCTTGTTTAATTACCTGTGAGTCGGTGGAAAATGCTGTACGCTGTCGTAGTGGCGAGTGTGTAGCGCGCGCGAACCTCACGCTTCTCGTATTATCAAGAAGCGTGGTAAGAGTGAACCGCCTTTAGAACCCAACAAACCGTGCTGTGTCCTGGAGGATGACTTACCATGTCTTTGCACAGAAGAATTTCCCAAGAATATTTTTCTATTAGCCATGTAAATAAGAATTTATTTTGCATCGATTTTCATTCTTTACTGTGTAAGACGCTGTTGTTTTGTAACAAGACCAGGTTCAAAGCAAGATTTAAAGTTTAGCAAGTAGACTCAATTTTGCCGTGCGTCTTTTCAGCTGAGGTGGAAACGTCGTGATCTTGTCATGAGGACGGCAGCGCGAGCACTGGAAGTTGAAATCAAGTCGTGTCCAGACTATTCCGCGCCCCGATATGTCTTTTGAATCTTAATCTCTCTTGTAACTGAACAGACTAACGACAGATTTGAATATATTTGTGTTGTACAACAACAAGAGATTTTCTAGAGAATTTCATTTCTCTGAAAAAGCAAACATTTCGCTTTGAGAAGTTCTCCAAAATATTTGTAGCTGAATATAGCAGACAGTAAACTGCAGAATAAGTACAATGTCTCAAAAAAGTTAAAAACACAATTTGTTGTAACTAATCTTTATTTTACTTGAGAATTTACTCAAGAAAGTCATTTCTTGAGTTCTTTCTACGAAGATTGATTGTCGGGGAAGTTCACTGGTGTTTTCGGTCAAACTACAAGTCTATGTGCTCAATATCTTGTTTAAAATTGGTAATATTAGTTAGCTAGCTTGATTTTTTCAACAATGAATGTATCGGAGTTAGTTAAATTAGGCTGGAGTATTGGTAAATATTCAGTGCCGAGTAAAACTTGAAAAACATCCTACGATTGAAAAAGTTTTGTACGCGGTTCATAACATTATTCCCATGTTTTGAGGCTTCATAGAGTGCATAGTTTAAATTTGTTAAAGAGGCGGTAGTCAGGAGCCTGTCTTTGTATTAAAATAATTCATATTTTGTAGAAAATTTTATAGCTAACATTTTTATATCTACTATGAAACTAGGTTTTGTGTAAATATTTAATTAAGTATATCGTATATCATGAGAATATCGGTAAAATGCATTTTTAACACAGCCTTTAATTTAAAACAGTTACCACAGGAACGGTAGATAAATAAAACGATCAATACAGAGTAATGTAAGCATTTAAAAAGGTTGAGTTAGGTCTTTGTAAAGGAAAAAACTTAAACAAATGATAAGATAAGGGATGTGTCACGGACTCTTCAGTTTATATGAAGTATCAATATCGTTGTATTGTAAGATTTATGACTTTCTTGCTGATGAAGAGAGTCTGTATTTTAGGTTTATTGCGCAAGTGATGAGAACACTTTAAAACGAAAGAAGTGAAAATTTAATTCAGCTAAAATGTCTTTGTGAGCCATTCAAGCTAAATAAACTTGATCTTAGTTTTGTTCACTGTTGCCTATCTTTACCTGGTGTGCCTGTGGTATATAGACAACTATCGCAGACCGACACTTTAGCCCTTCTGTTCCCAAAAGTAATTAACATACACTCTACGTCACTACCTTATTTGACCCAAAAGGGATCGTGCGCTGAGCAGGGTATGGTTTTAAGGGTATGTCGTCTTACCTGCGGTATGCAATTTCACTATAATATCCCACGAGTCACTTGCATTTTCTCTGTATACCCACCCGCCTTCAGGCGAGTGTGTTTGTCATAGAAAATACGCCTACTTATTCGTCGCGAATAGGATCGCAGCGCACGATGGGAAGGTTGGGTTTAATACCGTCGATTATTATTCCACTATTGCGCCATTTTACCATATTAGGGCAAAAGAACGCGAAAAATATGGCGTATATATACAACGGCTTTGTTGTATTCTGATTGACTGTATTTTCTATGGCATGGTATAAAGTACTGTTCGCTGAGGGAATCTGCTTATCATACCCAAACCCAAAGTTGTTGCGATAAGAAGAGCTGACAGAATACCAGATTTGTTCGAAGTCAGTACCTTGGCAAGTGAGTGTGGTGATAGCTATAGGTTCTGGTAAATCCTATAAATTTGAAATTATGAGAAGGATCTTGTAAATTCTGGTAAATACAGAATGTGAAACTGATGAAAAGAGAACTTTCAGTCTGACCACTCACCATTCAAGTGCGGACTTGATTTCACATTCCTATTTGCCCAGAGAGTGAATCAAAGAAAGGAACGTTAAAATACAAAGGCGCAGTGAAACAAGTAACAATTTACAGAGCTGTCGGCCACGCCTATAGAAGTGGTCACTCTATACGGCTATATAGTAGCACGAAGCAAGAAGGAGTATTTTTACTACCCCCCACCCCCCGCCCATCACCCTGGATGGGATGCAAGTCCATCGTAGGGGTACCCGCGCCGCTAGCAGTAGCGGTTACCCATTTATACACCTTGGTAAAAAGAGGCATTGTGAGAGTAAAGTATCTTGCCCAAGAACACAACGCAGTGCCCCGGTCAGGGCTCGAACCTGGACCGCTCGATCCGTGGCCCTGGGCACTAACCATTTGGCCACTGCGCCTCACTGTTATAACTGTAATATAAAAATACCAACTAACGTTAATACGATAATTTTTATCTTCAATTATTGAGTTAAAAAATGTTTTTTGTCAATGGACGGTGATGACCGCCTCTTTTTCGTTCTTATTCTTCTTCATCGGTAAGAAATAAAGCAAAAACATAAAACAGTTTTCCTGGTACAATACTTTCTTCCCGGAAGACCGCGACACTCAAGGGACGTTTACCGTCTTCGCGGTGATTGAACATGCATCACGTGATAATAATAATAATAATAATAATAATAATAATAATAATAATAATAATAATAATAATAACTAATAATTTGCTAATTTATATAGCGCATATTTCCATATTCTGATCAATAGCGCTTTACATATTTAAGAGAAATTAAAAATTACATCAACATGAAAATAAAATAAAGTTATAAAGTATAAAAATACTTCTTAAAAAGATAAGTTTTAAGTCGAGATTTAAAACAGTCAAGTGATGTTGTTTGCTACAGGTAGGCCATTTCATACATCTGGTTGTATCACGTGATCAACTGTTTTTACATCACAAGGCTTGGTACACTGTAGCATAACTGATGGTAACAAGTCAAGTTTCCTCCCAACGACACAGCGATTAGTATGGTTTTTCTCGTCGTGTAAGTAAAGAATCAGTCGTCATTGCTATCAAAACGTGTTGTGACCATTCAAACTTTCTTATTTGTACTTATTTGAGTAAACGTTTATTCGGTTTCAGCAGTTTTAGCTTTCAAATGTCACTCATGTCAACGTTACTTGTGCTACAGTTCGCTAGCAGACAAATGCTTTTTACTGCTTCCAGCAACTCGCGTCATTCAACAAAACACACCACGTGACGCATGTTCAAGCAAAGCTGAAGACGGCGAAAAAATCTTGGAATTAACGGTCTACTGGGAAGAGTAGAAAAGATCTTTTGAGCTCGCATATCCTTTTCAGTCCATTCTTTAATGATCTTCCTCTTGGTCTCAAATTAACGTCTCGCCACTCTCTATTTGTTCCTTCTCTTATTATCTCTCAAAAAAAATTAATTTCACAGTTATTGAGAGTTCTCGCGTACTCATTGATCGATGGGAATTGGCGATGAGATAATAGACCATGAAAATGAGGTAACTTGTTACGCAAAGTAAGGCGAGTTCAAACCTTAAGACTTGAAATTGTCGCGACTGTTCCAATTAACTGAAACCGTTCAGTTGACATAATTATGTCAATTGAGGCATTTGGTGCGAAATTTGCGTCGAATTCGTCTGTTCCAAGCAGAGACAAGGTATCTTGCGAGCTGTCACGCGCGCGTGTAATCTCGTACCGGTTTTCTCTGCGAATATTTGGTGTCAGTTTTTGGAAATGCTGACGTCACAACAGCCATGTGATCTTTGACGTAGTCTTCTGTCGAGTAATTTGTGCATGTGGACGAAGAATTGTAGTAAATTATTTGTGATCGCTAAGCTCTGTGCCCAGAGATTGTTATTTACTGATGTTCCCGTAGAACACCATAAATTTGAGTGTAAAAATACACATTGGAAAATAATAAATTTATTTTAGACCACTACTTACGTTTGACTTGTTTGATTTCACAGATGACACTATGCAAGACGTAAGACGTATGTCATATACAAACCAAGCAAATGACCCGTAACTAGCTCCCCACTATTAACCTGTAGCTCAGTAGATAGAACTTCCAGGCTGTGGTCAATAAGTCGTAGATTCAAATTTAGCCTAGACTGAAGTTGAATTAGGTTAAGCTGTCTCCGTAATGTCTGCATTAGGACCTAGAAGCTAATCAGGCCGGAGCTTATCGCGGTAGCATTCAGCTACTATAAGTATTTCTACTCCTCCCTGGATGGGATGCAAGTCCATCGCAGGGTTACCCCCAGCATTTAATTCGCCTCTACCCATTTATACATCTGGGTTAAGAGGCACATGAGAGTAAAGTGTTTACTCCAAACACAATGGAATGATCCCGGCCAAGGAGAGTCATTAGGCCACCGAAAAAGTGGGATCACTGCGGCTTCCATTGCTTTTATCTGCTGCTTCGTGAACGCCCTGTTAAGAAACTAAAATGATGTTAATTCTTGCCTCACACACGTCATTGAGCTTTCATTCATTGTTGAAAGAAACTAACAGAGAAGGGTTAGTGTTTCTACTAGTTGTACAACTCGCTGGCGACTTTAATTCCTCTTCGCGAAGTTTTCTTTTTCTTTTGGCTTAAAACGTTAAAACAACAGTTACGGGAACGAGAATAACCATGTACTGGTCAGTGGAACTTAGGCTTCAAACTGCTAAGAGCAGGAAGTGCAAATTTTTAAAAGATATAATCTCAATAAATCATTTAGCCAAGCTTAATTAAAAAAAAAAAAACTACGCCGCACGTTGTAATGAAAAAGACAGTCAGACACCTTGATCTAAAATTTAATTATGGTTTTTGAATTGGGGGTGAAGCCGGCTGATGAACATCAAAACCTCGCGAACCTGCTGATTAACTTTCCTCGCTCTGCGCCAGGGCGGAAGACATTTTTTGTTGGAATAGCATTGTTTTGTTTCTATTTTTTTAAGATTGAATTAGATCTTTACAAGTGTATCTTGAGACCCTAATTCCGGGGATTGTTAGGTAATGGTTAGAGTATGGTTTATGCACTTATTTTTTTTTTTTTATTGCAAAATTGTGATGAAAGTCGTAATTAAAGATCGATTCCGTTTATTGGAATAACGTTTCTCAACCCTAAAATTAGTTTAGGAATTTTTATGTTTTCACTGTCAAAGATTAGACTTTTGCAAGTGCATTGAAACCCTAATTAATTTATGTTGCTATTTCGTTTGCTTCCTCGTGCTTGGAGAGTAGAGAACGTCTGTTGCATCTTTGCGAGCGCAAAATAGGAGGTCCTAATTTGTCCTTTTCTCAGTACGTTTACTGACTTTGGGCCATCTGGGCCATGGATGGTGTATCCTTACGTTTATCTTCTCTTTGTGGAGCCAAAACTGTAAACCATTGGTATTTCCATATATTCGAGAAGCACTTTCTGTTACGTCTTCTCCCGCCCTGCTCTGCGCCTATCCGACGCGAGAATGAAAATGGTTTATAAAATTAGCTGGGGGAGTTTAGTCAGTTCTCAGTCGTTGGGTGTTTTGGTGACTCCGCGAACGCACTGAAACATTAACAGGTGGTAAAGGAGTTATGAATGACACGTGATTTGAGCAAAAACATGAAAAATTAGCTGGAAAAAAATCCGTACTTTCTACATGCGGCATGTACAGCTCCGAAAAATGCGAGTCTCGGCAACTGAATGGCGATCCCGCCTTCTTGGTGAACAAACCTTGCTATCTCTTTAATTACTTACCTGACTTGGTACAGTTTTCTGTTCGCCCTCTGAAGTTAAAATAATTTCTCTTTGCTCACTGATATCTGCTGAGGAGAAAATTCATAACATGTCCACTGAAACAACTAGCAGAAACAGCTAGAGATTGCGATAGATTTTATACGTAAAAATACAAAAAACAACAAATCTAGAACAATTTTTTTTCCTTCCTGAATAGCAGTCATAGTGTGTCACTCTTGATGCAGTTTTTCTTTGTTTGTGGCAAACCAGCGGTCCAAATTTCAACGCGACTGATTCGAAGAAAACCCAATCTTATTCTTAGTCGAAGTTTTGCATTCATGACGTAATAAAGGACTAATTGCGTCTTATAAGGCAGAGCGCGCACTTGCACGCTCAGCTGTGTCACGCAATCTCGAGGAGTTTTTATTCTGAGGTCAAATAAACAATTTTTTTTTTTTTTAAAAAAAGCGGCCTGATTTGCCCCAAATTTTCCCCGTAATTCACCTGATAATTCACTGCATTTGGCCGGGAACACAGACATTCCGATTTCCCATCAGCGGCTCAAATTCCAGATTTTATGCGCGAGAGCCTGCTCGCAGGCAAGGGTATTCTGGGATAGGGGACTGCCCCAGATTTTCTTTCGCTATCTCTCAGTGATCTCTAGTCAGCGTTGTTTACGAATCGAAGTTGTCAAATTGTGGAAAAGTGCTGATATTTTTTCGGCAAGGTTAGTTTAGAAACTATTAGTTGTACTCTTCCTTTCCTCAGGAATATATTTTTTGGGGGTTTGATGGCTGATTGATTTGTTTGCTGCGGTAAGGTCACTTCCGCTTTCGAATTCATGAGTTGTGTATTTCATATTTTGAAAGGAACTTTTCAGTGTTATTTTGAGTATTTTGTTCTTCTCTGCAGGGCCAAAGTTATAAAATTTAAATCAAGATGTAAGTTTTCACCGATTAATTCTTACTTGAGGTAAGCAGTCTGGAAAACGTACGAATTTTATTTAGCTTGAGTTGAATTTTTCGAAACAGCACCCGGCCCCAGTTCGTACCAAAATGATCTGTTTTCCCGTCCGATTTTTTGATGATTTGAGGATTATTCAGCTTCTTGATAGTCTGTTGCTTTTTTTGCAGTCGTCCTTCCCATCGGGATTCCCATCGTCTGTATTTGGCTCACGGTATACTGTCGAAATTCAAACCAGGCTTTAGGGAACAGGGACCGTGGGTGGGTGGCCATGGGGGGAATAGTGCTGTCAGTTTATGTCATATGGTGATGAGCTGCCAATGATTTCGTCTGTTTGTTCAATAACTTCCAAGCTTCAGGATTTTACAATTATATCAATATTGCAGTGTTTGGACGTTATTTCAATTAATCTCTATTTTTATTTTGCCATTTCTTTTACTTACACAGGTCCCTAAAGCTGCAGATCAGAATTCAAAGTCAGAATGTGATTTTTCACACATTTTTGTCCAATTGCTGGTGAGAATTTTTAGTAAACAGTGCAATGACTTCAGCTAGGGTCACCTTTATTGCAGCATGATTACATAATAAAACTATGAGAAATTATTCACGATCAGACCATTCAATAAATTAATTGAGGCAACATGCGTCCATGCATATGAATTAAGTTGCTTAATTAAAAATTATAAATACAATTCTGAACAATCCAGCAACAAAAATAATTTTGAACCCAGCAAACTGTATTAGGAACTGACTGGACCCATTAGCTATAGTGACAAATTAAATCAAATTATTTGAAACTGTATCTATTCATTTCAGCACATGACTTTGAATGGTTTGGTATTTAAACAGAAATTTTAATTGTACAACAGTACAGATCTAGAAAACAACTCTGAATGGCTCTGAGCGTTAAGATAATTTCAGAACAATGCAACAACAACAACAACAAAAACAGCCCTGTCAAGAATCAAGTCATTTAACTATGGATCCTGAGTGGCAAAATTAATTTGTACCATGACCATTGAACACAGGACTGAATTAGGCACAAATTAAAATAATTTCATCTATCTGTTAAAACAAATCTAAACTCAGTGCTCAATGGAAATTAATTCTTCATTGGGTAACAATGGTCCCTTCATCGGTTTTGTTCTATCTTCTGTTTGGTGAAAAAATGTTGGGTGGCATTAGTTGAAGTCATTACACTGTAATTTTCTTCAAAATTTATAAGGTAAAGGTAAATGATCCATCAGGCTGGAAAGGTCCTGGTTTCAGTAGCTCATTGCAGGATTCTTCCACCTCTCCCACCCAGGCAAAAATAAAATTGTTTGCTGGTACATAAACCTTGGTGGAGTGAGGCATTATGAGAGTAAAGCATCTTGCCCATGCCAAGAACACAACACAATGTGTGGTTCCAGAAAAATCCATACCCTGCCCCCCCCCCACGGAAGGTCACTGGAAATTTCCAAGGGGGAGGAGGCCAGGGTTTGAACCCAGAAATTTCTGAGGGGTGGAGGGGGATCACAAGCAGCTCCTTTTCCAGACGGCAAGCAAGAAACATGAAACAAATGAACATATTTTGGGCTTTTGAGACCCCCAACCTCAGAATTTCCATTTCACCCTCCATGGGGTCAGTATCGATATTTTCTGGAACTGTACAATATTAGATTAAACTGATTTGAGATTTTTTTGTAAAAGATAAAGCAGCTCACAGTGTTCGACACTAACTTTCTTGCCAATTTGCCCTTTGGCAACCAGTTCGGTTTTTTTGGTTGCCCATGTGTTATTTTGGTTGCCCAAGTTGCAAACTTTTGTTGCCCATTAGCACTCATAAGAAAAATTCAAACCTGCAAAAAAGCTCAACTTTTACTTTGCAGTACATTTTGTTGGTCAGCCTCAAACATCAGCCACGGAAAGTCTGTCTCCCACATGGCTTGGCGAGTTTTCTCACTCGCTTGCCTTTGTACTTGGTTCCGGGTCTCTCGGTAGGGTTTTCCTTCAGGTTTGTCTTTTTTGCTTCTCTTACCTCTCTCTTACAAAGAGTTTTCAATTCGCTTTATTTTCTTCAGTTCTTGCTTGACAGGAGCAAAACATGATTGCCCGATCGGGCAAGTGTTACCATAGTTTTACTTGCAATTGCCCGCTGAATCATTTTATTTGCCCTGGGCAATCGGGCAAGCGTTAGTGTCAAACACTGGTTCAAACTATGCAAAGTTTAACCCATTTCTATGCAGCGACACTGAAACTGGTTTATTAGGGCTTGTGAAAACATTCTGACTTCAGTTGAGTTCTGAATGTGCAAGCAATTTCTGTGATAAACTTTCCCTGCCTTATTAACCAAATGAATGTCATAAGAAATTGCTATGTGTTTTAACCTGGCATTCTATAGAAAGTCTTACAGAGCAAACTGTAAAACGCAGTTAATGGAGTGTGACGCCTTACGAGCTCACAACCTGCCACAGTTACCTAGCATTTAATGTGACAAGAACAAAGCAAGCCTAGTTACATTAATGTACCTTTGTATTCCTTATCAGTCGCATCTTGCAATGTTGCAATAATGTCTACCTACTTTTAGTTCGGTAATCTTCACTAGTTAAAATGGTGAATACTCCATTCACGTCTCGCCGTAAATTACATAGTGTTGAGCTAGGCTTTGGTACAGCTTTCTCCATTGGCCTAGCCCACAGACTGTCTAGCTATATAAACGATGGTTAAGCTTCTGTAGTCACATTTGTAGTTATCTCAGCTCAGTATTTGTTGTAATCTTCATTTTAATACCCTCCCTCCCTCCCTATTGAGGCTGAGGTATCTGCATTTGTGTCATTTTTAGCTCATGGTGATGACGTAGTCATTCCATGAGGTTTGGCAGGTGACCTCAAATTCACTCCTTCCCTCGATTCCTGTTAACAATTAATTTATGCATTAAATCTGGATTAACCCAATTGCACCATGAGCTGGCTCACAGGAGCCTTTGATTAATAAACTGGGGTCACTTCTCTTTGATTGTTTCGGTTAAGTCTGCGCAGCGACTTCCCCAAGCTTTGTTTTTGTACTAAGTTTACTTTTTTGGTTTTTTCAACCTGCCAATACTCTTGTCCGATCCAAGCGCTGCTGGGGAGATAAGTGAGGCTTTATCGGTCGGCGTTCATTATGTCCATTGCGTGTTGCTGGCCTTAGGTTTGTGGCTTAGGTTGCAGCTCGTAGCGCAGCTCGACTAGCTTTGGCGCGTTGCTGCTGTGCAGCTCGTAGTGCCATCAGGTTTTATGTCACGCAATGGAAGTCGTCTGTCACGCCAATCACTGAGCGGTTTCCTCCCTTATTATGCCAAATGCATCTGGTGTCCTTTATCATAATTACTGTTTAGTTAAATTTCAATTAATGAGTTGAGTGGCATTTCTGTCCGTTTAGCTTAGTAAAAAGTACAGTAGAACCCTGGTTAAGCAGCCACCCTCAGGGAAATGGCAACTGGCCTTTTAATAGAGGTTGGCTGCTAAATACAGTAGGCCGGGATTCGTCAGAAATTAGCATAAACGAAGGCCTTTTTGAAAGGTCACATTATTTCAATACAAAATAGCATGAGAAGGAAGCACAAAATCTCATGAAGATGACACCTGTGTTTGAATGATTTTATCAGCCACCACTTCCTTTTTAACTCGGAAAATTCCGAGTTCTGGTGAGGGGGCCGATTTCACTCCTTCCCTCGATTCCTGTAAACATTTTAATTGAATAAATTAATTAAAGACTCTCTGTCGACTGGCATGCATTGCACGCCTCGCCCGAGGCCTCGTAGCCTACGAAACCTCAATTCTCAATTTGTCGAGTTGTCGATCATTTCGCTCTTCAATCCTTTATAATCCGAGGCATCCATCGCGATTTTTCAACAGTTATTGCTTTTCATGAAAAGATTGATTATCGTTCTTAACATTGAGGTGAATATTTTGTCGTAAGTTGTTCGTTTGTTGCATGTGTGAGAAGCTAAACAACGGCCGGTACGCGATATGCTTTTAGCCATGCATGGCGGGTGCCAAGAATCGCCTGCGTAAGGCCTAGACTGTAACCAGAGGCTCTTCCGAAAAGATTTATTCAAGAAAATCTGCCCAGAATCAATGGAGAAACAAAGAAGATGACCTCGGATACAGGCAAAGTGAAAACTGCTCACGTTTGTTGCAGTATTGAGCTGAGTGACACTGAATCGCTGCAGAATTATTTCCCTTCGCATTGCCAGTAGATTCTTCCAGTACCAAGTAAGCTTTATTGAGATTATTTGAAATTTTTATTTCGATGAAAGTGCGTTCTTTGCTTCATTTTTCGCCTACTCGCTAGTAATGGCAATCTTTCGGACTGAAAAAAGATCGAACTGAAAGCATTTAGAATCTGTACGTGACCGCTTATCGAAACCGCGGTATGGAAATCGCCACGAAATGTTCATTGCTCTAGTTCTACATCTTGTATTTTAAGAGCACTAAGTACTGTATATATATATATATATATATATATATATATATATATATATATATATATATATATATATATATAACTGGATTTGCAAAAACAAGGCTCCAGAAAGAATTACTTTCTTTATGCAGTTTGGCTTAAAAAAAAAAAAAAAAAAAAAATATGCACTTATGTATAGCGTGCCTAGTAGGAAAAGCATACAAGTTCTCTGTGGATATGTGTTTTCTCTCAATCTCCCATCCCCCCCCATCCCCCCCTTTCGCCCTCTTCGCATCCTCAGGTACACTTGTGTGGGGTGGGTGGGGGTTAGTCAAGATCCCAGTCTCTGATGCGCTGTGTAGACACGTTTGAATTTTATTTTCGGAGAGACTAGTATCAGTAAGCTGATCGAGTTAGCTTTCTATAACTTGTTGTCTAAAGGAGGTTTGCCTGAAGGCATCATTAAGTCTAGTGAAGGTGAAAGTCCAACGATTTGCAAGTTTGCGTCGTCTGTTATCCTACTTCCGACTTAAGCGGGTCGACTTAAAGACTCGGAGCGGTTGGACGTAACGATAACGTGGTGCCTCTTTTAGACAGCAAAAGGCTCTAGGCACATGAATTAGGGCTCGGAAGCAGTAGTTAGGGCAGATTTCTAATCGATGGTGGCGATATTTGGCTTGAATTTGAGCGTGCCTAGAGTGTTAGTTTTTTTCTCTGTTGTATGTTGGGGACGGGTATTTCCCGCTTCATTAAATTGAAATACATCCGGGACATTGTTATTTGTGAGAAGAATCATGTCGAACAACAGGGCCAAGAAATCACTTCAAGCGATTATGTGAGTAGACCTTTTTCCTTCTATTTTCGTAAGCGTCTCTTCGCCATTGCCCAACGTGACTCTAAACATGGATTCAAACTTATCCAGGTGCAGTTGCCACAAGATAAAGACATCAGGAAGAGTAAAAGGTGAGCTATTAACAAACAATGTAAAAATTTTGTAAGTCACGAATTAATAAAAGATGAACGTGCCACTTTTAATATGTTATTTATAAAGGCGGTTTATTGCCGAGGAGAGATGCGAATGCTCGCTATAATATTTTGAACTGAGAGTTTATTTTACTTTGCTACGTTGCATAAGCCAGAATTATTATGGTTTATTTCAAGCTTGTGAAAACTACAAGTTGATTGTTTATAGCTTATGATGCTTTTTCTTAGGGGATAATAATTTATTTTATACTTCTAAGAACTTTTGAAAGAGAGATTTTTTGGAAAAGAACAAAATTACAACAATTAGAAGCGGACGTGTTTGTATTCTTTCTTCAGTTTGGGATTTCAGTTTTAGTCTCCCTTGTTGCAAAATTTCTGACAAAGTATTTTAAAAGCAATATTTATGGGATGAAATGAAAAATTGGTGGCTGCATGAACAACACTTTGTTTTCTTAAACAACAGCAACGCCAACATACCAGAGACAGAAGAGAGAAGAGAAAATAAGATGTAAGTCATTCCGTTTGCCGTAGTTGTAAAATTATATATTACCTATCCTATCACGCTTTGAAGGGTCTGTTATACAGCTATTTCAATTAACGTTGTCGGATTAAATCTTCAAACCTACAAGTCAAGACCGAATGGTGCTATGGGTATTTACTGCAATTTGCATATAACCATTGAGGAAATCGACAAGTTTGTATTTTTGCACGTGGAATATTTGTTTTTCTTTCCGTGAAACCTTTCTTGTATCTTTTCTTTCGCCGTTATGTGGTTTGGATTTTTCATTTTAAAGGAAATGAGGCGAAAAAGGATCTTTTCTACACATGTCTGAAGAGAAAGGAAACGAAAAACGTCAAGTTTGCTAAAAACTCGCTGTATCTCATTAGTATTCAGCACGCGTGGAACACTCTTTCTTCGCCCATACTACCTTTCGGTCTTGTCTTTAAGCTTTGAGCTTCAATCCGACAACGTTAATTGAAATAGCTGTATACTCTTTCAGAAAACTAATAAATAGTACGAAAAATGACCTTGTAAGAGAGGCAATGATCACTAACATCGCTAACTTATTTTGCCATGACTACAACACGAATCGCGTTGTGTAAATCACTCTATATCGTAAATGTATACGACAGACGTGAGCGCGTGTTAATGGTCCTAAGTAATGTCGTAGGCTTCGATTAATACCAGGCGTTGTGTGTAGAGAGAGGTGGTCTGAATGAGGCACATACGGATAATTGTTTTAACTGTCGACTTATTAATCAGCACGATGTGCACACCGACGGTCAAGGTTTTCTTGGCGTACACCGGTGAAATTGACCTGACGAGTGTAAGTTTACGCTACCCACTCCCCCAATACAGCAAAATTGTCATGCCGACAATTTTCCGATCACTCGCGAGCTCTTCTGCTTAGCTTCGATCAAAGTCCCTACCAAGAACAAAAGGACTATTGTCTAATGCTTAATGCGAAAAGTTGAACCGGAACAAACAATAGACTCTTCCTTGATACGTATATGCTGCGGGGAGGAGCTTATTTTCCGACGGAAATTTGCGTTTCAAATATATCCAGGTTTCTATTTTGGTGGAATACTCTGACTGATTTTTTTGGTGCATACAAGAAAACCACATAGTAAAACTCTGTAAACATAACGATATGAAGCCCAAAACAAATCGTACAGTCGCTCTGACCATTCTCTAACAACGTAAAATACAAAAACGAGGTCTACAGTAGGGGCTTATAATCGAAAAAGTTAGTATTTCTTTGTTAAAGAGCTATTTAACAAATAGATTCCATTTTGCCGAGCGTCTGTTCAGTTATAGATCACAGATGACGTCAAAATGTGGTAAGAACAAAAAAGTGGCCCACGAGCCGCTAGGCGAGTGGGTCACTGATATTTTGACGTCTTCTGTGAACAGAAGCATCACTGAAGCATCACTGAACAGACGCATCGGAATGATTAATTTGGTGTATCATTAGACTATCGTACGTAGGCGAGCGCCGGCTCAGAATGCTCTTTTCAGGCCTATTTGTAAGTTCCAGTCTATGTTGGCCAGCATCTGTTAATTTGTTTGTTGAAACCAATTATCAATTGGCAGTATTTTAAGTTTATTGTTAAGCAATAATCATTGGATGGAGTGTTAGGTAAATTCAGAAGTAACGGACGGCGTACATAAAAAAACAGCCTTTTTTAACGACTTCATCTTTTTACAGGGCGCTCAACGCCGGAGATCACAAGAAAGTACAAGTTGGAAACAAAGAGGTTAGTCATTCCCAAACAGAGTTCTGTGATCATTGCTACCGGTTTAACACCGTTAAAACATATTCCATGGTACGGGGATAGGGTGTGGGGGGAAAGTCGACAGTCCGAGAAACTCTAATGATCTCACAACTTGCAAAGTAGTCAACTTATGTTCAATCAGCGATGATTCGAAATAAGCGACTGTCACGACTGTACACAGGCAACGTAACACTCGAATTCCGCATAACAAGGTGTTAAAAAACAACTGTTATTTTCGGGTCGCACACATCAAATCAATATTTACAATCTTCTTCCTTCGCCTTCGAGGTCCCGTCTTCGGTTTACTTCACGTCGCTATGCCGTAAAAGCCTACACGACAATACATACGTACCACAGATTTTTAAAAAAAAAGATGTTGGAAAAAATATTATCTCAAGGCTTGATGAGACCAGCGGCGTTTAGGGCCAAACAAATAGGCCATTTCCGAGTTACCTTTCACCTCTGTATCAAAACGAGTCTTCGTGCGAAACCATTAATATGAAAACGTGTTGTATCTGCATGTCTAATTTTCTTGCAAATCAAAAGCTGTGTTCACATTAAACACGAAACATGTTTAGAGTAAACATGTTTCACCTGAACATGTCTGTTAATGCATTGTTCACATCAGATGTCATTTTCAAACACGTTTCATGCCTGGTTGTGTAATTTATGCCGTTTTACCGGCACGGTACTCGCGTAAATCTTTAGCCTGCGTAGCAGGCGCATAAAGGGGGAGGGGGGGGGGGGGGGGGAGGAGGTGGGAAAATCGACCCCCTGCGCCTGCCCTTTTTCTGAGATTTTTGTTATTTTATGCTATCTGTCTATCTGCTATCTGACTTTCTCGTGTAATGTATTTGATATGTGTATCTTTTTTTCAGATGTGTTCCTGTCTAGCGAAAAATCGGCTTTATTATCCTTTTTTCAATGATGATGATGATTGGTGTTGGTGATGCTTGCTTGTTTAATTACTTGTGAGTCGGCGGGGAATGCTGTACGCTGTCGTAGTGGCGAGTGCGTAGCGAGCGCGAACCGCACGCTTCTCGCATGATCAAGAAGCGTTTAAGAGTGAACCGCCTGTAGAACCCAGCAAACCGTGCTGTGTCCTGGAGGATGACTTACCATGTCTTTGCACAGAAGAATTTCCCAAGAAATTATTTTCTATTAGCCATGTAAATAAGAATTTATTTCGCATTGATTTTCATTCTTTATTGTGTAAGACGCTGCTGTTTTATAATTTTGCCGTGCGTCTGTTCAGTATAGATGCACAGATGAGATGGAAACATGGCAAAGTGACGTGAAACTTACAAAAATTCGTCGTGATCTTGTCGTGAGGACGGCAGCACGAGCAACGGAAGTTGAAATCAAGGCGTGTGCAGACTATTTCGCGCCCCGTTGTGTCTTTTGAATCTAAATCTGTCTTGTAACTGAACAGACTAACGACAAAATGGAATATATTTGTATTCTACAATAACAGAAATTTTTCCGGAGAATTTCATTTTCGTGAAAGAGCAAACATTTTGCTTTGAGACGTTTTTCAAAATATTTGTAGCTGAATATAGCAGACAGTAAACTGCAGAATAGGTGCAATATCTCAAAAAGTTAGAAACACAATTTGTTGGAACTAATCTTCTATTTATTTGGAAATTTATCCAAGAAAGTAATTTCTTGAATTCGTTCTACAAAGATTGATTGTCGCGGCAATTCACTGGGTTTTTCGGTCACCACAAGTGTATGGGCTAAATATCTTGATGTTTAAAATTGGTAATATTAGGTAGCTAGCTTGATTATTTTCAACAATGAATGTATCAGAGTTAGTTAAATTAGTCAGGGTCCAGGGAGTATTGGTAAATATTCAGTGCCGAGTATAACTGGATCAGCATCATACGCTTGAACAAGTTTTGTACGCGACTCACAACAATGTTCCCATGTTTTAAGGCTTCATGAAGGGAATACGAAATTAGGTAATGTGGAGTGTATAGTTTTAAATTTGCTGAAGAGGCGGTAGTCAGGAGCCTGTTTTTTATAAAAATAAGTTATATTTTGTAGAAAATGTTATAGCTAACACTTTTATCTCTACTATAAAACAAGGTTTTGTGTAAGTATTCAATTAAGTAGATCGTATATCATGAGAATATCGGTGTAATGTATTTTAACACCGCCTTTGATTTAAAACGGTTACCAAAGGAAACTATAACAAAACAGAACCGTTAGTAACGGAGAGAAAATAGACGATCAGTATTGAGTAATGCAAGCGTTTAAAAAGTTAAATAGCTGTAAAGAGTATTGATAAGAAGAGAAAAAACTGAAAACAAACGCAAAGATAAGGGATGTGTTACGGATTTCTCAGTTTACATAAAGTATCAATATCATTATATTGTAAGATTTTTTACTTCCTTGCTGAAGAGGAGAGTCTGTATTTTAGGTTATTGTGCAAGTGATGAGAACACTTTAATAAATCGAAAGAAGTTGACGTTAAAGTCAGCTAAATTGTTTTTGGTAGCAATCTGAGCTAAATAAACTTGTTCTCAGTCCTGTTTACCGTTGCCCATCTTTACCTGGTGTGCCTGTGGTACACTTCACCGCGGTCAAACGTCTGAGGATGTTTTTGTTTTCTTATTTCGAGAAAAATCATTCACGTTGACGTGGAAGCATCAGTAAGGATATGTAAAATAGCTGCCGAGGGTAAATATATTTTCAGTTCTCTCAAACGAGATTCTTTACTTTTAAAATGCTCTGCACCCGATCAAAATTGCTTTGACAATGGCGCCAACAGTCGGCATTTCGCCATTTTCAAACGCTTAGAACTTTTTTAGTAAAGTTCCAAAAAATTTAGTAAACCAGGAGAATACTTGTTAAGTATCAAACTTTGAACAGTGAAAATGAAAACCTTATCTTTGAAGTAGTTTTCTTGTTTTTTACGTTTTACCGCGGTGAAGTGGTACACAGTCAACTATCGCTGACCAACACTGACTTTGGCCTTTTTATTTCCAAAAGTAATTAACACATACTTTATGGCACTACCTTATTTAACCCCCAAGGGAATGTGCACTGAAAAGATCTTGGAATTTACGGTCTACTGGGAAGAGAAGAAAAGATCTTTTTAGACTACGAGCAGCCCCTATTTTCTCGCAGTCCGTCGAGCGTGAAGCAAAAAAAAAAAAAATGACCGCGCTGCGAAAAGATAGGGGCTGCTCGTAGTCTAAGATCTTTTTAACTCAAACATTTCTTTCAGTCCATTCTTTAATGATCTTCCACTTGGTCTCAAATTACCGCCCCGCCACTCTCATAGCAGGGAACAGAAAATCGAGGATTAAACCAAATCAAAAAATTTTTGCGCAGAAACACTCACAAAAACACGGCAATTTCATTAAGCGAAAAAAGATTTTTGGTGTTAGGTGCACTTTGAGTGTCCCAAGG
The DNA here is from genome assembly GCA_963693305.1 of Meandrina meandrites. Lineage (NCBI taxonomy): Eukaryota > Metazoa > Cnidaria > Anthozoa > Scleractinia > Meandrinidae > Meandrina > Meandrina meandrites. The sequence goes on along the minus strand of OY855907.1, from coordinate 27,344,532 downwards.
ACTTTTGTCGAGGATTGTAGCTCCCCACTATTAATCTGTAGCTCAGAAGATAGAATTTGAACTTCCAGCCAGTGGCCAAAAGGTCGTGGATTCGACTTTAGTTAGTATCATAAATTACCTTGCTTTTCGGTGTTCGGTCTGTGTACGTGAAGTCTGCGTTCCGACCTAGAAGCTTTTCAGTCAGATCTTATCGCGGTAGCCGTAGCATTAAGCTACCAGGAACATTTCGACTCCCCCCCCCCCCCCCTTTTATGGTATGCTAGTCCATCGCAGGGTTACCCCAGCATGGGTATGGAGGCAGTGCGAGAGTAAAGTGTTTGCTTCAAAACACAACGCAATGACCCCGGCCAGGGCGCGAACCCCGACAGAAGAAAAAATTAAACACGCACAGCTCGATCCGAAATCCAGAACGCTGTCCACTAGGCCACCAAAAGAGGAGGGACCATCGCGCCTTCCACTGCTTTTATCTGCTGCTTTGTGATTGCCCTGTTAAGAAACTAAAATAATGTTAATCCTTGCCTCACGTCATTCAGCTTTCATTCACTGTTGAAAGAAAGTAGCAGAGAAGGGTTAGTGTTTCTAATTCTTTTTCGCGGGACTTGTTTGGCGCAAAACATTAAAACAACAATTGTGGGAACGAGAATAGCCATATACTGGTGGAATTTAGGCTTCAAACTGCTAAGAGCAGGAAGTGCAAATTTTAAAAAGGCATTATATAAATCAATCATTTAGTGAAGCTTGTTAAAAAAAAGAACTCGCGCACGTTGTAACGAAACAGTTAAGCCTCCTCTACCCCTACTCGTGGTTATTAAGTCCCAGTATCTAGCTACCACAAACCAGGTCTTACCTAAATGGCGCCTGAATAACTAACCACATAGAGGACAGTCATGCACCTTGGGGGTGGTGTTAGTACTGAAATTGCCAACTCAGCATTGTCATAGGAACATATATAGATTTGATCTGAAATATAATAAAAGGGTGCTAATGGGGGTACCCAATGGTCAGTTAACTACTATTTCTTCGGCCAATTGTCAGTTAACTGCTATTTTTTTTGGCCAATTGTCAGTTAACTACTAATTAAATTAGCTATTAGTTTTCAATTTCTTACGGCGAAAATTTCCTTTACCTCAACACGTCAATCGGTTTTGGGGGGTGGACCTTACTAGAATCGAGGTATAGATTACATGAATTCGCAAAACCTCCACCAGTAGTATGAGTTATAAGGAAGACAGTAAAGAAAATAACATAATTATCTAAACGAAGTAGTGAAATTAAGTGCAATTGAAAAGAAGATTTAATTTTTAAGTCGTATAACCATAAGCTAATACCAACCTCATAAATGTAGACGCACAAATGCACGTACTGCTCTTCCCGACCTGGTCAAGCAGGTCTGCTAACTACTACTAGACGAACTTCACAGGGATGACTGAGATAAAACTCGGTGAAAACCGAAAACGATTCTCCCGACGAAATTAAAATGGTTTTGCCTAACGCTTTCAAGAGATCTTGCTCCGTCGCGTGCCATAGTCCCTTTAAAACTCATTAAATTTAAATTAAATTAAATTTTGGCGAAAAAATAATCCAGGAAATGAGCATTGTTATTCGCATTTGAGTCAATTTCACACACACGGCAATGTCGTCAGAACATCTTCGGTGCTTTTCGGTAATGCTCGGAAGTCATCGGAACATTTCCGGAAATCTCCGGAAATGGTCGGAATATCTTCGAAAATGTGGAGATGGTAATCGCATACCTTTGACTTAGGAAAAGTTCGCAAGTAATATAACTTGGACCACGCCTCTCGACGCCATCACGGGGATCAAGGTGAACGTACGTTCGCTCGTGCCTGGTACGACCTTGGCACCTTTGCATATAATATCAGTAAACATGGTTAATATTCACCTGGTCACACAGCGAGACAGGTGAATGTCACGAAATAGCTTTGCTGTTGGGAAAAAACGTTGTTGTTTTTATTAACAACAACAATCGTATTCAGTATAATTACTAGAATGTCACCTAACTGTTAACTTTTCATTTATCAGTTTTAGCTGATAAACTACTAATTTTTTGGTCAAATATCAGTTAATTACTATTTTTTTGGCCAATTGTCACTTAACTGCTAATCCCATTAGCACCCTCTAACAATGGTTTCTGCAGTGAAGTGATTAACTTCAACACCTCACAAACCTGCTGTTTAACTTTGCTTGCTCTGCGCCAGGACGGGAGACATTTGTTTGTGGGAATGACATTGTTTTGTTTCTATCTTTAGGATTAGATCTTTACAAGTTTATCTCGCGACCCTATTTCCGGGCACTAATTTGTCTTTACTGCAAAATTGTGATGAAATTCATAACTAAAGATCGATTCCGTTTATTGGAATAACGTTTCTCAACCCTAATTTCAGTTTTAATGTTTCACTGTCAAAGATTAGAGTTCTGCAAGTGTATTGAAACCTAAATTAATTTATGTTGGTATTTCGTTTGCCTCCTCGTGCTGGGAGAAAAGAGAATGTCTATTGCATCTTTGCGAGCGCAAAATAGGAGCTCCTGATTTGTCCTTTCCTCAGTACGTTTACTGACTATGGCCCATGAGTGGGGCTTCCTTATGTTCAGAGTTTATCTTGTCTTTGTGGAGCCAAAACGGTGAACCATTTGTATTTGCATATATTTGCGTCTTCTCCCGCCCTGCTCTGCGCCTATCTGATGCGAGAATAAAATGGCTTATTGCCCCCGCAGGGTTTTGGCCCAGAGGCCAAAACCCGAGGAGGCATCATTGTAGTCCGCGCGTATATAGACTATATATATATAATATACCAGACAAAATCTCGACTTGGCCAAAGTTGGACCGCAAGTAGTATCGGTAGGTGTGATAAAATGCCCGCAAGTAGTATCGGTAGGTGTGATAAATTTCCCTGTACTGTGATTGGTAAATGATGACGCAAGATAAACGATGATTGGGTGATGATGACAAACCAAAGCGTGAGCACGTGCACAAATGACAAGTCAACAAACGACGCTTGCAAACGTTGATTGCAGTTGGGTTGCTGCAGTTTCCTTCGAGCTTTATTGATTTCACAAGGTCCAGAAGCCGAAACTTACGCAATGGATATGATGAAAACCAAGAATAGTACGTATTGGTCTAGCGTGTTGCGAGCAGCTCTCGAAGGAAAGAGAATTCAAAAGAGTTCTTGAGATAATCAAAACTCACAGTAGCCGTTTACATTGACAGAGGTGAGAAATCTTTTGGCATCCGTTTCGAACTCAGCTGGCAAGTTGGTCATTGCTGTTTGAGTTCCCAGCCTTAATATATTGAAACAAAAAATCTGAAAACAGCTGGTCTCAATTGGTAGTTTTAAAACGTTTCGCTATTACCAAAGTTTATCCTCGCTACGATCACTCATTACAGCAAAAAAAGAAAAACAGAAACTCAGGAAGTTGGGGACGCGTTCGTGTAATTAAATTTACGTGATTATTACATGTAATCCTTCAGAATTTTTGCATAATTTATCTTTGTTTTACTTAGCTACTTGACCTCAACAATTCATAGTGAAAGTTTGTTTTAAATGGCACGTCCTCGTCCCATGATCTTGAAAAAGAGAAAGCCAGAAACAAGTGATGCTTTGTGAGTAGAACACGAGAAAAATTATCGCAAGACTGTTCCAAACAGAAAACTGATTTTCAATCAATTAAGAAAATAGAATAGCCAAAATATCAAGCGAAATAATTGACTGTAGTAACGGATACGCTGAGAAAAAAAAAAGGATAACAGCGGGGACAGCTGTAGTGTTAACTATCCCTAGTAATAGCATGTAAAAAATACGAAAAATTAGCTGGGGGAGTTTAGTCAGTTCTCAGTCTTTGGGTGTTTTTTTTCGGTGACTCAGCGAACGCACTGAAACATTAACAGGTGGTAAAGGAGTTATACAAACAAAAGAACAAAAAACCGAAACATTAGCTGGAAAAAATCATTCTTTGCTACACACGGCATATAGGGCACCTAAAATGAGAGTCTGGGCAACTGAATGGCGATCCCGCCATTCAGGGTGAACAAACCCTGCTATCTCTTTAATTACTTACCTGTCTTGGTGCAGTTTTCTGTTGCGTATTTGAAGTTAAAATAATCTCTCTTTGTTCATGGATATCTGCTGAAGACAATATTCATAACATGTCCAATGAAAAACTTGGCAGAAACAGCAGGAGATTGCGAAAAAAGTTATACGTAAGAATACAAAACCAACAACTTGCACAAATTATGAGCTTGCACAAATTTAGAGCAATTATTTCTTCTTCCTGGATAGCGGCCACAGTGTGTCACTCTTGATCCAGTTTGTCTTTGTTTGTGGCAAACCAGCGGTCCAAATTTCAACGCGACTGATTCCTTGTAAACCCATTCTTATTCTTAGTCGAAGTTTTACATTCATGACGTTACAAAGGACTAATTGCGCCTTATAAGGCAGAGCTCACACTTGTACGCTCAGCTGTGTCACGCAATCTCAAGAAGTTTTTATTCTGAAGTAAGCTCAAGTAAACAATTTCTTTAAGGCCGCGCAGGACCCTTGCTATCATAATGTATGCATTTATGCACGAACTGCGACGACTGAAGCCGACGGCAAACGAAATATTCCTGTAATTTATTTCTAAACGTTCTTTGTATGAGTAATTACACGTTATTATTCTCAGCTTTGACAGCTTTGTGTCCCGTGCGCTGGAACGTAGCGAATTATCATAATTAGATTCACAGCTATGAATATAGCGCACGTTGTTGTAAACATAGACTCGGAAGGTCTTCGGAAGCGGCAAAACCTGCAATTTTGTGTCCAAGTTTTCTCCGCCGATACAGAATTTCATGAGTAGATTCGCAAGGAACATAAACGTAGTGCACTCTATTGTGTTCTGGTCAAAGCGAATTTTTAAAATCCCTTTTCAAAAAGAAGATAGCATGTTTCAAAGTTCAGATTTCACATTTTTACTCTCTTAGGAGCCAATAACTCCCAGCAATTTTTAAACTCGCGAATTTCGTTCTGACCAGAACACAAAATAGGTTATGGTTTACCACTAGGTTATATATTCGTTTAATTTGGTGAGCTATTCTAGCTAGAAACTTGGACACAAAATCGCATTATCTGCAGATTAACATTTAAGAGCTTGTAACATCAAAGTAAACGGACATCTCTCAGTAACGACAATCATGATAAAATTCTTTCATCCCCTATTATCCTTGATAAGTTTTGAAGCAATCGATATTCAAACTTCAGAGAATTAAACCTTTACAATATAATACGCCGTCAAAAAAAATTGCTAATGAATTTACTTATGCAGGGTCCTGCGCGGCCTAAAAAAATAAATGCGGCGTGATTTGAACCAACTTTAGCCCGTAATTCAGTTGATATTTCACTCCTATAAATCATGATTTAGTTGACATTTGTTGTCCCTTTATTTTACGTTGAAAATAACGTATTCGAAAGATGCCTTCTGTGGGAGTTCAGGACTCCACGCTCAAATAAATTTTCCTGTAAGACAGACATTCCGTTTTCCCAATAACGGTTGACGGTTCCAGATTTTGTAAATGCGCCTGGGATTCTGGGATAGGGAACTGCCCCATATTTCCTTTCACTTTCTCTCACTGATCTCTCGCTGGCGCTGTTTACGAATCGAAGTTGTCAAATTGAGAAAAAATACAGATATATTTACGGTAAGGTTAGTTTAGAAACTATTAGTTGTACTCTTCCTTTCCTCGGGAATATATTTCTTCGGAGTTTGATGACTGATTGATTTGTTTGCTGCGGTAAGATCACTTCCGCTTTCATTTCATATTTTGAACGAAACTTTTGTCATTTTTGAGCGTTTTTGTCTTCTCTGCAGGGCCTAAGTTATAAAATTCAAAGTCAAAATGTGATTTTGCACCGATTAATTCTTACTTGAGGTAAGCAGTGTCGAAAACGTACGAATTAAACTTGAGCTGAATTTTTCGAAACAGCAACCCCCAGCTCGTACCAAAATGATCTGTTTTCCCGTCCGAATTTTTGATTTATTAAGGATTATTCAGCTTCTTGATAGTCTGTTGTTTTTGTTGTAGTCGTCGTTCCTATCGGGATTCCCATCGTCCGTATTTGGCTCACGGTATACAGTCGAAATTCAAATCAGGCTTATTTAGGACCGGGGTACTGGGATGCCATGGGGAATGCGTTTTGTGCTGTCAGTATGCTGGGCTGCCATTCTTCTGTTTGCTCAATAACTTCCAAGCTTCAGGATTTTACAAATATATCAACAGTGTTATTTCAATTAATCACTTTTTTGATATTGCCATTTCGTTTACTTACACAGGTCCCTGAAGCTACAGATCAGAATTCAAAGTCGGAATGTGATTTTTTACACATATTTTTGTCCAATTGCTGGTAAGAGTAAACAGTGCAATGACTTCAGCCAGGGCCACCTATATTGCAGCATGAATACAAAATAAAACAATGAGAATTTATTCATGATCAGACCAATCAATTAATTTATTGAGCAGCATGCATGAAGTTGCTTATTCGGAACAATCCAGCAACAAATTTAAAATAATTTTTACCCTGGCTTAGGAACTGACTGGACCCAGTAGCTATAGTGACAAATTAAATTATTTTGAAACCGTATCTGAAATTTTAAATGTACAACACACAGAAAACAGCTCAGCTGAATGGCTCAAAGTTAAGATAATTTCAAAACTATGCAACAAAAAAAAAACAGCCCTGTCAAGATATATATATCAAATTATTCATTTAACTATGGATCCTGAGTGACAAATAATTCAGTGTACAATATAATGGTCATTGAACACACTCTAGGCACAAATTAAAATGATTTCAACTATCTATTTAAAAGAAATCTAAACACAGTGCTCTATAGAAATCAATTTTTCATTAGGTAATAATTGCCTCTTCTCATCGGTTTTGTTCTACATGTATCTTCTGCTCTGATTGGTGAACAATAATTATTGTTGGGTGGCCTCAGTTGAAGTCATTACACTGTAATTTTCTTCAATAAGAAATTACAGTAAGAAGAAATTTCTAGATGTTTGAGCCTTGTGTCAGTTGAATGATCATGAGTTGAGTGACATTTAGAACTGTCAGTTCAGCACAGTATGGTACGCATATTTACACACTGATCAAAATGGTCAAAATCAAATTGGTAGTGCTCACTAAAATAATTATTGCTGAATGTTTCCAAGCAAACTATTCTGTTTATTTTAAATCACCAAAGATAATTTTAATTGTATATTAATTAATTATTATCTTGAAAATTAATAAAAATTAAATCTGCAGTCAGGAGGACAAAAGTGTCAAGACACTCTGGAGTTCCTCAGAATAGCTAGCTTGGACAAATTTTGCCCTAATCCTTTTTGATGCCCCTCCCCCCGAAGCAATGTTGCATTTGCTATCTGAACGACTTGCTTTGTTTTTGTACAATGTTGAAAAGGGGGAGGGGGCAGTTTCCAATCTACATTGCGTTTTAAGTGGAATAATTGAAATATTGAAATTAACGCTCATTGCAACTAACTGTGTCTCAACTACTTTTTGTCACCAATTGTGTATGCACCCCTCTGCTTTTTACTGTGCAAAGACCTAGAAGGAAGGTGGAAACATTCACAGGTAACAGTGCACTGTTACCCCCTGATGTCATATATTTTGCAATGTTGCGTGCTTGGTGCCGTGTGGCAGGAAACAGTTTTTTTGTTAGATGTAATATGACCTTAGCTTGATGTAGCTGCAATGAGACCATGTAGTCTGTTGGGGAAAAATTCTAGCAATAAAACTTTTATTAAAAGAATATTTGTTGTTATAATTTATTTTAAAAACATAATAATTTAATTTATGGCATCTGCATGCTAATCATGAGTGTTGTAATCATCTGTACAGGTACCAAGTTGTTGAACCAGGATCAGGATGTGATGAGTTATCATGATGTGTAATCTTTTAATAACAGGTACATTGTGAACATTGTATAAAAACCTAATAAAATTATATTATTATTTTGTATTTGAATGTATTATTTAGGTGTTCTGAGGTTTTACAGGAATGTTCTGCAGTGTTTAGGGTTTTACAGACTTCCCATTTTCCCATGACTGACCCAAGCAGTGAGTCAACTGACTGCTGGTTATATTGACATATGTCAAGTCACTAACTTCACATTGCTGTTGGGTGGAGGGAGGGGTGGGAGTGAAAATTGTAGCTGGAAATTTCCTTGCCCAAATTATTTTTTTTGGTATTAGGCCAAATTAGTAGCCTTTGAATACAGCTGCCTCTCACTCGCTCAAACTAGCACGTGCGAAATGCGAGGAGAGACTCTCTCGTGAAATGCCAAACCGGCAGGGAGCAATGAGAGGCGGCTGTATTCACAGGCTACCAAATTAGCTTTTATTTAAGTCTTGAAACTATTTATGCTCCCTTATTACATTGTGTCAGGTTCCAGAAAATATCCATCCCCCCCCCCCCCCCCCACAGAAGGTTACTGAAAATTCTGAGGGGGGAGGGGGGTTTAATCCCAGAAATTTCCACAGGGTTGAGGGGATTCACAAGCAGCTACTTTTCCAGGAGGTGAAGAAACATGAAAAAAATGAAAGCAACACAGGATCGATCCGAAGTACATTGTACAAAGTAAATACTTACCTACGTACGTTGTTTTGTAACAAAAAGTAAAGCTCCTTTCCATTGAGATGAGGTTTACTTCATAAGCTTTATTAATGTTTCTGTTTTTCATTCGAGTTTCCTGGCACTTACTAGCACTACAAATATGCTTCTTTCTTCGTAACCGAGTCAAACTTGTCCCCAGACTCCCACTGTTTTTTCTTTCATTCTGACATATAGAAGGCATATGTGTACCTCTCTCTTCTTCTGTTTTAATATTGAAGTATTGCGATCACTACATTGAAAAAGTTTAGTAGAAGTTCTACTATATATCAAAAGGCTTTAAGTTGAACAGACTGTAACCCAATTTGATGAAGATTAATTTTTTGTGTTTTTAGAATCTCAAATGAGCGAAGCCACTTTCACCTATTTTATAAGTTCCAGTCAGCAATTATGATTTCAGGTAAGTTCTGACCACCAGACTTATGTGCACTCAAACCCAGGAATTCTCTGATTCACCACCCTTACCAAATCTACATATATGTGACATATACCGCTACATATATATGCCACATATATGTAACATATATGCCCACATAGATGTGGCATAGCTGTGGCATATATGTCACACGTATGTTAGATGTAGGTATTTGGGACTTGTGGGCAGTTATATGATGCATATATGTTACATGTATGTTGACATATATGTTACATACATGTAGGTTAATTAGTGTGCATGCTGCCCCATTGATGAACCAATCTGCGGTTTCCGCGGTCATGGGGCCATTTTGGCAAAATCGAGCAGGAATAATTTATGACTGGCCCAGGTATATAGCTTGGTAAGTGTGGCTACCATGTTATACAATTATTTTATCCCTCGAAAGCCCCTTTAGGAGGACATTAAACAAATTAAACCAGTACGTCATGTGGCACTTTGGCCATTAATTGAGATCTCAATTAATGGACAAAATGCTACTTGAGAGCTGTAAACATTTATATTGACTGGCCAAGGAAGCTTGGTAAGTGCAGCTTGTACCATTAATTATACATATTTTGTCCCTCATTTCAGGCCCCTTTTAAGAAGGACATTAAACAAATTTAATATGAGACTCACTCACTTTGAATTTTTTAATATATGCATCACTTGATTACTCAGATGTGATAATTTCTATCTTAACCACTAATACAAAAAGATTGAAAATCACAAATGGATCGATGTGTCAAAACAGTTCTTAAATTGCAGAACTTAAATAATCACAATGTAGCAACTGCACTTCTCCGTTGAGTGCAACATGAAACTTTTTTCCTGTAAAAACTGTAAGTAAGGCAAAAGAAGCTTTGAAAACTGAAAACTTCTGCTGTCATTATTGACAGGAATGTCATTTTTATATTCATTAATTTTCTATCACTGTCACTGCAATTTGCATCTACTTATCCTCCTCTGAATGGTTTTCCATTTTCTTTCCCCCATTTTTTTTTTAGAAAGTCTGCCAGGATCTGATTAATCTTGGAGGCATCAATTTTTGGGAAGACTTTCATCACTCTGATGTATCTGAAAAAAAAAAAAAATCAAATTTTTACATCAGTTAAAAAATTATAGAGAATATTAATAGTTATTTAGTAGATTAAAGGAAACAACTACAGTAGCCTGGTCAACTTTCAAGTCTGACTAGTAAGACATTAGTTTTGAATAGTACTTGAAACCTACTGTCATATGAACAGTTAACAGGCAGCTTGCAAATTGCAAGATATCAGTGGCAAAAAGAAAATGCCGGATAACACTTCCCGGAGCAACCACAGAATTCAGGGCCACTTTGGTCCACCTCATTCACATGTGTCGGAACTCTTTTATAGAACGAGGCATAATACAATAGATGCTATTCTTATTCAATGACATGCAAATAAGTGGCCCTGTATTCTGTAATTTAGCCCACTCCCTTAAAGGAATACATGTAAGTCTGCTCTGGGAAATTTACACTAAAAAATCTACATTACACAACAGTCCAATAATTTACACCCTGATGAAGCCTTTTAGCTGCTTGGAGTCAATTTGAATTCGGTTATATAAATTACTCTTCAACGAAATAGAATGAAACTGTTGTAATTGACATCACACACACAGTCGAATTTGGTGACATACATGTAATTCCGTTAAGAATGTCGCCAAACACATCCAACGTTAAAATGCAATTCGTGCAAACAAAGAGAGTTATGCTTCTTTAAAAGCCAAGTCTCCAGATCCATGAAAGTCCCTCTGGTTTTATTTGAGAAATAATTATAAGCTTTAAGTTGTACTCACCGCTAACGACTGGCCTCGACTGTCATGGCGTTGTTTGATCAGCTTCAAGAATCGCAAACTTTTGTACACTATTCGTCTTTATCAAAGCACAATCTGTTCTCTATAATTACTGTAGGCGAAACACTTACTGACTGTAACAGTTTAGAATCGTTTAGAATACAAAACATTCTAACGAGCGATCAACACCAGTGCAATCAACAGCAGCAGAATTCAAAACAACGGCGCCAAAAAGAATGAATAACGACACAACATGCTAATAGTCACGTGGGATGATTTGCGTAATATGATTGGTTTCTCAACGGAATTCCGCTGGAGAGTTTAACTGCGGTCTCAATAATCATGGCGGCGCGGTCGCAAAGTGATCGATCAGTATCAAGCAAGAACAAGCAAGATGGTTTCTGTTCTTTGCGATCACATTCTGGTGAAATTGTCGAGGTTATAAAGAAATAAATGGTGAGAATGAAATACATATCAGGTGGTCAGTTTATCTGCAGACGTTTTGGAGAGTAAGAAGGGTTGAAAGTCAGCTTACTTCATTTACGGTGCATACAATACTGCAGGTGAGAATGCAAAATGGACTCTTCAGTATAACATTCTTTAATTTGTTATCCAGCTAGTAATCTTCAAAGCAAACATGCTTTTGTTGCGGAATAATGCTCATTTTTTACTTTTAGTGTTTGAGGTTTCTAGAAATCCTAAGAATTCCTCGGAATATTTCCAGAAAGCAGAATCTTTTTTCGCATTTAGGGAATTGGTAAAATAAGTAGCGAGACTGAAATCCTGCAAAATGTGCATGTGAAATGTTATGTTAGAACTGGCACTACACTAAACAAACGATCTGTAAAATGAAGTTTAAGTACACTAGTAGCTAGGGTACAACACTACACCACCAAGTACAAAATGTTTTACATTTATTCTGATTTTATTCATCATTGCATCTGACATAATTGTGTATTATTATACTTTTAAAGGAATTTAGTTATGGTGACCAATGTAGCAAACATCCAGGAGAAAGTTTTCTACTTGACTGGAAATAAAAAGTACACATGTTTTGTCAGAGCACCAAACATTGTAGAGAGAGAATAGTTTTTACAGGTGTGTACCAAAATGTATGTTAACAAACCAGTTGTAGATCACAAAGTTCCTGTTATGCTGCACATCCCTCAGATTAGAAATGATCTGTGGTAATTTACAAGTACATTGTATAATTACAACATAAAATGTTAGCCTAATAGTCAAAATTTATCATTGCATTTTAACAGTACAGTTGAATCCTGTTAACTCCAACCCTCAACAACTCGCCCCTCCTGCTAACTCAACCTTTTTTGATTCCCCTTCAGGTCATTTTCTTACTAATTTTACTCTTGCTGACTCAAACCTCCGATAATGCAAACCATTTTTGATTTCCCTTGAAAGTTTCAGTTATCGGGATTCAACTGTATCTAGAAAATACACCATTATGCAAAGCTGCAAATAACAGTCATTCATAGCACTTTGGCCAACCAAAATTTGTTAATGTCCAATGAAATCCCAAGTGTGGTCAGACATGAAGTCTGGACAATTTTTGGATTTTAAATCATTTTACGGCAATGATCTGTCCAACCACAATTTTGTTTTGTCCAACCAAGATGGTGTCTTAGTGGGAGTTATGTCCTTTGAAGTAAAAAAATATCTTTGCAGCCCTGATGATGACATACATTATAATGTTGTTTTTTGGACACAATTGACATGTACATTTGTATCTTTCAACAGGATAAAGGTGATGCAAATATATAAATTGGAAATCAAGTCAGTTATTCCAGAATGTGAACTGAAAATACAAGCATTGACCATGCAGGATTAGAGCGCATTTACAGAAATGAAGCTAAGTAAACACTTAGCAGACTCAGACAATCCCAGCTGGTTTTAGAAGCTCTAAAAGTTAACATAAGTCTTTTTTCAGTTGCCACTGACTAGAGAACCATTTTTCATAATTACCTTAAATTTATTACTTTTGTGAAAAAAAAAAAAAAAACTGGACATGTTCTTTGCTTTTACATGGCATTATTGATGTGACAGTCTACTTCCATAAAACAATTTTACTGAGCAATAAATTAACACCTATTTTGGCAATATGCAAATTTATGTATTTCTCATTTTTCTGACATTGCTTTCAAGGTCTGAAAATAATGTTAAAAGGATAAAGCAGATAAATCAGCTAACTTGTTGATTTCGTATTAAATAAGATAAACTGCATTTCTTGCTTGCTCTTCGTGACCAAGAGTAATGGGGTTTTGTGACCAAGTTTTCCATGGCAGGAAAGCCAAGGAAAAAATAGGCATAAGACTTTAAAGACCAGGCTTGGCCGCGCTTACCGTGCTTTTCCAGGCCGCGGTCTCTTGGCAATCCTGGTATAGAGGGGTGTAGCCACGAAAGCCAGGCTTTTGCGGACAAGGAAGCCGCAAAAGCCTGGCCTTGGCCGCGGTTACCATGCTTTTCCAGGCCACGCTTTTGTGGCAAGCGCGGCAAAAAGCCCGGAAAGACCGGTCAGGCCAGGCTTTGCCAGGCTTACCGCGCTTTTGACCACGCTCCTGATGCAAGGGTAGTTTAATAGCATGTATAGTTATTTCCATACAAATTGTCAGTCTGCATGGAAATAGCTTATTTTATCCTAGTTATTTAAAGAATGGACTTCAGGAGCAAGAGTGTTGTAATTCAGAAGAGTTTCTTGCCCATCACAAAATGAAAATTAATTTACAATCAGTATAAAATTTACAGCCTGAACTTGATTCCTAAAGAACTTACAGTGAAAGTTAGAAAAGCGTGAACACAACACAATGTTCACTGAACTCAACAGCAATTTTGAGAAAAGTTCAGGCATGCAGGAGTAGTTAATTATGTATATAAAAAAGTGTATATCTTAATTGACCACTCCCCATTGGGGCTTTTCAGGGTCAATTAAACAAACAATGAAATAAATATTACAAATGAACAGGAGGCAGACCAGTTGGCTATTTTACCCATGTATACAGTTATATTTATTATTGTGTCCCATGACTGCAGACATATATGTCACACATATGTTCAAAGTTATATATGTTACATATATGCAGTTTCTCATCACTGCCGTTTTACATGTATGTAACATATATGTAGAAATAGCTGCACCGTCTTACATATATGTCACATGTATGTACATATATGTGACATATATGTGTGGCAATGGAAGATATGTCACGTATATGTCACATATATGTAGATTTGGTAAGGGCATGCATATATGCCAGCGATTTCCAATGAATATTTTTTCAGAAAAATTTAATAAGATTATAAATTGAAACTAAGGTGTTATCTAAAGCCTGGTACAATCTATCCAATGGAACAAATCTGAGGTAATTCCAAAGTTTGATTATATTGTTGAGCGAGTCGTTCGGCAATGGAACGTAATCCAACAGGAACTTTCGCTGAGTTAAATTACCGAACTCAAACGCACCAATTGAACTTATATGTGATAAGTACAATTTTAAATGCCCTGGCCAGTCGTGACCTTGGTGATTTTCGATGAGTACCATAGGAACAGTGGTCCTTCATCTCCTATTTTCCTTCTAGCAATGCACTTTTCCCCAACACTGGCAGCAAAAGAACACTCGTGATAGCTTTAAACAACCACTTTGAAGATTGTAAGTTTCACTTGTGACACACATTCCATGTATGGCAGGTGTGCGAGACTGAAATAGAAGCCTTAGCCAGCACACAACTTTTTCCCGCTGATTTGGAACAAAATGAAACCCTTCTGGAATGACAAATCACAGGCAAAGGACAAACAAAGTTCTATCATTCAAGAGTTCGATACTCATATATTGAAGAAGTGTTTGATATTGGAAGGTTTGGCAAGACGTTTCAGTGAGTTCGATTATGATCGATTACCGAACTCAATCCAAACCAATCGATAAGAGTTCGATTGAGTTTTGATTTCCAAATGTTCGATTAGATAGGCCGGGCTAAACATTTAGCTCTAAGCAAGTCAGATCAGAACATTCCACAGGAATTAGAACACATATGTCTGTGCTTGGGAGTAAAGAAGTTCAATAGGAATATTAACCAATAGGAACAAACCAAGCCAAGTCAATCAGCAGGGTGCAAGCACAACTTTAGAATTTGGTATAATTATTATATCACAACTGTAATCATTTTAGAAAGCATTGCAATCTAAATTATGTTGCATCTTTAAAAGCATCCCTGTATGATAACCTGAGTTATTGCAATTAGATCAGACCATAACTATGTTGAGTCATAAATTTGGGGTCCAGGAAATTGTTTTTTCTTGTATGATACTGTTCATGCACTGCACCTTAACTTATCTAATGTATAAAATCTTTAGGTCACCAGATGCACAAAGGAACAGTAAAGAGAACTGATAATTTTGGCTTACTGAAACAATGGTAAGGTATCTAAAGAGATTAACTGAATAAAATGATAATTATTATTATCATATATGAAGATTTATATGTTGTGGAGCAATCGATACAAAACCAACATTCCATTTCTTTGGTCAGTAGCATACTAAAACTGAATACCAAAAGAAAATTGATGCCAGAGCACTGGTACAAATACTCAACGCATAGAACAGAGAGGAGTTAAAACTTCTTGTGTCCTTAAAGTGCCCCTGTGATCAAATTTTTGAGTTTCATTTTTTTACATTTTCGTGTCCTATTAGACTTTCTTACTCACCTTGCCAAATTTCAATCCATTGTGAACATCAGAAGTCATTTTGTTTTAACATTTAATTCAGAGAATTTACGGCCGCCATTAATCAACCTTGTTCCAAGCCTTGGTTGCAAATGAGAGAAAGTGACGTCAAAGGCTCAAAAATACCTCACGGGTTGAAATGAGAATAACAATAAGTGTTCAAAATCACGCGAAAAGGAACAAAAACTTTGGACGTGTTCTTCGTGCAATTTTCTATGCTGATTGTTATTAAAATTTCAACCCGTGAGGTATGTTTGAGCCTTTGACGTCACTTTCCCCCATTCGCAACCAAACCTTGGAACAGGGTTTTGTAATGGCGGCCGTAAATTTTCGGAATTAAATGTTAAAATAAAGTGACTTCTGATGTTCGTAATGGATTGAAATTTGGCAAGATGAATAAGGACGTCTAGTTGTACACGAACATGTAAAAAAATACAAATCGAAAATTTGATCACAGGGGCACTTTAAGCGTGCATGACAACCTTCAATTCAAATTAAACACATCAACAATAGATGAGCTTGGGCGTTGGTGCCTCAAGGTTGGTGGAGCCGGGCGATGCACAGCAGGGGAGGAGGTATCCATGGTAACCCTGAAGCGGCCACCACCCACCTGGGCACCGTCACACTGAAGGACTCAGTGGAATACTTACCAACCTACCACGAGGCTCAACGACTCACCCGAGGGCGGGTGGGCCGGGCAAAAATTGCAAAGCTTGCGAGCAAATGTGCTAGCGAAATGAGCTTGCGAATGATAGCGAGAAGCACACTGCGTGTAAAGGTCATGAAACGCCCCTGCACAGGTCCTGGGGCCACCCCGAGCATTATGCGGCCAGCGGTAGCGGCGTACTGCATATAGGCGTCACAAAGTGCCCCAGCGAACTGCCAAGGTGTTGCAAGCGAGCTTCCTGCATCCAAAGGTTGCTGGAGGGCATTGCTTCGAGGTTAACTTTGCCTAAATTACATTTAGCCACATTTAAACTCATCAACAATAGATGAGCTTGGGCGTTGGTGCCTCAAGGTTGGTGGAGCCGGGCGATGCACAGCAGGGGAGGAGGTATCCATGGTAACCCTGAAGCGGCCACCACCCAAACCTCCAAACCCAAGGTGCTCGAAAAAGGAGGGGCCAGTGAACAGGGAGAATGGGACCTCCGACTCCAAAAACCCCAAGCACCAAGAGACCCGCACGCACGAGAAGGAATCATAACTAGCACTTACCCAATCCATGAGCAGGCTGCGAGCTAACCGAGCTGCGATGTTAGCTGACTACTCTCATAGTGAATCTCTCCAACCAGATGAACCTCGGCCTGGCCGTGACGGAGGGCAGAATGAACAAACAAAAGGCAAGGGCCGAATTACGCCAGACGATTGGAAAGACTGGCCAAGGCTTCCGACAGAGTTCTTATATACAGCTGGTAAGCGTTACTTGTCCAATGCCCGAGAGCCTGAATAAGGTGGTCTGGGACACCGTTGCGAGCCGCAACAGTCGCTGCTCCGATGCGGAAGCTGTGGCTGGAAAAATTGCCTGGAATCCCAGCTGACGACAAGATTTCTCTTAGCCAATTCGTCAAAGTGGTGCGAGACAGAGGTTGGCCAGATCTGAGCAGAAATAAAGGGCCAGGCTTATCACCCCGCAATGCCAGGTTGGACAGCATGGCGTGGACAGCGCAGAGAGGAGCCTTTCCCAGACCAATGTGAATGTAGCAGCCCTGTCGGAACGGGTCGGTCTTTGATGCTTTAATCCAGATACGCATGCCTGAAGGGGAGAGCCTGGAGTCCACTGAGACATCTGCAACCGACAAATGAAGCTCTGGCGAGAAGCTGGCTAGGTTAGGCACAGTAAATTCGGCTGAACGCAGAAAACCAAAATAGCCCAAGGTGCACGGTGCCCAGAACATGCAGTGATCAAAAGATGAGAGGTCCAGGGCCTGGTGAATGAGAGAAAGGATACTATCGGTCACGGGAAGACGCTGGGCAGCGGGGGAACCTTGAGAACGCTTTATCCCTCTCATCACTTGTTGTAGACGCAAGCAGTTAATTAATGGGTCGGGAAAACCTTGCTCGATGTGCAGAGAACGAACGGCAGAAAGGTAAACTTTGATAGATGAGTGCTGAATAGAATCTGCGAGGAAGGAAACAAACAGACACAGCGTCCATTCATCTACTGGACATGGAGATCCATTTGGATGGAGCTTGCCAGCTTGGAGGCAGAAATTGTAAAATTTTCTTTGGCCGGAGGTGTACGATTTGCGAGTTGAAGGGGCCAGACCTTGGACCAGGAAGTGCCGGCATCGTTCCTCTAGTAGGGAGGTATCAAGCTGTCCAGAAGAAGCTGTGGGATAGGACACGGGTTCGGCTGAGCCTCCGGGGCCAGGCGGCGAAACTCCTGCCAATGAAAGCGAGAAATTGCATCAGCAACATTGTTTTGAATGCCGGGAACATGAACAGAAGAGAAGGAAAACCCCCAACGCGCAGCAGAAAGCAGGAGATCCCGAAGTAGGTGCATCAATGCGGGAACCTTTGAGGTCCTGGATGTGAGCATAGCCACCACGGACTGGTTATCAGAGCGAAAGAGGACGTGTTTCCTCGATCAATGAGAACCCCACAAATGAGCCGCAATCACCACAGCAAACAATTCTTTGTAAGCGATAGATTGTTGGGCCTGGGTGGGAGACCATGGGCCGTAGAACCAGTGACCCTGGGAGTAAGCGCCAAAGCCAAGAGAACCAGCGGCATCGGAGGTAACTTCAATGTCAGCTACAGCGGACATGCCAGGGTACAGCCAAAACCCAACACCGTGCCACGAGGAAAGAAAGCGCTGCCACCACAGCAAATCTTGGCGAAACTCTCGATTGATGCGGATGGGATGATCCTTGTTACGAAAGCAGCAAAGCAAATCGATAAGTCGACGAAGAAAGGTTCTGCCAGGCCATACCACCTTCGCAGCGTGGTGCAGGTGACCAATCAGAGATTCGAGTTCGCATTTCATACACCAGGTATGCTGGAGCCAGGTATGAATGAGTTGGTTGAGTGCCTGTAGTTTATCCTCTGGTAAGCGGGCAATTTGCTGAACCGAGTCGAGCTCAATTCCTAGGACAGAGAGAGATGTGGTTGGACCAACACACTTATTGGGGTGAAGAGGTAGTCCCAGAGACTTGCAGACTGCCAGGGCAGTGCTCAGGTTGTAAGCGCACTGAGGAGTGTGCGGGGGTCCAGCAGTGATAAAATCATTCAGGTAATGCAGCAAATCAGACACTGAATGCTGGTTTAGGAGGATCCACTCCACCATATCGGCTACTGAATTGAAGATGAAAGGGGCGGAGCGGAGGCCAAAGGGCAACGTGAGGTCAACATAATACTGGCCACGCCATTTCATGCTGAGGAGAGATCGGTCCTCAGGATGGATGGCTATATTCCGGTAGGCGGCCTCAACATCAAACTTGGCCATTAAGGCCCCAGGGCCATAGCGTGACACCATGCGGATCACCTCGTCCAAACGAATGTACTGGAGAGTGAAGTCCTGGGGATCAATGCCGTCATTCACGCTACGACCTCCAGGAGACGATAAATCGACGATCAGGCACCACTTCCCAGGTTGCCCCCTTTTCGGAATAACCCCGAAGCTGCTGATGTGCAAGTTAGGTAATGGAGGGACGGGAAAGGGCCCGGCAACCCTACCCAACATGACCTCGTTGGCCAAGTACTCATCTACCACGTTTGCATGCAAGAGGGCCGACTGTTTGTTCTGTTTTGCCGACTTGAGCGGAAAGGATGACTGAAAGCCTAGCCGGAAACCATGTTTGATCCCCTGGAGGACATAGGAGGCCTGCTGCTGATCCGGATGGCTGGCTAGTTCGCGTGCAAACACCTCGTGGTGCAGGGGGCTAACAGCAGAGACGGGAGGAAGTACCGAGCCGGCTACAGGAAGAGAGCAATAAAGGGAAAATCTGATAAGTAAGGGGGGACCTATGAGCTGCAACAGACGCGGAATGGGATTAGCAAGTCGAGACAAAAACAAGGAAAGCTGAACTACCTAAAAGGGATATTTATTGCAAAAAACGAAAAAGCGATAAGTACAAAATGATCGGACGAGAGTCATGGGCCGATAAACAAGAGACGTGTGATAAAATAAGGAAAAAACAAAATCGGGTGACTCAGAACAGCAAAGTATGTAAACAACAACTGCCCGTAAAAGCCTAAGATAGAACAATAACAAGCAACAACAGCAATAACTTGAAAAACTAAATGGATCGAAAGTTTCTGTGTAAAGAGTCTAAGGCCGCTAATGTAAGAGTGCCAAAGTTTGCCTCTCAGTGACGTCTGGCCTTCGACGAAGAGGCAGAAGCAGGTGGCGGTGGCGAGGGGCGTTTGCGGTCATCCCTGGGCACAGATTCTTTGCGAACTGAACACTCGGACGAGCGATGGGGGCCAGCGCAAATGCTGCAACGATGGGCGTATCTGCAGTAGTTGTATTGGGACGAACAGCGACCTCTATTCCACGAACGGCAGATTATTTGCGAGGACGGTGCTCCGGACGGTTCTGGGACGTCGGGACTCGCACCAGAGGCACCGGGACGAAGAGCAGCCCCGGCCGCGTGGAAGTTGAAAAGCTCTGAGTTCCTGGATGACCAGTCCACCAGCTTGGTCGCAGCCGCATGTTGGCGAAAAGCTATGTCATAGGAACGCCATACCCGACCGCTAAAGTGGCGATGCGTCTGCAAAATTAGCAGCTT
The DNA here is from genome assembly GCA_963693305.1 of Meandrina meandrites. Lineage (NCBI taxonomy): Eukaryota > Metazoa > Cnidaria > Anthozoa > Scleractinia > Meandrinidae > Meandrina > Meandrina meandrites. The sequence goes on along the minus strand of OY855907.1, from coordinate 27,324,175 downwards.
GTAGCAAGTTAGATCTTTCCAGCGGTGAGGAAAGTAGGAGGTTAAAATCAGCGTGAAGATGGAGAACGCTTCGGACCATGTCATCGATCTTTCGACGATGTTTCTTCGCCGAAGGTGTGACGACCAATTGACCGCCGAAGTAGACTTGCGACTCTGGTTCCTTCTCCGAAATGTTCGCGGAAAGCAAATCCCCCAGATCGATGAACTTCCCGGTGAGAATTTGGCTAACAGTCTTTGCCGGAACCGGAGTAAAACCCGGGGGCAAGACGAACGGCTGTTGGAAGGACGAGGGCAGGCCAAGACTCGTGGAGCTAACGGAGGATGGCACGGACAGAGAAGCACCCGTGACAATCGCCGGGCTAGAAATTGCCGAGCACGGTGTTGCAAACGTTGAAATAAAGGAAGGAACAGAAAGCAATGGCCTACCTTGCGGGACCACGGGCTGAAGGCTTGATGGGACGCTGAACGGAGAAACTCCAGAAGCCAAAAAAGAAGACGTGCGTTGCTCGGGGCCGTGAGCATAGACTCGAACGCCCCCAGACGAAGATGGCACGTTCGCCAAGCCGGGCAAGCACGCGGCTCCAGTGATAGACGGCGGCGAAATTCCCGAAGCTTGTGGAGTAACTGGGGTGAGTGCAGCTTGAACTGCAGAAGCCACCGCCGCTACGAAGGCCGGATCGAGCGTGATAGTTGAGGTCGGCGGCGGGCCAGACGAGGCCACGCTCGCAGTAACAGATGACACAACGGATGGAGAGGTCGTGGACGGCAAAACAGCACTCGAAGACTCGATGCTGGCCGACAGGCTGTTGTTGGTGAGGCGTGTGGTGCCCGAGTCACGATCCATAATGCAGAAAAGCAGAAAAGCGAACGATCAAGGCGAAACACTGGAACAGGAGCGAAAATTGCAAAGCTTGCGAGCAAATGTGCTAACGAAATGAGCTTGCGAATGATAGCGAGCAGCACACTGCGTGTAAAGGTCATGAAACGCCCCTGCACAGGTCCTGGGGCCACCCCGAGCATTATGCGGCCAGCGGTAGCGGCGTACTGCGTATAGGCGTCACAAAGTGCCCCAGCGAACCGCCAAGGTTGCAAGCGAGCTTCCTGCATCCAAAGGTTGCTGAGGGCATTGCTTCGAGGTTAACTTTGCCTAAATTACATTTAGCCACATCAATACTCGTATACTTTTCTTATTGATCAGTAATGATGTTAAACTCTGGATGCATGTTACTGAAACAGCAATTATTGTACGACTTGTGAGAACACAATAATTAAAGCACTAGAAGTCACCTCACCTTATTTTCTTTCTTTAGGCTGGCAAGTCCATGAAAAGTAACTTTCTTAATCCGATTATGTCCAACTATGTAAAACCGATTTTTCCCTACTTTTAGGTACAGTTAAAGGACTAAAGGTTTCTTCATTGGATTAAGATGGCAGCTGCTGCACAATCACCCCTGGCCAGCTCTGTAGAGAAAACAAATGGAGCCAAGCTCAGCAGACTTCTTATTGATGGTGGAACAACAGTTCTAAGAGGTTTTTTTGATACTTATCATCCTCCTGCAAACTTGGCTGCTGATCTCAATGCAAACTATCTAACTCTGAACAATCTTCTAAGGAGAAGGGTCTTGCGTGCAGCTCAGTGGGACCAACTGTTCCCAACTGGAGGAGTCACACCAAACTCTAAAACATTTGACATAACTCTTCTGTTCCTCCTTCTGACCAACATTTGTGGACTAACGCCTCCCCTCTCAGGCTGGCATGCTAAGCCACCCCTAAGTGACACCTCTCGTGAAGCAAACCTTGCTCGCATTAAGTATTTCCGTAATGAGTTGTATGGTCATGTGACTACCACTGGTGCTGATACAGTTACTTTTAATGTTCTGTGGCTGGAAATAAGTGCTGTTCTTGTTGCTCTTGGGCTGGATCAGGCAGAAATTAATAGATTGAAGGCAGAGCATTGTGGGGAGGATGATTATCTTGACATGTTACTTGACTGGGCTGATAGTGAAGAGGATATCAAATCACAGCTGAAGGAACTGCGTCAGTGTCAAACTGAAACACAGCAAGATGTTGGCAAAGTGCTTGAGACCCAGCTAGAAGATCGCAAAACCCTTGAGGATAGTAAAGCAAAACTGGATGAAGTACGTCAGACCCAGACCAAAACACAGGAAATTGTCGAGGGTGTTGTGAAGACCCAGGAACAGCATTTCGAAACTTTGCAAGAGGTAAAGCAAACCATTGATAGCTTAAAAGATGGAAGAGACAAAGACAGGGAAGAAGAAGTCCTACGGAACCTTGCCAAATCAGAGTTCAAAGGAGACATTGAGTATCACGTGGGACGATTTCAAGAAGGCACACGTGAGTGGGTGTTCAACAAAGTTCAAAACTGGTTAGATGACAGAAGCTCTCAAAACCGCGTGATGGTGATCAGTGCAGATGCTGGAATGGGAAAATCTGTGATTTCTGCCGTCATTTGCAAAAGAATGCAAGAAGCTGGCAGACTGTCAGGAAGCCACTTTTGTCAGCATAATAACGCACGTTACCGAAATCCTCAGCTGATGCTTCAGTCCTTGGCCTGTCACTTGTGCCATGCCCTGCCAGAGTACAAACAAGCTCTTGTGAAACAGCTGTCAAGAAATCTGGGTAAAGATCTCAACACGATGGGTGTGGAGGAGCTGTTTGCACTGCTGTTTAAGGAACCTCTAAGCACTGTAGCTGACCCTGGAAGAAACATGCTCATGGTGATAGATGGCCTTGATGAAAGTGAGTTCCAAGAACGGAATAAGCTGCTTGATGTAATTGCTAACCACTTTTGCAAGCTTCCATGCTGGATTCGATTTTTATGTACGACCCGGCCAGAGAGAAACATTGCAAAGGCATTAAAACAGTTAAAGCCGTTTCAGCTGGAACCTAATGAAGAAGAAAATGTGCAAGACATCAGACGGTTCCTTAAAAAGAGGATGCAATATCTAACGAAACCAGAAAATAAAGCCGCCATTGTGGAAAAGCTTGTAAAGAAGTCTGAAGGACTCATGCTGTACGCATACTTCCTTGTTTCATATATTGAACAGAATGTGTCAGTTCTGGACAAAAAAGATCTTGATGGCAGCTTACCATTAAACATTTCGTCAATCTATGAATCATATTTCAAGCGACTAGAAAATGAACTTATGAAGGAAGTTGGCGTCAAGGAAGAGAATTTTCTGAATTTGCTTTGTGCTGTTACTGCATCACGGGAGCCCTTGCCAGTTGACTTTGTTTCTAAAATCTTGGTACCGAGTGCTGACTCACCAGTTGAAAGGCGGCAAGTACGAAATGCTATTAGCAGTGTGTCCTCGCTTCTTCCGGTCCGCAATGAGTGTGTTCACGTCTTTCACAAGTCAGTTAAAGATTGGTTGACAAGCACATCGTGTTATGGCGATCATGACTTTATCACGGACGAGAAAGAAGGCCACCGCATACTTGCAAGCCTCTGTTCTGACGAACTTGATAATCTGAAACAGAAAGGTGTACATAACGCACAGTTTAACTCCACCGAGAAGTATGCCCTAAATCATGGTGTTCGACACATGTTACTGCTAGACAAAAATGTGGCATCACAGACTCTGGACGAATGTGTACAGACGTACGTGGCAGACTTACAACTTATATATGCTAAGCTTTGTATAGATGACTCAATAGCAGCTGAAGACATTTTATGGCTTCAAAGGCAGGAAATATGTCCAATGTTGTCTAAAGAAAATAAACATGTCTTAAACACTTTAACTCTCCTGCTACGAAAATACCTCAACACAATTACAAATCATCCTCACGTATTTTTGCAAAGCGTTCTGAATGAGGGTGGAACAATACTTTCTTGTCTGGCATCAAACCTGTTGGAGGTCAAATATCCTGAAATACCATATATGGAATTCGTACACAAGCAGATGCAGCAGGGAGCTCTTCAAGCCCGTTTTCAATGTTCGTCTGAAGTGGCTTGCTTGGATGTTTCACCGGAATTGGAGCACATGGTGTGTGAATGTAAAGACGGAACAATTCAGCTGTGGTCACTACATACTGGCAAGCTACTATGGACACGTCCTGTTATGGCGAAAAAAACTTACTTGCACTTGTCAAATGCATTTAGAGAATCGCCATCCTCTTCGGGTGTCTTTTCATTTTACCGCTCAGTCGTTTTTCATCCAACTGAGGAAGTTGTCTTGCCAGGAGCCCTTAGCTACGCCTATACCTTTGACGGAGATCTGAAACCACTCTTTACCGAAAGCAACTGCAGTTTCACAGTTTGCTCAATTTCAGGAGACAAGACCAAGATGCTGACTGACTGCTCGGACGATGCTAAATGCATTATTATGTGGAGTCTAAAGAATGGTTCAGAGATTACTCGCACCATAAGAAATGAAGACGTTTTGTCGTTTGCGTGGTCACGGGATGGAAAGCTGCTGGCAATTTCTCATTCCACGGGTTCCATTTCTATCGTTGATGCGATGGATGGTTTTAGAACACTAGCAGAAACGGTCATCCCAGAAGTATGTGGAATGATAAAATTCTCACCTGACTGTAGGTCTCTTGTTTGTAGGCTGCAATTAACAGGTGACATTTTTCGTTTGAATATCGATATGGCGGAACTTCCTAGCTGTAAATTTTTTTATTGTGAATCCTACGTGCCCTGGGGATTTGAATCACATAGCGAGGCTGGATTTTTGTTAGGAGATCCTATTTCGTCTCATGTTCAGACATTTGATGTTGTGGTAAATAAGCAAACGGTATTGAGGGGTAGTTCTTGCGATAGTTTCATAGACATGTTGAATATTAGTGAGCCACGTAAAACTGACAGAGATGCTACAGTTACTAGAATCAGTGACATTTCATTTTCTTTGAGTGGTGAGACCGTTTATGTTGTCAGTGATGCGACCAAAACAACAGTAAGCGCTTGGGATGTTTCAAGCGGGGAGCTCATAACAGAGAAGAGTATACCATACCAACGCAATCGTCTCGTAACTGTGAAAGAAGGTGTTTTAGTAACAACAACAAGTGATACTCTTGAGCTGTGGAATTCTGAATTGTCGCAGTGCGCCCGAAACTGGACCGATATAAACAGAATCATAAGGATGATCCCCCTATCGGAAGAACGAGTGGCATGTGAAGCAAAGAACCAAGTGATCATCTTGGATACTACTAGTGGAGAGATTGTGTCGACAATCCCCACTAGTGATTATGAACGTTTGTTTGCATGTAACAGTAAATCTCAGCTGTTAACCTACAAACCGCGCTCAATTCAGTTGTTGGATGGTAAAACTGCGCTCTGGAGAAAAGAGAGTTTTTTGTTCTTTCTACATGGAGTGTTTTCTCTTACTGAACAGTTGGTCGTAATTCACCCAATTTTAATTAAAGAAGTGTACGTCCTTGATGCAATTTCCGGAGAAGCACTACACATTTTATGTGAAGGCTATGAGTATTCTGACTGTAGATTTATTAGTGACGAGGAATGTGTTATCAGCTGCCGGACCGACTCGGGAGATTACTGTCTTCAACTGTTTAACGTCAAGTCTGGTGACCTGCTGAGTGTTCTCCATCTGGATAGTGAAGCGAATTGTTTAGCGGCCTGTCCTCGTAAGCGTCTCCTCGCCATAGGCCAAAGTGACTCTAAACATGGATTCAAACTTATCCAGGTGCAGTTGCCACAAGATAAAGACATCAGAAAGCTCAAAAGGTGAGCTATCAAAGAACAAAGTAGAGATTTTTTAAGTCACGAGTTTATAAAAGGGAAACCTGCCACTTTTAAGATAAAAGCGATTTATTGCTGAGGAGAAATGCGAATGCTCACCACAATATTTTAGAATTGAAAGTTTATTTTACTTTGCTACGTTGCATACGCCAGAATTGTTATGGTTTATTTCAAGCTTGTGAAAACAAACAAGTTGCCTGTTTATAGCTCATGATAAATTTTCGTGGTGGATGATAATTTAATTTATTTTATACTTATAAGAACTTTTGAAGGAGAGATATTTTGGAAAAGTACAAAATTACAACAATTAGAAATGGACGTGCTTGTACTTTTTTCTTCAGTTTGGGATTTCAGTATTGGTCTCCCGTGTTACAAAATTTCTTACAAAGTATTTGAAAGGAAAAGTTTATGGGATGAAATGAAAAAATTAGCGGCTGCATGAACAGCACTTTGTTTTCTCAAACGCCTATTTATTTTTGTTTTTTTTGACAGCAACGCCAACACACCAGAGACCAAAGAGAGAAGAGAAAACAAGATGTAAGCCATTCCGTTTGCCGTAGTTGTAAAATTATATATTGTATATGTTTTATCGTATCACGTTTTGAAGTTTAGGTTCCTTGTTCGCGCCATTTCTTATTTTCAATTTATTGCTGCATTCTGATTGGCTACTTAACATATATTGCAAAATGTACGCAAACTTGATTTTGGGTGTGTTATAAGCTCTTTCAGAAAGCTGTTTAATACTATGAAAAATGACTTTACAAGATAGGCAATAATCACTAAAGTCGCTAACTTATTTTGTCATGTCACAGAATGCGATGCGGTATTTGTGTTTCGTGCCGGAAATGCGAGGAGATTTAAAGGGCGATTTATTGTACGGTACGTGTTTCTTGCATGCGACAGCGTACGCCATGACTACAACACGAATCGCGTCGTGTTAATCACCCTACCACATCCCCATGATCTACGCGATACCGGTGCTTTGCTCTGAACTGAGCTATGAAGCCTACATACATTGGAAGCAGGTCAATTGTAGGTTTTTATATCCCGCAGATGGAGTAGATGACGTAATCAATATATGAAAGACACATATGAAGCCTGGACTATTACGTACCGGTATCGCGTAGGACATGGGTTCAAATCCCGCTGTAACCCTCAATTTTTTTTAAGGCTAAAAATGCAATTGCTTTAATTGCTTGCACATTGTGCGGATCATTTCATTTATTTCACCTTTTATTTTGTTTGTTAAAACCAATTGTTAATGGGTATCGTCTTTGGATTTGTGAACGTTGGTCTCCCGTGTTAACAAATCAATGTTTTAAGTTAATTGTTAATCAATAATCATAGGATGGAGTGTCAGGTAATTCCAGAAGTAACGAGCGGCGAACATAGAAAACAGCTTTCTTCTTCAACTACTTTGTTGTCTTTTGACAGGGCACTCAACACCGGAGATCACAAGAAAGTAAAAGTTGGAGGCAAAGAGGTTTGTCATTCGGAAACCAAGTATTGTGATCACTGATACCGGTTTTAACATCTACCATGGTACGGGTGAGAGCGGGTAGGGGGGAGTCGCGAGAGAGGAAGATTCAAGGCCTGGGATCGAGAAACTGCATCTCACGACTTAGAAAGTAGTCAATGTAGGTTGAAATCAGCAGTGTGTATTTACAAAAAGCGACGAAACACTTCCAATTCCACGTCACAAGGTGTTGAAACACAACTTTTATAAACGGGTCACACACGTTAGTACAACATTTACAATCTCTGCTTCGCCTTTGTGGTCCTGTCTTTGGTTAACTGCACGTCGCTATGCCATAAAAACCTATACGAAAATACACTCTTATCAAAGACTGCAAAAAGAAAAAAAAAACAGAACAAAAAACCCGGCGGGATCTAGCACGAAACGAATTACACAAAATAGTCTTCGGAACGTTTTTACAACACAACGAGGAGGGTGCGCCCGTATAACATGTCGGGACTGCGAGAACAAATAGCAAATAATTCAGGTATTCACACCGAATACGAAACTACTCTCTTTGATGTATAATTGGCAAACGGCAGGCGGCAAAGGATAGTTTATTGCCGTTTTCTTAATTGTTGAGGAGCAACACGGAGAGCAACGTCTATTACAATATAAAATTGTGCGCACCTTTATTTCAAATCAGCCTCAGCATTAAAACCACGAATTTTAAAGAAAAATATATTCGTCTTCAGGCTCTGAGATTTTAAACGCATAAATTATGCTGTTAATTTACATCCCCTGCTCACATGCAGATGATGAATTGCAAGTTGTGAGATTTTTGTTGTTTTAAACTCTTTTGATGACTGTCTTGAGTAATGTATTTGATTTGTGTATATGTTTTACTAGGTGTGTTCCTGTCTAGTGACTGTGCATGATGATGGTGAATATTATTATCGTGGTGATTTCGTTGTTCCGCCTAGCATGTCTGAGTATGATTTTGATTTTGATGTTCTTGATCATAATGATGATGATGATGATGACGACGATTATGACGACGATTATGATGCTAGCTAAGCTTGACTCTCAAGAGCCTTTGAGGAATTCTGTATGCGGTCAAACAGTGGCGATGTGCGTGAAACGAGTCTGTAGCAAACGCGATTACGTCCTTTAGAACCCCAGCGAACCGTGCCGTGTCCTGGAGGATACCTTGTGCAGAAGAAATATCACACGAGGATTTTTATAATTGGCCATGTAAATAAGGATTTATAATGAATTGATTATCATTCTTACTGTGTAAGACGCTGTTCTTTTATAACAAGACCAGGTACAAAGCAAAGATTTACAGCTTAGCAAATAGACCGTCTCCATTTTGCCTTGCATGCGTCTGTTCAGTTAAGATGGTCAGATGACGCAAAACAGCAAAAACATTGACCACGAGACAAAGTAGAGTAGGTAGATTTAGCAAAGTAAGCGAGTCATACTACAACTGCTCGTGTACAGAGTGTACAGCGCGGGTGCGTTCTGGTCGCGACGCGAAATTTACAAGAAGCCATTGTGATCTTGTCGTGAGAACGGCAGCACAAGCAACGGAAGTTGAAATCAAGTCGAGTCGTGTCCATTGTGTCTTTGAAATCTGCCTTGAAACTGAACAGACTAACGACAAAATGAAATCTATTGGTGCTGTGCAAAAACACGATTTTTAACGAATTTTATTTTCATGAAGCTACGGGCATTTCTTTTTAAGACGTTTTTTTGTGTCGTGGAATAAAGTGCGACACAGTAAGCCAAAATGAGTACAATTATAGCTCCAAAAATTTAGGACAGATTTACAATTTGCTGAAATTGAATCACTTCAACTGATTCCCGCGCAGATCAAACTAATTCATAAAGAAAATACAAAAGAAATTCATGTTTAATAAGTGTCTTTATTAAGCCCTTATTAACCGAGCAGGAGGTCTGTATGGGAGAATCTTGACCGAGGTCGTTCTTGTTAACTTCTTTCGCATCAAGCTTTTGGTTCTTCCATTTATTACTTTTTAGCAGAAACAAGTCAACGTTTTTGAATTTTTGTTTGTAAACTTCTCAACGTAAGTGCAACCAATCTAGATGGGAAAATCTAGACCTCGGTCAATATCAATTTTAGCCAATCAAATTCGCGAATTTAGTAGTTCCCAGTCCTTGTGAGACACGGCCATATAATAATATCTGATGAAGACACGGCTAAACTTTACCTCCAATTTTCTAGGCCAAAATAAGCTCAAATCTAGAAATAAGTGCAAGTATGAGTTGATCTACATCAGAAGATTTCGAAGGTCTTCAATAAATTCGCAGTTCGTGTGTTATCAAGGCTAAAACACTCGGCTGCGCCTCGTGTTTTAAACTTGATAAAACACTGCTGCTCATTTATGAAACATTACTTAATTAATGTCGGCTGTGACTGACTAAATACATCAGCAGGATTGTCGTCCGTTCTCAGTTCACTTTGTCTCGTCCCGGGGCGGGATGTAATCCCGTCAAAAGAGAAAGGGTTTGAAACTCTTGTAGGACGCGCTGCTCAGTTATAACTTTATAAGTACCTCCTCCCCGCGGGAGGTAAATTAAACACATCAGTGCAGCCATTTAACACTTAGTTGTTTGATGTAAAATAGTAGAAATAGAAATAAAAAAAAAATTAACACTTAGATATATGGAGATCTCACTGTACCTCTCTTGAGAGCTGTTTCCGTGGATTGTGATGCCGCTTCTTAGTGTGTCGCTTTGTCACGCAGTGCTCCTGCACATGTACAGTAACATTTGCGCGACGACCCAAATACCCGGAGCAGGGGGAATCCTTATACATTTACGTACCATTTTTGACAGAAAAGCGTTAAGGTAACCCTTTTATATACCTACCACAGGAAATGGTGCCTTTTTCACGTCCCTTCAGAAGGGACACTGATCGGGCGCGTTCCTTTGGGAATATTCTGGAATAAGAATATATCCTGGAATATATTCTTATTCCAGAATATTCCCAAACGAACGCGCCCGGAATCTCATTCCTTACTTTTCACTTGAATAACCCGGCCTTAAAATACTTCTAAACTCGAATGAAGCTTTTGGTGGATCAGTGCGAAATATTTTGATTGGCGCTCATTTTTAAACACCTAAATGAGTTTTCCCAACCCGTTTCTTGAACCAGCTCGTAAAATCCTTACCCTTTAATATAGCTACAGCTTGAAAAAGCTAACCCTTTTGGAAGGAATCTCCACGTGCAGGCCACAATAGGGAGTAGCCACCCACCCACCCACCACCCCACCCCACCCCACCAATGGCTGCCGAGTTGCTGCGTGTAGTCATCTCGTGTTTTTCCACGCGCTAAGGAGACCAGCCCAGTCCCAGAACTTTCTCTTTCGCGCACAGATGACGAGTTCAACTACACAACTATGTATAAAGCAAGAAAACTGGAACAACTTCTAAATAGCTTAACGGCTAGGCACTCTTCGATAAAAACTAACGACGAAAACAAAAATCTCTAGCCGCCAAATAAAAGAGGCTTAATTCAAACTGGAAATCTCAGTAATTGTACGTATTACAGATTTTAACAGCTATATACAAGATGCAAGACGTACGTCATATACGAACCAAGCAAATGACCCGTAACTAGCTCCCCACTATCAATCAGTAAATCAGTTGATACAACTCCAAGCCATAGCTAATCGATGTCCAAGCCAAAAGGTGGTGGATTCCACTTTAGTCTGAGACTTAAGTTAACTCTTGTTGAGGTAAGATATTTTTACTACCATAAATTACCTCGCTTTTCGGCGTTCGGACTGTTTCTAAGAAGTCTGCGTTCGGTCCTAGAAGCTAATCAGCCAAATCTTATCGCGGTAGCCGTAGAGTGTAGCCTTCACTAGAGCTACTAGGAGTATTTCAACTCCCCCCTGAATGGAATGCTAGTCCATCACAGGGTTACCCAAGCATGGGTAAAGAGGCACTATGAGAGTAAAGTGTTTGCTCCAAAACACAACACAATTACCCCAGCCAGGAAGCGAAGCCCAACAGAAAAAAATAGAACCCGGAAAGCGTGATCCGGAGTAAAGCACGCTCACCATCAGGCCACCAAAAGAGGAGGGACCATCGCGCCTTCCACTGCTTTTATCGCCCTGTTAAGAAACTAAAATAATGTTAATCCTTGCCTCACGTCATTCAACTTTCATTCATTGTTGAAAGAAGCTAGCAGGGAAGGGTTAGTGTTTATACTAGTTGCACAACTCGCTGGCGACTTTAATTCTTCTTAGCGGGACTTTCTTGCCGCAAAACGTTAAAACAACAATTACGGTTACGAGAATAGCCAAATACTGGTGGAATTAAGGCTTATTAAACTGCTAAGAGCAGGAACTGCAATTTTTTTAAAAAAGACATAATCTAAATCAGTCATTTAGACAAGCTTGCTAAAAAAACTCGCACACGTTGTAACGAAACAGTTTAGCCTCCTCTCCCCCTACTCGTGGTTATTAATTAAGTCCCAGCATATGCCACAAACCAGGTCTTACCAACATGGCGCCTGAATAACTGACCACATGGAGGACAGTCATGCACCTTAGGGGTGGTGTTAGTACTGAAATTGCCAACTTGTCATAGGAACATATATGATTTGATCTGAAATATAATATTGGTTTCTGGAGTAGAGTGATGAACTTCAGCACCTCACAAACTTGCTGTTTAACTTTCCTCGCTCTGCGCCAGGGCGGGAGACATTTTTTTGTAGGAACGGCATTGTCTTGTTTCAATTTTCAAGATTAGATCTTTACAAGTGTATCTCGCGACCCTAATTCAGGGGATTGTTAGGTAATGGTTAGAGTAAAGTTTATCTACTAATTTGTTTTTACTGCAAAATTGTGGTGAAATTCATAACTAAAGATTGATTCCATTTATTGGAATAACGTTTCTCAACCCTAAAATTAGTTTAGGAATTTTTATGTTTTCACTGTCAAAAATAAGAGTTCTGCAAGTGTATTAAAACCCTAATTAATTTATGTTGCTATTTCGTTTGTTTCCTCGTGCTTGGAGAATAGAGAATGTCTATTGCATCTTTGCGCTCGCAAAATAGTAGCTCCTAATTTGTCATTTTCTTAGTACGTTTACTGACTTTTGACCATGGATGGTGTTTCCTTACGTTTATCTTCTCTTTGTGGAGCCAAAACTGTGAACCATTGGTATCTGCAAATATTCGCGGAGCACTTCCTGTTACGTCTTCTCCCGCCCTGCTCTGCGCCTATCCGATGCGAGAATAAAATGGCTTATAATAGCATGTAAAAAGTACGGAAAATTAGCTGGGGGAGATTAGTCAGTTCTCAGTAGTTGGGTGTTTTGGTGACTCCGTGAAGGCACTGAAACATTAACAGGTGGTAAAGGAGTTATTAATGACACGTGATTTGAACAAAAAAAAAAAAAAACGAAAGATTAGCTGGAAAAAAATCTTTCCTTTCTACATACGGCATATACGGCACAGAAAAATGCGAGTCTCGGTAAACAAGTGGATGGCGATCCCGCCTCGTTGGTGAACAGAATTGCGGTCGTTTCGCCCGATGGTGCCTTCGCCCGAAGACGTTTCGCCCGATCTCAGAGTCGATTTGCTCGAAGAAAAAGTCGATTCGCCCGGACCAAGAGTCGATTCGCCCGGACTAAGAGTCGATTCGCCCGGACTAATAAAAGTGTGTTTTGTTTGCTTAACTTAATCAAACATATAGCATTGAAACGAACAAGTTAAAACTTTCACTGTTGAAACGAATAAGTTATCACTTTCACTAAGTTTGAATATAAAGTTAAGCGAGGACAGCGACGCTTTCATGTTCAAAGCATCTATTCACGTCTTCACAAGTTTGAATAAAAAGTTAAACACGTCGGTTCTATGTTCAAAGCGTCTGCTCGCATTCAGTTCACAAGTTTGAATAAAACGTTAAGCGAGGTCCGTGTTCAAAGCGTCGTGCGGTTCGAATGTTCATAAGTTTGAATAAAACGTTAAGCGAGGACAGCGACGTTTCATGTTCAAAGCATCTATTCACCTATTCACAAGTTTGAATAAAAAGTTAAACACGTCGGTTCTATGTTCAAAGCGTCTGCTCGCATTCAGTTCACAAGTTTGAATAAAACGTTAAGCGAGGTCCGTGTTCAAAGCGTCGTGCGGTTCGAATGTTCATAAGTTTGAATAAAACGTTAAGCGAGGACAGCGACGTTTCATGTTCAAAGCATCTATTCACGTATTCACAAGTTTGAATAAAAAGTTAAACACGGTTATATGTTCAAAGCGTCTGCTCGCATTCAGTTCACAAGTTTGAATGAACCGTTAAGCGAGGTCCGTGTTCAAAGCGTCGTGCGGTTCGAATGTTCATAAGTTTGAATAAAAAGTTAAGCGAGGGCAGCGACGTTTCATGTTCAAAGCATCTATTCACGTCTTCACAAGTTTGAATAAAAAGTTAAACACGGTTTTATGTTCAAAGCGTCTGCTCGCATTCAGTTCACAAGTGTAAGCGTCGTGCGGTTCAAATGTTCACAAGTTTGAATAAATCTCACCTTTTCACTAGTCAATAGAATTTGAAAAGATAACTGAAGCTTACTCTTGCAAAAAAAATCTCACCTTTTCACTAGTCAATAGAATTTGGGACCAATACGCGTCCAAAGATAAATCAGCAGAGCAGTTGCTCAGAGCATGCAGTAAACTTTACGGACCAGTTCGGTCATCTTACGTTAGAATCTTTCTTAAAAAAGATGTTCGTGTATAAGGTCTTTTTGATTTAGGCTTGACGTAAATATTTATTCGCTGTTTATACATCATTGTCAGTAGGGTTCGTATAGGTTCATATAGCATTGTATAGGTTAGGATAATATCTTAATAAGATGTTCGTGTATATAAGCTCGGATAAGGGTTTCAAACGGAATTACATAGATTTCGTTTGTCAAGTCGGGTTGACAGCGTAAACGCCATACGTAAAATGTGATCATGACTAAAACGATTATATGTACTACAAACACCAAAAAGGGAATACGAATAACCAGAAGTCCATAACTAGAAGTCTACATCTCTGGCTTTGAGATATGTCTTTCGCGTGTACCTCGCGCTCCTCGCGTGTAGGCTATTTTTAGAACAGCTTTGCCGCGAACAAGTAGCCAATCACATTGAAGTATTTTTTAATTCGCGCCTTTGATTGGTTGAACAAATTTTTGAAGAAAAGCAGAACTGCAGAGGACGAGTGAACTCGAGCGAACGGCATTACGAAATTTCTGTTTGTTGGTCATCGTAATTTCCGTTTTGTGAGGATTAAATCGTCCGGACAAGAATCATCAGGCCATCTTTCATCGATGACGATAGCATCGAAGTTGTAAAAATTCGGAGCATCCAAATAAGCGAGAGGACCTCAGTGTTAATTTTCAATTTTTGCAGTCAGAATACGAAATGGCAGCGGGCAAGATAGACTATTAAATTCCGAGTCAAATTCAAAATGCGAAGACACTAAAGATTAATGGTACTCTCAAGATGAAGACAGGCATTAAGAGAGCAAGTGCATTTTGGCACAGGTTCGTTGCTATTTTGTTATGGACTTCTGGAATAACGGATGTATCTATGGACAGAGTTTGTACGCAAGAAACGCGTGATAAATCGAAGTGTCCATACGCAGCGTGATTCATAGATGTTTGTTTCCAATAACAATAAGAACATACTTGATCAACCAGTATTTTATTAGTCCGGGCGAAACGACTCTTAGTCCGGGCGAATCGACTCTTGGTCCGGGCGAATCGACTTTTTCTTCGGGCAAATCGACTCTGAGATCGGGCGAAACGTCTTCGGGCGAAAGCACCATCGGGCGAAACGACCTGATACCGGTGAACAAACCCTGCTATCTCTTTAATTACTTACTCCACGCTCCGTTTTCCCATAGGCGGCCTCCTATCAGACGTCATTTTGGCTCGTCACGCAATCTTTTCTCGCCAGATTTTTATGCGCTGGGAACTCTGGGATAGGGGACTGCGCCAGCTTATCTTTCATTTTCACTGCAGTGTGCTCGGCCTAGCGCTGTTTACGAATCGAAGTTGTCAAATTGTGGAAAAGTGCAGATATTTTTGCGGCAAGGTTAGTTTAGAAGCTATTAGTTGTACTCTTCCTTTCCTGAGGAATATATTTCTTTGGAGTTTGATGACTGATTGATTTGTTTCACTGTGGTAAGATTACTTCCGCTTTTCGAATCATCACTCGTGCATTTCATATTTTGAACGAAACTTCTGAGCGTTTTTGTCTTTTCTGCAGGGCTTAAGTTATAAAGTTCAAAGTCAAGATGTGATTTTTTTGCCGATTAGTTCTTACTTGAGGTAAGCACTGTGAAAAACGTACTTACGAATTTAGCTTAAGTTGAATTTTTCGAAACACTGAACCCCACCATGCAGCTCGTACCAAAATGATCTGTTTTCCCGTTCGATTTTTGATTTATTAAGGATAATTCAGCCTGCTAATCGGGATTCCCATCGTATGTACTTGGACACCGGTATACAACCGAGATTCCAGGCCCGCTAGTAACTAGGTACGGGGCGGAGGGGGGAGGGGGAATCCATATATAGTGCTCTCAGTTATATGCTGGTCTGTCATTCTTCTGGTTTGTTCAATAACTTCCAAGCTTCAGAATTTTACAACTGTATAAATATTGCAGTGTTTGGATGTTATTTCAAATAATCAGTAATATTTTTTTAAATTGCCATTTATTTCTTACTTATTCAGGTCCCTGAAACTACAGAATTCAAAGTCAGAATGTGATTTTTCACACATTTTGTCCAATTACCGGTAAGAATTTGTAGTAGACAGTGCAATGACTTCAGCCAGGGTCACGTAATTATTGCAGCAGGATTACAAAATAAAACAATGTGTGATCAGTTAGTCATGATCAGACAAATTGCAATCAATAATTTATTGAGCAACATGCATGAAGTTGCTTATTACAATTCTGAACAATCCAGCAACAAAAAAAATGCTGAACGCAGCAAACAGTAAACAGGAACTGACTGAACCCAGTAGCCATAGTCAATTTGAATCAAATCCTTTTGAAACAATTTTTGAACATTTCACCACCGTAATAGTATTTAAACAGAGATTTTAAAGTGCCCCTGTGATCAAATTTTCGATTTGTATTTTTTTACATGTTCGTGTACAACTAGACGTCCTTATTCATCTTGCCAAATTTCAATCCATTACGAACATCAGAAGTCATTTTATTTACGGCCGCCATTACAAAACCCTGTTCCAAGGTTTGGTTGCGAATGGGGGAAAGTGACGTCAAAGGCTCAAACATACCTCACGGGTTGAAATTTTAATAACAATCAGCATAGAAAATTGCATGAAGAACACGTCCAAAGTTTTTGTTCCTTTTCGCGTGATTTTGAACACTTATTGTTATTCTCATTTCAACCTGTGAGGTATTTTTGAGCCTTTGACGTCACTTTCTCTCATTTGCAACCAAGGCTTGGAACAAGGTTGATTAATGGCGGCCGTAAATTCTCTGAATTAAATGTTAAAACAAAATGACTTCTGATATTTATTTATTTATTTATTTATTTATTTATTTATTTATTTATTTATTTATTTAAGGATTCGTACAAAGTACAGGTGCTTAACAATAGGACATAGGTCCCCTACTTAGGTTAAAACACCCACGCCCAGCCCCCTAAAAAATATCCCGAAAAAACCCTTCCCTGACCCGACTAAACTACTAATCAAATAAATCTAAATAACACAAATACAATCTGAAATATACTAATCAACTTAACAAGTACAGACAGAGAAAATATTAACACGGCGACACTAAGAACAAATTAATTTAAAAGAACGAAAATTGTCACCATCAAAAACATTTAAAAGTCTAGTAAAATAAAATGACTTAAGTTTACTTTTAAAAGAGCTTATAGTGTCGGAATCTTTAATATTTTTAGGTAAACTGTTCCATATCAAAGTTATTCTGTTGAAGTAAAAGTCTCGGAAGGAAGACGTACGACAAGCGTTTGTCTTTAAATGCAGCCCTGATGAAGCACGGCGCGTGTTGCCCTTTAGAAAAGAAAAATAATAACTAAATTCACGAGTGAAGTCTATATGCCCATGAAGGCACTTAAAAAAGAAGACCAAGTCAAGATATTCTAACCAGTAATTATGCGGTAATAACTTAAGCTTGATGAGACGAACCTTATAACATAGGTTACTATTTCTTAATATAAAACGAGTAGCTCTCCTTTGTATGTTTTCTACAAGAAATAAATTGCTGATAATTGACTGAGGGGCCCATAACTGAGAGCAAAAACAAAACTGAGAGCGCACTAATGAGCAGTAAAGACGCAAAAGCGCTGTACTACCAACAATACCTGCGCAGTTTCTTTTGAGAAAACCGAGCATTCTATTAGCTTTAGCTACAATCATAACTATGTGATCTTTCCAAGACGTGTCATTTGCAATCATAATACCTAATAATACCTTCATAATGGATTGAAATTTGGCAAGGTGAGTAAGAAAGTCTAATAGGACACGAAAATGTAAAAAAATGAAACTCAAAAATGTGATCACAGGGGCACTTTAACGTTCAGAAAAGAACTCTGAATGGCCCAGTGTGAAAATAATTTCAAAACTACCTTATGCAACAACAAAACAGTCAAGAATCAAGTCATTTAACTATGAATCCTGAGTGACAAAAAGGAATTGTAACATGGCCATTGAACACAGGTTTCAACTCAGGCACAAATTAAAATAAGTTCAAAAACTGTTGATTATATCAAATCTGAACTCAGTGCTCAATGCAATCAATTCTTTATTGAGTGACAGCTGTCTCTTCATCACTTTTGTTCTAAACTTGTGCCCTGAATGGTGAACAAGCGGCTCTATATTAAATAGATGAAGTCACTACACTGTGAGCTTGATCAAGTGAAAGCTAAAAATAAATCAATTTTCCAGAGGTGCACTACCTCCGGCACTATAACCTACATGTATAGATCAGATTTATATTATTTTAAGAACCTGTTACAATTTTTTATCTGTTTGTGGACTTCCAATTATCTCCAGTGGGTAAAATTATGTGCAGGTAATAATTGATTATAAGAAGTCAAGTTTGGGCTTTACTCTGACTGGTAGTAAATAATTAAAAAAAGATACAAAATTGGCAACTCCGACTGGTAGTAAATAATTTTAAAAAAGGGTACAAATTAAATTGGCATGATTTGAAAAATAATAAATAACTTTCAGCATTGTACATGTTAAACCATAAGGACTAAAGTCTGCATTCAAGGTGAGTGGCCCATCAGGCTGTAGAGGTCCTGGTTTCAGTAGCTGCAGATAGCATGGTTACCCCCCTCCCCCAGCATTAAAAAAAATATATTTGTTTGCTGGTACACATTCATACACCTTGGTGGAGAGAGGCATTATGAGAGTAAAGTGCCTTGGCCAAGAACGTAACACAGTGATCCTGGCTAGGGGACGTACCTGGACTGCTTGATCCAAAGTCCAGCGCACTAACCATTAGACCACCACACGTCACCTACCATCTACATGTATTTTCTGCTATCACTTGTGGGTTGAGTCAAGACTTTTGTAGATCATTGTAAACACTTCAATGATACTTGACAATCTTAGTTTAAACTGATTTGGCATTTTTCTGTAAAAGTGAAGCAGCTCAAACCATGCAAAGATCAACTCATTTCTTTGCAGTTATACTGTGGAAACTGGTTTAATTGCTAGGACTTGCAAATTAGCATTCTGAAATTATGCTTAATTAGCAATTTCCATGATAAAGAGTTTAATTTATTTCTCTGCCTTATTCTTGAGAGAAGTCATAGCAAATTGCTACTAACATGTTTCAGCCTGTCCTTGAATGAGTTGTGTGACATTTTTATCAGTTCAGCTCAGTGTACGTGGTACACATATATCTACACACTGAGCAAATTGGTATAAATCGAACTGACAATGCTCACTATAATAATTTACTGGTCAATGCATCCAAACAAACTATTAATATATTTTAGATTACCAAAAATAAGTTTAATTACATTATTTTGATCTAAAAACATTCTGGCTTTAAATCTGTAAAATGCGCAACAAAAAGTGTTGAGACACTCTGCATTTCCTAAGTAGCCCGTCTTTGATATTACCCCGTAGCTCCCCCTGAAACAATGTTGCATTTCCTATCTGGAAGACTTGTTTTGTTTCTGTACAACATTGAAAAGAGGGAGGTTGGGGGGGAGGGGGCAGTTTACAAGAAGTACACTAGATTTAAAGTGGAATAATCGCACTATTGAAATTAGCACCCATTGCAACCAACTGTCTCAACTACTTTTTGTCAGCCATATTTGTGTATGCGCCCTTCTGCTCTTTACCAACTAATGAGTTAAAAACAAGACACTGCTGATATCCTGGGTTGATGTCACTAGTCCCAGTCTCCTTCACACTTGTCCATGGAGAAAACAAACCTATCTTTGATGGCCCATACATGTAACAAATCACTCTCTTTATCAAAACCAAATATTTTTGCATATTTTGTCAATTTGCTATTAAATTTAATTTGTGGTACAGTGTTAAAACGATTTTGAGAGTTTCAAGCACTTTAAAAATGTTGTTGCAGGACTAATTGTTATTATAAATAATAAATTATTTAAAAACCATTTACTTTAATTTACCATAATTGGGAAGCACAGTGGTCTTAAATGGTTAGTGTGCTGGACTACGGATCGAACAGTCCGGGTTCAAGTCCTGGCCGGGGCAGTGCGTTGTGTTCTTGGGCAAGACTCTCTCCACCCAGGTGTATAAATGGCCATGGGTACCAGCAAATTTAATGCTGGGGGTAACCCTGCGATGGACTAGCATCCCATCCAGGGAGGAGTAGAAATACTCCTAGTCACTTCATGCTGCGGAACCGGGATAAGCTCCGGCCTGATGGGCCACTAGGCTCGTATAAAGACTTAAACTTACCATATGCTAATCACAAGTGTTGTAATTATCTGTTTAGGTGCCAAGTTGCTGAACCTGAGGATCAGGATGTGATGAGTTATCATGTGCAATCTTGTAACAACAGGTGCATTGTGAACATTGTTTAAAAACCTAATGAAATTATTAATTATTTTGTATTTGTATTATTTTGGTGTTCTGGGGTATTTCAGGAATGTTCCACAGCATTCAAACCCAATAGTAAGTCATAACTGACTGCTGGTTATATCAACTTGTCATGTCACTGCCTCATATTGCTGTTGGGTGTCGGGAGGGGGGAGGGGTGGGGGTTAAAATTGTCTGGAGATATCCTTGCCAAATTTAATTTCTTTGTTATTAGGCAAAATTAGCTTTTATTTAAGTCTTAAAAGGTGGAGCAAGCATTTAATCTGGCGATTTTAATGCTGCTATAATTAATCTGGTCACTGTAGGTTTGAGTGTAACTGGAGTAAGTTCTGTTCTTCTCATGTACTGAGCTGTTACAAAATTATTCTAATACAGTGAAACCAAATTTCTCGAACTCTTGATTTCTCAAATTTCCGAATCACTCAAAACAAGGGTCATTTCCCTTACATTTGCCAATCACTCATCAGTCAAACACTGCATGAATTCCCAGATTTTACATTTGCCAATCACTCATCAGTCAAACACTGCATGAATTCCCAGATTTTCTAAAGACTGATCTTTTAACCCATTTTTGTTTCTTTAGCTTGGAGTTTAGAAGTCAGGATTCCACTGTATCAGTTAATAGTTGAATGTAAAGAAGAAGAACGGGAAACATGAAGTTCAAACCCGTGGTGTTGTTTGAGTGCCCAGGGCATGGCACTGAATAAAGCCTCTTTAGAATTGGGATAGGCTAGGATATATTTCCAAACGATAGGCTAGGCTAAGGTGAGCCCTGGGGTATTGGTTATCCTGAACTGGAATATACATGTACCAGTTGCGTTTTTTTGTCGCCCAAACTATGACAAAGTTTTCACTTACCAATGGTGTCCACATCTATTTAGATGCTATCAGCAGAGGTTCTACAATCATATGTAAATTTTGAATTTTTAAAATCTCAAATGAGCCAAGCTGCTTTCACCTTTTTTAAACACTCCAAGGCAGCAAGATCTTAGAAAAGTTCTGACCGCAGCAATTTTGTACACTCAAAACCAGGAATTCTCTGATTCACTTGTGGCAGTGATCTCCCATGAATAGTTTTCAAAAAAACTTATAAAGATTAAAATTTCAAACTAGATGTTGTCTAAACATGTACCTCTAAGCCAGTCAGCATGTTTCATAAGAATTAGAACACATACAGCTGTACTCAGTAGGGAGTTCAGAAGGGCTAAAGGAATATTAACCAATAGCATCAAGCCATGCCAATTCAATCAGCAGGTCGCGAGCAAAACTAAAGAATTTGCAACATATTTATTTTTTTCTACTATGACACTGTACTTGCATTGCACGTTAACTCATGAAATTAATCAAATCTTTAATGTCACCTGCAGATTCAGAAAGGAACGGTAAAGGAACTGATAGTTTGGCTTACTGAAGCAATGGTAAGGTTTCTATTAGAGATTAACTAAATGAAATGATAACGTTATCATACATGTACATGAAGCTTTGTATGTTGTCGAGTAATCAATATGGAACTAACATTGCTTATCTCTAATCAGTAGCATGCTAAAAATGTGAAAAGAAAATTGATGCCTGAACACGGTGCAGATACACAAAAAAAGCAACCTTCAATTTGCAAACAAGTACTCTGGGTCAATGTTACTGAAACAGCAATTGTTGTACGACTTGTGAGAACACAATAAAGCACTAGAAGTTTCTTCACCTTATTTTCTCCCTACACTTAGGTACAGTTGGAGGACTAAACCTTTCTTCATTGGATTAGGATGGCAGCTGCTGCACCTTCACCCCTGGCCAGCTCTGTAGAGAAAACAAATGGAGCCAAGCTCAGCAGACTTCTTATTGATGGTGGAACAATGGCTCTAAGGAAAGTTTTTGACAGTTATCATCCTCCTGCAAATCTGGCTGCTGATCTCAATGCAAACTATCTAACTCTGAATAATCTTTTGAGGAGAAGAGTCTTGCGTACAGCTCAGTGGGACCAACTGTTCCCACCTGGTGGAGTCGCACCAGACTCTAAAACATTTGACATCACTCTTCTATTTCTGCTTCTGACCAACATTTGTGGACTAACCCCTCCCTTCTCAGGCTGGCACGCTAAACCACCTCCAAGTGACACCTCTCTTGAGGCAAATCTTGCTCGCATTAAGTTTTTCCGCAATGAGTTGTATGGTCATGTGTCAACCACTTCTGTTGATTCGCCAACATTTATTTCTCTGTGGCAGGAAATTAGTGCTGTTCTTGCTGCTCTTGGTTCGAATCAGGTAGAAATCGACAGATTGAAGGAAGAGCATTCTGGGGAGGAAGATTATGTTGACGTGTTACTTGACTGGGCTGACAGTGAAGAGGATATTAAATCACAGCTGAAGGAACTACGTCAGACCCGGCTAGAGGATCGCAAAACCCTTGAGGGTAACAAGTCAAAACTGGATGAAGTACGTCAGACCCAGACCAAAACACAAGAAATTGTTGAGGGTGTGGTGAAGATCCAAGAAGAGCATTTTGAAACTCTGCAAGCGGTAAGGCAAACAGTTGAGAGCCTTAAAGAGGAAAGAGATAAAGACAAGGAAGAAGAGGTCCTACAGAACCTTGCTAAGTCAGAGTTTAAAGGAGACATTGGGTATCACGTGGGACGATTTCAAGAAGGCACACGTGAGTGGGTGTTCAAAAAAGTTCAAAACTGGTTAGATGACAGAAACTCTCAAAACCGCGTGATGGTGATCAGTGCAAATGCTGGAATGGGAAAGTCAGTGATTTCTGCCGTCATTTGCAAAAGAATGCAAGAAGCTGGCAGACTATCAGGAAGCCACTTTTGTCAGCATAATAACGCACGTTATCGAAATCCTCAGCTGATGCTTCAGTCCTTGGCCTGTCACTTGTGCCATGCCCTGCCAGAGTACAAACAAGCTGTTGTGAAACAGCTGGGAAGAAATCTGGGTAAAGATCTCAACAACATGGGTGTAGAGGAGCTGTTTGCACTGCTGTTTAAAGAACCCTTAGGCACTGTAGCTGACCCTGGAAGAAACATGCTCATGGTGATAGACGGCCTTGATGAAAGTGAGTTCCAAGAGCGGAATGAGCTACTTGATGTAATTGCTTATCACTTTTGCAAGCTTCCATGTTGGATTCGATTTTTATGTACGACCCGCTCAGAGAGAAACATTGCAGAGTCATTAAAACAGTTGAAGCCATTTCAGCTGGAACCAAATGAAGAGAAGAATGTGCAAGACATCAAGCTGTTCCTTGAAAAGAGGACGCAACATCTAGTGAAACAAGACAATAATGACACCATTGTGGAAAAGCTTGTAGAGAAGTCTGAAGGACTTATGCTGTATGCGTACTTCCTTGTTTCATTTATTGAAGAGGATGTGTCAGTCCTGGACAAAGGAGATCTTGATGGCAGCTTGCCATTAGCAATTTCATCAGTCTACCATTCGTATTTCAAACGACTAGAGAATGAACTTATAAAGGAGCTTGGCGTTAAGGAAGAGAACTTTCTGAACTTACTTTGTGCTGTTACTGCATCACGGGAGCCCTTGCCAATTGGTTTCGTTTCTAAAGTTTTAGTCCCTAGTGCTAATTCTCCAGTTGCAAGGCGTAAAGTACTAAAAGCGATTGGCAGTGTGTCCTCTCTTCTTCCCGTTTGTGGTGGCTGTCTACACATCATTCACAAGTCAGTTAAAGACTGGTTGACAGACGCATCGTGTTATGGAGAGCACAACTTTATCACGGACGAGAAAGAGGGCCATCGCATTCTTGCAAGCCTCTGTTCTGAAGAACTTGATAGTCTGAAACAGAAAGCTGTACATGACACAGAGTTCAACTCCACTGCGAAGTATGCACTCAAACATGGTGTACGACACATGTTACAGCTAGACAAGAATATGTCATCACAGAGCCTGGAGGAATGTGTACAAACATACGTGCTAGACTTAGAGCTGCTGTATGCGAAGCTCTGTTTTAACTGTTCAATAGCAGCTGAAGACATTTTGTGGCTTCAAACTCAAGAAATCTCTCAGGAGCTGTCTGAAGATAGTAAAGGTTTGTTGAACACCTTAAAGTTCCTGTTAAGAAAGTTCTTCAACATATTTACAAATCATCCTCATGTATTTTTCGAAACTGTGGTGAATAAGGGAGGAGCAGTACTATCTTCTGTGGCATCAAACCTGTTGCAGAACAAGTATCCCGAAATACCATATATGGAACTCGTGCACAAAGAGAGGCAGCAGGGAGCTGTTCTAGCCCGATTTCAATGTTCGTCTGAAGTGGCTTGTTTGGATGTTTCACCACAGTTAGACTACATGGTGTGTGAATGTAAAGACGGAACGATACAGCTGTGGTCACTCCATACTGGTAAGCTACTATGGACACGTCCTGTTATGGCAAAAAAAACTTACTTGTACTTGTCAAATGCATTTAGAGAATCACCATCCTCTTCTGATGTCCCTTCATTTTACCGCTCAGTCGTTTTTCATCCAAGTGAGGAAATTGTCTTACCAGGAGTCCTTAGCTACGCCTATCCTTTTGACGGAGACCTAAAACCACTCTTTCCTGATAGCAACTGTAGTTTCACAGTTTGCTCAATTTCAGGAGACAAGACCATGATGCTAACTGATTGCCCTGACGATGCTAAATGCATTATTATGTGGAGTCTAAAGAATGGTTCCGAGATTACTCGTACCACAAGAAATGATGATGTTTTGTCGT
The DNA here is from genome assembly GCA_963693305.1 of Meandrina meandrites. Classification (NCBI taxonomy): domain Eukaryota; kingdom Metazoa; phylum Cnidaria; class Anthozoa; order Scleractinia; family Meandrinidae; genus Meandrina; species Meandrina meandrites. The sequence continues at coordinate 27,299,188 of OY855907.1, read as the reverse complement.
TTGCGTGGTCACGAGATGCAAAGCTGCTGGCAATTTCTCATTCCACGGGTTCCATTTCTATCGTTGATGCGATGGATGGTTTTAGAACACTAGCAGAAACGGTCATCCCTAAAGTGTGTGGAATGATAAAATTCTCACCTGACTGTCGATCTCTTTTTTGCTTGCGGGAAAAAGAGACTGTAGTCTCTCTTTATCGCAAACTTTTTCGTTTGGATATCAATATGGGGGAATGCCCAAACTGCACGTTAGATGTTTCTAGTGAATCCTATGTGCCCTGGCAACGTGAATCACATAGCGAGGCTGGATATTTGTTAGGAGATCCTATTTCGTCTTGTTTTTGGGCATTTGATTTTGTGTTAAATAAGCAAACGGTATTGAGGGGTAGGCCTTTTGATAGTTTCATAGACATCTTGAATATTAGTGAACTGCGTAAAACTGACAAAGATGCTACAGTTACTCGAATCAGTGACATTGCGTTTTCTTTGAGTGATGAGACTGTTTATATTGTCGGTAATGCGACCAAAACAACAGTAAGCGCTTGGGATGTTTCAAGAGGGGAGGTCGTAGCAGAGAGGAGTATCATGCTGACAAGAGCACGCTATTTTTCACCACTCCAACAAAGCCATCTCCTAACTGTGAGAGAAGGTGTTCTATTAACAACAACAAGTGGTACTCTTGAGCTGTGGAATTCTGAATTGTCGCATTGCGTCCGAAACTGGACCGATATAAATGGAATAACAAGGATGATCGCCATATCAGGAGAACGGGTGGCGTGTGAAGCAAAGAGCCAAGTAATCATCTTGGATACTACTAGCGGAGAGATTGTGTTGACAATCCCAACTAGTCACGATGAAGATTTGCTTGCATGTAACAGTAAATGTCAGCTATTAACCTACAGATCCAGCTCACTTCAGTTGTCGGATGGTAAAACTACGATCTGGAGAAAAAGAACTTTTTTAAACTTTTCATATGGAGTGTTTTCTCTTTCCGAACAATGTGTCCTAATTTTTCCGCCTCATTTTGGAAAATCGTACATGTACGTCCTTGATGCAATTTCTGGAGAAACACTACACATTTTATGCGAAGGCTTTCTTTATTCTGGGTGTAAATTTATCAGTGATGAGGAATGTGTTATCAGCTTCGAAACAGTCTTAGGAGATTATTGTCTTCAACTGTTTAACGTCAAGTCTGGTGACCTCCTGAGTGTTCTCCATCTGGATATTGAAGCGAATTGTTTAGCAGCCTGTCCTCGTAAGCGTCTCCTCGCCATTGCCCAAAGTGACTCTAAACATGGATTCAAACTTATCCAGGTGCGGTTGCCACAAGATAAAGACATCAGGAAGAGCAAAAGGTCAGCTATTAACGAACAAAGTTGAAATTTTGGGTTCTTATATAAAAAAAGTAGTGTATTGCTGCGCAGCTTAAGATGTATTGCAAAATGTACGCAGACTTGATTTTATAGTCTGTTAGATATATGTTATTTGCCGGCTGGGAGGTCCGTATCGTGAAAAACTGTGACCGAGGTCTTGAAAATGCTGCCCGAGGCCGCAGGCCGAGGGCCGCATTTTCAAGACCGAGGTCACAGTTTTTCATGATACGGACCGACCCAAAGCCGATAAATAACTTTTTTTTTCTTACTTGGTTAAAAAAAAGTCTAAAAAGATTGTCTCGCAAAATGTAATTGATTTGTACGCGCGCATCCAATGTGCATGTTGAATCGACCGCTAAGCTACGGCTAAAGTGAAGAATGATTTATTTTCCGCCAAACAAAATAAATTCGCTTAACTGAACAGTACTCACGGAAAAGGTCATCAGAAAAAAAGAGTAAAAGCAACTTTAATAATAAAAAAAGAAGCACAATGTAGCAGTAAAAGAGAGCATAAAAAAATCTCGAGTCACGAAAGTGAAATTGAATGAACTTTGTTTGTGTAGTTTGGTCGTCTGCACACGGCACAATTTTTGCGAGAATTAATTTGACTGTTTAATCTCATTTTCTTGAATGGTGATAAGCAGTATTCGGTTTTGGGGAAAAGTAGCAGAAAGGCAAAGCGTTTAAAAGGATAAATCGAGTCTGTAAACCAGCGACTTGCAGTAAACCGCATTGCGGCGTGAAAATCAGTGCGAATGCATAAACAACGATCGACAAACTATAACTTGATTTTGTCAATAAATACAAAAAAATACCCGCCTATTGGAGAACTTCAAGGCCTTTAATTCCGTTACTAAGTTAGTTTTTTTAGAATCAATCGGGTATGTAAGCCGGCGACTTGCAGGTAAGCGCAATGGCGTGAAAATCAGTGCGAATGCACAAACAACGATCGACAAACATCCGCCACAAAACTTGTACAACTTGATTTTGTCAATAAAGAGAATCAATAATGAAGGAGGTGAGTCACCCAGGAAGACGAAGAAGAAGAATACTCGCCTTTTGGAGAACTTCAAGGCCTTTAATTCCACTGCTTACTTTCCTTTCACATTGACAACGGTTGGTGAGCAATTACATAAATTTTGGAGAGCAAAACTTTCATGGGTTCGTTCGTCTCGTCACGCAAGAACTGCCAAACTGCCGGCCCGTTCCGTTGACCGCGGTCAAGATCGGAAAATTCCGCCCGCTCCCAGAACCAATCAGATTGAAGGATTCGGTTCATCTTGCCCGCTCACAAGCCAAGAAAAAAATAAATGCTCGTTAAGAAACCTGATAAATGCTACAAAAAATGACTGTAAGAGAGGCAATAATCACTTAAGTCGCTATTTTGTCATGGCACAGAATACGATACGGTATTTGTATTTCGTGCCGCAAATGCGAGGAGGTTTAAAAGGCGACTTATTACACGGTACGTCTTTCTCGCATCCGGCAGCGTACGCCATGACTACAACACGAATCTCGTCATGTAAATCACCCTACATCCTTTATATATACGACAGACGCGCGCGCGTTAAGAGTTTTAAGTAATGACGTAGCCTGACGTCAACTTGTCGCATGCGAGAAAGTCGTACCGTGTAAATCGCGATTCTGCTTTCGATTATGCACAATACCAAAAAAAAATCAATCGGTCGATCTTTTCGTGCTTCGAGTAATACCAGGCGTTGTGTTTAGAGAGAGGTGGTCTGAATGAGTCACATACGGAAAATTGTTTTTTCAACGATAGACTTTTTATTCACGATCAGTACAATGTGCACACCGACGGTCAAGGTTTACTTGGGTTATACCGGTGAAATTGACCTGACGAGTGCAAATTGGCGCTACCCACTCCCCCAATGCAGCAAAATTGTCATGCCGACAATTTTCCGATCACTCGCGAGCTCTTCTGCTTAGCTTCGATCAAAGTCTCTACCAAGAACAAAGGGACTATTGTCTAATGCTTAAGGTGATTCCACTGAATTGCATTGCGCATCCTTGCTGCGCACGATTTTTCGCGCATTTAGCGCGCGCACGAGCGCGCGTGCACACAACATTACGGCATTTCCTTCAGATTAAACTTAGCAGGGAAATAAATGGTTATTTTCTTCTAAACGAGCACGGTGACCCCCATTTTTTAATGCATTAACTTAAATGACATACGGTTGACTACAATATATCACGATTTAAAGAAAAGTTTATTACTCTACTTTGAGATATTTTTATTTGAATGGTTTAAAAAGCACGTATTTTGGTAGTGCTGCTTACATGCGCACGAAGCAAAATCTCCAATTTCTTTTATAATCTTAATTCCAGTTCAATTAAAACTGCTTCGATATTTTAATGCAAGAAATGATTTTTTCTAGAAATGATAGTTCTCTTTTCGGATTACAAGGATTCCTAATATAAACCTCGTGGGTCATATATTTACCATAATAGCCGTCCAGGTCGCAAAAAAACGAGCCCGGTGACCCCCATTTTTTATTGCATTTTTGCAATGCTCATAACATAGTTATGAACTGGACCAAGTATTAGAAAATGTTTGATTACTCCTTTTTCAGTGGAATCACCTTGATGCGAAAAGTTGGGCCGGAACAATAGACTATTTCTTGGTACGTATATGCTGCGGTGAAGGGCTTATTTTCCGACGGAAATTTGCGTTTCAAATATATCCGGGTTTCTGTTTGGATGGAATACTCTGACTGATTTTTTTTGTTGCATACAAGAAAACCGCATAGTAAAACTCTCTAAACATGACGATATGAAGCCCAAAACAAATCGTACAGTCGCTCTGAGCATTCTCTAACAACGTAAAATACTAAAACGAGCTCTACAGTAGGGGCTTATAATCGAAAAAAGTTAGTATTTCTTTGTTAAAGAGCTATTTAACAAATAGATTCCATTTTGCCGTGCGTCTGTTCAGTTATAGATCACAGATGACGTCAAAATGTGGTAAGAACAAAAAAGTGGCCCACGAGCCGCTAGGCGAGTGGGTCACTGATATTTTGACGTCTTCTGTGATCTATAACTGAACAGACGTATCGGAATGATTAATTTGATGTATCATTAGACTATCGTACGTAGGCGCGCGCCGGCTCAGAACGCTCTTTTCAGGCCTATTTGTAAGTTCCTGTCTATGTTGGCCACCACCTTTTATTTTGTTTGTTGAAACCAATTATAAATTGGCAGTATTTTAAGTTTATTGTTAAGCAATAATCATTGGATGGAGTGTTAGGTAAATTCAAAAGTAACGGACGGCGTACATAGAAAACAGCTTTTTTAACGACTTAATCTTTTTACAGGGCCCTCAACACCGGAGATCACAAAAAAGTAAAAGTTGGATACAAAGAGGTTGGTCATTCCCAAACAGAGTTTTGTGATCATTGCTACCGGTTTAACACCGTTAAAATATATTCCATGGTACGGTGATAGGGTGTGGGGGAAAGTCGACAGTCCGAGAAACTCTAATGATCTCACATCTTGCAAAGTAGTCAACTTATGTTCAATCAGCGATGATTCGAAATAAGCGACTGTCACGACTGTACACAGGCAACGAAACACTCGAATTCCGCATAACAAGGTGTTAAAAAACAACTTTTATTTTCGGGTCGCACACATCAAATCAATATTTACAATCTTCTTCCTTCGCCTTCGAGGTCCCGTCTTCGGTTTACTTCACGTCGCTATGCCGTAAAAGCCTACGCGACAATACATACGTACCACAGATTTTTAAAAGAAAAATGTTGGAAAAAATATTATCTCAAGGCTTGATGAGACCAGCGGCGTTTAGGGCCAAACAAATAGGCCATTTCCGAGTTACCTTTCACCTCTGTATCAAAACGAGTCCTCGTGCGAAACCATTTATATGAAAACGTGTTGTATCTGCATGTCTAATTTTCTTGCAAATCAAAAGTTGTGTTCACATTTAACACGAAACATGTTTCGAGTAAACATGTTTCAACGAAACATGTTTCACCAGAACATGTTTGTTAATGCATTGTTCACATCAGATGTCATTTTCAAACACGTTTCATGCCTGGTTGTGTAATTTATGCGGTTTTACCAGCACGGTACTCGCGTAAATCTTTAGCCTGCGTAGCAGGCGCATTAAGGGGGAGGGGGGGTGTGGGAAATCGACCCCCTCCGCCTGCCCTTTTTCTGAGATTTTTGTTATTTTATGCTATCTGTCTATCTGCTATCTGACTTTCTCGTGTAATGTATTTGATATGTGTATCTTTTTTTCAGATGTGTTCCTGTCTAGCGAAAAATCGGACTTATTATCCTTTTTTTGATGATGATGATTGATGTTAGTGATGCTTGCTTGTTTAATTACCTGTGAGTCGGCGGGGAATGCTGTACGCTGTCGTAGTGGCGAGTGTGTAGCGAGCGCGAACCTCACGCTTCTCGTATTATCAAGAAGCGTGGTAAGAGTGAACCGCCTTTAGAACCCAACAAACCGTGCTGTGTCCTGGAGGATCACTTACCATGTCTTTTTACAGAAGAATATCCCAAGGGATATTTTTTTAATTAGCCATGTAAATAGGAATTTATTTCGCATTGATTTTCATTCTTTATTGTGTAAGACGCTGTTGGTTTATAACAAGACCAGGTTCAAAGCAAGATTTAAAGTTTAGCAAATAGACTGAATTTTGCCGCGCGTCTGTTCAGTATAGATGCACAGATGAGGTGGAAACATGGCAAAGTGACGTAAAACTTACAAAAATCCGTCGTGATCTTGTCGTGAGGACGGCAGCACGAGCACCGGGAGATGAAATCAGGTCGTGTCCAGACTATTCCGCGCCCCGTTGTGTCTTTGGAATCTAAATCTGCCTTGTAACTGAACAGACTAACGACAAATTTGAATATATTTGTGTTGTGCAATAACAGAACATTTTACAGAGAGTTTCATATTCGTGAAACAACAAACATTTCGCTTTGAGAAGTTTTTCAAAAGTCTCAAAATATTTGTAGCTGAATATAGCAGACAGTAAACTACAGAATAAGTACAAAGTCTCGAAAAGGTTAGAAACACAATTTGTTGGAACTACTCTTTATTTCACGTGAAAATTTATTGAAGAAAGTCATTTCTTGAATTCGTTCTACGAAGATAGATTGCCGCGTCAGTTTACTGGGTTTTTCGGTCAAACTTCAAGTGTATGTGCTAAATATTTTATGTTGGTAATATTAGTTAGTTAGCTTGATTTTTTTCAACAATGATATATGTATCGGAGTTAGTTAAATTAGGAATTAGTTGTAAATATTCAGTGCCGGGTATAACTGGAACAGCATCATACGCTTGAACAAGTTTTGTACGCGACTCACAACAATGTTCCCATGTTTTGAGGCTTATGTCTATGTAACTTTATTTCAACACGGTAAAATCATCAGGACTTAACTCCCTTCATAAAGGGAATACGAAATTAAGTAATACAGAATTTCAAATTTTCTTAAGAGGTAGCTGTTAAGAGCTTGTTTATTGTATAAAAATAATTTAATATTTTATAGTTAACATTTTTATCTCTACTTGTTTAAATATTCAAGTATCGTATATCATGAGAATATCGGTGTAATAAATTTTAACACCGCCTTTAATTTTAAACGGTTACCAAACGAAACTATAACAAAACAGAACGTAAGTAACGGTAGAGAAATTAGACCATCAGTGTTGAGTTAATACTTGTATTAAAAGTTAGGGCTTTGCACGAGAAAAAAAAACTAAAGAAACGATAAGAAGGGTTGTATTAAGGATTCTTCAGTTTACGTAAAATATCAATATCATTGTACTGTACGTTTTTTGACTTTCTTGCTGATAAAGCGAGTCTGTATTTTAGGTTTATTGCGCAAGTGATGAGAACACTTTAAAACGAAAGAAGTTAAAATTAAAGTCAGCTAAATAACTGTCTTTGTCAGCCATCCAACTAAATAAACTTGATTTAAGTTCTGTTTACTTTTGCCCATCTTTTCTGGTGTGCCTGTGGTATAGAGTCAACTATTGCAGACCGACACTTTAGCCCTTCTATTACCAAAAGTAATTAACATATACTTTATACCTTATTTGACCCAAAAGGGAACTCGCCGCTGAGCAGGGTGTGGTTTTCAGGGTATTTCGTCTAACCCGCGGTATGCAATTTTCCTATTTAATATCCGAGAAATTTTATGTTCGGAGATTTTTCGTTGAAAATGTTTAACAGGTGTGCGTTCAGCTTTTGTCGGAAGTAAATTACCTTTGTGGTCGAATTTCCGTCAGTGATAAGACATTCGGTGCGTCATAACAGAAAAATTTTCCTCTGCAAACTTTTTTTGTTGAATTTGTGCTTCTGCAAACATTTTTTTTTTTGGAAATGCAAACTAATTTTTTTACACACTTCTGTTCAGTACGTTATCAATGTTTTATTGTTATTACTACTAGGAGTAATCATAGATTATGCAGTGCGTTCGCCATGCTTGCCATTGAAGAACACGCCACCACAAGATTAGGATGCGTATTGCTACCGTTGAGCGCAAGAATTGTTTACAGCCTATCGTTATCCGCTTAATAGAATTCTTTTTGCGCGCGCTGTCTTTGCGGCTGATGTCATTGTTGACGTTAATGTAACGCAATTAATTGCCTTCTAATGTCTTCTCGCATGAAACATACCGACATACCGACATACATACCGACATAGAACGACTTTCGCTTGCGCGTTCACAGGACAACCACGGGACCACAGGTCACCACAAGATTAGGATGCGTTCTCCTATCGTCGAACGCAATTATTATTATTATTATTATTATTATTATTATTATTATTATTATTATTATTATTATTGTTTACAAGGCTAAAAAGTTATAAAATTTAAAAAGAAACCGAACGTTTTCGACTCATTGTCATCATCAGGGTTAAAAGCCGTCCGTGATTTACATCGTTTTTATACTCAAGTTATTCCCGAAGGGAACAACTGCGCAACATAGCAATTGACTTGTTTGTTCAAAGTTGGGCTCCTTTGTTGGATAATTAGTCCCTCGATGATCTTTCTCTTAAAGTACGATCTTGCAGAACAAAGGACTCTCCACTGGAATGAGTGGTTTGGGTTTTCCGAAAGGTGGCGTGCTGGTTCCGAGGTGTGGCAGATGTTAGAATGTTCAGTTATTCGCACTGTTTCACCTACATAGTTTTCTCCGCATGAACATTGTCCTTCGTAGATGACGTGGGACTTGTGAAGGTTTTTGTCCTTGAGACTAAAAAGGCTTTTGATTTGTCGAGTTTGCCACAGAATTATGAAAATATACTTGAAATTGGTGAAAGAGTTTAGTTTTGAAATAAACTTTTTTGCTTGTGATTTCATTCTTCTTGCAGTAGGGATTTTTGGCTTGCAGTAATTGTTTTTTTTGCCCATTGCCTGTGCAAGAATCTTTCTTTTTACTGTTTCGCTATGCACAATTTTTTTTTGATAAAATCTGCTTCATGCACAATTTGCTATGGAATTAATTAAAGCAGTGTTACTTTGATGTATTAAATACATCATAGCTTGCACTTTGACGTTACTTTCCATTATTTTATGATATAAAAAGTAAGAACCAGTTTTCAGGTGAATAGTGAAAAAAAAAATGTGTAATTAATATACCTGTCAGACCCGTAGCAATGAATTTTGATGTGAGGGGCCCAAAAGTTAGCACTTATTGCAATGTATTAAAATCGGCAGGGGTATTGCCGCACGCCGAACGCTGAACGCGAAACAAAAATCATTGAAACAAGCAAAAGCCATTACCATTATTGAGAGCTAGCCTGGCTAACCTGGGCCTTTTTTAGGTTCACCGGAGAGATATTAAGGCTAACCGAAGTGCTTTTTAGGCTAATCTGAGTGCAAGGTACCTCTTGTTAGCCTGAATAGCACTCCGGTTGGTTTTTGCTTGTTTCGGTGATTTTGTTTCGCGTTCGGCATTATTCGTTTGACGTTCGGAAAATTCCCCCTGCTGTATTAATATTGGAGCGAGGCCCATTTGCTTAGGGGATCCGGGACATCCTCCTTCGGGAAAATTTTTTTGAACATTTACACATTCCAATTCTGATTGGAACATGATCGGCGCAGCCATTAATAATAGGATTAATACATTCTTGAAATTGCTAGCAGATTCAAATTTCGAATTATCAATTCATTAGTGTACTCTAGGGGGGGGGGGGGGGGTACGCTTCGCTTGGCATGACTGTATAATTCTGGTTGAATGTCAAAATGCGGCCCATCATGTGCATGAATTGTTTTCTTTGGGTTTTTCCATGCATTAATTTTTTTCGGACATTTTCCCTTGCATGAATTTTTTCCCACCCCGTCACTTTTCTAACGGTCCGTCCCTTACTGAGTTGGTAAAGGATTTATGAATGACACGTTATTAGACGAGAAAGTAGCTCGAAAATAATATCCTTCCTGTAGCGGTGGACGACTCTTGAGGATTTCAAGAGGTGTCGTGTCCGGTCTTGTTTTAACCCTTTCACTTGCAAACGCGCATTTAGGTGCTATTTGGAGGAGCGGTCATTGAACCACTTGTGACGTCATCAATTTGAAATGTCAGTGGATTTTTGTGATGATCAGCTGATAGAGCTAGGATTGACCTTTCTTCAGAGCTGTTCATTTTGAATATCGGTTGCATTTTGACAGAGCTAATCAAAGAAAAACGCGATCCGTTTTGGGTGCCAAATCGGTGCTCAAACAGGGCAATACACCTGTAATTGATCACGGTCTCCTTTTCAGGGTTTTTCAACGATTTGGTCCAAACTTTTTCGGCCAGAAGGAAGGACGTAAAGAGTAGAAAGTAACGAAGATAAGAAATCCAAAAAAAAGGAAGGAAAAGGAGCAAGAAAAAAATCGCAAAGGTTCAGCAAAAAAAAAAAAACAAGTCCAAATTTTGGCTTATGCGCATGCACCAAAGTGAAATATTGTGCATTTTTACATGGAATCTCTGTTAAAATGTTCCTACAGTGTGAAAAAGTGCTTTTTAGCAAAGTTTAGGGGAATTCAGGATCTTGACACCTAAAATTCACAGTAGCTTATCACGTGGGAACTTTCCCGCGGATAACGAAAAACGCCTTGAAGCTCACTTAATACAAGTAAAAGACTCTAATAAAGGCGATGGCCTAATCTGGAGGCCCCTGCAATAAGAACTAAACTTACAATAACTCAGGTAAAGCAGACGATCCTAACACGATAGATAACAATGGCGACTAATTTCCGAAAGATCACTATGACTAAGGCATGCAGCAATTAACTAAGCGAAATAAAAACGAGAAACTAAACTTCTAATTTTGATCGAGCACTAAAGAAAGAAGTTTCCTATTAAACTTACATATCAGTCGTGCGCTTGCCTCTTGTGGCTAAATTATTGTCTTGATTCTTGTTTTCTTGATTCTTGCTAAATGTCCGATACGGATGCTCGGAAACAACTGACCGAAACTAAATGAATACGTGCTTTAAGAGTGAAAAATCAAACAAACGACTTAATTGTTCTTTATATCAAAAACAGGAAACATATGTGGTTAACCCTAGACTACAATAGACTGTACAGCGGTCGTTACACTTCCTTTCCATGGCAGCGTAAAATGCGAGTCTCAATTGAATGGCGATCCCGCCTACTTGTTGAACAAACTCTGCTATCTCTTTAATTACTTACCTGACTTGGTGCAGTTTTCTGTTTGGTCTCTGACGTTAAAAGAATTTCTCATTGTTCACTGATATCTGCTGAGTAGAAAATTCATAACATTTCCACTGAAGAAAGTAGAAAGTAAAAATACAAAAACAACAACTTGCACAAATTTAGAACAATTTTTTTTTTCCTCCCTGAATGGCAGTCGTAGTGTGTCAATCTTGATCCAGTTTTTCTTTGTTTGTGGCAAACCAGCGATCCAAAATTTCAACGCGACTGATTCGTTGTAGAAAACCCAATCTCATTCTTAGTCATGACGTAATAAAGGACTAATTGCGCCTTATAAGGCAGAGCGCGCACTTGCACGCTCAGCTGTGTCACGCAATCTCGAGGAGTTTGTATTCTGAAGTCAAATAAACAATTTTTTTAAAAAAATAAAGGGGCACTGATTTGCCCTAACTTTTTCCCGTAATTCATCTGATAATTCACTGCATTTGGCCTGGAACACAGACATTCCGTTTTCCCATCAGCGGCTCAAATTATAGATTTTATGCGCAAGAGCGTGCTCGCATGCAAGGGTATTTTGGGATAGGGCACTGCCCAAGATTTTCTTTCATTTTCTCTCAGTGATCTCCAGCTAGCGCTGTTTACGAATCGAAGTTGTCAAATTGTGGAAAAGTGCAGATATTTTTACGACAAGGTTAGTTCAGAAACTATTAGTTGTACTCTTCCTTTCCTCAGGAATATATTTCTTTGGAGTTTGATGACTGATTGATTTGTTTGCTGCGGTAAGATCACTTCCGCTTTCGAATTCATCAGTTGTGCATTTCACATTGAACGAAACTTTTGTCATTTCTAAGCGTTTTTGTCTTCTCTGCAGGGCCTAAGTTAAAACATTCAAAGCCAAGATGTGATTTTTCACCGATTAATTCTTACTTGAGGTACGTAAGCACTGTGGAAAACTTACGAAATTAGATTGAGTTGAACTTGAATTTTTCGAAACAGAACCCCCCAGCTCGTACCAAAATTATCTGTTTTCCCATCCGATATTTTGGTTAATTTAGGATTATTCAGCCTCTTGATAGTCTGTTGCTTTTGTTCAAGTCGTCCTTCCCATCGTCTGTACTTAGCTCACGGTATACAGCCGAGATTCCAGCCGCATTCATCGCATCTGTTCAATAACTTTCAAGCTTCGATTGTTAGTAATGGGAGGAAGGGCGGAATGCGGAACGACGGAACGGCGGAACGGGAAACGGCAGAACGAGATTTAAAAAACAAAAAAAAAACCAGTAAATATATCTCACAAAATAAAGGGCATGCATATATATTCTTTATCCTTCGAGGTCAATCTAGAGCCAGGTTGTCAAGTTCATTTTGAGTGAGGATTTTAAGGAGAAACGTGATCGACTGCCCTTCGGACTTGCTCGCCTCAATCAAGACAATGAAACGTACAAAGTCGAAGCAAGTCAAAAAAGTTGTTGACAAAAAAAAAGTAGAAGGGCCTGAAAAGTTACTTATTTCGTAAGAAAAAAAAGAACAGAAATGAAAAGCCCACAACAAGGGGTATTTTCAGTTGGTCACCCATCCAAGTACTAACCTTGTGCAACAGGGCTTAAATTCAGCAATCAGACGAAAACCAATGTTTCCTTGTGGTATAATAAACTAGGAATTCCTTTTTCTCTATTTGCATGACTCTTATAACCCTTTGTCTCATCTGACACTGATACCACAAGGAAAGCATTGGTTTTCGGACTATACCGAGGATTATGTGACACGTCCACCTGCAACGCAGGCTACCCCCAGCGCGCTTGTACCAAAATGATCTGTTTTCCCATCCAATTTTTTTATTAATTAAGGATTATTCAGCTTCTTGATAGCCTGTGTTTTTAGTTGTAGTCGTCCTTCCCATCGGGATTCCCATTGTCTGTACTTGGCTCACGGTATACAGCCGAGATTCCAGCCACAATTTTATCATATTAGGGAACAGGGGTCGGGGATGGGGGTATGGGAATGCGTATAGTGATGTCAATTTATGTTGTGTGCTCAGGGCTGTCATTCTTCTGTTTGTTCAATAACTTCCAAGCTTCAGGATTTTACAAATATATCAATATTGCAGTGTTTGGATGTTACCATTTCAATTAATCACTATTCTTACTGGGAGCCCTCATGCACAAACGCCCCTAATTGCATTGAGATCCCACTTTCTCATTCCCGCACTTCTATATATCCTCAAGGGAATCTGCTATGCGTATCATTTATTCAAGTGAAGTATATAAATAGTCCTGTTTTATCCTATTTATTCCTCCTTAAAACCAACGCCAGACATCACATTGTCACTTGGTTTACCCTGCCACCATCGCTGTGCCCTTTCTTGCTCTATTGTTTTTCGTCTTTGCTCATGGCTCAAGTTCCCATTAATGCCGAAAGTAGCGTGACTCCTGGTTTTGAAGCTTTTTTGGTGGTTGTGCAGACAGTTGACACGGGGGACAGAAGACAAACCGGTCGCTCAAATTGTGTAGGTGTCACACCTCTCTCTCGCTCCTGGGCTGCAGCTCGGCTGGGAAGGTGAATTATTTCTTTATTGTGGTTATCAGTTCCCAGTGTATTTTCCGTAGTTTCGCTTTCTAAATTAATTGCTTTGTATTTTGCTGGGCATAACTCGGTTTTGCGGCTCCTTGTGAGTTGTACTTGGTTTTTGTGCCCACGTGGTCACCATTTTTTATAGCCCTTCGCATCTGTTTTTTTAGGGTGTGGTAATTTAGTTTCGTGTCTGTGTGAGAATTTAGTTTCGCGTCTGTGTGACAATTCAGTGTGCATCTGTGTGACAGTTTAGTTTTGCATCTGTGTGACAATTCAGTTTCGCATCTGTCTGACAATTTAGTTTCGCGTCTGTGTGACAATTTAGTTTCGCGTCTGTGTGACAATTTAGTTTCGCGTCTGTGTGACAATTCAGTTTCGCGTCTGACTGTGACAATTTAGTTTCGTGTCTGTGTGACACTTTAGTTTCGCGTCTGTGTCAATTCAGTTTCGCGTCTGTGTGACAGTTTAGTTTCGCGTCTGTGTGACAATTCAATTTCGCATCTGTGTGACAATTCAGTTTCGCGTCTGTGTGACAATTTAATTTCGTGTCTGTGTGACAGTTAAGTTTGTGCGACAATTTAGTTTCACGCCTGTGTGACAATTTAGTTTCGCGTCTGTGTGACAGTTTAGTTTCTTATCTGTGTGACAGTTTAGTTTTGCGTCTGTGTGACAATTTAGTTTCGCGTCTGTGTGACAATTTAGTTTCGCGTCTGTGTGACAATTTAGTTTCGTGTCCGTGTGACAATTCATTTTCGCGTCTGTATGACAATTAATTCAGTTTCACGTCTGTGTGACAATTCAGTCTCGCATCTGTGTGACAATATTCAGTTTCGTGTCTGTGTGACAATTTAGTGTCGTGTCCGTCTGTGTGACACTTATTTAGTTTCGCGTCTGTGTCAATTCAGTTTCGCGTCTGTGTGACAGTTTAGTTTCGCGTCTGTGTGACAATTCAATTTCGCATCTGTGTGACAATTCAGTTTCGCATCGGTGTGACAATTTAATTTCGTGTCTGTGTGACAGTTTAGTTTGTGCGACAATTTAGTTTCACGCCTGTGTGACAATTTAGTTTCACGTCTGTGTGGCAGTTTAGTTTCTCATCTGTGTGACAGTTTAGTTTCGCGTCTGTGTGACAATTCAGTTTCGCGTCTGACTGTGACAATTTAGTTTCGTGTCTGTGTGACACTTAAGTTTCGCGTCTGTCTCAATTCAGTTTCGCGTCTGTGTGACAGTTTAGTTTCGCGTCTGTGTGACAATTCAATTTCACATCTGTGTGACAATTCAGTTTCGTGTCTGTGTGACAATTTAATTTCGTGTCTGTGTGACAGTTTAGTTTGTGCGACAATTTAGTTTCACGCCTGTGTGACAATTTAGTTTCGCGTCTGTGTGACAGTTTAGCTACTCATCTGTGTGACAGTTTAGTTTCACGTCTGTGTGACAATTTAGTTTCGCGGCTGTGTGACAATTTAGTTTCGTGTCCGTGTGACAATTGAGTTTCGCGTCTGTGTGACAATTAATTCAGTTTCACGTCTGTGTGACAATTCAGTTTCGCGTTTGTGTGACAATATTCAGTTTCGTGTCTGTGTGACAATTTAGTGTCGTGTCTGTGTGACACTTTAGTTTCGCGTCTTGTCAATTCAGTTTTGTGTCTGTGTGACACTTTAGTTTCGCGTCTGTGTGACAGTTAAGTTTCGGGTCTGTGTGACAATTTAGTTTTGCGTCTGTGTGACAATTTTGTTTCGCGTCTGTGTGACATTTTAGTTTCGCGTCTGTGTGACAATTTAGTTTTGGGTCTGCATTACAAATTAGTTTTGCGTCTGTGTGATGATTTAGTTTTACGTCTTTGATAATTTAGTTTCGCGTCTGTGTGACGAACAGGCCTTCAGTATTATGGCTTAGTTTTGTGTCTGTACGACAAATTAGTTTTGCGTCTGTGTGATAATTTAGTGTCGCGTCTGTGTGACTAACAGGCCTTCGGTATAACGGCTTAATTTTGTGTCTGTGTGACAAAATTAGCCTGTCTGTGTGACAAATAGCCTGTCTGTGTGTCAAATTAGTTTTGCGTCTGTGTGTCAAACAAGCCCTTGGACTGGTACAGCTTAGTTTCCTGTCTGTGTGACAATTATAGGCTGTCTGTGTGACAATAGCCAGCTGTCTGTGTGACAATTAGTTTCGTGTCTGTGTGACAAACAGGCCTCAGCTTAGTTTCGTGTCTGTGTGTCAAATAGCTATATAGCCTGTCTGTGTGACAATTTAGTTTTGCGTTTGTGTGACATGTTAGTTTCACGTCTGTGTGACAAACAGGCCTTCAATGTTACGGCTTAGTTTTGTGTCAGTGTGACAAATAGCCTGTATAACAATTTAGTTTCGCGTCTAAGTGTGTAATGAACAAATCTTCGGTGCTACGGCTTAGTTTAGTGTCTGTGTGCCTAATAGCCTGTCTGTGTGGCAATTAAATAAGTTTCATGTCTGTGTGACAATTTAGTTTCGCGTCTGTGTGACGTCTGTGTCAGACATAAGCTAACCGCTAGTATGCCTTCGAAGGGCCGGGGTTGTCTAATACCCTTAATTGCTCTGTCCCTGGACGGGGTATTTCGAGGCTGCTTCACGGTTGGCTTTTTCCCTTTTAGAACTGTCATTTCAGCAGAGGCCATTATTTTAATCATATTTTCATTGTAGGTGCTATGGTTTAAGTAGCCTGCTCATTGATATGTTTCTTCAGGATGAAGTATCGCTTTATACTACCAACTAATAGTGCTATTGGAAAGGGGAAAAGTCACGTGCCGCAGGCCTCATTCCACCCCTTCCATGGTTTGTAAGGGAGTCACGCTTGTAGTTTATATTGTTGTAATCAGTTTTCTCCCAGTCTTGCCTTTATTTTTTGCTCACCTTTTTGTCGTTTACTATTATTATACTAGAATTGATAAGAACTGTGAGCAAAGAACTCTTTTTGAGTGTTGGGGAGAGCTACGTATTTCTGCATGCGTTTGATAGTTTTGGGTTGTTATTGGTTTGCCATTTGGCTTCCGGGAAGTGGCCGTCATATATAGGGCTCCCCTCTTCCCATATCTTATCTCAACTCGGGGCGTTTGGGAGTGGGGGCTCCCGGTGAGAATTTATTACTATTGGGAGTCCTCATGCACAAACGCCCCTAATTGCGTTGAGATCCCACTTTCTCATTCCCGCACTTCTGTATATCCTCAAGGGAATCTGCTATGCATATTGTTTACGCGAGTGAAGTATAAATAGTCCTGTTTTATCCTGTTTATTCCTCTCTTCGTTAAAACAGATGCCAAACATCACATTGTCGCCCCAGTCCATCCTCCCCACAGCGATGGCTAGTCATTGTGCCTTAGCTCCCGCTCCTTTCCGCCTTCGCGTTCGCCTCTGATCTGCCCATATCTTATCTCAACTTGGGGCATTTGGGAATGGGCCCGGGGGCTCCTGGTGAGAATTTATTACTATTTTGAATATTGCTATTTCTTTTACAGCTTAATTAGTCCCTGAAGCTGCAGAATTCAAACTCGATCAGAATGTGATTTTTGACACATTTTGTCCAATTGCTGGTCTTAAGAAGTTGTAGTAAACAGTGCAATGACTTCAGCCAGGGTCACCTATATTGCAGCATGATTAAAAAATAAAACAATGAGAGTTTGTTCATGATCACACCAATCAGTTAATTTATTGAGCAACATGCATGAAGTTGCTTATAAATTATAATACAATTCTGAACAATCCAGCAACAAAAATATTTTTGAACCCAGCAAACTATATTATTAGGAACTGACTGGACCCAAGTAGCTATGGTGACAAATTGAATCATTTTGAAACCATCCCTGAACATTTCAAGAATCAAGTCATTTAACTATTGATCCTGAGTGACAAAAATAATTTGTACAATGGCCATTGATCGAACACATGAACTCTATAGGCACAAATTAAAATAATTTCAACTATAGTATTTAATTAAAAGAAATCTAAACTCAGTGCTCAATGGAAATCAATTCTTCATTGAGTAACAACCTTCTCTTCAATTGGTTTTGTTTGGGCTTCCAGACTTGAATGAGTTGTACTTTATGTGTGACATTTAATTTAAAAACTGTTAGTTCAGCATGGTATGGTATACATATATTAACACACTGATCAAAATGGATAAAAATTAAATTGGAAGTGCGCACTAAAATAAATATTGCCGAATGTTTCCAAACAAACTATTCTATTTATTTTACATTGCAAAAGATAATTTAAATTGTATAATTATATTGAAAATTGATAAAACTTATGGCTTCAAATTTTTAAATCTGCAGGGGGACATAATTTGGTTTTGTTCTACTTCTGCTCTGATTGGTGAACAAATGTTGGGAGGCCTTTACTATCTTAAATAAACAAGAAAGAAATTTCTACATGTTTGAGCCTGTCCTTGAATGAGTTAATGTGCAGCATTTCTGTAAGTTCAGCTCTGCATTGCAATTGGTGCACATATTTAATTTACAGACTGTGCAAATTGCCCAAATCAAATTGATAGTGCTCACTGTAATAATTACATCATTGCTTCTTGAAAATTGATGAAAATTCTGGCGTCAAATTAAGTCTTCAGTGGGGGACAAAAGTGTTGAGACACTCTGGATTTCCTGTCTGAGTAGCTTAATATCTTGGACAAATTTTGTCCTGCCCGTAGAGACCATACTATAGTGTGGCCAATAAGAGTGTGCACTCAGTTGGGGAAAAACTTCAGCTATAATAAATATTAATAAAAAAATAATTAAGACAGTTAATGTTATTATAATTTATTTTAAAAACATTTAATTTATGACATCTGCATGCTTAGTTTTTCATGTGTGTTGTAATCATCTGTACAGGTGCCAAGTTGTTGAACCTCATGAGGATCAGGATGTGATGAGTTATCATGTACGTGCAGTAATCTTTTAATAACAGGTACATATTGTGAATATAATGTTTAATAAATCTAATGAAATTATATTATTTTGTATTTTGTATCATTTTGGTGTTCTGCTGGTATTTCAATGTTCTATCAGGTGTTCATGGTTTTACTAAAACTCCATTTTCCCAAGAACTCAAACCCAAACAGTGATCAGTCAACTAACTGCTGGTTATTTTAACTTATCATATTGACCTTGAGTGTGGGGAGGCCAGGGGTGGGGGTGAAAATTGTAGCCAGAAATCCCGGGGGGGGGGGGGGGGACTCCGATATGAAGGGGTGTAAATTTCGGATTTTGGTCTCGCTTAGGGTGTTCTGGGCAAAATGTCATTCGCACATGAAGAAATAACAAAAAAAGAAAGAATTTTTTGATTCGTTTTCCTTCGAGTTTCTTTCATTTGCCCAGTTTACGTTTGGAATTTTAGGCTTCTGAAGCGTATTGATTTTAAAAGCACATGGTGACATCTGATATGCAGCGTGTGGCTGACTTACCATCGCGTTGTTGTTTATTTGTGTTAATTGTGTTCAGTTTATGACCTTTTACATGCAAAGATTTACTACAGTACTTCAGAAAATGCAAACAAGTATTTTTTGTTATTAGTTATAGTGATGGATAGCATAAAAAGCAATCTGAGTGTTAATTTTGTGGAAGGAATTCAGTAGTTTTCCGCTATCTCATGGCACCATGATTCGCAAATTATTATCCCCAATTACTGCTTTTCTGTACCAAGATAATACCACTGGTGGTTAAATAAATGTCCGTGACAGTTGTACAGAATGAAAACCTACCTTTCACCAGAGTGTTTTGAACTAGTGTTATATTTTGTAGAAAGAGTTCGTGTTTTTGCGAGTTGTTAAAATGACGCGCGGAGGTGAAGAAATTTTTTTCACCGTCTTCAAGTTTGGTTTGGGATCAATTCTTGGTTTGCATGTGACGTCAAAATATTTTAAACTCATTATTGTGAGGTCTTCTAATTTTTTTTCCTAAACTAGGTTGAAGATGACCTAGAAAAAAATCGTTTTGCAAGTTTTCAGTCTTGTAGTGTCTGTCGCTTTAAAATTCAGCATTTTGAATTTCCTAATTTTAACCTTGCGTGACACGGAGATAGTGTCCGTGACAAAGCTGTAATGGTTGAAAAAAGGTCTCCTCTTGTGGTTTTCAGCACTTAAAACATTTTAAAGTCTTAGGAGATGTGTTTATGCGCATATATAAGAGCTCACGAGCGAGGAGTAAGCGCTTTCATCGAAGAAGTGAATTTCAGATGATTTGGCGGCCGTGTTGGTGTACTAAAGTTGTACACCAACATGGCGTCTCCATACAAAGCTCTATAAATTTGCGTGGAACGTTTTGGCAAATAACTCAGAAACAGTGCATCACAGAGACCTGACACTTGGAGAAGTTTTTCCAGTGTAGGTCTGTTATAACATTTCATTTTCTTAGCTTCTTTCATTGAACGGTTTCTAATTTATTTTTTTATGGCGTGACAGTGCAAGCCAGCAATTTGTCAAGGTTGATAATTAACATTTCAAATCATGAATTGGTCTTTCACAGCGTGTCTAGTTGTAATAAAAGTTTACTTCAGAAAGGAATTATTTGTCTGAATTTAGTACGCATATGGTATATTTTTCCCACTCGCACGTTTGTGTTAAATGCCGTAAAAGAGCCAGGAATTTTTGGGGAGGTGGGTGTGCGCTAATAAAAGCCTTCTGGACTGTGAGTCAATGGGTTAATGCACCGCAAATCGTTTTCAATACTAACATTTCCCCAACGCATACTCCATACAAAATAGTCGAATCTCGAAGAGATCTTTGATTATTTGTCTGTATTCTAAACCAGCCTCTTTTAGGGGTCTGCATAAGCTTCGGCCACACCTAGATTGGTCTCTTTTAGGGGTAAAATTCAAAATTTCCGACGAGCATCCCCGTCCCTTCCATATGCCAGAGTAGTAATATCGGAGTCTGACTAAAACCATCTCGGGCGCACCCACATTATTTTTCCTCTTTCCTAAGGTATACACTAAGGATTTTCAACTTACCTCGCTCACAAAGCTCGCTCGGTAAGTTGAAAATCCTTAGTGTATACCTTAGGAAAGAGGAAAAATAATGTGGG
Organism: Meandrina meandrites; assembly: GCA_963693305.1. Taxonomy (NCBI): domain Eukaryota; kingdom Metazoa; phylum Cnidaria; class Anthozoa; order Scleractinia; family Meandrinidae; genus Meandrina; species Meandrina meandrites. Next base: position 27,278,547 of record OY855907.1, on the reverse strand, counting down.
AGCTGCTCGATAGTTTTAGTCAGACTCCGATATTACTACTTGGAAGAAAAGAACAAAAGGGCGGCCATTTAGAGGAACGCAACAGTCATGTAACAACAATTAATAAAAATTAAAAAATATTTTTCCCTATTATATACGATGGACAGCATAGACCTCAGATCATTGGAAGAAGAGCTTGCAAATCTTGATCCCGAAGATTTGCGGTTTTTATCAAAATTTATTGCAGAATATTCGCCCACAATTCAAAGAAAAATAAATACTCTGCTGGAAGAACCAATCCCAGAAGGTGTAAATAAAAAATTAAAAGCCCCGCTTAAACCAAAACCTTACAGTCCAATCCCACCACCGAGAAATAGGAACAAAAGACCTTATCTGAGACAATTTGACCCCATTCCACCGAACAAGGTGAAAACGGTGACAGATTACCAGAATTTCATTCTGAATTTTTACGAAGACAGGGAATACGCGGGGCTAGAAGAGACAAGCGGGAGACGTTACAAAAGGTGGCGTATCGTAGCGGGGCTAAATAAAGACCTCACACCAAGGTTCATGGAAAAGATAAGGGAGAACGTGGGAACATCATTTTACATGAGGCACGTCTATTCGTATATGTTAAAAAACATCGAAGACGGGACCACGCTTATTTACTACCAAAATAAAGGCTCCCCATGGATGAAAACTTACGCAGCCGCGGAGAATTGGATAAGGGAAATGGAGGCGGCGCGTCTAGAATCGGATAACATTGAAAGACCAGATACAAAGTGGGTTTTTGAGTCCCATTTAAGCGACGATGTAAAGGTTGTGCTAGACCGTCAACCATTGATGGGAACAGGACCCTTACCAGACTGGCTACGAAACCTTGCAAACGCGGGGAGAAAACAAGCAATGGTGGCGTTGGACACCTATCGGGATAACCTGTGTCTATGGCGTTGTATCGCTGTATATAAAGGAGCAAGACCGGATCGCAGCACAGAAGCAGCACGAGATCTTGCCAAGAGTTTCTACAAACTCAAGAATATGCCATCAACTTGGGAGAAAACTTCATTAGATGAATTGGAAAAGGTGGAAATCCATCTGAACAAGGGCAAGGTTTTAGCAGACTGGCTAGGAATAAGGGTTTACACGCCAGAGCTGGTAAACGCGGATGAAATCGAATTCGGTATAGAAACGAGCCCCAGAATAGTTTGGCACCTGATGAGAAACCCGCCAATACAAATCAAAAACATAATAACAATAGGGCTTTATGGAGATCACGCGTTCCTGATAAAAGACATCACGAAGTTGGCCAAATCGTATGAATGCAACCACTGTCACGCAAGATTCACAAAGGCATGCAATCTCCAACGTCACGCGGAAAGATGCGCCCAAGGCAAAACGGTAATAGACTGTCCGGGAGAAAAAGTCGAAGCGCCGCAGACAGCGTACCAGAAAGCGTTCTATCCAAAACACCAAGCCTCAAAAGAATCAATCCAGTGGCTGAGGTACGTGGAGAAGAACTGGAAAATCAAAATAGCGCACGCAATGTCAGGACAGGGAGGAGAACGCTGGATAGAGAAAAGGCCGGTAGACGGGTACAACGACGAGAAAAAAGTGGTTTTTCAGTATCATGGCTGTCGTTGGCACGGATGTCCAAAATGTTACCCAAATCGAGAACAAATAATCGAACACGGTGGCAAGACAGTAGAAGAGCTCTACCAAGCCACAAAAAGGCGCACAGCCCATCTGCGAAAGGTGGGATACAAAGTGATTGAATGTTGGTCATGTCAATGGCTCGTCCCAGGAGGAGCTGACAAACACGGTGAAGAGATACCAAAACCTCAAACAAAAAGTTATCCACACGCAATTCTGTACGATTTTGAGGCGTACGGAGATGGAAATCAACGAAAGGAGCCAACACAGAACCTGACGATTGAAAACAAACACATACCCATCTCAGTGAGCATCGGCGACACGCTGGAAACCGTCATTACACAAGATGGAAAAAAAGTGCCGAAAGTTACCCACATCTGCGAAAGAAACCCCAAAGTATTAGTTCAAAAGTTCATGCAAGAGCTGGGGAGAAGGGAGAAAAACATCAGGAAGCAGGTAAGAACAGAATATATGCCAGCGGATGTGAACCTGATCCCCAAAGACCAAAGAAAAAAGATAGAAGAATGGTGCGACCAGGTGCCCACACTGGGATTCAACTCCGGGTCATACGATCTCAATTTAATCAAAAACTACTTCGCGAAAGAGCTGGCGGACACGGCAAACAAAGTGAGAGTGGCGAAAAACGGGAGCAAAATAATGTTCTTACTCACGGACAGATTGCGTTTTCTGGACATAATAAACTACTTAGGCCCAGGAACAAGCTACGAAAGATGGGTAAAGGCGTACGACTGCAAGACAACAAAATCGTGGCTGCCATACGAATGGTTCGACAGCGTAGAAAAGCTGGATTACGAGGGCTTGCCAGAATATGAGCATTGGTACTCAAAGTTGAAAAAAGAGTATGTGCTGACGCGAGAACAATGGGAAGCCTGCAAACAGACGTTCAAAGAAAAAGGGATGAAAACGTTCAAAGACTGGCTGGAATACTATAACAATCTGGATGTGGCACCCGGGCTTGAAGCGCTGGAAAAAATGAAAGCGTTCTACATAGAAAAGGGGATAGACATACTGAAAGACGCGGTAAGCATACCAGGGGTGAGTTTGCACTATCTTTTAAAAGGCGCAATAGAGCGCAAAGCGGAACTCTACGCCCCACGTAAAGAAGCGTATGAGATGTTAAAAGGGGCGGTGGTAGGCGGACCAAGTCTGGTTTTCACAAGATACCATGAGGCGGGCAAAACGCGGATAAGGTCGCATCAATACCCAGACAGCAAACTGTGTGAAAACATCCAGGGGTACGATGCCAACGCGCTGTATCTATCAACCATGCTGAACTATATGCCCTGCGGGAAAGAAAAAGTGGTGCACTACACAGCATATTCAAGAGAGCATCAAACAAACACAGCAGACCATTTAACAGAACAGGTAGACGCGGAGCAAGAAGCGGCAGACTTCACGCAAAGATTGAAACAAAAAAGCTGGTTCGGATACGCGGAAGTGGACATAGAAATCCCAGAGCATCTGCAACAAAAGTTCGAAGAGATGTGTCCATTCTTTCACAAAAAAGTGGTACCGGCCAATGTGGTGCCAGAACACATGAAAAAATATCTGAAAGCAACGGGGAGAAAAGCGGTAGAAAGCAACAAAAAGCTGCTGGGGACATTGTCAGCGGAGAAGATATTGCTGTACGAGCCGCTACTGCAGTGGTACATAAACCACGGGGCAGAAATCAAAAGGGTGTATCGGACAATCGATTACAAACCGAAAAAGATCTTCGAATGGTTCGTGAAAGAAGTCACAGAAGCGCGGCGAACGGGGGATGTGGACAAAAGCAAAGCGCTGCTGGCGGACATATTCAAACTGCTGGGAAACAGCGGGTATGGGAAGCTGATAGAAGCGCTGGAGCGCCAAACAAATGTGATCTACACAAAGGATGAGAAAGTGGTAGACCGAGCATTGAGAAGCGCATTCTTTTCAGATCTGGATGAGATAGGGCAGGCGTATGAATTAGAAAGCCGGAAGCCGCGGATAACAATCAGAAGACCGTTTCAAATCGGAATCGCGGTATATCAGCTGGCAAAGTTGAGAATGTTGCAATTCTATTACGACTTCCTGGACAGGTACTTGGACAGGAAAGATTTCGAGCTGATCCAGATGGACACTGACAGCAACTACCTGGCGATCTCAGGAAAAAAGTTAGAAGACATCGTAAAGCCAGAGATGAAAGTGGAATTTGAAGAGCAAAAAAAGAATTGGCTGGCATGGGACAAGTGGAGCGGGAGAACGCCAGGACTGTTCAAAAAAGAATTCGAGGGGGAGCGGATGATAGCGCTGTGCTCAAAATGTTATTACACAGAACATCAAACAGACAATCAAGAGGTGAAGAAAAAGCTCAGCTCAAAGGGGATGTCGAAGAGGCAAAACGAAATAAACTGGAACCGTTTCAAGGCAGCGCTGGAAGGGAGCAAAGACATGGCAACAAACAGGGGATTCAGAATGCGAGACGGGAATATGGTGACATACGAGCAAGAAAAGCTGGGGTTGAGCGCGTATTACGACAAACGTTGGGTACTGCCTGACGGAATACATACAGAACCAATAGAGTATCATGAATAAGCGGGTACACCCTAGGTGACGTTAGTGGGAGGTAATTGTGTATTTGGCGGTACAACAAGCAGTTCTTCACGTACAAAACCACGCTTAGGACCACCGCGCAAATAGTAGAGAACGGGCTGATCAGGTTTGGTAAAAGAACGTTCAAGGTTAAAGACATCCAAGGACCAGATTGGATCAGTAGCTCTTTTTGTCCCGCCTTCAAGCTCACCAGGTTCGTACAAATATCGAACCAAAACTATGGAGGGAAGCTTTTTTTCGTTCAAACCAACGGGTCTCAAATATTTAGTTGATGGCTCTGCATAAACATGTTTTTTCTTGATTGCGGTAGAGGGTTTCATACCAATCAATCGAGTGACTTGGTTGTTCAGAGCAGAAACAACTTTGGGGAGCCTTTTTACCCACTCTGTGGATCGCAGTCCCTCAGGCGAACGCATTTCAACTGCGTACTGGTGGCCAAACAAACGCTCAGCCAAGGTACGATTGAAACGTTCAACGATCGCTTGGTCTCTATGAATTTCAGGGTGGCCACGTCTGATAGAAGTTTTGTGATTTTCCATTTCTTTTGTAACAGCGCCCATAAATTCACGCCCAGGATCAACCTGCAACAGTTGAGGCCATTTCAAAGGTCCACGTGTATAAATTGTCTTAAAAGCTTTGGCAACCTCATCAGAGTTTTTAGAAGTTAAAGGCTGAGCTTCTTTGAATCTGCTGGCAACATCAACAACAGTAAGCGCGTATTTATAAGTGCTACGCCCCACTTTGTCATGTGGCAGAAAAAGAAGATCTGCCTGATGCACTTTGTTGGGTGTAGGCACGTCGAATTTTAGACGAGGAATGTAGCGCGGTGCGGGGAGGTAGATCTGCCAGAGCGCTTGTTTGAACAACCATTCTTTGGCAACAACTTCAGGAACCTTTGCAGCGACCGCTAATTTTTTAATGGCAGAAATGCCTTTCCAGTAACCCTGCGGGCTGTAATAATGCCGCTCTAATTTTCTATCCATTTAAATAATTATGCGCGATCATATATACATGGCTGGAAAAATGAGTTTGGGTAACCCTCACGAACCCTACCTTGAACAGCTTATCGAAATGTTGGTGAAAAAGCAGCCAGCGAACCGTGAACAGCTAAAAGAAACGTTGATAAAACAGCAGGAAGCAAAAATAAAAGAAATCAAACCCGAAAAAGATCTTGACTTTTACTCAAGGGAACCCCCACTGCCGGATGAGCCCCGTGAAGAGATGAGACACCACCACAAATTATGGTATTTAATTGCGGTACTAAAAAAAGTCGGCATTTCTGTAGATCAGGTCGGTGACAATATGGGGCTGACCTTTTTGGGTAATATCATTCACCAATTTAAGCGGCATCAGCAACTGAGTTGCTACCCCGGGTCGTGTAACTACGTTTGTTTTTTATACAACTATTTTCAAAAGGTCGAATCAATCGATTGGCCGGCGAAAAATGCAATACTGCGAAAGCTCACGAAAAGATTGCCGAAGATGGTACAAACCGGAAATAAAGCCGAAAAAAGTTTCAACGAATGGTGGAGAGAAGAAATGTTAAAACAAATTATTTATTACAGGTATCAGGGTTCCCACCATTAAACAGAAGTTGTCTTTGATGTTCTGTTAACCTTTACCCCGCCGTCAGTGTGGTTTGAAAAACGCAGTTTTGTCTTTGCGGTAGTAAAGCTGTTGTACTTTTTGATAATATCTTGGTACTCACTGTCTGAGATTTTACCATCTTCAAGAGCGGTTGATATGAGAGAGTTTATTGAGCTCAGCGTAGCTTCAGCCAAAGTTTGTATTTTTTCGTGTTTTTTCGCTTTACGCAGGAAAAATTTGACGGTGACGATGGAGGAGGTTGACACCAATGAAAACAAGGTGGCAGTTGCGATTAAAGGGGCGCCAACAACAACGCCAACCGCAGAAAGCGAAGCGGCCAGCCCAGAGCCTGTAAGAATGGTAGCAACTCCACCTGTTAACGCACATACTGTTTGACATCGCGTGTGCCACCGTTTAAACTTGGCTGAGGTTTGGTAGTAATGCACCAACTGTTTTTCAAGATTTTTCTTTATCAATTCTATTTCATCCCGCCTAAATTTTGTTGCAGAATCCATTTCTTATATATGTGTTAAAAATATTTTAGTCGCAATATTGGTTATGCCATTTTCCATTTTTATATACAACCCGATTACACGGCCCAGTTGTATTTTTAGGGTGTGTCCAAAACTTTTTGCTGAACAGACCGGTTTTCGTGTTAAAGGCACCTTTTGCGATGTCACCACTCCAATACTTTTTAAACAAATCCTTATCACCACCTGTGACAGCCATGATTGCAGCAGCCACATCTTGAGCCGGTTGAAAGCCTGGAATTTTTTCACCGATCTTTTTATTGATCGTTTCACCGACACCCAAACCCACTTTTTGCTTCGAGCTGATTGCGTTGCGCGCCGCGGCATGACCCCATTGCCGTTTGTTTTTGGGAATAGCGTCAAGCGCCTTCACCATTTTTTTGTCGGCAGCATGTTTGCAACCTTTCTCATTTTTCTTGCCTGCACAGACGGCATAATCAACGTCATGCTGCATTGCAACTGCGTCCGTGGCGCCTGTGGGTTGCTGGTAAATCTTTAATATCTTTCCCGTCTTAGGGTCGTAAGAAAGCTGTTTTTCAAGAGGATTGTACGGCCCTGTATAGTTATGACCAGGAAGTGTCCACCCCCTTTTTGGCTTAGGCAGCTTACCAATAGCTTTATGAATGTCAAAAGCCCCACCACGTTGGTAAAGAGGGTTTGTTGGGTCATCTACTCGATTACCTGCATAAATTCTCATATCATAATTACCACCACTTTGTGTTTTATTTTTAGGTTTAACCCGACTGTCACTTATGAATCGTGTCTTGGTAATGCCACAACTTGCGCATTTTACTTTAAGCAGCCTTCTACCATTTTTTGTGGTAGTGTTTTTTTCGCTTCCCGGTACGTTGGGTGTGAAACGCTTTTCCTTCACGCAGTATACCTCCATCCTTCCTATATAATAAGCAAAAATCATTTCAACTTTGGGCTGCTGTGTGACACCCACCTTTCATCATATCTTTTGGTCTTAATCTGTTTGAGGCTTTAGTCAACAAATCCCCAGACAAAGCATCAATTGTGTAATTAACAGCTTTTCTCGCGATTGGTTTGGCTTTATTGGCTAACTTCTTCTGATACTCTGGTTGTCTCAGAAACTCGCTTGCAAAGTATCTTCCTTGTTTCACACCTTGCTTTGCTAAATAAGGAACACCGTACTCAAAGAAAGCTTCAGCTGCTGTATTTCCAACTGTATCAAAAACTCCACCTCCAAACATTCTTTTTTCAGCGCGTGCAAGTTCTTCTCTCTTCTTTTTGGGTAAACCCCTTCTGGTCCACTTAAATATTGGATCCAAAAGATTACCTCCTTCTTGAACATTTTCAGGTTTAATCCAACTGTCTTTTATGAATCTTGTCTTTGTAATGCCGCAGCTGGCGCATTTTACTTTAAGCAGTCTTCTGCCGTTTTTTGCGGTTGTAATTTTTTCACTTCCCACCACATTGGGTGTGAAGCGCTTTTCTTTCACACAGTAAACATCCATCCTATATAAATAAGCTAAATTCACTTTAACTAACGGTTCTTCCTAAAATACTTTACGTTGTCTGTAACCCCTTTCAAAGCTTGGCTTCCGAGTATTTTGGCCGCTGCAGCGAAACTGGGAGCAGGGGTCACAAAGTTCGAGGCAACATAAGCAATTTTATCAACAGTCGAAGGTCCCCTTCTTGACGATAACGCGCCGCCTTTTTTGTCTCCGTTCACTGGTAAGAACCTTGTCTTGGTAATGCCGCAGCTTGCGCATTTTACTTTAAGCAGCCTTCTACCATTTTTTGTGGTAGTGATTTTTTCACTTGCCGTCACATTGGGTGTGAAACGTTTTTCTTTCACACAGTACACCTTCATAATATATAAATAAGCAAATTTCACTGGGTGATACCCACTTATACATTATGTGTAAAATAATCCTTCACCACAGCCTCGTTGGCGCGTGTATTTTCTGAAAACATGCTCAAAATATCTCGAAACGACCGTCCTTTGTTACGCTCATTCAGGAAAAGCAAACAGTAATAGCCGCAGCGCACGCTGAATTCCTCCTGAAGCTGGTTGTCATTCCGAAGAAAGGTCTGTTTACCTTCAAGAATCAACTCTATTTCCCATTCTGCGGGTGGAGGTAAACCAAAAGAGTCAAAATATTCAGTTCCATCCCAACAGCATACCCAGTGGGTGCCTGGCCCTCCAAGATCATCCATGTTGATTATACAGGGGGAGTGGTTTTTCACGTGGATCTCGTCTCTCGCAAATATACCTTTGATGGGGATTTTCAAGTATTGGCACCATCGCTGCAAGTCATAATCAGTTAAGGGGACATCAACGAAGGCGGGCTTTTTTTTGGTCACCCCAAGAACCTATAAATGGTGGTGGGCGCATATATGGTGGAGGGTTGATGCGCATTCCCTTTCCACCTGTTGGGGGTTTTACCCGCATGCCTGATCCTGTTTTCTTTTTGATAGCGTTATCCACTTTGATAGCGTTGCGCACACGTCTGATTTGTGTCTTGCTCATGTCTATGTCCACGCCCGTTTTGTTTTTGATAGCGCGCTCTATTTTTTTGATCTGCCGGGTGGTCAAGTGCAAAGTGTCGCTACCGCCGGTTATAGCCTCGTTTTTAAATCTGAGTGTAACTGCTTCTCCTCGCCCAAAAGCTCGCGCGAGGTTTACCTTCTGCCCATCTGAAAGTGAAATCTTGTGCGGATAGTAAGTCGTCATCTCTTATATTTCATACAAAATTATTTCACTTTCATTTGCTACAAAGTTGCTACACATTAACTTTGTTATGCTAAATAAATTCTGAGTCATTAACCCATCACCAGCTCATTACCCACCTGCCTGAGAGCAAATTCGGACTCGTACAAAATTCCTGCATAAATGGTGTAGTCCGCGTTGGCCGCCTCGTTGAGCCTGTAGTGAAAAACCATCTGCTTCGGGTCGTTGGTCATGTTATCCTTGTTCTCACGTAGGTCGAAATAAAGTACTGGGTATAAATCCTTGAAGTTGTTGGGCTGAAGCTGAACACCGGTGTTGTAGTCGTTTTTGCGGTACCGGTAGTTCATCAAGTCATTAAGAATGCGCAGTTTGAAGTTTTCGTCGTAGTCCAGCTCTGGATAGTACTGTGAAGAGCCGTATTGTAGTCGGCAGGTCGCTAACTTTGCTGAATTATCTTCATCAATGTCAAAGGTGTCAAAGAAGTAGGGGTTTTGAGTCAAGGCGTCCTTCTTCCCTGACTGTTGTATGAAAATGAAAACATGTTTGGCATCCTTTATACCAGGATTTATCTGCCACGAACCAAAAGCGTCACGCCGGCTACTGCTGGGCTGGATCATTTCATTCAGGTACGTCCATTTCTGAGGTTTCAAAAAGTTTTCGTTTGCGAGCTTTTGTCCTTCGCTGGTAAAACGTAGCAATGGAACCCACAGCTCGAAGTTTCTCACCACTATCCTGCGATTGGTGCCATCATTTTGCCAAATCAGCTCTGCATCCGATTGTAACTCAATTTCAAACTCCATCTGCATTGGGGGGAGAAGCTTGTCACCCAACTCTTCGAAAAATGAGTACCTGTTAAGCGGTATAAGGGTTTCAACCGTAAGACCAGCATGGGCAAGCAAACCCCTTTCTCTGATTCCAAGGTTAGTGGCAGCGGCGGCCGTTACATTGCTTTTCGTTGTATCCAAATACCAAAACTGGTTTTTCGCTGCGCTCCTTGCATAGTCATCTGAAAAATCCAACAAGTTTTTGATAAATATGAGCTTGTGAATGTTGTCTACGTTGTACATGTTTTTGCCTGCTGATTTCACCACAAGTTTGTTTATCAGTGAAAATGAACCGTTAATGGGTGCTGACCTAGCATCTGCTGCAACTTGCGCACCATCCGCGGTTGCCTCGAAAGTGAAATCAGCCCGGAAGTAGGCGTTATACCAGTCATACCAGTTGTCTCGGTCGGTGAGTGTGAATTTATAGTTTGTCTTTACCTGGTGCTGATTGTTTCCTGGGATAGTGATCGGTTTGTCTAACATGATACGAACATACTCTGTTTTTTCCAAATGCCTGTGGCTTCTGAACATCTTGCGGCCTATATATCTTTTTAAAAAATTATTTTAATTTTCTGCTATCAATTGGTTTACTTTCATCCTTGCAGCCCGACCCGCGTTTAAAATCTGGTTTAACTTTTTCCGTGAATCCCCGCTCAACTGAGTTGCTACCCCAGGGTTTAGCATCTTCTTCAGTTTTTGTTTCGACTCTGTACTAAGTTTCTGTGATGGGGTCTTTTTACCCTTAGGTTTAACAGTTGGAGTCTTTTTACTCTTTGGTTTTACACTTGGAGTCTTTTTACCCTGGGGGTGTGGGGTTACCCCACTTCGCAAAACCGCTTGTATCTTGTCAGCCGCTTTTTCTTCTGCTTTTTCTGCAGCTTTTTTAAGCATTTGCTTTGAGGCTTTATTTACAGCCTTCTCCAACGTCTGACGGGTGACTTGCTTTTTGAACCGCTTTCCTATATTCATCAGGGTGTCTCTAACAACCCCCGTACCTTTGTGTCTGTATCTATATGTTCCGTTTGGCGCGTCATAATATCTCGCCCACTCGCTCGGATGATTCATTATTATACTTAGGTGTAAATTATTTATGTGTAAATTATTTTCAGATGCGCTTAGGTGTTTCTTCTTCAATGATGATACTTAAAGCCACGTCTTGGTCATTCAGATCTATAATGTTGTTGCGCCCGTCCGTGATTTTGATATTTATCGCATTGATTCTATTTTTGTTCACCGGGTGCCACAGGAGGCGGCGGGGCTCTTTTGAAAAGGGGTAGCTGACGGAGAGTTCAGCGGTTGAAAAAGAAAACATAACGTCACCCCCGATGTTGTCCACAGCCCTTGTAATGAGGTCACAATGGATGTAGATCCAGTCGACGCCTCTTGTTATATTTGGCACGCGGTCGCTCCTATTGTTTGCTCCGTCTATTGTTTTCTTGTCAAAACCCAGCAACGCAGCAAATTCACCTCCACTTAGATCAAGCTCGTAGCCGTCCTGCAACAAAATGACTGCCCGATACGTTGTGCTGTGAAAATACAGCTGGACAATAAACTTGGATTTTTCATCCTTGGGATCCACTCTTCCGATTAGTCCCTGAATGGTGGTGTTGAGGTCTGTGTAATCATACATTCCATCTGGAATTGTCACGGTTTTCCAGTTCTCTGTTTTTTTTCGCCATTTGAGCTTGTTGTTGTTGTACAGTTTCGCGATGTTGTACCACGAATATGACATGGATACCAGCTCATTTAACGCCGCCTTGTACCTTTTGTAGGGGTCCAGAGCGATTGGTGGGTCAAAGTTAATTGTGAAGTCATGTGGTTTGTTTTTGGTGTCGTTTTGATTGGCCAGCTGCGAGTCGAGCAACAGGTTGTAATGGAAATGGGTTGACATGTTGCTTATATAATATCACTCAAATTTATGTGTTGTCATGTTGCTTATATAATTGTGCCCAAAATTTTGTGGGCTTCTTTTTGTGTTATTTCCTTTTGTTTTACCAACAGCCCTAACATCTGCCGCACCTGTTTTTTCAGCTTCAGTGATGTGTTGCCCGCCTGTATAGACGCCAAGCTTAAGTGTAGCCTGTCAACCAAAGCGTTTGGATCAACACTTCCGCTTCCTTCCATTTCTCTTTCAAGTTCATCATCATCAGGTGGGGGGTTCATCCAATCGGAGAAAACCCCGCTGTGGGGTAACCTACTGGGTTGTTTTCTCCTTTCAAGAATTTCATCTCTTGCCTTTTTTATGTCTGCCAATGAGTAGTTGTAAAATTTTGATGCTTTGCTTTTTACCCTATAGTCAGGATTGTTTTTATTTTTTGTTAACATGCTGTTCAGTGTCTGCAGGTCAGTTGACTCTGATCCCTTGATAACCAGTTCTTGTGGTGACCCCCATTTACTTGGTTTTTCCCCTGAGCTTGCCCCACTTTCTTCCAGTTCTTCCATTAATTCTGTTTCTTCCTCTTCAGCTAAAGGTGGCAATGGTGTTGATGAAGGTGATGGTGGTGGTGATGTTGTTGGTGATGGTGTTGGTGATGGTGGTGGTGATGTTGTTGGTGATGGTAGTGGTGTTTCCGCATCCGGATTAAAATCTCCGTCGAAGGGGTTGTTTAAATCAAACTCATCCATACCATAATCTGGGATTTCTTCTTTCGGCTCAGCAGCTGAGTTGCTATCCCCTACTTGGAGTTTGTCAAGCCGCGATGTGATAGGTTTGAACAAATCCTCACCTGATAGCTGGCCAAACCCTTTATTGATTTTGGTATTTTTAATTACCGCGAGGATTTTGTCGTTCTGCTGCTCAACTTCAGCCTTTTCGCTAGCAAGTTTTTGCCACTTCTTCATGGACATATTTTTGCCGTATATATAACAGAAAAAAATGAAAATTCCCAATTACGACCCCAGTTTGACTACAAAAAGTAATTACAAGCAAGGCCACCCTTGTATGCCAGCAGATACCTTTCGGATGCTTATTTGCGGGCCAAGCAACTCTGGTAAGACAAATATTCTCATGCATATGCTTTACAGGCTGTTGGTCTACGACAAAATTTACCTTTGCGCTAAGAACCTGCATCAAGACAAGTACCAATATATGCTTGATGATTTCGACACAAGAGTCAATCCTGTGGCTGACTATAATGTTATTGAAGCCGCCAACGATGTTATTCCTTTGGAAACGCTGTCCACTGACAATCAAAAGATTGTAATTTTCGATGACATGGTTTGTGAAAGCAACCAAAACGACATTATCGATTATTTTATCAACGGTCGCCACCGCAATTGCAGCGTCATTTATCTTTCTCAAAGCTATTTCAAGGTCCCCAAAAACATCCGTGATAATTGTAGCCACTTTTGTGTTTTCGGCTTTCTTCCGCGAGAAAATAACCGTATTGCTGATGAATTGGGTATCGACAGAGAGCTGCTTGAAAAGGCGACCGACGCCAAATATTCTTTTTTATACCATGACAAACCAAAAAAACAAACTCTAAAAAATTTTGATGAAAATATATAGAAGAAGAATGGGGTTTCTTAACGGTGCTACGGGTGCAACTCAAACACATGAAGAGTCTACTTCAATCCGAGGGGAAACCGGTCCTGCTGGTCCTGCTGGTCCAACTGGCGCAACTGGAGCGCGTGGTCCTAAAGGTGAAAAAGGTGATAAGGGTAATACTGGTCCACAAGGTCTTAAAGGGGATAAAGGCGATGTTGGAGAAAAAGGATTAAAAGGCGAAAGAGGTCCACAAGGGCGAACCGGACCTGCCGGACCTGCTGGAGCTACTGGGCCAACCGGACCAACTGGAGCTACAGGACCTGCGGGACCAACTGGAGCAACTGGACCTGCGGGTTCGAGAGGCGCTATTGGACCAAAAGGTGCAAAAGGTGATAAGGGTGATAAAGCAGATTTGTCACTCGCCGCTATTTCTGGAGATATTCTCATGAAAAATCATGGAATAAAGCAGCTTGCGAATCCTGTCGGCGATCAAGATGCTGTAAATCTCACTTCAATGAAAAAATATGTGGGCTCAAATTCTATTACAACTGGGCACACCAATAAAAAGAATGTTTTTGCTTATGTAAATCAAGATGATTTGACGGCTGTCAACAATGTTACTTCTGTTACGTTGCAAGGTTTTACATCCAACCTTCACGCTGTCAATAAAAGAGCTTTCACTTTTAATCTTGTAAGAACTGGTGTCAATTCTTTCAACTCACGTTTGAAGCTGAATAAAAAACCCCTGGCCGAAGGAGAGTACACTATATGTGTCGAGTTCTTTATCCCGAAAGTTGATACCGATTGGTTTATAAGTGCTTCAACCCCTAACCCGGTTGATACTCTTAATTACCATACCAAGCACTTCAACAGTCACAGCCCGAAATATTCCCGCACCATTATTCATACACACAAATACAAAGACAACGATAACACTATCTTTCTTGATATTTCAAATTCCGGTTATGACGGCTCTTCACCACTTGAAAAGGCTGCTTTGATTATTTACGGTGTAAAAGGATATCAAACAGATGTAGATGGAATTGTTTACGATAATGTTTTCGTTCTCGATTCCGTCGGCGATTTTACTCTACAAACCAATCTGGATATGAACGGTTTTGATATAAAAAATTATGATCCCTTAGGTTACAAAATAGACAACGACACAATCAAGTTAGAAAAAGATTTAGACCTAAACGGTTATGCGTTAAAGAATTTCCGACCTAGAATAGTAATAACTGGAGAATGGAAATCCGATGAAAATAAAATAGGTAATAAAACTTTTGTTAAATTCGGTAATGACATTCGTGTAATGGCGCCATTTCCTTGCTTAGTTGAGGGTGTCGCAGCTTTAATTATTGAAAATAAGGGTGCCTCTCGAACTTATGAAAGAATAGGATTTGCTTTTAGAATACTTGGCAGTTTTTTAACCCACGCTCCTTTTAAAAGCGTACGTAATGCTAATGGTTTAAAATATCAATATGCGGAGCTTCATGGTCCTGGTGATGGACCAAAATTTGATCCGGGAAACTATTTAGCGCTTAATTTATCTCATCCCGACCACCCAGAAACAAACCTATCTAATACAAAACATGTATTAGTAAGTTTAATTTTAATAGACGATTATTCTTTTAGGCAGTAAGTTTGCCGACCACACGTGCGCTGTCAATCAATTCTCATTCCGCGGTTTTACATTCCTTTGGGCTAAAATTCAGCGTAGCCAAAAAGAATTTTCAGAACAAAAGAAAACCAATTAAATCTATTGTTCTTTCGTTCTGCTTTGCTTATTTAAGATAAAAGACCTGTCAACTTAATATTAGACGTTAGTAAGATTATGTAAATACGCAAAGTTCAAGAACTTTCTAAAATTTACATAATTACATATACACTTAAATGCTTGTCCTTTTCCACGCGATTTGCTTTATTTTATCCGAACTTTCTACTCCCGTTTGGCAGAACGAAGTCAGACAGATAACTTATCAAGTCGCGCAAGCGATGGAAGAAGCGGAAAAAAAGTAAACTGTCTCGCTTGGTAAGTTAACTTCACTCAATATTGGGTCTGTGTAATATGAATATTGATCCAGACTTTCTGAGAAATATCAGCCTACGGTTCCGCACCAACTATCGTAGAAAGATGTTTTGAAACACTCGTCGTAATCATCTTCATCGTAAATGGGGTAGCCGAGATAGTGTCTTACTCTATTTCTGCGGCACAGTTTACAAAGATAATTTCGCATGCAAGCGCCACATTTATAGCAAAACAAAACCTTCACGATTTGTTGATTGCGATCACAGAATGGTGCTTCTTTTATTGCCGCATTCACTTCGCCCCAGCCAAGCATTTTACGCTGCCAGAGTTTTATTTTAATATACTCCTTTAAGATTTGTTCTCGAAGTTCAGCCGGAAGTGATTTTATTAATTCTAATGTGTCTGCCATGTTTATACACTTGTGGTGCGTTTCTCTAATTGCAGCGCACCGTCTTCGAAGAAAACTTTATCTATGAAGTTGGTTAGGTTTTTACGGTCCAGCGCGCCGTCTTCGAAGAAAACTTTATCTATGAAGCTGATTTGTTTTTTACTGCCTTTTGAGGCTTTGTTCCGCAGGTATTCTTCCCACTCTTCCTTCGTGGCAGGGATACACTGATTCAGGGTTTTCTGGATTCTCCACCCTTTGTAGACCACGTGTGTATCTTCTTGATACTTTTCTATCTCTTCTCCCAACTTTTTCGCTATTCCCGCTATCCCCTCTTTCAACTTTTTATTGAATACCTTTTTTTGCTCGGGGTTCAGATTTTGCGCTGCTGCGGTTATCTCCGCCATTTGCTTTCAACTTTTATTAATTAGCTTTTCCTCTAAAAGCGCAAACTTTTCTTTAATATGTACTCCACCTGGGCCTCGCTAAACTCGTTCGCCATTATTCTGTCACATAGCTGAGAAGTTATGATTGGCGTTTCGTAAACTGGTTCTCCTGGTCCCGTCAAATCGAACTCCTCCGTATCTGTTAATTCGTATATTACTTCTTCTACCTCTTCTTCTTGCTGTGTGATTAGCGTGTTCTTTAAATCTTGTGGGCTCGTTTTTTTCATTGCTGTGAGCAGCTCTTCTGAAATATGTATTGGTGGATCTATAATTTGCCCTTTCTCCGGTTCTGCGATAAATAATGTATGTTGGGTATTCAACCTGCCTTTAGGGGTTTTGGTTTTTTTTCGACTTTGGTTGAGAATTCCTTTTCTTCCTCGTCCCATTTGTTTTACATGACTGTTGCGTTCCTCTAAATGGCCGCCCTTTTGTTCTTTTCTTCCAAGTAGTAATATCGGAGTCTGACTAAAACTATCGAGCAGCTCCCACATTATTTTTCCTCTTTCCTAAGGTATACACTAAGGATTTTCAACTTACCGAGCGAGCTTTGTGAGCGAGGTAAGTTGAAAATCCTTAGTGTATACCTTAGGAAAGAGGAAAAATAATGTGGGTGCGCCCGAGATGGTTTTAGTCAGACTCCGATATTACTACTGCCAGAAATATTCTTGCCAAAATTAATCTCTTTGGTATATTGTAAATTAAGCTTTAATTAAAGTTTACATTATAGTTGAGAAGGATTTTATTTTATGCTCCCTTATTGGATTGGAGAAGCAAGTATTAAACAATATGGTGATTTAATTATGCACCTGCCAATGTTAAGCCCCTGGGCAGACCCAGCGGATTTTGGCATTTTCTGGAAGCCAAAGTCAAATTCCCCACCCCTGGGCAACTAGTGAATGTCAAATTTGCCATATATCCACTTAAATTTCTAACCCAGCAGACAATTAATTTTACATGTCAAAATCCCTACCCTGGGAGAGCTTCATGATGTCAAATTCCAGTGGGTAGCCCCCCCCCCCCCCCCCCACCCTGGGGCTTAACATTGACAGGTGCATTATGCTGCTGTAATTTATTTGCTATCTGATACAACTGTAAGTTTGAGTGTGCCTGGAATAAATCCTGTTCTTCACAATTATTACAAAATTATTCTAATGCAATGACATGTAAATTATTTTCTCCAGCCCTTGATTTCTTCAAAAAATTTTTTAGAAATGGCTACTACTCACGTAAAACCTGCCTCGAATTGCAATTTTCTACACTCTTACAAAGATTCACAAACCAAACCCAGTTGAAAGACCAATCATTTCGGGCTGTGAAGGCCCTACAGAACGAATATCATCTTTTCTAGATTATCTCCTTCAGCCTATAGCCAAAGTACAAAAATCGTATATCTTAAAGATACAACAGATTTCATCAACTTCGTAGAAAATACAAAGGTCGAAAAAATTGCAGTCCTAGTCTCTATTGATGTGACAAGCTTATATACCAGGATTCCGCAGGAGGAAGGAATTATAGCCACGTATGCATTGCATACGAAACATTCCACAAAAACAGTCCTCCCATACCAACTCACTACATCAGAGAAATGCTTGACCTCATCCTGAAGGAAAACTCTTTCGAATTCAATAGGAAACACTACTTACAGACTCATGGCACTGCTTTGGGGACACGAGTTGTGGTAGCATTTGCCAATATTTTCATAAGCGTAATAGAGACAGAAATCATTCTCCATAGGCAGGTTTCTTTTACAGGTCACAGGTGACTTGCTTGCAGTTAGCTCTTATTGCAGCTTGCTTGCGGTTAGCTTTCTCTCTGAGTTTGCTTGCGGTTAGCTTTCACTCTGAGTTTGCTTGCGGTTAGCATGTATTTGTTGGTTAGGGCAACTGTTACATGTGACCTGTGAACATGACCTGTGACCTGTGACCTGTAAAAAAACCCTGCTGATTCTCCATAGCTCTAACAAAACCACTAGTCTGGAAAAGATATATTGATGATATATTTCCCCTATGGAATATAGACAAAAGAGACATAGGATTGTTCTTAGAACTAGCTAATAATTACCATCCGATAATAAAATTTATGGCTGAGATTTCAGACACAGAGATAACTTTTCTGGATACATATGTTTACAAGGGCGAAAGATTCAAGAGAGAATCTATCCTTGACGTGCGCACCTCCTCCTCCTCCTCCTCACCTCCTGCCACCCTCCAGGAGTCTGGAAGGGCTTCATTAAAGGCGAAGCCTTAAGACTTCTCAGAACTAATTCTTCAGAGAGAACTTTTGAAGAAAACATTAGACAATTCAAACGAAGATTGCAAGCGAGGGGTTATCCAGATAACCTTTCGGAGAGGATTCTGTCAGGAGTTAAATTTAGCGAAAGAATGTCGGCTCTACAAAATAAACAAAAGACGCACAACAGAATTCTACCTTTCGTAAAATAATATCGCCCTTCTGTGCCTAGTCTTAAGAACATTTTAATGAAAAAGTGGCACCTACCTAATAGAGAATCAACCGGTGCTCAAAGAAATATTCAAAGACCCTCCCATCCTTTCGTACAGAAAAGGGAGGTCGTAATTAAAAGATATACTCGTTAGCTAGAGCAAAAATCTGAAGGTCGCCAATAACACATATCGACCAATGGGAGTCGTGTTTGGCCTGTCTTTTTATTTCACATCAGCTCGATGTTTAGGTTTTGCCTCCCTTGTTCGTTGTGTTACGTTCACCACGATTCAAATGAAGATTTCAAATCTCACACACGCAAGTGTGTTGACTGTTTTGCGGCTTAGTCCAGGCTATACCGTGGTTTCGAAGAGGGGCCCTGTTCCCCAGCCAGTACATCGCAAACAAGATTTTTCTCTATTTTAGGCACAAAATATCTCTCACAGGCAATCTTAATATTTTGTATCATCATCTATTCATATTCGTCAAAGGGCACAAACTCCCGAGGCCCAATTCTCGTGTACATTTGGGCCTTCGCCAAAACTTCTGCCGACAAACGATGAACCGTCAACTCCTCTCCCTTTAGACGGCGTCGATGGTCTTTAGCGGGGTGTAGTGTATCAGGAGGAGCAACGCGACGGCTAAAATAAACAACTGCTCGATGGGGGCCATGTGCTCAACTCGCTGGGTTTAATCCCATAATGCAACTCAATACAAATATACGTCACGCATATATTACGCATACATTACATCTTTTCCCCCCTTAGTTCAGAAACACAGTCCCTTCAAAAAAACGCAACTGATTGTTTCATAAATGCAAACATCAACTGATTGTTCCATAATGTCTCAATGTCCTTAGAAATCACAGACTTGTTAACAAATTGAAATCTTAACAATGTTCACACAGTCAAGTAATCCTTGAGATACTCTGGAGCTCTCCTGGAACACTGAGACATCCTAGACTGTACGTACCAGTGCTGGTATTGGTGGTTCTGCCTGAGGCCCTGGAATAGGAATCTCTCGCTCTCTGCAAACTTCCTCACAAGATGCACTCTCCTCCCCCACTTTCACTTTGGAAAGTACACGGTTTTGCTCAGCAGGCATGGTTGATTCAGGCAAATCATCATCCTCAATATCAATAGTGGGCACACCATGTCGTTTAAGGAGGTGATCCACATGTCAACGAGCCACCACCCCATCTTCGTACTTGACTGTATATGATAGTGGCCCAGTTCTACTTTCAATGTGTGCATTCTTCCACTTCAAACCAGGGTTAAAATTCTTTACTAGTAAGCTGTCTCCCTCAGCAAACTGTCGCTCTTTTCTTGTGTTGTCATGCTGTCCCTTCTGTGACAGTTGTTGGGTCTCTACGCGTTGCCTTACATCTTGTCGAATGAGATCCAGGCGGGTTCGCAGACGGCGGTTGAACAGAAGTTCAGCCGGTGTCACTCCAGTAGTGGTCTGAGGTGTCGATCTATAGGCTAACAAGAACCTGCTAAGTTTGGTGTGCACGGTACCTCCAGATTCGTCCATTTTCTTCATCCCTTCTTTGAATATGCGGACAGACCGCTCTGCCAGGCCATTAGAAGAAGGATGCCGAGGAGCTGTTTTCACATGTAATATGCCATTCCTAGCCATGAAGTCACCAAATTCTTCACTTGTATATCCAGAGCCATTGTCCGAGACCACCATTTCAGGTAATCCGTGAGTGGCGAAAGCCTGTCGGAGTTTCTCTATAGTAGCTGTCGCACTGGTACTGGATGTTGGGTATACCTCGATCCACTTGCTGTATGCATCTACCACAATAAGAAACAACTGTCCCTTAAATGGCCCTGCATGGTCGATGTGTCTGCGGGACCAGGGCTTTTCAGGCTATTCCCAAGGATGGAGGGGTCCAGCAGCAGGTGCAGCGCTATGCAACTGACTTACTTCACATGACTTAACCATTTCCTCGATATCTGTGTCTAACCCTGGCCACCATAGGTAGCTGCGTGCCAGATTCTTCATTCTCACCATTCCCGGGTGAGTAGCATGCAGGTCCTGCAAAAGCTGTCGCTGACCCTGAGCTGGAACAACCACACAGTTCCCCCACAAGATACATCCATTGTGTGTGCTTAATTCATCTCTTCTTACAAAGAATGGCTGGAAACGTTTATCGGGCCATTTATCGCCCCAGCCCTGCTGAACTCTTCTAAGGACCTGTTGTAGCACTGGGTCTGAGGCTGTCCACTCTGTGATGTGATCTGCACACACCAGGGCTCAAAATAACGGCCGGTTAACGGACAATGTCCGGCCAAAATGACGATTTGTCCGGACAAAATTTTGGTTCGGCGGTCATTTTGACCGGTCACGTACACGGCCTTCAAATAAAAAACACAAAAAAATTTATTCGCAGTATTTCTTGAAATTTTACAGTAAAATCATAAAATATCATAGCAGCTTCCAGTCACAAATTTGTAGAATACAGATGAGACGGTCACGCTCTGCAGATTTGTTAGCGGTTTGCTTAAATAAAACAGGAAACATCCACGTCTGTAAATACGCTAAACAGAGAACAATGAACATCGCATCAATTAACGTCTGCTATTAACACGTTTGAATTGTCAGGCGGGCCGAGAAAAATAGCACTCGTTAGTGGATTTGAAAAACTATATGCACCTATAGAAAGTACGAGTTCGTAGCGTGTTTTTCACCAGCAAGATCATGAGAAAATAATAATATCATTAAACGCTTTGAAATTTTTTAAGTTCAGTTCCAAGCACATTGTATTTCGAAGTTTTGACAACTTCCTGACCGTGTTTATCGCTAATTAGTTAAGTAAAAGATGCTTTGTTCGTAGATTTCCAGCAGACCTCAAAAAGCAACAAAAGACATGTTAAACTTCCGGCACACCCTTACTGAAAGGCCTGGTTGCTAAGCGTTGTGGACGAATGTGAAATCTTTTCTCGACGGTTACAGTCGACTCTCTCTATTAAAGACGGACACCGTCGGGACCGGCTCCAATTGTCCGTCTTAGAGTGGTGTCCATCTTACAGGGCGTTTGGTTACAGTAAGAAGACTGAAAAATGGCAGGAACGGGACCAACACCATGTGTCCGTTTTAAGGAGGTGTCCGTCTTATAAGGTTCCGTTAAGAGAGAGTTGACTGTATTTTGTTAATCCCCTAGCTTGAAATGGGATATTGGTATCGCATGATACAGGAAAGATATCTAAAAGTCGAGAACGTAAATTCTTTTTACTGGACACAGTTGACATGAAGCCATTGGCGTTTCCTTTCTTCCTACATGCCGAGCGAAGGCACAGTTATCTCACTTGTAGCATGGGCATATGTCCTATTAGAAATCCTATTAATCTTGGTTGTACAGTGCTTACAACCAAGATCGCCTCCACCCGTAAGTCGTTAACTAATGTAAAACTGAGCATTTTGTTTTATTTAGAGTAGAACGCAGAAGAAATGGAAATTCAAAAAGCGAACATAATAAAATGACACTTTTAGCGATCAAAACATTTAAGCTTAATGCCTGATACTCTTTAACAACGAGTGTTTTAGCTTATGAGGCGAAATGTTTTGCAGAATAGGCTATTGCTTCAGAGTTAACACTCAATATTTTGACCGGTCAAAAACGAGACATGACCGAGCAAAAATTGATTTGGCCGGTCAACATGACCGGTCAGTATTCAAAAATTATTTTGAGCCCTGCACACTGACATACCTTCCAGCCGCTCCATCAACAGTATAGTTTCACCAGGTATGGGTACCTTCACTACTGTGTCGGCCAAAGGTAAACGACTCAGGCCATCAGCATTGCCATGTTTAGATCCCTCTCGGTACGTGAGGTCGTAGTCATAGCCTGCCAGAAGTAACGCCCACCTTTGAATTCTTGGTGATGCCATTGAGGGAACAGCTTTGTCTGCCTTAAACAGACCCAAAAGTGGCTTGTGGTCAGTAAAAATCTTGAACTTCTGTCCATACAGATACTGATGAAACTTCTTGATTCCAAACATCACAGCAGCTCCCTCCTTATCCAGTTGAGCATAGTTTCGTTCTGCTGGTGATAGAGTCCTTGATGCACACGAAATAGGCCTTTCCTCCCCATTGATAATGTTAGAGAGCACTGCTCCCAGTCCGTATGGTGAGGCATCACAGGACAACACAAGTTCCTTGCTTGAGTCATAATGGACTAACAAATCTGATGAGCTTAACATGTTCTTAGCCTGAGTAAAAGCTTCCACCTGTCTTTTACCCCAAGTCCATTTGCAGTCTTTGGCCAGGAGTTCATGCAAGGGGGCCAAGACAGTGGCCAGATTTGGCGAATAACAAGCATAGTAGTTTAACATTCCCAGAAAGGCTTGAAGTTCCTTGATATTTGTAGGTGCAGGTGCCTCGTGGATCGCTCTTACTTTGCTTTCTACGGGTTGAATGCCATCGCTGTTGATGCGATGCCCCAAATAAATCACCTCATTTCGTAGAAAGACACACTTCTTCAGCTTTAGGCGCACGCCTGCCTTAGTTAATCGTGCCAACTTGTGGTATTCCTTGAAGGAGGCTTTCAATGGTGCGTTGAAAAATTCCTGGGGCCGAAGAAATGCCGTACGGGAGACGATTGTATCTGAAGAGACCCTTGTGGATGTTGATGGTTGTAAAACCTTTAGACTCCTCATCTAACTCCAGCTGTTGGTACGCTTGGCTTAAATCCAGCTTTGTGAATTCTTTGCCCTCCCCTAAGGTTGCATACTGATCTTCAATCTTGGGAATGGGGTAGTTGTCTAACTTGGCTGCTTGATTGATCGTTTGCTTGTAATCCCCACAAATTCTGATGGTACCATCCTCTTTGACAATGGGGACAATGGGTGTGGCCCATTCGGAGAATTAAACTGGTTCTATTGTCCCTTCTTTGACAAGTCGATCCAATTCCAGTTCAATTTTCTCACGCAGGGCATAAGCTACAGGCCGAGCCTTAAGGTATCGTGGTTTCTCAGAAGGATCAATGTAGATTTTCGCCTTCACTCCCTCGACTTTTCCCAGACCCTCTTGGAAAACGGAGGAATGTGTCTCTAAAATTTCATTCAAGTCTTTATCCATGGTAGTTAAATTGAAAATCTCACTCCAATTTAATGTCAGATGTGAAAGCCAGTTGCGCCCCATAAGGCATGGACCCTCTCCACTGATAATCATAGCTGGTAGAACACTCTTTGACCCATTGTACTCGACTTCTAGCTCGCATTCCCCCACTACAGGTATGACTTCCCCTGTATAGGTACGCAGTACCGTATTCACAGCGTTAAGTTTCAACACACTTTCCTGCTGGGACAACTGGTGAAATGTTTTCTCATTGATAACAGTTGTAGATGCCCCAGTGTCAATTTCCATATTCACTTTCCTGCCATTAACTATCACTGTTACTTTGTACGGGTTATGGCCACCACTTGAACTAACACAAAACAACTGGCCATAAACATCTCTCTAACAACCTCGTCTAACTGGTGCAAGTTACCTGACCTCTGTTGACCCGGGTGCCTACTTTGATCACTTCTGTTCGGTTGAAATCCTTGCCTCTCACCTCTGGACTGACTTCTGGTGCGATTTGGACATCTGTCAGCAATATGGCCTTTTGTTTGCAATAGTAACAGTTCAGTTCCTTAAACCTACATGTTTGTGCACTATGATTCCCTCCACACCTAAAACACAGAGCTTTGTTTGGTGTGCGTCGATCGTCCGTCCATTTCTTTCCAGCTTTTGCTCCATCGGCTTGCATAGTGACCTGATTTACCGCCTCTGACAACTTCGCCTCCTGCAGCACAGCCACATTCTGGGTAGTGATTTCCATTGATGTTGCAATTTCGAAAGCCTTCTGAAATGTTAATTCCTTTTCCACCAGAAGGCGTCGTTGTATTTTCTCATCCTTAATTCCACAAACAATTCTGTCCCGTAGCATAGTCTCTAGGGTATCATTGTAGCCACAATGTTCAGCCAAATTCCTAAGCGCCGCCACAAAATCTGCCACTGATTCTCCTTCGTTGCGAAAACGGTTGTTGAACTTAAACCTTTGTACAATTTCCGACGGTTTCGGAGCCGAATGATCCTGTATCAGCTTAACCAGGTCTTGATACGACTTTTCTCCCGGTTTAACAGGTGCCAAAAGGTCACACATTAATTTATACACTTTGCTTCCACATACGCTTAACAGTATCGCTCGCCTTTTCGCCTTGTCGCCTGCGCTCTCATCGCCGATACCGTTTGCCTCAAAATAATGCTCCCACGTTTCCGCCGTCTCTTCGAATGCCTCCACTCGGCCAAAGAAAGTCGTCATCACGTTTCCTCGTCGCCAAATGTAGTGTATCAGGAGGAGCAACGCGACGGCTAAAATAAACAACTGCTCGATGGCGGCCATGTGCTCAACTCGCTGGGTTTAATCCCATGATGCAACTCAATACAAATATACGTCACGCAAATATTACCCATACATTACACAGGGTCTTTTCTGGTCCGCTTTACCTTAACGTTTTCGTTTAACTTTTTCCACGCGTCTGCCATGATTGCTCGAACATGTGACAGCCAAGCACTATCTTGCAATGCATGCTGGTAGTGGCAGCTCTCAGCTGGGTAGAATATTGATTTTGATTCCATTTCATTTCACTTTGGTTTCGTTTCATTTTTATTTGTATTTCAATTGATTTTACTTTAATTTTTTTTAGATTTTAAAATAAAATAATTACAAATCAAAATGAAAAAAAAAAATGTCAAAACTAAAACAAAAAACCCTTCAAAACCCCGGAATTTTCGATTGGCAGTTCTCGGCCACCATTCATAAACCTCCCAATCACTCGAAACAAAAGTCATTTCCCTTACCTTTGCTAATCACTCATCATCAGTCGAACACTGCAATTTCAGGAATTCCTAATTTCTTTTTCTTGATTAATCAATTTTTGTTTCTCTCAAAAGTGGAGTTTTGAGAAGTCTCAGATTGCATTGTATTTAAATTGTATGTATAGAGGAAAAACCAGAAGCTGGAAGCTCAAAGTCATGGTCTCATGCATTTGAGGGTTGCAGGTCCTGGTACTTAATTTCAAAAGCGTCCTTAGAATTTCTTTTTCTAAGATTGTTGCAAAGATGGCTGTGTTTTCAGTACTCATTGTGTGGCTTGGTGTCTCTTAAAGTGTAGCCTAACCACAGTGATTGTTGCTCTAGTGTTATGTGATGTACATGTAGCTACAGTGTATAATTATAACAAGGGCTTTCAACATCAGACTCAAGGAGCAATTATTGTTCCTTAAGGTGGCTCGAAGGGGTTTAGATATTCCCGTCTTTGGTATTCTATTGCGGCTACATTAATAACGTTGAGGTTAAACTTTTAATACAACTTTGTAAAGGTTTTACCAATGGACAAATTTCAGTTGCTATGACGTCAAAATTTGTTGCCATGGCAACGTCGTATGAGGTCAAAGATACCTTATTTTATACCGTTTGAGGCTAATAACTTAAAAACTAGACGGTGAAAGTTTTTGTTTTTCATATATGTTTGCCTACTGGGCAAAACAAACAATCTAACAATGTTTAAAAAAATTCTGTAGGTAGGGTTCAGAGCCACCTTAAATTAGTGAAAAAATGACGTAGCTTCGAATCCTAACTACAGATTTTTTTTAAAAATTTGCAAAAATTTTTCTTTTGTCAGTTGGATAAGAATATATCAAAAACAAGAACTTTCACTGAGTAGTTTTTGAGTTATTAGCCTCAAAAGGTCCAAAAAAGGGTATCTTTGACCTCATATGAAGTTGCCATGGCGACGATTTTTGACGTCAAAATGACGTCAATTTGTTCATTGGTAAACCTTGTACAAGTTTGTACTAAAAGATTTTCCTAAAAATTATTGTTATAGCTTTGATGGAACACCTAAAACGGACATGTCTAATTCTGACTAAACTGTTATGAGCCACCTTAAGTCTGATGTTGAACGCCTTAGCCAATTCATGATCAACAAGATAGTCCCAATCCTACGGATACACACAACATACATTAATGAGACTGGCCTCAAATTGAACACTGAAAGCACCCTCATCAGTACAAAGGAGGACAACAATCTTAAGTTAGAAGAATGAAGAAGGCTTCACTTGACAAACGTCCCACAATCCCTCCAAAAGCTAGTGTATGGCTTATTCCAGTGTTCTCCATAAGCATCGATGACCGACGAAAATCGCTGTCAAGTAGTCCTGGGTGTGCCGGCTACACTTGAGACAAATAACATTTTTTCAAGATAAAAATGTAAATGTAAAACAATCTTAAAGTTTTATAGGTTTTCGTAACCTTTCAATTACCTCTTTAAGCTGAAAACAATCTAAATTGGGCTGAAAATGCCAAAACAAAATTATGCAAGAATCGCATGAATGCTGTGAACAAGCTAGCGAACGAGTGTTGGAACAAGCAAACTACTCTTCGCTCGTTAATGGCCAGGGGCTTGTATTTCATGTAATATTACATGATGTGTATAGTGTTTCATTGCTCAGTGCTACCCATACAAAATTTTCTCCATCTACTTCAAATTTTAGAGAGAACCTAATGTTATTCTTCTACTCACCCCAGTCTTGGATATTAAGGTGATTCCACTGAAAAAAAAGGAGTAATCAAAATTTTCTAAGACTTTGTCCAGATCATAATTATGTTATGAGCATTGCAAAAATGCAATAAAAAATAGGGGTCACCGTGCTCGTTTTTGTGCAACCTGGATGGCTATTATTGCCAACGAGTCAGGCCTTCTGGAAGACCAGAAGGCCTGACGAGGCGGCAGATTATAGAGCCGTGAGAAGATTTGTATGTGCGGAAAAAATCTCACAAACGCTCCAAAATGTAGAAATGTAAGTAATGTAATGTAATGTAATGTAATGTAATGTAATGTAATGTAATGTAATGTAATGTAATGTAATGTAATGTAATGTAAGGTAGATCGTGACGACACAATGTCTGATGTTTTTAGCCAATCTGTTGAGCAGAAACTGTTCAGCACGTGCACAATTTGTCATAGTTGTGGCCAATCAGCGCGCTACTTATTTGTTCAGCACGTGCACGATGCATGATTCATGGCGTCCATACGTGATCCACAAACTCACATGTGTGAGAAGCTAAACAACGGCCTGCTTTTAGCCATGCATGGCGGGTGCCAAGAATCGCCTGCGTAAGGCCTAGACTGTAACCAGAGGCTCTTCCGAAAAGGTTTATTCAAGAAAATCTGCCCAGAATCAATGGAGAAACAAAGAAGATGACCTCGGATACAGGCAAAGTGAAAACTGCTCACGTTTGTTGCAGTATTGAGCTGAGTGACACTGAATCGCTGCAGAATTATTTCCCTTCGCATTGCCAGTAGATTCTTCCAGTACCAAGTAAGCTTTATTGAGATTATTTGAAATTTTTATTTCGATGAAAAGTGCGTTCTTTCGGACTGAAAAAAGATCGAACTGAAAGCATTCAGAATCTGTACGTGACCGCTTATCGAAACAATCTCCGCAGGAATTCCAAACCGCGGTATGGAAATCGCCACGAAATGTTCATTGCTCTAGTTCTACATCTTGTATTTTAAGAGCACTAAGTACTGTATATATATACTCTGTATATGTGCTTCTAAAAGCAAATAAAAAGGAAATTTATTTTATGGAGTTGTTTCAAATGACGACCAATGACGCGTATGGCGACAGGAGCTTGTAATTGTAATTGTAGCTCGCGCCCCACGACGCGAGGTCATAATTTCAAAATAAAGTATTTCTTAGCTGGATGACCTCGAAAGTAAACATTTTATACCTGTTTCTACCGGTATATTTTATTGTAGGCCGCGAATGCCCTAAATCTTTTTGATTTTCGAACGATTTTCTTCATTGCCAGAATCAAAACAATAACAAACACTCGCAGTCGACAGAGAGTCTTTAATATTAAATTTAGTAATCAATTAGTCTTGTGAAGCGGTTAGGGGGTTGGGTAAAATGCAGCCTTTATTTGTGTTACTATATATGAAGTAAACAAAGGCTATATATTTTCCGAGTTTCAGTGGCTCACAGCCACTTTGATTTAAGGTCTATTGGACTTAAAAACAGCTGACACCTTTCCAAAATAGCGGCATAGAACTGCAATGGCTTGCAACCCTCAAATTACATGGATTTCACAAGGTTTCTCACTACTTTAGTATCATTTTAGAACTCCTTCATTAGGCCTTCACCAAATCGCATCAGTTTAGTCCACAAACATTCCGCAACGAATACATGCAATGTACATTGATCACACCCACATCATAAAGTGTACTTTTAGTCAAACATTTACAATAAATTTATTATCCTCACAACCCTTCTCTCTTGTTGTACTCGTTGGCACTTCTACCGATAGGTACCACTAGTGGTAAATATATGACCCATGAGGTTTATATTAGGAATCCTAGTAATCCGAAAAGAGAACTATCATTTCTAGAAAAAATCATTTCTTGCATTAAAATATCGAAGCAGTTATACAAAGTAGTCTTAAATCTTACATAACAAACTATTTTAATTGAACTGGAATTAAGATTATAAAAGAAATTAGAGATTTTGCTGCGTGCGCACGTAAGCCGCACTACCAAAATACGTGCTTTTTGAAGCATTCAAATAAAAATCTCAAAATAGAATAATCAACTTTTCTTTAAATCGCGATATATTGTAGTCAACCATATGTCACTTAGGTTAATGCATTAAAAAATGGGGGTCACCGTGCTCGTTTAGAAGAAAATAACCATTTATTTCCCTGCTAAGCTTAATCTGAAGGAAATGCCGTAATGTTGTGTGCGCGAGCGTTCGTGCGCGCGCTAAATGACGCGAAAAATCGTGCGCAGCAAGGATGCGCAATGCAATTCAGTGGAATCACCTTAACTAAATGTGATATGCCCATTCCCCAAGAGAATAGTACATACCCGGCCTGGGGTACAATTCACCCTAAGGAGAAACTTGAACCCTCAGGGTTATGGCATACCTGCAGGGAATAATTTTTTATGACACCCTATTTATTGTAGGGTATGGTATTACACTTATGGGTGGGGATGGTAACTGTACCTGTTAAATATGTACAGTATGTGGGAATATATATATATATATATATATATATATATATATATATATATATATATATATATATATATGTCAGGGAATACCCTGGGGTATGATATACCTTGAGGTATTAGTTGTGCGGTGTGGTTGTGACAGTCTTAAAATTTGTGGGTGGGGATGATATGTCTTATATATATAATATTTATGAAGGATAGGCTAGATAAGGTAAGGATATATGCAAAGGATAGGCTAGGCTATGGGGTATGAGTTATCCTGAAGTGGAATATATCAGTTGTTAGGGTTTTATGTGGCTCTAAGAATGACAAAGTTTTCGGCTATGAAAGGTGCCCACATACTGAGGTGCTATTAGTAGAGGTTCTACTGTATAACAAACAGCTTTAAGTTGATAAGACTGAAACCCAATGTGATATACATTTTATATTTTTAGAATCTCAAATGAGTCAAGCTGCGTTCGCTTATTTTAAAATCCAAGTCAGCACGATATCAGGAAAGTTTCTGCAACAGGATTTATGTACACTTAAAACCAGTGATTTCCCATCATGATTATTTGTTTAGAAAAAGATTTAAAATTCAGATGTTGTCAAAACATACCTCTGGGATAGTCAGCTTGTCTCCTTCGCAGCCGTTGTTTGGGCTCGGGAACGTTGGGAACAACGGCTGCGAAGGAGACTAGCAGTCAGGATGCTCTACAGGAATAAGAACACATACAGCTATACTAGTGAGTTCAGAAGTGCAAAAGGAATATTAGCCAATAGGAACAAGCCAAGCCAAGTCAATCAGCACGTCAAAATTTTTAGCACCACTATATGATTATTTTTCTACACGTGCCATAGCTGACCATTTTTAGGGAGCATTGCAATCTAAATTATGTTGCATCTTTAAAGTACTCTGTATGAAGAACAGAGTTGTTGCAATTTGATCAGACCATATGTTGTCATAAATTTGGGGCGGGAGAATGAATTTTTTTATTTTATAGTACATGCATCGCACCTCAACTCATGAAATTTATCAAATCTTTAATGTCATCAGATGCAGAAAGGAACAGTAAAGAACTGATAATTTGGCTTACTGAAACAATGGTAATTAAGGTATCTATTAGAGATAAGCTTTGTATGGAGAATGAAATGATATTACAGAATAATCAATACGGAACTAACATGACAATCTTAAATAAGCAGACTTTTACTATTAATTAGAAAGGACCAATCTTGCTGAAACAGCAATCATTGTACGACATTGTGAATAACACAGTTAAGCAGAAGAAGTGACTTCACCTTATGTTATTGCTAGTCAATCAAAAGTAGAATCATCTTATTATAATTGGGTTACTTATGTTCATCATTGAATCTAAAAAGGAAACAAGATATCTTCTCCCTACACTTAGGTACAGTTGGAGGACTAGATCTTTCTACATTGGGTTGAGATGGCAGCTGCTGCACCTTCACCCCTGGCCAGCTCTGTAGAGAAAACAAACGGAGCGAAGCTCAGCAGACTTCTTATTGATGGTGGAACAACGGTTCTAAGGAATGTTTTTGATAGATATCATCCTCCTGCAAACCTGGCTGCTGATCTCAATGCGAACTATCGAACTCTGAACAATCTTCTAAGGAGAAGAGTCTTACGTACAGCTCAGTGGGACCAACTGTTCCCACCTGGTGGAGCCACACCAGACTCTAAAACATTTGACATCACTCTTCTATTCCTCCTTGTGACCAACATTTGTCGACTATCCCCTCCCCTCTCGGGCTGGCACACTAAGCCAACCCCAAGTGACACCTCCCTTGAGGCAAACCTTGCTCGCATTAAGTATTTCCGCAATGAGTTGTATGGTCATGTGACTACCACTGATGTTGATACACTTACTATTAATGCTCTGTGGTGGGAAATTAGTGCTGTTCTAGTTGCTCTTGGTTTGGATCAGGCAGATATTGATAGATTGAAGGCAGAGCATTGTGGGGAGGAAGATTATCTTGACGTGTTACTTGAATGGGCTGGTAGTGAAGAGGATATCAAGTCACAGCTGAAGGAACTGCGTCAGTGTCAGACCAAAACGCAGCAAGATGTTTGCAAAGTGCTTGAGACCCAGCTAGAAGATCGCAAAACCCTTGAGGACAGCAAGGCAAAACTGGATGAAGTACATCAGACGCAAACCAGCATACAAGGAAATGTCGAGAGAGTACATCAGACCCAGCTGGAAGATCGCAAAACCCTTGTGGATAGCAAGGCAAAACTGGATGAAGTACATCAGACGCAAACCAGCATACGAAGAACTGTTAAAAGATTTTGTCAGACCCAACTAGAAGATCATAAAACACTGAGTGAAGTACATCAGACCGAAAGAAACATACAAGGAAATGTTAAAAGAGTACGTCTGACCCAACTAGAAGATCATGAAACACTTCAGGATAACAAGTCAATGCTGCAAGAAGTAGGTCAGACCGTCGAGGGTGTGGTGAAGACCCAGGAAGAGCATTTCGAAACTCTGCAAGCGGTAAAGCAAACCGTTGATAGCTTAAAATATGGAAGAGATAAAGACAGGGAAACAGAAGTCCTACGGAACCTTGCTAAGTCGGAGTTCAAAGGAGACATTGAGTATCACGTGGGACGATTTCAAGAAGGCACACGTGAGTGGGTGTTCAACAAAGTTCAAAACTGGTTAGATGACAGAAACTCTCGAAACCGCGTGATGGTGATCAGTGCAGATGCTGGAATGGGAAAATCTGTGATTTCTGCCGTCATTTGCAAAAGATTGCAAGAAGCTGGCAGACTGTCAGGGAGCCACTTTTGTCAGTATAATAACGCACGTTACCGAAATCCTCAGTTGATGCTTCAGTCCTTGGCCTGCCACTTGTGCCATGCCTTGCCAGAGTACAAACAAGCTCTTGTGAAACAGCTGTCAAGAAACCTGGGAAAAGATCTCAACAACATGGGTGTGGAGGAGCTGTTTGCACTGCTGTTTAAAGAACCTTTGAGTACTGTAGCTGACCCTGGAAGAAACATGCTCATGGTGATAGATGGCCTTGATGAAAGTGAGTACCAAGAATGGAATGAGCTGCTTGATGTAATTGCTAACCACTTTTGCAAGCTTCCATGTTGGATTCGACTTCTATGTACGACCCGACCAGATATGAACATTGCAGAGGCATTAAAAGAGTTGAAGCCGTTTCAGCTGAAACCAAATGAAGAGGAGAATATGCAAGATATCAAGCTGTTCCTTGAAAAGAAGATGCAGTATCTAATGAGACAAGACAGTAACGAGGCTATTGTGGAAAAGCTTGTAGAGAAGTCTGAAGGACTCATGCTGTACGCGTACTTTCTTGTTTCATTTGTTGAAGAAAATATATCAGTTCTGGACCAAGAGAATCTTGATGGCAGCTTACCATTAGCAATTTCTTCAGTCTACTGTTCTTATTTCAAACGACTAGAGAATGAACTTATGAAGGAGCTTGGCGTTAATGAAGAGAATTTTCTGAATTTGCTTTGTGCTGTTACTGCGTCAAGGGAGCCATTGCCGATTGAATTCGTTTCTAAAGTTTTAGTACGTAGTGCTAGCTCACCCGTTCCAAGGCGTAAGGTACTAAAAGCTATTGGCAGTGTGTCCTCTCTTCTTCCCGCTCACAATGGCTGTCTACGCGTCATTCACAAGTCTGTTAAAGACTGGTTGACAGACACATCGTGTTATGGAGAGCATGACTTTATCATGGACGAGAAAGAAGGTCATCGCATTCTTGCAAGCCTCTGTTCTGATGAACTTGATAATCTGAAACAGAAAGGTGTACATGACACAGCGTTTAGCTCCACTGTGAAGTACGCGCTACGTCATGGTGTACGACACATGTCGGAGTTAGACGAAGATATGAGATCGCGAAGCCTGGAGGAATGTGTACAAACATACGTGACAGACTTAGAGCTTTTGTATGCACGTCTTTGTGTAAGCGATTCAATAGCAGCTGAAGATATCTTATGGCTTCAAAGGGAGGAATTTTCTCATTTGCTGTCTGAACATAGCAGAGATTTGTTAAACACCTTAACTTTCCTGCTAAGAAAGCACTTCAACACAATTACAATGCATCCTCGTGTATTTTTGCAAACCGTGCTGAATAAGGGAGGAACAGGACTATCTTCTGAGGCATCGTACCTGTTACAGAACAAATATCCTGAAATACCATATATGGAATTGGTACACAAGCAGATGCAGCAGGGATCTTTTCTGGCCCGATTTCAATGTTCGTCTCAAGTGGCTTGTTTGGATGTTTCGCCGCAGTTAGAATACATGGTGTGTGAATGTAGAGACGGAAAGATTCAGCTGTGGTCTCTCCCTACTGGCAAGCTGGTATGGAAACGTCGTGTTATGGAAAAGAAAAATTACTTCAAAAGGAAAAGTGCACTGAGAATAACAAAATTGTCATACTGTTCACCTGTCTGGTCATTATACCGCTCAGTAGTTTTTCATCCCACAAAGAATGTTGTCTTACCAGGAGTCCTTAGCCATGCCTATACTTTTGACGGAGATCTAAAACCACTTCTTCCTGAAAGCAAGTGCAGATTCACGGTTTGCTCAATTTCAGGAGACAAGACCACGATGCTAACTGATTGCCCTGAGGATGCTAAGTGTATTATTATGTGGAGTCTAAAGAATGGTTCAGAAATAACTCGTACCACAAGAAATGAAGATGTTTTATCGTTTGCGTGGTCACGAGATGGAAAGCTGCTGGCAATTTCTCATTCCACGGGCTCCATTTCTATTGATGATGCAACGGATGGTTTTAGAACACTATTAGAAATTGTTATTCCAACCGGTTGTGGAATGATAAGGTTCTCACCTGACTGTCGATCTCTCTTTTGCAGGCGTCAAGGAGATCGTATGCGTTTGCATATCAATATGGCGGAACCCCCCAGTATTACGTTACTTAACTGTAAATCTTATTTGCCCTGGGAATTTGAATCGCATAGCGAGGCTGGATATTTGTTAGGAGACCCTATTTCGTCTCGTGATGAGGCATTTGATTTTGTGTTAAATGACCAAACGGTATTGACGGGAAGTCCTCGATATAGTTTCATAGACATGTTGAATATCAGTAAACTAAGTACAACTGGCAGAAAGGCTACACTTACTAAAATCAGTGACATCGTATTTTCTGTGAGTGGCGATACTGTTTATGTGGTCGATGATGCGGGCGGGTCAACAGTGAGGGCCTGGGATGCCTCAAGTATGAAGCTCATAGCTCAGAAAAGCAGCCAAACTGACATCCTCAATCTTGTAGCTGTGAAGCAAGGTGTTTTATTAACATCAGGAAGTGGTCCTCCTGAGCTGTGGAATTATGAGTTGTCTACGTGCGTCCGAGGTTGCCGGGACAGCATATTCGGAATCACAAAGATAATCCCCATATCAGAAGAACGAGTTGCATGTGAGGCAGAGAACCAAGTGATCATCCTGGATACCACTAGCGGACAAACTTTGTCAACATTCCGAAAAAGTCATAATGAATGTTTGGTTACGTGTAACAGTATATTTCAGCTGTTAACCTCCAGGCCCCACTCACTTGAGTTGTCGGATGGTAAAACTACACTCTGGAGAAAAAACAGTCCTGTGGTCTCTCCACGTGGGATGTTTTCTCTTTCCGACCAGTTTGTCGTAATTTGTTCAATGGCAGCTAGGCTTCACCTCCCAAGAGTGTACGTCCTTGATGCAATTTCAGGAGAAACACTACACATTTTATGCAAAGGCTCTAAGCCTCTTGACTGTAAATTTGTCAGTGATGAGGAATGTGTTATCAGCTCCGTGGCTGCCTCAGGAGATTATTGTCTTCAACTGTTTAACGTCAAGTCTGGTGACCTGCTGAGTGTAATCGATCTGGAAAGAAAAGTGCATTGCTTAGCAGCCTGTCCTCGTAAGCGTCTCCTCGCCATTGAACAGTATGACTCTAAACATGGCTTCGAACTTATCCAGGTGCAGTTTCCACAAGATAAAGACCTCAGGAAGAGCAAAAGGTAAGTTACTGACGAACAAAGGAGAAATTAACAAGTCAAGGTCATAATAGTTAAAAGTTATAATATTCTCAAAATGTTATTCAGAGTAACAGTTCATTGCGAACTATTGGGAGAAATACAACGTTTTACAAGCTGTACTTTAATTTGATACGTGACATTACCCAGACTAATTATGATTTATTGCAAGTTCGTGTGGCTGAAAACCAAAACATCCTTAACGGAATAGAAGAATAAAAGGTTCGCATTTTCAGTCTACACTGTTTCAATTTGTTCCTAGCACATGATGCATTGATCTTGAGGGAAATAAACAAATCTGCTACATTTTTCCATGATTTACACTCAAGTGAAACCACTGGCCGGTAGGCAAATTGTTTCACTGCAAAGGTTTGGTCATTTTATGGCGTCATTCCTATGGTCTATTAGCCAAGCCTAAAAGCGGTGCTCTCGAATTGGTTTTTAGCGACGTTTAATACTTAGAGCGTTTTTATTTGCAACATACGGATATTTTATAATTCAGGTTAGTCTAATAAAAGCTTTTATGTCTGAACTGTCATATTTTTCAATCTATGGCGTCTTTAAAATCAATTTAAAAAAAAATTAAAATTATTTAAAATAATTTTAAAAAAATACTAATAATGATCTAATAACGAATAATAATGAAATTTGGTATTTCGGTGAATTTGGTACAAGCTTTTCTAACATAAAATGAGAGCCCACAACTTTATTTCAGTTATTTGCAGACCAGACCTTGGTCTAATAAAATATCAGTGAGTGGATTTTAGATTAGGTCCCAGTTTTGCGAATTCGTAATTTTCAAGGTACCTCACCAATGAGGCGCATAACACCGATAGGACATGAAACAAGCTAATTTACGGCTACAAACAAACTTCATTAGTGATATAAATTTTGATGTAAACATGAGCTTGCTGTATTAAATATATGCTGGCATTCGATGCCTCAATTTTCAGGCCAAAATCAGTGTTACGAAAACGGATAACCGTAGGCTTACCTAACGGTCGCTTCGGAACAAACTGACAAACGCAAAGTATTGAAATAAACCAAGCCAAACCTATTTGATTTTTGTATTTAGTACATAATGTTTGACAGCCTCAAACTCAATTTATTTTTTATCATTTTATTTTTTAAAAGATTTCAACAGAAGAGTAACTTGACATGCTATCTTATTATCCTGAAACGGGAACAATCCACAATTCCAAGTTGAAGCAAAAAGTTCAAAACTACAAGTTGCGTTTGCTCTTTTGAATTTATAAGTGGAATATACTTGACTAAAACATTCTTCTTCAGCAATCTGTAAGTGGATTATGACTTTAAAAAAACATTTTTTTTCTTTAGGAAACCTACAACATTTATTTGTTTATTTGTAACGCATTTATCCAATGTGTTACTGGCACTAAGCTCAGGTAGCTTGCTGGTAGGAAATTCTGTGATTTCGCAGAATAATGCATGATAGCTACATGTCTTTCACTATTTAGCTACACAACATCTTTCACTATTTTAAAGCCATGTTTTCGATTGTTTGCACCCTAACAGCAAAAGGGAGAATTTTATACACGAGAATCTCAGTAGATAATATTTAGTGTTGTCAAGTTCCTGAACTCTCCCTTCCGCACCCTATGTGGGGGTTGAAGCCAGTCGAGAGAAGAGAGTCCAGGATAACTTGCATGCGCATGCTCAAAACGGACTAATCAAAAACGACAGAAAACTGTATCGTTTCTTAGGTGTAAGCGCGCACTAGGGTTAAAATTGCTCGCTAAAATGACCAATTCAACTGACTGTAGTTACTTTTAGTGGTGCCGCGCTCTATAGGGAAAAAAACTGTCTAAATACACGTTCAAAATGGCGAATTAAATGACGAATTGTTTAGTGCGATTCGACGTTGTGTGAAAACAAAAAAAAAAGAATCTTTTTGAGTAAATGGCTGTGTTATTTGAATTTCTTGTGGAGCAAAAAACGCTTTTTACGTAAAGAAGAAAAGATTTGCTATTGATTTCGGGGCGTGTGAAGAACGACTTTAAAGCGATGCGCGGTTGTCACGACCACGAAATGGCTCGTCTTCATTTGCGAAATTATGTATCGCGCGCGTTTTAATGACATTTTTCAGCAGCTTTTGACGGACATTTCGTTCTTCTACTCATTTTAATTTTTTTCGCTTTTAATCGCCACTTTCATTTCAAGAGGATTTCTTTTAGAGCTGAAAATCCTAGCCCGGTTTCTGAAACCGAGCTAGGATTTTCAGGCCGGGCAAACGGGCTGAAAAATCCGCGAAAGTCCATGCATGTAATCGAAATGGAATAGCCAGCGTAGCTTGGCGTTCTAGTCAGTCACGGAGAGCGAGAAATCGCTGACTGACTAGAACGCCAAGCTACGCTGGCTAAAATGGAATGCCAGCCCGTGCTGGAAGGCAACGTGAGCATGCGCAGTGGGGTTGTTTTCTGGGAAACAATCTGGCTGCGAATGAGACAAGATTTCAGTGGAATAAAGGCGATAAAATTGGAAATCTTATTCGATGCATAGCTAATTTTAAAGCTAAAATGGAATACAACAACGGTGACTTCAAGGCAGACAAGGTAAAGCAGTATGATGCTATTCGGGAAACCATGGCTTGGATATATGAAGACGAATCGACTTCTTTGGGGCGCCTGTCATCACACCATTACCAGCGCCATCAGACCTCAGATCGACCAAGAGATGGCTGATATATTTCAGCTCGGGTTGAAATTTGTCATGTAATCGCGGCAACACTAACAGTACCTAAAGCCCGTTAAACTATGCGACGAAGTGCGCGACTTTAATGCAACAAAAGTTGCCGATCGATGGGCTTTTGAGCTGTGAAGCATAGCTAATTCTTAAGTTGGGAGCCGAACTTTCCCCAATCTTACAGTCAAACCGGATGTTCTTTTGATGGGAAATCTGCAATGTTGTGGTGCAATGTTCCAATATTGATTGGGAGTTTGCTCTACGCAACTTGCGACTTTCAATTCAAATTTGCTCGAGCAAGTTGCCAAGTTCCGGTTTTTGATATTCCTGTATTGAAGATAATAATCCCACCTTTGTTTCAAAGAAGTAGGAAATCATTGCCCTATGGTCAACTATTTATCAACAGATGACAAGAAATTAGCGACAGGTTTAGTTAAATCGCCAAACTGGGAAGTTTGCTTGACGCAACTTGCAACTTTCAATTAAAATTTGCTCGATAGCAAGTTCCGGTTTCCGAGTTTGGCAATCTGAACTAAACCTGTTGCTAATTTCTTGTCGTCTGTTGATAAAAATATTTGACCATAGTGCAACTATTTCCTACTTCTTCAAAACAGAGGTGGAATTGTTACGTTCTATACGGGGAAAATGAAAACTAACTTTGCAACTTGCTCAAGCAAATTTGAATTGAATGTTGCAAGTTGTGTAGAGCAAACTCGCAATCAATATTGGAACATTGCACCACAACATTGCAGAGTTCCCATCAAAAGAACATCCGGTTTGACTGTAAATGCAATGCGGTAATTTTTGAAGTGTATAATTATTATAATATTATATTTATAGCACTGTCACAGCTGTCACAGCATCGGGAATCACAACGGAGGAGAAAAAGACGAGGTAAGGTAATTTTTGTTTTTAAGGTTTCAAATGATATCTACTACTTTTTTTCTTGGAAGGTGGAATGCAATGGAAACTCTAGAATAAATAGTAACAGGGATAATTTTTTCCTATTTACAGCACTGTCACAGCATCGGGAATCACTAGGGAGGAGAAAAAGACGAGGTTAGGAAATTTTTGTGTTTTTAAAGTTTCAAATGACTTTTTTGTGGAAGATGGAATGCAATGGAAACTCTAGAATTAATAGTAACAGGGATAATTTTATGTAGCAGCTCTCGTAAGGTCTCACATGAGTAGCTGAGAGAACAATAGAATAAACAACAAGAACAATGCCCCTAGCCCCCAAAACAATAGCAGCTGCTAACTAGAGGACCAGTAGAATTACAAGCCTACGAGATGAGCTGCTATACTACTGATAAGTTTTTCCTATTTACAGCACTGTCACAGCATCGGAAATCACTAGGGAGGAGAAAAAGACGAGGTTAGGAAATTTTTGTGTTCTCAAAGTGCCTATGAAACGAAATTTTCGACCTCATTTTTATTCCTGGAAAACGTAGCCGATGATCCACTGATTCGTAATTTTCCAATCTTAGCAGCATTTCAGTGCGAGAAAATGTTTTTTTCGAGGTCCAAAGTAGCCCCAAAAAGACCTTTTCGCTTTTCAGGGACTGGTACCGAAATAACCCCTTGTGACGCCAGAAGGTGTGTAAACCCTTTTGCTCGCCACAGTTTCTCCTGTTTCTACTATAAGACTACTATAAACATGTACTAAACTACCGATAGTTTATGATAGCTTTTCTTTAACGTTTTGGCTCCACAGACTGCAATGTTTGTGCGTGTGAGAAACGGGAATCTCCTGGCTTTTCAGTGACTTCAAAAGCAGGCTTCAAAAGATCGGAGGGGGAAAATATTCCTGTATGCACTACAAACGCCTGTGTTTCTCATCTATATCGCTCCCATTATCAGTGAAAATTATTTTCATGTCACTGTTTTAAACTACTGAAGTGAATGCACGCAATTGCAGCCATTAATTTCACCGCTCTTCTAAGGAGTATCCCAAATTGCACGAGAAAAATGATGTGATTACCTTTTAAAAATATTCATTAAAAAATTGCGAGAAAGCAACATGCGCAACTATTGTAGAAAAATAATTTATTCAAATTAAACTCGGCAAACATCATCACGCCTTTAGTCAAAACAAGGTCAAGCAACGTACAGGTTTCTCATGTTTTAAAAGTTTTTAAGCCGAAAAATCTGGCTAAAGAATTTAACGAGTTGTCTGAATAAAAGATTCTGGGTTTTACCTCGTCCAGAGATTTTCTTCTGCTTCTGATACTTGTCAAGCTTTGCTTGGACGCTTCAACCTCGTTCCCAGGGTCTACTCCGCTTTCAAGATGGCGGCTGTGCGCGGAGAAGACCCTGGTTTATACTGATATAACACCCACGATGATTGGCCCGAAGATACAGACATTCTTACATTAGGCGTGATTGGCCAAAATAATCTCCACTGTCAAGCAAGACACGCATATTTACAACAGGATGTGGTTGCTGATCCATCGATACTGAAGCAATAGCTGTTTGTAGCAGGATTGACATACTTGGGTCCACATAAACAGTTGTAGATGATCTGTGTTCTCCGTCGGGTGTCGCTGCACTACTTCCCTGAGGTTGACCCTTTGAGGCACCACTGTCACGGTTGGTATTTTCACAGATGGACATATGATGTCTTCCAGAGCAAATACGACAAACCTTGTTTGGTGAACAATTTCTTGCCAAGTGGTTGCGCCGTAAACAAACAAAGCAGCGACCCTGTTGTTTCAATAGATTCTTTCTTGAGTTGATATCTGTTACTGTACTGCAATTTGTACTTGGGTGACCCTGCTTATAGTATGTGCAGCTCACAGCTGCAGGCTTTTCGGTCTGACTAGTTAACGCTGCGCCTGTTGGGATGTCTTTATCCTTGTTTGTTTGAGCTGGAATTGGTCTCTTAGGAGTAAAAGAATCAGTGGGGTTTGTTCCAATAGGCTCACAACGTTCTCGTGCTTCAATTTCAGAGTCAAAGGCCTTCAAGAGAACATCCAAGTCCCGTTCCGGTTGATCTACAGCTCGAGAGATTATTAAACGTATGCTTGGGGGTAGCTTTTCCATGAGAAGGGGAACCAATAGTTTCCCATACGAATCAGAACCTATCCCCAGGGCTTGAAGGGCTCGCACATGGGCCTCGACTCGATCATAGAGGACGCGTAAGCGTTTCAAGTCATTGTCAGCTGTTACCGCCGCTACTTTCACCAGACCCTCCATGTGAGCATTTATGATTATCGGGGATTATCGTTTCTTGGCTGCTGCGTAATTTTCTGCTGTTAGAGGTAGCCCTCGAATAGCTCCGCCGGCAGACCCTTCCAGTAAATTTCTCAAGTAGTTGAATTTATCAACATCTGATAAACTAGAATTGTCATCGACAGCACTCATAAACGAATCCCAAAACGGAGTGAAAGAAATAGGGTCGCCATAGAATTTCTTAAGAGTAATCTTGGGCAGTTTTGCCTTCCCGGCTCCTGAGCTTTCACTAAGCGAGCTAGAATGAAAATGAGAAATTGACTTATCTGTTAGTCCAGAGTTCACCTCCAATGGATGTAAAGACTCGTCAATCCGTACTATCATCTGATGAATAGACTCCCTGAATGTTCCCGTTGGACTGATTTCATCTTCAATTTGATCTTCCTTGATCAATGCCAGAATTTCGTCGTCCAAAGCTCCCAGAATGTTAAGTTTCTCAGTGAGAGAGATCCGATAGGTTTTCAACTGATTTGCACTAGAAGATTCGAAGTCATGCAACAGGGTTTGCACCTTTTCCAAAGTCGTTGTCACGTAACCTTTGTGACCTCCACGGATTTTTCTTTTCTTCTTTAACTCCTCGTCGCCCGTGTTGAGATTCACAGAAGACAAACTTTCAATAATAATCCAGTCGCCACGCCATCCCGGGTCGCGGCACCATGTTAGAAATTACTCTTGATTGTAGACTCAAAACTCATGATAGAAATTACTCTTGATTGTAGACTCAAAACTCAACGCTTTACTGCATTCCAGAGGAATAAACACATGTAAATAAAAACTGGCCTACAAGGGAATTCCGAAACAAAAGCGAAATAATTCCCTCATCAAAATTCTAAGAAAATACAAAAGGGCGAAGCGACAATTCCGGGAATAGAAATCACACAATAATCACGTCAGCCTACGCACGGGGTCGCCCACTACCTCTCGGAACGAGATACTTCATTGGTTCTTTAAACAATAGATAACAGCTCATAACAATGCCCCTAGCCCTGAATAACAATAGAGGTAGTGTTTATAGCGGGCGAATGAAAATAGAGGTTTCAGAGAGGTAGTGCCTTACTGTACGCACGAGCATGTCTCGGGCCGCGATTGGCCGGCTACAAAAATCCCACGTGCGCAGACAACAAAGTCACTGAAAGAGGGAGGGGTAGGTTCTTAGAACGTAATAGCAACAATGAGATTTCAAACAGCAGGAATAATATTAGTTTTAGAGATGTAATCTTGAATAGAGTCGCTTATAAGCCAGTAGTCTAGGCGACGTTTGATTGGAGGGTTTTTTGAGACCAGGTAAACTGCTTGGTTTCGGGGTTTTGTAATCGCCATATATCGACCAGATCATGTGCGAGCATGAGTTCTTTAATGTTTTGGACTGAAGATTTGGCAATCATCCTTCCTCCTAGATTACCATGAGCCGAATTAAAATGAACGTTAAAATCACCACCCAATATGATATTGTAACTGAAACTTGTATTCATATCTTCCAGAACTGATGATATCATTTCCAAAAAGTCGCATTGCTCAGAGCATTTTGTAGGCGCGTATAAATTAAGTAGTAAGAAGGGCGCTTCCTCAACAATAGCTTTTATAGCGGCAAAACGGCCGTGAATATCTTCTTTCAAACATATTAGCTCAAATTGAAGTGTCTCTCTAATAAGTACAAGAACTCCTCTACTGTGGTTAGAGCCGTGAGAGTAGAACATTTGTCCCCTGTACTGAAATTTACATGTTTGATATAGTTGGCTGTCCAGACATTTCTCACCCTACCCAGTTTGCTTTTGCATTGCACACTAATGAAGTTCTTGAATAAACCTGAAAACAAAATTACCATGTCAAAGTTGTATAGGATTTGAGACAGCATGAAAAGTTTATAAATTATTGCATTTCTACTTGTTTTAAATATATGATGAAAAGTTTAGGTCGAAACC
Organism: Meandrina meandrites; assembly: GCA_963693305.1. NCBI lineage: Eukaryota > Metazoa > Cnidaria > Anthozoa > Scleractinia > Meandrinidae > Meandrina > Meandrina meandrites. The sequence goes on along the minus strand of OY855907.1, from coordinate 27,234,964 downwards.
AATTACAAACGGCAACTCTGGCAGCCAAAACGTCTGAAAAGTTATTTAAAAACTGAATTAAAACTGATGTGAAAAATAAATCATTTAAATTAATTCCTGATTAATTTGTAATTTTCGAATTATTACTTTGGTTATACCGAGCTTGTATTATTGTAAACAGGAACTCAAGGTGTTAGATCAAATGAGGACTCGCCAATTTTACTCATGATCAAAATCGATCCAACGAATTTAAAGCCACATTAAATACAGTGGAAATTAAACATTCCCTTCTTGTATAGGACGTCTGTAATACACAAGTATATATATGCAATATACTCTTACCTTAAATAACAAAACGCTCAGACCTCACGCTTCCAGGAAATAAAAATCACGATTAATCTATTTGGAAAATCAACGGTCCACAAAAACGTTATTTCGCAGCCAAACACACACAAAATAATGATACATTAAAGCTAAATCTTCAGCCATTTTGATTCCTTGAACCGTTGATCAAGAGTAGTGAAGACGAGAATCGATCATGTGCCACGTGATAAAATACTCCACGATTCGTGGAGTATTTCGCGGGGATCTAACAGTGTGTGCCAGGGTCTTCTCCGCGCCCAGCCGCCATCTTGAAAGCGGAGTAGACCCTGGAAACGAGGTTGTGGGCGCTTTCGATGGCCAGCCAAGTGCAGCTGTTTCGCTTTCCCCGTCAACAGTTCCTTGAACGAAACAATTCTCTCTCCCGTATAATAGAAAGCCTACAGGTTCTGTTCTTTAAGTACATTGTCTATCAAGCGATGTAGTCATTTCTTTGAGGCTATCTGGACCATAACCTTCGCCAATGTGTTTGTTTTTTTACTCGACGTAAATAAATACGCTCAAGCAGAGCGTGAAGCTCATGATCAGTCGACTCGTAGTTTCAATTTCATCGGCATTCCCCTTCCTGAGAAACCGGTCACTTATTCCAAAAAGAGAACTCAACACCAGTGCTTTTCAGTGCTATGGTATTTAAAGCTGTCTTCAGGTCCTCTACTGTGCTCAAAACGTCAGCCATTTTTTGTTTTTACTCGCCACTCAAAGCAGATCCAAACTTCGCGCCATTCAGATCGCGTGGAAGCGTTTGATTGGCTCTCCATGGGTGCCTTTGTTTATCAACCAATCAGAATGCTCTATTCTAGTTACCATTTTTGCGCTGAATTTCCTTATTTCTGCACTGAAGTACCTTATTTCTGCATCGAATTTACTAAAAACTGCATTTCTCTAAGCCAATCAGATTCGAGAAATGTTTTCTTGTATATTATTATCGAGGATATTCGTAAGCAGCTGAAGCGATCGCTGAGCGGCAGCAGTTTTGGCTGCGCACGCCGCCTGATTCGCGCTGAAGTTATTAAGGAGTGGATACAGTAAACACCCGCGTATAAGAACCTAGAATTTTTGGGTTCAGGCTGAATGGGTTCTTATATTTTGGGGTAGTTTTTCCGAACTCAGGCTGATTAGGTTCTTAGTAGGTTCTTATTTGTAGGAGTTGTCATAGTGATACCATTCAGAGAGCAACTGTAGTACTAGTATGCCATAATGGTTGAACATTTGTATTTAAACCGCCAAAATGCCAAGCCTTATTTTTTAAACAATAATAAATTCAGTATCATAGGCTACCATATTTACAGTTGTATTTGATAATAATGTAAATTGTTAACAGCAATATAAATATATAAATAAAAACAGCAAAAATAAATAACAACCCAATTTAGGGAATTAAAATTGAACCAATTTGAAAATAATCAGACTCAAGTCCCAAGGCTACACCAGTATAATTTTATACAGTATTCTATACTCTGTATTTAAAAGATTTTCAATTAAACAAATAATTTGCATGGTGTTTCTCAGAAATTTCACAATTTCTATCAATTAAAATCCAGTATTTTAGCTACAAAATAAAAGTGTTTTTTTGTATAAGAACCTACTGTTCTTTGCCAGCCTAAATAGGTTCTTATATATTTGGGTATTAAAATGCCCAATTTCAGCCTGTAGATTCTTAAATCACTAGGTTCTTATACGCGGGTGTTTACTGTATCTCTCCAGTGAAAAGCTAATGGAAACGGTGAATAACCTTTCAAAGGTTTTGTCTAATATTCAGTCCACCTGTTGAGTCACAAACTAAAAGCGTCAGTGTAAAGTAAAGTCACAGACTTTTTTTCGTCGAGTTTCAAGAACAATAAAGTAATTATAAATTTAATTTAGACCGATAGTAGCGGGAGGAGTATAAGTAGATGAGCGTAAGGTTTCCATAGTTTAAACTTGTTACAGTTATAGAAGGAACTATACAATGTTTTAATGCTGTTAAAATGTCTGCTTAATTCCTTGTATAAAGTAAAGTCACGGACCTATTCAAGTGATTTCATGAACAGTACTCTAAAAAATTAGTTTTAGTCCGAGAGTATGATAAATGACCATAAGGTTTCCATAGTTTAATTATACAGTAACAGTACAAATGTTGCCGTAAAAATGTCTGCCTTAGTCTTTGTATCGATAAAACATGAACGTATTGTGTCCGTTACTTTTTATTTGAGAACCCGCTTAATACGGACTCCCCGATAGTACGGACACTTTGGCATGTCCCCTTCGTGTCCGTATTAACGGGGTTCCACTGTACTTCTTCGCAGCGTGACGGCAAGACAACAAGTATCTACCATGGGCCAAGTTATCTTCGATGAAGTGATAAAGTTGTTCGATTTTTCTTGTATATCAAGCAAATTTTGGCTGTTATCTAACAGAATAATTCGGCGGAGAAGTACACTTGAGCATCAGTTTATGCACAACGGCGACAAACGCAATCACAGTTGTAGCGCTAAATAACAGCTGTAAATAACAGGCAGAAAATCGGAAATTTTCTGGGCTATTCCTTCGAGCGTACAAAACTTACAGCCTTCTGATGAAGCAGTCCTGAAAGTTCTCTTCTTAGCAGTGTCGATATTCCGATTCAGCTACTATACACCAAATTATCCAGAGTTAAAACGACAATCAACAAGCGCTATTCTCCTCTTCGCTGCAATTTAATCGACACGGCTACACACCTAATGACGTCGGGAGATCTAATTTGCATGTTTTGGCCGCGCGCCGGATGTCGCACATTTTTAGCTTGAAATGAATTACTTTAAGGCAAGAAATCTGGTAGACCGCGCTCAAACTGGAAAAAATACGATTCAGTGGAACATGTAATTTCATTTTCTGCAATAAAAAAGGGGCGAAAGATTCATTTCATAGACACTTTAAAGTTTCAAATGACTTTTTCGTGGAAGATGGAATGCAATGGAAACTCAAGAATAAATAGTAACAGGGATAATTTTTTCCTATTTACAGCACTGTCACAGCATCGGGAATCACTAGGGAGGAGAAAAAGACGAGGTTAGGAAATTTTTGTGTTTTTAAGGTTTCAAATGATTATCTACTACTTTTTTTTTGGAAGGTGGAATGCAATGGAAACTCTAGAATTAATAGTAACAGGGATAAATATTTCATAATTACAGCACTGTCACAGCTGTCACAGCATCGGAAATAACTGGGGAGGAGAAACAGACGAGGTACGGCAATTTTGTGTTTTTAAGGTTTCAAATGATTTCTTTTTGGAAGGTGAAATGTACGGTGGCCCACAAGTGCACACCAAATTTAAATCACTCACACTATATTCAAATCACTCGCGCCGAATTCAAATCGCCCACACCAAAAATCAAATCTTCACACCGAATTCAAAAACACTCGCACCAAATTCAAATCACCCACACCAAAAATCAAATCTTCACACCGAATTCAAAAACACTCGCACCAAATTTAAATCGCTCACACCGAAAATCAAATCTTCACACCGAATTCAAATCACTCACACCGAATTCAAAAACACTCGCACCAAATTTAAATCGCTCACACCGAAAATCAAATCTTCACACCGAATTCAAATCACTCACACCGAATTCAAAAACACTCGCACCAAATTTAAATCGCTCACACCGAATTCAAATCTTCACACCGAATTCAAATCACTCACACCGAATTAACACTTCCGGTCAGCGCTCTCGCCTGCCTGCTTCGTAGGTACCTCATATATAGTATTTATAATGTACCCTAATATTGTAATCCTAGTATTCTTCACCTGCTTTTTACTTTGCTTACTTCCGTTACTTCCGTTTACTTTATTCACTTGAGATACTTTGCAGATGCTTTGCTTACTTGAGATACTCTGCTTACTTGAGATCCTTCGCTTACTTGAGATTCTTTGCAGTTACTTTGCTTCAAACTTCAGTTACTTTGCTTACTTCAGATACTTTGCTTACTTCAGTTACTTTACTTACTTCAGATACTTTGCTTACTTCAGATACTTTGCTTACTTCAGTTACTTTACTTACTTCAGATACTTTGCTTACTTCAGTTACTTTACTTACTTCAGATACTTTGCTTACTTCAGATACTTTGCTTACTTCAGTTACTTTACTTACTTCAGATACTTTGCTTACTTCAGCAAGCAAACTTACTTCTATCTCAAGTAATCAAGGAGTCTCAAGTAAGCAAAGTAACTCAAGTAAGCAAAGAGTCTCAAGTATTAACAGGGCTGGAAATAACGGCCGGTCAACGGACAATGTCCGGTCTAATTGGGGGTTTGACCGGTCAAACGTTCGACTAGCCGGTCATGTTGACCGGTCAAATTCGATCATACTAAAATATACTAAAGTTTCCATGTTATTCACCTATTAACTATGAGTATGCACATCACTTGAAAATGAAAATTACAAATGAACACAATATTTTACATCTTCGCAAGTTTTGTAGTGTGTTTACATGTAACATTTGCTGTGGCATTTTCACAGTGTTGCGTGCGGCGTGCGTAGTATATGAACCCGATTGTATGTTTACATTGAATGAATACTGCAAGCAGTTCAATGAAAAAGCCTCTAGTTTTCGTGAATGAGTTCAGCTCTCAAATAGTTAATACACAGAAAATAACAATCAGATCAGCATCCAAAAATTATTAGAGCGAGTTTTCATTCTTTAAATGTCTCAACTACTTCTTATTTGAAAGTTTAAATTTATGCAAATTTCGTGTGAAATGTAATTTGATTCTACACTGTCTTGTTTTTCATGTTCATGAATGTTGAAAACAAAACTTTTTTTAATGAAACTTGTATTTTCATGAATGAAACCCTATTTCATTTGAATTTAAAAGTCAATTGCTGACTACAATCTAATTTAGTTTCTATTTTTCAACGTTTTTTTGTTACAGGTAATGAATGATATGATTTTGTAAGTGTCTCATGTCTGGCTCATAATTTGTATTTGTCTGAATGGCTAAACTTAGCAAATGACACATTACTTTTCAATGCTTGGGGCCATGGGTTATAAGCCCTTTGGCCTGTTTGTTTTTCTCTAAGATTATCAATGATTTGTACAAAATCTGTGGTCTCCTTTTTGGAACTTTTGCAAATGTCACCTCCGGAATTTTTTCATCGAAAGATGTAGATTTCACGTGCGTTTCCCAGTATTATTAAAATAAACAAGCAGCAAGAAGAAGAACAATTTCAACAGCTTAAGAAAAAAACGTTGGCTATTGCTTTAGGGGTGGAGGGTTAATATTGTGTATTTAATTAGGAGAAAATGTCATGTTATATTTGACCGGACAGAAACGAGGTATGTCCGAGCTAAATTTAGTTTGGCCGGTCATCTTGACCGGCATCCATGCGGCCGTTATTTCTAGCCCTGAGTAAGCCAAGCATCTCAAGTAAGCAAAGCATCACAATTAAGCAAAGTATCTCAAGTAAGCAAAGTATCTGCAAAGAATCTCAAGTGAATAAAGTAAACGGAAGTAACGGAAGTAAGCAAAGTAAAAAGCAGGTGAAGAATACTAGGATTACAATATTAGGGTACATTATAAATACTATATATGAGGTACCTACGAAGCAGGCAGGCGAGAGCGCTGACCGGAAGTGTTAATTCGGTGTGAGTGATTTGAATTCGGTGTGAAGATTTGAATTCAGTGTGAGCGATTTAAATTTGGTGCGAGTGTTTTTGAATTCGGTGTGAGTGATTTGAATTCGGTGTGAAGATTTGATTTTCGGTGTGAGCGATTTAAATTTGGTGCGAGTGTTTTTGAATTCGGTGTGAAGATTTGATTTTTGGTGTGGGTGATTTGAATTTGGTGCGAGTGTTTTTGAATTCGGTGTGAAGATTTGATTTTTGGTGTGGGCGATTTGAATTCGGCGCGAGTGATTTGAATATAGTGTGAGTGATTTAAATTTGGTGTGCACTTGTGGGCCACCGTAGAAATGCAATGGAAACTCTAGAGTTAATAGTAACAGGGATAATTTTTTCCTATTTACAGCACTGTCACAGCTGTCACAGCATCGGGAATCACTAGGGAGGAGAAAAAGACGAGGTTAGGCAATTTTGTGTTTTTAAAGTTTGAAATGATTTCTTTTTTGGAAGATGGAATGCAATGAAAACTCTTGAATTAATAGTAATAGGGATAACTTTTTCCTATTTACAGCACTGTCACAGCATCGGAAATTACAGGGAAGGAGAAAAAGAAGAGGTTAGGCATTTTCTGTGTTTCCAAAGGTTTCAAATCACGTGTACATATCTGGGGAATTTATAACGGTAAATATGTCTTTACCGATGATAGCTACTAAAATCAAGATATGAAAATCCGCGAAAGCACAAAGCAGTTAATGGTTCAGTGAACAAAGTAAGATAGCTCTGGATTTTTGTTGTTTGTTTTAAGCTCTTTCAGTGTTTGTGAAGATCCAGGAAAAGAGTGTTCGTGCCGGAAAATGGGAACTTTTTCTGTTGCTTGCCATGACTTCTTTAAAATTTTGTCTATGTTCTAATTTCATTTTACTCTCACATTTCTACTCTTCTGTGGAAATGTGCCTATAAACCTGACACGTAGATTATCCGTATTCATCACTTTTCAGGGTTGATTTCTCAATCTCTGTTAATTTTCCTCCGCTCTTTTAGTCACCTTTAAAACTGTTTGTGAGTGCCTCGCACTGATGTCATCAAAATTTCGATGAATGTTGCACTAACCTTTTTTGTCTGCGGCTTTGTATATTTTTGTTTTGTGATAGTATTTTCATGATTGCTTTACATGGTATTGTATTTCGTGTGTGTTTCTTTTCTTAGGTGTGTTCTCCTGTAATATGGCTGATTGATACCACTGCTTGACTTGACGACTCCTGTTACAGGCAAGAATGCAGGACAACTGTTTTGCAGTCATAGCGAGCAATTGCGTGTAACAAGCGAGTAACGTGCGCGAGCCTCACGCTTCTTGGGAGTGCACCGCGTTTAAAACCCAGGCAAACCACGCCGTGTCTTGCAGACTGACTTGCCACGTTGTTGTAAACTCAGTAGAAATATCCTACGGGGATTTTTTTTAATTAGCCATGCTTATAGCGATTTATATTGCCGTTACCTTTTTATTATTGTGTAAGACGCTGTTCTTTAGTAACAAGACCAAGCTTGAAACAATATTTGGAGCTTAACAAGTAGATTCAATTTGCCGTGCGTCTGCTCAGTTCTAGATGCTCAGATGACGTTCAAACGCAGTAACAACAAAAACGTTGAACACGAGACATAGTAGAACGACACATTACATACGAACAACTGCTCTTGTATAGAGTCTACAACGGCGTCGTGTTCTGGTCGCGACGCGAAATTTGCAAGAAGCCGTCGTGATCTTGTCGTGAGGACGGCAGCACGAACACCGGTAATTGAAAACAACTCGTGTCCAGACTATTCCGCGTCCTGTTGAATCTTTTGACTTTTGTAACTGAACAGCGTATTTGTGTTGTGCAATAACAGAAAATTTTCCAGAGAATTTTATTTTCGCGAAACAGCAAACATTTCGCTTTCAGAAGTTCTTCAAAATATTTGTAGCTGAATATAGCAGACAGTAAACTTCAGAATAAGTACAATATCTCAAAAAAGTTACAAACACAATTTGTTGGAACTAATCTTTATTTCAAGTTAAATTTTTCCAAGAAAGTCATTTCTTGCATTCGTTCTACGAAGATTGATTGTCGCGGCAATTCACTGGGGTTTTTGGTCAAACTACAAGTGTATGTGCTAAATACTTTTATAATGTTTATAATTGGTAGTATTAGTTAGCTAGTTTGATTTTTTTCAGCAATGAATTATCGGAGTTAGTTCAATTAGGCTAGGGTCCTGGGAGTATTTGTAAATATTCAGTGCCGAGTATAACTGGAACAGCATGATTCGCTTGAACAAGTTTTGTACGCGACTCACAACGTTTCATGAAGGGGAATATGAAATAAAATAATGTAGAGTTTCAAATTTGCATAAGAGGCAGCAGTCGAGGCTGTTTTTGTATAAAAATAATTCATATTTTGTATAAATTTTTATAGTTAACATTTTTATCTCTATTATAAAAAAGGTTTTGTGTAAATGTTTAATTAAGTGTATCGTATATCATAAGAATATCGGTAAAATGCGTTTTTAACACAGCCTTTGATTTCAAACAGTTATCACAGGAACGGTAGATAAATAAAACGATCAGTACCGAGTAATGTAAGCATTTAAAAAGGTTAAGTTAGGTCTTTGTAAAGGAAAAAATTGAAACAAATGATGAGATGAGGGATGTGTTACGGGTTGTTCAGTTTATATATATATTTTTATTTTATAACAATATCATTGTATTGTAAGATTTATGAATTTCTTGCTGATGAAGAGAGTCTGTATTTTAGGTCTAATGCGCAAGTGATGAGAACACTTTAAAGTGAAAGAAGTTAAAGTTTAAGTCAGCTAAATTGTCTTTGTTAGCCATCCAAGCTAAATAAACTTCATCTTAGTTTTGTTCACCGTTGTCCATCTTTACCTGGTGTGCTTGTGGTATGCAGTCAACTATCACTTTGTCCTTAAAAGAAGTCCTATTTCTACCCCCCCCCCCCCCCCCCACACACACACACACACACACACACACATTCGCTGATGGGATGCTAGTCCATCGCAGGGTTATCCCCAGCAGTAAATTCGCCTCTACCCATTTATACATCTGGGTTAAGAGGCACAATGAGAGTAAGTGTTTCCTCCAAAAACAACGGAATGACCCCGGCCAGGGAGAGAACCCGGACAGCGAAAAAAAAAATAGAACCCGGACAGCTCGATCCGTGTCCAGAACGCTGTCCATTAGGCCACCGAAAAAGAGGGGTCACTGCGGCTTCCATTGCTTTTATCTGCTGCTTCGTGAACGCCCTGTTAAGAAACTAAAATAATGTTAATCCTTGCCTTGCGTCATTGAGCTTTCATTCATTGTTGAAAGAAGCTAGCAGAGAAGGGTTAGTGTTTCTACTAGTTGCACAATTCGCTGGCGACTTTAATTCTTCTTTGCGGGATTTTGTTTGGCGCAAAACGTTAAAACAACAATTGCGGGAACGAGAATAACCATATACTGGTCAGTGGAACTTAGGCTTCAAACTGCTAAGAGCAGGAAGTGCAAATTTTAAAAAGGCATAATCTAAATCAGTCATTTAGTTAAGCTTGTTAAAAAAAATTACGTACGTTATAACAAAAAAAAGACAGTCAGACACCATCGGGGAGTTAGTACTGAAATTGCCAACTCAGCATTGTCATAGGAACATATATGACCATCACCTAACAATCCCCGGGATTAGGGTCTCGAGATACACTTGTAAAGATCTAATCTTAAAAATAGAAACAAAACAATGCCGTTCCGACAAAAAATTGTCTCCGGCCCTGGCGCAGAGCGAGCAAAATTAAACAGCAGGTTTGTGAGGTGTTGAAGTTCATCAGCCGGCTTCACTCCAATATTCGCGGAGCACTTCCCGTTACGTCTTCTCCCGCCCTGCTCTGCGCCTATCCGCTGCGAGAATAAAATGACTTATAATATCATGTAAAAAGTACGGAGGATTAGTCAGTTCTCAGTTGTTGGGTGTTTTGGTAACTCCGCGAACGCACTGAAACAACAACAACAACAACTTTATTTACCCTAATAAATTACAAGAAAGAGAATATATATAGTATAAATAAATAAGTAATTAGGGGTCTGGCTGCCTGAAATAACTGTAGAGTTAAAAAGGGCAGGCAGCCAGTGTTACAATTATGTAATACAAATTTAGGTCGGTAAAGCACACAACAACACAGAACATTACAGAACATTACAGTGAGCAAAATGAAAAAAAGACAAAAATATATTAGAATATCGAGGAAAAAAAAAAATAAAAAAAAAATAACAGGTGGTAAAGGAGTTATGAATGACACATGATTTGCCGAGTCTCGGCAACTGAATGGCGATTCCGCCTTCTTGGTGAACAAACCTTGCTATCTCTTTAATTACTTACCTGACTTGGTGCAGTTTTCTGTTCGCCCTCTGAAGTTAAAACAATTTCTCTTTGATATCTGCTGAAAAGGAAATTCATAACATGTCCACTGACAAAAAATAAATAAATAAATAACTAGCAGTAACAGCAAGAGATTGCGATAGTTTTTATACGTACAAATACAAACTTTACAACAGTTGCTTTACCTTTTTACCTTTAGAACAATCCTTTTTCCTTCCTGAATAGCGGCCATAAAACCCAATTTTATTCTTGGTCGAAGTTTTGCATTGATGACGTAATAAAGGACTAATTGCGCCTTATAAGGCAGAGCGCGCACTTGCATGCTCATTCGCTCAACTGCGTCACGCAATCTCGAGGAGTCCAATAAACAATTTTTGATATTTCACTGCATTTGGCCAATCGAGCTATAAATCATAATTCAATTTAAGACATTTGTTGTCGCTTTATTTTACGATGAAAAAAATGAATTCGGAAGATGCCTTCTGTGTCAGTTCAGGACTCCAGGAGCGCTTTCCATTTGTGTGGAAAAACCGGTTGTTTCGGTGGGAAAGCAAATGGAACGGGCTTTTCCACTGGAAATTTTTCGGAAAAAAAGAATACCTGCTCAAACAAATTTTCCTACATTCGGTTTTCCCTATTTTGGCTCGTCACGCAATGTTTTCTCCCCAGATTTAATGGTCCACAGATTAAATGGTCCACAGACTCTAAGGAGTCTTTCACTTATGCACTAAATTCTGATGAGATAAAACAACTTATTCATGATTTTGAACTTTCAAATTTCGAGCATGTAGGGAATATCAACACCATCGTTAAGACATTTTCGAATATATTAGAAACTGCTGCAAAGCAATCGTTAAAACTTGTAAAACAAAACAAAAAATCAAAACGTGACTCCAAAATCTGGTTTGATCAGGAGTTTAGTCGTGCCAGAAAAAATCTAAATCACCTTTCCCATAGAACGCATAAAAACCCTTTAGATGAACAAACCCGACTTGAATATCTCTCGACAAGAAGTGAGTATAAACAGCTATTACGAATTAAAAAGCTCCAACATCGAGATAATCAAATTGATGAACTAGTTAAAACTAGACATCCACTTAATTTTTGGACCAATCTGTAATCTCTTTCGAATCAAGTAATTAAAAAGTTCACCTGACTCGACTGTTCCTATGCACAAACTATATAATCATTTTCAACAATTACACTCAGAACCAAATGCAAATCTACTCGAGAAACAAGAAGTAATAATGAAAGAGTTGAAACACAAAAAAACAATACTATCGCAGCTAAATAGCCTGGATAAACCTTTCTCTGAAGAAAAATTTAAACAATCAATTAAAATGCTTAAAAATAAGAAAGCAGCTGGTCTTGATCGAATAAGGAACGAAATGTTGAAATGTGGAGCCCGTTATTTGACCACTTCTTTAACAAAATTATTCAATTTCATACTTAGGAAAGGAACTTATCCAGATTCATGGTCTACTGGGCTTATAAGTCCAATCTTCAAATCAGGGAATAAATCTGATCCTTCAAATTATAGAGGCATTTGTGTCACTAGTTGCTTAGGCAAATTATTTTCCGCTGTTTTAAATAAACGATTACTTAACTGCCTCCAAGACCACGATTTAATACATCCCTCTCAAATTGGTTTCCTCAAAGGTTCCCGAACATCTGATCACATCTTCTCGCTAAGAACACTTATTGACAAATATGTGACTCATACAAACAAGGGAAAGTTATTCTGCTGCTTTATAGATTTTCAAAATGCTTTCGATTCTATTTGGCATGATGGTTTGCTACACAAATTATTATACAAAAACATAGGTGGACAATTTTATCATTTAATTTCTGATATGTATTTAAAGACTAAATGCGCTGCCAAAAATGGTAACAAGAGAAGTTACTTCTTCGATTACAACAGAGGAGTACGACTAGGGTGTATTCTTTCTCCTATATTGTTCAATTTATGACATTTATATCTAGATGAATTTCCACGCTTGCTAGAATCTTCACGTGACACAGATTCAATTACTTTACCAAACGGACTCCCTCTTAACTGTTTATTTTATGCAGATGATCTTATCTTAATATCAAGAAGTGCCGCTGGTCTTCAAAAGCAACTGAACATCCTCCACAGTTATAGTGAGAAATGGTTACTAAAAATTAATCTTAAAAAGACAAAAACATTAATTTTTCAAAAACAAAATCGCAAATCAACACGTGATAAGTTCTCTTTCTTTTTAAACGGCATTCCAATTGACAAGGCCTCACAGTACAGTTATCTTGGCATTACTCTCAACACAAATGGTAGTTTTGCTAATTCCAAAAAAGGTTTGGTTGAGAAAGCCAGAAGATCAATATTTGCTACTAAACGTTATCTTGACTTTAATAAATTGCCAATCAATACGTGTAATAAACTCTTTGATACTTTATTTCTTCCCAGTTCTTTTATACGGTTCTGAAATTTGGGGAGCTTATGATAATATGAACTTCAAAAAATGGGAAAATGACCCAGTAGAAAGACAACATACACAATTCTACTGACAAATACTTTGTTGGCCTCAATAGAAGAGCACCTAATGTGGTAGCTCGTAATAAAACTGGACGTCTTCCCTTAAAGTTGAATATCTTAAATTTTGGATACACCTTGAATCTCTTCCAGAAAACAGTATTGCCAAACAATGCTTAATCATTTCCAATCAATTGGCAAATGAAACAAAATCTTCTTTCATGTTAACGGTTAATGAGATTATTCATAAAAAAAATTCATAATTATATAGACGTTCAAAAACAATCGCATAACAAAACAATCCAAAATAATATTATGCCCACAATTAAAAATAATTTACAAAAAATAAAATCTCAAATCTCCTGAACCATTTAAAAAGACACCAACTGGAGTTAATCCGCTCTAATAAAAAGTTATGTTTCTACTCTATATTTAAAACAGATATAAGCAAATCTGATTATTTAGAACAAATAAAGAACCCAAGGCATAGACGGGCTGTAGCTAAACTACGGTCAGGCAATCACAGTCTTAGAATCGAGTCTGGACGTCACTGTGTACCTAAATCATGTACCAGAATCTCTTAGGATTTGTCAACACTGCCGCTCTAACCAAATTGAGAACGAGAACCATTTCTTATTCCATTGTGATCGTTATAACACTATTAGACAACAAATAACAAATGACATTGTACTTAAATATCCGTCATTTGATCTTTTGAACGATACTGATAAAACTATATTCCTATTTGAGGGGGACATGGGGGTTTGCGGTGTTGCGGTGTTGTTAATTTTTTTATGCGGTGTTGCGGTGAGTAAAATCCCACCTTGCGGTGTTGCGGTGATCTCAAACCCTGCGGTGTGCGATGTTTGTGTTTTCAAACCTACGGTGTTCGGTGAAACAAAATTATTTGCGGTGTTGCAGTTTCTCGTCGATCCTTGTCTGACCCTTGTCAGAACTAAATTTAGCTTCTATATCTTCATTAATCTGTCCTCATTTATTAAAAGCAGGTACCATTGTGTTTAATTTGTAACAAAATACAGTTAAATATTGTCCAGTTATTATTTTAAATATGATTAAGCTGCCAATCCCAAGCCGTTTTTATTTATAAGTAACTTGACCTCCGCCACCCAGATCGGCCGGCTTCAGTAAACGAGAAGATGAGCGAGGCTACATATGCAAATCATGAAGATGTTAGGACTCAGTGTGTAGTCGATTGTGTAGCTTTCTTTTACAAGGAAGGAAAAGTGGGGAAAATTATCGTAGTAAGAGCAAGTTCAGATGTCACGTCAATAGGGAGGAAAAAACTGAAAAAACTTTCCAAATCGAGAGAACGCATTTGGTAAGTTTGCAACAGACATGACTGTCGTTACTTCTTTTAAAATATTCTCTGAGTCTGCATAATTTGAATTAGCCTTGCAATCTAGGGTCGTCTGGAGGTCAGTCTACACCAGTCAATATCCGATCCGAAGTCCTCCGACCCTTTAGGACCTTCTGGACCTTCTCAGTGCTATTTTCCCAAAAGATAATCGAGCGCGCGAACGAAAGTAAAAGCGCGGGATACTTTAAATGAATGTAACAGGGAGGGTTGGGTAAATGAGAAAATAGGTTTTTCACACGCTGCGCTAGCTCTTGCGCCCTGCGCTTGCACTCGCGCGCTCGTTGTGATGACCTTCCGAGAAAGCACCCGTCTGTGGACAGACTAGTGATTTTTGAATTGATCGACATTGTTGTCGATTTAGCTCGATCATTATGTCTCACTGTGATTAGTCAATGCGGTGCTTTTCGTAATACTGTTCATCTGGAATGGACCCGAATGCAATTGCTCAGGTCTTGAATGGGTTCGATTACCGAATGGTTTGATTACTAACGCCGAGTTATTTATCATTCTATTTGACTAAACAATGATTTATCTCCTTCCGCCTTGATTCTCCCTGGATCAGTGCTGTATACCAAAAATATTCGGGAAAAAAGGTACTGACAGCAGTCAGAGCAGTGTGCGAGACCCTTAGCTGTTCACAAGCCTTCCATTTTCTCAAGAGATCGTCGAGTGCGCAAACAAAAATAAAAGCGTGGTCACAATTAATGACCTCGAACGCACGCAAGGATGGAAAGGAGTGCTCCGCTCTCGTTTGGCTGAACTTCAGAGCAAACAAACAAGACAAAGGAAAAGAAAAACGTCTGTGGACATACAGACTCTTTGTGCCCCATTATTGGACCTTATTATAGGCAAAAGTGGAAACCTGATCTTCAAAACCTCCAAGGAAAATGCAACACGGGAAATAAAAAAAAGATATATTGCGGTGACGGTGTTTCGTCAAATTTTCTTGCGGTGATGCGGTGTTTGTTAAATTTTTTTGCGGTGTTGCGGTGTCCAGAGCCCCCCAAAGTCCCCCTCCTATTTAATAATGTTCATTCCTTCATTTGTAAGAAACTAGGTTATTTTGTATACGAAGCATTACATATAAGAGAAACTTGTAATCTTATCTAGTCTAATGTGATTAGTGTTATTGCAATTTTACATATTTGTTATTAGAGTAATTTCGTATATTGTTTTTTTAGGTAATACCATCTGTATATGGGGAATACCAATAAATTTGTTGTTGATTTTTTTGCGCTAGGAACTCTGGGATAGGGGACTGCCCCAGATTATCTTTCATTTTCACTGCAGTGTGCTCTAGCTTAGCGTTGAGGAGCGTTGTTTACGAGTCGAAGAGTGCAGATATTTTTGCGGCAAGGTTAGTTCAGAAACTATTAGTTGTACTCTTCCTTTCCTCAGGAATATATTTCTTTGGAGTTCGATGACTGATTGATTTGTTTGCTGCGGTAAGATCACTTCCGCTTTCGAATTCATGAGTTGTGCATATAATATTTCATATTTTGAACGAAACTTTTGTCATTTCTGAGCGTTTTTGTCTTCTCTGCAGGGCTTAAGTTAAAAAATTCAAAGCCAAGATGTGATTTTTCACCGATTAATTCTTACTTGAGGTAAGCACTGTGGAAAACGTACGAATTAAGCTTAAGTTGAATTTTTCGAAACAGCGACCCGGCCCTGCTCGCATTAAAGTGATCTGTTTCCCCGTCCGATTTTCTGATTAATCAAGGATTATTCAGCTTCTTGATCGTCTGTTGTTTTTGTTGTAGTCGTTCTTCCAATCGGGATTCCCATCGTCTGTACTTGGCCCACGGTATACAGTCGAAATTCAAACCAGGGGCCGGGGGTGGGTGCATGGCCATGCAAGGGGAATCGGTTGCCCATTCTTCTGTTTGTTGAATAACTTCCAAGCTTCAGGATTTTACAAATATATCAATAGTGCAGTGTTTGGATGTTATTTCAATTAATCATTATTTTTATATTGTTATTTCTTTTACTTATACAGGTCCCTTAAGCTGCAGAATTCAAAGTCAGAAATTATGTGATTTTGACACATTTTGTCCAATTGCTGGTAAGAATATGTTATAGTAGACAGTGTAATGCCTTCAGCAAGGGTCACCTATATTGCAGCATGAATAGAAATTCAAAAACTCATTAATAATTCATAAAGAAAATACAAAAGAAATAAATGTTTAATGAGTGTCTTTATATCTGATAAAGACATGGCTTATAAACTTTACGTCCAATTCTCTAGGCCAAAAAGTTAAAGCCTCAAATCAAAATATTAGTGCTAGAATGAGTTGATCTAGATAAGAAGATTTTGAAGGCATTCAATAAATTTGCAGTTCATGTTTTATCAAGTCTTAAACACTCGGCTGCGCCTCGTGTTTTAAACTTGATAAAACACTGCTGCTTATTTATTTAACATTACATAAAACTATGAGAGTTTGTTCATGATCAGACCAATTGGCCATGTTCTAAACGAGCAGGGGACTGGGTACGAACATATGTTCTCTTCGGTACAAACATTCAATATCAATTGAATTGAAAAATGGGGCACGTCATCTGAAAGAGCATCCAAAAATTAGTAAATTCACCAAAATTGACGGTTATTGGTTTAAATCCAAAGGCATGGTACACTTAGTATGGATTGGAGGGACAGGCGTCCTCCTTCACCGCGGTAAAACGTAAAAAATAAGAAAACTAATTCAAAGATAAGGTTTTCATTTTCACTGTTCAAAGTTTGATACTTAACAAGTATTCTTCTGGTTTACTAAATTGTTTGGAACTTTACTAAAAAAGTTCTAAGTGTTTGAAAAAGGCGAAATGCCGACTGTCGGCGCCATTGCCAAAGCAATTTTGTTCGGGTGTGGAACATTTTAAAAGTAAAGCGATGATCCCGTTTGACGGAACTGAAAAATATATTTACCCTCAGCAGGTATTTTACATATTCTTACCGATGCTTCCACGTTAACGTGAATGATTTCTCTCGAAGAAAGAAAACAAACACAGCCTCAGACGTTTGACCGCGGTGAAGGCGTCCTCCAATCCATACTAAGCCCTCTTATTTTAAAAGTGTACCATGCCTTTGCGTTTAAACCAATAACCATCAAATTTGGTGAATTTACTAATTTTTGGATGCTCTTTCAGATGATGTGCCCCATTTTCAATTCAATCGATATTGAACATTCGTACCAAGAAAAAATATGTTCGTACCCAGTCCCCTGCTCGTTTAGAACATGGCCAATTGACCAATAAATTTATTGAGCAACATGCATGAATTAAGTTGCCGGCTTATAAATAATATAATACAATTCTGAACAATCCAGCAACAAAATAATTTTGAACCCTGCAAACTATACTGGGAACTGACTGGACCCATGCCAGTAGCTATAGTGGCAAATTAAATCATCTTGAAACCCGGGCGTATCTGAACATTTCAGCGCATAACGTTAAATGGTTTGGTATTTAAACAGAAATTTTAAATGTACAACACACAGAAGAACTCTGAATGGCTCAGTGTTAAGATAATATCAAAACTATTGCAACAACAACAACAACAACAACAACAAAAAAAAACAGCCCTGTCAAGAATCAAGTCATTTTAATTAACTATGGATCCTGAGTGAAAAAAATAATTTGTACCGTGGCCATATTTTGAACACAGGTCTGAGCTCTTGGCACAAATTATAATAATTTACACTATCTATTTAAACTTTAATAAAATTGATTTCTCAGTAGTTTCACTAGCAACCTATGTGGCTTTAAAGGTGTTGATATAAGGGATCCCAAATACATGGGTTCCCCTCCACTGATGGAACATCAGTGGGTAAATGGGGAAGTGTAATGTGTCTGTAGGGTAGGGAGGTGTAAGCGGTAAATAAAACTAGATGTTAGTTGTTATATCAAACACTAACGTTGAGGGACCAACAAACTGCAATGCAGCCACGTCAACCACAAGGTAGTGTGAAAAACAAAAATAACATAATTTAAAAATAATAATAAGGTTAAAATGTTAGGTGTTAAATTATACACTCACGTTGAGGGACCAACAAACTGCAATGCAGCCATGTCAACCACAAGGTAGTGTGAAAACATAAAAATAAAATAAATTAAAAATAATAAGGTTAAAATGTTAGCCGTTAAATTGTACATTCACGTTGAGGGACCAACAAACTGCAGTGCAGCCACGTCAACCACAAGGTAATGCACAGAAAATAAAAATTTGAGTCATAGAAAATTAAAATGAAAATGGAAGTTAAATGGAAAGATTAGATATAGCGTGGTTAGCATGTTATAAGAAGAGAAAACAACAAAAAAAAAACAACAACAACAACAACAACAACAACAACAACAAAAAGTATGGGTGGGGAGGAGAGGGAGGGGGGGGGGGGGGGATGAGATTGGTTTCTGAAGGTAAAGCTACCAACCCTGGTTGTATCTTCATAGTAGGCGAATTTGGTCTTAGCAGTGTTCATTGCGAAAAATTTTTTACCCTCAATGTGGATCTTCAGGATTAAATGCTATTTAAAGAACACACATAGAAGTAAAAGTTAAAAAGATTTTAATTAATTTGAACAAAAGCAGTTGAAAAATCTTTTAAAAACATTATAATCTTCAGAAAAAAAAATTTTTTTAGAAAGGTCTTTTTGAAAGTCAAAAATTAAAAGATGTAACAAATTAAAATTCCTTCTCTTTCTATAAACGTGACGATTACGATAAAATAATGATGAATAAGAAATATTCGAAATGACAAGGCATTTACAAAGATTCACAGCTAAGTAGAATTCTTGTTCCTTAAGATATGATGTGTTGGAACAGGTTACTGGCTTCTGGTGTTTCCAAGCTGGCCATTAAGGAATAGCCAAGTTGAATGATGAATATCAAAATAAAACCAGACGTTAGCCTTAGAGACCATATTATTAACTATAAACTGGATTTGTCTTGCTCTTTTATCTGCCTTTTGTAGTGTAGCCCAGTGCTGAGATGTTAGAATCCATTCTTCTACTATGTGTGGTGAGCAGCCATTTCCTAGAAAGAATAGCATCAACTTGAATGTATCTGCATCTCCAATGGGTTTCTTCCAAAACAGTTGTTGAATGTCCTGTGGCCAGGTGGACAGTGGATAAAACACATCTCCATTCAGTAGTGTGAGTAGATTTCGTCTTACTTCGATAACTCTTGTCCTTGATAGATTGTGGATATTCATGTCATCATTGTATGTGACTGGTAATAGGACTGTAACGGGAGGGAACCGATACAAGTGATGATTTTTGTTATGAAAATCACATGGAAATTTTGATTTTGTTTCTTGAAAATTTTAGTGAAAAGTTAAAGTTAAAGTTATACGTTTCATGATGGTGTCCTAAGGATGTTAATGTTCTTTTGCAGTAGATGTTTTTAGTAAACTTAAAATAAATTTTCTTCGTAACGCGAAATAAATTATCATATGGAAAATGTGTCAAAGGTCAATTCAAAATTATTAATATTTAAACTCCAAAAACTTAGCATTTTCGTTCTTGAAAAATTTGAACTTTAAAAATTTAGAACTCCAAAAATGTATTATTTCGTTCTTGAAAAATTGGACTTTAAAATCATAAAATATCTGAACTCCAAAAACTTATCATTTCAATTATGAAAAATTGGACTTTGCTTAGCATATTGCTCTAGAAGTTATTGATTGGTAGAAAACGTGTAAAATGTGTAAAAGGGTGCTCTAAATCAGAAAAAGTACCAGTTAGAGGAAGTGTAGTACACGTCTAAAAAATCGTCTGGGATAAAAATATTTTAAAAATAGGGTCTTAATTTTTGGAAAATACTGTAAAAATTATATAAATAGCAGAATTTAGTAGAAAGAGAGAGAAACTCGTAACCCTGAGTGAGGGACCCTAAAACGGGTGCTAGGCTGCTGGGCCAACAGCCACCCGGTCCTGGCATAGGGCAGGGGCGGACAAATCCCTGCACAGGCGTTTAAATAGTCTGTGTGCTACCCAATGGGGGAATATACAGTCTTAACGACTAATATGTTAGTGTTCATAGTTTTTTAATATTTTTCAATGTCCTTGCGGTTTTTACAATTGGGGTCAAAATATTTTTCAATGTCCTTGCGGTTTTTACAATTGGGGTCAGTATAGGGTTTTTGGGTAGAGTTTTGGAGTAGTGCGAAACCGTTCCCAGAGTCAAGCCGAAAAAAAAAAAAAAATTTGGAAAAAGGGAAGGAATGGGGGGAGGGGAAACGGGTGAAGGAGACCTTATAACATGGTTGAGGGTCCCTGTTGTGGGGGAGGGGGCAGTGAAATGAAATGGACCAGCTATTTATTATTTTTCGTTCTGAAATGTTTATGTGGTTTATACTTCTGGGTTCAGTAGAGGGTGAAGGTGAATTTATGCCATGGTGGAGGGGGGATTTTGTTTTGCGGTTTTTACCAATGGGGTGAGTTAAAGGTTTTCAAATTAGAGTTATGAGGTAGTGTGAAGCCTTTCCCAGGGGCTGGGTTTAATCCTGAAAAAAAAAAAAAAATAAATAAATAAATAAAAAATAAAAAATAAAAAAATCGGGACGGGACGGGAAATGGGAAAAAAAAAAAAAAAGAAAAAAAAAAAGAAAGAGGTGGGGGGGGGGGTTCTTTACAAATTTAAATGAATTAATTATAATTCTTTATAATTAAAGGAATTGGATTGAAATGTCAAAGTCAGAGAAAGCAGCATAACAGCGAAAGTAAAGTGGATAAGAAGAGAAAATCTTCCGGCCGGGCAAGACAAAAAAGGATGCATCGACACCAAGGCTCCTAGTGGTTGTGAGTCGTCAGGGGCATAGCACAACCGAGCGAGGATGTTTCTAACCCGGTACCTGGTCAATGCCCGACATCCTCGTGCCGAGTCCTTATAGAAGAGGCGTAGTTGAAGTTGATGAAGATTAAATATGTGGAACAATAATAATTATTATAAAAAATGGAAAAGAGAACAAATGAGGACTGATTATAAGGAGACCAGACCAGAATGCGTCGTATAAAAATGTAAAAAATAGAAATAAAAGCATTGGAAAAAAAAAAATATAGTCATGATGCGATTACGGAGGTGGGGGTGTTTCTTCAATTTTATGGGTTGAAAATTAAGTAACAAAAGTAATTAATAAATACCTTGTGTGTAGAAAACAAAGAAGAGCCCCAAAAAACCCGTATTAATTTCCGTGTGTAGTAAAAAGTCGTCCTAAGAAAAGATTTTCTCAGACAAAGTTGCCGCCAATTTGTCTGACCATTGAAACTTTTTGTCTGCGAAGATCACGCAATAATTGCGTGATATGTATGACGTACATTATGACGCATGAAAAATTCCACAGTATTTATGATCAGCGGCATCTATTTGGAGTGGATGGATGTGATGGCCGGAATATTGTTCGACGTTGCCTGATAGAAGGATCTTTCGTGAAAAATAAGACCAAATTATGGATCAGAGTCTTCACAGTGTTGTTTGCAAGCCAGACGCGTACCTAGATATATATAGGACGACGACAGATGCAGCTTATAATTGATTCTTGCCAGGATCCTTCGTTCTTCGTTCTTTCGTCATGCAGTCGAGCGATGGCGTGTATATTTGAACAAGAAGCATAAGGTAGGTTTGTAGACCATTGTAGTATGAATGAAAGGTGGCTGATTTTTGATCAATCGTTTTAGGGATTCCTATGTAGTTAAGTAGTTAAGTGGCCTCCGGTTGTATGCGGCGGATATAAAACGCCCTCCCTCGAATGCAGTAATTGGTGCAAGAGTGGAAGACCCGAAATGGCGAAATAAAGACCCAACAGACCCGGAAAAGAATAAAGAAACCCTAAAAACAAAAACTGACCGATAAGTTCTTTAAAATAGGGATGTTTAAATACTGATAAGGGTGAGAATAATGTCTGGGCTGGGTTGAGGTAAAATTAAAAAATAAATAAATAAATAGGGTAAAAGGATAGGGTCTCTTGTAACCTGTCGTTGAGTAATAATGTGGGATTTATTAAAAATAAAATGAGTATTAAAATAAAATAGAAATATAATACAAATAAATAAAAATAAACGGAATAAATGATAATAAAAATTAATAAAAATAATATATATTGTGTAAGTGTTAGTGTAAAGAAATACAAATAAAAATAAAGGATGTATGAATGCATGTATGAACACCAATGCCATTCAAAGAGTTGACTAGTACCAATTGCTGTATCCCTACTGCAGATACAATTAATACTTTAATAAAATTGATTTCTCAGTAGTTTCACTAGCAACCTATGTGGCTTTAAAGGTGTTGATATAAGGGATCCCAAATACATGGGTTCCCCTCCACTGATGGAACATCAGTGGGTAAATGGGGAAGTGTAATGTGTCTGTAGGGTAGGGAGGTGTAAGCGGTAAATAAAACTAGATGTTAGTTGTTATATCAAACACTAACGTTGAGGGACCAACAAACTGCAATGCAGCCACGTCAACCACAAGGTAGTGTGAAAAACAAAAATAACATAATTTAAAAATAATAATAAGGTTAAAATGTTAGGTGTTAAATTATACACTCACGTTGAGGGACCAACAAACTGCAATGCAGCCATGTCAACCACAAGGTAGTGTGAAAACATAAAAATAAAATAAATTAAAAATAATAAGGTTAAAATGTTAGCCGTTAAATTGTACATTCACGTTGAGGGACCAACAAACTGCAGTGCAGCCACGTCAACCACAAGGTAATGCACAGAAAATAAAAATTTGAGTCATAGAAAATTAAAATGAAAATGGAAGTTAAATGGAAAGATTAGATATAGCGTGGTTAGCATGTTATAAGAAGAGAAAACAAAAAAAAAACAACAACAACAACAACAACAACAACAAAAAAAAGTATGGGTGGGGAGGAGAGGGAGGGGGGGGGGGGGGGGGATGAGATTGGTTTCTGAAGGTAAAGCTACCAACCCTGGTTGTATCTTCATAGTAGGCGAATTTGGTCTTAGCAGTGTTCATTGCGAAAAATTTTTTACCCTCAATGTGGATCTTCAGGATTAAATGCTATTTAAAGAACACACATAGAAGTAAAAGTTAAAAAGATTTTAATTAATTTGAACAAAAGCAGTTGAAAAATCTTTTAAAAACATTATAATCTTCAGAAAAAAAAATTTTTTTAGAAAGGTCTTTTTGAAAGTCAAAAATTAAAAGATGTAACAAATTAAAATTCCTTCTCTTTCTATAAACGTGACGATTACGATAAAATAATGATGAATAAGAAATATTCGAAATGACAAGGCATTTACAAAGATTCACAGCTAAGTAGAATTCTTGTTCCTTAAGATATGATGTGTTGGAACAGGTTACTGGCTTCTGGTGTTTCCAAGCTGGCCATTAAGGAATAGCCAAGTTGAATGATGAATATCAAAATAAAACCAGACGTTAGCCTTAGAGACCATATTATTAACTATAAACTGGATTTGTCTTGCTCTTTTATCTGCCTTTTGTAGTGTAGCCCAGTGCTGAGATGTTAGAATCCATTCTTCTACTATGTGTGGTGAGCAGCCATTTCCTAGAAAGAATAGCATCAACTTGAATGTATCTGCATCTCCAATGGGTTTCTTCCAAAACAGTTGTTGAATGTCCTGTGGCCAGGTGGACAGTGGATAAAACACATCTCCATTCAGTAGTGTGAGTAGATTTCGTCTTACTTCGATAACTCTTGTCCTTGATAGATTGTGGATATTCATGTCATCATTGTATGTGACTGGTAATAGGACTGTAACGGGAGGGAACCGATACAAGTGATGATTTTTGTTATGAAAATCACATGGAAATTTTGATTTTGTTTCTTGAAAATTTTAGTGAAAAGTTAAAGTTAAAGTTATACGTTTCATGATGGTGTCCTAAGGATGTTAATGTTCTTTTGCAGTAGATGTTTTTAGTAAACTTAAAATAAATTTTCTTCGTAACGCGAAATAAATTATCATATGGAAAATGTGTCAAAGGTCAATTCAAAATTATTAATATTTAAACTCCAAAAACTTAGCATTTTCGTTCTTGAAAAATTTGAACTTTAAAAATTTAGAACTCCAAAAATGTATTATTTCGTTCTTGAAAAATTGGACTTTAAAATCATAAAATATCTGAACTCCAAAAACTTATCATTTCAATTATGAAAAATTGGACTTTGCTTAGCATATTGCTCTAGAAGTTATTGATTGGTAGAAAACGTGTAAAATGTGTAAAAGGGTGCTCTAAATCAGAAAAAGTACCAGTTAGAGGAAGTGTAGTACACGTCTAAAAAATCGTCTGGGATAAAAATATTTTAAAAATAGGGTCTTAATTTTTGGAAAATACTGTAAAAATTATATAAATAGCAGAATTTAGTAGAAAGAGAGAGAAACTCGTAACCCTGAGTGAGGGACCCTAAAACGGGTGCTAGGCTGCTGGGCCAACAGCCACCCGGTCCTGGCATAGGGCAGGGGCGGACAAATCCCTGCACAGGCGTTTAAATAGTCTGTGTGCTACCCAATGGGGGAATATACAGTCTTAACGACTAATATGTTAGTGTTCATAGTTTTTTAATATTTTTCAATGTCCTTGCGGTTTTTACAATTGGGGTCAAAATATTTTTCAATGTCCTTGCGGTTTTTACAATTGGGGTCAGTATAGGGTTTTTGGGTAGAGTTTTGGAGTAGTGCGAAACCGTTCCCAGAGTCAAGCCGAAAAAAAAAAAAAAAAATTTGGAAAAAGGGAAGGAATGGGGGGAGGGGAAACGGGTGAAGGAGACCTTATAACATGGTTGAGGGTCCCTGTTGTGGGGGAGGGGGCAGTGAAATGAAATGGACCAGCTATTTATTATTTTTCGTTCTGAAATGTTTATGTGGTTTATACTTCTGGGTTCAGTAGAGGGTGAAGGTGAATTTATGCCATGGTGGAGGGGGGATTTTGTTTTGCGGTTTTTACCAATGGGGTGAGTTAAAGGTTTTCAAATTAGAGTTATGAGGTAGTGTGAAGCCTTTCCCAGGGGCTGGGTTTAATCCTGAAAAAAAAAAAAATAAATAAATAAATAAAAAATAAAAAATAAAAAAATCGGGACGGGACGGGAAATGGGAAAAAAAAAAAAAAAGAAAAAAAAAAAGAAAGAGGTGGGGGGGGGGGGGTTCTTTACAAATTTAAATGAATTAATTATAATTCTTTATAATTAAAGGAATTGGATTGAAATGTCAAAGTCAGAGAAAGCAGCATAACAGCGAAAGTAAAGTGGATAAGAAGAGAAAATCTTCCGGCCGGGCAAGACAAAAAAGGATGCATCGACACCAAGGCTCCTAGTGGTTGTGAGTCGTCAGGGGCATAGCACAACCGAGCGAGGATGTTTCTAACCCGGTACCTGGTCAATGCCCGACATCCTCGTGCCGAGTCCTTATAGAAGAGGCGTAGTTGAAGTTGATGAAGATTAAATATGTGGAACAATAATAATTATTATAAAAAATGGAAAAGAGAACAAATGAGGACTGATTATAAGGAGACCAGACCAGAATGCGTCGTATAAAAATGTAAAAAATAGAAATAAAAGCATTGGAAAAAAAAAAATATAGTCATGATGCGATTACGGAGGTGGGGGTGTTTCTTCAATTTTATGGGTTGAAAATTAAGTAACAAAAGTAATTAATAAATACCTTGTGTGTAGAAAACAAAGAAGAGCCCCAAAAAACCCGTATTAATTTCCGTGTGTAGTAAAAAGTCGTCCTAAGAAAAGATTTTCTCAGACAAAGTTGCCGCCAATTTGTCTGACCATTGAAACTTTTTGTCTGCGAAGATCACGCAATAATTGCGTGATATGTATGACGTACATTATGACGCATGAAAAATTCCACAGTATTTATGATCAGCGGCATCTATTTGGAGTGGATGGATGTGATGGCCGGAATATTGTTCGACGTTGCCTGATAGAAGGATCTTTCGTGAAAAATAAGACCAAATTATGGATCAGAGTCTTCACAGTGTTGTTTGCAAGCCAGACGCGTACCTAGATATATATAGGACGACGACAGATGCAGCTTATAATTGATTCTTGCCAGGATCCTTCGTTCTTCGTTCTTTCGTCATGCAGTCGAGCGATGGCGTGTATATTTGAACAAGAAGCATAAGGTAGGTTTGTAGACCATTGTAGTATGAATGAAAGGTGGCTGATTTTTGATCAATCGTTTTAGGGATTCCTATGTAGTTAAGTAGTTAAGTGGCCTCCGGTTGTATGCGGCGGATATAAAACGCCCTCCCTCGAATGCAGTAATTGGTGCAAGAGTGGAAGACCCGAAATGGCGAAATAAAGACCCAACAGACCCGGAAAAGAATAAAGAAACCCTAAAAACAAAAACTGACCGATAAGTTCTTTAAAATAGGGATGTTTAAATACTGATAAGGGTGAGAATAATGTCTGGGCTGGGTTGAGGTAAAATTAAAAAATAAATAAATAAATAGGGTAAAAGGATAGGGTCTCTTGTAACCTGTCGTTGAGTAATAATGTGGGATTTATTAAAAATAAAATGAGTATTAAAATAAAATAGAAATATAATACAAATAAATAAAAATAAACGGAATAAATGATAATAAAAATTAATAAAAATAATATATATTGTGTAAGTGTTAGTGTAAAGAAATACAAATAAAAATAAAGGATGTATGAATGCATGTATGAACACCAATGCCATTCAAAGAGTTGACTAGTACCAATTGCTGTATCCCTACTGCAGATACAATTAATACTTTAATAAAATTGATTTCTCAGTAGTTTCACTAGCAACCTATGTGGCTTTAAAGGTGTTGATATAAGGGATCCCAAATACATGGGTTCCCCTCCACTGATGGAACATCAGTGGGTAAATGGGGAAGTGTAATGTGTCTGTAGGGTAGGGAGGTGTAAGCGGTAAATAAAACTAGATGTTAGTTGTTATATCAAACACTAACGTTGAGGGACCAACAAACTGCAATGCAGCCACGTCAACCACAAGGTAGTGTGAAAAACAAAAATAACATAATTTAAAAATAATAATAAGGTTAAAATGTTAGGTGTTAAATTATACACTCACGTTGAGGGACCAACAAACTGCAATGCAGCCATGTCAACCACAAGGTAGTGTGAAAACATAAAAATAAAATAAATTAAAAATAATAAGGTTAAAATGTTAGCCGTTAAATTGTACATTCACGTTGAGGGACCAACAAACTGCAGTGCAGCCACGTCAACCACAAGGTAATGCACAGAAAATAAAAATTTGAGTCATAGAAAATTAAAATGAAAATGGAAGTTAAATGGAAAGATTAGATATAGCGTGGTTAGCATGTTATAAGAAGAGAAAACAAAAAAAAAAAAAACAACAACAACAACAACAACAACAAAAAAAAGTATGGGTGGGGAGGAGAGGGAGGGGGGGGGGGGGGGATGAGATTGGTTTCTGAAGGTAAAGCTACCAACCCTGGTTGTATCTTCATAGTAGGCGAATTTGGTCTTAGCAGTGTTCATTGCGAAAAATTTTTTACCCTCAATGTGGATCTTCAGGATTAAATGCTATTTAAAGAACACACATAGAAGTAAAAGTTAAAAAGATTTTAATTAATTTGAACAAAAGCAGTTGAAAAATCTTTTAAAAACATTATAATCTTCAGAAAAAAAAATTTTTTTAGAAAGGTCTTTTTGAAAGTCAAAAATTAAAAGATGTAACAAATTAAAATTCCTTCTCTTTCTATAAACGTGACGATTACGATAAAATAATGATGAATAAGAAATATTCGAAATGACAAGGCATTTACAAAGATTCACAGCTAAGTAGAATTCTTGTTCCTTAAGATATGATGTGTTGGAACAGGTTACTGGCTTCTGGTGTTTCCAAGCTGGCCATTAAGGAATAGCCAAGTTGAATGATGAATATCAAAATAAAACCAGACGTTAGCCTTAGAGACCATATTATTAACTATAAACTGGATTTGTCTTGCTCTTTTATCTGCCTTTTGTAGTGTAGCCCAGTGCTGAGATGTTAGAATCCATTCTTCTACTATGTGTGGTGAGCAGCCATTTCCTAGAAAGAATAGCATCAACTTGAATGTATCTGCATCTCCAATGGGTTTCTTCCAAAACAGTTGTTGAATGTCCTGTGGCCAGGTGGACAGTGGATAAAACACATCTCCATTCAGTAGTGTGAGTAGATTTCGTCTTACTTCGATAACTCTTGTCCTTGATAGATTGTGGATATTCATGTCATCATTGTATGTGACTGGTAATAGGACTGTAACGGGAGGGAACCGATACAAGTGATGATTTTTGTTATGAAAATCACATGGAAATTTTGATTTTGTTTCTTGAAAATTTTAGTGAAAAGTTAAAGTTAAAGTTATACGTTTCATGATGGTGTCCTAAGGATGTTAATGTTCTTTTGCAGTAGATGTTTTTAGTAAACTTAAAATAAATTTTCTTCGTAACGCGAAATAAATTATCATATGGAAAATGTGTCAAAGGTCAATTCAAAATTATTAATATTTAAACTCCAAAAACTTAGCATTTTCGTTCTTGAAAAATTTGAACTTTAAAAATTTAGAACTCCAAAAATGTATTATTTCGTTCTTGAAAAATTGGACTTTAAAATCATAAAATATCTGAACTCCAAAAACTTATCATTTCAATTATGAAAAATTGGACTTTGCTTAGCATATTGCTCTAGAAGTTATTGATTGGTAGAAAACGTGTAAAATGTGTAAAAGGGTGCTCTAAATCAGAAAAAGTACCAGTTAGAGGAAGTGTAGTACACGTCTAAAAAATCGTCTGGGATAAAAATATTTTAAAAATAGGGTCTTAATTTTTGGAAAATACTGTAAAAATTATATAAATAGCAGAATTTAGTAGAAAGAGAGAGAAACTCGTAACCCTGAGTGAGGGACCCTAAAACGGGTGCTAGGCTGCTGGGCCAACAGCCACCCGGTCCTGGCATAGGGCAGGGGCGGACAAATCCCTGCACAGGCGTTTAAATAGTCTGTGTGCTACCCAATGGGGGAATATACAGTCTTAACGACTAATATGTTAGTGTTCATAGTTTTTTAATATTTTTCAATGTCCTTGCGGTTTTTACAATTGGGGTCAAAATATTTTTCAATGTCCTTGCGGTTTTTACAATTGGGGTCAGTATAGGGTTTTTGGGTAGAGTTTTGGAGTAGTGCGAAACCGTTCCCAGAGTCAAGCCGAAAAAAAAAAAAAAAATTTGGAAAAAGGGAAGGAATGGGGGGAGGGGAAACGGGTCTCACATGAGTAGCTGAGAGAACAATAGAATAAACAACAAGAACAATGCCCCTAGCCCCCAAAACAATAGCAGCTGCTAACTAGAGGACCAGTAGAATTACAAGCCTACGAGATGAGCTGCTATACTACTGATAAGTTTTTCCTATTTACAGCACTGTCACAGCATCGGAAATCACTAGGGAGGAGAAAAAGACGAGGTTAGGAAATTTTTGTGTTCTCAAAGTGCCTATGAAACGAAATTTTCGACCTCATTTTTATTCCTGGAAAACGTAGCCGATGATCCACTGATTCGTAATTTTCCAATCTTAGCAGCATTTCAGTGCGAGAAAATGTTTTTTTCGAGGTCCAAAGTAGCCCCAAAAAGACCTTTTCGCTTTTCAGGGACTGGTACCGAAATAACCCCTTGTGACGCCAGAAGGTGTGTAAACCCTTTTGCTCGCCACAGTTTCTCCTGTTTCTACTATAAGACTACTATAAACATGTACTAAACTACCGATAGTTTATGATAGCTTTTCTTTAACGTTTTGGCTCCACAGACTGCAATGTTTGTGCGTGTGAGAAACGGGAATCTCCTGGCTTTTCAGTGACTTCAAAAGCAGGCTTCAAAAGATCGGAGGGGGAAAATATTCCTGTATGCACTACAAACGCCTGTGTTTCTCATCTATATCGCTCCCATTATCAGTGAAAATTATTTTCATGTCACTGTTTTAAACTACTGAAGTGAATGCACGCAATTGCAGCCATTAATTTCACCGCTCTTCTAAGGAGTATCCCAAATTGCACGAGAAAAATGATGTGATTACCTTTTAAAAATATTCATTAAAAAATTGCGAGAAAGCAACATGCGCAACTATTGTAGAAAAATAATTTATTCAAATTAAACTCGGCAAACATCATCACGCCTTTAGTCAAAACAAGGTCAAGCAACGTACAGGTTTCTCATGTTTTAAAAGTTTTTAAGCCGAAAAATCTGGTTAAAGAATTTAACGAGTTGTCTGAATAAAAGATTCTGGGTTTTACCTCGTCCAGAGATTTTCTTCTGCTTCTGATACTTGTCAAGCTTTGCTTGGACGCTTCAACCTCGTTCCCAGGGTCTACTCCGCTTTCAAGATGGCGGCTGTGCGCGGAGAAGACCCTGGTTTATACTGATATAACACCCACGATGATTGGCCCGAAGATACAGACATTCTTACATTAGGCGTGATTGGCCAAAATAATCTCCACTGTCAAGCAAGACACGCATATTTACAACAGGATGTGGTTGCTGATCCATCGATACTGAAGCAATACTTGGGTCCACATAAACAGTTGTAGATGATCTGTGTTCTCCGTCGGGTGTCGCTGCACTACTTCCCTGAGGTTGACCCTTTGAGGCACCACTGTCACGGTTGGTATTTTCACAGATGGACATATGATGTCTTCCAGAGCAAATACGACAAACCTTGTTTGGTGAACAATTTCTTGCCAAGTGGTTGCGCCGTAAACAAACAAAGCAGCGACCCTGTTGTTTCAATAGATTCTTTCTTGAGTTGATATCTGTTACTGTACTGCAATTTGTACTTGGGTGACCCTGCTTATAGTATGTGCAGCTCACAGCTGCAGGCTTTTCGGTCTGACTAGTTAACGCTGCGCCTGTTGGGATGTCTTTATCCTTGTTTGTTTGAGCTGGAATTGGTCTCTTAGGAGTAAAAGAATCAGTGGGGTTTGTTCCAATAGGCTCACAACGTTCTCGTGCTTCAATTTCAGAGTCAAAGGCCTTCAAGAGAACATCCAAGTCCCGTTCCGGTTGATCTACAGCTCGAGAGATTATTAAACGTATGCTTGGGGGTAGCTTTTCCATGAGAAGGGGAACCAATAGTTTCCCATACGAATCAGAACCTATCCCCAGGGCTTGAAGGGCTCGCACATGGGCCTCGACTCGATCATAGAGGACGCGTAAGCGTTTCAAGTCATTGTCAGCTGTTACCGCCGCTACTTTCACCAGACCCTCCATGTGAGCATTTATGATTATCGGGGATTATCGTTTCTTGGCTGCTGCGTAATTTTCTGCTGTTAGAGGTAGCCCTCGAATAGCTCCGCCGGCAGACCCTTCCAGTAAATTTCTCAAGTAGTTGAATTTATCAACATCTGATAAACTAGAATTGTCATCGACAGCACTCATAAACGAATCCCAAAACGGAGTGAAAGAAATAGGGTCGCCATAGAATTTCTTAAGAGTAATCTTGGGCAGTTTTGCCTTCCCGGCTCCTGAGCTTTCACTAAGCGAGCTAGAATGAAAATGAGAAATTGACTTATCTGTTAGTCCAGAGTTCACCTCCAATGGATGTAAAGACTCGTCAATCCGTACTATCATCTGATGAATAGACTCCCTGAATGTTCCCGTTGGACTGATTTCATCTTCAATTTGATCTTCCTTGATCAATGCCAGAATTTCGTCGTCCAAAGCTCCCAGAATGTTAAGTTTCTCAGTGAGAGAGATCCGATAGGTTTTCAACTGATTTGCACTAGAAGATTCGAAGTCATGCAACAGGGTTTGCACCTTTTCCAAAGTCGTTGTCACGTAACCTTTGTGACCTCCACGGATTTTTCTTTTCTTCTTTAACTCCTCGTCGCCCGTGTTGAGATTCACAGAAGACAAACTTTCAATAATAATCCAGTCGCCACGCCATCCCGGGTCGCGGCACCATGTTAGAAATTACTCTTGATTGTAGACTCAAAACTCATGATAGAAATTACTCTTGATTGTAGACTCAAAACTCAACGCTTTACTGCATTCCAGAGGAATAAACACATGTAAATAAAAACTGGCCTACAAGGGAATTCCGAAACAAAAGCGAAATAATTCCCTCATCAAAATTCTAAGAAAATACAAAAGGGCGAAGCGACAATTCCGGGAATAGAAATCACACAATAATCACGTCAGCCTACGCACGGGGTCGCCCACTACCTCTCGGAACGAGATACTTCATTGGTTCTTTAAACAATAGATAACAGCTCATAACAATGCCCCTAGCCCTGAATAACAATAGAGGTAGTGTTTATAGCGGGCGAATGAAAATAGAGGTTTCAGAGAGGTAGTGCCTTACTGTACGCACGAGCATGTCTCGGGCCGCGATTGGCCGGCTACAAAAATCCCACGTGCGCAGACAACAAAGTCACTGAAAGAGGGAGGGGTAGGTTCTTAGAACGTAATAGCAACAATGAGATTTCAAACAGCAGGAATAATATTAGTTTTAGAGATGTAATCTTGAATAGAGTCGCTTATAAGCCAGTAGTCTAGGCGACGTTTGATTGGAGGGTTTTTTGAGACCAGGTAAACTGCTTGGTTTCGGGGTTTTGTAATCGCCATATATCGACCAGATCATGTGCGAGCATGAGTTCTTTAATGTTTTGGACTGAAGATTTGGCAATCATCCTTCCTCCTAGATTACCATGAGCCGAATTAAAATGAACGTTAAAATCACCACCCAATATGATATTGTAACTGAAACTTGTATTCATATCTTCCAGAACTGATGATATCATTTCCAAAAAGTCGCATTGCTCAGAGCATTTTGTAGGCGCGTATAAATTAAGTAGTAAGAAGGGCGCTTCCTCAACAATAGCTTTTATAGCGGCAAAACGGCCGTGAATATCTTCTTTCAAACATATTAGCTCAAATTGAAGTGTCTCTCTAATAAGTACAAGAACTCCTCTACTGTGGTTAGAGCCGTGAGAGTAGAACATTTGTCCCCTGTACTGAAATTTACATGTTTGATATAGTTGGCTGTCCAGACATTTCTCACCCTACCCAGTTTGCTTTTGCATTGCACACTAATGAAGTTCTTGAATAAACCTGAAAACAAAATTACCATGTCAAAGTTGTATAGGATTTGAGACAGCATGAAAAGTTTATAAATTATTGCATTTCTACTTGTTTTAAATATATGATGAAAAGTTTAGGTCGAAACCAATTACAAACGGCAACTCTGGCAGCCAAAACGTCTGAAAAGTTATTTAAAAACTGAATTAAAACTGATGTGAAAAATAAATCATTTAAATTAATTCCTGATTAATTTGTAATTTTCGAATTATTACTTTGGTTATACCGAGCTTGTATTATTGTAAACAGGAACTCAAGGTGTTAGATCAAATGAGGACTCGCCAATTTTACTCATGATCAAAATCGATCCAACGAATTTAAAGCCACATTAAATACAGTGGAAATTAAACATTCCCTTCTTGTATAGGACGTCTGTAATACACAAGTATATATATGCAATATACTCTTACCTTAAATAACAAAACGCTCAGACCTCACGCTTCCAGGAAATAAAAATCACGATTAATCTATTTGGAAAATCAACGGTCCACAAAAACGTTATTTCGCAGCCAAACACACACAAAATAATGATACATTAAAGCTAAATCTTCAGCCATTTTGATTCCTTGAACCGTTGATCAAGAGTAGTGAAGACGAGAATCGATCATGTGCCACGTGATAAAATACTCCACGATTCGTGGAGTATTTCGCGGGGATCTAACAGTGTGTGCCAGGGTCTTCTCCGCGCCCAGCCGCCATCTTGAAAGCGGAGTAGACCCTGGAAACGAGGTTGTGGGCGCTTTCGATGGCCAGCCAAGTGCAGCTGTTTCGCTTTCCCCGTCAACAGTTCCTTGAACGAAACAATTCTCTCTCCCGTATAATAGAAAGCCTACAGGTTCTGTTCTTTAAGTACATTGTCTATCAAGCGATGTAGTCATTTCTTTGAGGCTATCTGGACCATAACCTTCGCCAATGTGTTTGTTTTTTTACTCGACGTAAATAAATACGCTCAAGCAGAGCGTGAAGCTCATGATCAGTCGACTCGTAGTTTCAATTTCATCGGCATTCCCCTTCCTGAGAAACCGGTCACTTATTCCAAAAAGAGAACTCAACACCAGTGCTTTTCAGTGCTATGGTATTTAAAGCTGTCTTCAGGTCCTCTACTGTGCTCAAAACGTCAGCCATTTTTTGTTTTTACTCGCCACTCAAAGCAGATCCAAACTTCGCGCCATTCAGATCGCGTGGAAGCGTTTGATTGGCTCTCCATGGGTGCCTTTGTTTATCAACCAATCAGAATGCTCTATTTTAGTTACCATTTTTGCGCTGAATTTCCTTATTTCTGCACTGAAGTACCTTATTTCTGCATCGAATTTACTAAAAACTGCATTTCTCTAAGCCAATCAGATTCGAGAAATGTTTTCTTGTATATTATTATCGAGGATATTCGTAAGCAGCTGAAGCGATCGCTGAGCGGCAGCAGTTTTGGCTGCGCACGCCGCCTGATTCGCGCTGAAGTTATTAAGGAGTGGATACAGTAAACACCCGCGTATAAGAACCTAGAATTTTTGGGTTCAGGCTGAATGGGTTCTTATATTTTGGGGTAGTTTTTCCGAACTCAGGCTGATTAGGTTCTTAGTAGGTTCTTATTTGTAGGAGTTGTCATAGTGATACCATTCAGAGAGCAACTGTAGTACTAGTATGCCATAATGGTTGAACATTTGTATTTAAACCGCCAAAATGCCAAGCCTTATTTTTTAAACAATAATAAATTCAGTATCATAGGCTACCATATTTACAGTTGTATTTGATAATAATGTAAATTGTTAACAGCAATATAAATATATAAATAAAAACAGCAAAAATAAATAACAACCCAATTTAGGGAATTAAAATTGAACCAATTTGAAAATAATCAGACTCAAGTCCCAAGGCTACACCAGTATAATTTTATACAGTATTCTATACTCTGTATTTAAAAGATTTTCAATTAAACAAATAATTTGCATGGTGTTTCTCAGAAATTTCACAATTTCTATCAATTAAAATCCAGTATTTTAGCTACAAAATAAAAGTGTTTTTTTGTATAAGAACCTACTGTTCTTTGCCAGCCTAAATAGGTTCTTATATATTTGGGTATTAAAATGCCCAATTTCAGCCTGTAGATTCTTAAATCACTAGGTTCTTATACGCGGGTGTTTACTGTATCTCTCCAGTGAAAAGCTAATGGAAACGGTGAATAACCTTTCAAAGGTTTTGTCTAATATTCAGTCCACCTGTTGAGTCACAAACTAAAAGCGTCAGTGCAAAGTAAAGTCACAGACTTTTTTTCGTCGAGTTTCAAGAACAATAAAGTAATTATAAATTTAATTTAGACCGATAGTAGCGGGAGGAGTATAAGTAGATGAGCGTAAGGTTTCCATAGTTTAAACTTGTTACAGTTATAGAAGGAACTATACAATGTTTTAATGCTGTTAAAATGTCTGCTTAATTCCTTGTATAAAGTAAAGTCACGGACCTATTCAAGTGATTTCATGAACAGTACTCTAAAAAATTAGTTTTAGTCCGAGAGTATGATAAATGACCATAAGGTTTCCATAGTTTAATTATACAGTAACAGTACAAATGTTGCCGTAAAAATGTCTGCCTTAGTCTTTGTATCGATAAAACATGAACGTATTGTGTCCGTTACTTTTTATTTGAGAACCCGCTTAATACGGACTCCCCGATAGTACGGACACTTTGGCATGTCCCCTTCGTGTCCGTATTAACGGGGTTCCACTGTACTTCTTCGCAGCGTGACGGCAAGACAACAAGTATCTACCATGGGCCAAGTTATCTTCGATGAAGTGATAAAGTTGTTCGATTTTTCTTGTATATCAAGCAAATTTTGGCTGTTATCTAACAGAATAATTCGGCGGAGAAGTACACTTGAGCATCAGTTTATGCACAACGGCGACAAACGCAATCACAGTTGTAGCGCTAAATAACAGCTGTAAATAACAGGCAGAAAATCGGAAATTTTCTGGGCTATTCCTTCGAGCGTACAAAACTTACAGCCTTCTGATGAAGCAGTCCTGAAAGTTCTCTTCTTAGCAGTGTCGATATTCCGATTCAGCTACTATACACCAAATTATCCAGAGTTAAAACGACAATCAACAAGCGCTATTCTCCTCTTCGCTGCAATTTAATCGACACGGCTACACACCTAATGACGTCGGGAGATCTAATTTGCATGTTTTGGCCGCGCGCCGGATGTCGCACATTTTTAGCTTGAAATGAATTACTTTAAGGCAAGAAATCTGGTAGACCGCGCTCAAACTGGAAAAAATACGATTCAGTGGAACATGTAATTTCATTTTCTGCAATAAAAAAGGGGCGAAAGATTCATTTCATAGACACTTTAAAGTTTCAAATGACTTTTTCGTGGAAGATGGAATGCAATGGAAACTCAAGAATAAATAGTAACAGGGATAATTTTTTCCTATTTACAGCACTGTCACAGCATCGGGAATCACTAGGGAGGAGAAAAAGACGAGGTTAGGAAATTTTTGTGTTTTTAAGGTTTCAAATGATTATCTACTACTTTTTTTTTGGAAGGTGGAATGCAATGGAAACTCTAGAATTAATAGTAACAGGGATAAATATTTCATAATTACAGCACTGTCACAGCTGTCACAGCATCGGAAATAACTGGGGAGGAGAAACAGACGAGGTACGGCAATTTTGTGTTTTTAAGGTTTCAAATGATTTCTTTTTGGAAGGTGAAATGTACGGTGGCCCACAAGTGCACACCAAATTTAAATCACTCACACTATATTCAAATCACTCGCGCCGAATTCAAATCGCCCACACCAAAAATCAAATCTTCACACCGAATTCAAAAACACTCGCACCAAATTCAAATCACCCACACCAAAAATCAAATCTTCACACCGAATTCAAAAACACTCGCACCAAATTTAAATCGCTCACACCGAAAATCAAATCTTCACACCGAATTCAAATCACTCACACCGAATTCAAAAACACTCGCACCAAATTTAAATCGCTCACACCGAAAATCAAATCTTCACACCGAATTCAAATCACTCACACCGAATTCAAAAACACTCGCACCAAATTTAAATCGCTCACACCGAATTCAAATCTTCACACCGAATTCAAATCACTCACACCGAATTAACACTTCCGGTCAGCGCTCTCGCCTGCCTGCTTCGTAGGTACCTCATATATAGTATTTATAATGTACCCTAATATTGTAATCCTAGTATTCTTCACCTGCTTTTTACTTTGCTTACTTCCGTTACTTCCGTTTACTTTATTCACTTGAGATACTTTGCAGATGCTTTGCTTACTTGAGATACTCTGCTTACTTGAGATCCTTCGCTTACTTGAGATTCTTTGCAGTTACTTTGCTTACTTCAGATACTTTGCTTACTTCAGATACTTTGCTTACTTCAGATACTTTGCTTACTTCAGCTACTTTGCTTACTTCAGATACTTTGCTTACTTCAGTTACTTTACTTACTTCAGATACTTTGCTTACTTCAGTTACTTTACTTACTTCAGATACTTTGCTTACTTCAGTTACTTTACTTACTTCAGATACTTTGCTTACTTCAGATACTTTGCTTACTTCAGTTACTTTACTTACTTCAGATACTTTGCTTACTTCAGTTACTTTACTTACTTCAGATACTTTGCTTACTTCAGATACTTTGCTTACTTCAGTTACTTTACTTACTTCAGATACTTTGCTTCCTTCAGTTACTTTACTTACTTCAGATACTTTGCTTACTTCAGATACTTTGCTTACTTCAGTTACTTTACTTACTTCAGATACTTTGCTTACTTCAGCAAGCAAACTTACTTCTATCTCAAGTAAACAAGGAGTCTCAAGTAAGCAAAGTAACTCAAGTAAGCAAAGAGTCTCAAGTATTAACAGGGCTGGAAATAACGGCCGGTCAACGGACAATGTCCGGTCTAATTGGGGGTTTGACCGGTCAAACGTTCGACTAGCCGGTCATGTTGACCGGTCAAATTCGATCATGCTAAAATATACTAAAGTTTCCATGTTATTCACCTATTAACTATGAGTATGCACATCACTTGAAAATGAAAATTACAAATGAACACAATATTTTACATCTTCGCAAGTTTTGTAGTGTGTTTACATGTAACATTTGCTGTGGCATTTTCACAGTGTTGCGTGCGGCGTGCGTAGTATATGAACCCGATTGTATGTTTACATTGAATGAATACTGCAAGCAGTTCAATGAAAAAGCCTCTAGTTTTCGTGAATGAGTTCAGCTCTCAAATAGTTAATACACAGAAAATAACAATCAGATCAGCATCCAAAAATTATTAGAGCGAGTTTTCATTCTTTAAATGTCTCAACTACTTCTTATTTGAAAGTTTAAATTTATGCAAATTTCGTGTGAAATGTAATTTGATTCTACACTGTCTTGTTTTTCATGTTCATGAATGTTGAAAACAAAACTTTTTTTAATGAAACTTGTATTTTCATGAATGAAACCCTATTTCATTTGAATTTAAAAGTCAATTGCTGACTACAATCTAATTTAGTTTCTATTTTTCAACGTTTTTTTGTTACAGGTAATGAATGATATGATTTTGTAAGTGTCTCATGTCTGGCTCATAATTTGTATTTGTCTGAATGGCTAAACTTAGCAAATGACACATTACTTTTCAATGCTTGGGGCCATGGGTTATAAGCCCTTTGGCCTGTTTGTTTTTCTCTAAGATTATCAATGATTTGTACAAAATCTGTGGTCTCCTTTTTGGAACTTTTGCAAATGTCACCTCCGGAATTTTTTCATCGAAAGATGTAGATTTCACGTGCGTTTCCCAGTATTATTAAAATAAACAAGCAGCAAGAAGAAGAACAATTTCAACAGCTTAAGAAAAAAACGTTGGCTATTGCTTTAGGGGTGGAGGGTTAATATTGTGTATTTAATTAGGAGAAAATGTCATGTTATATTTGACCGGACAGAAACGAGGTATGTCCGAGCTAAATTTAGTTTGGCCGGTCATCTTGACCGGCATCCATGCGGCCGTTATTTCTAGCCCTGAGTAAGCCAAGCATCTCAAGTAAGCAAAGCATCACAATTAAGCAAAGTATCTCAAGTAAGCAAAGTATCTGCAAAGAATCTCAAGTGAATAAAGTAAACGGAAGTAACGGAAGTAAGCAAAGTAAAAAGCAGGTGAAGAATACTAGGATTACAATATTAGGGTACATTATAAATACTATATATGAGGTACCTACGAAGCAGGCAGGCGAGAGCGCTGACCGGAAGTGTTAATTCGGTGTGAGTGATTTGAATTCGGTGTGAAGATTTGAATTCAGTGTGAGCGATTTAAATTTGGTGCGAGTGTTTTTGAATTCGGTGTGAGTGATTTGAATTCGGTGTGAAGATTTGATTTTCGGTGTGAGCGATTTAAATTTGGTGCGAGTGTTTTTGAATTCGGTGTGAAGATTTGATTTTTGGTGTGGGTGATTTGAATTTGGTGCGAGTGTTTTTGAATTCGGTGTGAAGATTTGATTTTTGGTGTGGGCGATTTGAATTCGGCGCGAGTGATTTGAATATAGTGTGAGTGATTTAAATTTGGTGTGCACTTGTGGGCCACCGTAGAAATGCAATGGAAACTCTAGAGTTAATAGTAACAGGGATAATTTTTTCCTATTTACAGCACTGTCACAGCTGTCACAGCATCGGGAATCACTAGGGAGGAGAAAAAGACGAGGTTAGGCAATTTTGTGTTTTTAAAGTTTGAAATGATTTCTTTTTTGGAAGATGGAATGCAATGAAAACTCTTGAATTAATAGTAATAGGGATAACTTTTTCCTATTTACAGCACTGTCACAGCATCGGAAATTACAGGGAAGGAGAAAAAGAAGAGGTTAGGCATTTTCTGTGTTTCCAAAGGTTTCAAATCACGTGTACATATCTGGGGAATTTATAACGGTAAATATGTCTTTACCGATGATAGCTACTAAAATCAAGATATGAAAATCCGCGAAAGCACAAAGCAGTTAATGGTTCAGTGAACAAAGTAAGATAGCTCTGGATTTTTGTTGTTTGTTTTAAGCTCTTTCAGTGTTTGTGAAGATCCAGGAAAAGAGTGTTCGTGCCGGAAAATGGGAACTTTTTCTGTTGCTTGCCATGACTTCTTTAAAATTTTGTCTATGTTCTAATTTCATTTTACTCTCACATTTCTACTCTTCTGTGGAAATGTGCCTATAAACCTGACACGTAGATTATCCGTATTCATCACTTTTCAGGGTTGATTTCTCAATCTCTGTTAATTTTCCTCCGCTCTTTTAGTCACCTTTAAAACTGTTTGTGAGTGCCTCGCACTGATGTCATCAAAATTTCGATGAATGTTGCACTAACCTTTTTTGTCTGCGGCTTTGTATATTTTTGTTTTGTGATAGTATTTTCATGATTGCTTTACATGGTATTGTATTTCGTGTGTGTTTCTTTTCTTAGGTGTGTTCTCCTGTAATATGGCTGATTGATACCACTGCTTGACTTGACGACTCCTGTTACAGGCAAGAATGCAGGACAACTGTTTTGCAGTCATAGCGAGCAATTGCGTGTAACAAGCGAGTAACGTGCGCGAGCCTCACGCTTCTTGGGAGTGCACCGCGTTTAAAACCCAGGCAAACCACGCCGTGTCTTGCAGACTGACTTGCCACGTTGTTGTAAACTCAGTAGAAATAGCCTACGGGGATTTTTTTTAATTAGCCATGCTTATAGCGATTTATATTGCCGTTACCTTTTTATTATTGTGTAAGACGCTGTTCTTTAGTAACAAGACCAAGCTTGAAACAATATTTGGAGCTTAACAAGTAGATTCAATTTGCCGTGCGTCTGCTCAGTTCTAGATGCTCAGATGACGTTCAAACGCAGTAACAACAAAAACGTTGAACACGAGACATAGTAGAACGACACATTACATACGAACAACTGCTCTTGTATAGAGTCTACAACGGCGTCGTGTTCTGGTCGCGACGCGAAATTTGCAAGAAGCCGTCGTGATCTTGTCGTGAGGACGGCAGCACGAACACCGGTAATTGAAAACAACTCGTGTCCAGACTATTCCGCGTCCTGTTGAATCTTTTGACTTTTGTAACTGAACAGCGTATTTGTGTTGTGCAATAACAGAAAATTTTCCAGAGAATTTTATTTTCGCGAAACAGCAAACATTTCGCTTTCAGAAGTTCTTCAAAATATTTGTAGCTGAATATAGCAGACAGTAAACTTCAGAATAAGTACAATATCTCAAAAAAGTTACAAACACAATTTGTTGGAACTAATCTTTATTTCAAGTTAAATTTTTCCAAGAAAGTCATTTCTTGCATTCGTTCTACGAAGATTGATTGTCGCGGCAATTCACTGGGGTTTTTGGTCAAACTACAAGTGTATGTGCTAAATACTTTTATAATGTTTATAATTGGTAGTATTAGTTAGCTAGTTTGATTTTTTTCAGCAATGAATTATCGGAGTTAGTTCAATTAGGCTAGGGTCCTGGGAGTATTTGTAAATATTCAGTGCCGAGTATAACTGGAACAGCATGATTCGCTTGAACAAGTTTTGTACGCGACTCACAACGTTTCATGAAGGGGAATATGAAATAAAATAATGTAGAGTTTCAAATTTGCATAAGAGGCAGCAGTCGAGGCTGTTTTTGTATAAAAATAATTCATATTTTGTATAAATTTTTATAGTTAACATTTTTATCTCTATTATAAAAAAGGTTTTGTGTAAATGTTTAATTAAGTGTATCGTATATCATAAGAATATCGGTAAAATGCGTTTTTAACACAGCCTTTGATTTCAAACAGTTATCACAGGAACGGTAGATAAATAAAACGATCAGTACCGAGTAATGTAAGCATTTAAAAAGGTTAAGTTAGGTCTTTGTAAAGGAAAAAATTGAAACAAATGATGAGATGAGGGATGTGTTACGGGTTGTTCAGTTTATATATATATTTTTATTTTATAACAATATCATTGTATTGTAAGATTTATGAATTTCTTGCTGATGAAGAGAGTCTGTATTTTAGGTCTAATGCGCAAGTGATGAGAACACTTTAAAGTGAAAGAAGTTAAAGTTTAAGTCAGCTAAATTGTCTTTGTTAGCCATCCAAGCTAAATAAACTTCATCTTAGTTTTGTTCACCGTTGTCCATCTTTACCTGGTGTGCTTGTGGTATGCAGTCAACTATCACTTTGTCCTTAAAAGAAGTCCTATTTCTACCCCCCCCCCCCCCCCCCCACACACACACACACACACACATTCGCTGATGGGATGCTAGTCCATCGCAGGGTTACCCCCAGCAGTAAATTCGCCTCTACCCATTTATACATCTGGGTTAAGAGGCACAATGAGAGTAAGTGTTTCCTCCAAAAACAACGGAATGACCCCGGCCAGGGAGAGAACCCGGACAGCGAAAAAAAAAATAGAACCCGGACAGCTCGATCCGTGTCCAGAACGCTGTCCATTAGGCCACCGAAAAAGAGGGGTCACTGCGGCTTCCATTGCTTTTATCTGCTGCTTCGTGAACGCCCTGTTAAGAAACTAAAATAATGTTAATCCTTGCCTTGCGTCATTGAGCTTTCATTCATTGTTGAAAGAAGCTAGCAGAGAAGGGTTAGTGTTTCTACTAGTTGCACAATTCGCTGGCGACTTTAATTCTTCTTTGCGGGATTTTGTTTGGCGCAAAACGTTAAAACAACAATTGCGGGAACGAGAATAACCATATACTGGTCAGTGGAACTTAGGCTTCAAACTGCTAAGAGCAGGAAGTGCAAATTTTAAAAAGGCATAATCTAAATCAGTCATTTAGTTAAGCTTGTTAAAAAAAATTACGTACGTTATAACAAAAAAAAGACAGTCAGACACCATCGGGGAGTTAGTACTGAAATTGCCAACTCAGCATTGTCATAGGAACATATATGACCATCACCTAACAATCCCCGGGATTAGGGTC
The DNA here is from genome assembly GCA_963693305.1 of Meandrina meandrites. Taxonomy (NCBI): domain Eukaryota; kingdom Metazoa; phylum Cnidaria; class Anthozoa; order Scleractinia; family Meandrinidae; genus Meandrina; species Meandrina meandrites. The sequence goes on along the minus strand of OY855907.1, from coordinate 27,191,666 downwards.
TCGAGATACACTTGTAAAGATCTAATCTTAAAAATAGAAACAAAACAATGCCGTTCCGACAAAAAATTGTCTCCGGCCCTGGCGCAGAGCGAGCAAAATTAAACAGCAGGTTTGTGAGGTGTTGAAGTTCATCAGCCGGCTTCACTCCAATATTCGCGGAGCACTTCCCGTTACGTCTTCTCCCGCCCTGCTCTGCGCCTATCCGCTGCGAGAATAAAATGACTTATAATATCATGTAAAAAGTACGGAGGATTAGTCAGTTCTCAGTTGTTGGGTGTTTTGGTAACTCCGCGAACGCACTGAAACAACAACAACAACAACTTTATTTACCCCAATAAATTACAAGAAAGAGAATATATATAGTATAAATAAATAAGTAATTAGGGGTCTGGCTGCCTGAAATAACTGTAGAGTTAAAAAGGGCAGGCAGCCAGTGTTACAATTATGTAATACAAATTTAGGTCGGTAAAGCACACAACAACACAGAACATTACAGAACATTACAGTGAGCAAAATGAAAAAAAGACAAAAATATATTAGAATATCGAGAAAAAAAAAAAATAATAAAAAATAACAGGTGGTAAAGGAGTTATGAATGACACATGATTTGCCGAGTCTCGGCAACTGAATGGCGATTCCGCCTTCTTGGTGAACAAACCTTGCTATCTCTTTAATTACTTACCTGACTTGGTGCAGTTTTCTGTTCGCCCTCTGAAGTTAAAACAATTTCTCTTTGATATCTGCTGAAAAGGAAATTCATAACATGTCCACTGACAAAAAATAAATAAATAAATAACTAGCAGTAACAGCAAGAGATTGCGATAGTTTTTATACGTACAAATACAAACTTTACAACAGTTGCTTTACCTTTTTACCTTTAGAACAATCCTTTTTCCTTCCTGAATAGCGGCCATAAAACCCAATTTTATTCTTGGTCGAAGTTTTGCATTGATGACGTAATAAAGGACTAATTGCGCCTTATAAGGCAGAGCGCGCACTTGCACGCTCATTCGCTCAACTGCGTCACGCAATCTCGAGGAGTCCAATAAACAATTTTTGATATTTCACTGCATTTGGCCAATCGAGCTATAAATCATAATTCAATTTAAGACATTTGTTGTCGCTTTATTTTACGATGAAAAAAATGAATTCGGAAGATGCCTTCTGTGTCAGTTCAGGACTCCAGGAGCGCTTTCCATTTGTGTGGAAAAACCGGTTGTTTCGGTGGGAAAGCAAATGGAACGGGCTTTTCCACTGGAAATTTTTCGGAAAAAAAGAATACCTGCTCAAACAAATTTTCCTACATTCGGTTTTCCCTATTTTGGCTCGTCACGCAATGTTTTCTCCCCAGATTTAATGGTCCACAGATTAAATGGTCCACAGACTCTAAGGAGTCTTTCACTTATGCACTAAATTCTGATGAGATAAAACAACTTATTCATGATTTTGAACTTTCAAATTTCGAGCATGTAGGGAATATCAACACCATCGTTAAGACATTTTCGAATATATTAGAAACTGCTGCAAAGCAATCGTTAAAACTTGTAAAACAAAACAAAAAATAAAAACGTGACTCCAAAATCTGGTTTGATCAGGAGTTTAGTCGTGCCAGAAAAAATCTAAATCACCTTTCCCATAGAACGCATAAAAACCCTTTAGATGAACAAACCCGACTTGAATATCTCTCGACAAGAAGTCAGTATAAACAGCTATTACGAATTAAAAAGCTCCAACATCGAGATAATCAAATTGATGAACTAGTTAAAACTAGACATCCACTTAATTTTTGGACCAATCTGTAATCTCTTTCGAATCAAGTAATTAAAAAGTTCACCTGACTCGACTGTTCCTATGCACAAACTATATAATCATTTTCAACAATTACACTCAGAACCAAATGCAAATCTACTCGAGAAACAAGAAGTAATAATGAAAGAGTTGAAACACAAAAAAACAATACTATCGCAGCTAAATAGCCTGGATAAACCTTTCTCTGAAGAAAAATTTAAACAATCAATTAAAATGCTTAAAAATAAGAAAGCAGCTGGTCTTGATCGAATAAGGAACGAAATGTTGAAATGTGGAGCCCGTTATTTGACCACTTCTTTAACAAAATTATTCAATTTCATACTTAGGAAAGGAACTTATCCAGATTCATGGTCTACTGGGCTTATAAGTCCAATCTTCAAATCAGGGAATAAATCTGATCCTTCAAATTATAGAGGCATTTGTGTCACTAGTTGCTTAGGCAAATTATTTTCCGCTGTTTTAAATAAACGATTACTTAACTGCCTCCAAGACCACGATTTAATACATCCCTCTCAAATTGGTTTCCTCAAAGGTTCCCGAACATCTGATCACATCTTCTCGCTAAGAACACTTATTGACAAATATGTGACTCATACAAACAAGGGAAAGTTATTCTGCTGCTTTATAGATTTTCAAAATGCTTTCGATTCTATTTGGCATGATGGTTTGCTACACAAATTATTATACAAAAACATAGGTGGACAATTTTATCATTTAATTTCTGATATGTATTTAAAGACTAAATGCGCTGCCAAAAATGGTAACAAGAGAAGTTACTTCTTCGATTACAACAGAGGAGTACGACTAGGGTGTATTCTTTCTCCTATATTGTTCAATTTATGACATTTATATCTAGATGAATTTCCACGTTTGCTAGAATCTTCACGTGACACAGATTCAATTACTTTACCAAACGGACTCCCTCTTAACTGTTTATTTTATGCAGATGATCTTATCTTAATATCAAGAAGTGCCGCTGGTCTTCAAAAGCAACTGAACATCCTCCACAGTTATAGTGAGAAATGGTTACTAAAAATTAATCTTAAAAAGACAAAAACATTAATTTTTCAAAAACAAAATCGCAAATCAACACGTGATAAGTTCTCTTTCTTTTTAAACGGCATTCCAATTGACAAGGCCTCACAGTACAGTTATCTTGGCATTACTCTCAACACAAATGGTAGTTTTGCTAATTCCAAAAAAGGTTTGGTTGAGAAAGCCAGAAGATCAATATTTGCTACTAAACGTTATCTTGACTTTAATAAATTGCCAATCAATACGTGTAATAAACTCTTTGATACTTTATTTCTTCCCAGTTCTTTTATACGGTTCTGAAATTTGGGGAGCTTATGATAATATGAACTTCAAAAAATGGGAAAATGACCCAGTAGAAAGACAACATACACAATTCTACTGACAAATACTTTGTTGGCCTCAATAGAAGAGCACCTAATGTGGTAGCTCGTAATAAAACTGGACGTCTTCCCTTAAAGTTGAATATCTTAAATTTTGGATACACCTTGAATCTCTTCCAGAAAACAGTATTGCCAAACAATGCTTAATCATTTCCAATCAATTGGCAAATGAAACAAAATCTTCTTTCATGTTAACGGTTAATGAGATTATTCATAAAAAAAATTCATAATTATATAGACGTTCAAAAACAATCGCATAACAAAACAATCCAAAATAATATTATGCCCACAATTAAAAATAATTTACAAAAAATAAAATCTCAAATCTCCTGAACCATTTAAAAAGACACCAACTGGAGTTAATCCGCTCTAATAAAAAGTTATGTTTCTACTCTATATTTAAAACAGATATAAGCAAATCTGATTATTTAGAACAAATAAAGAACCCAAGGCATAGACGGGCTGTAGCTAAACTACGGTCAGGCAATCACAGTCTTAGAATCGAGTCTGGACGTCACTGTGTACCTAAATCATGTACCAGAATCTCTTAGGATTTGTCAACACTGCCGCTCTAACCAAATTGAGAACGAGAACCATTTCTTATTCCATTGTGATCGTTATAACACTATTAGACAACAAATAACAAATGACATTGTACTTAAATATCCGTCATTTGATCTTTTGAACGATACTGATAAAACTATATTCCTATTTGAGGGGGACATGGGGGTTTGCGGTGTTGCGGTGTTGTTAATTTTTTTATGCGGTGTTGCGGTGAGTAAAATCCCACCTTGCGGTGTTGCGGTGATCTCAAACTCTGCGGTGTGCGATGTTTGTGTTTTCAAACCTACGGTGTTCGGTGAAACAAAATTATTTGCGGTGTTGCAGTTTCTCGTCGATCCTTGTCTGACCCTTGTCAGAACTAAATTTAGCTTCTATATCTTCATTAATCTGTCCTCATTTATTAAAAGCAGGTACCATTGTGTTTAATTTGTAACAAAATACAGTTAAATATTGTCCAGTTATTATTTTAAATATGATTAAGCTGCCAATCCCAAGCCGTTTTTATTTATAAGTAACTTGACCTCCGCCACCCAGATCGGCCGGCTTCAGTAAACGAGAAGATGAGCGAGGCTACATATGCAAATCATGAAGATGTTAGGACTCAGTGTGTAGTCGATTGTGTAGCTTTCTTTTACAAGGAAGGAAAAGTGGGGAAAATTATCGTAGTAAGAGCAAGTTCAGATGTCACGTCAATAGGGAGGAAAAAACTGAAAAAACTTTCCAAATCGAGAGAACGCATTTGGTAAGTTTGCAACAGACATGACTGTCGTTACTTCTTTTAAAATATTCTCTGAGTCTGCATAATTTGAATTAGCCTTGCAATCTAGGGTCGTCTGGAGGTCAGTCTACACCAGTCAATATCCGATCCGAAGTCCTCCGACCCTTTAGGACCTTCTGGACCTTCTCAGTGCTATTTTCCCAAAAGATAATCGAGCGCGCGAACGAAAGTAAAAGCGCGGGATACTTTAAATGAATGTAACAGGGAGGGTTGGGTAAATGAGAAAATAGGTTTTTCACACGCTGCGCTAGCTCTTGCGCCCTGCGCTTGCACTCGCGCGCTCGTTGTGATGACCTTCCGAGAAAGCACCCGTCTGTGGACAGACTAGTGATTTTTGAATTGATCGACATTGTTGTCGATTTAGCTCGATCATTATGTCTCACTGTGATTAGTCAATGCGGTGCTTTTCGTAATACTGTTCATCTGGAATGGACCCGAATGCAATTGCTCAGGTCTTGAATGGGTTCGATTACCGAATGGTTTGATTACTAACGCCGAGTTATTTATCATTCTATTTGACTAAACAATGATTTATCTCCTTCCGCCTTGATTCTCCCTGGATCAGTGCTGTATACCAAAAATATTCGGGAAAAAAGGTACTGACAGCAGTCAGAGCAGTGTGCGAGACCCTTAGCTGTTCACAAGCCTTCCATTTTCTCAAGAGATCGTCGAGTGCGCAAACAAAAATAAAAGCGTGGTCACAATTAATGACCTCGAACGCACGCAAGGATGGAAAGGAGTGCTCCGCTCTCGTTTGGCTGAACTTCAGAGCAAACAAACAAGACAAAGGAAAAGAAAAACGTCTGTGGACATACAGACTCTTTGTGCCCCATTATTGGACCTTATTATAGGCAAAAGTGGAAACCTGATCTTCAAAACCTCCAAGGAAAATGCAACACGGGAAATAAAAAAAAGATATATTGCGGTGACGGTGTTTCGTCAAATTTTCTTGCGGTGATGCGGTGTTTGTTAAATTTTTTTGCGGTGTTGCGGTGTCCAGAGCCCCCCAAAGTCCCCCTCCTATTTAATAATGTTCATTCCTTCATTTGTAAGAAACTAGGTTATTTTGTATACGAAGCATTACATATAAGAGAAACTTGTAATCTTATCTAGTCTAATGTGATTAGTGTTATTGCAATTTTACATATTTGTTATTAGAGTAATTTCGTATATTGTTTTTTTAGGTAATACCATCTGTATATGGGGAATACCAATAAATTTGTTGTTGATTTTTTTGCGCTAGGAACTCTGGGATAGGGGACTGCCCCAGATTATCTTTCATTTTCACTGCAGTGTGCTCTAGCTTGGCGTTGAGGAGCGTTGTTTACGAGTCGAAGAGTGCAGATATTTTTGCGGCAAGGTTAGTTCAGAAACTATTAGTTGTACTCTTCCTTTCCTCAGGAATATATTTCTTTGGAGTTCGATGACTGATTGATTTGTTTGCTGCGGTAAGATCACTTCCGCTTTCGAATTCATGAGTTGTGCATATAATATTTCATATTTTGAACGAAACTTTTGTCATTTCTGAGCGTTTTTGTCTTCTCTGCAGGGCTTAAGTTAAAAAATTCAAAGCCAAGATGTGATTTTTCACCGATTAATTCTTACTTGAGGTAAGCACTGTGGAAAACGTACGAATTAAGCTTAAGTTGAATTTTTCGAAACAGCGACCCGGCCCTGCTCGCATTAAAGTGATCTGTTTCCCCGTCCGATTTTCTGATTAATCAAGGATTATTCAGCTTCTTGATCGTCTGTTGTTTTTGTTGTAGTCGTTCTTCCAATCGGGATTCCCATCGTCTGTACTTGGCCCACGGTATACAGTCGAAATTCAAACCAGGGGCCGGGGGTGGGTGCATGGCCATGCAAGGGGAATCGGTTGCCCATTCTTCTGTTTGTTGAATAACTTCCAAGCTTCAGGATTTTACAAATATATCAATAGTGCAGTGTTTGGATGTTATTTCAATTAATCATTATTTTTATATTGTTATTTCTTTTACTTATACAGGTCCCTTAAGCTGCAGAATTCAAAGTCAGAAATTATGTGATTTTGACACATTTTGTCCAATTGCTGGTAAGAATATGTTATAGTAGACAGTGTAATGCCTTCAGCAAGGGTCACCTATATTGCAGCATGAATAGAAATTCAAAAACTCATTAATAATTCATAAAGAAAATACAAAAGAAATAAATGTTTAATGAGTGTCTTTATATCTGATAAAGACATGGCTTATAAACTTTACGTCCAATTCTCTAGGCCAAAAAGTTAAAGCCTCAAATCAAAATATTAGTGCTAGAATGAGTTGATCTAGATAAGAAGATTTTGAAGGCATTCAATAAATTTGCAGTTCATGTTTTATCAAGTCTTAAACACTCGGCTGCGCCTCGTGTTTTAAACTTGATAAAACACTGCTGCTTATTTATTTAACATTACATAAAACTATGAGAGTTTGTTCATGATCAGACCAATTGGCCATGTTCTAAACGAGCAGGGGACTGGGTACGAACATATGTTCTCTTCGGTACAAACATTCAATATCAATTGAATTGAAAAATGGGGCACGTCATCTGAAAGAGCATCCAAAAATTAGTAAATTCACCAAAATTGACGGTTATTGGTTTAAATCCAAAGGCATGGTACACTTAGTATGGATTGGAGGGACAGGCGTCCTCCTTCACCGCGGTAAAACGTAAAAAATAAGAAAACTAATTCAAAGATAAGGTTTTCATTTTCACTGTTCAAAGTTTGATACTTAACAAGTATTCTTCTGGTTTACTAAATTGTTTGGAACTTTACTAAAAAAGTTCTAAGTGTTTGAAAAAGGCGAAATGCCGACTGTCGGCGCCATTGCCAAAGCAATTTTGTTCGGGTGTGGAACATTTTAAAAGTAAAGCGATGATCCCGTTTGACGGAACTGAAAAATATATTTACCCTCAGCAGGTATTTTACATATTCTTACCGATGCTTCCACGTTAACGTGAATGATTTCTCTCGAAGAAAGAAAACAAACACAGCCTCAGACGTTTGACCGCGGTGAAGGCGTCCTCCAATCCATACTAAGCCCTCTTATTTTAAAAGTGTACCATGCCTTTGCGTTTAAACCAATAACCATCAAATTTGGTGAATTTACTAATTTTTGGATGCTCTTTCAGATGATGTGCCCCATTTTCAATTCAATCGATATTGAACATTCGTACCAAGAAAAAATATGTTCGTACCCAGTCCCCTGCTCGTTTAGAACATGGCCAATTGACCAATAAATTTATTGAGCAACATGCATGAATTAAGTTGCCGGCTTATAAATAATATAATACAATTCTGAACAATCCAGCAACAAAATAATTTTGAACCCTGCAAACTATACTGGGAACTGACTGGACCCATGCCAGTAGCTATAGTGGCAAATTAAATCATCTTGAAACCCGGGCGTATCTGAACATTTCAGCGCATAACGTTAAATGGTTTGGTATTTAAACAGAAATTTTAAATGTACAACACACAGAAGAACTCTGAATGGCTCAGTGTTAAGATAATATCAAAACTATTGCAACAACAACAACAACAACAACAACAAAAAACAGCCCTGTCAAGAATCAAGTCATTTTAATTAACTATGGATCCTGAGTGAAAAAAATAATTTGTACCATGACCGTTGAACACAGGTCTGAGCTCTTGACACAAATTATAATAATTTCAACTATCTATTTAAAGTGCCCCTGTGATCAAATTTTTGAGTTTCATTATTTTACATTTTCGTGTCCTATTAGACTTTCTTACATTTTGTTTTAACATTTAATTCAGAGAATTTACGGCCGCCATTAATCAACCTTGTTCCAAGCCTTGGTTGCAAATGAGAGAAAGTGACGTCAAAGGCTCAAAAATACCTCACGTGTTGAAATGAGAATAACAATAAGTGTTCAAAATCACTCGAAAAGGAACAAAAACTTTGGATGTGTTCTTCGTGCAATTTTCTATGCTGATTGTTATTAAAATTTCAACCCGTGAGGTATGTTTGAGCCTTTGACGTCACTTTCCCCCATTCGCAACCAAACCTTGGAACAGGGTTTTGTAATGGCGGCCGTAAATTTTCGGAATTAAATGTTAAAATAAAATGACTTCTGATGTTTGTAATGGATTGAAATTTGGCAAGATGAATAAGGACGTCTAGTTGTACACGAACATGTAAAAAAATACAAATCGAAAATTTGATCACAGGGGCACTTTAAAACAGATCTAAACTCTGCTCTACAGTTATCAATTCTTCATTGGGTAACAATTGTCTCTTCTCATCGGTTTTGTTCTATCTTCTGCTCTGATTGGCAAAAAATTGTTGGGTGGCCTGGCCTTTGTTGAAGTCATTACACTGTAATTTTCTTCAAAATAAGAAATAAGAAAGAAATTTCTTCATGTTTGAGCCTGACCTTGAATGAGTTCTGCAGCATTTCTGTCAGTTCAGTTCGGTATGGAACGCATATTTACAGACTGTGCAAATTGGCCAAATCAAATTGATCGTGCTCACTGTAATAATTATTGCTGAATGTTTCCAAACAAGCTATACTATAAATGTTACATCACCTGCAAAGATAATTTAAATTGTACTATACTGGAAATTGATAAAAATTCTGGATTCAAATTAAATCTGCAGTGGGGACAAATTTAAGTGATGAGCCACTCTGGATATCCTGAATAACTTTGACAAATTTTGCCCTAACGCTTTTTGATGCCCCTCCCCCCAAAACAAAGTTTCACTTGCTATCTGAGAGACTTGCTTTGTTTGTACAATGTTAAAATGGGGGATGAGGGCAGTTCCCACTCTACACCTGGATTTAAAAGTGGAATAATTGAAATATTGAAATTAGCGCTCACTGCGGCCATGCAACCAACTGTCTAAACTACTTTTTGCCACTGATTGTGCATGCACCCCTCTGCTTTTAACTGTGCAGTGAGTTAAAAATGTAGGTATTTCAGTTCCCTAGGCACTGAGCCTAAATAAACATTGAAATTCGAGGGAAACAAAATTTACCTGTTTATCAAGGGGCCAGTCAGTAAGTGATTTGTTATAATATAGAAGACAAAGACCTAGAAGGACACAGCTGGTAGTCGGTCAACATTCACAGGTTAGCAATGCACTGTTACCGTCTGATGTAATAGATTTTGCAATGTTGCTTGTTCAGTGCCATTTGGCAGCAAACAGTTTTATTGTTAGATGTCATGTGACCTGTGTTAGATGTCATGTGACCTGACAGTGTGCACTGTTGGAAAAAAATTTCAGCTAAAAAAAAAATAAAACAATATTAATAAAAACAGTTTGTTATTATAATTTATGTTAAGAACATTTAATTTAATTTATGACATCTGCATGCTAGTCACGAGTTTTAATCTTCTCTTACAGGTGCCAAGTTGTTGAACCTGAGGATCAGGATGTGATGAGTTATCATGCGTGATCTTTTAATAACAGGTACATTGTGAACATTGTTTAAAAACCTAATGGAATTATATTTATTATTTTGTATTTGAATGTATTATTTTGGTGCTCTGGGGTATTACAGGAATGTTCTGCAGTGTTCAGGTTTTACATACTCCCTATTTTCCCATGAACTCAAACCCAAGCAGTGAGTCAAGTGACTCACTGCTTGGCATAAGCGTACAATCTGGTGATTTTTATGCTGCTATAATTTATTTGCCATCAGATTCAACTGTAAAGTCACTGCAAGTTTTGGTATGCCTGGAATAATGAATCTACTGTGAAATGTAAATTATTTTCTTCGACCGTTGATTTTTTAAACCTCCCAATAACTTGAAACTAAAGTGATTTCCCTTACATTTGCTGATCACTTATCAGTCAATCACTGCAATTTCATGAATTCCCAATATCTTGAACTCCTCCTTAAGCTCACTTATGTCCAGGATTGAACACAAGTATTGTTTAATAAGTACTTCATGTTTGACTGACTTATTTGACATTTCCATATCACTTCATATTTGACAGAACTAGGTGTGTTTTGGTGAATTTTTATTAATGAGGACACTTTGTGATGCCTATCATAAAGAACGTGCATCTCATTAGCATTCAATCCTGGACATATCTGCTTATAAGCTTGGTGGTTTGAGAAGTCAGGAAGTTCAAACCAATTATCTTGTTTGAGAGTGGGGGCCTGGCATTGAATTTCAAATGGCTCGTTAGAATTTATTCTTCTGACATTGTTGCAGTGATAAATGTGTTTTAGTGCTCAGTGTGTGGCCTTAAGGATGTTCGCGCCAAAATCTTCCCACGTTCAGATTTTTAAATAACTTTACCTGCAGTTAGATAATGACTAACTCGTGTCAGAAACGAAAAAAAATTGGGGGGTCACCACGCTTGTTTCGGAGATAAACCGTGTGGAAGACCACAGTATTTATGGAAGCTTTGATAATTGATTCGAATTAGCTTACCTTGATTCAAGTTTAAAAAAAATGAAAATGAAGTAGTACAGCCAAGGTTCTTGTGTTGGCCTTAACTCAAACAGGCCTATTAAGTAAATATTTGCAATTGGTGTGATTCCTTCAGGTAGAGTGAACCTTTTGGAAGGATAATTGCTTGTCAAGCTCAGCTGCCAAATGCATAAATTTGAGCCTACGCGAGTCGAAAAAACGAAAAAAAAAAAAAACTTCTCATCTTCAGATTTTTTTTGTTTTTTGTGTAAATGGAGAGAATTGGTAAAGGAAACTTTCTACGTAAAGAAAAACAGGGGTCACCAGGCATCTATGAGAGTTAAATCATCGCGAAGTTATCGCAACGGCTACTCACCCTATATGTGGTTGGTAAGTTTCCTCAGCGCGCGCGCTCGATGCATGACGTGGCGTAACGTTGCGACAGGAATTACGTGCGCAGTAAGGATGCGCATAAACAATTAGCGCGAACGTCCTTAAGTAGTAGTGGTCCTTAATTATGTGATTGCTGCCCTTGTTATGTGTCATGGTGTAGGTACACTGGATATTCTTTGAGTCTGATGTTAAAAGCTCTAGCAATTTCACCAATATAGTCCCAATACTAAAGAGAGATAGCCTGTACCTTCAAGAGACTGGCCACAAATTGAACATTGATATTACCCTCATCATTGCGAGGGAGGACAACAATGTTAGAAGAATAAGGAACACTTTACTTGATGAAAGTGCCACAACTACTTCAAAAGCTAGTGTAACTTTAGACATCTACTCATGGGTCCTTTTCTTGGATATCAAGTGATGGGAATGGAACTCCTGTGGTATGATATGCCCAAGAGAATAGTATATACCCTGGGGTATAATTTACCCAGGGGAACTTTGTGCACTCAGGGCTATGGCATGCCTGCAGGGAGTAGTTTACTGTGACTGTATTTATTGTAGGGTATGATATTACACTTGTGGGTGGGGATGATACATGTTTAGTATGTGCAGTATGTGTGAGTATCCCAGGGTATACCCTGGGGTATGATATACCCTGGGGTATGATATACCCTGGGGTATAATATACGATTGGATCATGGCAGATGGAGGGAGGCTATGTTCAAATGCTCTTGACCCTCCCCCATTATGTGCCCTTCTCCCCACTTTTCCCTGCTTTAAAACCATTGACCCTCCCCCTATTTGCACCAGCCTTTCTCACCCTCTAAATAATAACCAGTCCCTTACAAAGGATCGGCTAGGGTATGTAAAGGATAGGCTAGGCTATGGGGTATGGGTTATCCTGAACTGGAATATATATCAGTTGTAGTTTTTATGTGGCTGAAACTATGACAACGTTTTCGCTTACGAGAGCTGCCCACATTTTGAGGTGCCATTAATAGAGGCTCTACTAAAAACAGCCTTAAGTTGATCAGACTGTAACCCAATGTGACATACATTTTGTATTTTTAGAATCTCAAATTAGTCAAGCTGCTTTCACCTATTTCAAGACTCCAAGTCAGCAAGATCTCAGGTAAGTTTTGACCACATGATTTATGTACACTCAAAACCAGGAATTCTCTGATCTACCGTGCCAGTGATTTGCCATTAGCATTTTTCAGAAAAAAAAATACAAACGTTAAAAAATAAAACTAGATGTTGTCTAAACATAGCTCTAATTCACTCAGCACGTTCCACAGGAATTAGAACACAGCTGTCTTTGCGAGTTCCGAAGTGCAAAAAGAATATTAACCAATAGGAACAAGCCAAGTCAAGTCAATTTGCAAACCATGAGCTCAACTATAGAATTTGGTATATATATCATAGCTGACCATTTTAGCGAGCATTGCAAACTAAATTGTGTTGCATCTTTAAACTGCTCTGTATGAAAAACTGAGTTGTTGCAATTCGATCAGCCGATATGTTGAGTCATACATTTGGGGTCCAGGGGAATGAATTTTTTTTTCACTCATGGTACATGTATTGCAGCTTAACTCACAAATTTACCAAACGTTTCATGTCACCAGATGCAGAAAAGAACAGCAAAGAACTGGTAATTTGGCTTACTGAAACAATGGTAATGTATATATCTGGAATAATTACAGATTAGCTTTATATGTAGAAATATGAATGTCATGATAACTACATGTAACATACAGTACGTGAAGCTCTGCATGTTGTCAAGCAATCAATACAGAACTAACATCTCTGTGGTCAGTAGCGTGCTAAAACTATAAAAGGAAAATTGATGCCTGAGTACAGGTCAGAGGTGCAAATACTTCGTGCGAGACTCTGGAAACTAGAGAAATGGAGGTAAAGGATCTGTCAAGATTGCTGAATCATCAATCATTCTTACGGCTTGTGAAACACAGTTAAGCAGAGATTGGATCGTTCATCAAAAGTACAACTTTCTTGAAAATTGATTATGTTCAAATATGATGTAAAAAGGAAGAAACTATGATTTTCTCCCTACACTTAGGTACAGTTGGAGGACTAAACCTTTCTTGATTGGATCAAGATGGCAGCTGCTGCACCTTCACCCCTGGCCAGCTCTGTAGAGAAAACAAATGGAGCCAAGCTCAGCAGACTTCTTATTGATGGTGGAACAACAGTTCTTAGGATCGCCTTTGATTCTTTTCATCCTCCTGCAAACCTGGCTGCTGACCTCAATGCAAACTATCTAACTCTGGATAATCTCTTGAGGAGAAGAGTCTTGCGTACAGCTCAGTGGGACCAACTGTTCCCACCTGGTGGGGTCGCACCAGACTCTAAAACATTTGACATCACTCTTCTCTTCCTCCTTTTGACCAACATTTGTAGACTAACCCCTCCCCTCTCAGGCTGGCACTCTAAGCCACCCCCAAGTGATACCTCTTGTGAGGCAAACCTTGCTCGCATTAAGTTTTACCGCAATGAGTTGTATGGTCATGTGACTAGCACTGGTGTTGATACACTTACTTTTAATGCTTTCTGGCTGGAAATTAGTGCTGTTCTTGTTGCTCTTGGGCTGGATCAGGCAGAAATTGATAGATTGAAGGCAGAGCATTGTGGGGAGGAAGATTATCTTGACGCGTTACTTGACTGGGCTGATAGTGAAGACGACATCAAGTCACAGCTGAAGCACATGCGTCAGTGTCAGACCGAAACACAGCAAGATGTTGGCAAAGTGCTTGAGATTGAGCTAGAAGTTCGCAAAACCCTTGAGGATAGCCAGGAAAAACTGGATGTCGTACATCTGACCCAACTAGAAGATCATGAAACACTTCAGGATAACAAGTCAATGCTGCAAGAAGTACGTCAGACCCAGTCCAAAACACAAGAAATTGTCGAGGGTGTGGTGAAGGCCCAGGAAGATCATTTCGAAACTCTGCAAGAGGTAAAGCAAACCATTGATAGCTTAAAAGATGCTAAAGATAAAGACAAGGAAGAAGAAGTCCTACGGAACCTTGCCAAATCAGAGTTCAAAGGAGACATTGAGTATCACGTGGGACGATTTCAAGAAGGCACTCGTGAGTGGGTGTTCAACGAAGCTCAAAACTGGTTAGATGACAGAAACTCTCAAAACCGCGTGATGGTGATTAGTGCAGATGCTGGAATGGGAAAATCTGTGATTTCTGCCGTCATTTGTAAGAGAATGCAAAAGGCTGGCAGACTTTCGGGAAGCCACTTTTGTCAGCATAATAACGCACGTTACCGAAACCCTCAATTGATGCTTCAGTCCTTGGCGTGTCACTTGTGCCATGCTCTGACAGAGTACAAACAAGCTCTTGTGAAACAGCTGTCAAGAAATCTGGGGAAAGATCTCAACATCATGGGTGTAGAGGAGCTGTTTGCACTGCTGTTTAAAGAACCTCTAAGCACTGTAGCAGACCCTGGAAAAAATATGCTCATGGTGATAGATGGCCTAGATGAAAGTGAGTTCCAAGAACGGAATGAACTTCTTGATGTAATTGCTAACCACTTTTGCAAGCTTCCATGTTGGATCCGATTTCTATGTACGACCCGGCCAGAGAGAAACATTGCAGAGGCATTAAAACTGTTAAAGCCGTTTCAGCTGGAACCAACGGAGGAAGAGAATGTGCAAGACATCAAGCTTTTCCTTGAAAAGAGGATACAATATATAATGAGACAGTACAATAACGAAGCGATTGTGAAAAAGCTTGTAGAGAAGTCTGAAGGACTCATGCTGTATGCGTACTTCCTTCTTTCATTTATTGAAAAGAATGTATCAGTCCTGGACAAGGGAGATCTTGATGGCAGCTTACCATCAGCAATTTCGTCAGTCTACCATTCGTATTTCAAGCGACTAGAGAATGAACTTATAAAGGAGCTTGGCGTCAAGGAAGAGAATTTTCTGAATTTGCTTTGTGCTGTTACTGCATCAAGGGAGCCCTTGCCAGTTGGTTTCGTTTCTAAAGTTTTAGTACCTAGTGCTAACTCACCAGTTGCAAGGCGTAAAGTACTAAAAGCTATTGGTAGTGGGTCCTCGCTTCTTCCCGTTCGTGATGGCTGTTTACACGTAATTCACAAGTCAGTTAAAGACTGGTTGACAGACACATCTTGTTATGGAGAGCATGACTTTACCGTGGACGAGAAAGAAGGCCAACGCATTCTTGCAAGCCTCTGTTCTGATGAACTTGATAATCTTAAACAGAGAGGTGTACAAGACACAGAGCTCAGCTCCACTGTCAAGTATGCGCTAAGTCATGGTGTACGGCACATGTTACAGCTAGACAAGAATATGTCATCACAGAGCCTGGAGGAATGTGTACAAACATACGTGCTAGACTTAGAGCTGCTATATGCAAAGCTCTGTTCTAACACTTCAATAGCAGCTGAAGAGATTTTATGGCTTCAAAATCAAGAAATCTCTCAGGAGCTGTCTGAAGATAGTAAAGGTTTGTTGAACACCTTTAAGTTCTTATTAAGAAAGTACTTCAACACCTTTACAAATCATCCTCAGGTATGTTTCGAAACCGTTCTGAATGAGGGAGGAGCAGTACTTTCTTCTGTGGCATCAAACCTGTTGCAGAACAAGTATCCCGAAATACCGTATATGGAACTCGTGCACAAAGAGATGCAGCAGGGAGCTGTTCTAGCCCGATTTGAATGTTCGTCTGTAGTGGCTTGTTTCGATGTTTCACCGCAGTTAGACTACATGGTGTGTGAATGTAAAGACGGAACGATACAGCTGTGGTCACTTCATACTGGTAAGCTAGTATGGATACGGCCTGTAATGGATAAGAAACGTTACTTCCATTCTGTCTCAGCAGATAGAATAAATATATTATCAATCTCTCCTGTCTTTTCATTTTACCGTTCAGTCGTTTTTCATCCCACAAAGAAATTCGTCATACCAGGAGTCCTTAGCAAAGCCTATACCTTTGACGGAGATCTGAAACCACTTTTTTCTGAAAGCAACTGCACTTTCACAGTTTGCTCAGTTTCAGGAGATAAGACCAAGATGCTAACTGATTGCCCTGAGGATGCTAAATGCATTATTATGTGGAGTCTAAAGAACGGTTCCGAGATTACTCGTACCATAAGAAATGAAGATGTTTTGTCGTTTGCGTGGTCACCAGATGGAAAGCAGCTGGCAATTTCTAATTCCACGGGTTCCATTTCTATCGTTGATGCGATGGATTGTTTTAGAACGCTAATAGAAACCGTCATCCCAAACGTTTGTGGAATGATAAAGTTCTCACCTGACTGTCGGTCTCTTTTTTGCATGAGTAGAGCAGGTTTTTGGGGAGGTCAAGGCGTTTTTCGTTTGAATATCAATATGGCGGAATTTCCCAGCTGTACGTTACATGGTTGTGAATCCTATGTGCCATGGGACTCTGAATCACATAGCGAGGCTGGATTTTTGTTACGAGATCCTTTTTCGTCTGGTGATTCGGAATTTGTTTTTGTGTTAAATGAGCAAAGTGTATTGAGGGGGCACTTTGATGATGATTTCATAGATATGTTGAATATTAGTGAACTACGTGAAAATGACAGAGAAGCTACTTCTATGAGGATCAGAGAAATTGCATTTTCTTTGAGTGGGGAGACTGTTTATGTTGTCGGCGATGCGACCGAAACAACAGTAAGCGCTTGGGATGTTTCAAGTGGGGAGCTCTTAGCAGAGAAGAGTATAAGAGCACACGTTATATCACCAGATCATCGCAGTCGTCTCGTAACTGTGAAAGAAGGTGTTTTATTAACAACAACAAGTGGTACTCTTGAGCTGTGGAATTCTGAATTGTCGCAGTGCGTCAGAAACTGGACCCATATAAACGGAATCACAGGGATGATCCCCATATCAGAAGAACGAGTGGCGTGTGAAGCAAGGAACCAAGTGATCTTCTTGGATACTACTAACGGAGAGATTGTGGCGACAATTCCAACTAACCATCATGGAGATTTGGTTGCATGCAACAGCAAATGTCAGCTGTTAACCCATAGATCCCGCTCATTTCAGTTGTCGGATGGCAACACTACGATCTGGAGAAACCGAGGTCGTTTGGGTCGCTTGGCACGTGGAATGTTTTCTCTTTCCGAACAGTTTGTCGTAATTTTCGTAGACGAAATTGGGTTTGCCACGACAAGTGTGTACGTCCTCGATGCAATTTCAGGACAAACACTGCACATTTTACCCGAAGACTCTGGGCAGTATTTTGACTGTAAATTTATCAGTGATGAGGAATGTGTTATAAGTTGCGGGACCTCATCACGTGATTATTGTCTTCAACTGTTTAACGTCAAGTCTGGTGACCTCCTGAGTGTTCTCCATCTGGATAGTGAAGCGAATTGTGTAGCTGCCTGTCCTCGTAAGCGTCTCCTCGCCATTGCCCAAAGTGACTCTAAACATGGATTCAAACTTATCAAGGTGCAGTTGCCACAAGATAAAGACATCAGGAAGAGCAAAAGGTGAGCTATTAACGAACAAAGTAGAAATTTTGTAAGTCACGAATTTATAAAATATAAACGTGCCACTTTTCATATGTTCTTAATAGGAGCCATTTATTGCTGAGGAGAAATGCGAATGCTCCCCGCAATATTTTAGGACTGACAGTTTATTTTACTTTGCTACGTTGCATAAGCCAGAATTGTTATGGCTTATTTCAAGCTCGTGAAAAGAACAAGTTGCCTGTGTAAACGGTCCATGGTTTTTTTCTTGGTGGATAATAATTTGTTTTATACTTCAAAAAACTTTTGAAGGAGAGAGATTTTTAGTTTGGGATTTCAGTTTTAGTCTCTGTATTACAAATCTCTTACGAAGTCTTTGAAAAGCAATAATTATAGGATGGAATGGAAAATTAGTGGCTGCATGAACAAGACTTTTTTTCATTTTTAACAGCAACGCCAACGCACCAGAGACCGAAGAGAGAAGAGAAAACAATATGTAAGCCATTCCGTTTGTCGTAGTTGTAAAATAATATATTGTATATATTTTAGCCTATCGTGTTTTGTTTTAAGTTCCTTGTTCGTACCATTTCTTATTTTCAATTTATTGCTGCACATCTTAAGATGTAATGCAAAATGTACGCAGACTTGATTTTTGAGTCTGTTATATGCTCTTTCAGAAAACTGATAAATTCTACAAAAAATAGCTTTGTAAGAGAGGCAACAATCACTTACGTCGCCAAGTTATTTTGCCATGGCGCAGAGTGCTATGCGGTATTTGTTTTTTGTGCCGGAAATGTGAGGAGATTTAATTACATGGTACGTCTTTCTCGTATGCGACACCGTACGCCATGACTACGACACGAATCGCGTCGTGTAAATCACCCTACATCCTTTATATATACGACAGACACGTGTGCGTGTTACAATCGTTTGCATTGATACGCGGTGATCGAAATCAAAACGGAAAAGTTTCCAAGATGTCTGTCAATCAAAGTTTGAAATGACGTACGTTTCCATTGAACTATGACTGGCGATAAATAAATTATATGTCGACAGAATACTACAGAAACTCGGTCAAATTTAACTTTATTACACAACAAAGACATTTTATAGATTTTTTTCGAGACTTAACCTTCAATTTCAAGGCTTTTTCGTTTGGAAACCGAATGAAACTAAACGGCTTGAGATTAATTTTAACAAAGCCGGACTGAATGTCGCGATACGTTCCACGTCTCGCTGAACTTAAAAGCCCTGTACCTTTTATTTTCGTGGCGTTTATTCCGACGGTTTAACGAGACAAAACCCTTAGCTACAAAAGAGTTTAATTTGCGCCTGTTAAGGAGTTTTGGACGCGAAATAATATTAATTTATGAATATCGCCAGTTCACTTTCGTGATCACTCGCCCAAAACGTTGTCGGAAACCCCTTCAAACTTTGATTGACGGAAACCTTGGAAACGTTTCCGCGGGTGTTTCGATTTCGACCCGGGGGGGGGGGGTACTCCCCTAAATTTCGGATAGGGGTGTGCCGCGAACGTTTTCAAACCCTGACCCTATCTAAGGATTAAGAAAACGAAAATTAATACCCTTTCTAAGGCCCAAACCCGAAAATTGACACCCTATTCAAGGGGAGGAGAAGCATTGCGTGACGACTCAAATAACGGCTAATCGCACACTGCAAAGCTCAAATCTTTCAAAATCGCTTTGTTAATACTTAATGACGGATAGTTCAGTTTTAACAATTTTTTTTTCGTTTAGCTGGGCGTTTATTTTAGCTGATAGAATTTAGCTACCCTATCTAAGGATCACACCGGGAACACAATGCCAAAAGGACCAAAAATGATACCCTATTTAAGGACTGAGAACCTCAAAAAACATACCCTATCCCGCGGCACATACCTATATAGCCCATATATGGGAGTACCCCCCCCCCCCTCCGGGGATTTCGATCATCGCGTATCAATGCAAACGGTCGTAATGGTCCTAAGTAATGTCGTAGACCTGACAAACTTGTTGCATGCCGAGAAAGTCGCATCTTGTAAATCACCATTCCGCTTTCGAGTACGCACAATAGAAAAAAAGATAATCAATAAATCGATCGATCGATCGATCAATCAATCAATCAATCAATCTTTTCGTGCCTCGAGTAACACCACGCGTTGTGTTTAGAGAGAGGTGGTCTGAATGAGGCACATACGGATAATGATTTCTTGAACTGTCGACTTTTTAATCAGTCCGATGTGCACAGAGGGCAATGTTTTCTTGTGGTACACCGGTGAAATTGACCTGACAAGTGCAAATTTACGCTACCCACTCCCCCAATGCAGCAGAATTGTCATGCCAACTGAACAATTTTCCGATCACTCGTGAGCTCTTCCGCTTAGCTTCGATCAAAGTCCCTACCAAGAACAAAAGGACAATTGTCTAATGCTTAATGCGAAAAGTTGAACCGGAACAATAGAACATTTCTTGATACGTATATGCTGCGGGAAGGGACTTATTTTCGGACGGAAATTTGCGTTTCAAATATCTCCAGCTTTCTATTTGGATGGAAAACTCTGACTGATTTTTTTTGTGCATACGAGAAAACCACATAGTTAAACTCTCTAAACATAACGTTATGAAGCCCCCCCCCCCCCCCCCCGAAAAAAAAATCGTTAAGTCGCTCTGAGCATTCTCTAACAACGGAAAATACAAAAACAAGCTCTAGCTCTACAGTAGGGGCTTACAATCGAAACAGTTAGTATTTCATTTTTAAAGAGCTATTTAACAAATAGATTCCATTTTGCCGTGCGTCTGTTTAACAAATAGATTCCATTTTGCCGTGCGTCTGTTCAGTTATAGATCACAGATGACGTCAAAATGTGGTAAGAACAAAAAAGTGGCCCACGAGCCGCTAGGCGAGTGGGTCACTGATGTTCTTACCACATTTTGACGTCTTCTGTGATCTATAACTGAACAGACGCACTAGGCAAAATGGAATCTATTTGTTTTGTACAATAACAAGACTTCTGTACACTTCAGTATCGCTTCAGTATCGTGAGCCTAGGTTGCACATGTTTTCTTTTCGAGATAGTTTTCCGTTTTAAATCACGAAGCACTGTTACGCCGATTTTAAAATACGCAATACGAAGGAAAAATGAAATGTCAACAAAAGAAACTGACCTTTATTCCATTTGTACTCTGCAAGCTTTAACTATTAAAGGTGATGTTACACGGGACAACTTGCAACAACGATTTTTCGCGCAACACCGCGTCAACTTTTCGTGCTATGTTACACGAGTCAACTTTTCGCGCAACATCGTACAAAATGAACTTGGCAACATGCATGTTACACGAGACGATTTTTCACGCAACCCGACTCGCAACATTTTGCGTATCCAAGCAACGCGCGTCCAGGCCATGTAAACAAAGATGGCGGCCGATGGACGTTGTCGGTGGCGGCGTCAAAACTTTGTTAATTTGCTTCTTTTAGTTGATGGCGTAGACTGTGATGAAGAGGAGAGAAAGGTAAAGAGAGAGAGAGAGTTATTACTGCAATTAGCTCCATCCTCTCAGCGTCGTTTAATGTCACATTACTCACGGGGGCTTCTAAAATCTGCATCTCTTCGTCGCCACAATCAACAGCAGACGCCATTTTGTTTGTTTACAAGCCAAGTCCCTTGGGACTTCCCTGGGCTCGTTAAATTTCATGCGAGATCGGAAGCGGCAAGAATTCTGGGAAGGCGTTGCGCAAAAAATCGACGGCGGCCCTGTTACACGAGGCAACTTTCTGAATATTCGTCATCTTGCGTTGCGAGTTTTTGACTTGGTTTCAAAAACTCGCAACGTGTTGCCGAGTAAAATGTTGCGCAAAAAATCGTCCCCGGTACCATGTTACACGATGAACGATTTTTCGCGCAACATTGTTGCGCGAAAAATCGTTGTTGCAAGTTGTCCCGTGTAACATCACCTTAAGGTAAGCGTTCAACGGCGTTTAACTGCCATTCATGGATTTCCCTTAGCGTCTTCAAACTGCTCGAGCATCGGACAAACACTTGCAGCATTCGGTAAATATTTTTCAAGTCAGTCACTGTGTACTTCAAGCTTGTTTAGCCCAGTTAAATGTCTCGAAAGGTGTAGAGTATTTGGCGGATTGTTCCTCGATGTAGATTTATAATTAAGCTGAATTTTCTCTTGTTGTTTTCGCTGCAAGTTTTGAAAAACTTTGCCGAGAAGACTGACTTGGACTATGAACTCTGATCACGGGCGCGAGTCACACCACGTAGTGACGTCATCTGTACATCTGTACTCCAATAGATGACAGGCATCAGCCAATCACAATGCGCGCAGTAACTCGGTTGTTGTATAAACAGTATTCGATTTTCAATAAGTTATTGTATTATTGCAAAGACCAGGTCTTTGTAACTGGATTTGAGGTTATTGGTCTACCTTGTTACAGTAGCACAAGATAATCCATAAGCGACATTCAGTATAGAGCCATTGCACAAGTGGCATAACCACTACTTTCTTTGACATCTGTTGTTATTTGATACCGGATTGTTCGACACAATTATTATGTTTTTTTTTTCTTAGGATTCGAAAATCAATCGAATGATTACTTTTGTATCATTCGACTATCGTACATTAAATTACGTAGGCGCGCGCTGGCTCAGAACGCTCTTTCCAGCCCTGTTTGTAAGTTCCTGTCTGTGTTGGCCACCACTTTTTAACTTGTTTGTTGAAAACATTTATTACTGAGTATCGTCTTTGGATTTGAGAACGTTTGTCTCCCGTGTTACCAAATCAATGTTTTAAATTAATTGTTGATCAGTAATAAGAGGATGGAGTGTCAGATAATTCCAGAAGTAACGGGCGGCGAACATATTAAACAGCTTTCATCTTAAAGCAACTTTGTTGTCTTTTTTTTACAGGGCGCTCAACGCCGGAGATCACAAGAAAGTAAAAGTTGTAAACAAAGAGGTTTGTCATTCCCAAACAGAGTTTTGTGATCATTGATACCGGTAAAAACATATTCCATGGTACGGGGGGTTTACTTAAAAAAAAACCTACACGACAGTTCATACGTATCACAGACTGCAAAAAAAAAAATGCTGGAAAAATATTATCTCAAGGCTTGATGAGACCAGTGGCATGTAGGGCCAAACAAATAGGCCATTTCCGAGTTACCTTTCACCTCTGTATCAAAACGAGCCTTCAAACGAAACCATTAATACGAAAATATGTTTTATCTGCCCGTGTATTTTCGTGCAAATCAAAGTCGTTTTCATTTGAATGATTTCGCACGAGGACTCGTTTTGAAATTGAGGCAAAAAGCAACCCGGAAATGGCCTTTTTCAGCACACAGAAAAAGGATATCCCAACACAATGAGGTGAGCGCGCCCGTATAGCATGCTGGGATTACAAGAACAACGTGTAATACAATGGGCTTCAGAAAACAATGACTATTGTTCAGGAGGAACACCGAGAGCAACTTCGATTAAAATATATGTTTCCTGTTATGCATGGTTATACAACTTAGCAGGCCTTAACCTCAAAGCAATCTCACCATCTTGAAGACAAAATTATTTAAGTAAGAATATATCCGTTTAAAAAAGGCACTCAAATTTGAAACACATTATTCGCACCGTAATACACAGTACCCGTTTTTTTACCCGGGGGTTACACACCTAGCTAAAGCCGCGATGGTTGCCTGGCAACATGTGAGATTTTTTGTTATTTTATGCTATTTTGATGACTGTCTCGTGTAATTTATTTGATGTGTATCTTTTTTCAGATGTGTTCCTGTCTAGCGAAGAAGCGGCATAAAACTCGTTTTTTTTGGCGATGAAGATTAGTATTAGCGATGCTTGCTTGTTTAATTACCTGTGAGTCGGCGGGAAATGCTGTACGCTGTCGTAGTGGCGAGTGTATACGCGCGCGAACCGCACGCTTCTCGTATTATCAAGAAGCGTGGTAAGAGTGAACCGCCTTTAGAACCCAACAAACCGTGCCGTGTCCTGGGGGATGAGTTACCGTGTCTTTTTACAGAAGAATATCCCAAGAGAATTTTTTTTTTAATTACCCATGTAAATAGGAATTTATTTCGCATTGATTTTCATTCTTTATTGTGTAAGACGCTGTTGTTTTATAACAAGACCAGGTTCATAGCAAGATTTAAAGTTTAGAAAATAGACTGAATTTTGCCGTGCGTCTGTTCAGTATAGATGCATAGATGGGGTCGCCATGCAGCTCTCGTAAGGTCTCACATGAGTGGCTGAGAGAACAATAGAACAAACAACAAGAACAATGCCCCTAGCCCCCAAAACAATAGCAGCTGCTAACTAGAGGACCAGTAGAATTACAAGCTTACGAGAGCTGCATAACTATTCCATAGATGAGGTGGAAACATGGCAAAGTGACGTGAATCTTACGACAAAAATCCGTCGTGATCTTGTCGTGAGGACGGCAGCACGAGCACCGGAAGTTGAAATCAAGTCGTTTTCAGACTATTCCGCGCCCCGTTGTGTCTTCAGAATCTTAATCTACCTTGTAACTGAACAGACTAACGACAAAATTGAATATATTTGTGTTGTACAACAAGAGGTTTTCTAGAGAATTTCATTTCTCTGAAAGACCAAACATTTCGCTTTGAGAAGTTTTTCAAAATATTTATAGCTGAATATAGTAGACAGTAAACTACAGAAGAAGTACAATATCTCAAAAAGGTTAGAAACACAATTTGTTGGAAAAAATCTTTATTTCACGTGAAAAGTTATTAAGAAAGTCATTTCTTGAATTCGTTCTACGAAGATAGATTATCGCGCCAGTTCACTGGGTTTTTCGGTCAAACTTCAAATCTTCAAATGTATGTGCTAAATATTTTATGTTTGTAATTGGTAATATTACTTAGTTAGCTTGACTTTTTGGACCAATGAATGTATCGGAGTTAGTTAAATTAGGCTAGGGTCCAGGGAGTATTTGTAAATATTCAGTGCCAAGTATAACTGGAGCAACATCATACACTCAAACAAGTTTTGTACGCGACTTACAAACAATGTTCCATGTTTTGCAGGTTTCATAAAGGGAGTACGAAATTAAGTAATAAAGAGTTAAGAGCCTGTTTATTGTATAAAAATAATTAATAGTTTGTAGAACATTTTATAGTTAACATTTTTATCTCTACTTGTTTAACTGTTCAATTAAGTATCGTATATCAGGAGAATATCGGTGAAATAAATTTTAACACAGCCTTTGATTTAAAACGGTTACCAAAGGAAACTATAACAAAAACAGAACCGTTAGTAACGGAGAGAACTTAGACGATCAGTATTGAGTAATGGAAGCATTTGAAAAGTTAATACCTGTATTAAAACTTAGGATTTTGCAAGAGAAAAAAAAACTAAAGAAACGATAAGAAGAGTTGTATTACGGATTCTTCAGTTTACATAAAATATCAATACATGTGTAGCATTGTACTGTAAGTTTTTTGACTTTCTTGTTGATAAAGCGAGTCTGTATTTTAGGTTTATTGCGCAAGTGATGAGAACGCTTTAAAATAAAGCGAAAGAAGTTAAAATTCAAGTCAGCTAAATAATTGTCCAAGCTAAATACACTTGATCTAAGTCCTGTTCACTGTTGCTCATCTTTGCCTGGTGTGGATGTGATATATAGAAAACTATCGCAGACCGACCCTTTAGCCCTTCTATTCCCAAAAGTAATTAACATACACTTTATGGTACTACCTTATTTGACCCAAAAGGGAACTCGCCTCTGAGCAGAGTATGGTTTTCAGGGTATTTCGTCTAACCTGCGGTATGCATTTTCCCTATTTAATATCCGAAAAATTTTATCTGCGGAGATTTTTCGTTGAAAATGTTTAACAGGTGTGCGTTTAGCTTTTGACGGAAGTAAAATTAAACTTTGTGGTTCAAGTTCCGTCAGTGATAAGACATTCGGTGCGTCATAACAGAAATTCTAGTAGTGGTATAACGCTTGTGCCTTGTAAAGTACACAAGGTACTCAAATGGTGCACTAAATACAAAAACACTAAAAATACAGTACTGTATACTAAGAGAAACCGCGTATACCCAAACCCAAAAGTTGTTGTGCTAGGAAGAGATGACAGAATACCAGATTTGTTCGTAGTCAGCTCCAGTGTGGTGATAGCTATAGGTTCTGGTAAATCCTATAAATTTGAAATTATGAGAAGGGTCTTGTCAGTTTGCCCACTCGACTTTCAAGTGCGTTTGATTTTGTATTCGTGTCTGCCCAGAGAGAGTCTTAAAATAGCGAATCAAGAAAGGAACGCGAAATAAAAAGGCGCAGTAAACCAAGAAATACCGTAACAAAGCTATCGGCGACGCCTATAGAAGTGGTCGCTGTTTTCCATCTTGTAATAACTGTAGTGTAAAGCTATCAACTACCGTTAATAAAATAATTTCAATGTTGAATTACTGAATTATAATTTTCTAAGTGGCAGTTGGTGAAAAATATCTTATTGCGCGATGGCCATCCCCTCTTCTCATCACTCTTATACTTCTTCCTCCGCAAGAAAAGAAGCGATATCCGTTAGTTTTGTAAACATAAAACAGTATTCCTGGTACAATACTGGTACAATACTACTCTGATCTACTTTTTCCAGTAGGCCGCGACACTCAACGTTTTTTCGCCGTCTTCGCCGTGCTACATCTGGTTGTGCCACGTGATCGACTATTTTTACATCACAAGGTTTGGTACACTGCAGCATCACTGACGAAAACAAGTCAAGTATCGCGATTTGCATAGTTTTTCTCGTCTTATAAGAAAAGAATCTGTCATCATTGTTCTGATTGGTACTTATTTCACTAATCTTTCATTCAGTTTCAGCAGTTTAAGCTCAAAACTGCTTTTCATACCAACGTCACTTGTCCTATAGTACGTTAGCAAACGAATGCTTTTTACCGCGCGAACCAGCAACTCATGTCATGCAAAAAGTTGATCACGTGTTACAAGAAAACACACCACGTGATGCATGTTCAAACACCGTATATAAGACGGCGAAAAAATCTTGTAAGTCACAGCCTAAAGAGAAGAGTTGTAAAAGTTCTCTTTAGCTCTCAGAACTATTTCAGTCAATTATTTTTAAATAATTGAAAATGATCTTCTTCTTGGTTTAAAATTAACGTCCCCCCACTCTCTATCTCCCCCCCCCCCTCCCTCTCATAAATTCCAAAGAAATTAATTTCATAGTTGTTGGGAGAATTCTCGCGCGCTCATTGGTTGATAGGAATTGGCGATGAGATTATAGACCACGAAAATGACGTAACTTGTTACGCAAAGTAAGGTGAATTCCATAAAACTTAAGAAATTGTCGCGACTTTTCCAATTAACTGATACCGTTCTGTTTACATAATTATGTCAATTGGCTCATTTATGGCGAAGTTTCTGTCGATTTTATCAGTTCCAAGCAGTGATAAAGTATTTCACAAGCTGTCACGCGCGCGTGGAATCTTGCACTTTGAAAGCGCTGACGTCACAACAGCCATGTGATCCTTGACGCTGTATTCTGTCGAGTACTGTGCGCATGCGGACAAGGACTTATAGTATTTCTGATTCGCTAAGCTCTGTGCAAGGATTGTACAGGAAACAGAAACGTCTTATTAGCTTCCATATAGTTTATTATTTACTGATGTTCCTGTAGAACACTTCAAATTTGGGAGTAGCAAAAACACATTAGAAATGATAAATGTATTTGTAACCGCTAAATTTGACTTTTTTTGATTTCACAAATGACAATATGCAAGGCGTAAGACGTATGTCATATAGGAACCAAGCAAATGACCCGTAACCCGCTCCCAGCTATTAATTTGTGGCCCAGAAGATAGAAACATCTGCCCATGGTCAAAAGTTCGTGGGTTTGTCTGAAGCCTGGACTTAAGATAAATTAAGTGATTGTCAATACAATAAATCACCTCTTTTTTTCGGCATATGGGCTGTCTACGCGAAGTCCGCGTTCGGACCTAGAAGCCAATCAGGCCGGAGCTTATCGCGGTTTCTGTAGCATGCAGTGGTGAGGAGTATTTCAGCTCCCCCCTGGATGGAATGCTAGTCGCAGGGTTATTACCCCAGTGTTAAATTCGCCTGTACCGATTTATACACCTGGGTAAACAAGGACTATGAGAGTAAAGTGTTTGCTCCAAAACACAACGCAATGACACCGCGGCCACGGCGTGTGCCCCGACAGAAAAAAAATAGAACCCGGGCAGCTCGATCCGGAGTCCAGCACGCTGTCCATTAGGTCACCGAAAAAGAGAGGTCACCGCGGCTTCCATTGCTTTTATCTGCTGCTTCGTGATCGCCCTGTTAAGAAACTAAAATAATGTTAATCCTTGTCAAACGTCATTCAGTGCATGACGTTTGACAAGGAATTGAATTGAATTCATCGTTGAAAGAAACTAGCAGAGAAGGGTTAGTGTTTCTACAAGTTGCACAATTCGCTGGCGACTTTAATTCTTCTTCGCGGGATTTATTTTTCTTTTTTGCAGAAAACGTTAAAACAACAATTGCGGGAACGAGAATGACCATATACTGGTGGAACTTAGGCTTCAAATTGCTAAGAGCACGAACTGCAAATTTTAAAATGGCATAATAGAAATCAGTCATTTAGTCAAGCTTGTTAAAAAACTCGCGCACGTTGTAACAAAACAGTTTAGCCTCCTCTCCCCCTACTCGTGGTTATTAAGTCCCAGTAAATGCCACAAATCAGGTCTTACGTAGATGGCGCCTGAACAACTGACCACATAGAGGACAGTCATGCACCTTGGGGGTGGTGTTAGTACTGAAATTGCCAACTCAGCACAAATATAGATTTGATCTGAAATATAATAATGGTATCTGAAGTGAACTGATGAACTTCAACCCCTCACAAACTTGCAGTTTAACTTTCCTCGCTCTGCGAGACATTTTTTGTGGGAATGGCATTGTTTTGCTTTTATTTAGATAAGATAAGATAAATCTTTACAAGTGTATCTCGCGACTCTAATTCCGGGGATTGTCAGGTTATGGTTAGAGTACAGTTAATGTACTAATTGGTTTTACTGCAAAATTGTGATGAAAATCATAAGTAAATATCGATCCCGTTTATTGGAATAACGTTTCTCTGCCCTAATTTCAGTTAAAAAAAACTTTTATGTTTTCACTGTCAAAGATTAGAGTTCTGCAAGTACTATTTCCAAAACGAGAGCGAGTGTTTCATCGGGGTCTCCAAACACCGAGAAACAAATGAAAGCACGAGGCCATAGGCCGAGTGCTTTTATTGTTGCGAGGTGTTTGGAGACCCCGATGAAACACGAGCTCGAGTTTTGGAAATAACTTCTCAAATGCAACAATAGGAAATTACGCAGTGACATGTTTTGTCAAACGAAACAATAAGAAATTATGCAGTGTCAAATTTTTGCCCTTTTCTGTAAGAACGCGATTGCATGCATGATTCATTAGCGTCCCAGCCATGAGCGAGGAAGGAGCGGCTTGGTTTAGGAACCGACATGATTTACGAGGAAGAGAATTAAGTCAAGAAAGCCGTATTCCTCGTCAACAAGGTATAGAAACAAATACGCGTTAACGTTTTTAAACAATGGCGAAGAACTCGCGTGGAGAAAAATTTCCATTCTTTCAGGAGGCCCGTTTAGAGATTAAAATTTGCATTAGGTTTCGAAGCTTTCGACTCTGAATAAATTGTTGGCAAAGCAAATTTGTCATTGAAGTAGAGCAAAATGAACGAAGAGTTATATCCACCAAAAACAATTTATGTAATAGTATTTAGTATCCGACGCTATCTGTATTTAAGGAATTGTTGTTAGCACTATTTCGGAATTCATGAGTTGTATTGTTAAAAAATTTCAAGGATACTACGGACAAATAAATATTCATTGATTTTGTGCAAGTTGTCGATGTGCATAATTTAGTGGTATATACCACTCTCACTGGAGATTGGTATACTGTTTTTCATTGGGTATCCAAATGCATGCGCGTGATGTGGTATACATCTCGTGATTGGAAGTTAACTTAATGAATTATTAATGAGTTTGAGAAGTGTATTGAAACCCTTATTAATTTATGTTGCTATTTCGTTTGTTTCCTCGTGCTGGGAGAGAAGAGAATGTCTATTGCATCTTTGCGAGCGCAAAATAGGAGCTCCAAATTTGTCCTTTTCTCAGTACGTTTACTGACAATGGCCCATGTGTGGTGCTTCCTTATGTTCGGAGTTTATCTTGTCTTTGTGGAGCCAAAAATGTGAACCATTTGTATTTGCATATATTCGCGTCTTCTCTCGCCCTGCTCTGCGTCAATCCGATGCAGGAATAAAATTGCTTATAATAGCATGTAAAAAGTACGAATAATTATCTAGGGGATTAGTCAGTTGTTAGTCTTTGGGTGTTTTGGTGACTCCGCGCACGCACTGAAACATTAGAGAGGTTAAGCATGACGTTCACGGCAAACGGCAAACGGCAAACGGCAAAAATAATTCTGATTTTGCTCACTTTTTCTTTAGCACTTAAATAAAGCCAGTCGAAAAATAGGGAAAAAATCCCTTAATCACAGTAAATGCAAACAATTTCCCTAAATTGTACAAACGGCTAAAATCAGACACCAAAAGTTCGATTTTTGCCGTTTGCCGTTTGCCGTAAACGTCATGCTTAACCTCTCTAATAACAGGTGTTAAAGGAGTTATAAATGACACGTGATTTGAGCATAAAAAAAAAAAGAAACGAAAAATTAGCTGGAAAAAAATCCTTCCTTTCTACATATGGCATATACTAACAGCACCGAAAAATGCGAGTCTCGGCAACTGAATGGCGATCCCACCTACTTGTTAAACGAACTCTGCTATCTCTTTAATTACTTACCTGACTTGGTACAGTTTTCTATTGCGTCTTTGAAGTTAAAATAATTTCTAATTGTTCACGGATATCTGCTGAAGACAAAATTCATAACATGTCCAATGAAAAAACTAGCAGAAACAGCAGGAGATTGCGAAAAAAAAAATATGCATAAAAATACAAAACCAACAACTTGCACAAATTAAGAGCTTGCACAAAATTAGTGCAATTATTTTATCTTCCTGGATAGCGGCCATAGTGTGTCAATCTTGATTCAGTTTTTCTTTGCTTGTGGCAAATCAGCGGTCCAAATATCAACGCGACTGGTTCGTTGTAAACCCAATCTTATTCTTAGTCGAAGTTCTGCATTCATGACGTAATAAAGGACTAATTGCGCCTTATAAGGCAGAGCGCGCACTTGCACGCTCAGGTGTGTCACGCAATCTCGACGATAAAGGCGGCCTGATTTGAACCAACTTTACCTCGTAATTCAGTTGATATTTCACTCCTATAAATCATGATTTAGTTAGCATTTGTTGTCCCTTTATTTTACGTTGAAAATAACGTATTCGAAAGATGCCTTCTGTGGGAGTTCAGGACTCCACGCTCAAACAAATTTTCCTGTAAGACAGACATTCCGTTTTCCCATCAGCGGCTCCAATCCCAGATCTTATACGCGCTAGGCACTCTGGGATAGGGGACTGCCCCAGATTTTCTTTCACTTTGTCCAAGGGATCTCTAGCTTGCGCTGTTTACGAATCGAATTTGTGAAATTGTGGAAAAGTGCAGATGTTTTTGCGTCAAGGTTAGTTCAGAAACTATTAGTTGTACTCTTCCTTTCCTCGGGAATATATTTCTTTGTAGTTTGATGACTGATTGATTTGTTTGCTGCGGTAAGATCACTTCCGCTTTCGAATTCATCAGTATATCAGTTCAATTTCAGTTGTGCATTTCATATTTTGAACGAAACTTTTGTCATTTCTGAGCGTTTTTGTCTTCTCTGCAGGGACTTAGTTGTAAAATTCAAGATGTGATTTGTCACTGATAAAAAATTTTCTTACTCGAGGTAAGCAGTGTGGAAAACGTACGAATTTTAAAAGCTTGAGTTGAATTTTTCGAAACAGCAACCCCCAGCTCCCAAAATGATCTGTTTTCCCATCCTATTTTTTTGATGAATTAAGGATTACTCAGCTTCTTGATAGTCTGTTGGTTTTTGTTTTAGTCGTCCTTCCCATCGGAATTGCCATCGTCTGTACCTGGCTCATCAGACGAGATTCCAGCCACATTTATCGAATTAGGGAACACTCTGGGGTTGGGTGGTGGTGGGGGATGTGTATAGTACTGTCAGTTTATGTTATATGCTGCGCTGTCATTCTTCTGTTTGTTCAATAACTTCCAAGCTTCAGGATTTTACAATTATATCAATATATATGACATATATCGCAGTGTTATTATTATTATTGCAGTGTTTGGATGTTATTTCAATTAATCACTATTTTTAGATTGCAGGTCCCAGAAGCTTCACAATTCAAAGTCAGAATGGGAATTTCACACATTGTCCAATATGCTGGTAAGAATTTGTATAACAGTGCAATGAATTCAGGCAGGGTCACTTATATTACAGTGTGATTACAAAATAAAACAATGAGAGTTTATTTATTATTGATCAGAGCAATCAATTAATTTATTGAGCTACATGCATGAAATTGCTTATAAATTATATAACAATTCTGAAAAATCCAGCAACAAAAATGATTTTGAACCCAGCAAACTGACTATAGTGACAAATTCAAGGCGCAGATATTTGGTCTAAACAGTTCTGAAATAAGTGGTAGGCAACTTCTCTTAGTTCCTTGGTGCGGGATAGGGCCGGGGAAGGCAACTTAACCCATGAAAAACATTATCTTTGGACATCTAAAGGAAGACATGACCTTAATTTGCAGATAGAAATCGAACTAAAGCTACAAATATTGATTTTCTTATGATGCTCAGAAACAACTTGAAAAGTTTAGCTTTAATTTTTATGTGGATTTTTATGTCCACATATTGTGATCGTGCAGTTCTCCTGATTGGGACGGCGCTTTCCGTGATAACTCGTCTCAGCCCTTTCGGAAGCTTTCGAGGGTGTTCGGAGAATCCGAAGTTTTGGAGCCAAGAGTCAATGTACAATTGGCGAGACGTCACAAAGAAAGCATCACACAGGCTAAAAACTTGAATTTCATTAATCGAAAATTGTCAAGTGCAGTACATCAATGAGCAGCGTCAAAGATGCTGGTGGTATACGTGCACATCAAATTAAAGAAAAAAGTGGTGGCGGCTTTCATATTTGCACGGCGTTCGACTGAACTGCGGGCAAAGGTCACGCTATTTTTCACACTTTTCGTGCTGTCTGTTGTGTGCGACTGGACGTCAGTTGCTGTGTTCGCTTGATTCGCATATAATTGAGAATTGTTGAAAAGCATTATTTAGCAGATATCTAGATATTTGTTGTTTTGTTTCAACTTTGCCACACAGAATCTTTAGAATGGAACATAGTCAATAGAAGGAAATGGTTATGAAGCCTGGCAAAGTTCTTTGTTATAGGTTTTTGTTGCCTATTTTGGGAGTTGACCGTGCACAAAACCTGACAAACTACAATAGGTGGTTACATGTGTTCATACAACTTAGTAAACCAATAGAAACATTACGATTAGGTAATTCATGCATAGTGTATGAGCGCAAAACAAAAGATGTGCACGGTCATGGACCTTCCAACCTCAATCTTGGCCTCTTTGTTTGCTCCTTTGATGTTTACCGAGCTTCCTGACCATTTCCCTCTGTTAACTATGAATGGAAGAATGGATACACAACGAGTCAAAACAAAACAAGTTCGCTAATCAAGTTGTCTTCCCGGGACTTTATTTCCCGCAATTATTATTTTCTTGGATTTCTCGCAAGTTAAATTTGAATAACGCAATCTGACTGATGTCGAATTCAAAACTGTTGGTAAAAAGTTAGTGTGAATAGCATAAAACTTATTTTGAACCCGAAAATGTATGCATTGAAAGCGTGCGAAAACTAAATTACTGATTGAAAATGTGTCGTTCGCAAATCGCCGACTCCACTCAAAAATTAATTCAAGAACGATGATAATTTTACGTTGAAAAAAGTATTCATCTGCCTAATCTTGTATCAAGAGATTATTAGTGAAATCTTGCTAAAAGGCGATAAAAGCCATTCTGGAAAAGTTGTATATGAAAACAAGTCAGTTGCAAATTTATTTCGGTCAA
This sequence comes from Meandrina meandrites, assembly GCA_963693305.1. Taxonomy (NCBI): domain Eukaryota; kingdom Metazoa; phylum Cnidaria; class Anthozoa; order Scleractinia; family Meandrinidae; genus Meandrina; species Meandrina meandrites. The sequence continues at coordinate 27,157,705 of OY855907.1, read as the reverse complement.
TTGCCTGTGTAGTGTTGTCATGTGACTTTTCCCGCGCTGTCGTCTTTTCATGTGCACAGTGTTCAGTCCTTTGAATTGCTATCTTTCACGGTAAAACTTTTAATTTTAGGCCGGCTATTCAACTGGTTTGGTATATACTAAAACAATTATTCACCTCAGTGTCGGTGAAAAGCGGCGGATATTTACCTCACCGCTTCGCGGCTCAGTAAATATCCACCGCTATTCACCTCCACTTCGGTGAATAATTGTTAATTGTTTCATATGATAATGTTTATATTATGACGCCAAATCCGGCGTTACATGAGTTGAATTTTTAGTGATCACTACGGGTAAAATAAACTTTTGGTTTACAATGCGTGGATCATGCAGATGGTGCGGAAGGGTTGGAGAGTGTTCACCGAGCGAATCATTTGAAAAGCTTCAAGCGTGTCATTTTTGGGAACGTGCGAAGAGTCTATTGTTAAATGGCGTGGGTACATGCAGACACACATTTTTGAATTGACCTTACTGGATGAAAAACTGCTGTCGAAAGTGGCTGCTGATTATTTACGTTTGATAAAGAATTTAGGAAGCGTGTATTTAAACCTAACCTACTTACTTTTTTTAATTATTAAAATTCTTAAAAAAAACTCAAATTATTTGATGAAAAAAGCGACGTTTTAGCAAAGGAACACAAGCAAACAAGAAAAAAATAAGACAGCAGCCAACGCAAATTCCGAGACGCTGTCGTAAAGACTTTCAAATATGCAAGTTTGCGACCTGCCATGCTCCAAGATCATATTTAAACTCAAATTTGCGCGAGTTAAAAGCCAGAAATTAGATATTTTTAAAGAAAAGGATAAGTCATTGATATTGAATTTACCTTCATTTTCTCCCACTCTGCATCGTATTATCCAGCGGGCTGACCGTTAGCTGATCACGACAGAAGCCGACAAAATTCAAGTTCAGCTCGACCATGTTGACAAACCCCGCAATGTTTGCATGTGAATCAAAAATCGTCTCCGCTAATCTCTTTTTGGCATATATAGCAGACATTTCGTGAATTAGAAAGTACTATTCAATGGCATTAGGATGAATGTTTTGGATTTTTGGGACTGTAAAATGTGAAGTCAACAGGTAAAAAGTTTGTTTTTTTTTTAATCATCCGATCTGGATTGCAATAGTTCTAGTATTAAATGACAACATGCATGACCCTTTTTGGCTCACTAAACAAAAATTACAGAAGAACCTTTGTTTCAGTTGACTTAAATTATTTCTTAAACAAATGCCACTTTAAAAAAAACCACGCCGGGCATGGAAACAATAGGAATGATGGAAACGCTTGATTCGGTGACCCGCATGAAATGAAAGAAACAATGTGAACCATGCAAATGCATTTTACTCCAGAGAAACCGCTGAAACGAACGAAATGCATCACACGTTATGAACCTTATAAACTGAAGATTTTCTCATCAGAATCTGTTCTTATGAAGTAAATGAAAATCGGGCACGGTCACAACGCAATTTCCATGTTTACTGTAATTATCTAATCACTCATCACTTCACAGCATTTCACATTTGTAGACATTTTGAAAACTTTCAATGTCAAGTTAAGTTATGCATTGGTCAGTGGAATTACAAACAAAAGTCTACAACCCAAAGAAGGAATGACCGACCGAATTCACGCTCGCTAACATAGCTCCTATTTTGCATTTTGCCAAATACTCGTAAAAAGGGGAGGGGCAGTTCCCAATCTACACCAGTTGGATTTAAAATTGGAATAATTGAAATATTGAAATTAGCACTCATTGCAACCAACTATCTCAACTACTTTTTTCACTGATTGTGTAATGCAACAATCACAGGTTAACAGTGCACTGTTATTCTCTGATGTCATAGATTTTGCAATGTTGCCTACTCAGTGCAATTTGGCAGCAAACAGCAGGGGCGTAGCGTCCATATACGCACGTATGCCCGTGTGTACAGCTGACATCTGAGAAAATTTTTTTTTTCGGAATTTCCTAAAAACGTTTTTCTCATTAAATTTGCTGGCTGATAATTTCATATTTGGGCGTTTTTTATTATTTCCATTTATCCAAGCATTAATCATTCAGTGCTGGCCACTAATGGCAAGATGCATTTGAGTGGTAATTAAAAATAGAAAAAAAAATGCCTCATGTACCCCTCCCTCAAGGTCAGCCAGCCTCACCAGTTTCCCCAGCCCCAGAGGTATTCTTGAAGGAGAGGTTACAATGCCATGACGTGTGGCTGCAGAACAAAACTTATTTGCCATCAATGGAATAGGAATATACCTCTTGCGAGGTCAAACAGTGAAGCCCTAGTGTTAGAGAATCCAATGAATACTGTAGCTCTGCGACTTGAGCTACTTCATATACATAAACACAAGAACGTGGATATTGACAGTGTTGTCCGTCTTAAGGGTCGACGCCTCACCCTTTGCTTGTGACCTGTCTCCGTTGTTTTTTTTTTATAAATAGAGAAATGGTTAAAATATTAAAAAACTTTCTACTGCATTGTTGCCGCATTATTTATTGAAAATGCCCCGCAGAAAAACCAGGAGATGGCATTTCCGAGACCCTAAATTTCAAAATGTTCTGGAGGAGCATGCCCCCAGACCCCCCTAGCTCCAAGCGCTTTCAGTGCTTAGGGACGAACCATTATTTTCCTGGAGGGGGGGGGGGGATGAAAAATATTGAAAAAAAATTGTTTGCAGGGCCTAAAAAGACAAAATAAATTGTTTGCAAACATCATATGTATTACAAAATAGTTTGCATAGAAGTCTTTCTTTGTGCTGCTCACTAGTCTTCGTTAAAAAATTAAAAAAATTACTGCCGCCAATCTTCATAGTGTACATCTCAGAAAAAGAAAAAGATGAGTTCAGAGGTGTTTATTGGTCGCCACCATAAAATATTGAAATAAATAATGATTGATGGCAGCAGAAGTGAACCTCCTTTTTGTGTCAGATCGTGGTTAAAAAAGATCGAAAAAAAATTGTTTGCAGGAAGGTGTTGTTAGAAAAAAATTGTTTGCAGAGGTGCATAGATAAAAAAAAAAGTTTGCAGAGAGAGATTTTTCATTCCCCTCCCCCCCCCCCCCTCCAGAAAAATAATGGTCCGTCCCTTAGAACAAAATTCCTCATCGTGTGTACATCTTCAAAAACCACGCTATGCCCCTGAACAGTTTTATTGTTAGATTTCAATTGTGACCTGAGAGTGTGCACTGTTGGAAAAACAATTTCAGCTTTAAATAAAACAATATTAATAAAAACAGTTTGTTATTATAATTTATGTTTATTTATTTTAATTAATGACATCTGCATGCTGATCATGAGTGTAATAATCTCCTGTACAGGCGCCGAGTTGTTGAACCTGAGGATCGGGATGTGATGAGTTCATGTGTAATCTTTTAATAACAGGTACATTGTGAACATTGTTTAAAAACCTAATGAAATTATTTTTTATTAATTTTGTATTTGTATTATTTTGGTGTTCTGGGGTATTACAGGAATGTTCTGTAATGTTCTGGTTTTTACATACTCCCTATTTTCCCATGAACTCAAACCCAAGCAGTGAGTCAAGTGACTCACTGCTTGGCATAAGCATACAATCTGGTGATTTTTATGCTGCTATAATTTATTTGCCATCAGATTAAACTGTAAAGTCACTGTAAGTTTTGGTATGCCTGGAATGAATCTACTGTGAAATGTAAATTATTTTCTTCGACCCTTGATTTTTGAAACCTCCCAATAACTTGAAACTACATGTTAAGTCATTTCCCTTACATTTGCTGATCACTTATCAGTCAAACACTGCAATTTCACAAATTCCCAATTTCTTGAGCTCCATCTGTCAAGCTCCTAATTTCTCAAACCAACATTGTTTCTTTAAGCTTGGAGGTTTGAGAAGTCAGGAAGTTCAAAGCCATGGTCTTGTTTGAGAGTTGTGGCCTAGCATTGAATTTCAAATGGCCTGTTAGAATTACTTCTTCTGACATTGTTGCAGTGATAAATGTGTTTTAGTGCTCAGTGTGTGGCCTTAAGTACAGTCGACTCCCGATAACTCGAACCTTCAAGGGAAATTGAAAATGGTTCGAGTTATCGGGAGTTCGAGTTATCGAGAGTTGAGAACAAATGACCGAAAATATGTAAAAAACGGTGTTCACTGTATTTGATTCATACAATGTACATTTTAACCAATGTTAATAGTATGTAGAAGTCGAGTGAAAATGGAACAAGATTCCTGTATAAATCAGATCGTAGCGTAACGTGAAACAAAACAAAGCAAAGCAGCAGAAGAAGTACAGGTCCTGGGAACTTTGCAGGTTTCAAAGAGAACAATTTTGGGCTACTGCTACCGTGTTCATGTGATTTACTTTTTCGAGAAATACAGTGTAGTCATGATACGCCCTGATGCTTCTCAACTAATCTATTACTATCGATTATCCTTGAAAGTTTTCTAACATTGGATTTGAAAGAATCGGTATCAACCTAAACCACAAGTAGACTGTACACGTTTTGTGTAATGCAAAAAAAGACAAAGAATTAATACACGGCTGCTTCAAAATAAATTCAATGTTTTGGTCTACAGTACACTGTTTGCTTTGACTTGTCACGTATTGACAAACATGGTTCGAGTTATCGAGGTTACAGTTATATGGAAAATGACCTGAAGGGAAACGAAAATTGGTTCGAGTTAGCGGGAGGTTCGAGTTATCGAGGGTTCGAGTTACCGAGGGTAAAATTACAGTAAATGTATGACGGAAATCCAGGGGAATCGATTTTGGTTCGAGTTAGCGCGAGGTTCGAGTTAGCGAGGGTTCGAGTTATCGGGAGTCGACTGTACTAGTGGTCCTTAATTGTACGATGTTCCCCAACCACAGTGATTGCTGCCCTTGTTATGTGGCATGGTGTAGTAGGTACACTGGATATTCTTTGAGTCTGATGTTAAAAGCTCTAGCCATTTCACCAATATAGCCCCAATACTACAAAGAGAGATAGCCTGTACCTTCAAGAGACTGGCCACAAATTGAACATTGATATTACCCTCATCATTGCGAGGGAGGACAACAATGTTGGAAGAATAAGGAACACTTTACTTGATAAAAGTGACAACTACTTCAAAAGCTAGTGTAACTTTAGACATCTACTCATGGGTCCTTTTCTTGGATATTAAGTGATGGGAATGGAACTCCTGTGGTATGATTATGCCCAAGAGAATAGTACACACCCTGGGGTATAATTTACCCAGGGGAACTTTGTACACTCTGGGCTATGGCATGCCGGCAGGGAGCAGTTTACTGTGACTGTAGGGTATGTTATTACACTGGTGGGTGGGGATGGTACATGTTTAGTATGTGCAGTATGTGTATCCCAGGGTATACCATGGGGTATGATATATACTGGGGTATAATATAAGATTGGATCATTACAGCTCTTGACCCTCCCCTTTTGTGAAGCACATTTTTGCTGACCCTCCACCCTCTTATCCACTCACTCCCCCAAACATCCCTTAGGTGCAAGAATAAATTTATGTGCCCCCACCCCCCCTCTTCTCCATGCTTTAAAACCATTGACCCTCCCCCTATTTGCACCAGCCTTTCCCACCCTCTAGATAATAACCAGTCCCTTACAAAGGATCAGCTAGGGTATGCAAAGAATAGGCTACGCTATGGGGTATGGGTTATCCTGAACTGGAATATATATCAGTTGTGGTTTTTATGTGGCTGAAACGATGACAAAGTTTTCGCTTACGAGAGCTGCCCACCTATTGAGGTGCCATTAATAGAGGCTCTACTAAAAACAGTCTTAAGTTGATCAGACTGTAACCCAGTGTGCCGTAAATCTTGTATTTTTAGAATCTCAAATGAGTCAATCAGCGTTCACCTATTTTATTACTCCAAGTCAGCAAGATCTCAGGTAAGTTTTGGCCACAAGATATGTACACTCAGAAAAAAATACAAACGTTAAAAAGTAAAACTAGATGTTGTCTAAACATAGCTCTAATTCACTCAGCACGTTCCACAGGAATTAGAACACAGCTGTCATTGCGAGTTCCGAAGTGCAAAAGGAATATTAACCAATAGGAACAAGCCAAGTCAAGTCAATGTGCAAACCCTGAGCACAACTATAGAATTTGGTATATATATCATAGCTGACCATTTTAGCGAGCATTGCAAACTAAATTATGTTGCATCTTTAAACTGCTCCGTATGAAAAACTGAGTTGTTGCAATTCGATCAGGCGATTTGATGTTGAGTCATACATGTACATTTGGGGTCCAGGGGAATGAATTTTTTTTTTCACTCATGGTACATGCATTGCAGCTTAACTCACAAATTTACCAAACGTTTCATGTCACCAGATGCAGAAAGGAACAGCAAAGAACTGATAATTTGGCTTACTGAAACAATGGTAATGTATCTTGAATAATTACAGATTAACTTTATATGTAGAAATATGAATGTAATGATAACTAACATACGTGTATCTCTGCATGTTGACAAGCAATCAATACAGAACTAACATCTCTGTGGTCAGTAGCGTGCTAAAACTATGTAAGGAAAATTGATGCCTGAGCACAGGTCAGAGGTGCAAATACTTTGTGCGAGACTCTGGAAACTAGAGAAATGGAAGTAAAGGATCTGTCTTGCTGAATCATCCATCAATCATTGTTACGGCTTGTGAAACACAGTTAAGCAGAGATTGGATCGTTCATCAAAAGTACAACTTTCTTGAAAATTTGTTATGTTCAAATATGAATGTAAAATGGAAGGAAACTTTGATTTTCTCCCTACACTTAGGTACAGTTGGAGGACTAAACGTTTCTTCATTGGACTAAGATGGCAGCTGCTGCACCTTCACCCCTGGCCAGCTCTGTAGAGAAAACAAATGGAGCCAAGCTCAGCAGACTTCTTATTGATGGTGGAACAACAGTTCTTAGGATCGCCTTTGATTCTTGTCATCCTCCTGCAAACCTGGCTGCTGATCTCAATGCAAACTATCTAACTCTGAAAAATCTCTTGAGGAAAAGAGTCTTGCGTACAGCTCAGTGGGACCAACTGTTCCCACCTGGTGGAGCCACACCAGACTCTAAAACATTTGACATCACTCTTCTATTCCTCCTTCTGACCAACATTTGTGGTCTCACCCCTCCCCCGTCAGGCTGGCACGTTAAGCCACCCCCAAGTGATACCTCTCGTGAGGCAAACCTTGCTCGCATTAAGTTTTTCCGCAATGAATTGTATGGTCATGTGACTACCACTGGTGTTGATACACTTACTTTTAATGCTCTGTGGCTGGAAATTAGTGCTGTTCTTGTTGCTCTTGGATTGGATCAGGCAGAAATTGATATATTGAAGGCAGAGCATTGTGGGGAGGACGATTATCTTGACGTGTTACTTGACTGGGCTGATAGTGAAGAGGATATCAAATCACAGCTGAAGGAACTGCGTCAGTGTCAGACCGAAACACAGCAAGATGTTGGCAAAGTGCTTGAGACCCAGCTAGAAGATCGCAAAACCCTTGAGGATAGCAAGGCAAAAGTAGATGAAGTACATCAGACCCAAACCAGCATACAAGGAAATGTCGAGAGAGTACATCAGACCCAGCTAGAAGATCGCAAAACCCTTGAGGATAGCAAGGCAAAACTAGATGAAGTACATCAGATCCAGCTAGAAGATCATGAAACACTTCAGGATAACAAGTCAATGCTGCAAGAAGTACGTCAGACCCAGACCACAACACAAGAAATTGTTGAAGGTGTGGTGAAGACCCAGCAAGAGGTAAAGCAAACCGTTGATAGCCTAAAAGAGCAAAGAGGTAAAGACGGTGAAGAAGAAGTCCTAAGGAACCTTGCCAAGGTAAAGTTCAAAGGAGACATTGAGTATCACGCAGGACGATTTCAAGAAGGCACCCGTGAGTGGGTGTTAAAAAAAGTTCAAAACTGGTTAGATGACAGAAAGTCTCTAAACCGCGTGATGGTGATCAGTGCAAATGCTGGAATGGGGAAGTCAGTGATTTCTGCGGTCATTTGTAAAAGAATGCAAGAAGCTGGCAGACTGTCAGGAAGCCACTTTTGTCAGCATAATAACGCACGTTATCGAAATCCTCAGCTGATGCTTCAGTCCTTGGCCTGTCACTTGTGCCATGCCCTGCCAGAGTACCAACAAGCTGTTGTCAAACAGCTGTCAAGAAATCTGGGTAAAGATCTCAACAACATGGGTGTGGAGGAGCTGTTTGCACTGCTGTTCAAAGAACCACTAAGCACCGTAGCTGACCCTGGACGAAATATGCTCATGGTGATAGATGGCCTTGATGAAAGCGAATACCAAGAACGGAATGAACTGCTTGATATAATTGCTAATCACTTTTGCAAGCTTCCATGTTGGATTCGATTTTTATGTACGACCCGGCCAGAAAGAAACATATCAGAGGCATTAAAACAGTTGAAGCCGTTTCAGCTGGAACCCAACGAAGAAGAGAATGTGCAAGACATCAAGCTGTTCCTTGAAAATAAGATGCAGTATCTAATGAGACAACACAATAACGACACTATTGTGCAAAAGCTTGTGAAGAAGTCTGAAGGACTCATGCTGTACGCGTACTTCCTTGTTTCATTTATTGAAGAAAATGTGTCAGTCCTGGACAAAGGAGATCTTGATGGCAGTTTACCATTAGCAATTTCGTCAGTCTACCATTCGTATTTCAAACGACTAGACGATGAACTTATAAAGGAGCTTGGCGTCAAAGAAGAGAATTTTCTGAATTTGCTTTGTGCTGTTACTGCATCACGGGAGCCCTTGCCAGTTGATTTCGTTTCTCAAGTTTTGGTGCCTTGTGCTAACTCACCAGTTGCAAGACGTAAAGTACTAAAAGCTATTGGCAGTGTATCCTCTCTTCTTCCCGTTCGTGATGGCTGTCTACACGTCATTCACAAGTCAGTTAAAGACTGGTTGGTAGACACATCGTGTTTTGGAGAGCATGACTTTATCATGGACGAGAAAGAAGGTCATCGCATTCTATCAAGCCTCTGTTCTAATGAGTTTGATAATCTGAAACAGAAAGGTGTGCGTGACGCACAGTTTAGCTCCACTGTGAAGTATGCGCTAAATCATGGTGTACGACACATGTTAAAGCCAGACAAGAATATGACATCACAGAGCCTGGAGGAATGTGTACAAACATACGTGCTAGACTTAGAACTGCTGTATGCAAAGCTCTGTTTTAACAGTTCAATAGCAGCTGAAGACATTTTATGGCTTCAAAATCAAGAAATCTCGCGGAAGCTGTCTGAAGATAGTAAAGTATTGTTGAACACCTTAAAGTTCCTGTTAAGAAAGTACTTCAACACATTTACGAATCATCCTCATGTATTTTTCGAAACTGTGGTGAATAAGGGCGGAAATGTACTATCTTCTGTGGCATCGAACCTGTTGCAGAACAAGTATCCCGAAATACCATATATGGAACTCGTGCACAAAGAGATGCAGCAGGGAGCTGTTCTAGCCCAATTTGAATGTTCGTCTGAAGTGGCTTGTTTCGATGTTTCACCGCAGTTAGACTACATGGTATGTGAATGTAAAGACGAAACGATACAGCTGTGGTCACTCCATACTGGTAAGCTACTATGGACACGGCCTGTTATGGCAAAAAAAACTTACTTGTACTTGTTAAATGCATTTAGAGAATCACAATCCTCTTCTGATGTCCCTTCATTTTACCGCTCAGTCGTTTTTCATCCAAGTGAGGAAATTGTCTTACCAGGAGTCCTTAGCTACGCCTATCCTTTTGACGGAGACCTAAAACCACTCTTTCCTGAAAGCAGCTGCAGTTTCACGGTTTGCTCGATTTCAGGAGACAAGACCATGATGCTAACTGATTGCCCTGACGATGCTAAATGCATTATTATGTGGAGTCTGAAGAATGGTTCAGAGATTACTCGTACCACAAGAAATGAAGATGTTTTGTCGTTTGCTTGGTCACGAGATGCAAAGCTGCTGGCAATTTCTCATTCCACGGGTTCCATTTCTATCGTTGATGCGATGGATGGTTTTAGAACACTAGCAGAAACGGTCATTCCAGAAGTATGTGGAATGATAAAATTCTCACCTGACTGTCGATCTCTTTTTTGCTTGTGTGCACGACGGGGTATATCTCATTTTATTCAAAACCTTTTTCGTTTGGATATCAATATGGCAAAATCTCTCAGCTGCACGTTAGACGTTTGTAAATCCTATGTGCCCTGGGAATTTGAATTACAAAGCGAGGCTGGATTTTTGTTAGGAGATCCTATTTCGTCTCATGTTCTGACATTTGATGTTGTGCTAAATAAACAAACGGTATTGAGTGGTAATTCTTATGGTAGGTCCATATACATGTTGAATATTAGTGAACTACGTAAAACTGACAGAGATGCTACACTTACTAGAATCAGTGACATTTCATTTTCTTTGAGTGGGGAGACCGTTTATGTTGTCAGTGATGTGACCAAAACAACAGTAAGCGCTTGGGATGTTTCAAGCGGGGAGCTCATAGCAGAGAAGAGTATGATGCTGATAAATCATCTCGTAACTGTGAAAGAAGGTGTTTTAGTAACAACAACAAGGGGTACTCTTGAGCTGTGGAATTCTGAATTGTCGCAGTGTGTCCGAAACTGGACCGATATAAATGGAATCACAAGGATGATCCCCATATCAGAGGAACGAGTGGCGTGTAAAGCAGAGAACCAAGTGATCATCTTGGATACTACTAGCGGAGAGATTGTGTCGACAATCCCAGCTGATAAAGATTTGTTTGCATGTAACAGTAAATGTCAGCTATTAACCTACAGATACCTCTCACTTCAGTTGTCGGATGGTAAAACTACCCACTGGAGAAAAATAACTTCTATGGACTTTTCATATGGAGTGTTTTCTCTTTCCGGACAGTTTATCGTAAGTCTCCCAAGTGTGCACGTCCTTGACGCAATTTCAGGAGAAACACTGCACATTTTACGCGAAGGCCAGTATCGGCGGTATTTTGACTGTAAATTTATCAGTGATGAGGAATGTGTTATCAGCTGCCGGACCTTATCAGGTGATTATTGTCTTCAACTGTTTAACGTCAAGTCTGGTGACCTGCTGAGTGTTCTCCCTCTGGTTAGTGAAGCGAATTGTTTAGCAGCCTCTCCTCGTAAGCGTCTCCTCGCCATTGCCCAAAGGGACTCTAAACATGGATTCAAACTTATCAAGGTGCAGTTGCCACAAGATAAAGACATCAGGAAGAACAAAAGGTGAGCTATTAACGAACAAAGTAGAAATTTTGTAAGTCACGAATTTATAAAAGATAAACGTGTCGCTTTCAATATGTTATTGTTTTTTAGTCGTAGAAGCGATTTATTGCTGAGAAATGCGAATGCTCCCTACAATATTTTAGAACTGAAAGTTTATTTTACTTTGCTACGTTGCATAAGCCAGAATTATTATGGTTTATTTCAACCTTGTGAAAATAACAAGTTGCCTGTTTATAGCTCATGATACTTTTTCTTGCTGGATAATAATTCAAAATTACAACAATTAGAAGTGAACGTGTTTGTAATTTTTTCTTCAGTTTGTGATTTCAGTTTTATTCTCCCGTGTTACAAAATTTCTTACAAAGTATTTGAAAAGCAATATTTATGGGATGAAATGAATAATTAGTGGCTGCATGAACAGCACTTTGTTTTCTTAAACGCCTGTTTTTATTTTTAACAGCAACGCCAACACACCGGAGACAGAAGAGAGAAGAGAAAATAAGATGTAAGCCATTGCGGTTGCCGTTGTTGTAAAATTATATATTTTATGTATTTTAGCTTATCACGTTTTGAAGTTTAAGTTCCTTGTTCGCGCCATTTCTTATTTTCTTATTGCTGCATTCTGATTGGCTACTTAACATATATTGCAAAATGTACGCAGACTTGATTTTTGGGTCTGTTATATGCTCTTTCTGAAAAGTAATAAATACTATGAAAAATGACTTTGTAAGAGAGGCAATAATCACTAAAGTCGCTAACTTTTTATTTGTATTTCATGCCGAAATGCGAGGAGATTTAACGGGCGATTTATTACACGGTACGTCTTTCTCGCATCTGACAGCGTACGCCATGACTACAACACAAATCGCGTCGTGTTTATCACCCTACCACATCCTTACGACAGACGCGCGCGCATGTTAATGGTCCTAAGTAATGACGTAGGCCTGACATACACTTGTCGCATGCGAGAAAGTCGTACAGTGTAAATCACCATTCTGCTTTCGATTACGCACAATACAAAAAAAAAACATTCAATCGATCTTTCGTGCTTCGAGTAATACCAGGCGTTGTGTTTAGAGAGAGGTGGTCTAAATGAGGCACATACTGATAATTATTTTTTGAACTCTCGACTTTTTAATCAGTAAGGTAAGTACACCGACGGTCAACGATAACTTGGGGTACACCGGTGAAATTGACCTAACGAGTGTAGATTTACGCTACCCACTCCCCCAATGCAGCCACTTATGTCCAAAATTGAACGCAAGTATTGTTTAATAAGTACTTCATGTTTGACTTGGTTATTTGACATTTCCATATTACTTCATATTTGACGGAATTCGGTGTGTTTTGCTGAAATTTTATTAAGGAGGACACTTTGTGATGCCTATCATGAGGAACGTGCATCTCATTAGCGTTCAATCCTGGACATATCTGAATGCAGCAAAATTGTCATGCCGACAATTTTCCGATCACTCGCGAGCTTTTCCGCTTAGCTTCGATCAAAGCCCCTCAGTGGACTATTGTCTAATTCTAAATGCGAAAAGTTGAGCCGGAACAATAGACCATTTCTTTGATACGTATATGCTGCGGGGAGGGACTTATTCTCGGACAGAAGTTTGCGTTTCAAATATTTCCAGGTTTCTATTTGGATGGGATACTCTGACTGATTTTTTTGAAAACAACATAGTAAAATTCTCTAAACGTAACGACATGAAGCCCAAAACAAATCGTACAGTCGCTCTGAGCATTCTCTAACAATGATCTGGTATAATGACAGGGATTATAACTGGCATCGTGCGGTATTCGATTTTCAATAAGTTATTGTACTAGTTTCTGTAACTGGATTTGAGGTGATTGGTCTACCTTGTTACAGTAGCACAAGATAATCAATGAGCGTCATTCAGTAGAGAGCCATTGCACAAGTGACATAACCACTACTTTCTTTGACATCTGTTGTTATTTGATACCAGATTGATCGACACAATTATTATTAGTTTTTTTTCTTAGGATTCGAAAATCAATCGAATGACTACTGCGGTGTATTATTCGACTATCGAACATTAAATTACGTAGGCGCGCGCTGGCTCAAAACGCTCTTTCCAGCCCTGTTTTAAGTTCCTGTCTATGTTGGCCACCGCCTTTTAATTTGTTTGTTGAAAACATTTATTAATGAGTATCGTCTTTTGATTTGAGAACGTTTGTCTCCCGTGTTACCAAATCAATGTTTTAAATTAATTGTTAATCAGTAATCTGAGGATGGACTGTCAGGTAATTCCAGAAGTAACGGGCGGCGAACATATTAAACAGCTTTCATCTTAAAGCAACTTTGTTGTCTTTTTTACAGGGCGCTCAACGCCGGAGATCACAAGAAAGTAAAAGTTGGAAACAAAGAGGTTTGTCATTCTCAAACAGAGTTTTGTGATCATTGATACCAGTTAAAACATATTCCATGGTACGGGGTAGTGGGTTAGGGTAAGTCGGGAGAGAGGAAGTTTAAAGGCCTGAGTCTGAGAAACTATAATCTCACAACTTGTGAAGCTGTCAATTTGTTTCAATCAGTGGTGATTTCAAAACGAGCGGCTGTCACGACTGTACAGGAAACGAAACACCTGAATTCCACATCACAAGGTGTAGAAACACAACCTTGAACGCGCACACTTAACACAATATATAGTAATGGAAACTTTATTAAAGTGTCAAAACATTAAAGTCTGGGAGAATCCCAAACTAATTGGGGACACAAAGTAAATACATAGAAAAAATGATAGAAATTGTTAAAAACTATATGAAATGTCTAATATTAATCAAAAATCTAATACTTTATTCTGATCCAACATTTTTGCCCTGTAACCGTATTACCAGCCTTGCAATTAGTTTTTTTTTTTCACGTGTAGGTGATATATCCGCTCGCTGAAGCCGCGATGGTTGCTTTGCAAGTTGTGAGGCTCAGTTTTTTAATACTATTTTGATCATTGTGTAATGTGTTTGATGTGTGATCTTTTGTCAGGTGTGTTCTTGTCTAGTGAAGGATGGTGTGGTAAAGACTGATCTTTGACTTGACTTGTGAGCCTGCAGAGAATGTTGTTTGCGATCATAGTGGCGAGTGCGTGTAACGAGCGAGTAGCGCGCGCGAACCTCTCGCTTCTCGTTCAACCAAGAAGCAGCAAACCGCGTTGTGACCAGGAACCTGACTTATCATGGTCTTGCGAAGGAGAAATAATTTTTAGATAATTAACAGCGTTAGTTATTTATATGGCAGTTATTCTTTACTGTGTAAGACGCTGATCTAGCTTTTGTAAGAAGGCGAGGCCCAAAACAATGTTTTAGTGCTTAACAATTTGCCGTGCGTCCGTACAGTTCTAGATGATCAGATCACGTCCAAACGCATGACAACAACAACGTTGACCAGGAGACAAAGTAGATTTAGCAAAAAAAGCGAGGCATACTGACAGCTGCTCGTGTACACAGTCTACAATTCTGTCGCGTTCTTGTCGCGACGCAAAACGTAGAAAAGGCCGCGAGGACGGCAGTACGAGCACCGGAAGTGTCTTTTGAATCTTAATCTGTCTTGTTACTAACCGACTGACAACAAAATGAAATATATTTGTGTTGTTCGATAACAGAAAATTTCAATTTCGTGAAGCAGCAAACATTTCGCTTTGAGAAGTTTTTCAAAATATTTGCAGCTTAAAGGGCCTTTGACACGATTATACGGATGTGCGGTCTTGATTGACACTGAAAGATTTTTAAATCGCGATACTCAAGACTAGTTTTGAACATCTGCAGCTAAATAAAATTTCTGTTGTTCATCTGTCCATCAGTTTCTTCGTTTTTTCTTTTCTTTAGAAACACGGCGGCAACGAGGCGAAAGCAGCTTTCGTCCCGAGTCGCTTCTTGTTCCTTCTCTTGAGGACATCAAATATAATTTCTCGACGATGTTCACATAAAAGCATAAAATATACCGTTAAAATCCTCCACAAATGCCCAAATAGTTCTCCAGTGCCGTTATTATAGCTTTTACAAGCCTCGCAAGGTCGATGAAAAAAGGATTTTCTTCAGATAAAACTTTGAAAAGCTGTGTTCCGTCGAATCCAGAGTCAAATTGCCGCACATGCGCAGAAGTGTGTCAAAGGCTCCTCAATATAGATAGTAGACAGTAAACGTCAGAATAAATCGGAAAATTTTTTTGGAACTAATCTTTATTTCACGTGAAAATTTATCCAAGAAAGTCATTTCCTGAATTCGTTCTACGAAGATTGATTGTCGCGACAATTCACTGGGCTTTTCGTTCAAACTACGAGTGTATGTGCTATACATTTTATGTTTATAATTGGTAATATTAGGTAGCTAGCTCGGTTTTTTTCAACAATGAATGTATCGGAATTAGTTAAATTAGGCTAGGGTCCAGGGAGTATTTGTAAATATTCAGTGCCAAGTATAACTGGGACAACATTATACGCTTGAACAAGTTTTGTACGCGACTCACAATGTTCCCATGTTTTGAGGCTTCATAAAGCGAACACGAAATTAAAAATGTAGAGTTTCAAATTTGCAAAAGAGGCAGTAGACAAGAGCCTGTTTTTGTATAAAAATAATTCATATTTTGTAGAAATTTTTATAGTTAACATTTTTATCTCTACTATAAAAAGGGTTTTGTGTGAATGTTTAATTAAGTATATCGTATATCATGAGAATATCGGTAAAATGCATTTTTAACACAGCCTTTAATTTAAAACAGTTACCATAGGAACGGTAGATAAATAAGACGATCAGTACCGAGTAATGTAAGCATTTAAAAAGGTTAAGTTAGGTCTTTGTAAAGGAAAAAACTGAAACAAATGATAAGATGAGGGATGTGTTACGGATTCTTCAGTTTATATGAAGTATCAATATCATTGTATTGTAAGATTTATGACTTTCTTGCTAATGAAGAGAGTCTGTATTTTAGGTTTATTGCGTAAGTGATGAGAACACTTTAACACTTTAAAACGAAAGAAGTTAAAATTTAATTCAGCTGAATTGTCTTTGTGAGCCATTCAAGCTAAATAAACTTGATCTTAGTTTTGTTCGCTGTTGCCCATCTTTGCCTGGTGTGCCTGTGGTATACAGTCAACTATCGCAGACCGACACTTTAGCCCTTCTATTCCCAAAAATAATTAACATATACTCTACGTCACTACCTTATTTGACCCGAAAGGGATCGTGTGCTGAACAGAGTATGGTTTTCAGGGTATGTCGTCTTACCTGTGGTATGCAATTTCACTATAATATCCCACGAGTCACTTGCATTTTCTCGGTATACCCACACGCCTTTAGGCGAGTGTGTTTGCCATAGAAAATACGCTTACTTAATTTCGTCGCGAATAAGATCGCAACGCACGATGGGAAGGTTGGGTTTAATACCATCGATTATTATTCCACTATTGCGCCATTTTACCATATTAGGGCAAAAGAACGCGAAAAATATGGCGCATATATACAACGGCTTTGTTGTATTCTGATTGGCTGTATTTTCTATGACATGGTATAAAGTACAGTTCGCTAAGAGAAACTACCTATAACCAAACCCAAAAGTTATTACGATAAGAAGAGATGACAGAATACCAGATTTGTTCAAAGTCAGTACCTTGGCAAGTGAGTGTGGTGATAGCTGTAGTTTCTGGTAAATACAAAATGTGAAACTGATGAAAAGAGAACTTTCAGTTTGACCACTCACCATTCAAGTGTATAGTAGCATGAAGCGAGGAGTATTTTTACTCCCCCCCCCCCCCCCTCCCGCCATCACCCTGGATGGGATGCTAGTCCATCGTAGGGGTACCCGCGCCGCTAGCAGTAGCGGTTACCCATTTATACACCTTGGTAAAAAGAGGCATTGTGAGAGTAAAGTGTCTTGCCCAAGAACACAACGCAGTGTCCCGGTCAGGGCTCGAACCTGGACCGCTCGATCCGTGGCCCTGGGCACTAACCATTAGGCCACTGCGCCTCACTGTTATGACTGAAATAGTAAAATATCAACTTACGTTAATAAGATAATTTTTATCTTCAATTATTGAATTAAAAATATTTTTTGTCATGGCAGTGATGACCGCCTCTTTTTCGTTCTTATTCTTCGTCATCGGTAAGAAATAAAACATAAAACAGTTTTCCTGGTACAATACTTTCTTCCCGGAAGACCGCGACACTCAAGGTACTTTAACTAATAATAATAATACTAATAATGCTAATAATAATAATTTGCTAATTTATATAGTGCATATTTCCATATTCTGATCAATGGCGCTTTACATATTTAAGAGAAATTAAAAATTACATCAACATGAAAATAAAATAAAGTTATAAAGTATAAAGATACTTCTTAAAAAGATAAGTTTTAAGTCGAGATTTAAAACAGTCAAGTGATGTTGCTTGCTACAGGTAGGCCATTTCATACATCTGGTTGTATCACGTGATCAACTGTTTTTACATCACAAGGCTTGGTACACTGTAGCATAACTGATGGAAACAAGTCAAGTTTCCTCCCAACGACACAACGATTAGCATGGTTTTTCTCGTCGTGTGAGTATTAAAAGAATCAGTCGTCATTGCTATTAAAACGTGTTGTGACCGTTCAAACTTTCTTATTTGTAATTATTTGAGTAAACGTTTATTCAGTTTCAGCAGTTTTAGCTCGCAAATGTCACTCATGTCAACGTTACTTGTGCTACAGTTCGCTAGCAGACGAATGCTTTTTACCGCGCGAACCAGCAACTCGCGTCTGCAACAAAACATACCTCGTGACGCATGTTCAAACACAGCTTAAGACGGCGAAAAAAATGGTATTAACGGTCTACTGGGAAGAATAGAAAAGATCTTTTGAGCTCACATATCCCTTTCAGATCTTCCTCTTGGTCTCAAATTAACGCCCCGCCACTCTCTATTTGTTCCTCCTCTTATAAATTCTCAAGAAATTAATTTCACAGTTATTGAGAGTTCTCGTGCGCTCATTGGTCGATAGGAATTGGTAATGAGATTATAGACCATGTAAATGACGTAGCTTGTTACGCAAAGTAAGGCGAGTTCCATAAAACTTAATAAATTGTCGCCACTTTCCCAATTAAAGTGCATATGAAGTAAAAAACAATTACTGCTTATTTTTAAGGCTTTTCAAAATAAAGATGAATGGCGTTTTTTTTTTTGAAATATCTTCTTTCGTTATGGAGATATTTAGGTTTTTGTAATATGCAAATGAGGAAAGTGATGACGTCATTAATCGTTCCACAAAAAGATAAATCACTGAATCAAGCATATCTCTTGGAGTATTAAAACGGTGTTCTTCAACCTTGGAACCATCAATGTTCATCAGAAAAGGCACAAGATGGCATCCGTTGCGCCGTTGCCATGGCAACAGTCTTGGATCCAGTCTCCTTCTGTTATAAACCCAACTATCTCCATTTGCAGCACTTGAAAAATGAACAGTGGGTCTGGCATGTAACACACGTGGTACCCATCTTAGCTTAGCTATCTTTGTTAGCTTGTTGGGAGTGCATCACCTCTCGTTAAGAATAAACTGGGAATGTCAGTGTTAATAGAAATAAGTCTTTGCGGCAAAACTGTTGCCATGGCAACGGCAAAACGGGTGCCATCTTGTGCCTTTTATGATGAACAGTGATGGTGCCAAGTTTTAAGACCACCGCTTTAATACTCCAAAAGATATGCTTGATTAAGTGATTTATCTTTTTGTGGAACGATTTATGACGTCATCACCTTCCTCATTTGCATAATACAAAAACCTAAATATCTCTAAAACGAAAAAAGATATTTCAAAACGGAAAACGCCATTCGTCTTTATTTTGAAAAGCCTTAAAAATAAGCAGTAATTATTTTTTACTTCATAGGCACTTTAACTGATACCGTTCAGTTGGCATAATTATGTCAATTGAGGCATTTGGTGCGAAATTTGCGTCGAATTCCTCTGTTCCAAGCAAAGACATGATATCTTGCGAGCTGTCACGCGTGCGTGTAATCTCGCACCGATTTTCCCTGCGAATATTTGGTGCCATTTTTTGGAAACACTGACGTCACAACAGCCAGTGATCCTTGACGCAGTCCTCTGTCGAGTTGCGCATGCGGACGAAGACTTGTAGTATTTGTGATCGCTAAGTTCGATTCTGTGCAAAGATTGTAGCGTTTGTTATTTACTGATGCTCCTGTAGAACACTTTAAATTTGAGTCTAAAAAAAAAAAACACATTGGAAAAAAATAAACTTATTTTAAACCACTTTTTACGTTTGACCAGTTTGATTTCACAGATGACACTATGCAAGGCGTAAGACGTATGTCATATACAAACCAAGCAAATGACCCGTAACTAGCTCCCCACTATTAACCTGTAGCTCAGTTGATAGAACTTCCAGCCTGTCGTCAATAAGTCGTAGATTCGAATTTAGCCTGGACTTTAGTTGAATTAGGTTAAGCTGTCTCCGCAATGTCTGCATTAGGACCTAGAAGCTAATCAGGCCGGAGCTTACCGCGGTAGCCAAAGCATTCAGCTACTATGAGTATTTCTACTCCTCCCTGGATGGAATGCTAGTCCATCGCAGGGTTACCCCCAACATTTAATTCGCCTCTACCCATTTATACATCTGGGTTAAGAGGCACAATGACAGCCAATGCAAGTGTTTACTCCAAACAAACGTCTATTGCATCTTTGTGCTCGTAAAATAGGAGCTCCTAAGTTGTCCTTTTCTCAGTGCATTTACTGACTTTTGACCATGGATGGTGTATCGTTACGTTTATCTTCTCTTTGTGGAGCCAAAACTGTGAACCATTGGTATTTGAATATATTCGCGGAGCACTTCCCGTTACGTCTTCTCCCGCCCTGCTTTGCGCCTATCCGATGCGAGAATAAAATGGCTTATAATAGCATGTAAAAAGTACGGAAAATTAGCTGGGGGAGTTTAGTCAGTTCTCATTTGTTTGGTGTTTTGGTGACTCCGCGAACGCACTGAAACATTAACAGGTGGTAAAGGAGGTATGAATGACACGTGATTTAAGCAAAAAAAAAAAACAAAAAAAAAAACGAAAAATTAGCTGGACAAAAAAATTCATCCCTTTCTACATACGGCATATACGGCACCGAAAAATGCGAGTCTCGGCAAATGAATGGCGATCCCACCTTCTCTTTAATTACTTACCTGACTTTGTGCTGTTTTCTGTGTCGTCTCTGAAGTTAAAATAATTTCTCTTTGCTCACTGATATCTGCTGAAGAGAAAGTTCACAACATGTCGGCACTGAGAAAAAACTAGCAGAAATAGCAAGAGATTGCGACAGATTTTATACGTAAAAATACAAAAACAACAACTTGCACAGATTTAGAACAATTTTTTTTCTTCGTGAATAGCAGCCACCGTGTGACACTCTTGATGCAGTTTTTCTTTGTCTGTGTCAAGTCAGCAGTCCAAATTTCAAGGCGACTGATTCTTTGTAAACCCAATCTTATCCTTAGTTGAAATTTTGCATTCATGACGTAATAGTGGACTAATCGCGCCTGTGTCAGGCAATCTCGACGACTAAGGCTTAAGGTCGCGCAGGACCCTTGCAATCATTATGTATGTATTTATTTAAAGAGTATGCACGAACTGCGACGACTGAAGCCGACAACAATCGAAATATTCATGAGAAGTTCTTTGTACAAGTAATTACGTTATTGTTCTCAGCATTGTGTCCCGTGCGCTGGAACGTGGCGAATTATTAAAATAAGATTCACAGCTTTAAATATAGCGCACGTTGTTGTAAACATTGACTCGGAAGGTCTTCGGAAGCCTCAAAAGCTGCAATTTTGTGTCCAAGTTTCCTCCGCCGATAAGGAATTTCAGGAGTTGATTCTTGAGGAACATAAACTTGATGTATTCTATTGTGTTCTGGCAAGAGCGAATTTTGAAACTTCGTTTTCAAAAAGAAGGTAGCACGTTTCAAAGTTAAGATTTCACATTTTTACTTGCTTAGAAGCCAATAACTTTTGGCAGTTTTTGAATTCGAAAATCTTGTTCTTGCCATAACACAAAGGAAGTTATGATTTATCACAAGGTTATAAAGTCACTTCATTCGGTACGCTATCCTAGCTGAAAACTTGGACACAAAATCGCATTATCTGCTGTTTACCTTTTAAGGGCTTGTAACATTACAGCAGACGGTCATGTCTCGATAAAACGACAATCGTGATGTAATTCCATCATCCCCTAATATCCTCGATAAGTTTAAGAGGAATCGATATTCAAACTTCAGCGAATTAAAGAATTAAAGCTTTACTTGATAACACCCCCTCAAGAAATTTGGTTGATGAATTTATTGATCAGCAAGGGTCCCGCGCGACCTTAATAGGAGGTGTCATTTTTTTTATCCCTTCCCTCCCCTAGCGCTCCACCGTTTCTCCTGCCAGTATTATAACCGGTTTTACCATCTTAATCTTAGTTTAAATTGAAGGAACAACATTTAATAAATCATGATTTGCCTATAGGCATTTGTTCTCAAAACACCTAGAATAATTTTTCCTGTGAGTAGCGTAATGCCAAGCCTATGTGATCGCTAAGGGAAAAAAAATTTGTGTCCGAGACACAAAAAATGTTTCTGATTTTTGTCAGAAACATTTTTCCCCGTTTGCGCGGTATGGACACAAAACCAATATTTTGTGTCCTGCTGACGTTTGCCCAACCAAGAATCATCATGAGCAACAATGTATCCTCGTTTGCCACACCACCTTTAGCTTCACTTGGAAAAACAAACTCTCCCGGAAGACAGACATTCCGTTTTCCCATCAGTGGTTCCAATTCCAGATTTTTATGCGCTAGGGATTCTGGGATAGGGGACTGCCCCAGGTTTTCTTTCACTTTCTTTCAGTGGTGTCTGGCTAGCGCTGTTTACGAATCGAAGTTGTCAAATTGTGGAAAAGTGCAGATATTTTTACGACAAGGTTAGTTCAGAAACTATTAGTTGTACTCTTCGTTTCCTCGGGAATATATTTCTTTGGAGTTTGATGTCTGATTGATTTGTTTGATGCGGTAAGATCACTTCCGCTTTCGAATTAATCACTTGCGACACTTGTGTATTTCACATTTTGAAGGAAACTTTTGTCATTTCTGAGCGTTTTTGTCTTCTCTGCAGGACCTAAGTTATAAAATTGAACGTAAAGATGTGATTTTTCACCGATTAATTGCTACTTGAGGTAAGCACTGTACAAAACGTACGAAATTAGATTGAGTTGAATTTTCGAAACAGCGCCACGCGCGCCAGCTTTTACCAAAATGACCTGTTTTCCCGTCCGATTTCTTGATTATTAAAGGTTATTCAGCTTCTTGATCGTCTGTTGTTTTGTTGTAGTGGTCCTTCCCATCAGGATTCCCATCGTCTGTACTTGGCTCACGGTATACAGCCGAGATTCAAACCAGGCTTATTAGGGAACAGGGACCGGCGGTACTTGGTGGCCATGGGAATAATGCCGTCAGTTTATGTTATATGCTGGGCTGCCATTCTATTGTTTGGTCAATAACTTCCAAGCTTCAGGATTTTACAAATTTATCAATATTGTAGTGTTTCATTTTTATTTCAATCAATCACTATTTTTATATTGCTATTTCTTTTACTTATACAGGTCCCCGAAGCTGCAGAATTCATACTCAGAATGTGTTTTTCACACATTTTGTCCAATTGATGGTAAGAATTTGTAGTGAACAGTGCAATGACTTCAGCCAGGGTCACCTATATTGCAGCATGATTACAAAATAAAACAATGTGAGTTTATACATGATCAGGCCAATCAATTATTATTGAGCAACATGCATGAAGTTGTAAATTACAATTCTGCAAAAAAAATAATTTTGAACCAAGCAAACTATATTAGGAACTGACTGGACCCAGTTGCAATAGTTCCAAATTAAATCATTTTGAAACCGTCTCTGAACATTTTGAACAGCACATGACTTTAAATGGTTTTAAACAGAAATTTTAAATGTACAAAACAACTCTGAATGGCTCAGTGGTAAAATATTATTTAACAAAAAAACAACTGTCAAGAATCAAGTCATTTAACTATGGATCCTGAGTGACAAAAATAATTTGTACCATGGCCGTTGAACACAGGTCTGAACTCTTGGCACAACTGAAATTAAAATTTAGTTTCAACTATCTATTTTAAACAAATCTAAACTCAGTGCAATATTGAAATCAATTCTTCATTGGGCAACAACAGTCTCTTCATCGGTTTTGTTCTATCTTCTGCTCTGATTGGTGAAAAAATGTTGGGTGGCATTAGTTGAAGTCATTACACTGTAAATATTTCTTCAATAAAAAAAAAAACATGTTAAGAAAGAAATTTCTACATGTTTGAACCTGTCCTTGAATGAGTTGTGCAGGATGATACTTGGCCCAAGTATATGTTTAATAAATAAATGAATGTGTCAGTCCAGCAGTATGGCTGCACTCACATTTATTCCATTTATTCCATTACCACTGCTGGACACACACAAAAAAAATAATTATTTCACATATATACTTTGGCTGAGTCACGTCCACCAAGCATAAAGGGCTAACCCATACAGTACCGCCCAAAGGTAAGTTGACAGTCCCTCAAGCCTCGATCCTTGAGCCTCGAGACTCGATCCTCGAAACTCAAAAACTTTGAGTTTCGAGTCTCGAGTCTCGAGTCGAAAATTTCGAGGTTTGAGTATCGAGTCTTGAGTCGAGAAAAATAATGAGCTTGTTGCTTGAATGATTCCTCAAGAAATAAATTGCTCAAGTGTTGTACACAGTTGAAGCCAGCATGCAGGCTACTCATCTCTACTGTAACAACGCGTGCTTGGTCGTTTAATATTTCGAATCATCAGGTGAACAAAAAGTTTGAAATAGCGAGAGCTCGAAACAGTCGATAGTGAATGAATGTAGGGCAAATCGAACCAGAAATAACCGAGTTGGAATTAGTGGGGTCTTGCCGAATTGACAACATAAAACTTAGGGTTACGATCAGGCGTTCTCAAATTATTGCATGGGCGTGAGTGCAAGTTGGATATGAGATGGCAGATATCCAACGAGGCACATAGTGCTGAGTTGGCTATAACTATCTCATATCCAACAAGTGCAAGTGGAATAATTGTTTTATTAAAACATCCTAAGAATTGCAATATTTAAGCTCTCTTGTTGTTTTGGCCAACGCGTTGACCTACCATTTTTTGTGGTCCAGTTGGTATATGAGCTCTATACATGTACAAAGTCGTATATAGTATTGCACATGATGTACCATTGCATGTAAACCAATCAAAACCCAAGAATTGCAATATACTGGTGCTAGTTTTTGATAATAGCTTTTATTGAAGATTTTAAAATTTATATAGTTGAGGAGGAATTTTATGCTCCCATATTTAATTGTAATGATTGGAGGAGCAACCATACAAATCTGGTGATTTTAATGCTTCTATCATTTATTTGCCATCTGATATAACTGTAGGCAAAGTCACTAATAATGTAAGTTTGAGTGTTATTCTAATGCTGTAAAATGAAAATCTTCTATTCAACCCTTGATTTCTTAAACCTCCCAATCACTCGAATCAAATGTCATTTCGATCCCTTAAATTTGCTGATCACTTATCAGTCAAACACTGCAATTTCAGGAATTCCAGATTTCTCAAGCTCCTCCTCAAGATTCTGAGTTATTTTCTCAATAGTATATCTCTTGAGATTCAAGAAGATGGGATTCCATTGTATTAGAATATATTGTGTAAGGAAGAGAAACTAGAAGCTGGAAGTTGAAACCCATGGTCTTGTTTGAGGGTTGGGGCCTGGCACCGATTTTCAAAAGCCTCCTCAGAATTTCTTCTTCTGAGATTGTTGCAATGACTTTCAGTGTTCAGTGTGTGTCCTTGTGTCTCTTAAGGTGTTCCTCAACAGCAGTGGTATGTGGTGTAGGTACAATGCAGTATATTCCTTGAGTCTGATGTTCAAAGATCAGATCATTTCACCAGTATATTAGTGCCAATCCTACAGAGACACAGTCCACACATTAAAGAGACTGGCCACAAATTGTTAACGTTAATATTACACTCACTGCTGCAAGGGACGACAACAATCTTTAGTTGTAAGAATAAGGAAGGCGATCACTTCACAAAAGTGGCACAAACGCTCCAAAAGCTAATAGCATATGGCTTTAGACATCTACAGTACTCGTCTACTGGTCATTCACTTATGGGAATGGTATTCCTGTGGTATGATGTGCCCTGAAGAATAGTATATATCTGTTGTGGTTGAAATTTTTCTTTGGTTTAAAATTTTTCAAACCAGTTAGATTTTTACTTTTCATTGTCTTGTATTGATTATTATAATCTGAAACAAAGGAAAATAAAAATCAAACTGGTTTGAAAAATTTTAAACCAAGGTAAAATTTAAACCACAACATATCCATCCCCAGTATATACCCAGAGGAAACTTGTATCCTCAGGGTTATGATATACCTGTGGGAGTTACCATGACTGGATTTATTAGAGGGTAGCGTGGTTTTTTGAAGATGTACGCACGATAAGTAATTTTTTTTTCTAAGCGCCGAACTCGCTTGCAACTAGGGGGCATGGGGGAATGCTCCCCCAGAAAATTTTGAAATTTAGGGTCTCGGCAAAAATGCAGTAGAAAGTTGTTTATTTTAACCATTTCTCTATTGTTTTCTGTAAGCTACAGTGCTACGAAAATAAAAGAAAAATACGAAAACAACAGAGACAGGTCACAAGCAAAGGGCGAGGCGTCAACCCTTAAGACGGGCAAACTCCGTTACCAAACTGTCAATATCCACGTTCTTGTGTTTATGTATATGAAGTATTGAGGCTGGCTGACCTTGAGGGAGTGGTACATGAGGCGTTTTTTTTTCTATTTTTAATTACCACTCAAATGCGTCTTGCCATTAGTGGACAGAACTTTATGATTAATGCTTGAATAAACGGAAATAATAAAAAACGCCAAAATATGAAATTATCAGCCAGCAAATTTAATGAGAAAAACGTTTTTAGGCAATTCAAAAAAAAAAAAATTTCTCAGATGTCACCTGTACGCACGGGCGTACGTGCGTATATGGACGCTACGCCCCTGGGGTATGGTATTACAGTTGTGGGTGGGGGTGGTACATGTTTTGTATGTACAGTTTGTCTGAATATCCCCAGGGTATACCCTGGGGTATGGTATACCCTGGGTATGGTATACCCTGGGGTCTAATATGCCATTGGATAAGTTATTTGTTTTGGGGTGTGGTTACAGTCCATAACACTTGTGGGAGAAAATGATACTCAGTACTGTGTGATACATTTACGGAGGATACATCAGGATAATATATTTATAAAGGATAGGCTGTGTAACAAATGTCTTAAAGATGATGAGACTGTAACCCAATATGATGTACATTTTATGTTCTCAGAATCTCAAATAAGTCAAGCTCCTTTCAACTTTTTTTAGGTAAGTTAATGTAAGTTTAAGCCTAAAACTAATGCAAACTCAAACCCAGGAATTCCCTGATCTACCATGCCAGTGATTTCTCGTGAACAGTTTTTTAGAAGAATTTATAAAGATTATTAATTCGAACTAGATGTTCAAAAGCAATATTTAACCAATAGAATAAGATGCCAAGTAAAGTCATTCAGCAGGCCACAAGCACAACTACAGAATTTGATACATTAGTTTGTGTTGCAATCTCAATTATGTTGCATCTTTGAAAACAACTCTGTATGATAAACTAAGTTGTTGTAATTCGCTTGATCGGTAAGACCATATGTTAGGTCATAAATTTGGGTTCCAGGAAAAAGAAATTTTTTCTTGTATGATACTGTACATGCATTGTACCGTAGCTTATGATTTTCAAACTTATCAAATATTTAACCTCACCAGATGTAGAAAGGAACAGAAAAGAGCTGATAATTTGGCTAGCTGAAACAATGGTAAGGCATCTTTTAGAGATAAACTGAATGAAATGATAATTAACGTTATCATACCTGAAGCTTTGTATGATTGTTGTCGAGTAATCAATATCATGAACTAACATGGCATATATCTAGTCAGTAGCATGCTTAAAATACGAAAAGAAAATTGACGCCTGAGCACAGGTGCAAATATCCCACACAGGAGACTGGCAAATGGAAACAAGTACTCATGTAATTTTGTTATTGATCAGTAATGATATTTAACTGTGGGTCTATGTTTTTTAAACAGAAAATATTGTACGGCTTGTGAGAACACAGTTAAGCGGTATAAGTCACTTCACCTTATTTTCTTGCTTTAAACTGGATGGTCCATCAAGAGTACAACTTTCTCAGTTCAATTATATTCAACTATATATGAAATGTAAACAGTAACAGAAATACAATTTTCTACTTCACTTAGGTAAAGTTGGAGGACTAAACCATTCTACATTGGATTTAGATGGCAGCCGCTGCACCTTCACCCTTGTCCAGCTCTGTAGAGAAAACAAATGGAGCCAAGCTCAGCAGACTTCTTATTGATGGTGGAACAACAGTTCTTAGGATTGCCTTTGATTCCTGTCATCCTCCAGCAAACCTGGCTGCTGATTTCAATGCAAACTATCTAACTTTGAGTAATCTCTTAAGGAGACGAGTCTTGCACACAGCTCAGTGGGACCAACTGTTCCCACCTGGTGGAGCCACACCAGACTCTAAAACATTTGATATCACTCTTCTTTTCCTGCTTCTGACCAACATTTGTGGTTTAACCCCTCCCCTCTCGGGCTGGCACACAAAACCACCACCAAGTGACACCTCTCTTGAGGCAAACCTTGCTCGCATTAAGTTTTTTCGAAATGAGTTGTATGGTCATGTAACTACCACTTGTGTTGATACACTTACTTTTAATGCTCTGTGGCTGGAAATTAGTGCTGTTCTTGTTGCTTTTGGTCTGGATCAGGCGGAAATTGATAGATTGAAAGCAGAGCATTGTGGGGAGGAAGATTATCTTGACGCATTGCTTGACTGGGCTGATAGTGAAGAGGATATCAAATCACAGCTGATGGAACTGCGTCAGTGTCAGATCGAAACACAGCAAGATGTTGTCAAAGTGCTTGAGACCCAGCTAAAAGATCTCAAAACCCTTGAGGATAGCAAGGCAAAACTGGATGAAGTACATCAAACCCAGACCGACATGCAAGAAACTCTTCAAGATAACACGTCAAAACTGGAACAAGTACATCAGACCCAGATCAGTACACAAGGAACTGTGGAAAGTGTAGCGAAGAGGCAAGAAAAGCATTTCGAAGCTGTAGAATCAGGTGTCCAGGAAATAAAGGAAGCCGTTGGAAGCTTAAAAGGAGGAAGGGACACAGAAAGCCAGGAAGATGAAGTCTTAAGGAACCTAGCCAAGTCAGAGTTCAAAGGAGACATTGAGTATCACGTGGGACGATTTCAAGAAGGCACTCGGGAGTGGGTGTTTAACAAAGTTCAAAACTGGTTAGATGACAGAAACTCTCAAAACCGTGTGATGGTGATCAGTGCAGATGCTGGAATGGGAAAATCTGTGATTGCTGCCGTCGTTTGCAAAAGAATGCAAGAAGCTGGCCGACTGTCAGGAAGCCACTTTTGTCAGCATAATAATGCCCGTTATCGAAATCCTCTGCTGATGCTTCAGTCCTTGGCCTGTCACTTGTGCCATGCCTTGCCAGAGTACAAACAAGCTCTTGTGAAACAGCTATCAAGAAATCTGGGTAAAGATCTCAACAACATGGGTGTGGAGGAGCTGTTTGCACTGCTGTTTAAGGAACCTTTAGGCACTGTCGCTGACCCTGGAAGAAACATGCTCATGGTGATTGATGGCCTTGATGAAAGTGAGTTCCAAGAACGGAATGAGCTGCTTGATGTAATTGCTAACCACTTTTGCAAGCTTCCATGTTGGATTCGATTTCTATGTACGACCCGGCCAGAGAGAAACACTGCAAAGGCATTAAAACAGTTGAAGCCATTGCAGCTGGAACCAAATGAAGAAGATAATATGCAAGACATAAGACGGTTCCTTGAAAAGAGGATGCAATGTCTAACGAAACCAGAAAATAAAGGCGCCATTGTTGAAAAACTTGTGGAGAAGTCTGAAGGACTCATGCTGTACGCGTACTTCCTTGTTTCATCTATTGAAGAGAATGTGTCAGTTCTTGACCAAGAAGATCTTGATTCCAGCTTACCATTAAGTATTTCGTCAGTCTACGAATCCTATTTCAAGCGACTAGAAAATGAACTAATGAAGGAAATTGGCGTCAAGGAAGAGAATTTTCTGAATTTGCTTTGTGCAGTTACTGCATCACGGGAGCCCTTGCCAATTGACTTTGTTTCTAAAGTTTTGGTAGCTAGTGCTGACTCACCAGTTGAAAGGCGGAAAGTACGAAATGCTATTAGCAGTGTGTCCTCGCTTCTTCCGATTCGCAATGAGTGTGTTCACGTCTTTCACAAGTCAGTTAAGGACTGGTTGACAGACTCATCGCGTTATGGAGAGCACGACTTTATCACGGACGAGAGAGAAGGCCACCACATACTTGCAAGCCTTTGTTCTGATGAACTTGATAATCTGAAACAGAAAGGTGTACGTGGCACACAGTTTAGCTCCACTGTCAAGTATGCGCTAAGTCATGGTGTACGGCACATGTTACAGCTAGACAAGAATATGTCATCACAGAGCCTGGAGGAATGTGTACAAACATACGTGCTAGACTTAGAGCTGCTATATGCAAAGCTCTGTTCTAACACTTCAATAGCAGCTGAAGAGATTTTATGGCTTCAAAATCAAGAAATCTCTCAGGAGCTGTCTGAAAATAGTAATGGTTTGTTGAGCACCTTTAAGTTCTTATTAAGAAAGTACTTCATCACCTTTACAAATCATCCTCAGGTATGTTTCGAAACCGTTCTGAATGAGGGAGGAGCAGTACTATCTTCTGTGGCATCAAACCTGTTGGACAACAAGTATCCCGAAATAGCATATATGGAGTTCGTGCACAAACAGATGCGGCAGGGTGCTGTTCAAGTACGATTTCAATGTTCATCTCAAGTTGCTTGTTTGGATGTTACACCGCAGTTAGACTACATGGTGTGTGAATGTGACGACGGAAAGATTCAGCTGTGGTCACTTCATACTGGTAAGCTAGTATGGACACGCCCTGTTAGGGTGGAAAAACATTATCCCCCCTTTTCAGGTGCAATTAGAAAATCACCATCTTCGTCTGGTGTCATTTCATTTTACCGCTCAGTCGTTTTTCATCCAACAAAGAAAGTTGTCTTGCCAGGAGTCCTTAGCAAAGCCTATACCTTTGACGGAGATCTGAAACCACTTTTTTCTGAAAGCAACTGCACTTTCACAGTTTGCTCAGTTTCAGGAGACAAGACCACGATGCTAACCAATTGCCCTGACGATGCTAAATGCATTATTATGTGGAGTCTAAAGAACGGTTCCGAGATTACTCGTACCTCAAGAAATGAAGATGTTTTGTCGTTTGCGTGGTCACCAGATGGAAAGCAGCTGGCAATTTCGAATTCCACGGGTTCCATTTCTATCGTTGATGCGATGGATTGTTTTAGAACGCTAATAGAAACCGTCATCCCAAAAGTTTGTGGAATGATAAAGTTCTCACCTGACTGTCGGTCTCTTTTTTGCATGAGTAGAGCACGTTTTTTGGGAGATGAAGGCGTTTTTCGTTTGAATATCAATATGGCGGAATTTCCCAGCTGTACGTTACATGATTGTGAATCCTATGTGCCATGGGACTCTGAATCACATAGCGAGGCTGGATTTTTGTTAGGAGATCCTTTTTCGTCTGGTAATTCGGAATTTGGTTTTGTGTTAAATGAGCAAAGTGTATTGAGGGGGCACTTAACTTATGATTTCATAGATATGTTGAATATTAGTGAACTACGTGAAAATGACGGAGAAGCTACCTTTATCAGGATCAGTGACATTGCATTTTCTTTGAGTGGGGAGACTGTTTATGTTGTCGGCGATGCGACCGAAACAGCAGTAAGCGCTTGGAATGTTTCAAGTGGGGAGCTCATTACAGAGACGAGTATTATACCGATATGTGCACGAAGCAGACTCCATTGTCTCGTAACAGCTGTGAAAGAAGGTGTTTTATTAGTAACAAAAACTGGTGCTCTTGAGCTGTGGAATTCTGAATTGTCGCAGTGCGTCCGAAACTGGACCGATATAAACGGAATCACAAGGATGGTCCCGATATCAGAAGAACGAGTGGCGTGTAAAGCAGAGAACCAAGTGATCATCTTGGATACTACTAGCGGGGAGATTGTGTCGACAATACCAACTTGTCATGATGAAGATTTGCTTGCATGTAACAGTAAATGTCAGCTGTTAACCTACAGATCCCGCTCACTTCAGTTGTCGGATGGTAATACTACGATCTGGAGAAAAAGAAAACAGGGTCGTTTGGGTCTTTCATGTGGAGTTTTTTCTCTTTCCGAACAGTTTGTCGTATTTTTCTCAGACAAAATTCGGTTTACCGAGCCAGGTGTGTGCGTGCTCGATGCAATTTCAGGAGAAACACTGCACATTTTACACTTAGGCTATCGGTGGTCTTTTGACTGTAAATTTATCAGTGATGAGGAATGTGTTATCAGCTGCTGGACCTTCTCACGTGATTATTGTCTTCAACTGTTTAACGTCAAGTCTGGTGACCTGCTGAGTGTTCTCCCTCTGGATAGTGAAGCGAATTGTTTAGCAGCCTATCCTCGTAAGCGTCTCCTCGCCATTGCCCAAAGAGACTCTAAACATGGATTCAAACTTATCAAGGTGCAGTTGCCACAAGATAAAGACATCAGGAAGAGCAAAAGGTGAGCTATTAACGAACAAAGTAGAAATTTTGTAAGTCACGAATTTATAAAAGATAAACGTGCCACTTTTCATATGTTCTTAATAGAAGCCATTTATTGCTGAGGAGAAATGCGAATGCTCCCCACAATGTTTTAGAACTGAAAGTTTATTTTACTTTCCTACGTTGCATAAGCCAGAATTCTTATGGCTTATTTCAAGCTCGTGAAAAGAACAAGTTGCCTGTGTAAAGTCCATGGTTTTTTTCTTGGTGGATAATAATTTGTTTTATACTTCAAAAAACGTTTGAAGGTGAGAGATTTTCAGTTTGGGTTTTCAGTTTTAGTCTCTGTATTACAAATCTCTTACGAAGTCTTTAAAAAGCAATAATTATAGGATGGAATGGAAAATTAGTGGCTGCATGAACAAGACTTTTTTTCCTTAAACGCCTTTTTTTCATTTTTAACAGCAACGCAAACACACCAGAGACCGAAGAGAGAAGAGAAAACAAGATGTAAGCCATTCCGTTTGTCGTAGTTTTAAAATAATATATTATATATATTTTAGCCTATCGTGTTTTGTTTTGAGTTCCTTGTTCGTGTCATTTCTTATTTTCAATTTATTGCTGCACATCTGAAGATGTAATGCAAAATGTAGGCAGACTTGATTTTTGAGTCTGTTATATGCTCTTTCAGAAAACTGATAAGTTCTACAAAAATAGCTTTGTAAGAGAGGCAATGCCATGGCGCAGAGTGCTATGCGGTATTTGTTTTTCGTGCCAGAAATGTGAGGAGACTTAATTACACGGTACGTCTTTCTCGTATGCGACACCGTATGCCATGACTACAACACGAATCGCGTCGTGTAAATCACCCCACATTCTTAATATATACGACAGACGCGTGTGCGTGTTAATGGTCCTAAGTAATGACGTAGACCTGACGTAAACTTGTCGCATGCGAGAAAGTCTTACCTTGTAAATCACCATTCTGCTTTCGATTACGCGCAATAAAAAAAGATAATCGATCGATCGATCGATCGATCGATCAATCAATCAATCAATCAGTCTTTTCGTGCTTCAAGAAATACCAGGCGTTGTGTTTAGAGAGAGGTGGTCTGAATAAGGCACATACGGATAACTATTTATTGAACTGTCGACTTTTTTCATCAGTGCAATGTGCACACCGACGGTCAAGGTTTTCTTGGGGTATAGCGGTGAAATTGACCTGACAAGTGCAAATTTAGGCTATCCACTCCCCCAATACAGCACAATTGTCACGCCACCAATTTTTCGATCACTCGTGAGCTCTTCCGCTTAGCTTCGATCAAAGTCCCTACCAAGAACAAAAGGACTATTATCTAATGCTTAATGCGGAACAATAGACCATTTCTTGATACGTATATGCTGCGGGGAGGGGCTTATTTTCGGACGGAAATTTGCGTTTCAAATATATCCGGGTTTCTATTTGGATGGAATACTCTGACTGATTTTTTTTTGGTGCCTACAAGAAAACCACATAGTAAAACTCTCTAAACATAACGATATGAAGCCCAAAACAAATCGTACAGTCGCTCTGAGCATTCTCGAACAACGTAAAATACAAAAACAAGCTCTACAGAAGGAGCTTATGATCGAAAAAAAATAGTATTCCTTTTATAAGAAGAGCTATGACTGAATATAAGCCTATGGACTTATATTCGGTGGGGGGGGGGGGGGGGGGGCTTATTTTCGGAAGGATTTTTTGTCTGAGATTTGGGAGGGGAGCTTTTATATTTTTTTATTATTTTTTTCGGAAGTTTATGGTATATCTCCTCCCCAAAACCCCTTATGAACTTGTCTAAGCCCAGGGCTTATAACCGGCACTGTATGGTATTCGAGTTTCAATAAGTTATTGGTTTTTGTTACTGGATTTGAGGTGTCTGGTGAATCTTGTTATAGTGGTACAAGAAAACCAATTCACCACTAAAGCTCTTTCGGCTGCCACATGAATTTATTCATTGAAATTATTAACACTGCGTGAGACTTTGAGCTTTCCAATTTACACTGAGATAAATCCTTCTTTTAGTCAAATGAAATTTTTGAATTTTTTTATATATATGTAATGGTAATAGGACTGAGTGGAGTCCAATTCGGTCTGTAATCATACGAGTGATTAACAAAATCGGACGACCGCGTAGCGGGAGTCCGATTTGTTTAATCACGAGTATGATTACAGACAGAATTGGACGACACTCAGTTCTATTATCAATGGCTCACTTGCAAAATCACGTGATTTTGTATTGCGGGCCCATAATGGAAGGACAACTATTTTCAATTTGGATGTATCTTACTAAGTTTACAGGGTTAACTCTACGGAAAATAGACTGTAATTGCCTGGGATACTTGTAAATATGCTGAACAAATTCAAGTGTGAAAGAATTCCAGCTTCAACTTTTTTTTCTGATTTAGCTTGTGTATTCTATGCGAAGACTTTTACCCTCGGAAATACGATTAAATGATAGCTTAAAATTTTTTCCGTAGTGATAAGGAGATAATGGAACGCAAAAGTTGTAATAAGAAGGCATAACAGACGAATAAACTGTTATTACAAGCCGCGAATTTAAATTTTGTCCTTCCAATGTGAGCCCTCGCTACTTTAAGTCCGCGGCAACCAAACAATTTCACGTGATTTTGAAAAAGAGCAGGAGGGAGCGGTAAACTCGTCAGCTCGGTTGTCCCTAGGTCTTGGGCAATCGTGACGTCACGACCATCGAAGTGTGGAAACGCAAAAAATTTTCGAAAATGGCGGCGAAGCGTATGTAAGATAAAACTGGTTCAAGCTGTTTTTCTACTCATTCCAGCTTCAAATGGTGCTGTGTTTCGGTCAACACATGTAGCTGTTTTCGTTCTCTCATTAGAGGTAGGTGGATTTTAATTTCCACCGTTAAATAATGCAAAACTGCATTTCAAAGTATTTCGGTCGAAGCCTTGCTAGTGAAAATTCCGGGGGTAAATTCCAGTTATTCGCACGGCAAAATTCCTTTTTTTCAGTGATCGGTAACGTGAAGGAATGTGAAACTTGGCCTCAGAAAAGGTTATACATACAAGAAAACATTGTACTTAAAGATAGCTCCGTAGAATCAACAGTAAAAATGATCAGTCCATTTGAAGGCCGATCTTTGATCGTCTTGAACTTCTGCTCACACTGTTGTGTTGTGGCAACTTACAAAAAACAAGAATATTATCACGAATATGATTAAATAAGGGGGTCACCGGCTCTTCATATTTACTTGGAATTATTTACAGTTTTTAATAAGCCTGTGAATTACTTATTTAGACTGTTGTGCTAAGTTTGCAAATTCCTTGTGACTGATAAATAACTCTATCATTAACATCATTTTAGTATAAACTGCTTCAGTAAATATGATTTTCTTGAATTGTATTACTGGAAGGATCCCATTATATGGCGCTGGGGTTAAAACTAGCTTGGGTTAGATTGCTGCTAAGTGTGGAAATATCACATTAAACCTCAGTTAAGGATTGTGTTTGAAATTTTAAATTCACCTGAATGCTAAAAATATATCATATGGTTACTAAATAAAACACTTTATAATCCATCAAATATTTTTTCGCACATGCGATTGGTCGAAACACATCACGCGATGGACCCAAAACTGGGGAACATCAGGTGATATTCCCCAGTTTTCGAATTTTGCCATTTACGTTTGCACATTTAGTTTTCATCTGGACTAAAGAACTGAACATTTTGAATAGACTTGCATTATTTTAAGTGCCGACAGAATTACTCTGACGTTTCAAAGCTTTGAGAAAAGGTCTCCCAAAATGCGGCCCTTGTGTAAAAATATTTGAAGGATAATAAACACAATAGCCTTCATTTGATGAATTAATTTCTGCATTCTCAACTTGTCTGCTCAGTCTGTTTGTTCAGAGCTTCATGAGTCTGGGACTGTTTGAGTGGTTACCTGAGTGATAAGTTACAGAATCGTGAGGGCAGAGTTATTAAGAAATCACCCTTTGGTACGAGCCCAAACTACCTCCTGTCCACCCACAACTGGGAGAGGCTCTTTCTTCAACAAAAGAAACAGAAAGCATTGATGATGTTTAAAGCCATGAATGGAATTGCCCCAGACTATCTTCAAAGTCTTTTCTCTCAGCATCACTCTGTTTATAACTTGAGAGACTCTGAGGGAAAACTGACTCTACCCAAACCAAGCACCAATTATTTGAAATGAAGCTCTTACAGTGGGGCTATGTTATGGAATAACTTGCCCAAATGTCTAAAAAATACTGTATCTGTTAATAATTTTAGCAAATTATTAAGAATGTGGCTGGTATATTCCCGGCGTGATCAATTGATGAAACCGATAATCAATAACAATCCGGCGATGGCAATAGATATCAATCGATAACAATTAATCAATTGATATCGGAAATCGATGACCAATCGATGATAATTGATCGAAAGCAATCTGCCTGACAGCAAAAGATAGCCAATGATAATCGATGGTAATTGATAGCAATCGATGACATTTGAGGACTCAAGCTTGTGATTATTGATTGGTCATCGATTGGCCGATAGCAATCGATAACAATTAACTAATTGACATTGATTGGTATCGATTGATCGATTGGATTTCCGATGATCGATTGTCATCGATTGATCACGCCGGGTATATTGGATTCCCACACGGCAATCATGTAAAGCAGTTTATAATTAGCCCAGGGGGGTACTCGGGATTTCAAGTGACGGGGATGATCGAATGGGAGCAAAAATCAAGACCCCCAAAAATCCCTAAGGCTTCCAACAAAACCCAAAAAAATCCCTGGACCAAACATTTACCCAAAAAATATCCCATGCTGAATTTCATTAGAAATTGCATATTTGTGTTTGTTTATTCATCATATCATCTGAATAATATTTCCTTCATCTGGTTTAGCAACACTAGAGACATCCAAGAAGACTAAGCCTAGGTTTTTTTAACCTAAGCTTAATCAACTGATGGTTTTCCTCTGTGTTTAAATAAAGTTTACATTGCATTATATTAGGACAAATTTACATTGCATTAGTTTACATTATGAGACCTTCAACTATATTATGCAATAATTCTAACCTTCTTCTGCTCGTCCTACAGGACAAGACATTCTTTGGGAACATTCCCATAATGTGCTTTCATCACAGATAACAAGCAAGGGAGAATCAACTGGCAAGCACCTTTCCCTGATACATTACTTATCAGCCTCAACATCATCATCCAGTACATCAACAATGTACTGGAAAAGTTCAGATAATTTTATTTTACATATTTGATATGTTTGTCAATTATGTCTTATGGAGTAAAGTTTCTGGTTTTACACATTCAAGGCTAGATCACAGCTATAGCAACCTGACCAAGATAATTTCTCCCATTTGTTCTGTAACTGATGGCTGCTCAAACAACCTAAAGACATCTTCCAGGGGATCACTCCCTTCCAAGATCTGTTGTTGAACATTTGAATATATTATTATCTGTGAAATTCATGGATTATTGCATTTTTCTAATAAAAAAATGTACCAAAATTTGCAACACTTTTTAACTTTGCCTTTCTTCTGTAGAAAAGGGGCCCTTGCTTGTAAAACCTTTCTGTATTAAAAATTACTATTTTCAGTTGCACTGCAATACTTTTGTCTCTTTTTCTGCCATTTTCCTCCCTGGGCTTGTTTTCCTTTGAATGAAAAAATTAATTATTATGTTTGTGGGTGCTTACACATAATACCAGGTTGGCTGAGAACAAAGATTTTTATCTGCCTAAGATTAAAATATATAAATATGCCTGAAAAATTTCTGTTATTAGTATAATTATAATTATTATTATTATTATTATTTTACGTCACAGAGAATTATCATAGATGTTGTCAATGAAATTTTATTATTATTATTAAAAATTATTATTATTATTATTATTTTTGGGTGAGGACATGATAGAACGACCACCTACCCCCACTCCATTGGTCACCCCTGGGATTGATGGGATTGTTTCAGTATGAAATTATATCAACAGCAATGATTAGGATACTACATGTAAATTGAATTGTACACCGCTAACCTAAGCATCATTGTTATGTGGATGTTGTAGGTTTTTTCAGTTGGTTGACCAATTTGCCTTTTTTTTTTTGTTTATGGTCATCCTTCTTTGAACTAATTTGCATTGCAATAATGCCTTTGGAATAACATCAATGGGTGTAAACAAAGTGTGCACATTTTCATTGCAGTGCTGCAGGAAAGGCCCTGGGCATGATAAATCTGCATTACAAGAATTGTTGATTGCCAAGGAATGAAAAGAGTTAAAATGTGAGTCAAAACTTTTGGGGCCAAAAGTCTCAAGTATGGCTGTGGTTTGACCAATAAAGATGTGTTTACATGTAAATATTTTGATAAGCAGCTAATCTGCTACTATGCACCTTCTAAATGGATTTGCTGTAAAATATGCAAATACATTGTGGTGGCTGGAACAATTGAACAAATTTAAGTTAAACCAAGGTTTACCTAAATCTTGTTTAATTTTTGGGGCAGGCCTTCAATATGTCCGTATCAGACTTGTCATTTTTAGTCAAATAAAAATTGAAGTTCTAGTTTGCTGCTGAGATGGGCTGAACGATGCGGACGCCCGAGGAAACAGCGGGAGAGCAATTTTAAATAAACAGGACAAATTTTACTCAAAACCCCTGTCCATATGTCAAAAGCTTTTAATAGTTGCAAATGGTGCTTCTGTTTCTGGAGGTACTTTAGAACAATTGGCTCCAGAAGCAATTTCGCCGTAAACTAAACGGCTACACTACACGGGTAATAATGGTGGTTTATCGATCTCCTACATGTATACCATATCTTGTATAAAAGTTTTATTGGTTAAATCACTTACCAGGTCAATATATTGATCTTTTAGGTTCTTCCTGATCTTGTGAAACAGCAACAATTGTCTCTCTATACAGTCGATCGATGTCTTTTTGTAAATCATAAATATTTACTTGTTTTCGAGGGAAGCTCGCGTCAGCCTGTAATAATTTCCTCGCCGAGTAAAGTGTATATACTTTTTTTTAGATTGTTGTAAGGATTGTTAAGAAATACTGAGCAAATCACAGCAGCGGTAGCAGCAAATGTAAACTTAACGAGCAGTATTATGGGTTTGCGTTAGAAGCGCTTTCATCATTTTTGTGCCTTTTTCTTCATTTGCTTTTTAGCGGCAATCACGCAATGTGCGCGATTTACCCCCAGTGAGCTGTGGTTAAAGTCACTGATCATTTTAAGAAAGCTATTTAACGATTTTATGTTTTAGGGTATTTAAAGTTTTATATTTTTTCCACCTCATATCGTTCTCTCCGTGGTGAACATCTTTGGGTTTCAAAGATATCGGCCTTGAAATGGCGCAACATCGTAGCATTTTGGGCACGATTTCTATCGATCGTTCACGAATTTTTTGTTTTAATTCCTTGATGCTTTTATATTTTAGCCAAATTTGAACTTAAAAGGCTTTGTCTTATGTAAGATTCAGCATGCCTTCGATCCTTTCGTGATTTTTGTTATGATCTGTATGATTTCAATCGTTCAAAACACTGCTGGGGAAACCACTTGTTTACTGGAGTTTAAACTTCCCGGGACAGCATACTCGTGACGTCACGATTGCCGGACACCTCGGATTTTTTTGCTCTTATTCGCCCACTGGTGCCCAGGCCTAAGTTTACCGCTCCCTCCTGAAAAAGAGCAATTAATCATAAGTATAACAAAATTCGAGAAAAAAAATAGATAAAGCGAACTCTACTAAGGACTTATCATCACTAAGGCAAAAAAGCCATTCTTGAAGCTGAAGGTTTTAGGAATATCAAGGAGTATTAAGTCGCCACAAAGAACCAGATAAAGAGCGCGCGCATGCGCAGCACGCGAACTTTGTTATTGGACACCTTGTTATTGGACACTTTGTTATTGGACACTTTAGCCGCGCGCTTTCCAATTTGGTAAAAAATAGGGCGTGCTAAGAACTAATCAGATTCGAGAATTTTGTTATAGTTGTGATTAATATATATATATTTAAATTGTGGACTCCCGTGTTCTAGTCGAACAAAACAATGGATAAAAGCTTCGCGTGTCTCAGTGCAAATTCGAAAGCTCAGCTCATCGCACAGTGTTAACAACTCATGTCGTTTTACACGGAAGTAAATTTTAGTGATGACTTAAAAAGGACATCGAAGCGTTTATTATCAGTCGGGTTGGGGGGAGGGGGAGGGGGTTGATAGCAAAACGTTTAATGACTGTCCCCACGGAAAAAAGGGAGTGAGTTTTTTCCCTCGACACAACAACTGCTTCCTTAGACATCTGTTTTTATTTGTTTCCAGGACAAACGACACAACAGAGATGGCTACGAGCAGAGAGAACAAGAGGTTAGCCATGAGGTAGCCATGCCTTGCATTTTTCAAGATTTCTTTTTTACATTCGCAACCTGAATGAACAGCAAAATCCAGATTGTGCGACAGAACAAAAGTTGAAACTGATCTCTCTCGACCGCTGTTATGTGGACCCTTTGTATGAAGTAACTGTAAATAGCTTTTTTCATTCATTGGAAGATAATTTCGCGGCTGTAGTGAAATTCACCAAGCTTGGTTATGGCAGGCAGTCTTTTGATGACGAGCATTAATGAACGCTCGGGAGTACTCTTTTCTTAATTATTTAGCTAACTGGACCAGGTTATTCCGGAACTAACCAGCACACGAAATTTCACATTTATTTTTCATTTCATTACTTTCAGAGGACTTGACAATCAAAATGTTACAGAAAGCAAACAAGCAACCGGTATGTAAGCTCAGTCAGTTTTATAATTGTGTTTCGCGTTTATTTTCCTTGGTCTAAACATCCATGTCCCTCTTTATTTCAGATACTTCTCTAAAGGGAAGAGTAGAAACACCATCATGCTCCAACTCAAGACGTCCCAGTCCCTCACCTGACCACAGTACAGGTATTATGTCTAATAATAAGAATACAAAATAAAATGCCCAGTTCTTAGACATTTGGAATATTTAATAGCTGCCAATTTTCTCTCAGCAGTATCTACCTTGTATTGAAGTTCATGCATTTGTTACTCGTGAACTCACGATTTTTTTCATACTTAGAAAAACCATCTGGGTGTTGTTTGTACTCTTTCGTCTGGAGGTTTTTTTGTCACCGACACGCTTGAGCGCATATCGTGTTTTAATTTAAATTTATGAAATTTTCAATTTTCAGTGATTGATATTCGACATTCAAACTCAAAACAAAATGAAACAAAAATTCCGGCCACGCTTCCTCCTACAAAATGCTAAAATTCTTCAGATTTGGAATGAACGAAAATAATTGTTGTTAACACTTGACAGTTTGCTGGGAACTTTACTTGTGCACCATGTTATTTGTGTAGCACCCTTGAAAGCTCAAATATATTCTACCAAATCTTCGAGCCCTTGAACAAATGATTTGAACTGAAATATAACTTATGAATACACTTTATTTCGTTTAGTTCCGGTCATAAAAGAAGGCACACCTGAAGATATTGATCTAGAAAGATTGGCAGAGAAAATTCCTGGCCATTGGAAGAAAATTGGGCGTCGGTTATTGGAAAACAATGAGGCCTTGCTTGAAGCAATTCATAAAGAGAATGAGGAATACTCTGAAAAGGCTTATAAAATGTTGTTGAAATGGAAACAAGCCAAAGGCCCAAGAGCAACTTTCCGCGTCTTACATGAAGCCTTGTGCCATCCTTTAGTAAATCGTCAAGATTTAGCAAACGAATTTTGTCGGGTGGACCATGGCTAGTAACGCCATCTACGATTACGTTTTTAGCTTAGTTGAAGCTTAGTTTTGTTTTAGCTTAGTATTTTAGCTTAGTTAAAAAATGCGTTGTAAATAATTTTATCTATAAATTATCCCAATTCCTTTTATATTTACAAGGTTTATAATTCGCTTCACGCTTGGACAATTGGCCGGACATGATTTCACAGGAAATGTTTTTAGGATATCCGATGAGTCACGCAGTAATATTTCCCTTCTTTTTGAAACGATAATCTTGAAAGACTTGCAAAGTAACGAAATTACAACTTTTTGCAAAAGTAAACAAAGGTTATGATAAAGAAAATTACATCCTAGGATTGTATTGTACTTCAAGTCTAACCATTAAGATGCTATTGAACAAGCGCGTGGCCCGTATTGTAGAAATTTTGTCCATTTCATTTTCTTGGGCTGCTATGGGTCTTTTGGCTCGTCTTCAATCATACATTACAATATATTGCAAGACGAGTCAAATGTGGCACGGACTAATGTCTACTACAACTGTGACCGTGGCTTCTGTGGCTTTGTTATGGGGTTTAACAAGTTATTTCCACGCTGTCAAACAGAGATTTGTAATATTCCATTTAATGTACGAAGGCGTTTTGTATTTTAGTATTTATTAA
The DNA here is from genome assembly GCA_963693305.1 of Meandrina meandrites. NCBI lineage: Eukaryota > Metazoa > Cnidaria > Anthozoa > Scleractinia > Meandrinidae > Meandrina > Meandrina meandrites. Next base: position 27,115,184 of record OY855907.1, on the reverse strand, counting down.
TTTAGGCAGGCCTCAACTGAGCTTATCGCATGCTTTTATGGAAATATAATGTAGTCTTTGAAAAAGACATGTGCTTACAATATTTTAGAACTGTCTAATTAAATGTAGTTTGTTTGCATATAATGACCAGTATAGGTCTAGTCTACAAGAACACTTTTTCGTTAGATTTGAAAGTAAGATTTAGGAAAGATGTAAGCTAGAGTTGCAAATTTTTGTCAGTTTGTATTATAATGAGACGAATTAGTTTCATCTTATCAAGAGATTTTTTAGGGCAGTACAAGCGTCTCGTTCCGAAACGAAAGACTCTAAGATAATAAATCTTCATGTTTTTGTATTTTTTTTGGAAGAAAAGCTAAGTTTTGCACAACTTATAAGCTAACATGAATACAATAAACCCATTTTTATACGCAAACCCCTTTTTCAATTGTAATTCTGTATATAAAGTTTTTAAGCCTCTTCAAAAAAATTGTTTATTTTTGACGTATTTCAGTGATTTTCATTGGTTGTTATCGATATAGCATTAAGCAAGGTTCTGTTGGTAAGAAATGATGGAACAGTCAACTCTCTTCAAGATGGACAACGAATGGCACCAGCACCAACTGTCCGTCTTAGAGAGGTGTCCTATATAAATTCAGAGACAGCAAAACAGACTGAGGTTACGTACAGTAAACGCACCTCAATTCGGACCGTTTATGACCAGTTGTAAACTGAAACAACTCTGAGTAATATAACAGTAGGCCCATTTATTTGTTTACGCAAAGGTTATGTGTTCCTTAGAACTGTACTGTATAAAATGCAAGAGAAACCAAAGCACATGCAGTCATTTGAGACTACAGGCGCGGACTGACTTTTTTGCTGTAATGAGCGACATCTGTTTTTTGCTCGTAAGTACTTTTTCACCGAAAAATAAACTTAACTAGTGTCCGTCTGTTGACTGCATCAAAGCTTTTGTTAATTGTCCAATTTCGAGAGGTGTCCGCAAAATGACTAAAAGAACGGCAACTTCAAATCGTGTTCGTCTCTAGGAGAGCACAGTTGCAGAAAAATTCGAACTCCACATGATCGTTTGAGAGAGCTGCCCGTCTTGCAGAGGTGTCTGTTAAGAGGGAATTGACTGTACACAGCTATTTCGAGAAACGCCGGAAAAAAGAACGCAAGTGCATGCGGCAAGACCGAAAGGTGTTCTGGGTAGAAGTGTTGAGCTAGTGCACGTGTTGAATACCGCGAATTTGCACGTTTGGCCGATCAACAACGTATTGTGTCCGGTGGTCAGAAGCTAAGGGACATGGGAATGCGGATTAAAGCTAAAGATAAAGATAATTATTTAAGCTAGCTACAACTTCGCCTCGAAAAAAGCATTGTTTAAACTGAGAAATAAAATACTACCGTTAACAGTAACTGACTTCCAAATCCCAGAACAAAATGCTAAAAGATATTTGCCTTAACCAACTATTTATTGAAGCTATCATGTACGAGGACACCAAGGAAACATCTTATTGTTTGGACACAAGGAACCTAGTTACTTTTTCCAATGCGAAGTGGAGACCCGTGAAATCAACAAGGAACGTATAATGAAAATTAAAAATCACACCATCTAAAAACCAATTTTCATATTCAGCATGTTCACTAATAAAACTAGTACGCATTTATCATTGAGATCGTCAATTTTTATTGTTTAACATTATTTAACAATTAAATACGTTTGATGATAAAAACAGCTCCATAAAAGGTTGAAATTGTTACGCAAGGTTTAAGTTCCAAAACATCAAATTTTTATGTTTAAACAAAAGAGAGTCTTAAAATAGCGAACCAAAGCAAAAATTCAAAGGCGCAGTAAAACAAGAACAATTAACAAAGCTATCGGCCACGCCTACAGAAGTGGATGCTTTTTACTGCTCTTAATAAGTACCGACAACTCGCATCATACAAAAAAAGTTGATCACGTGTTACAACCAAACATCCCAAGCGATGCTTGTCCAAACCAGAGTTAATAGAGGGAAATGGTTAGGAAGCCCGGCAAACATCAAAGGAGCAAGCAGAGAGGCCAAGATTGAGGTTGGAAGGTCCATGACCATGCACATCTTTTGTTTTGCGCTCATACACTATGCATGAATTACGTAATCGCAATGTTTCTATTGGTTAGTTGTATGAACACACGTCACCACCTATTGTACTTTGTCAGGTTTTGTGCACGGACAACCCCCAAAATAGGGAACAAAAACCTATAACAAAGAACTTTGCCAGGCTTCATAACCATTTCCCTCTATTAACTATGTCCAAACACCGTATATAGACGGCGAAAAGAATCTTGGGTGGCCTGGTCTACTGGGAAGAGAAGTAAAAGTTCTGTTTAGCTCCCATATCTCTTTCAGTCCATTCTTTAATGACCTTCCTTTTGTCTCAAATTACCGTCCTGCCACTCTCTGTTTGACCCTCCCCTCGCAAATTTGCAAGAAATTAATTTCACTGTTATTGAGAGAATTCTTGGGCGTTCACTGGTCGATAGCTACAGACGATGAGATTATAGACCATGAGGTGTCTTGTTATGCAAAGAAAGGCGAAATTCAGAAAACTTTAGAAATTGTCGCGACTTTTCCAATAAACTGGAACCGTCGACTTAACATATATCAACTGAGACACGCGATGAGAATTCGTCTGTACGTTCCAAGCACGGATAAGGTATCTTTAATACGTGTTGTCACGCGCACGCACAATTTCGCACTGAGTTTTCCTGTGAATTTTTGGTCACAATAGCCATGTGATCCTTGATCGGGGAGAATAAAACGAACGCACTCACGAAACAAAGTACAAGCCACAACTACACACCAATTCTCCAAATGAAAACTGAAATTCGAAGAAACAGTAAATCAGGAACAAAGGTAAAATTAACTTACTGTGGTCCAGCTCTTACAATCCCAGACAAAAATGTTGAGACAGTCTTCCTTTTCCAATACAATGTTGAAAATCAGTGATTTTTTTGTCTCTTAGTTTACGAAAGTGCGATATTTTCCAACATTGTTGTGGGGGGAGGGGTTATCGCGACCCATGAAATGTCCCAACTACTTTTGTCTGGGATTGTAGCTTTGGTTGCGTATAGTTCAAAGACAGCGATGGTAAGCGGTAAGATTTTCGATCCGAATGGACAGAATGGAATGAACGGAAATGCAGCGTACAACGATGGGATGTGCTTTTACAAACAATGATGAGCTAATAACCTTATGGGTGCGTCTAATGTGCAACAGTTATGACTATCGGAAAACTAGCTTTGGGAGCCTGCTCGCAGGCTATCGGAAAACATGATCAAAACAAAAATAATCAGTAAATTACGTAACAGTTATACTAAGTAAGGTGTTACAGATAAATGCGCAACCTTCAATCATATTGCTGACATTTTAAACATTTATTGTATCGCTTTCGCATTTAGCAGTAACTGGTCAGTGATCATGTCACTTGCTCGCTCCCAATGTGTGGCTTCATACCTCAGTTGGTAGAGCATCGCACCGGTATTGCAGAGGTCACGGGTTCGAATCCCGTTGAAGCCCTGATTTTTTTTTCAGGCTTCTTTATTCCAATTGCTTAAATTGGAATTCACTGCGAAGATCACATATCGCCTTCATATATATCCGCAGTTCATATATGAATCATTTCATATACATTACATCAGAAAATAAAAAATAGCTGCTATTCTTATTCAAATCAGTGATCCGAGTTGATCCGGCCGACCCGACTCTTGTCCGTGCCTATTTAGACATTAGGGGTGCGTCGCTTGTCGCTTTTTAACCCCTTGGAAGAGTCGCCTCAGGCCAAACAGCCATTAAGTCGGACTGTATCTTGTCCTTAGATTCAATTGCAGCCTGGAACTAATAATGTACGGTGTCTGGGACGGCCGAAAAATACGAAGTCTTTTCGGGCTCCATTTCCAAAGGCCTGGCCGTTCCAGTTGACCGCGTTTTTGAAATTGAAACTGAGAAAACAGATGACATGTTAATAGATTCATATCATTCATCTCTATTTGTGCTGTGCTTTGCTTGAGGAGTAAATGGCATTTCTTGCTTCTTCTCGCGCGGTTTTGCTTCTTGCCGTTCGATCAGTCGCGGCTTTCGATTCACGTATTGGCGTCGCACGCTAGGAAAAGGAGACCGCACGCAATCTGCCACTCTCTCTACGCGCGTGCCGGCAATGGAAGATTTCAAAATTCGCCTTATCACGACAAAAGAGGAATTCGAAAGCGTCATAATAAATGCGATGGTAAAGGAGGGCTGGCGGCCGGGTCTACAAGATGCTGAATGTTTTCTGGCTTGTGATCCAAGTGCGGCTTTTGTTGGCGAGTTCAACGGGAAACCTATATGTTGTGCATCAATCAGGAGTACCCAACGACGGTTTCGAAGAAAATCCACCGTACAGTGTACTTAACATTATCTGAGTGTCGCTACGTCAATCTTGTTTAATATTTAACTTTCCTGGGAAAAAAATACCCGCTCTTCACTGCCAGCAAGCAGGATTTTGAAGTTATTGGATTCCCAGCCAGCGCTCGAATTTGACGTCGTCAACGAGCCAGCAGGCTTTAAATTTGTCAACGAGCTAGCCAGCATAAAAACAGTTTGCCAAAAGTTTGCCAGCATGTTCGAATATACGATTTTTTGCCAGTCAGCGAGAAATTTCAATATACCATAGCAAGGTGCATTTCCTAAAAACTATTTTTATAACAACGGATTTAGTATCATGGACACAAAAAGTACGTTTAAAAATGGTTTTATTTTTACATTCAAGTTTGACTCAAAAGTTTTTGCAACACTTGAAAGATTACACTTACCACACAACAGTAAACAAAAGGAAAAAGTAAAATGTGCTCACAGTGTTCTGATTATCCATCACGGATCCAAGCTGCATTCTGAAAATAAATCGTGAAATCCCTCCAAAAGAAGAGTGAAGTATAAACAATGTTCACACAGTAAACAGACGTAATCGAGATATTAATGACTAGTTGTACCTATCTGTAAGTGCCAACGAGCTAAACAAACATGTTTGCTGACAAGAACAGGCAATGAAGACCAATCAATGGTTTCGATAGAAATTACAATTATTACAATTTAATTGTTTGAAAAGACCAAAATGTGGCAAATTGTATTTTAGGTGATTTTGAGGAGAAAGTGCTATTTCTTATAGGTACAAAGCACAAGTTTCTTGTGACTTTTGAAGCGTTAAAAATGTCACAAAATGTGAGCCATTTGCAGCAAAAGTAATCGATAGTTGCTCGTCAGGTGATCACCGCAAAAGACTCACGACAGAAGCCGCAAGGATTCACAGCAAAAGCAATCGTTAGTTGTTCGTTACACTGAGGCGATCACCGCAAAAGACTCACGACAGAAGCCGCAAGGATTCACAGCAAAAGCAATCGTTATAGTTGTTCGTTACAGTGAGGCGCGATCACCGCAAAAGACTCACGACAGAAGCCGCAAGGATTCGCGGCAAAAGCAATCGTTAGTTGTTCGTTACATTGAGGCGATCACCGCAAAAGACTCACGACAGAAGCCGCTAGGATTCGCAGCAAAAGCAATCATTGGTGTTTCGTTGCAGTGAGGCGCGATCACCGCAAAAGACTCACGACAGAAGCCGCAAGGATTCGCAGCAAAAGCAATCATTGGTTTTTCGTTGCAGTGAGGCGCGATCACCGCAAAAAACTCACGACAGAAGCCGCAAGGATTCGCAGCAAGAGCAATCGTTAGTTGTTCGTTACAGTGAGGCGATCACCGCAAAAGACTCACGACAGAAGCCGCAAGGATTCGCAGCAAAAGCAATCATTGGTTTTTCGTTGCAGTGAGGCGCGATCACCGCAAAAGACTCACGACAGAAGCCGCAAGGATTCGCGGCAAAAGCAATCGTTAGTTGTTCGTTACAGTGAGGCGATCACCGCAAAAGACTCACGACAGAAGCCGCAAGGATTCGCAGCAAAAGCAATTGTTTATAGTTGTTCGTTACTGAGGCGATCACCGCAAAAGACTCACGACAGAAGCCGCAAGGATTCGCAACAAAAGCAATCGTTGGTTTTTCGTTGCAGTGAGGCGCGATCACCGCAAAAGACTCACGACAGAAGCCGTAAATAGACAGCAGTAAAAGCCGATTTTAGGAAGCTTAAATATTTACAATAGCGATTAGCGAGAAAATTTGAATATTTATATGGGACGTGCTGTGACCTCACAAACACAGTCTGGTAAGCCTGTGAATATACCAGTCTGGCCAGCCAGTTATGACTCCAAATGGCAGGCACCCTAAGATGGCCAGAGCTGAGCTGTTAGAGTGTGTTTACCATGATTTTAAAGGGCTGAGATAATGAACGGTTTGCTTCTAGCAACTTCCTGGGAAATTCCCAAGGAGTTGCCTCAAGACCTCCTGAGAGAATCATTTTTTCAGGAGGTCGTGTTAACTCTTGTATAATTTTGAAACATCTCTTAGAAATGAAATTACCAATGCACATTTATAGACATTATTATTATTTATTATAAAATTAATTACACAATTATTTACATTATAAGCTACCAGTCTTTTCATCAAGACATATCTTCCTTTTAAATATCACATATTATGGTATGTTCACCAAAGATGGTGAGGTTCAGTGATAATGAGAGAGTTTCATAAAACCAAAACCAAAGTGCTCACCCTGGCCAATCAAAAAGAACACAGACAATCTAGTAAACCATCAAAACTCGAAGCAAATCCATGAAGTTTTCAAGCACTAAGTTGAGGAAAACATGTGTTTATACATGTAGTCATGATTGGTTTTGGTTTCACTTCTGATTGGTTTAGAAATTTGCATAATCACTTAGTGCAGCAATAAAAAACCAAACAGACCCAAACTTGTGTGAATTACAACACTCAAAATTTATGAAAATCACTCGATTTTCAGTAATAATTATTATATGGCAAGGCAGTCTTGTGATTGGTTCTTTCTTAGTCAGGATTTTGCCATACGGAATGTTTCCATGGAAACAGTCATAAGCCAGGTATTTTTTGTCCTCGAAAGCTGCAAGAGTGCCTGTGCCATATAATAAACTGCTTCAACCTATAGCTTGCTTGAGCAATACTGGAAAATATTGGCCCGCCATTGTTTTTGTACTGACCTTGCTGCACTCGATCCGTACTGCCATGACAATAGGGACCTTCAGATCGGAGTACGAGTACGAGATTTAGTACGAGTACGACTTTTCAAACCTAGCGCGTACACATTGGATTGTCACATTTCACTCCAATCTCGTACCGATAGTCTCTTTTTCAACTGGTCAGCAACAGGGAGGAGTGAGGGCTCTGGGAACCTAACTGGATTGAAATTCGAAAGTCGTACTCGCACTCGATCTCGTACTCGTACTCCAATCTGAAGGTCCCTATTATATTGGGCCAAAATTCCTCAGTATGGCCCTCACGCTCGGTTTCTAAGACGTTACTATCATTACCGATGTAATTATCTTACATCCCTGGTCAACATGGTTACTTTTTAAGCCCATAACATATTTCTGGTTGCCGAAACAAAATTTTAATAGTTTTAAAAGAATTATGGACATTTAATTATGATACAGATAGATTTATGTCATAGAAATATTCTTCTTCAAAATTTAATTTTATAACCATAGGAAAAGTACGGTATATGATATTTATTTAATACTCATTATCGATCAACGCCCAGCATATGATAACTGGCGTTTTATATACAATTCTACTTGGTGCTTATTGTTTTCAAACAGAAGAATTATACCAGGTATAGTAATAGAGCTTGTAATTATCTGCAAATTGCCTGATGGAGACTGGAGCTGGGAAGAAAACTTTTATATCTGATTATACCCCCCCCCCCCCAGGGTATGGGGGAGCAAAGGTAGGTCCCCCACAAAAAAATGACAGGGGTGCTTGTCACACCAGCCTTTTACAGGTTAAATTTAAATTATAGGGGTGTGTGGAATAAAACCCTATAAAGTGACTCTTCATCTTATATGATAATTTTTTCCCTTTGATTTACAAAGCATATACAGGGCAAATTATAAAGAGAAACTAGCAATTTATCAGAAGTCACTTGGGGCTTTACTCCAGCATGCAGGTACACCCCTTCAAATTGTAGCTTGGAATTGCTTAGTGTGTTCACTTCAACCACCACAAGAATTGTGACAGTGTAGCCTTTTGCTGACGGAAGTCAGAATTTTCACATCTTGGAGTGAAAACAATTTGTGCCAATTGTCCACAAACATGATTAATCATTACTTGTTTCCCTTTAACAGGGCTCCTGTCAAATCAACATTTTTTTATGGGAGTCCCACATTAGGATGCAAACTACTGTGGAGTCCCCACAAGGGATTTTACCATTATCAACACAATTTATACCAACCAGAAAGATTTATAAAGTAAAATCATGACTTCTCTGATCTCCAACCAAGCCCCAATAGAAACAACGATCGATTACAGAAAGTGGAAGTTACAGTAAACCATTAGAGGGTAAAATTTATTATGTTTGACTGGATAAAGTCCAAATCCAAGGGAAATCAAGAAATCTGGGTTTCAGTAAAGAGGTAAAAATGTTCAACCCTCAGCCAGTTTTGATTTTATGTCAGATCTAGAGCTGAAATTCAAATGACCAGAGTTCCAAATCTTGGAACACCTTCTGTACGCCCATAAGTTTGAAGCCATACTTCTTGTACAGTCGAATGGCCGGGCCTTGTGCACTGCTGGTTGTCAAAACTATTTTCTCAAGTCCCTCTTCTCTGGCATGCTTGAGAAGCTCACTAAGGAGTTTCCCTGCAATTCCCATTTTACGGCAAGTTGTTGACACAGACATTCTCTGTAGCTCTGCTACACCAGGCTTGTGCTTTTCTTGGTGAGTAAGTCCAACCATTCCCACAACTTTACCATTCCACTCAGCCACCCACATGTGGCAGCCTTTGCTTGACATGTATGACTTGTCAATGTCCAGCAAATCTGTTTTAAGGCAGTGGTTAATGAACTTCCAGCACTCAATGTAGATATTGACATACAAAAGGGCCAACAGAACTACAGTCAAGAAAACAAAGCCCATGAAGATCCACATGGACCACTTTACAGATGCCGCAATAACAAACATGGCTGCCACAGCAATGTACCACAAAAATTTTGGAAAGATGACATGAGTGACAGGCTTGATGAGTTGCATGCCTTCAATAAATATCGCTCGGCATTCCACATAATCGGAATCACGATAGGAGCGGATTTGCACCTCTTCCTTGTTTATCTTGTTCACTACAGCTGTTACCACTCCTTTACTGTCACTTACAGTGAACATGTTCTGTCAAAAGAGAGGCATCACAACTCTGTTATTCTGGTAACAAAAGTTAACAAATTGTGTGTGAAAGTGTCTGAAATTCGGGGGGTTAATTTTTCTTAAGGGGGAAAAGTAGAGACATTCAAATCAGTCTAATGTTTTTACAAGGCAGTCTTGAGATAAATCCAATTCAAGCATTGTGATAATACTTCTTTCTTGGTCAGGATTTTGCCATATGGACAATTTCCATGGAAACGGTCATAAGTCTGTGTATTTTTTGCTTTTGAAAGCCCGCAAATATAAATTCAAAATTTGCAGCTAAAATGCATATGATGGGCCATATTGATTGCCATAAAAAAACTACTTAGTAACCTAACTAGTTTGCTCAAGCTATACTGGAGAATATTGGCCCTCAGTCGTTTTTGTACAGACCTCGCTGCGCTCAGACAATACTGCCACAACCTTGGGCCAATATTCTCCAGTACGGTCCTCATGCTTGGTTAGTAAGAGGTTAATACTTTCCAAACGTTAACATTACCTCAGTAGATTGTGTTGTCCATTATGGACTAACAAAAACAATGTCATATTAAACGTGCTACCCTTGTCTTAGGTATACTGCTGTTAATGAAAAGGCAAGGGCAGCTATAGTGATATGACTAGTTATTAAAGGAGCAGTACTAGTGTTGCTGGGATTTTGCAGAACTGATTTTGGTCTAAATGTTTTTGAAATTATAATGTCGGCCACTAAAGAGACTTAACCCGTGGTAAAAATAACATCTAAAAGAAGAAATAGTATAAATTTGCATGGAGAAATCAAACCACAGCTATAAATACTGATTTTTTTTTAAGATAAGTGAAAACAATTTTAAAAATTTAACCTCAAGTTTCAAGTTCTAAAGTTGTAGAATCCATTTCCATCCAAGCCATCGGTAGTCAAAGACAATTTAATTAGTTTGGGGCAATTAAGGGAGCCTGAAGAATTATTTAATTTCTACATCTAAAACTAGTTGGTTGAGTAACAAATCAAAGGGCCCTATGAGGCCACGACTGTTTTTTTAAGCGATGACGTCATCGTTTAATGTGTTCGTGCGAGTTCTTGTCGCTTTTATTTAACAAGTGACGAATTAAATCGTCGAAGTCAAACGTGCATCACTTGTAAAGATCTATACGGATTTACGTTGTTTTTCATTTTGTTTTGCATTGGTTGTAAAAGAAGCAAGCTCCAAGCAGACAAATTCAAGTTTGCGTGTTTTCGTGCTAGCGTATGTACACTCTTTTCCCTGTACAGCGTGTACGATTGACGTTCAATTTCCGGAATGTGTTTTGATAGTGCCATGAGCATGATAAGTTTGATCTTGCATTCTTTGATTGCTGTGAAGATTAAAGTCGCATAAAATTTATTTTGAAATCGGCTGCGTTGACCTTTGTCGCGTGACACTGATAATCTTCTGTCAGCTAGCGATTACACAAACTTCGCTTTCAAGTCTGATTTTGTGGTGAACTCAATGGCACATGGAACGACTTTTTGGTGGAATTCGATTGCGTGTATATCTGGATAACTTTGGGGGTAAGTTGTTTTCTTCTATGTATTTTTCTATTCGTGTTTGAAAACATATGATCACTTTTAACGATCCACGCATCGTCTTTTACTTTAATATGCTTTAAAATATGACTTTGCCGGTCTTCTGCGACTGCTATTTTGGTTGCTTATACTGTGAGTTTTGTTGTTCCTTCTTTACTTGCAGTAGGGTCCTCTGGCTTTTGGGATAGGTATTCTTCTGCTAGGAATAAATCTCACTCCAGATTTTATCTCGTCGTTGAAACTCGCGTGTTCTCCGCTGCGACCTGTGCTGATGATTTTGCTTGCATGCGATGAACATTTATCTGTTGTGGGTTATAAAACTCAGCAAGGGTACTTCTTAACTCCGAGGCCTATAAAAGGTGTTTGAAATGCGTTGATTTAGGTTGTCGCTGTGAAGCACACGATGTAATTGTTCCTTCTTGTCGCTTCTATTTAACAAGTGACACTCTTTTCCCTGTACAGCGTGTACGACTGACGTTCAATTTCCGGAATGTGTTTTGATAGTGCCATGAGCATGATAAGTTTGATCTTGCATTCTTTGATTGTTGTGAAGATTAAGCGTCGCATAAAATTTATTTTGAAATCGGCTAGGTTGACCTTTGTCGCGTGACACTGATAATCTTCTGTCAGCTGGCGATTACACAAACTTCGCTTTCAATTTCGCTTTCACCATCACATGCAAACTTAAGAAAATTCTGTTGATTTTTCTATAGGACAGAAACAACATACACCTGATTTAAGGTAAAATAAAAATAAAATATGTTCAAAATCGATTTTGAAATTATCATCACATACCCATCAAAATAAAACCATCAGCGCCTAAAGTACAATGGTCTGTCATCGGTCTTAATAAACCCCAACATCAAACTGAGAGTAGCGTTACATGAAGGTCTGCCAACCATCTGTCAACGGCCTTTTGTTTACATCTGATCGACTGAAGGAATGAAGGAAGGATGGCTTCAAATCACCACTCATTCCGTAACTCCCATTTTGCATACGCAAAAACAGTTGTAAAAACACACTGTGTCATATGTCTCAATGATCAGATTTAAAAAATATTTCCTCTACAGGGTTGGAAACTAAAATTTCGGAGCGCTCGCCATTTGGGCGAGTGACCTTCGAGCTGCACTCGCCCAGATAAATTTTCACTCGCCCAGTCTCCTACCTCCACACAAACACAGAAAACATTAACACCTCCCCCTCCGCATGAACATCAACATCGCGAGATCCACGGACCGTTGTTGACGCGCCAAAAGCGGTATTTTCTTGCTAGCGGATACTTTAGACACCCTAGCAAGAAATCTCCAGATTTTAGGTGAGTTCAAATATACAGTATCTTTTCATCGTTTAATGGTCACCAAGCGCAACCATTTTTGTATGTATGTTTGCGAACCAGAAATTAGTTTGCGACAAAGCACCAGGTTTGTGGGAGATTTCAAAATGGAAAGTAAAAAAAGCTGAAAAATCGTACTCGCCAAAACGGGCAAGTGATCGGTGATCTGTACTCGCCCGACAGTTTTGACACTCGCCTGGGCGAGTGGGCGAGCGCTAATGTCCAACCCTGCCTCTATCCAGTGACAAATTTGTTTCATTGTCTAGATTGCCAGGAGTGAAATTTCATCCACAGATGAACATTCCACAAATGTATGCTACTAAGTTAAGTACAGATTATATGTACGGTACGAATATGTTTCAAATCTTTTTTTTTTTCCTTCAAGAGCCTGATTATAAGTTATTTCCTAATGGCAGATTTTAATTGAAACATGCAGGTCTCGCCCACACTCAATTGCTCTTATAATTTTCCACTACCCTCCCCTCCCTTCCCTACTTGTGAGTTAGAGGGCAGAAATGTGACAAGGAAAATAGATTTCAAAATAGAAAATAGACAGACAAAGAAACTAGACAAAGGTTTTGTTTGAAGGCTGGAGTCTGTAGTTGAAATTACGGGTGCAAAAGTTTTCAATTTTCAGCTTACAACACAATCATATCTAAATGTGGAATTTTAAAAATGTATTTTGTGTAAGGAAACTCTGATTGTGAAAGGAAACTCTGATAGCATCACGTCTTAAATAAATTCAAATGACGTGTGAATCCGGTAAATATAGGCACCACGAGGCTTAAGGCCGCGCTGGACCCTTGCTTTCATTATGTATGCATTTATGCACAAACTGCGACGACTGAAGCCGACGGCAAACAAAATATTCATGAAATTAATTTCTAAACGTTCTTTGTATCAGTAATTACACGTTATTGTTCTCAGCTTTGACAACTTTGTGTCCGTGCGCTGGAACGTAGCGAATTATCATAATTAGATTCACAGCTATGAATATAGCGCACGTTGTTGTAAACATAGACTCGGAAGGTCTTCGGAAGCCTCAAAACCTGCAATTTTGTGTCCAAGTTTTCTCCGCCGATACAGAATTTCATGACTTGATTTGCAGGGAACATAAACTTGGTGTACTCTATTGTGTTCTGGTCAAAACGGATTTTTAAAATCCCTTTTCAAAAAGAAGATAGCACGTTTCAAAGTTTAGATTTCACATTTTTACTCTCTTAGGAGCCAATAACTCCTAGTAATTATTGAATTCGAGAATTTCGTTCTGACCAGAACACAAAAGAGGTTGTGATTTACCACTAGGTTATATAGTCGTTTAATTTGGTGTGCTATTCTAGCTGGAAACTTGGACACAAAATCGCATTATCTGCAGATTAACACTTAAGAGCTTGTAACATCAAAGTAAACGGTCATCTCTCAGTAAAACGACAATCATGATAAAATTCCATCAACCCCTTATATCCTTGATAAGTTTTGAAGGAATCGGTGTTCAAAATTCGAAGAATTAAACATTTACAACATGACACCCCGTCAAAATAAATTGCTAATGAATTCATTAATGAGCAAGGGTCCAGCGCGGCCTTAATTAAGCCCTTTTTGCTGATGCTAATCATGTCTGACCTTGTCTAATTAAATGCACAAGCTAAAGAACAATCACTTCTTGTTTTGTCTTTTGTCTTGAACAACAAGGCCCGCCGGTTTGTTCTTATTAAACTTAATGTTTTTGAAATAATCCTAGCTACAGAAAGATTCGACTCATTGTCGAAAAGCAAGAAAGAATGAAAAAAACACGCGACAATCCATTCACAACCGGCCCCAGGATATTATATGGTAAAATTTGAAGACTTCGCTCCAACAGCGCGAAGCAAATTGTTTGGCTGTATGTCGAATTTTATTGCAATTCTAAGTAGCTGTTTTTTCTATTTATCGGCAATGGTCGAAGTTCAACGAAAACAAAATGATTTACAGTGAAACTAACAACTCGATCTAATCAATAACGAAATTAAACAACTGTGTAATGTACAAATTGTGTGTACTTTGACATTGCGTAATTTGTACAGTCAACAAGGATTCTCTAATTCGAATTCTTCTTTCTCGAAAATCCTTCAAATGAATCTGAGAGCCAAGTAAGTAAAATTAAAAGCGATGAAGCTATTGTACTTACTATCCAAATGAAATGTCGGTGTTCAAATGAAATATCAGAGCGTCAGGAGATCTGTAAAGAGGAAGCGTCGGTCTGCGAGCATCGAAGATTTTCACGCACTACCACCTTGGCAATGTACGCAGACGACTTCGACTACAGACAACCAACTTCGAGAAAAAGCTTTTTAAAGCTTGGCGCAGAGCTGAGATATCAACCAGGCTTATAAATTTGCAGTTTCCGCTTTTGGCGTCGTCGAAGTAGGCGTAAAAACCAAAAGTCCTTCTCTCAGCGCGGAGCCCTGCTGCTGGGATACTGTGTTTACTTTTTGTTATACCGCAGACGAGACAGCGTGGGCTCAAAGTGGCTCTTACCGCCGCCCAATCACGCGGACAGAAACGTGATATCTTGGGACGAACTCCATGGGGGCTCCTCCCTCCACAATAGTCCATGGGCCCAGACCCTAAAATTAGGCATTTGTTACCATTCGGAGGGACAAATGCTATCAATATTTTTCGAATCCTTGAACATTGTAGTTCGTTTTGGTATGTGATAGCAATTCCAAAAGAGTAGCTTTCTTGTTGAAATCACGTGATTTCTGACGTCATTTTTCCAAAATCAATGTTGCATTTTAATGCTCGAAGGGTAATGAAAAATCACTTTATCGAAACTTCAAACACGTAAATGTTGTGTGAGAGGCCTGACAAAGTACAGGAAAGGCAGCTGATGCTAGCCAAGCACTTTTGCCGTACTTGAGGGTTTTTCTCTGTATGGTTTCCATGGCAACAAAGCCGGATTGCAATATAGACCTCTTATATATCGAGACTGATGTTAGAATTTCAAAATATGGACCGAGTTTTTAAATGAATCAGGTAGAAAACACAACGATTTGTATTTTACAGTACAGACCGATTATTTGAGGTTAATAAGATTTATACTGATCTCTCTTTCTTATGAATTAAAAATGAAAGCATTTCGAGTCAACAGATGCGCGCGGGAGGCGGCCTCATTTGACTAAAGCACGTGGAGGTTTTTATCTAACGCCATTGAAATTACAAATCTTGCCAGTGTATCTTATAAACGTTTTCTTTTTACATATTCTTGCCATAAAGAACATAAAAATCTTGTAAATTTGATATCGATTCAGTGCTTTGTTTAGAGGATAAAGCATCCTGACATTTGCGATGTCCCGGATGAACGTGTTTCTTAATTGTCACAAAAATGTGTATTCCGGCTTCATTGTGTTGTTCAATTACAGACGCTACATCAATTACAAATTAACATCTAAAATAATGTTAAGTGAAGATGAATAATATCAATGGAAGAGTTTCTCGACTGATTATACATTTCTTTGGCCGCCCTATTTGTGCCCCAAATTAAAGAGGGAAACAAACATTGTAACTGCATACTCAACACTGTTTTGTCTCAAAATTATTTTCTTAAGAACTCGGTTGTAAAGAATGCCACAGAGCTTTAATTTGGCCTGCTCTATTAACCAATTCCTCTCCACACCCAGGTGTATAAATGGTACTGGCGAAGTTACTGCAGGGGGGGGGGGAAGCCCTGTGATGGATTAGCATCCCATCCAGGGGGGATTAGCAGTAGTGCTAGTCGCTTAATGCTACAGATACTTGGATAAGCTCCGGCCTGATAGGTCACTTGGCTCAAACACAAACTTTTCCTACTTACCATAAACCCATACTTTTCAAGGACGTTTTTCATATGAACAATTGTTATGACTATTTTATGACGGGTCTATTAATTCTACAAGAAATGATAAAAGTTGTTTTCAGTGAAAACAAGGAAACTGGATACAACTCGAGGTCATTATTTAATGAATTCCGAAGTTCTTTAGACAGAAGAGAACAACTCAACTCAGAAGAAAAGACCACAAGTCAACACGAGCAACTTAAAGCGTGCTTGTCAAACTTTCGAAACCTGTGAAATGTGGTAGTGTAACCCACAAAATATTCGGAACGAGACGGCATTTAGGCTTGAATGCTAATTAACGGTTCTGACTGAGAAATAGTCATTGTTCCCTTTCTGAAAAATTAGAACATAATAGAACTTAAAGCTGTCTAGTTTGCTTGTACCTAACTTCATTCCGTTCTTAAAATAAATAAGTTGACGTCTTTTAAAATAAATCTTCCGAAGAGCTCGTGAAGAACAGGAACTTCGAAAATTGTGGCATATCAGCGGCGGCACATTGACCACATTGACACTTCCTCCTCGCGGACTGATATATCAGTCCACCCAGTCCAACTAATTACGTTCTGCTTTTTTCACTTTTGCACGAAGGTTGAGTTAAATTCAAAGCAACTTTTTCTTCTATGCGTGCTCTATCGCCTGTTCAAATATTATTCCATAATTTTCTTGCTCGAGGATTACAGCACTTAACCAGCACTGTTTAAATGTCAACGATGCTCTGTTTTGTTCTTGCTAATTTAGCCACTGTCGCTGGGGGGAGTGGGGTTTCAAAGTGTCAGGCTTGGACAGCGATACCACTGACCCTGTAGAACATTTCCGAAAGGCAAGGGAGGTGTTACTCTGAGATAGTGGTTATCATTTTCTTGGGTCGAACAGGACCGGATTTGTAGAGACAAAGTGCCGTTTCAATTTCCTAATTGCAAGAATGACTTATAGCATTTTTGCACAGCTCTCATGGCTAGGGTGACCACCAACCTTGTCCCTGGGCGTTCTTTAAAGGTGTTACTGCTAATGAGCTGAGAATGCTAGTGAATAGGCTGTTCCGGTTATAAGCCCCCCCCCCCCCCCCCCCAAGGATATAAGCCCCCTTATGCTGGATGACAGTACTGAACAGGGCTAAATGTTGCTTTATTATGACTTTTTAAGTTAAAAACTTACGATCAACTCTGGCGTGGCTCGTTTCGAAGCGCTTTTTTTATTCCACTTATAAGCCCCCCGGATATAAGCCCCTCCGTTTATAAGCCCACCCAAAGACCCTTACGAAGTTGCATAAGCCCAGGGCTTATAACCGGAATTTTACAGTATTTCAACAGCTTCTTGTGAAATAATTGAGTATCAAATATATTAACTAGCTTCCTTAATTTCATCGACAATGTTGCATTACGTGTTGCTCCCTTATTGTGATAATTGATGTTAAAGAATATGTTGTATTTCTGGCCAGCTGTAGTCAATTACAAACAGTTCGAGGAGAGTTTGAGGCCTTTTGCGTCGCCAAGCGCGAAAAGGACAGATAATGTTGTAATAATGTCGATTGTTTCGTCTGCTTGAAAATTTGAATGGCTCTATATTTTTTGGAACGTTTCATATATATGCTTTTCTTATTACAATTTTTTTTCAAATCGTAGATTGTGTTTTTGCATTTGAAAATCTTCTTTTTTGGCGGAGTTTTAACCACCAGTTCGGGGGATATCCATTTCTGGATATATGATGACGTCACTAAAAATGGCGTCTTGGACCTCATTGGGAAAATCAGCATTCACATCACTTTTTCGCCCCTATTGTTTTAGTCCCTTTTTTCTATCCCATGAGACCAAGCGTGATTGCTAAAGGACCATCACAGGAACTCGTGAATGTGCGACAAGATGGCTACCTTCTCTGCATCGCCGAAAAAAATGTGACGAAAGTGAAGTCAACGGTTGTGTTTTGGATGCGTTCCGAGTGGAGTTGTCTTTGATTTCTTGCAAATTTCAGGTTTGTAATAATTTTTTTGGTTTTCGAAAAAATTACTTTTAAAAACTAGAGTAAATTTGCTTGTTGTTTATTCAAACAAAATGCATATGCACGATACTTTAGTTCATATGCACGGCCTTTGAAAATGTGTCACGGTGTAATTTCGCAGAATTTCGGCACCATTACTTGCTCACTGTGCGAGCTTTTTGTTTATCCTTGGTTTGCATCTCTGAATTTTCTTGTAGACCCGATTTCAAGTTGTGTATATATTTGTTGTTTCTTAACAGGCAATGAAAAATCACCTTGATTTTGTAAGATTATGTTGGAAAAGTCTCGAAACGAATCGTTGAAATATCTGTTGGGTCCTGTTGGAAGGCAGTATCAATTAACGAAGGTTCTCTGCGAAAAGCGTCAGGTTAACCTGGTCAACATAACAAGTGGCATGAGAATAAGGGTAAGTAAATTCAGTTTTTTAGGACCTAGATACAACAATACTTGTCCAGAAAATTAAAAAAAATACCTATTCATCTTCTTCTTCAAAAGCACAGGCACAAATAAAACTTGTTTGGTCAATCGGGCTGCAATTTTGCCAGTGTTTAATGGGTCTTCACATTCTGGTCAGACTGCAGCATACTGTGGTCCCCTGTTCTATGAGTCAAATGAGTCAATGACTCAAAGTGATTTTCACACAGAAGGTTATTATCCCTCGAGCCACAGTTTGCCTGTATACAAATTAGACAACTGAATTAGAATCACTCCACTTTTGTTGTGGCTAGTTCCAGTCCAATTTGCTTGTGTTAATTCTACTCCAGTTTGCTTTTGGTTAGTTCCACTCTGGTTTGTTTGGGTTTAGTTCCACTCTGATCTGTTTTGGTTGCAGGTAGCTTTTACTTGTTAGCAATGGCTGCACTATTTTCAAATTAATAACTGTACATAAAAATTTAACATTTGAATCATAGACTCATGACTCATTGACTCATTCGACCTGCATAAACTTTTATCTCATTTCTAGTATTTTTGTATGATTTCCTTAATTGCTTATGGATAATTATCTTGCTTGGTTACTTGAGGGTGACTGAAACCTCTGTCATTTGTAAATAAGAATTTCAAACTCCCTCCCTCCCCCCTGCACCTCGTGGGACTTGGCAAAGTGAGAGTCAGGGAGTCATGCGAGTCATTACGGTTAGCCCAAATAACACATCTGTTAGCCTGAATAGCACTCCTGTTAGCCTACAGTTAGCTTCAGTAGCTTCCAGCTAGCTTTGATATTGGGATAAGGGATTTCTTGCTCGCTGCAGGGCTTGCATGGCTCACAAGTCATGCAAGCCATTCCGGTTAGCCAAACTGGTTAACCTAAAAAGAACTTGGTTAGCCTAAATAGCACTCCAGTTAGCCTACAATTAGTTTAGTAGCTTGTGGTTAGCCTTTTTATTGGGATAAGGGATTTCTGGCTTGCATGGCTCACTGGCTCACATATTGTACAAACTCGCACCTCCCTTGTTTCCCCTCTATGATATATGACCAGTAATAACCTTATATCCAGAGCTTCTGTTTATGCTGTTCCCTCCTAAATTTAACTACCAAGCTATCAACCATAATTAGGGTATGGGGAGGATCTGGGCTGGCCTAGTACATGTACTACTTTGAAAAATGGATTTTTCTGCTATCTTCTTCCATGGTATGCCAATAAAACTTTTTCACCAAGTTTTACTACTTGTAGTTCACATGGTAAAGTATTATGTAGTAGTGTGAAAGCTTAGTTCAACAAATGCAGCTATACACTGTAGCTTTTCAATTCAGACCTTTAAGCCTCATATCCTGAAATTTTAGTAGGGTAGCATATATCTATTTACTATTTGGGAGACTTGGTCCAGCAGAAATCCACAGACTTGACAGTATGGAAATGCTAACAGAATCAATATCAATACACAGTGATGGATAATATTTGTTAAAGGAAAGGAATAATTATATTAGTTAAGGTGCTCTCACTGCCTTAGTAATACAATTTGCTAATTAATATTATTTTCTTGCAGGTTATAGCAAGAAAGCTATAGAGAAGAGGAAAAGGAGGTTATGGAATGATTAGAAGGACATAATAAAATTGCTTTTGAATGAGTGTTGTTGAATGCTTTAGACAAGTTACCATAAATGTTAGTTTCACCCCATCTTGCACACAAAATACACACACTGCAAAATGTTGATTTTAAACAGAAAAGGGATTGTAGTGTCTGAGGCAACAGGAAAGAATGGTACCTGAAATTGGGTAGTTGAAAGATTTTTGGGGACTAAAAGCTGTAGTGACAGAAAATTTTTGGGACTGAATAATACTTAAAATTTACTTCATTGCCTGAATTTTTCCCAATATGCAAGAGAATTTATATATACAATCAGGGTAATCCTGATCAAAATATTACAACTTTCCCATAAGCATACCTGGAACATTTTCAGAGACTAAATATCATGATTTTTTAATCATCGAAAGCATTGCATGCGACACGTGGGAACGATAGAATACACTTCCCATATTAAAACAATTCTCACCTGTGCCAAATTCTATAATTATAACAAAGAGTTGAGTTTGAGTTCGTTCCCTTAGTACACGATAAAACAGGAGAAGATTCAAAACTGCTCGGAAACGAAAATTCGCAATCCTTCAACTGTCAAGTAATATTATAGCCTGATGAAATGTAATAGAGTTCTTCATATTGCAACAGCAAACAGCCACGCTCTAAACTCATTTTTAGCCGAAGTATCTTTTCTGATGGCATGCATATCGGCTATCATGATGCTTCAGCTGTCTTAGCCTTGAGAACGGGACATCGTGGAAAATAATCGTTAATATTGCTAAGTACAGTGCGGTGGAATCCCGATTTATCGAACGGAGGAAACGAAAATTGATTTCAGAAAGCGCGGAAATAATTGAAGCGTTCAAATGAGTGAAAAAAAAGCAGCTTTTTATACTCTTTCTGCTATCAGACTCGAGGGCCGACGACATATTTATTTTTGCTCACCGCTCTATACTGGAGCTTAGTCCTTCCGCAATCTAAGCAATGTTTTGGTTTTGTGTGAGCCAATCAGATTACAGGAAATCGTATATCCAGAAATGGATATCCCCCGAACTGACCACCTCGCGTCTAAGCTTATCTAATTCCCGGTTTAACGGCAACATTTGCGGTGATAAAAAACAGACGGAATTTCCCTTTCTCCAGCAATGTTGAGGACTGATTTCAATTCTTCATCTATTGTGGTGCTTTTAAATCGTCGCTGTTGTCATCACTGCAAGAAATGACATGAAAGGGGTTGATTCTTTACCCAACTGAAGCTGAATGGCGTTTCTCCGATGTACAGAGGATTTTAAGGTAAAAGTTGAGAAGCGGTGATTACCGCCAACAAAGAATGCATCTGTCTGCCATATTTTACGACGCATTTTTATCATTTTGGTCAGTGACGACTCTTCCATGGTTATTTTGACATTCTTTGAGCTCGCTACGAGTTCTCCTACCCCACCAACCGGGTTCTTTTCCCTCTTTTGCGCACCTGTCCTCGCATTAGCCAATCTCAAACTTGATTACAGGAAATATAATTTATATATTTCATCTTCTGCCGTAAATGCCCCAAAGAAGTTTTCACAAGTAATGCAAGAGACATATTGACTGAATCCTTTAGGAAACATCGCCTCGAGGTGCGATACCACAACAGAGACTCCATGTACATCTGATGCAACATTTCGATGATAATGAATCCCTTAGCCCATTCAATTCAAGACGTCCTTGTTCCATGGTGCAATCAGGTTTAGTAATGAAGTATTTCCGGACAGCGCACTGCAATATCTTTTAATTTAGATCACTTGCTTCTCTTCGCAACAACCACGATTCCTTTTTTCTGTCATCTTTCTGTTCAACACGTGCACGTGCCATCTTGGAGGGCATCTTGGCGCGCGCAAACTTTTTTGAATGATTTGCGTATGACTGTAGAGAACAAACTGTGTTTTCCAACATAGTTGTTAGCTTTTCCGAAAAAAGGCAGCAGTGCACAAACATCGGGAAACCAGTACCGAGCTAAATAACGTCTGCGAAACAAATGTTTATTTCAAAAATCAGAACAATATTGACACCCTTTCAAGCCTCGAGAAAATATTTCTGGACTGATATTGTAAGTTAATTATAGAAATAATTCTCTTTTAGATTCCGTCAAAATTGCCAAAAATAGTTTTCTTAAGTTTTTAATACAATCTTAATCTTTTTTTAGAGATTTCTTTGTCCTTTCATGGGGATTTAAATCGATAAATTAACACCAAAATAACCGTACACCTTAGTACGGCCGCCATCTTGGATTTTCCCAGAATGCAATTCAGGACCTTCAAACAGTATTTTGTTCTGTTTTAGTGACTAACTCAAACTTTTACTATTTTATAGAGTAAACTAGTTAATAATCATGTTTCCAATACTGCAAGATGAAATTGAACAAAAATAGACCATAATAGGAGTTGTAAATCTCAATTTTAGCCTCGTTTTCATGCAGAAGGAGAATTTTATACCCTTAAAAAATCCTACTAAGCTACTCTTTCGTGATTGCTATCAGCTCAATTTTGAAACTCCTTCAGATGAACTTTAATCTGATACCATTCACAATTTGTCCCTTTGAATGGTAAGGAAATCTGCTTGGGCCCATGGACTACAAGGGGAGATGGAGGAACGCGTACATCTAGAGAAAACTTATCAGCATGCACGTAAGAATCGAGGTTTGTGAAATCGCCCTTGGGCTATAGTAACAAATTTACAGTCATGCATGCGGAATGCAAAGAGCCTCTGCGTGGCTTTCAGGCCAACGGAACAGTCGATTCACCTCAGGCCTGGATTTAAACGTCGCATTTTACATGCGCCGAATCAAATTGCCGAATTAAGTAGATGTAGTGCATGTATGCGACGTTTAAAACAATTAAATTCGGCAGATTTGAATTAAATGCGAGTTCCAGATATAAAAGGGTCATAAAAGCGGAACCTCCGCATATAAAAAAAGTTTTGAGTTGGCCCCTAGATTATGAGGCCAGACTAATTCGCACATTTATTATGCATACTGTTCAGTTATAAGCGAAACAAAAGGCGAAACAATGGAGCTAGAGCTTTAGAAGCAATTTTCGGCGCTTTATTTTTAGTGTCAGCCATGGAAGAGTTCAAACTTCGCCCCTTCAAGGCAAAAGAGGAGTTCGAGAGCGTCATAATAAGTGCGATGGTAAAGGAAGGTTGGCGCCCGGGTCTAAAAGATGCTGAATGTTTTCTGGCTTGTGATCCAACCGCGGCTTTTGTTGGCGAGTTGAACGGGAAACCTATAGGTTGTATAACAATGGCAAAATATGGCGACGGTTTTGCTTTCTGTGGGTGTTACATCGTGAACAAGGAATACAGAGGAAAGGGATATGGTAGGAAGATTTGGGACGCCGCTATAGCAAGTGTAAGGCCATCTAGAAGCATTGCATTATCGGGGTTGATAGACAAAGAAAACATGTACAAACGTAAGGGATTTCGAAGCCACTCTTACGGTGCACGCTTCGTCTTTGACCTTCCAAGCGCTATGTCCCGTTTCTCTGAAGCATCGGAGAGATCGCCTGTAAAAATCAAACGCATTGAACAAGTGAATCTGGAAGCGCTTTTCATGTACGACACAACGGTATTTGGCTTCGAACGACACGCGTTCCTGTCGAAATGGCTTGGGATGACCGGCAGTCACGCACGTGTGGCCATCAACAGCGACGATTCTATCGTGGGTTATACTGTTGCCCGTCCGATGATTGTCAAAGAAGAAGGTTACAAGATAGGGCCCCTCTTTGCAGATTCCGAGCCAGTTGCAGAAAAGTTATTAAAGGCAGTGTTTGAAGAGCTTCTTAGACAAGAGGAACTTCCTTCAGTGATCTCTATCGACACCCCTACAGAGAAGGCCACAGAACTCGGCGAAAGGCTTGGAAAGTGGACGTCGTTTGAACATGTGTACATGGTCATGGGTGACCCCCCTGATGCATGTTTTGATAAATGGTTCGGTTACACTAACCTTGAATTTGGCTAAGTCAAACCAACTCAGACTTGAGGAAAATGTATCCTTTCCACCCCCAAGATGCCAGCCAATTGAACTGTTGACTCACTGCTACTTTTTTAATATATTATAAAAACAGTTTAAATTTTCTTAACTGGGGTCTGGGGCTTTCTAAAAAATAGCCAATCAGTCAATTAATAAACCTGGCTACAAAATAGCACAGTAAAGAAAAGGGCTTACATTTTAAGGATCCAAAGCTGAATTTTAATTAACAGTTAAATTGTGCCAAGCAATAAGAAAATAATTTATGCACTATGCTGCATAGTGCTTATTTTCTTATTTCGTCTCCATTTTTATTTGTTGTTATCTATTAATACGCATATTTATTTTTTTCTGAAGCATCTCAGTGGTCCGGAATCCTAAATCCTCGAATCTGATTGGCTAATTCCGCGCGCTCCAGCGGTCCGGATTTTCTCATCCGGACCCCGCGTACGGACCGCTCCGAGTTTTCCAGGATTGTTTTCATTTCGTAGCGAGACGAACGAAGAACCCATGAAAGTTTTGCTCTCCAAATCAGCAAAATTAATGTAGATGCTCACCATCCGTTGTAAATGTGAAAGGAAAATTAGCAGTGGAATTAAAGGCCTTGAAGTTCTCCAAAAGGCGAGTACTCATTCTCTTTATTGACAAAATCAAATTGTTCTATTTTATGGCGGTAGTTTGTCGATCGATGTTTGTGCATCCGCACTGATTTTCACGCCATTTATACACTTAACTGCAAGTCGCCGGCTTACATACCCGATTGATTCTTTCAAAAGCTAAATTAGTAACGGAATTAAAGGCCTTGAAGTTCTCCAATAGGCGGGTATTCTTTGTATTTATTTACATTTAATAGCTGTGGTTTGTCGATCGTTGTTTGTGCATTTGCACTGATTTTCACGCCGTAATGCGTTTTACTGCAAGTCGCTGGTTTACAGACTCGATTTATCCTTTCAAACGCTTTGCCTTTCTGCTACTTTTCCCTAAAACCGAATACTGCTTATCACCATTCAAGAAAATGAGATGTTTTGATAAAAAACAGTCAATTCTCGCAAAATTGTGCAGTGTGCAGGCGACCAAACTACATACTCAGTTCCGTCAGTTCAGCTTCATTCAATTTCACTTTCGTGACTCGCGATCGTTTTATGCTCTCTTTTGCTGCTTCATTGTGCTTTTTTATTATAAAGTTACTTTTCTCTTTTTTTTCTGATGACCTTTTCCGTGACTACTGTTCACTTTAGCGAATTTATTTTGTTTAGCGGTACACAAATCATTCTTCACTTTTGCCGTAGCTTAGCGATAATACAAACACATTTTGCAAGATAATCTTTTTAGTTTTTTTTTTACCAAGTAGGAAAAAAATAAATAAGTTATTTACCGGCTTTGGGTCGGTCCGTATCGTGAAAAACTGTGACCTCGGCCTTGAAAATGCTGCCCTCGGCCTGCGGCCTCGGGCAGCATTTTCAAGACCTCGGTCACAGTTTTTCAGGATACGGACCTCCCAGCCGGCAAATAACATATATATACTTTCAGTTCTATATAGCCTTGAATGAGTATTTTTTTTATTTTTAGTTATTTTCCCAAGATTTTGTGACAATTTTGCCATCTTAATAGAGGGCCCTACTGTAAACCACTTTTTGACGGCTTCCTTATGAAAGTTTATTTATTATTATTATTATTATTATTATTATTATTATTATTGTTATCATTATTATTATCATCATTGCTATTATTATTAATTTTGTCATTGTTATTTATGTCGCAGAGCAGGGGAGTGGAGTGGCAAGGGAACTTATTTTTTTGGGTTTTACAATTTTTATTCTATATTCATTCATTCATTCATTCATTCATTCATTCATTCATTCATTCATTCATTCATTCATTCATTCCTTTAATTAATTATTTATTTATTTATTTATTTATTTATTTATTTATTTATTTATTAGAAGAAGTAATATCTTTCAAGACTTTTTATAGTGAAGACCGCCATTAAGGAGACGCCGTCTGTAAGGAGATGCACTGAGCTGTGTCATGGTTGAGCTCGATCTATTTAAGTTTTGCCAAAATATTCGCTATGAAACTTAATGTTAACAAAGAAATTATTTCAATGGATCTTAACGACAAAACCATAGCTTTTTTACAAACAAATATGTCTCCGGGTATTATAACTAAAAGGATCTAGAAGTAACAAACAAACAAACGAGATTAACTTTGACAATTGTTCAGCCTAAGAGTTTTTCTTAATCCCATATCGCAATCCGGCTGTTCTATTCTTCTTTATTTTTTGTCCATCCGTACCTTGTTTTGCAAAATGTTTTGCGTTAATTAAATGTTCCTTCACCTTTTTAAGTGGCATTTTTATATTTCACTCAATTTAGTGGCCATTTTCACATAAAAAAAATAATAAAATAAATAAAACAGTGTATACTTAGGTATGTTTTCAGATCTTGTTTTCAGACATTTTCAGTTAACCAATTTCAAACAAAGCTACACTTTCATATAGCACAGCATAGCATATTGAGACAGTCTGAGTTACTAGTCATAATGAAGTTGTTCACTAATTCAAGTTTATCATCTATTTGGTATAGGTAGTGGCAAACGAGGACACGCATTAATACGAAAACAAATGTTTCCCTGTTTGCCCGCGCGCGCAACAAAGTTGCTGACACAGAATTTTTGTCCGAGACACAAAAAAATGTTTCTGATTTCTTTCAGAAAGATTTTGTGTCCTCAACAAATGTTTCTTGGTTTGCGCAGCATGGAAACAATCATGAGCAACAATATGTCCCCAACAATGTGTTTACCACCACCTGTGGTCAAGTAACATCGGAATTGAATGTTTTGAATTTATTCAGGGCTTCAGTTATCGATGTTAGTAAATAGTTTCATTTAAACCCTTTTATGTCTGTTTTGGTCTGAAGTTTTTTTGTCAGTTACTGCCTAAACTGAAACCCGTTTAAATGACTTAATATTAATACTAACTCCGGTTATAAGCCCTGGGCTTATAAGCAGAAAAAAAATAACGTCGTGAAACGAGCAACGGCAATGTTGATCAAAATACGTTTTTAAATAAAAAAAGTCATAATAAAGCGATATTTAGCCCTGTTCAGTACTGTCATTCAGCAGAGGGGGGGGGGGGGGGGGCTTATATGCGGGGGACTAATAGCCTGATGTTTTTTGGTGTGTGTTTCCAGTAATAGACAATGATAGATGGGCCTATAACCGGGGTCTTATAACCAGGGGGCTTATAACCGGGGTCTTATAACCAGGGGGCTTATAACCGGAATTTTACGGTATCATGTATATATCAAACTTTTTATTTTCTCACGCGCCATTTATAACGATTAAAGTATTTATCCGCTTTCTGGGCATGAACGAAACTCTTAAAAAACGGAAATAATTAACATACAAAGTTTGAATTCTTAGACAAAAACCGCCCTCAATAAAGTATGTCCAAGCTGACACTAGTTTTTGATCGATTTGTCACTTTTCTGGTTTTATACCCCAGTTTTGCAACCTACAATGCAAGAAAATGCTGCGTTGCGAGCTACAAAAAAAAGGACTGTCCTGTACTCATTTTTGCAACGTTGCAAAACAATGTATGCCAGTCAACTGGGTTTCTCCTTGTAATTTTCCAGATATTAAATATGGAATTATTTTAGGCAACAACGCTCCGAAGGAAATGACAGCAAAAGTCTGCTAAATCAGAAATTAACGAGAGTCCTTGCTCTGGGAACATTACATTTAAATTTCCTTAAATGCAGGAATTTTACAAAATTAATTAATTTTTGAATCACCTGCGTACTTTTAAAACTAATCACTATCAGTTGTTATCAATTCTTTTTATGGA
This sequence comes from Meandrina meandrites, assembly GCA_963693305.1. Taxonomy (NCBI): domain Eukaryota; kingdom Metazoa; phylum Cnidaria; class Anthozoa; order Scleractinia; family Meandrinidae; genus Meandrina; species Meandrina meandrites. The sequence goes on along the minus strand of OY855907.1, from coordinate 27,087,279 downwards.
TGAGTCTTCTTAAGTCTTCTTCGCTTTAGTGCCAACAGCCTGAAATCGATCCGTCTGCGGTTGAGAATCTGAGCACCCCCGTCCCCATCCCCACCCCCTCACAGTATGACGTGCTTTGACACATCCCTTACTCCACTCGTCTAACAGTACAACTGATGCTGTTCCAGACTTTATAAGAGGTGAAACGTTCAGGTATATCGCAGAACCTATTCGTTTATTTCGGGCTGAACTGTATGTACATTAGTCTATTTACTCCACAGTTCCAACTCCTATCTCAGTACCATTCCAGATTTCGTACGCTGGGGCTTCTGGGACATTCTTGCACTGGGACTGCCCCAGATTATCTTCAGCTCACATTACTTCAGGGTGTGAATCGACTGTGCATTTAGCTGTACGGAAGTTTATACTTTCCCTTTGATGAAACTCTGAGAAATTTAAGTTATTTTGCAGCAAGGTTAGTTTAGAAACAGTCAGTTATACTCTTTCTTACCGCAGGAATATATTTCTTTAGAGTTTGACGTCTCCTTGATCTGTTAGCTGTAGAAAGATCACTTCCGCTTTCGATTCATCAGTTGTGCATTTCATATGTTTGTGTAGAGAACTGGAACTAGTTTAATAGAACCAAAAAGGGACTGGCACTAGGCCGAGAAGAATGTAATCCAAGATGGCGAGAAACGCTACCGATGCGTATTAAACAGTTAATAGTTTTGTTGTAATTTGTCGTTTGCTGGGCGTGTGGACTAACAAAATTGGCGACCCCGCCAGGACTTGAAACTTAATGACGATGAAACACTGGAGGAACCGCTCGTGGCGATCGATCTTGGTATGTTTTTGAGCTTGTCTGTGTTTTTCTTTGCGACCACGTGCTTTAGTTGCCCGCCACTGTCAACACGAGTGGAGAAGAACGAAGAACACAATATGGCCGAAGAACTTCAACTTGAAATACAGTCTAACATTTATGCTGCGGATTGGAGCTCACTCGAGCGAAGTGCCCAATTCTTTAAAGTCGAATGTGAAGGAAAGAGCAAACTCGCGGTGGCGAAACATGTCGCTCAGCAACTCGAGGAAGGAATTGGCAAGTTAAAAGAAGCCGAAATCGTGCCGTACCTTGAAGATGTGAAGAAGTTGTTGACAGAAAAACCATCCTCTGGGATCAAGGACGAAGGTAAGAGTGGAAAGTCAGTCCAAAGTGATTCCAAACCTCCCACTGTAGCGAAGGAGGACTCTGTTCAAAAACTGTTGGCGACTAGCGCGTTACGTAGACAATTTAAGATCAATGGTCAAATCGGGGAGCTCGAGCAGAAAGATAAAATTAGTTTCTCCTCACTGGCGCGTCAAATCCAAACGGGGCTGGCCCAAGGTTATGCTGAGAGTGAAATTGTTGATGGTGTTATTCGTTCAATCACACCTGGTATGGTACTTAGAAGTTATCTCGAAACTTACAAAGATTTGACATTGGATCGGTTAAAGAAAATTCTCCGTAGCCACTATGGGGCGAAGAATACATCCGAACTCTATCAAACACTTGCATCATTATGTCAGAGCACAAAGGAATCACCCCAGACATTTTTGATGAATGCCCTGGATTTGAGGCAGCAGATTCTGTTTGCATGTAGTGAAGGAGATGATGACACATCCCTACAGTATGATTCTGGTCACATACAACGTCTGTTTCTTCGAACAGTAGAAACTGGTTTACAGGATGAAAGTATTCGTGCTAAGATTCGCCCGTTCCTAAAGGACCCGAATGTGACAGATGAAGTGTTGATGCAGCAGATGAGTATGGCAACCTCAGCAGAAAAGGAGAGGGACAAGAAGCTAAGGAACAATAGCAAGTCCAAACCACCAGCATTATCAGTGTCTGCAGTATCTGATGGTTCATCCAAAGGCAAGGAAGAAAGCAAGAAAAGCACCTCTCAGAATGATCTTCTAACAGCGATCAGTGCAATCAAGTCAGAAGTTGAGGCATTGAAGAGCGAGGTGAGAAAGAAGAGCAGTGACCAAAGTGAACCCCCTGGGAAGTGGCCAGAGAGACGAAGACTGCCTTTGTGTTCAAGCTGCCTCGAGAACAAGCAGGAGTATTGCAATCATTGTTTCAAGTGTGGGAGCGACACTCATTTTGCAAGAGGATGCAGGAAGCCGTTAAACAGGAATCGACTGCTTCCGCGAGACGGGAAACAGTCGTAAATCCACCAAAGTCTCACCAATGTAACAACTGCTGTAAAATTGAAGTAGAGCATGGACAGCTTAAAAGATGCAGTCGGTGTCAAAGCGTATGGTATTGCTCCGCACAATGTCAGAAAGGACACTGGTCTGAACACAAGGTGTTGTGCCATGCAATAAGTCATCTCTCGGAGACAAGTACAAGTAAGTCCAAAGATTTTGTAGACCCAGCCTGTGTTAGCCATTTAACTCCAAATGAACATGCTAAAGTTATTGGCCTAGTTGGAAAGAAGTGTATGGTAAAGTGTTTGCTCGATGACTGTGAATGTGACGTGTTATGGGACACTGGTGCCCAGGTATCAATAATATCAGTTGAATTACTCCAGCAACACTTAGGACAAGTAGCCATTAGACAGTTGTCAGAGCTCCTGGATACAAATCTAAATTTAACAGCAGTAAATGGGACTAAGGTACCCTACATTGGGTGGGCGGAAGTCAGAGTGAAGTTAACCGCTTCCAGCAGTGATAGTAATCAAGAAGAACTGTTAGTGCCTTTCCTAGTAGCATCCGAAAAATTAGACTGTCCTATTCTGGGGTACAATGTAATTGAAGAACTATTAAGCCAGGATCAGAATCCAAAGGCAACAATTTACAAGAGTTTTCCTGGAAAAGATAAGACAAAATTAGATGCCCTAGTAAGCTTCATTCAGAGTTCAAGTTCAGATGCCATTTGTAAAGTGAGAACTGGAAGGAAAGATGTGATCATACCCAAGCATAGCACAATTGCTGTCAGTTGCCGTGCAAATACAGGACCTGTGCACAAGCAAACACCAGTGCTGTTTGAGCCAGATAAATTAGCACAGTTGCCAGAGGGCTTAGAAGTTAATGAGACTTTGTTAAACATCAAACCAGGAAAATCATCTCGGGTGCAAGTTGTTGTGTACAATGGGACAGATCATGACATTGCGCTTAAGAGCCGCAGCTCGTTAGGATTTCTTCAGGCAGTTAAATCAGTGACTGCGGCAGACGTTAGGCTTAGTGAATGCAGTACCCAGACTGACCATCAACATCTTAAGAAACATGAAACTCAGGGATCAACAAGGTCGACCCCCTCTGGGCAGCAAGATGGAGAAAGCAAAAACCCTCTCCCAGCAGTTGACCTCAATGGCTTGAATCATGACCAGCGAGTTGTGGCTGAGACAATGCTGAGGGAAGAGTGTGAGTCATTCTCATCTAGCGAAGAAGACATTGGTTGCATTTCTGATCTGGAAATGGAGATTAACCTGAAGGATAACCAGCCAGTGCAAAAGAAGTACACATCAATCCCTCGACCATTGTACCCAGAGGTGAAACAGTACATTGAAGACCTGCTGAACCAGAATTTCATAACTGACTCCAAATCTCCATATTCCTCTCCAGTTGTCTGTGTCCGAAAGAAAGATGGGTCACTAAGGCTATGCATTGACTACCGAGAACTTAACCGCAAGACCATTGCTGACCGACATCCTATCCCTAGAGTCCAAGAAACCCTGGATAGTCTTGGTGGAAAAACTTGGTTCAGTGTTCTTGATCAGGGCAAGGCATATCATCAGGGATTTGTAAGCAAGGAAAGTAGAGCAGCCACTGCATTCATTACACCTTGGGGACTGTATGAATGGGTTAGGATCCCATTTGGATTGATGAATGCGCCTGCAAATTTCCAGCGGTTTATGGAACGGTGTTTGGGTGAACTGAGGGACAAAGTGGCCATACCATACCTTGATGACATCATAGTATTTAGTAGTACCTTTGAGGAACATGTTGAGCATCTGAGGACAGTATTGCGAAGGTTACGTGAACATGGGGTCAAGTTGAAACCGCGTAAATGTAGTTTGTTTAAACGTGAGGTCCAGTTTCTTGGAAGAGTTGTGTCAGGTGATGGTTACCGAATGGACCCAGGGTGTGTCAAGGCTATTGAGGAGTTAAAGGAAGCATCACCCAGAACTGTTGGTGAAGTGAGACAGCTTGCTGGAATATTAAGTTACTACCGAAGGTACATTAAGAACTTTGCCAAAGTTGCAAAACCAATATATGACCTGCTAACTACCACAGAAAAAGATGGACAACCACCCTCAAAGACACCAATCTGTTGGAGAAGGGAACAGCAACTCGCCCTTGAGAAGTTGGTGCAACACCTCAGCAATCCACCTGTCATGGCTTATCCCGATTTCTCAAAACCATTCACTCTCCACACTGATGCAAGTAAAGATGGTCTTGGGGCAGTGTTGTACCAAAACCAGGATGGAGTCATGAGAGTTATTGCTTATGCTTCACGAGCACTGTCACCAGCTGAAAAGAAGTACCACCTTCACGCAGGCAAACTTGAGTTTTTGGCTCTAAAATGGGCAGTGACTGACCATTTCCGTGATTACCTTTACTACTCTCCAAAGTTTACTGTTTTCACAGATAATAACCCCTTGACATACATCTTAACATCAGCAAAACTGAATGCTACTGGTTTGCGGTGGGTTAATGAACTAGCGGACTTCCACTTTGACATCAGGTATCGACCAGGAAGAGCCAACGCGGATGCCGACACCCTGTCTCGAATGCCAATCAGCTTCGAGGACTACATGAAAAGTTGTTCAGAGATAGTCAATCAAGATGTTTTAGATGCCGTCACATCCTCAATCCATGAAACCAACACTGTTCAGACTGCTTGGTTGTCATCTCTCACAGCAGTGCCTGATATGCTAAAGGAAGCGTGTGGTGACATTCCAACTATGTCAAATAATGAACTTATCGCAGCCCAACGAGAAGATCCAACAATTGCTCGCGTTTTGCACTTTATGCAAGTTGGACAACGTCCCACCTATCAGGAAAGACAGAAGGAGTCAGCTACTGTACGACAGCTTGTACACGAATGGAACAAACTGTTCATTGCTGGAGATGGAATACTTTATCACAAATCTGGATCTAGAGATCGAATGGTCTTACCCAAGAAATATCACAAACGGGTGTATGAAGAGCTACATGAAAAAATGGGGCACCTGGGCGCAGACAGAGTAGTGGAACTAGCTAGAGAACGTTTCTATTGGCCATTTATGAGGGCAGACATAACCCATTATGTCACAAAAGTGTGCCGTTGCCTGAAACAACGAAAACCTGCAACTCACGTTAATGCACCACTTCAGCCTATCATTTCTACAGCGCCTTTCCAACTTGTCTCCATGGATTTCGTTCATCTTGAACCAAGCTCGGGCGGATACCAGTATATATTGGTGATCATGGATCACTACACCAGATTTGCTCAAGCGTATGCTACCCGTGATAAGTCTGCAAAGACTGCAGCCGATAAACTGTATAATGACTTCATCATGAGATTTGGATTCCCAGAAACCATCCATCATGACCAGGGTGGAGAATTCGAAAACAAGCTCTTCTACAACCTTGAAAAACTGAGTGGGATAAAACATTCCCGGACAACACCCTATCACCCGCAGGGGAATGGCCAGGTAGAAAGGTTCAACCGAACGCTCCTATCGATGCTGAGAGCCTTACCAGAGAAACAGAAATCCCGCTGGCGCGACCACCTCAATAAGGTAGTCCATGCATATAATTGTACTCGTCACGACTCTACTGGATTTTCACCATTCTATCTGCTATTTGGTAGAGCCCCGAGACTGCCTATTGACTTAATGTTTGGCTTAAAACCTCCAGAGGGATATTCTACATATCCTGAATATGTCAGAAACTGGCGACGAGCAATGAAGGAAGCTTATGATTTGGCCTCTGCTCATGCAAAGAAAAGTGCAGACATGGGGAAGCAACAGTATGACAAGAAAGTCAGACACACTACGCTGTGCGAAGGAGATCGTGTTCTTGTACGGAACTTGACTGAGCGTGGTGGCCCGGGAAAGCTACGACCTTACTGGGAGCAAGAAATCTATGTTGTAACTCAGAAGAGGAAGGATATGCCAGTTTATGAAGTAAAACCAGAGACTGGAAATGGAAGGTCAAGAGTACTGCATCGTAACCTGCTATTACCATGTTCATACTTACCTGTTGAGACCCAACTTAAGTCATCCAGGAGTCGCCATACAGTGTCTGGGCGGACCAACAGGCAGCAGGCTTCACAAAAGGAGACAACCGGAACCAATGACGAGGACACTCCTAGCCTAACACCTAACAAACTCCAAGAATTTTACGAGTCTACAAGCAATCGATGTGAAGATAATTGCGGCATTGTTCCAGAGTTGCATGTAGTTGAACAGGACACTGATCCTTGCCAAGTTGATAGTTGGAGTTCAGAGGGAGAAGCAGAAGATCCAGACGACCCGTTTGGTACGGTAGATGATGAGGCTGCAGATAGCTTACCTCTAAGACAGTCGCAACGTATAAGCAGACCACCTCTTAGGATGACCTATGATGTAATGGGACAACCCTCTTTTCAACCCAACTCCACAGCAGGAATTCAAGCCATCACAGTATCGTATCCACAGCAGTTGTGGCAACCTGTCACAGTATCATGGATATTACAACCTGTTCTGCAACCTTACAGCTATGTGGAACCTCTTCCAGTATCAGCTCAGCCGATACATCCTATGCCTGTGTGGTGTTACTAGCAGGCCAGGAGTAATTAACTGCAGAAGAAAGGAACTGATTTGAAGCTACGTTTATTCAAGATAAGACTGATAAATGTTTCCTTTTGGTGTTGTATAATTTCGTATAATATTTTGCTTGTGCGTAAAGGTGCAATCTCGTTTTATTAAGTGATTTTTTTTTTCTCTATCTCGGAATGTTCTTTGTACAAGGAAGTCGAATATTGTTATGGATAAAGGCGTTATATATTAGACTCTGATACTGCAGAAAAGATAGAACAGTGACATTTAGTGCAACATAAGCTGTTATTCTGGCCTGATCAACCAGAATACTTTTGTTTGCCCGAGGATGAGATACAAGTGTACAAGGAACTGTTATATGAGATAACCTACAAGAGACTATTGTCTATTCGTTCATGTTGAGGACAACATCTTTTTCCAGAGAGGGAGAAATGTAGAGAACTGGAACTAGTTTAATAGAACCAAAAAGGGACTGGCACTAGGCCGAGAAGAATGTAATCCAAGATGGCGAGAAACGCTACCGATGCGTATTAAACAGTTAATAGTTTTGTTGTAATTTGTCGTTTGCTGGGCGTGTGGACTAACATTTGGCATGAAACTTTTGCCATTTGACTGCGTTTTTGTCATCTCTGCAGGGCTACAATTGTAAAATTCAAAGTCAAGATGTGATTTTTCGCCAACCAATACTTATTTTAGGTAAGCATTGTAGAAAACGTAAGCAATGAATTTTCCGAAACAAGATTCCCCGGCTCCTTCCGAAATTAGAATTAATGAGCTGTTTTCCCGTCCGATTTTTTTGATAAATCAGCTTCTTGTTAGTCTGTTGTTTCGTTGTAGTCTTCCTTTCCATCGAGATTTTCATTCGTCTGTTGTTTGCTTACGGTATACAGCCGAGATTTCAGCGGGAACCGGAGGGGTAGTGGTGGTGGCAGGGGGGGGGGGGGAGGGTGCGGACGAATTGTGCTGTCTTCAAACTTGGAAGCTGGACCGCCATTCCGCCATTCCTGGACCGCCATTCCACACTCTAATCCCCAAGCTTCAGGATTTTAACAAATATATCAAAATTGCAGTGCTTCAGTCTATGTTATTTCAATTTAACAAGTTTGATAAAATTGCAAATGTATTATTTTTTTTCTTTTATACAGGCCCCTGAAGCCAGAATGTGATTTTTCACACATTTTGTTCAATTGCTGGTAAGAATTTGTAGTAAACAGTACAATGACTTCAGCCAGGGCCACCTATATTGCATCATGAATACAAAGTAGTGTTAGTACATGTATATATGTGATCAGTCCAATCAATTATTATTGAGCAACATGAAATTGCTTATTTTAAAAAACTCTGAACAATCCAGCACCAAAAAATAATTTTGAAGCCAGCAAACTATAACGATCGAGGAACTGACTGAACCCAGTAGCTATATTGACAAATTAAATCATTTTGAAACCATGTCTGCACATTTCAGCACATGACTATAAATTTTTAATGTACAACACACAGAAAAGAACTCTGAATGGCTCAGTGTTAGAATATTTTCAAAACTTAATGCAACAACAAAACAATTGTCAATTAAGAATCAAGTCATTTAACTATGGATCCCGAGTGGCAAAAAATAATTTGTATCATGGCCATTGAACACAGGTCTGAACTCAGGCTCATATTAAAATAATTTCAATAGCTTTCTGCTCAATTCAAACTTGAACTCAGTGCGCAATGGAAATCAAATTTCTTCATTGAGTGACAACTGTCTCTTCATTGGTTTTGTTCTAAACTTGTGCTCTGATTGGTGAACAAATGTTGGGAGGCCACAGTTGAAGTCATTACTAACACTGACAGCTTGATCAAATGAAACCTTAAAATGAGGCAATTTAATTCCAGAGCTGCACTATCTCCCCCCTTCCCCCCTCCCCTACATGCTAATTTCTTCAATGAATTAGGGGATTAAAAGTATATAGCTTCCAATTACATGTCAGTTATTCTTGGATCAGAACCTGTTATTAATTTTTTATCTCATTGCAAAGTTTTGATTTTCTGGGTAAAATTATACAGGTAATAATTAATTATTCTTAGTCAATTTTGGGCTTTACTGTGACTGGTAGTAAATAATGTAAAATAGGTGCAAAATTGGCATGATTTGACAAATGCAGCATTGTACATGTAAACATAATGGTATCTTTTTTGTAACTGGTCTCTGTGTTTAAAATAAATAAAAAGGAAAAAATATATATATAAGGTAAAGGTAAAGTCTGCATTCAAGGCCTAGTGGCCCATCAGTTTGGAAAGGTCCTGGTTTCAGTAGTTCATTGCAAGATTTCTCCCTCTCCCCCACCCAGTATAAAAAAATATGTTTGCTGGTTCATAAACCTGGGTGGAGAGAGGCATTATGAAAGTAAAGCTTCTTGCCCAAAAACACAACACAATGTGTGTGGTTCCAGAAAATATCCACAAAGATGACACCTGTGTTTGAATGATTTTATCAGCCACCACTTCCTTTTTTTGACTCTGGTCTGTCTGAGCTTGTTGAAAACAAAGCAAAAAGTCGTAGTTTACATTCTTGCCAGCTGTTAATGACGTTCACCAATAATGTTCTAGTTGATAGATTTTTTTTGAAATTTTTACTGAGGTCGGATAATGAGTTACGTGTGTCAGAAATATAAAAAAGAGATAAAAGCATGTAGAAAACTACCCTGATTTTGAAAAATTGGTGTGCATAATTAAGCATATGGTTTACAGGGTTTGTAGTTTAAAATATTGAAGATGAGTAAACAGAGGCAAATGATCTTGGTCATATTATGAGGAAGTGCGTATGTTGCATAATAAATACCTAGTGTTGCTATCCTTTTTGTGACTTAGCCAGGTCTTGGAAGAAGCATTTGAACCCGTCATACGGCAAAACGAAAAGATAAAAAAGTTAAATTCGAACGTGCGTGGGACAAAAAAAAAAAGAACTTTTATAATCCATAGATTTTTTTATTTTCTCACGAAATGTAGATATTCGTTAACAAATGCGATCTGGAGGAGGAGGAGCCAGGTCACTGACCATTTAAGAGAGCAAACTGCAAGCGAAGTTAACACAAACCCTACTCGCCCTATATGTAGTTTGAAAAGTTTCCTCAGCGCGTTTACTTGTGCATGACGTGGCGTGGCGTGGTGTTGTGACATGAATTGCGTGCACAGTAAGGATGCGCATAAACAATTAGCGCGAACATCCTTAAGTAGGAGCAAAAGCAATAGAAGAATGTTTACTGGGACAGCAGAAAGGTGGCTGCAGCCACCAAACAGAGGTGGCTGCCTGAAAAGGGTTTTATTTGTACAGTATTACACTGTCAATAGTTTTCGGACTTTACTAACTGAAGTAACTAAATAGGGGGTGGCCATTTACAGTAAATTTTTGAGTGTATGTTGCTTAACAGGGGTTTGACTGCACGCATATTTACAGAGTGAACAACTGGTCTAAAACAAATAGATAGCATACTTATAGCATACTTGCAATGGGCGACAAAAGTGTTGACACCCGGCATTTCCAGAGTACCTTGGACAAATTTTGCCCTGCCCCTCTTCAGTAGTATTGCTCCCTCTGAAACAATGTTGCATTTGCTATCTGCATGTGAGTTGCTTTGTTTCTGTACAATGTTGAAAAGGGGGAGGGGGGGGGGGGGGGGGCAGTTCCCAATCTACACTGGATTTTAAGTGGAAAAATTGAAGTATTGAAATTAGCACTCATTGTAACCAACTGTCTCAATTACTTTTTGTCACCCATTGTGTGTGCACCCTCTGCTTTTTATTGTGCAATGAATTAAAAACAAGACAGTGCTGATATCCTGGGTTGGTTTCACTAGTCCCAGTCTCCTTTACACTTGTCCATGGTGACCCCTTTGACGGCCCATACATGAACATGTTTCAAATCACAGTGTTTCAATCAAAACCAAAATTTCTTGTGTATTTTGCTTACACTGTAAAATTTAAATCAAATGCATTGCGTTAAAACAATTTTAGAGTTACTTAGTTTGTTGCAGCACTTATTTGTTATCAATTTTAAAACATTTAATTTAATTTATGACATCTGCATGCTAATCATGAGTGTTGTAATCATCTTACAGGCGCCAAGCTGTTGAACCTGAGGATCAGGATGTGATGAGTTATCATGTGTAATCTTTTAATAACAGGTACATTGTGAACATTGTTTAAAAACCTAATGAAGCTATATTATTATTTTGTATTTGTATTATTTTAGTGGTTTTGTCGGCTATATATATCTATTTCAAGAGAGTGTTCCCCAGTGTTCATGGTTTTACAAACTCCCTATTTTCTCAACTCAAACCCAAGCAGTGAGTCAACTGACTGCTGGTTCTTTCAGCATATCATATTGCTGTTGGGTGGAGGGAGGGGGGAGGGGTGGGCGGAAAAATTGTAGCCAGAAATATCCTTGCCAAAATTAATTCTTTTGGGTATCAGGCAAAGTCTTAACATTTACATAGTTAGGAGGCCTGATTTATTCTCCCCTACTAATATGGAGGAACAAGCACTTTATCTGGTGATTTAATGCTGCTATAATTTATTTGCCATCTGATACAACTGTAGGCAAAGTCACTATAAGTTTGAGTGTGCCTGGACTAAAATAATCCTGTTCTTCCCTGACAATAATTGTTACATTCTGATTCAATTAATTTTAATTATTCTAATGCTATGTGATATGTAAATTATTTTCTCTATCCCTTGATTTCTCAATTAACCTCCCAATCACTCATTCCCTTACATTTGCTAATCACTCATGACAGTCAAACACTACAAATTCACAAATTCCCAATTTCATGTTGAAGCCTGATCTTACTGGCCAGTTTCCCGTACGAAAATTCTGAGCGAGACACGAGCGAGATTCAAGCCATAAAAAGTTTCGCTAATGAGCGATACAAAGCGTGACGATAATCGGCCCGACGCGGGCGATAAAAATTGAACGAGAAATGGACGAGAATAGAATGAGACATTTTTATGGCCGTGACATTTGGGCGACATTCTTGGCAATAAACCGGCAAAATTCAGGCCATAAAAAATCACGCCGATGAATGAGACAGATAACTGTGACGTTAATAGAGAACGATTTATGAATTGAAATGAAGATAGACTGTTCACAACGTATATTTCTCAGCGCAAGAAAGTCGGCGAGCAAAGCGAGCGTGAAGCTCTCGTTCTGCGCTGGGCCCGGTTCACTTGCCGCTCTTTTCCCGCTTTCAACGATCGAAGAAGAACAGTAAAAAATAGAGGGCTGTGAAAAGTCTATTATGAAGCGAGGCATTTGTACTGGCGTGTCTGCTACAATAGCTATGCATATATGTTGTGGTTTAATTTTCATCTTGGTTCATTTTTTTTCAAACCAGTTCATTTTTTTCAAACCAGTTTATATTTTCAAACCAGTTAATTTTTTTCAAACCAGTTCCACTTTTCTCAGGTCTTAGCAGTTTTTGACAGGATTTAGTAATGCTAAAAAAAACTATACTGTTGTTATGTTGTTAATCATTAAATAAATGTTTTATATTTTATTTCTATTTTCTTGGTTCATTCAAGATTAAGTAACAAAACAGAAAGTCACTGCACATTAATCTAAGTACTAAAGTTATTGTCACGATACGTTCATAATAAACAAGCTTCAATGCTCAATTTGAATTGTCTCCTTTTTTCGTTGTCATTTAATTTTCACCAGTGCTGTACAAGCAGCGTCTCACATTTGCAGAATTTAGAATGCCGAATGCCAAAGGTAGAAATATTACAGACTGCAGAGTCAGTTTGCATGCGGTTAGCTTCACCCCAGTTTGCTTGCGGTTAGCTTCACCCCAGTTTGCTTGCGGTTAGCTTCACCCCAGTTTGCTTGTGGTTAGCTTCACCCCAGTTTGCTTGCGGTTAGCTTCACCCCAGTTTGCTTGCGGTTAGCTTCACCCCAGTTTGCTTGCGGTTAGCTTCACCCCAGTTTGCTTGCGGTTAGCTTCACCCCAGTTTGCATGCGGTTAGCTTCACCCCAGTTTGCTTGCGGTTAGCTTCACCCCAGTTTGCTTGCGGTTAGCTTCACCCCAGTTTGCTTGCGGTTAGCTTCTGTTTCACCTTAGGGACATTGTACATTCTTACTAGGATAATGCAGTTATTTGAGTCATTAGGATTAAAGCACACAGTTTAGTGATTAGGGTAAAGCACTTTTTTTCAGGGATTAGAGTTAAGTGCTAATTAATTGATTTGGGTTGAACGCTCATTTCAGTGATTAGAGTTAAGGGTTAATTTTAGGGTTAAGCACTTCTTTCTTAAGGTTAGCTTTCATGTGAAGTCAGGGACACTGCTCAACAGAGCTGCTAGATGCTGTTCCACTCCAGAGCCTATGACTACTTCTGGATTATGCTGCCAGGGGTTAGGTTAAGTTATGTCAGTTTGAAATGAATTGTCATGGCTCTTGTAAATGCCTCAAAAATAAATGCTGAAACATGAATTAATGTGATGTTCATTTCCTTTTATTAAGTAATACTTATTTCTACAAATTTTGCTATTCTAAATAGTTATGAACAATGTGAGCTTTGTTACATGCAAATAATCATTTTATTAAATACTGGAACATGAAGCAAAGTCAATTTTCTTATACATGTATTGGAAGTAATTTCTATTTTGTATTTCTGGAAAATTAATTATTAACATTGTAGGCTTCTTTACATGCACTTGTAAATGAGATTTCTTTGCTGTAATCTAGTGTTACATTAGTTGATGTACAAGGATTGAGCCGAGAAGGTGCGATAAATCCTTTTATGATTCCCAGAGGAGTGACCACTTTGGCATACTGATTGTCTATTTCAATTATTTTCCCTAAAAGCATGTTTGGGTGTATTGGACTGGTTTTATCCACCCTGTCTATCTTAATTGCAACCATGTCATCTACTTTGAAACATGCCTTTTTAGTTTGTTTGGTTTGTTTTATCATCTTCTTGTTGTACTGGGTTTGTTGTTGACATATCTTTTGACGTTTGGATGGCCTTTCAACAGTTTCACACTCATCTTTGTCACCACCGTGTTTGCCTGGAGATTTCAACTTTTCAGCAGCATCCTCTTGATCATCAGGAAGTTTACCTTCATCAGTGTTGACAATATTCTCACGATGGGCCTTAATTCCAAATACTGCCTCATATGGAGTTGTGTGAATTGCTCGATGAAATGTTATGTTCATTGTGTATGCTGCTTCCATTGTGCAGTCACACCATCTTTCTAGGTTCTTGTCACTTGAACCTATTATTATATTTCTCAGGTCCTCTTTCCATGTCCTATTACTCCTTTCTACCAAACCCTCTCGGGCAAAAGAAGGGTTGAGACATTTTTCATAAACATTATTCTTTCGATGTCATCATGCGGAGCATTTTGCCCGCCATAGCAGCAACCTCGGTGAACATCTTCAATTAACATCAGGAAGCGAAAGCTTGTGTACTAGATGCTTGTGAAGTGTAAGTAAGATATTTATTTTCCTGTTCGCTAATTTTTGAATAATGTGATAAATTTTGTGCCTCTCAAGTGTAGTCACGTCTGAATTTTATGTAAGCTTACGTATAACTTGAAATAAAACAGCATTGGTAGTTTAACCAAACCTTAGAATTTCACCGATAAAACAGCCTGACAAATGTCTCGTTACTGCAGCATAAGCTAATAAACTCGGGTTGCACTTTATCACGTTCACTCACGCTATATTTTCGGCGGTAAACAAGCCAGACAAATGTCTCGCTTAGTCGTACAAGCAAGACAAAATCATTGTCTCGCTTTGTCTTGCTCAGTTCTCGCCTTAAAAATGACTTTATGGCCTGAATCGGGCCGGAATCACGCTCAGTCAGCCCACAAATTTTCGTACGGGCTGTGTTTACGGTCTTGCTTGGAGGTTAGAGAAGTCAGCATTCCACTGTATTAGTCAACAGTTGAATGTGAAGAAGAAAAACAGGAAGCTGGAAGTCCATTACCCCTGGTCTTGTTTGACTGCCCAGGGCAATAATTTACCATGGCTGTATTTATTGTAGGGTACGTTATTACACTTGTGGGTGGGATGGTACATGTTAAGTATATTGTAGGGTATATGTGTAAATATCCTAGGTTATAATCCATCAAATATTAATTTTCATACACACAATTGCTCCAAACACATCACATGATGTTACCAAAACTGGGTAATAACAGATGATATTCCCCTAGTGATATTCCCTTCACACATTAAGTTTTCATCCCAAGTATGTTCTTAAACTGTATAGATCTGAACATTTTCAACACAGTAGCAACATTTTTTAATGCTGACAGAATTACTTTGACATTTAAAACCTTTACGAAAATGTATCCCGAAATGAGCTGCCTTGCATATAATTAACACAATAGCCTCGATTTTGCTTCAGAAATATATGCAATGATATTAATTTTGTCCTTGGGCATTATCTGTTCAGAGAAGCGAACAGTGAGCTTCTCAGAACAGATAATGTTCGTGAACAAATATCCCTGCATATTTTCCCGCCAAATTTAGGTTATTGTTTATGTAGTATATCAGCTGGGATAATATATAGATTTAGGCAGGCCTAAAAGTGGAGCTACCATATCTGATATTTTTTTGGCTTGAGTTTACGGTGTTTCGAAATGAAGTAGCAGCCACACTATTGGTTGTTACAGTCTTAATGGTTGTGGGTGGTGATAATATGTTTTATGTACTTACAAAGAAATTGGTTGGGCTATGATAAACCCTGGGGTATGGGTTATCCTGAACTGGAATATAACATGGTTTTTATTTGGCTGAAACTAGATAGCGATTTTAGCTTATGAGAGCTGCCCACATATGGAGGTGCCATTAATAGAGGTTCTACTGATATAACAAACAGCTTAAAGTTGGTCAGACTGTAACCCAATATGATGAACATTTTGTATTTTTAGAATCTCAAATGTCAGTCAAGCTGCTTTCAGCTATTTCAAAACTCCAAGTCAACTAGATCTCAGGTAAGTACAAGTACAAGACTTATGCACACTCAAAACCAGGAATTCTCTGATCACCATCTACCACGCCAGTAATTTACCGTGAGAGACTACTTGAGAGACTTATGTATAATAGACTTACTAGTTTTCTAGATAAATATAATGTATTATTTGACAAGCAATTTGGCTTTAGGTCTAAACATAATACTGATCATGCAATACTATCTATAGTAGATAAAATACAAAAGGCAATTGAGGAACGAAACTATTCCTGTGGAATATTCCTTGATTTTAGTAAAGCATTTGATACAGTCAATCACAAAATCCTACTTAGAAAGTTAGAACATTATGGCATAAGAGGAGTTGCAAATGATTGGTTCAAATCTTATCTTACTGATCGGCAACAGGTTGTCATGGTAAATAATGTCACATCAGCGAAATGCAGTTTGACATGCGGAATCCCACAGGGTTCTGTTCTTGGTCCTTTATTGTTTTTATTGTATATTAATGACTTCCATTATTCTTCAGATCTGTTTGATTTTCACTTATTTGCAGATGATGCAAATTTATTCTGTGAGAATAATAGTCTCCAGATACTACAAAATAGGATAAACTCTGAATTAATTAATATTCATACTTGGCTAAGTGCTAACAAACTCTCACTTAATATAGAAAAATCAAATTTCATACTTTTTCATCCGCCTCAAAAAAGATTACAGGATTCCACTTTTAATCTCCTTTTAAACAACAAACAATTGAAAAGAGAGTATTGTATTAAGTATCTTGGCATACTAATTGATTCACACCTAAGTTGGAAACATCAAGTAGAATTTATAGCTGGGAAAATTAGAAGAAGTATAGGCATTTTATCTAAGTTAAGACATCATGTAGATCTTAATATTCTGTTAAAATTATATTACGCCTTAATTTACCCCTTTTTGACCTATGGTATCATCATTTGGGGCAATACATATGAATCAACACTTAAACCAATATTTATACTACAAAAGAAAGCCATGCGTACTATCACTTTTTCCCAATTTGATAGTCCTTCCAGCCCTTTGTTCAAATCTCTTCAAGTTATCAAATTCTTTGATCTTGTCACATTTTATATTGCTATATTCATGTATAAATTTCATTACGAGCTCCTTCCTATTGCCTTTCATTCTTTTTTTACTAGAGTAACTAATATTCATAATTATAATACTAGGCTTGCAGCAAAACAATCTTATTATCTTCCTTCTGTAAGAACTAATTATGGCAAGTTTAACATTAGGTTTCAAGGCCCCTCTATTTGGAACTCCATTGATGATCATATAAAGTTATCATCTGCATCAATGTTTAAGAAAAAAATGCAAGTTGAGTATCTCGAAAGATACTAGCTAGCGCCTGTATTGATCAACTCTAAGGCTGTTTTGCTCTATTTTTTTCCTTGATTATTTTCCTCTTTTTTCTAATATGTTTTTGTCTTTTTTTCATTTTGCTCACTGTAATGTTCTGTAATGTTCTGAAATGTTCTGTGTTGTTGTGTGCTTTACCGACCTAAATTTGTATCACATAATTGTAACACTGGCTGCCTGCCCTTTTTAACTCTACAGTTATTTCAGGCAGCCAGACCCCTAATTACTTATTATTTATACTATATATATTTTCTTTCTTGTAATTTATTAGGGTAAATAAAAGTTGTTGTTGTTGTTGTTGTTGTTGAACATTTTTCAGAAAAAAATGCAAAGGTTAAAATTCAAACTAGATGTTGTCTTAACATAGCTCTTATAGCCAGTCAGCATGTTCCACAGGAACTAAAACACTAAGTGCTGTATAAGTGTTCAGAAGTGCAGGATACTGAATAACCGGAAATAACCAATGAGAACAAGCCAACGGTCAAGTCAATCAGCAGGCTGCGAGCACAACTATACAATTTAAGTACACCGCACGAAAACCTGAGTGTTGTAATTTGATCAGACCATATGTTGAGTCATATATTTGGGGCGGGTGAATGAATTTTTCTTGTATAGTACATGCGTTGCACCTTGACTGATGAAATTTATCAAATCTTTAATGCCATCAGATGCAGAAGGAAACAGTAAAGAACTGATAATTTGGTTTACTGAAATAATGGTAAGGTGTCTTTAAATTTATAGGTATAATGAAATGATAACTGTAAATAAATACCGTAATGATTCGATTTAGCGCCCTCCTTCCAATAAGTGCCCCCTTCCGATTAAGCGCCCCCCTTCGAATGTGTTTTTGTCAAAAAGTGCCCCTATTCCAATAAGCGCCCCCATTCTAATAATCACCCCCTTTTTAATAAGCACCCCCATTCCCCATTCCCCATTCTTGACACTGAAGTCATCGACATCGAATAGAGAAACTCATGAACATTAATCGTACTGTACATGTATATTTGTTACTGCTAAAATGAACAATTCGTTTAAAAGTAACTGAAATTCCCACAATTTGTTACTGGTACAGTTTCTGTTATTGTTAGTGATTTTAATAGTTATTGAAGTTTTGTTTTTGAACATTTGGTTGTTTCTCAAAAAAATTAAATAAGCGCCCTGTCCCGAATAAGTGCCCTGTCTCAAATAAGCACCCTCTCTTGAGGTGCCAAAAGTAAATAAGCGCCCCGGGCGCCAAATCGAGTCATTACGGTAACTGAAATTTCCACAATTTGTTACTTTTACAGTTTCTGTTATTGCTGGTGGTTTTAATAGTTATTGAAGTTTTGTTTTTGAAATTGAACATTGTCAAAACAACTCCAAATTTCGCATGCGAGTTTGTTTACGTATGTTAAACACTGTCCTGTATTTTTTCCCTCTTTTGTCTGCCTTGTTTCTAAAAAATTACGCATGCAAAAACTGGACTTTGACAAAAGAAACCTTTTGTTCCACGAAACAATGAAATCAGCGAAGTTGAACCGATTACTGTTTTAACTCTACAAACATTAACCCTAGCCATAAACGCTAAGCCCAACCCCTAGGGTTATTGTACTAACCCTAGAGTTGGGGTGGTTAGGGTTAGGGTTAGGGTTAGGGTTAGCATTGGGTTATCCTAGCAAAAATAAAGAAATCTCTTCTTTTGAATTGCAAGGCATGAGTCGGTATCTAAATAAAGTCAAGGATTAGTGTCTAGAGAGTGAACGTTTTGCAATCTGTGAAAACAGAAAACACTATTATATAAAAAAAAACTTTCTCATGCGCTGTTTTATGGAAAAGTAAAAAAAGAGCAAGATGTGACATTTCGTAGATGCTATTGTGATGCTGCAAAAGGCTTTGAAATTTAGTGATGCTATCAGCAAAGCGCTTGCCATTTATGCTTTGTCTGCGCGACGAATTACAAAATTATTACGGAAGAAAACGTATTCGAAATTTCTCAGCGGTAAATTTTGTTAAGGGAAATGATTATTTTTTGTGAATAACACTGCCGTTAGCAAAGCAAATTCAGTTCGTTTCACTAAAAAAGATACTTCCATTTTCGGACTACCGTGAACGGCGAACTTTTTTCCGCGAATTTTCACGCGTATAGCATTCAAGTTTGCCTGGACAAACCGTCGCGTTTTTCAACCGAACCGGCAACGTTTGGAGCGTAAACATGTCAAGTTTTGGCAACTCGGCCTGTGTGTTTCTGGTCATGAAACACAGGTTTCAAAAACTTTTGCGTCGACGTTTTATGTTTCTTCAATGAATGTCGACAGCAAATGGCGGCTTTATATTTCTGGTAAATCAGGGTAAATGCTGAGACAGCGATCTTCGTTGACTGATCTTTGGTTCACTTGTAAAACGCGACAGTTTGTCTAGACAAACTTGAATGTTTTGCTCGATCGTGAGAAAACGCGTTAAAAAGTTAACCGTTCAGGTGCACGGTAGCTCGAAAATGGCAGTAAAAGTGTGGTTTCATGAAACGGTTTTTTCAGACAACACAAAAGAAGTTAGTTTTAAGCTGAATAGGCTGTTTCTCGTACAGGCATGTTATGAATACACTGAATCGAATTTAAGCCGGCTGGAAAACCGATGGAAAAGAACAAGTAAGCTTAAACAAACAAGAAACTTACATGCGAGCCCGGGTTCAGTCTTGTCCTTTCATTCCTCTCGACAGACAGCGATGAAACAATCAATGGAATTCCATGATGCGCACTCACAAAATGTAAACGGTTGATTTTCATTCCGCTTGACTTGCAGTAAGCTCCTATTGGCCATGTTCTAAATGAGCAGGGGACTGGGTACGAACAGATTTTTTCTTGGTACGAATATTCAATATCGATTGAATTGAAAATGGGGCACGTCATCTGAAAGAGCATCCAAAAATTAGTAAATTTACCAAATTTGATGGTTATTGGTTTAAACCCAAAGGCATGGTACACTTTTGAAATAAGAGAGCTTAGTATGGATTGGAGGACGCCTGTCCCTCCAATCCATACTAAGTGTACCATGCCTTTGGGTTTAAACCAATAACCGTCAAATGAATTAACTTATTTTTGGATGCTCTTTCAGATGACGTGCCCCATTTTTCAATTCAATCGATATTGAATGTTTGTACCGAAGACAAAATATGTTCGTACCCAGTCCCCTGCTCGTTTAGAACATGGCTAATTCTGTTCTTTTTGGGCATACTATAAAAGCGTTTTGCACAAGTGAAATGAATGAAGACTTTGCCGCCGCGCCTTTCGCCCGGCCCAGTTTCCGACTGTCAAGTCACGCTCAAACATAACGCAATGATCACGATCAATGCATTAAAGATTATTATGGGATATCCCTGAGTTTCTTCGACACGGAAAGTCCTAAGCTCAAAATTCAACAGACAATAATAGAGTCTAAAAGCCAGTCTTCATTTCCAAACTTTCAACACCCCAAATCATGGCAAATGAGCCCAAACAAGCGAAGGTGAACTTGGTTTGGAAGAGGAGTGCGTTTAAGACGGAATCCGCCAGGACTTCGAGTAGTTGTTGGACAAAATTATGTACCAAAATTATTTACACCTTATTGCAAGCTTTTGTGTTACTGCTTCAAATATCTTATCAAAAGAAATCTTTTCTAACAACACCAAGCATCGAAAACCAATCTCGAAGTTCCGCTGAATTCCACTAAATCGCTTAAAAGACGCGAGCTTTTGCCTATAGCTTGTGAACATTAAATTTCATTTTCTCAGGCTCTGATAAGGAATTGTTGTACCAAAATTATTTACACCTTATTGCAAACTTTTGTGTTACTGCTTCAAATATCTTATCAAAAGAAATCTTTTCTAACAACACCAATCACCGAAAACAAATTTTGAAATTTCACTGAATTCCACTGAATCGCTTAAGACGATTTTACAAAATGGCTGCACGTGAGAATTTCCCTATAGCTTGTGAACTTTGAAATTCAGTTTCTAAGACTCTGATAAGAAATTGTTGTTGGTGTTATCAGTGATAATTACTTACATCTTTACCTTTTATTTAGGGTAGAAAATAACGCAATAGGATTTAAATTATTCTGGTACTCGATTTTTGTCCAACTTAAATAAATATTACTCGACTTCCTGGTGGATTCCGTCTTAAACTCTTTCCGTCTGGAATCAGAGTCCCCGACTGCTAAGTTTGCCGCCGTCTTAGCGATCATGGAACAAACGAACCTCGCTACTTTGAGGCTCGCTAGCGATCTTGCGGGTATTCAGACTTAATGATGTCCTTCTACCACCAGACAGGCGCAAATATATGTCAAATAAGCGAGAATCAGTGGTCAGGAGAGAAGTGCACTTCATGCGCGAAGGTGAGCAATCAACTTGTCCGATTAAAATCTGAAGAGGCTTTGCGCGCGAAAAGCTTACGTCACAATATTTGCTGTACCGACCATTTCCAGATCTCCAAACTGAATTACAAAAACAGGAAGACAAACAAAAAACCTTTTGTTACTTCGAACAATGAAACAATGATGACGATGACGGTATTTATATAGCGCATTTCCATATGCTCAATGCGCTTTACAACACTTTCCGGGGGTCTTAGACAGACTGCAATTAAGCAGTTTACAACGAATGAGGATTTATTTTTACAGATGCCTCCAATGTATTTTCGGAACAAGACCAGACCACAACACCGGGAACTCCATGCCCTACTCTTTGCGATAAGTGTGTGGGTTCTTTAACGTCCCCTGCTGACCATAACCGTGAAGATGCAGGAGACGGGACCTACGGTTTATCGTCCTTATCCGAGAAGACTAGAATGTCTAACCATTTGCAGATGTCATCACAAAGGCAGCACATTCTCCTCAGTTATTTTAAGACCCTGAGTGTTGGTCCGGTCTGGGCTCGAACCCGAGACCTCCCGCACAGAAGTCCGGCGCTCTACCAACTGAGCTAACCGGTCGGCGAACGTACAAAATTTTAAGGTGGCTCGAAGGGGTTTAGATATTCTCGTCTTTGTTATTCTATTGCGGCTACACCAATAACGTTGAGGTTAAACTTATAGTACAACTTTGTTAAGATGTTACCAATGGGCAAATTGCAGTTGCTATGACGTCAAAATTCGTTGCCATGGCAACGTCATATGAGGTCAATAGCTTACGAACTAGACGGTGAAAGTTTTTGTTTTTTATATATGTTTGCCTGCTGGGCAAAACAAACAATCTAACAATGTTTAAAAAAATTCTGTAGGTAGGGTTCAGAGCCACCTTAACTTAGTGAAAAAATGACGTAGCTTCGAATCCTACCTACAGATTTTTGTTAAAATTTGCAAAAAATTTCCTTTTGTCAGTTGGATAAAAATATATCAAAAAAAAGAACTTTCACCGAGTAGTTTTTGAGTTATTAGTCTCAAAAGGTCCAAAATAGGGTATCTTTGACCTCATATGACGTTGCCATGGCAACAATTTTTGACGTCACAATGACGTCAATTTGCTCATTGGTAACACTTGTACAACTTTGTACTAAAAGATTTTCCTAAAAAAGTATTGGTATAGCTGCGATAGAACACCTAAAACGGGCATGTTTAATTGTGACTAAAGTGTTATGAGCCACCTTAACCGAGATCTGGCCAATCTTGACGAGAATCTCGCCGAGATCTCGGCGAGATTCCCGGCGAGTTTTTGGCCGCCGAGATCTCGCGAAAATAAATGCAGGACAGTGTTTAACACATGTAAACAAACCCACATGCGAGTTTTGGAGTTGTTTTTGACAATGTTCAATTTAGCCAAAAACTCAATGTGCGCTTCTTGCGTTCACCCCTTCATTTGGTTGTTTCTCAAAAAAGTTAAATAAGCGCCCTGTCCCGAATAAGTGCCCTGTCTCGAGTAAGCACCCTCCCTTGAGGTGCCATGTGCATCTACATGTGCCATTATGGCACATGTAGATGTACTATGTAGCTCTATATGTTGCCGAGTAATCAATACAGAACTTACATCTCTGTGGTCAGTGGCATGCTAAAATTGTGAAAAGAAAATTGATTCCTGAACACAAGTGCAAATACTCCATGCGCGAGACTGGAAGAGAAATGATTATTAACAGCTCAGTCATGATTTAACATTGAAATTTATTAGTAAGAATCTGTCTTGATGAAACACGACTTGTAAAAAACACTGTTAAGGGGGGTCCTTCTTAACTACTAAGTTGTTGCTAAGGAAGGTATCTAACAGCCATATTTTGGAAACTTGACCTGCTACGGATAAACTTTTTTTGCAACTTTGTTCAATTGAAGAGTCCTTCAAGAGTTTCAAATCATGGCCATATTTGACAAGTGGCGTGGCCAGAATAGAAAAAATCCTAAAACTGAAAGGGCATATAAAACTGAAAGTTAAAATCAGTGCCAATAGATAAAGAATGTCCACATGCTTAATGCTTCGTATGGGTTTTACAAAATTTGCATTATTGTAAAAGTTATGACATAATAAACACCCGTATTTTCAGACTTTCTTCCGTGGCGCTTTTTTCTTTCTTGTAAACGGTAATCCCATACGTAGGATTATAAAGAAGGCTATGTTATCTCCGATTCTTTAAAAAATTCAGAACTCTTCCTTTTTTCCTCCAAGTTTTAGGGATTTTAAATTCTAACGCGCGGTTTAGGACTGGCACTAGTTATGCAGGCGCAATGTCAATATTTCAAGCAGGTATTTCCTGCCCCACAAAATTTACCATTTAGCGTTACAAAACGGTCCAAAATGGCTTGCCACTAAAACTGGTCTTCAGGAATTCCCTAGCAACTGCTCTAGATCTGTAGTTAAGAAGGACCCCCCTTAAGCAGAGGACACTTAAACTTATTGTTGTGCTTGAAGTTGAATCATTCATCAAAAGTACAACGTTCTAATTCAAACGTAAGAAGTAAACAAAATACAATTTTCTCCCTACACTTAGGTACAGTTGGAGTACTAAACCTTCCTACACTGGACTAAGATGGCAGCTGCTGCACCTTCACCCCTGGCCAGCTCTGCAGAGAAAACAAATGGAGCCAAGCTCAGCAGACTTCTTATTGATGGTGGAACAACAGTTCTTAGGATTGCCTTTGATTCTTATCACCCTCCTGCAAACCTGGCTGCTGATCTCAATGCAAACTATCTAACACTGAATAATCTCTTGAGGAAAAGAGTCTTGCGTGCAGCTCAGTGGGACCAACTGTTCCCACCTGGTGGAGTCGCACCAGACTCTAAAACATTTGACATCACTCTTCTATTCCTGCTTCTGACCAACATTTGTGGTCTCACCCCTCCCCTATCAGGCTGGCACACTAAGCCACCTCCAAGTGATACCTCTCGTGAGGCAAACCTTGCTCATATTAAGTTTTTCCGCAATGAGTTGTATGGTCATGTGACTACCACTGGTGTTGATACACTTACTTTTAATGCTTTGTGGCTGGAAATTAGCGCTGTTCTTGTTGCTCTTGGGCTGGATCAGGCAGAAATTGATAGATTGAAGGCAGAGCATTGTGGGGAGGAAGATTATCTTGACACGTTACTTGAATGGGCTGACAGTGAAGAGGACATCAAGTCACAGCTGAAGCACATGCGTCAGTGTCAGACCAAAACACAGCAAGATGTTGGCAAAGTGCTTGAGACCCAATTAGAAGACCGCAAAATCCTTGAGGATAGCAAAGCAAAACTGGATGAAGTGCATCAGACCCAAACCAGCATAAAAAGAACTGTTAAAAGAGTGTGTCAGACCCAACTAGAAGATCATAAAACACTGAGTGAAGTACATCAGACAGAAAGAAACATACAAGGAAACGTTAAAAGAGTACGTCTGACCCAACTAGAAGATCATGAAACACTTCAGGATAACAAATCAATGCTGCAAGAAGTACGTCAGACTGTCGAGGATGTGGTGAAGACCCAGAAAGAACATTTCGTAACTCTGCAGGAGGTAAAGCAAGCAGTTGATAGCTTAGGAGAGCGAAGAGATAAAGACAGGGAAGAAGAAGTCCTACGGAACCTTGCCAAATCAGAGTTCAAAGGAGACATTGAGTATCACGTGGGACGATTTCAAGAAGGCACCCGCGAGTGGGTGTTCAACAAAGTTCAAAACTGGTTAGATGACAGAAACTCTCAAAACCGCGTGATGGTGATCAGTGCAGATGCAGGAATGGGAAAATCTGTGATTTCTGCCGTCATTTGCAAAAGAATGCAAGAAGCGGGTAGACTGTCAGGAAGTCACTTTTGTCAGCATAATAACGCACGCTACAGAAATCCTCAGCTGATGCTTCAGTCCTTGGCCTGTCACTTGTGCCATGCCCTTCCAGAGTACAAACAAGCTCTTGTGAAACAGCTGTCAAGAAATCTGGGTGAAGATCTCAACAACATGGGTGTGGAGGAGCTGTTTGCACTGCTGTTCAAAGAAACTCTAAACACTGTAGCTGACCCTGGAAGAAACATGCTCATGGTGATAGATGGCCTTGATGAAAGTGAGTACCAAGAACGAAATGAGCTACTTGATGTTATTGCTAACCACTTTTGCAAGCTTCCATGTTGGATTCGATTTCTATGTACGACCCGACCAGAAAGAAACATTGCAAAGGAATTAAAACAGTTGAATCCGTTTCAGTTGGAACCAAATGAAGACGAAAATGTGCAAGACATAAGACGGTTCCTTGGAAACAGGATGCAATATCTAACGAAACCAGAAAATAAAGGCGCCATTGTTGAAAAGCTCGTTGAGAGGTCTGAAGGACTCATGCTGTATGCGTACTTCCTTGTTTTATCTATTGAAGAAAATGTGTCAATTCTGGACCAAGACGATCTTGATGCGAGCTTACCATTACGTATTTCGTCAGTCTACGAATCATATTTCAAGCGACTAGAAAGAGAACTCATGAAAGAAGTTGGAGTCAAGGAAGAAAATTTTCTGAATTTGCTTTGTGCTGTTACTACTTCACGAGAGCCCTTGCCAATTGACTTTGTTTCTAAAATCTTGGTACCTAGTGCTGACTCACCAGTTCAAAGGCGGAAAGTACGAAATGCTATTAGCAGTGTGTCCTCGCTTCTTCCGATCCGCAATGAGTGTCTTCACGTCTTTCACAAGTCAGTTAAAGATTGGCTGACAAGCACATCGTGTTATAGTGAGCATGACTTTATCACGGATGAGAAAGATGGCCACCGCATACTTGCAAGCCTCTGTTGTGATGAACTTTATAATCTGAAACAGAAAGGTGTACATGACACAGAGTTTAGCTCGACTGTAAAGTATGCGTTTCATCATGGTTTACGACACTTGTTACAGCTAGACAAGAATATGACATCACAGAGTCTGGAGGAATGTGTACAAACATACGTGATAGACTTGGAGCTTGTATATGCAAAACTTTGTATAGATGACTCAATGGCAGCTGAAGACATCTTATGGCTTCAAAGGCAGGAAATATCTCAAATGTTGTCTGGAGATATTAAAGATTTGTTAAATACCTTGACTTTCCTGCTAAGAAAGTACTTCAACACACTTACAAACCATCCTCACGTATTTTTGCAAACTGTGCTGAATGAGGGAGGAACAGTACTATCTTCTGTGGCATCGAACCTGTTGCAGAACAAGTACCCTGAAATACCATATATGGAGTTCGTACACAAACAGATGCAGCAGAGAGCTGTTCTAGCCCGATTTCAATGTTCGTCTCCAGTGGCTTGTTTGGATGTTTCGCGGCAGTTAGACTTCATGGTGTGTGAATGTGAAGACGGAACGATTCAGCTGTGGTCACTTCATACTGGCAAGCTAGTATGGAAACGCCCTGTTATAGTAGAGAAAGCTTACTTCCATTGGAATAGTGAAGCATGTGCATGTAGAAAACAACTAACCGTTTCGGGGTTTTTTGTTTTCTCATGTTACCGCTCCGTCGTTTTTCATCCTACTGCGGACCTTGTCCTACCAGGAGTCTTAAGCCATGCCTATACTTTTGACGGAAATCTGAAACCACTTTATCCTGAAAGCAACTGCAGATTCACGGTTTGCTCAATTTCAGGAGACAAGACCAAGATACTTACTGATTGCCCAGGTAATGCTAAATGCATTATTATGTGGAGTCTGGAGAATGGTTCGGAGATTACTCGTACCACAAGAAATGAAGATGTTTTGTCTTTTGCTTGGTCGCGAGATGGAAATCTGTTGGCAATTTCTCATTCCTCTGGCACCATTTCTATCGTTGACGTTATGGATGGTTTTAGTACACTGAAAGAACCGGTGATTCCCGTGACCTTATCCGGTTGGGATGATGTCGTTTGTGGAATGATGAAGTTTTTGCCTGACTGTCAATCTCTTTTTTGTATGTGCCAACAAACGTCTGTTAGCGGTGTAGGAAATCTAGCTTCCAGTTTTTGTTTGAATATCAATATGAGGGAACGTGAATATGAATCTCCTACATTGTGTAGCGAGGCTGGGTTTTTGTTAGGTGATCCTATTTCGTCTGCTGGTGTGACATTTAATTTTTTGTTAAATAGGGAAACTCTATTGACAGGTTATCGTGATGATAGTTTCATAGACATGTTGAATATCAGTGACCAACGAAAAACTGAAATAGCTACTTTGATCAGGATCAGAGACATTGTATTTTCTTTGAGTGGCGAGACTGTTTGTGTTGTCAGTGCTGCAACCGAAACATCACTAAGCGCTTGGGATGTTTCAAGTGGGGAACGCATAGCAGAGAAGAGTATGATGCCGGTAACAATAAGCTCTATGTTACAAGTCAAATACAATTATCTCTCAACTGTGAAAGAAGGTGTTTTTTTGACAACAGGAAGTGGCCCGCTTGAGCTGTGGAATTATACGTTGTCTGAGTGCGTCCGAAGATGGCCTAACATAGTTGGAGTTACAAAGATGTTCCCCCTTTCAGAAGAACGAGTAATGTGCGAGGCAACGTTCAAAGTGATCATCTTGGATGCTACTAGCGGAGAGATTGATTCGACAATCCCCGTTGGTCATGGTTTGGTTGCGTGTAACAGTAAATGTCAGCTGTTAACCTACAACTTCGACTCACTTCAGTTGACGGATGGTAAAACTACTCTCTGGAGAAATGAGATTCATCTGCGAAGCATTCCACTTGGAATATTTTCTCTTTCCGATCAGTTTGCTGTAATTTTCTCAAGACGGCTTTGGAATGACGAGCAAGGAGTGTACGTCCTTGATGGGATTTCAGGAGAAACACTACACGTGTTATTAAAAGGCTATGAGTACTTTGACTGTAAATTTATCAGTAATGAAGAATGTGTTATCAGCACCGTGGCAACCTCAAGAGGTAGTAGTCTTCTTCACCTGTTTAACGTCAAGTCTGGTGACCTACTGAGTGTTCTCCATCTAGAAAGTGAGGCGGATTGTTTAGCAGCCTGTCCTCGTAAGCGTCTCCTCGCCATTTCCCAAAGTGACTCTAAACGTGGATTCAAACTTGTCCAGGTGCAGTTGCCACAAGATAAACACATCACGAAGAGCAAAAGGTGAACTATTAACAAACAAAGTAGAACTTGTACTTGAATTTGAAATTCACTGGTTGAATACGTTTTAGAACACGTACTCAAGTTCATATGAAAAGCACAATTGTGTCTGTTATAGCTCATAATTCATTTTGTTGGTTTGATAATGATATAATTTCTTTGAAACGTGTAATGTTCTATTACTTCATCTAACCGAAGTAGAATCTTGAGTATAATTTGGGTATTACCTGTTTCAATCTGGTTGGTTTTTCTATTGATTATTGATTGGAACGCCAAAAAAAACAAACCCGCAAAATTTCAAAAGAGAGTTTATTTTGGAAACTCAGAATCAAGCGAATAATATTATAATTTTTTCGCCGTATTTACGTCTTGTTAAGGTTTAATTGTGTAGGCGTTGGTCAGAACATTGTTTCCAGCCTAGCCTGATTCTCGGACGGTCCAGGTCCCTCGCGGCCAGGCACTCGCTCCCTTGAGCGAGTGCCTGGCCGCGAGGGACCTGGATGCTTGTAAGTTCCTGCCTGTGTTGTCTGTGTTGGCCATCACCTTCTAATTATTACTGGACTCCAATTATTATTGGTTATTGTCTTTGTATTTGAGATCGTTCGTCTCCAGTGTCAGCGTATTAATGTTTTAAGTCAATTGAATGGAGTGTCAGGTAATTCCAGAAGTAACATGCGGCGTGCATAACACTTTGTAATCTTTTTTACAGGTTGCTTAGCACCGGAAATCACAAGAAAGTACAAGTTGGAGACAAAGAGGTGAATCATTCCCAAACAAAGTATAGACACCTGTGATCTTACTGTGAAACTCAGAAAACCGTGAACACCTGAAATATTTCAGGAATGTTGATTGTCTAGTGCCCAATCAAAATAAAGTTCAGGACACGCAAGCAAACCTCAAAACCACAAACTAATAACCGTTGCTGTTTTCTCACGCCTGATTGGCTTTTTCCTTGCAACACAATAACATTCCATTAATATTTCTGGTGTTCACGGTTTTCTGAGTTTCACAGTATAACTTGCAAAGCAAACAATATGTGTTCCAAGTTATGTGTTAAAAACGAGGTCGAGTGCTTCATCACGGGTTCCAAACAAAGATACGGCCTCGTGCTTTTTAAAAGTGTTTCGAGGTGTACGAAGCCCGAGTTTTGACATGTCTTCTCAAATGAAACGAAAAGAAATAATGCAGTGTTTTTCCCGAGAAACTGCTTGCATACATGGTTCATTAGCGTCCGATCACGAGTGAAAAAGGTGCGGCAAAGTTTAGGGAAGCTGAAAACAGTATACAAAGAAGAGAATTTAGCCAAAAAAGCTATCTCCCCGTCAACAAAGTTGCAGGTTTTCGTTCTAGATCCACGAGGTTGTGAAGCTCGACGGCTATTGAAAAAAAATGGTTGACACACATAGAAGTTACTGGTTCTGGGACAAAAAAAAATAAAGATACAAAACAAAGCTGAATTAACAAGAAACTCGGCTCCCATGCTCGCCTCGTTTCTTGTTAATTCAGCTTTGTTTTGTATCTTTATTTTTTTTTCTCCCAGAACCAGTAACTTCTATGTGTTTTGTGCTGGAATTTGAGTGAAAATAAGAAAGCAAGGAAGTAACAAAGAGCGAGCGGGAATGTAACAAAAAAATTATTTTCTTTTTAAAAAATGCCCGCACTGTATAATATACAAAAGTGTCTCAGAATTATTTTCCATTTGAACAATTATCTGCACTTGTATATACGCCGAGATGGGAAGAGGTAGAAAAGGAACTATCGATCAAAGCGCGAAAAAACCAAAAATTAGCAAAAACAAAATAAGGGGAGGCAATTATGGAGTAATTCCGCGACCCCGAAACAATAAACAAAATTATCCATTACTTTTATCAGAAGACGTTATTGCAGATATGAAAAAAATGAGACCGCAAGATTTAATGAATATTCTTTTGCCTAATAATGTAAACAGGGACATTAGTTCGCAATTTACAAATAAACGCAGCCCTGTCATATCGGCCGAAAATACGGTTAGTGTATCAAATAAATGCCAACTTACCGAGTACATACAAAAACTTCCTCCAGAAATTCGTGAAATAATTTATAAAGAGTATATTAAAATAAAACTCAGGGAGCGAAAAGCTCTCGCCTGGGACGAGATAAACGCTGCAATCAAAGAAGCACCAGTTTGTGAAAAAAATCATCAAATTGTAAAGGTCTTATTTTGTTATAAATTTGGTAATTGCATGCGAAATTGTCTCTGTAATCTGTGCAAAAGAAATGGAGTAAATCACTATCTCGGCTATCCTATTTATGATGAAAATGATTACGACGAGTGCTTCAAAAAATCTTGCTATAATAGTTGGTGCGGAGCCGTTGCGTGACATTTTTCTCAGAAAGACCGGAAACCAATATTTTTCTAGTCGAAGCGGGGGTTTCCCTGTTTTAAGGAATAGGTAAGCAAAGGGGGTTGTAAGACAGAAAACACAACAAGAGTGTAAAATGAATTAATTTTATTCAAGTAGATTATAAATTTTATGCAACTACAACATGACGTCACGACACAGCGGTGTCGGTCCACAACAATGGAAACAAGATAGAAGCTGCTGATTTGCATAAGTCCCACGGCGTGGGACACACACACCAAATAAAAAATTCTAACTTAAAGAAAATTCGGTTACGGCGTAACCCATTTCTGTTGTTATTCTAATTAATGCTTAAAATTCGGTTACGGCGTAACCCATTTCTGTTGAAAATTCGGTTACGGCGTAACCCATTTCTAATGTTTTTGAATCAACAGTTCTTCAGTCAGCGTAAATCTTAGCAACTCTTCGAATAGCGATTTAACCTTTTCACTCCCGTTTGAAGCATTCACGAACGCATCTCACAGCTTTCCAAGATCAGTTCGAAAGGATAAAACCGCGTCTTGTTCATTTTTTTGTTCTAACCAAACGACAAGAACTGTCTATTCGCTAGAAGATGAAGCAACTGAATAGATTTTAAGTGTGTTGTACTAATAAAGCAACGGGCTTTCACGCTTCGCCAAGCATGTCAATCAAAACACGTGAAACTTGTCTCGAGAACGTTCTGTACACGTGTCAATAACACGAGTCAAAACACGTGAAACTTGTCTCGAGAACGTTCTGTACACGTGTCAATAACACGAGTCAAAACACGTGCCATAACACGAGACAGGAAAAACTACGTGCATGACGGCGGATACCACAGTGTTAATTAATGGCACGCAATACGTGCATACGGCGGGAAACCGCTTCTTCCAAACACTGAACAACTTCGCGTGTTATATCTCTAACTTCTCTAAGACATGCCGGTGTGAAATATTCATACACAAGAAAAGAAATGAAATGTGTTAGTACGATCATGATTTGAAATATAATTAAAAATCTTCTTTTTTCAAATATTAATTAAAGCACCAGTCAAGCCGTCACACAACGTCACGCGTGAAGATAACAGAAATCATTCTTTAATAAAGTGAAAGAGTGTGCGCTTAGACTGATATCTTATTTCGAAACGTCGACCGCGCTGCCCAGAAACTTTTTTTGAAGCCTAATTCTTTCTTCGTGCATGGCCTCTTGTCGTATTTTTTCTATGTCAGGGCTGCTTTGTTTATTTTTTTCCTTGGGAAGTGTTCCTTCCCGAATAATCTCCTTCTGAATTAGATAGCTCTTTTTTTCATCAAGAATGCTTTTAAACTCAGAATCGCTGATTTTTCCGTCAATGAGTGATTTTGACAGTATGCGGTCGACAGTATCGCATTTTGACATAGCCAGTGTCATGATTTTGCAGTGTTTGATAAGTTTGGGCTCAAGCTTTTTGTAAAAACGGGTAAGCCCAGCAGCTGTTAGCCCAAATAAACAGGCAACACAGCCAATAGGTATTGCCGCTAGAATTCCAATGCCTGAAAACGCAGCTCCTACTCCACCTGCGGATAGAAAACCAGAAATACCGCAAGCAGAAAAGCAAGCGTAGTCGATAATTTTTTCAGTTCGTTTATATTTTTTGGCAACGAGTCTATAATGTGAAACTTCATCACTTAAAAATTTAAAAACTTCGTTTGCTTTCTGCATATAAAAATTGTTATCTGGTTGAGTTTGTAGAACTGGATAAAGTGTTGTCTGAGTTTCTGTTTGTTCATAAGCTGGTGCAGTTGGTAATACGTTGGATGCCATGGTTATATTTACAAAATTATTTTCTTGTTTAATTAATTTCAATTAGAAACTGAAGAGGCATGCCGTTGAAATCGAACAGGTCATTAGTTTCATTTGTCACTGATATTGTCATATTTGTGATATGTTTATCAGCAGAAACGTCGCGTAAGACATGTTCTGGGCCACTTTGATAAAATAATTTTTCATATGCTTTCCCTTTTATGTCAAAAGTTTGTAAAACAGTAGACGGTTTTCCATTTAACAGATTCTGTTCTTTGTCAACTAAATTGCAATGAATGTAATAGGTCGTTTCTGAATTCAGCTTTTTTATGAACGTTTTTAATGGCAATGTAAAAGTGTTCAAATTGAGTAAATGGCCTAAATTGGAATCAAAAACAATATTTTTAAACTCTGGATTTGTGATTACAAGCTGGCCAACGATAGTATAAATATCTGTTAGCAATGGGACCTTATGTTTGGATAAACTGTGTTTGATTTCACTCGCCAACGCATCGAGTGTATAATGGCCCGGCAAAAAAGTAACTGCGAAAGGCTTATTGACATCATCTAACAAAGTAATTGCCCCCTTTTTCTTTAAGTTAAACCACGAATTGTAAAGAGAACAACTTAACAGCCGTATATAGCTTGGTTTTTGAATAGGCTGGTCAAAATAGACCGTATGTGGATTTTCTTTTGTAACAACAGTAAGAATAACCATTTTTATAATTAGAGAAAAATATTTTGTTTAAATAATGGATAATGAATGGACCGGTGGTGGAGGATGGTTGAATGCTTATTCGAGGCAGCAAAGAACCAAAAGTACAGCGAAAGCTGATGCAGCAAAAGACAAGGCCCCTCAGCCTTCACAGCACAGCAGCGCATCTGCGCTTTTAAAATGGATTCAGACACCAGAAGCTAACAGCATTGCCAAAGTAGCAGAACAAAAGGCATGGAAAACTTTTAATGCAAAATACCCGAATGCTGATAAATCAAAGTTTGAGCCACAGACCGATTTCACCAAAGACCACACAGCAACCTCAGAAATTTATTTCAAAGCAGGGCCAGGCAATTTGATAAACGTTTTTGGTTCAGACAGCAAATATTGGAGCCCGGAAATGAAAAGTGCGCTGGGTATTGGCCAATCATCAGAAGGGTTCCCACAACAGCTTACACCAAGTGGTTTAAAAGGTGACTCTTTGCCCATCCCTGCTGTTGGCTTTCACGATGCCGCCCCGAGTTTGAAAAAAATATTTAATAACCAACTGAATATTTACGTAACACCGGACCAGTATTTCACAACAAAGTTCAGAGAGGTATTTCAAAAAACCAAACTCACCCACCATTCAGGGAAAGAGTCAAAAACATGGCTAGCCGGCCCAAATATGAGATATTGGCCACAGCAGCTGAATTTTGCTGTCTGGTGTGCGACAACGGGCTGTGGTATAAGTCGCGAAATTTTCGATAACAACTATGCTATGCCAGAGAATGTGCGAGCTTTTTACAAGTTCCATATATATTTTACTGTCAGGCGAATATTGTTTCAGATGGGGGGAATACAAAGCATAAGCGCTTTGCCAGGCGACCCTACTTTTGACCAGATTAACAACAAATACGACGTGGCTTCATACAAAAGAATATGCAATGAGTTCGGAGTCGACCCGTCAAGCGATTTTCGTTTTACAAGAGGCGCAAACCACGGCCTGGGAAGCGTTTACATCTATGTGTCAAACATTGGACCGTCTAAAGAAGAGGGAGACATTTACCCCGGGGGGTCAAAAAAGTTCTCAGACGAAGGTGGATCAGGCTCAAAAGGTAACTTGATTTATTATATCGAGCCAGATGACGCTGCCTACGGACAGGCAGACTGGTTTTGTCCAAATGTAGCAGAAGGTCTAACGCAGGCGGGTTTGTCGCGAATAAACCAGTCGATAGAGGCGTTCGTTTACTGTGTTTTGGGTTCACAGGTGAACGTTAGAAGCAGCATTCTGGGGTCAGGAGGGCGCGCAAAGGAAGCGCAAAGTGAGTTCCTTGTGCTAGTGGAAGACTCAATAAGGCAACCAGATCTGGCAAAGTCTGTTCAAAGGTACCAACTTGCTATCGACCAGGCAAAGGTGAGGCTTAACTTTGGAAGTGTGTCCGGGGGCCTGGCTGATGCCTGCGCGGATGGTAATAAATACGGGAAGTGTTATTGGTTACAACAACCAGCTCAAACAAGCTGTGCCGGGCATGAAGCTTGGGGTTAACGACGAAGTGAATAAAAGCACAAAAAAATCAGGACTAAAGCTGATGGGAGGAGGGCCGACAAAGATAAACCCACCAAACAGCCACCCCTCAAACCCGATACACAAGGAAGCAACGCAGCCTGAAAAAAATAGGCCCGAGACTGAAGAACAAACACCTAAGCCTGATGAGCCAGTAAAAGATGTAGGTGGCACTGAAACACACGAAAATAACAAAGCAGCTATTGCTGTTGCCGCGGTAGGTGTTGCGGCTTTGATTTACGCTTTTATGCGTTAACGCCGCTTCTTTATGTATTTTTCCACAAGAAAGGCAACCACAGCCAAAATAATCAGCCAGGTGTGCTCAGCAAGAAAACCGATAGCTTGACCGGCGGCTTTGAAAAGAAAGCTCACAATTGAGCCAATAAGACCTGGCAGAATTGATGCAAGCTTTGAGCCAATATCTTTCAGACCTTTTCCCAGCGCTTTACCGGTGGCTCTCAAAGCGTTTGTAATAGCTCCAACGACAGCCCCAATTGTGACCCCAGCAGCAAGAACGATAGCTGTAACGGTCACACCATATTTTTTGAATATCTCCTTTACCCTCTCACGAAGTGGAAGCGCTCTTTCTCTTTCATCAATCTGTGTTTGCAAACGAGCAAGCTCCTCTTGTCTTTCCGCTACTCTTCCTTCGGCAGCTTGTTTATCAGAAGGTGATGTGTTTTCATCGTCGATAACTGCCTGATCTTCCTTGTTTAGGCGCTGTAGTTCTGCTTCTTGTTCTTTCAGCTCATCTAGCGTTCTTGTGTCGTTGAACCTTTCTTGAACGGTGTTTCTTTCTCTCTCTTTTGCGGCTATTTTTTCTCTAAGTTGGTCGATGTTGGTTTGTTCTTTGGCTTTGGTTTTTGCTTGTTTCTCGAGAGCCGCCACCTCTTTTTTTGCTTTTTCAAAATCCATTTCAAGATTTTTTTTCAGTTGCTGCAGTCTCCGCAGTTCTGATTCACTTTCAATTGTTGTGCCATGTTCTTGAGTTTGCGCATCAATCTGAGCTTGAACTCGTTCATTTTTGTTTCTCAAATTTTGAACTTCTTGGGCAGCTTTTTCTCTTTCAGAGGCAAGTTTTTGGTCCTCTTTACGTTGTTTTTCAGCTTCTCTTAATTTTTTGCGTTCATTTCTTATTTCGTCATTGTCTCTTTCAATAACTTCTCGCGCCATTGGTCCAAGTTCTCTCCTGATTTCTTTTGAAAGATTAGGATTTAGCTGTTGTTCACCTGTACCCCTTTTTGTGGTGAAAAGATCGTATAATTTTTTACCGGCTCCAGCCATTTTTACTTGTAATCTGCCCTTTAGACTGTAAGAGGCTTCAAGACTTGTTGATGAGCTTTTTGGAAACAGCCCTTTTAGTGCCCCCCACGCCCTTTCTTGTACTTATTGCGTCCTGTCTCCTAACAAAGGTATATCTTCATCAAATGATGGTAATCCGCTCTGTTCGAGCAATTCAATTTGTTCACCTCCATGGTAGGGAGTGGACGCTGTGCCAGGAACAAATGGCTTAGTTGTGTCGATCTCAGTATCAACATTAAAATCATATTGATCATCACCATTTTTATTGTCAAGATCCTTGTCAAGTTCTGGTTGTTCTATAGCAAAATCGCCACCTTCTGCCATCGAATATCAACAAAGTTGATTATCAACAAAGTTGATGGAGTTATTTTATATTTACAATTGAAATTTTTTAATTGAATATTTTATATTCTTTGTAATAATGGACGGTGTACAAGAAAACCTTCGGCCAACACGTAGTGAAAAAACTCTTGGCGCACTAAGAGCGGAGCGCGCGGTAAAACGAATCACTTTCGAGCGCACAGAAGCCAACCCGCAGGAAACGCTTTATGTTTCAGTGCCCAAGCTGAATGAAAACGAGGTCATTGTTCCTGGTTCACTTGCGCTGCGCTTCAATATAGATTTGAGCGGAGGCGATGCCAACAACTTTCTAGTCGACAATGTTGGACGGGCGCTAGTTGAAAAACTTGTTGTGAAGTACTCTGGCACAATCCTGCAGGACACAGTTGATTACGACATTTACAAGATATTCGAGGATCTCTTCCTATCGCAGGAGGAGCGCGACAACATGTTGCAAGATGGAATCCAGGGTGAGGACCTCAACAAAATTCGCTCAAACGCGGGTGATAAGAAGACCACAGGCGTCGCTGCAGAAATCAAACTGAACGGGATTTACGGAACCAAATACAGGATCCGCCTTGACCACCAGATTTTGAACGACCACGGGACCTTTTATCCGCAGGCTCTATTCAACGATCTTGTGTTCGAACTGACACTTGCACCAGCCTCTAAGGTCGTCAGAGGCTCAGACCCCGCGAATCTTAAATACAAGCTGAAAAACGTCCAGCTGGAGTACGAGATGATAAGAAGCAAAACACTGGCAGATGAAGCCCTCAGCGAGTACACAAATGGAAAAGAATTTGCGTATGACCACATCCAGCGTGACGAAGTGGTTACCTTTGTCAAAGCAACAGACACAAGTCTGAATCTCAGAGTTCACCCGCAGAGAAGGTCCCTCAAAGGCATCTTGCTACTGTTTGTCGAGCCCTATGTTGCTGGTGGAAGGCATTCAGAAACTTACTTTAACCCAGACCTAACGAAAATTAGTGTCACAGTGAACGGCTCGCCCAACAGGCTGTACAACAACGGACTTGAAGGAATTGATATTTGGGAGGAGGTCAAACGCTTCTTTCTAAAATCCAAAAACAAAACACAGCACATGAATGCAACAAAGTTTTATACAGATAACAAGTTCGGGGTTATGATCGATCTGCGTTCCATGGCTGATCACTCGATGCACGGAAGCGGCACGCGACTTGTAAACACAAAGGATGGAGTACAGCTGGAGCTTGAGAGGAATGCAAGCGGCTCTGGCAATGACAAAGTTAGATGCCACATTTACGTAATCAGTGACGCGCAGATCAATATATTAGGAAGACAATTAGAATCTGTGCAGTACTAGTGGGGGTACCCCCCACACCCCCTTGGGTGGCTGATGAATATTTTAGAAATGCAATTAGATTCTGTACTAATAGAATAGCAACAAAGTTTCTTATAGCGTGGTGTGGGGTTTACCCCACATGGATCCGAGCAAGATACCCTTCAACGCTCTGATTGTGGGGCCGACGAATTCAGGCAAATCGAAGTATGTGGTTGACCAGATCTATGGCCCTTTCCGCGGCAAGTTTGACTACATTGTGCTTATCTGCCCAACATTCGCGCACAACAAGACCTACCACCGAATTGGTGAAAATGATCCAAGAATGTTTATAATAATATGCAAGCAGCACGAGGTTGAAAGTTGGTTGAAGGTCGTGACCTGGCTGTTTGAGGGCACCAACACGCTCATAATCCTTGATGACTGCGCAGCCTCCAAAGATGTGAAAGGGCGCACAGGCCAGCTGGTGAATCTTGGCTTTTCCGCTCGACATATCGGCATCAGCGTTTGGGTGCTGACCCAGAAGATAACCAGCATAACACCTTCCTTCCGTGAAAACGTGGCGGCTATCGTTTTATTTTACACTCCCTCAGCCAAAACCACAAAGGCGATCTTTGAAGATTACGCCGGCGAACTCTCCCACGATGAGTACAAAAATCTGATTTCAAAGCTGAAAGAGCGGAAGTTCTCTTATCTCGTGTTCTCGCTTCGCTTCCCCTACGGTATTCAGTGGGGTAAACCCCACACCCCAGAGTTTTAAACTTTTTTGAATTAAAAAAATAAAAGTTGTATATAGTATATCAACAAGTTGATGATGGCAGAACAAGAGTTCGCAGATGTTATAAACCTACTGGAAGCTGAGCCGTCGAGCAGCCCGGCTGATAGTAGCCTTGTGCCACAGTTGCTATCCGGACCTAACATTCCTGCTCTTCGTGAGCAGCTGGCCGTGCTTGTATCAACAGGCAAATCCAAAGAGGCCATTGGAGTGCAGTTAACACATGAGCAGTTGAAACGCTTGACTGATAAAGAAGTTGAAAAGTACTACAAGAGATATGAAACCTTCGTTGGCAGCAAGACAACCGAAAGCATGGTTGACAGCCTGCTTACGCTTCTGACAAGAGGCCTGCAAATGGTTATTGAAATAGATGACGTTGATGCCATGAAAAAAGAACTAAAAGAAGACTTCATTATTAACAAAGAAATGACAGATTTTGTCGGCGGTCTCTCTTTGAAATACGGAAAATTTCTTGCTCCTATTTCTGCTGCGCTGATAACGGCGAAGCACATTCATTTGGAGAAAAATGACAAAGCAAAATTAGAAGAAATTCCTGAGCATTCCTCACAAACTACTGAACATTTGCTGACAAATTCTGAGTAATTTCTAAGCATTATTTTATTTGCTTAACATATACACTTCGTTTCAAAATGTCAACCGAACAATCCGAGGCTTTCAAAGAAGTTGCAAATTCCCCAGGCGAGACCAC
This sequence comes from Meandrina meandrites, assembly GCA_963693305.1. Taxonomy (NCBI): domain Eukaryota; kingdom Metazoa; phylum Cnidaria; class Anthozoa; order Scleractinia; family Meandrinidae; genus Meandrina; species Meandrina meandrites. The sequence continues at coordinate 27,047,836 of OY855907.1, read as the reverse complement.
TCAGGTCGATATCACACAGCAAGCAACAACTCCAACTCCAACTACAGCCCCGCGTGCAAAAAATCCCAAGCGTGTGGCTGCTGGCAAAGCGGTTGCTGAAAGAACGCGGCTAGCCCGTGAACAACAGAAAAAAGCCGCAGCTGAGGCTGCTGTCATAATAGCAAACAACAAGGCAAAGGCCACTCCCCCGGTTTCTGAGCCAACACCGACTATTGCAGATGAAACCCTAAAAAGTACCGAAGAAAAAAATAGCAGTCTCACCACCACACAATGGCTTGCTCTTGGAAGTATAGTCGTTTCACTAATCGGTATTTATTACAAACGTGAAGAGCTCAAGGCCGTAATCAGCAAAAAAAAGACACCAGAGCCCGTACATGTTGAGCTACAACCTGTTAGAACAACACTAAAAAGGGGTGTAACACAGCCCAGAGGTGTAAAACATATGGATTAATATTTATAATTAAATATTTTTGGAATAATATTATATCTGCCTCCTATACAATGAAGAAAGTTGACTTTCCCCAAGCTCTTATCTCAACCGCGGCCATTATTGGTATCGGTCTGATATGGTACGACTTCAACATAAAGGTTTTTCTTACGGTACGCGAACTTATGAATAATTCATTATATGACTCGGACGCTGAATAAGAAGATACCCTGGGGAGTGGGGTAAACCCCACTGACAATTAATTAATTTTGATTTAAACTTTTGTAGGTTTTTCTATACTTACAAAATAATGTCAGACAACAAGCTTGTTAAAACAATCACGGATGCGGCTACACTCACTGGTTTAGTCGCCGGCATCGGCTGGGTCGCAAAAAAGGTTGTGAAAGAGAATTTTACTTCTGACCCCAGCAGCAGTGCAATGAACTACGTGAAATTCACCGCCGTCATGGCAGGGAGCATTGCGCTCAAACAGTACCTCGAGGACCAAAAAATCCTTCCCACCAGCGTCTAAAATTAATTATTTGAAAAAACTCTGCTCTGATATATATCAGAATGGCAAGTATCGCGATTATGGCTGGTGGAGCTATATTGAATGCTGCTGCTTTTATTGGCGGCAATTATCTTGCGAAGGCACTTGGCGGAGGTGACGCTGCACTTGATGAAAAAGTACGACATGACAAAGCTCTCGAGGCATATCAAGCGGCTTACGCCAAATACTCCCGTGACCGCACCAAACTTCTCGACTGGATTGCGACTAACACGCAAATAAAAGAGCAGGCCAAACAGAACTTTACTAACACTGACTACGCCTTCAAACTGTACAACCAGGCGCACCCTGACAAACAAATGATACCCCCCAAAGAACCCAAGTTCTCAGATTTCTATCAACCAAGCCAGCAGCAGAAAAATGGTGAACTCATGTTCGTGGGTGCCGGGGCTCTTGCTTTGGGCTACTCTGCCTTCCGTTTCCTTTAGTGGGGTAGCAACTCAGTTGCTGATACCCCATGATTTTAAACTTTTTTAATTCCTTACTTATAGATGGATGCCAAACTCGCAAAGATATACTATAGCCCTGGGGGCTACTGGAAAGGTTTTGCCGCAATCAAAAAATTATCTGAAGCTGCCAAGGTACCAGAAGAAACCGCAAAAAAGTGGCTGTTCAAGCAAGCACTCTGGCAGATATTCCTCCCAGCACCGAAGCGCATTCCTCGGCCTAAATTCGACGTACCTAGACCCAACAAAGTGCATCAGGCGGATCTTCTTTTTTTGCCGCATGACAAACTACCCCGCGGACGTAAAGTTTTTAAGTATGCACTCACCGTTGTCGACGTGGCTAGCCGCTACAAAGAAGCTGAACCCTTGACCTCTAAAAACTCTGATGAAGTTGCCGTGGCTTTTAAGAGAATTTACAAACGCTCACCTCTGAAATGGCCTGAACTGTTGCAGGTTGATCCTGGGCGCGAATTCATGGGCGCTGTTACAAAAGAAATGGAAAATCACAAAACATATATTCGGCGTGGGCGAGTTGACATTCACCGTGATCAGGCCATTGTTGAACGTTTTAACCGCACCCTGGCTGAGCGCTTGTTTGGGCACCAGTACGCAGTTGAAATGCGAAAACCTGAGGGCCAGCGGTCCACGGAGTGGGTAAAAAGACTTCCTGAAGTTGTAGCCGCTCTGAACAATGAAGTCACAAGCCTTATCGGCAAGAAACCTGTAGTTGCCATCAAAGAAAAAAATGTTACTTCCGTACCGTCAACAAAATATTTGAGACCTGTTGGAGAAAGCGAAAAAAAGCTCCCCTCTATTGTGAATGTTAGGTATTTGTACCAACCTGGCGAGCTTGAAGGTGGTGTGAAAAGAGCCACTGATCCAATCTGGTCTTTGAAAGTTTACAACATTGAACGTTCTTTTACCAAACCGAATCAGCCCGTTCTCTACTATTTGCATGACGGGCCCAAGCGCGGCTTCGTGCGTGAAGAACTGCTTGTTGTGCCTCCAAACACACAATTACCCCCCGAGCGACTTTAACACTTCTTCTATTTCTTCCATTTCTGTATTTGTTAATTCTATTTCTGTATTAGCGAATAAAGCTTCTATTTCTTCCATCTGGTTATTATACCCGTAAGCTTTTGTATTTACCCCGTCGTCAGCTATCCAGCGCTTTGAATCAAACGGGGACAGTGAAATTTTATTTACATGCATGCCGTAGATTTCGTGCCCCTCGCTTCGCAAAATGTTCATTCCGTGCCACATCTGCTCTTTGCTGAACAGCACCTGCTTGTACTGTTCATGCTTTATCTGTTTCTTCACAACGTTCCTTTTTACGCCTTTCGCTTTTCTTACATTTATTTCGTCCACTTTTATCATGTTACAGCATTGCGACACTCTTGCTTTCGGATGTTTCTCTTTTATTTTTTCGGCCAACTCGGCGTCTTTAGTCATTATTGCCTGCACTTTTTTTCCTTCGCAGCTGCACTCTTTTATTTCCGTCTCCGGGAAGTCTTTCTTTTTTTTTGCTATCCCCTTTTTGCTTTTACCTTCTGTCATTACCGAGTACATCTTTGACCTCAACCCCACATACTCCGATATTGGGGTCCCCTCGCACTCATCTTTCATTTTTCCCAAAGCCTTTTTGTTCACTTTTGAGTAGAGCGGATGCTCCTCCGGGTAGTTTGATGTATCATAGAAGCTTTCGTTAGCTTTTATGTCGTTGTAAACGTCCTCTGTTTCTATCTTCAGCAGCAGGCTGTCCGTGTCCGTGTACAGGAGCTCACATTTCTCACCGTACTGCTTTTTCAGGTGGTTGTAAAAGAAGTCGTACATAAGTATCTTGCTTTTGTCAAGGATTGTCATTCCTGTGTAAACCGGCTTGTTGAGCAGCAGGCGGCTTTTGTGCATGTCAATGCCCACCAGGTCGTTTGTAAATATTACGTGCCTTGCGTACAAAGGGCTGGCGACCAATTTCCTTATTTTGTCTTTCTCAGTGCTGCGGACTATTTTTATGTCTACTCGGTTGCGCAGGTTTTCCATGGTTTTGCCGAAAACTGAGTTATTCATCAGCTTGTAAAAGTTCTTTTCAAAGTCATTCTTTGCTTGCTTTCTGAATTCTGTGTTCATCCGAATGTACGGCTCCATCCAACACTCTTGTTTGAACTCCAGCACCCTTTTTACGCGCTTCAGTTTCATCCCCTGCTTTAGATAGAACTTCAAGTTTTCGTAGTGAACCACGTAGTCATTTTTGTCCTCAAGTGTCAGCAGCAGCTTTTTGCTGTTTGGGATTTTCAGGTCCAATTCTTTTATCAGATTATTTTGGTAGTCCGACATGTTTTCTTTTTTCACGTCCTTTTTCTCTGGCGCCAGCGGGTAGCTGTTGTGTTCTTTATGCAGCTCCGCAGGGTACTCCAAATCAACTTCTAGTATCCAGCCTTTCTTGGCGTTTTCTTTTTTGTTCAGGATTTCCTCCTCTGTCGGCATCACTCTTTTCCATTTGAATCCGCTTTTGGGGAGAGGCTTGCTCATTGCCCAGCCGTACAGGTTGTTCGCGTCAAGATACATTATGTAGCTGTTCGGTTTGCTTTCGTCATAGTCTGATACCAAAGGATTGTTTGCCTTTGCGTGTCTTTTGCTTACCATCGAGATTCCTCCGCGAATTCCTCGTTCCACGAACATATGCATTTCATAGTCTGTTAACAACTCAAGCTCGACACCCGTCTTTTTCAAGAGTGCGTCCCATGATAGGCCTGGTGATGTAAAATAGTGCGCCGGGTCAAGACCGTACTGCTGCAAACACAGTTTACGGAAATTTTCAAATACATCTGCCAGCAGTGCTACATCCGTTTTCACATAGAGGTCATGGTAATCCCCCAATGTTTTACAATCAAAAGTCTCCCATACTGCCTCCGCGTGTGCGTATTCATCTTCTGTAATGTGTTCGTCATTTAGTTTGCTGTAGAAGTCTTCTTTTTTAGGCAGACTTGTTTCGCTGAATTTTTCAAATGAATCCATGTACTCGTATGGGTAAATTCCCTTTTTGTAAAGCAGATCACTGCCATTTGATATTGTTGATGTGATTTTTAGTGCCTCCTTAATTTGCTTTTTGTACTCCTGCTCTCTGTCTTTTAATTCTGATGTGGCTTCTTCTACCCCATCAACTATTACTTTTACCAGCGAGTCCAAGCTTCCTTGCAGAAAGTTCAAGCTGTCTATAAAACGCAAACCATCAACCGAAATGGTTATGTACTTCTCCATATTATTTGCGACACATTTCACCTCTTTTTTCAAGTTTGCCATCGCCTGCATTAAATGGTGTGCGTCGTACCCCCTCAGGTTGTGAAATACAACTGGTATCTGGTCCGTCTTGGGGTTTATTCTCAGTTTTAGGTTACACTGATTGTGCGCCGCTCCTCTGTACTTACCCGTCATATGGCAATGGTCTTTTACCGCGTCTCTGTAGTTCTCTTGTAGCAGTGGCTTTTTGCATAAATAACAGTCGGTTTGTTTTTTTGCTTTCTGCTTGTCCTTTTGCTCCGGTTTTTTCAGTATTATAGTTTTAAATTCTTCACCTCCATTTGTTACATGTCCTGACAATGGTTCTAATCCTTTCCTTTGATATTTTTGCTCTTTGAAAAAGCAACTCCTGTGGTATTGGCCTTGGTAGTTATCTTCTCCTGTTATAAGACCTCTTGTGTAAACCGGCAATGAATCCCGATAGTTTTCTTTTACCAGTTGCTTTTCACAGATATAACAGTTGTATGCGTTTTTGAAGTTATACCAGTCTTCGTGTGTCATTGTTATTGGTTTCTGTTGGGCGAGCATTTCTCTTATTTTTTCCTTTTCCTGCATTATGCTTTCCAGAAATGACTTTACCGCATTTTCGCCCCTGTAAACTTTTGACCCTGTTACTTCTCCGTCGCTTTTCACAACAATGTATGAATACCCGCACGCTTCATCCCACTCGGTCTTTTCTGTGTAACTTTTGCATTTTTTCTCGCTTTCCGAGTAGCGTTCACAGCCTTGTATCTTTTTTACCAGTGCCTCAAAGTCCGCGTATATCACGTAGGGCGCTTTCATCTGTTTCTGATGATTTTGAAAAGCGAGGATGTTTTCCCCCTCTTTTGGCATATCTATTTTTGTTGGTCTGCCATTCACTCCATTGCAGTACTTTTCGTGTTCCACCAGCGTTAGCGCTCTTGTGAAACGCGTTAAGCACCTCATGCAGTAGAACGTTTTATTGTTTATTGCCTTATCGAACAGCAAAGCGCTTTCTCTTTTTACCCAACAGTAATGCTGTCTCTCGCCTTTTTCAATCAACATCAGGTTTATTCTTTTTACGCTTTTTTCTTTACTGCTTATTCTGTACACTATCACTGTGTCTTTTTCCCATCCGAACACGTTTATTGCCAGGTTTCGGTTTTGTTTTTCAAGCTTGTCGATTTGTTTTACCGGTGTTGGAAAATCTATCCCCTCGTAATTTATCCCGTCATTTTTGGGGTATTTGCTTGGTCTTTCTGGATGCACACCGTCTTTTGGAGGAAATAATGCAGCTCTTAGAGCCCACTTCAAGCATTCGTTGTCTTTGTTTTTTACGTTTATTATTGCCTTCTTGTTTGCCAGAGCGGCTGGAAGTGGCAAATAGGTTCCTCCGCGTAGTGGCTGATATTTTGCTACGTTCACGTATGCTAGCTCTATACTTTCTATTTCCCATCCTGATCCTTGCAATGACCAGTTTTCTATTTCTCCCTTTATTCTTTCCATGAATTCTTCGTATTTTTGTTCTATCTGTTCTTTGTCATACCTGGTAAAAACGTGCGGCTGGTCCTCTTTAAAGTAGTGCGACATTTCTTGCGTTTCTCCGTTTCTTTCTATTTCAAAGTTTACTTTTAGCCCGAAGCTCACCTTTACACTTCCCAACTTTTGAATTTCCTGTTCGATCAAATTTGTATACTTTTCTTTATTTGCATTTTTAAACATATTCATATCTTTGTTGTTTGGATTTGTTTGAGATACTGTCATTAACCAGACACGAAGCCATTCTTGGAAATTACTCTGACTTATTCTAAACCCGTCACGTGTAAGAACACGTTCTGGTTGTAATGGTTGAGGAAGATTTCTATTTTCCTCTTCAGTTATTGGACCGTAAAATGTTTTCAGAACATTGGACGAAAATCTCGCGGCTGCCATCCCGGCGTATATACAAGTGCAGATAATTGTTCAAATGGAAAATAATTCTGAGACACTTTTGTATATTATACAGTGCGGGCATTTTTTAAAAAGAAAATAATTTTTTTGTTACATTCCCGCTCGCTCTTTGTTACTTCCTTGCTTTCTTATTTTCACTCAAATTCCAGCACAACACACATAGAAGTTACTGGTTCTGGGAGAAAAAAAAATAAAGATACAAAACAAAGCTGAATTAACAAGAAACGAGGCGAGCATGGGAGCCGAGTTTCTTGTTAATTCAGCTTTGTTTTGTATCTTTATTTTTTTTTGTCCCAGAACCAGTAACTTCTATGTGTGTGGTTGTGCATGGAGTTCGAATTTTTGCATGTAAGTGAAGCAAAAGCGTCGGGAGAGATATCCACCGACCAAATGGTCATAACTTTTTGCTATACAGGGCGCGAACACTCGAATCACAAGGTGTTGAAAGACAACTTTTATTTTCGGGTCGCACACGTCAACACATTATTTACAATCTTCTTGCTTCGCGTTTGAGGTCTCATATTTGGTTTATTACGCGGGATGAGCCGCGTATTAAATTCGGCTCGATCGTTTTGATGCGTTCGATGTTGTTCGATGTGTTCGATGTGTTCGATGTGGATCGATGTGTTCGATGAGTTCCATGAGTTCGATGTTGTGCGGTAAAATCTATCGAAAGCTCTCGTCAATTTGAGATTTCACCTAAGGTGTGCTCGATAATTTTTCTAACCATCGCTGGCAACGTACGATTTTGTTCACTAAACGGTAAATTTTATACGTTTTCAATGTAGTAAAAGAAACTCTTGCGGCTTCAGTCGAACACGTTCAGTTACATGTCAAGACAAGGTAATTATAAAAACCGATAGCTGAGCCATTTTGCTGATTAGCCTTGGTAATTTAGCAATGTATGCTCTCTCAAAGTAAGTAAGGGCACGTACATATGGATTTATTGTAGAAACTGCGGAAACCGCGCATTCTGCAAATCGATTTATTTCGATCGAGTTTGTAGTCACAAGTGTGCATGTCGATTGATTGATTGATTGCAGAAGATACTGGTTTCTTTCGGAGCAATGTGTTTGTTTCCCGTGGTAGCATGTTCACTGAGATCTCATCCAAAGTATTATGAACAGCGACTATAAATTCACTTCAAAAGCTCCCGTCGGCAACGTCCGATTTCATTCACAATATTTAAACCGTAATAAGAGCTGATCAGTGAGCGGGAGTGGAAGTTTTCAAGATTTTCACAGCTCATGGCGACTGAATACATAACAAAAGAAGTAATTGTCGATTGTTTACAGTTTGGATGTAACTTTATTCTCAACTATTACGCCAGTGACAGGTTAAAAGGCGTGCATCAAACAAGATCGAGTTCTCAACGATCGCCCTAGGCCTGTTGATAATTGTAAAAACCGATAAAGGTCATTTGTTGATTAGCCTTGGCAGTTTATCCCGGAATTTATGTAAATCGCATCTTTGTAACACAACACCTTTCGTAGGCCAAAGTCACGTTAGCGCATACGTTTTGTGTTGTGACTTTTGCGTCTTTTAAATTACTTTATTTAGTACTTGTACTTTCATTTCCATTTATTTGTACATTTTAAACAGAATGTGACTGTGAAAAGTCATGCCCATCCCGCGGAAACGGCCAACGGGCGTCTTGTTGGACATAGCTATGCCCTAAAAACCTTCATTAAAATACCCTCGTAAGACATACTACATAAAATTCTGAAAAATTCTTTAAAGTGCCTATGAAGTGAAAATTGTTTTTGTCTAGTTATAATATTTACCTTTTGAAAAACAAGATTCCAAAGTTTGAAACGTCTAGCTTAAAAACTAACGATTTTATAAGCGCTCAAAGTTGTGCCATTATGACCTCAAAAATGGTCTTTGAATCGCGCGGTCAAAATACCACGTGATAATAACCTCTGACGTCACTTTGGTGCCGACGTCTTCCTCCTCTCGCTCACTGGTTTCTTCTTCTTCGGTGCTGCTAGATATTTCTGAAATTTTGCTCATTTCTGTATCGCTCGACATCTTTTCGTACTGAAAATACTCATTGGATACAAGAAACTCTGACTGTGTAAACAAGTGTGAGGCACCAAAGTGACGTCACGGCCTGGTATTTTTGGATTAAACTCGACCCATTCCCCTGACCATTTTTGAGGGTAAAATAGCACAACTTTGAGCGCTTGTAAAATCGTTAGTTTTAAAGCTAGACGTTTCAAACTTTGGAATCGTGTTTTTCGAAAGGTGAATATGATAACTAAACAAAAACAATTTTCACTTCATAGGCACTTTAAATTTTGTTTGTTTGTTTGAAGAAAACAGTTTATCTAATTGACATAACATACTTACATTTAGAACATTGACATTCCTTCTACTATTTACTTGAACCTTACACTACATTTTAACTACATTGCAGTACTTTATTGCGTTCGACGATAGGAGAACGCAACCCTAATCTTGTGTAGCTAAGAAAAATCGAGATTTCGTTTCTTCTGCAATTTGCCTCGCTTTCGTTTCTTCTGCAATTTCCCTCGCTTTCGTTATTGGCCTCAGCTTGACGATCTCACTCGAGTGGCGTCGGTGGTACCTTACATGTATTTCGATCATGCAGCCATTTTCGACAGAGCGAGGGATTACCGCAAGAGACTTTCCTTGAGGCTTGGCACTCTAGGCGAGACCCAACGTGGGCAATGAGCGTATCGACATACCATCAATTCGCAAGTCTTTTGCGTGATTCGATCTTGCGCAACAATAGCTTTGTGACGTTTGCTATCGTAGCACGCGCCAATTAGTGAACCGTAAAAAAAAGCCGTTACGGCCTTTATGACATTTGAAACTGATGAAGACCGAAGATGTTCGGTCGAAACGTCTCCTACATGGGGAAAATAACATTTTTTCACGCAAGGCGTGTTACAAGTAGCACGTTAATCAATGGCGAGCATATCGAACGCACTACATAATCTACGATTACTCCTAGTTTAGATTATTTTGAACGAAAAGAAAAATCATGGCAATTCTTGCTAGACAATGAAATCAGCCGGATTTAGGGTAAAACAAAGTACAGTACATGGCCTTTAAAAACGATTTTTCACTACACCACAAGAAAAGCGCGACGATGAAGAATGCTGGGATTAAAAGAATAGCAAGTGATAGAAGGGACTTCAAGAAACAACAAGTATTGTTGAGGAGCAACGCCGAAGGCAACTTCGATTTATCTTTCCTGTTATACAAATTTGTAAAATTGAAAATCCGTAAGTAACTTCAGCACCTTGAAAATCCGAACTCATTAATCGTGTCGTAAAACACAACACCCGGTGTGATGTTATTATCATTATTATTATTTTTTACCCTGGGGATACATACGTTCACAAGCTCGGAGAATGAACTCGCTTCTAAAGCCGTGATGGTTGCCTGGCAAGCTAAGATATTTTTATTTTATACTATTTTGATACCTGCCTCACATAATTGTATTTGATGTGTACTTTTTCAGGTATGTTCCTGTCTAGTGATGATTGATGATGATGATGATGATGATGATGATGATGATGATGATGATGATGATGATGATGATGATGATGATGACGATGATGCCAGCTAAACTTGACTCTCAAGAGCCTGCGAGGAATACTGTATGCGGCCATACAGTGGCGATGTGGGTGGAACGAGTCTGTAGCAAACGCGATCAAGTCCTTTAGAACCCCAGCGAGCCGTGCCGTGTCCTGGAGGATAACTTGTGCAGAAGAAATATCACGCGAGGATTTTAAAATTGGCCATGAAAATAAGGATTTATAATAAATTGATTTTCATTTTTACTGTGTAAGAGCAAATAGAGTCCATTTTGCATTTTTAAGATGGTCAGATGACGCAAAACAGCAAAAACGTTGACCACGACACAAAGTAGAGTAGGTAGATTTAACAAAGAAAACGAGTCATACTGACAACTGCTCGTATACAGAGTTTACAGCGCAGGTGCGTTCTGGCAGCGACGCGAAATTTACAAGAAGCCATCGTGATCTTGTCGTGAGGACGGCAGCACGAGCACCGGAAGTTGAAATCAAGTCGAGTCGTGTCAATTGTGTCTGAAATCTAAATCTGCTATTGCCTTGAAACTGAACACATTTACAACAAAATGAAATCTATTTGTGCTCTGCAAAAACACGATTTTTTAACATGAAGCAACAGGCATTCCGTGTCAAGACGTTTTTGTAACAAATGTGTCGTTGAATAAAGTGCGACACAGTAAGCCAAAATGAGTAAAATAACTCCAACAATTTAGGACAGATTTACAATTTGCTGAAATTGAATCAGTTCCACTGATCCCCGCGCAGATCTATTGGGTTCTCCTGTCAAACTAGGCCAAATAGTTTATCTTATATTGTTAATGTTCGATGCTAGTTTTTGTATCTTTTTTTAGCAATGGATATTTTGGTTAAATTAGGCTGGGGTCCAGGGATTATTTGTTAATATCCAGTGAGAGTTCATCTTGAACAAGATCATAGCAGAACAGATTTTACTGAGAACAATACTTTATGTTTTTAGGCTAAGAAATTGCGTAACATGAACTTTCAAATTAGCTAAATGGGTTAAAGTGAAAAGCCAGTTTTTTGTACAAAAACAATTCATATTTTTTTAAGTTGTTCGTAAAATATAGAATTTTTATCTCGATGTTTTTCATGAGTATTCAATTTAGTGTAGCTTATATCATGCGAATATTTGTGTAATGCAGTTACGGTAATTCAAGTTTTATAATCGTTTCTCCAGGGGACCCATAACCGCGTAACCGTTGGTAACGGTTGGTAAATTAGATGAACAATATTTATTAATTAATTAGTATTAGATTTCTATAATAAAGAAAAAAAATCAAAAAAGAAACGCTAGGATACAGGAATCTGTTACGGATTCTTCAGTTTACATGAAGTATTTTTCGCTGTAGTGAATATCATTGTATTGTAAAATTTATGACTTTATCACTGACGAAGAGAGTCTGCATTTTAGGTTTATTTTGTAAGTGGTGAGAACACTTTAATTAATGGATTGTTTAGTGAAACAACACAGACTACTTACAATAATATATATATGTTATTTGCCGGCTGGGAGGTCCGTATCGTGAAAAACTGTGACCGAGGTCTTGAAAATGCTGCCAGAGGCCGGAGGCCGAGGGCAGCATTTTCAAGGCCGAGGTCACAGTTTTTCACGATACGGACCGACCCAAAGCCGGTAAATAACTTATTTATTTTTTTCCTACTTGGTAAAAAAACTAAAAAGATTATCTTGCAAAATGTGTTTGTATTATAGATCATTATACGCGCACATCCAATGTTGAATCGATCGCTAAGCTACGGCAAGAGTGAAGAATGATTCGTGTACCGTCAAACAAAATAAATTCGCTAAAGTGAACAATACTCACGGAAAAGGTCATCAGAAAAAAAAGAGAAAAGTAACTTTGTAATAAAAAAGCACAATGTAGCAGCAAAAGAGAGCATAAAAAAATCGCGAGTCACGAAGGTGAAATTGAATGAAGCTGAACTGACTGAACTGAGTGTGTAGTTTGGTCGCCTGCACACTGCACAATTTTGCGAGAATTGACTGTTTTTTTATCAAAACATCTCATTTTCTTGAATGGTGATAAGCAGTATTCGGGTTTGGGAAAAAGTAGCAGAAAAACAAAGCGTTTGAAAGGATAAATCGAGTCTGTAAACCAGCGACTTGCAGTAAAACGCATTACGGCGTGAAAATCAGTGCGAATGCACAAACTGTAGCGATTACATCATTGATACACGTGATTTAATAATCTACCAATGTAACATGATCATCCAAGAATGAGATTACAGTAAAATACATCTGAGATTGAACGCGTGTACACGGTACTTGTCTTCCTTCGTCTTACCCGATCACTACATTGGCGACGAGGACGGGATATAAGAAAAAGAAGCGAAGAAACAAAACGCAGATAGAAAATGGAAAGTGCTTCGGCTCCACCGAGCAGTAGCGCCGCTCCACAAGCCCAAGCACAACCGGCACAGCAAAACATCACTGTTACAAACAGACAGCTCAATATTACACCCTTCGTCATCGACCGCGATCCCACTAACACCGCCAACAGATGGGATAAATGGAAGAAGGATATCGAACGTCAATTCCGTTTTTTCGGCATTCAAGACCCGGAGTTGAAAAAGGATGGTCTAATCATCTACGGCGGACGCGATATCGCCGATCTCGAAGACTCTCTACCAGATGTCGAAAGTACAGATCCGCCCGCGGACGAATACACGAAATTCATTCGAAAGCTGGACAAGCATTTCCTCCCGAAGAAAAATAAAGATTACGCGAGATTTCAACTTGGAAATCTACAGCAAGAAGAAGACGAATCACTCGCCAAATACTTCGCTCGTGTACGAGAAATCGCCAAGAAATGCGAATATCACGATGAAAACGACGCCATCCGAGACCACTTAATAAAAACAATGCGTAATAGAAGAATTCGGGTTAAAGCCATTCGACAAGGCTGGAGTCTTCAAGAAATCCTGGATGAAGCCACTATTGACGAAGAAACCAACCAGCAAGCGTCCGAAATGGAAAAGAAGATTGCCCACGAAGAAAGAGATGTTAAACGCATCGAAGAAACGCCAACTCAAAAACCATGTGGTCGATGTGGGCGTAAACATGCACAGAAATGCCCGGCGTTCGGCGCCACTTGCACCGCATGTGGAAAACGAAATCATTACGCAAACGTCTGCAAAAGCAACCCTCAAGAGAAGAAAGGCTTTCGTCCACAGCAAACTCGCTATCCAAAAGACTCCCGAACAAGACGCGATCAGCGAGGACCCCGGGGGGGGCACTTCCTATAAATGGGCTAATGGGGATGTGCCGCTGGATGGGGTCGCATTTTCGCGACTGGACTGACTATAATGGGGTCGCCTTTTCAAGCATTTTTTATAGGGTGACTAGAATGGGGTCACACTTTTCCGGGATTTTGAGAGTAAGAAAATTCTGGCAAGTTGTGATTTATAAACGGAAAGATTCGCCAAAAACAAATGTTACCGTATTTATTGCTGCTGGTTAATATTTGACAAATGGCTCCCATTACATTTCCGGCCTTGAAATCACAACTTAAACATTAACCAGTTGCACAATAGTCCAGAACAAAGTCCACATTCGTGTTACGGTATTTAATTGCTATTCTGCGTCCATCGAAGTTAAGATAACTTGGATCTTCTTTTGCTGTAATAAGCGTTTGATCTTCTTTGCTTGGGACTTGTTTGCTTTAAACGTGACATTGACTGGAACATTAATTCCACCTCCAACACGCCAGCGTCCTTTGGTGTCATTACATGGCTCTCCGGTGACGGTACTACAAGGTAAGACAAATCGAAATATAATTGTCCCTAGTTTAATCTGCCACTACGCTAAAAAATATCGTACTAGCTTGTCGCCACCTATGATCGTTTACAACTTACCACAAAATTTCAGATGTTAAAGGCCAGAGCACTGAAACGACCTCTTTTTGAAGATGTCCAAGTTGACCTCGCTTAGAGTCAACAACCTTGAGTGCGCGCCCATAATCCCCAATCTTCTTGACAGCAGTAAATATGTCGCCAGTTTCTACTTTAAAGAGACACTCGTGATACCCTTTAACTTGACACCTTATCAAAACTTTGAATTCGATCAGGGGTTCGATCTCGCTGGAATTAGACTTGGAATAGCCGGTCGCCATTGTCAACGCCAGTTAAAGACGAGAAGAACACGTGCTATTTGAGAATACTCTCCGTCCTCTCCGAGGGTGGTTCCGGTTTGACAAAGGACAGTTCAACTGCGCTGTATGTACAATAATACAATTTTTCTTGCGCGTTGTCGGCCCGGGGTTGTCGGTCTCTATTTTCTGTCTTCTACTTCAGCCCTTGCCTGCCAGTGCTTTTTGTAAAGGTGAAAATTAGCTACGATTGAATGATATTTACGTTTATTGATTGTTTGAACGTAATATTAAACTGGGGTTCAAAAAATAGCGTGGCTTCTGTGGTACGCATCTTTTCAGTAGCAGTTTGTGGAAACAAAAACATCGTGATTATATTTCCAATTAAGAGAAAACAATTGTTAAAAATGTTGGCCAAATTAAAGAAGAGAGTTTTGAAGATTTAGGCAGAGCAGTTTAACAGCCAATTACCAGACCCCCCCCCCCCCCCCCCCCTCCATGCCTGACACTGGCATAAATAGCATGTTTCCTTCTACAGTTGAAGAAACTTTGTGCAAACTAAGTTAATTTCACAGAATGTACAATAGGTGAAAGCGCCACCATTCCCTTTTTTCTCATTATTCTTGTTTATATTATTCTAAAACAATTTTAGTTGTCTCATTATATCCTGGATATATGGGGATCGACAAGCGGGGTGTTCCAAGAGGAAAGTGCACTGAGTGTGAGTGCGAGGAGTTTGAGAGTGTCAACAGCATTGCTTGTGAGTACTGTGGCCACCCACCTGTCAAACATGAGAATCAGAGAGAAGATCTCTCACCTCCGGCTAAGAAAAGATTGGTCTCGGTTTCAAATAATATATCACTGCCACTCTGCGACTCGGCTCAAGTAACATCCAATTCTTCAACACCAGCTCGTGATTTATCACCAGCAGTCATCGAATCAAATGGTGCGGTTTCTGGCTTGTTAGAGCAAGGCTGCGATTCAGCACATACCATTTCCGATTCTTTGGTACCAGCCGGCTTGTCAGAGGAGGTCTGTGATTCATCTAATTCAGCTTCCAATCCTGAAGTAGCCATTTCTGATTCCACAGCCGGCTTGTCAGATGAGGTCTGTGATTCATCTAATTCAGCTTCCGATACTGAAGTAGCGATTTCTGATTGCACAGCTTCAGTCTCACATCCATTAACCATATCACAATCCTCGTTAGAGTATCCATTGGCAGCCAAAAACGTGGTATCATTTCTGAAGAAAATTTCAAAAGAGGAAGGAGACTTGTCGACCCCGGTCTCAAGATACCAATTGACAATCACGGAGGAAAGCAAACTTAAGGTTACTTGTAAAGCATGTAGAAAAGATGTTTCGGTTGGTGACACAAAGCACAGTCGTGTGCAGAATTTGAAGGTTCATTTGGACACCCGGGAGCATCAACTGCAGCTTGCAATTCTGGAGAATGAACAGAACCACCCAGCTTCCATTACAGCATCTTTCCGCGAGATTGAACAAGCGTTTCCACGTGTGTTCCTTTTGACGCACAAAGGAGCTTTCTGTCGTGTCTGCGGCAATACCACTATATCCCTGGCTGGTCAACGAAATCCTCTTGGAAATGCCAAACAACACGTTGAAAGCAAAGGACACAAAGCAAAGATGCAAGGGAGTTCAACAGCGAGCAGCAAAGATATTTCTTCGTATTTCCGAGCACCTACGCAGAAGAAGTGACAAGAAAGTAACGCTCAAGCCCCATCTAAGCCATCATTATGCCATGGGTTCTATTGCGAAGACTACACTTTAACAGTAAAAGGAGAAAACATTCAAACGAAACCAAAGTTATTGCTTAATGATTCCAAACCTGGAACCGATGAAGGAAAGCAGTCGTGGTATCCAGAGCCGTTCTACTCGTTTAAGAGTACTGACACTTCAAGTGGCTTGTCAACAGAAATTAGAGGAACTTTTCGCAGTTCACAATGCAAACGTGTTTCTTGTAAGTTTATCAGCGCTGATGGAATGTGTTCAAGCTGTGCCGACATTCCAAACTTGCCATCTTTTCGAAAGCGCCTTCTTTTAAGAAGTAAGAAAACTACGGATACCGGTGAACGAGACCTGAGTTGCATCCGAAATGAGTACCTTACCACTGAAGAAATGGCGGAAAAGGTAACGCAACAAAAAGAAAAACTCGACAGCTTAGAATCAAAACTCTTTTTCGAAGCTTCCAAGAATTTGCGACTTAAAATGCGCCTGAGAAATCTTAAAGAAAAGCTAGAAGAATATGCTAAACGTGGGTCCATGAAAGCTATTTGCCATAATCTTGAAAAAGCCTCTGAACAAGGGTTATTCAAAGAAAAAACAGTTCTCATGGATTTCTTGACCACCATCTCCAAGAACTTGCACGTGAAAAAGCAAGGGAAACGTTATAAGGCCTCCACAAAGCTATTCTTTGAAGTTGTTCTTATCTGGGGTGGTCCCAGATTAGCCACATTTGTTGCAACAAATCTGTTTGGTCCTGAGATACACTCAGTTTACAGATGGCGTAATCGTGACTGTACAACATTAGAAGGGGGAATTAATCGTGGTGACATGTCAAAGATTGCTGTTATCTATAGTGAATCAATTGCTAAACAGTTTAAGAACAGAGGAAGCTTAGTTCCAGTTCTGGCTGCAGAAGACGAAACGGCTATTATCAGCAAAGTTATGTACAGTCAGAAAAAGGACGAGCTGTTGGGGTTTTGTGGTGTCAAAGGTCTAAACCATCAGTGTCTTGACCACTTTACAATCAAAGTTGGAGAGGGAGAGGAAGGCTATAACACCATTTTTAGCGCCTTCAGAAACAACGTGATCGGTAATTACGCTCGAGCAATCATTCTCAACCCATTAGCACCAAATCTTCCACGCCTTCCTATTCTGGTTATGGCAACTTGCAACTGTTTCGATGCAGACTTTGTCTATCGGCAGTGGCAAGAAATTGAACGATTGTTTGAGAATGAACTGGAAGCAACTTTGGGTCCTCTGATTGGTCACAGCTCCGACGGTGATTCACGTCGTCGAAAACTTATGCTTCAGCTAATGAGATCAAACGAAGGACTCCGTTTTCAGCCAATTCCACAAGATTTAGGTTTTGTTCTAAGTTGCCGCAAGGAGCTTAAGGGTCACACTTACGTTCTTAGAGATTTAGGCGACCAGGACTATATCCACAACCACAAAAAACTGTTAAATCCCTTAGATCACAGTTCAAGGGTTTTAATGATGGGAAACAACACAGTGCATATGAATCACCTGCAGCTTGTATATGACACCTTTTCGCACCATGAGCACGGACTGGGGCTGGATGATGTCAATCGTAGGGATAGACAAAACTGGCGTTCAGTCCAAAAGTTGACGTTTCTTCGCGTGCAGAATTGTTTGCAGAGGCTGATTGACGGTGACGAGGATGGTCGGCGCCCTGATCCTTCCCTGAACGGAACTCTTACGTACCTGAAAGTCATTTGGAACTATGTTGAGATTTTTTGCAGCAAAGTAAGAACTCTTTATCAAAGAATTGTCTCAGCCGCGCTTGTTGTACATTTCTTGGGTATTTGGAACAATTTTGTTCTGAGAGAGCCCACACTGTCAACCAAGAAGAATTTCATTAGTAGAGAGACTTATCAGGACACCATCATTTCATGCCATTTTGCTGTCATCTTAATAAGCTACATGGGTGACAACTTTGTCGATGTCGACTGTCGCCTTGATCTCACTGGGTCGGATAACGTTGAATCGTTCTGGAGTGACAACGGGCAATGGGTGGGAAACCACCATAACTACCACTACGGTGAGTTGCAGTCGAACGTTTCACACATGATCCGCTTGGAACAGATTAAGACTGATCCTGAGGCACCCGAGTTCGCAAAGCCACACCCCAAACAAGAATGTATTTGGAATTCACAGTATCCTCCAGAAGAGTTTGCAGCGTCTTTGAGAGATTATCCTACACATGGAGAGCAAATACAGCCTTGGAAAGAGGGTATTCACTTGGCTCGAAAACTGGCTGTGAAGGTTGGAATGGGTCCAGCAAACTACAGAGGGGGAAATGGAGAAGATAACGACAGCGATGATGGAGGTGACGGTGGTCCAGATAGTGACGATGCCAATAGTGATGACAGCGCTTCTTGGTTCTATAAACCATTTAAGTATGCCGGAAACTGGATGCTTAATGAAGGGGTGGAGGATGAAGATCAAGCGGATCCAATTTCAACTGATGAAACTGAGATTGGAACTCCCGAAATAAGGCTTTCAGAAGATGCAAGGCTTTTATGTGAAGATTCTGCTGTAGGACAAACGATGAGGTCTACATTTACTGAGAATGCTTTAAATCCAGACGTAAACGCAGAGGGAGCACCCAAATCGACAATTAGTAGCTGTGTGACTCTTCCTGGTAGGAATCAAACGATTTATAAGTCGACGCTAGTCGCACAACTGAATCAAGATCCCAGTCTTTCGCATGACAGGTTAACGAGAGTACGTCAGAGGCAAGAGTACCAAGTTGTCGAGGAAACTGTGCCAGCCAGCGCGTCGATGGTGTCTTTGTTTGAAGACTATGCATTGCTGGACAGACGAAAATCTGGATATCTAGTTGGAAATCTCGTTCGTTTAACTCACAAAGGAGCTCGTGGAAGCCAGGATTATAAAAGACCAGTTAGTTACAACGATGATCGGGGAAAAGATATCACTGCCTTTCTTCAAATCTATCCAAAGTTAGATGTCCCAGGATTAAAATTTGGTCTGCAGTCTACTCTTAAAAGTGTTCCTTTCCGAGACATCATGTGTCACGTAAACCTGAGGGCAACTGAGGACGAGAGAGATACTCTAGAGCTATCTGCTGATGAACATTCTGCCTTGTTAGCGACAGTTGGTCGACTGGTTTCAAATGCAAGTTCGCGCCGAACAAGACGTCAGCCGGCGATGGAGCCTGCCACCACAATAGAAAGCGTCGATTCCGCTAACAGGACAGTAGTTCGTCCACCTGAACACGAAAGGGAAAGTGGACTAAGGCGTTCAAGCAGAGTACGAACTGTCCTTTGGTATGACGATGAATAAAAATGCAATGTCTTATGTCTGCTAGGAATACAGCTCATTTAGCTTGTTGCTTTTTTTTAAAGATAGCTTTGAAGTTACTGAACCATTGTTTGCAAAACTAGATTGGACAAAGGTTGTGTCGCTTGACCATTTTGTTTAACTTCTTCGTATGGCATCAGAATTTTAGCGTTTAATTTACGAAGATTTAATTATATTTAAGGGCGTACCAAAACACAACACACAAATGTGTCACAAAATTTTGCACAAGTGTTTTGAAAGTACTGTTGAAACAGTTGTATTTACTAAGTACTGATAAAAAGGTATTGCCGGCAGTATTTTTACTGAGAGTATGAATCTTTTGATTTGTAAGTTCAATATAATTATAATTAAAGTTGTTTTTACCCATTAAAGAAACTCTATTATAATGTTCTCGTTAAGAAGAATGTTTGCATTTCATTTTCAACTATTTATGACAGTATAAAGTAGTTACCAAATGTACCAAAATGTGTATAACGTTTTAAAAGTACCGCTGAAACAGTTGTATTATTAGTACAGATAAAACGGTACTGCTGGTATTTTTATTACGTTTATGAATTTTCTGATCTGAAAGTTCTATGAATTGCTTTTATCCACATCAAAAATGCTATTATTACAGTGGTAGTGTAATGTTACCGTTAAAGAAGAATGTTTGCATTTCAACTATTTATGACGGTATGTTTGTAAATGTTTATGGTAAGCAAATGTACCAGAATGTTTATAGTGTAGTTGTAAAGTAAAGTGTTCTTCAGTTTATTAAATGTGTCAATTCATTTTAGAACCCCTTAGTTGAAAGGATTTATACGGTAGACGCAAAAACAGAAAGTGACTAAGTTGGGGTCGTGAAAATTACATTTACCCAAAAGTGACTAAGATGGGGTCTATAATTGTCCATAGAATATGACTATAATGGGGTAGGGGTTCTGAGAGGCCAGCGGCACATATCCAACAAAGATTGACCAAAGTACCCCCCCCCCCCCCCCCCCCCGGGGCGAGGACGAAGAAATCATCGAAGATCAAACAATAGAAATGGAAAAATCCACCAAGTGTCAGGTCACGAGGAAATCGACCGGAAGTCGGATTCCAGCGACACTTCGAGCGATGATTGTTTCATCCACCACCTAAAGATACACAAAGCCAGCCAAAGCATTCAGAAGACCTGCACCATCCTCATCAACGGCATTGAAACCACAGTCGAGCCAGATACCGGCGCGGACACCAACATAATGGATGAGTATCAGTTCCGAAAACTGCAAACAGAAAGACCGGAAATGGCACTTGAAGAATCGAAAATCAAATTAAAAGCACTCACCCAGGACCTGCCAATCATAGGAGAATGTACTGTGAAACTCGAAAACCAGACGAGAGAAACAGAAGCAACAATCGTGGTAGTCCAAGGAAAGATTGACTCACTACCTCTACTGGGAAGACCCAGCTTAGATGAACTTGGAATGCTAAAGATCGATGAAACAGGCGGATTAAAAGAACCAAACAAAGCCGTGAAGAAAATCGAAAATGAGAATCCTGAGCTAGAGAAAATCCTAAATCGGTACGAGAATCTTTTTGAAGGTGTTGGCAAGGCAACAAGAGATGGCCAAGAGATACAAATTCATCTACCTATGAGAGAAGACGCCATACCAATCGCCCAGAAACCTAGACGCGTCCCATACCATCTCATTGAACCCCTCCAAGACAGAATTGAAGAGTTTATCAAAAATGACATCATGGAGAAAGTCCCTGACCACGAAGCAATCACTTGGTGCTCACCAATCGTCGTGCAACCAAAGCCCAAGAACCCTAAAGACATCAGAGTTAGCCTGGACCTCCGTCTCCTGAACAAATCAATGCTCCGCACACGCAACGTCCAAGCCCCAATCACAGAGGATTTTGTAACAGTATTCAGAGACTGTAAGATCTTCAGTAAACTTGACCTTAACCATGGCTACCACCAGTTCTGCCTCGACCCCGAATCACGAAAAACCATGACCTTCTCCACTCCATGGGGCAACTACAGGTACAAACGTCTGGCCTTTGGCGGAGTAAACAGCCAAGATCTGTTCGATGCAGAAATAAGCAAGATCATATCAGGCATCCCAAAGGTTCTCAATAACCGTGACGACATTATGATCGGTGGTAGAGACTGGGATGAGCACAACAAGTCTCTTGCGCAACTGCTACAGAGATTGGAGGATCACAACCTGACCCTGCGACGTGAAAAGTGCGAATTTGGAAAAACGTCCATCGACTTCCACGGACACTTGTTTACACAAGAAGGTCTTAAACCAAGTCCAACCAAGATTCAAGCTGTCCAAAACTGTGCTCCACCAGCATCCAAAGAGGAATTAGTCTCTTTTCTCCAAATGGTAGCCTACCTATCCAGGTACATCAGGAACTTCTCCAGCCGGTGCGAACCACTGAGAAAGCTCACGAAAATCAACTCAAAGTTTGAGTGGTCGACAGAACAAGAAACAGCCTTCAAGGACCTGAAAGCCGCCATCACAGCAGCCCCAGTCCTAATCCCGTACCATTCAGAACACGAAACACTTGTCATCTGTGACGGAAGCCCAGAAGGACTAGGAGGAGGTCTGTTTCAGAAGACTGGCAAAGGATTCCAACCAGTACACTATGTGAGCCGGACCTTAACTGACACAGAGAAGAGGTACTCTCAAATCGAGAGAGAAGCACTGGCAGCCGAATTCACTACAACCAGGCTCCAGATGTACCTGCTTGGCGCACCAAAGTTCCAGTTAGCAACGGACCACAAGCCACTGCTTCCACTCTTCAACAACCCAACAGCTAAACTGCCACCACGCATTGAAAGACTGGCCTTGAAAATGCAGAACCTCGACTTCGAAATGATTCACATCCCTGGTAAAACCAACATGACTGACTACATGTCCAGAAACCCACTGCCGGAGACAGGGAACGACCGTCTCGAGAAATATGTCATCGCCACTGTCCAATCAGAGCACGCTGTAGTTCTGGACAGAATCAAAGAAGAAACCGCAAAAGACAAACAGCTTACAAAACTCGCTGCGGCCATGCAAACAGGCAAATGGACCAAGACTGATCCAGACCTCAAGCCATACTTCGACCTGAGAGCAGAGCTATACATGGCAGAAGGACTGATCCTGAGAATGGACAGAATCATCCCCCCTGAATCACTGAGAGACAAGATTATCCAGATAGCCCACAAGCAAGGACACTTGGGTATCAGCAAGACTAAAGAAATGCTACGCCGAAAGTACTGGTTTCCCGCCATGAACTCTCGCATTGACACCGTTGTGAGCACTTGCTTTGACTGCCAGATAGCAACAAACACGCAGCATACTGAACCAACCAAGATGACAAAACTGCCAGAGAGACCTTGGGAAACCATTGAAATCGACTTCTGTGGACCATTCCCAAGCAAAGAGTACGCACTGGTCATAACTGACCAATACTCAAGGTACCCAGAGGTTGAATTTGTTTACTCGACAGCCATCAAACCGGTACGGAAGAAGTTAAAGAAAGTCTTCGCCACTCACGGAGTCCCCAAGACAGTCCAATCAGACAATGGACCACCGTTTAACTCAGAAGACTTCAAAGAATTTGCAGCAGAAATGGGGTTCACGCACAAGAAAATCACGCCACGACATCCCAAAGCCCAGGGACAGGTGGAAGGTTTCAACAAACTCATGAACAAGACAGCAGCTATAGCACGCGCAGAAGGCATTGATCTCCATGAAGCAACCTGTGACATGCTACAAGCATACCGAGAGACACCTCATCCAGCCACAGGAAATGCGCCATATGATCTCCTCATGAATCGAGCAATCCGTACCAGACTTGACCACTATCCAACAGAGAGAGCCAGCAGGGACGAAGAAGTCAGGAAAAGAGACAGCAAATACAAAGAGAAATTGAAGTCTTACCATGACCGAAGACACAGAGCCAAGAAACACAAGTTCAAAGCCGGAGAAGCCGTTCTCCTGAAACGTGACAAGAAACGCAAAGGAGACACCCCATTCGAACCGTACATCTACATTGCCACAAAGGTAACTGGCTCCACAATCCATGCTAGGAGAACCAGTGATGGAAAAACAGTATGCAGAGATGCATCCAAATTCAAGCTGCTCAGAACAGCCTACGTCCCAGCAAGAGACAAGAAAACAAACCCTGTAAGACCAGTAGTACCACCAGCTGTCACCCAGGAAACAACACCAGTGGCAGCACCAATAGCCACCCAAGTCATTGTCACTCGACAAGTGCCAATTGAGGCAACGCCTACCAACCAAACCCTACCCCTGCGCAGATCACAGCGACAGACCAAATCTACATTTGATGGACACCTGAAGGACTATGCCAAATGAACATTGAATTGACTTTGAACATTGATCAGAAATCAACAATGATTATGAACACTGAACACTTGTTTCGTTACTGACAATTGCTGTGATTATTTCTAATTTCTATGGTACTACGGTACCAGCATTGAATATATTCATTGATCAGGTGCATGTCGATTAATTATTGTTTATTGATTGAGTCATTGATTAGTTGCATGTTAAGTACAACCAAGAACGAATTGGATACATGAATTTAAGGAACTGATCTGAAGAAGGAGGAGTGTAGCGATTACATCATTGATACACGTGATTTAATAATCTACCAATGTAACATGATCATCCAAGAATGAGATTACAGTAAAATACATCTGAGATTGAACGCGTGTACACGGTACTTGTCTTCCTTCGTCTTACCCGATCACTACACAAACAACGATCGACAAACTACGGCTATTAAACTATAACTTGATTTTGTCAATAAATACAAAGAATACCCGCCTATTGGAGAACTTGAAGGCCTTTAATTCCGTTACTAATTAAGCTTTTGAAAGAATCAATCGGGTATGTAAGCCGGCGACTTGCAGTTAGTGTATAAATGGCGTGAAAATCAGTGCGAATGCACAAACAACGATCGAAAAACTACCGCCATAAAACTAGAACAATTTGATTTTGTCAAAAAAGAGAATGAGTACTCGCCTTTTGGAGAACTTCAAGGCCTTTAATTCCACTGCTAATTTTTTCTTTCACATTTACAACGGCTGGTGAGCATCTACATTAATTTTGCTGATTTGGAGAGCAACACTTTCATGGGTTCTTCGTTCGTCTCGCTACGAAATGAAAAACAATCCTGGAAGACTCGGAGCGGTCCGTACTCGGGGTCCGGATGGGAAAATCCGGACCGCTGGAGCGCGCGGAATTAGCCAATCAGATTCTACGATTTAGGATTCCGGACCATTGAGATGCTTCAGAAAAAATAAACTTAATTAATGTCGTCTGTGACTGACTAAATACATCCGCAGGATTATCGCCCGTTCTCAGTTCACTTTGTTTCGTCCCGGGGCGGGTTGTAATCCCGTCAAAAAGTGAAAGGGTTTGAAACTCTGGTCGGACCCGCTGCTTTTATAACTATTTTACGTACCTCCTCCCCCGGGAGGTAATTCAAACACATCAGTGCAGTCCTTTAACACTTAGTTATATGGAGATCTCACTTTACCTCTCTTGAGAGCTGTTTGCGAGAATTGTGATGCCGCTTCTTAGTGTCATTCCATTGAGCGTGACCACTTTTGCGTCGTTTTGTCACGCAGCGCTTCTGCACAATAACACTTGCGTGACGACCCAAATACCCGGGGGAGGGGGTATCCTTATACATTTAGGAACCATTTTTGACACAAAAGGTAACTCATTCATATACCTGCCATAGGAAATGGTGCGTTTTTCACATCCCTACAGAAGGGATACTGAATCTCATTTCTTACTTTTCACTTGAATAACCCGGACTTAAAATACTTCTAAAGACGAATCAAGCTTTTGGTGGATCAGTGCGAAATACAGTTTGATGGGCCCTTTTAGACACCTAAATAAGAGTTTTCCCAACCCGTTACTTGAACCAGCTCGTAAAATTCTTACCCTTTAATATAGCTACAGCCTGAAAAAGCTGACACTTTTAGGCCACAATAGGGAGTACCCACCCACCCACCCACCCACCCACCAACACCCTCACCCCACCAGTGGCTACCGAGTTGCTGCGTGTAGTCGTCTCGTGTTTTATCACGTGGTTAAGAGACTAGTCCAGTCCCAGAACTTTTTCTTTCGAGGCACAGATGACGAGTTCAACTACACAACTATGTACTAAAGCAAGAAAACTGGAACAACTTTAAATAGCTTAACGGCTAGGAACTCTTCGATAAAAACTAACGACGAAAACAAAAATCTCTAGCCGCCAAATACATGTAGAACAGGATTAATTCAAAATGAACTCGGCAATTGTACGTATTACATTTGGCTTTTTATATGTCACAGATTTTAACAGCTATATACAAGATGCAAGACGTATGTCATATACGAACCAAGCAAATGACCCGTAACTAGCTCCCCACTATCAATCTGTAGCTCAGTAGATAGAACTTCCAGCCAGTGACCAAAAGATCGTGGATTCCACTTTAGTGTGAAACTTAAATTAACTCTAGTTGAGGAAAGACATTTTTACTACCATAAATTACCTCGCTTTTCGGCGTTCGAACTGTTTCCGTGAAGTCTGCGTTCGGTCCTAGAAGCTAATCAGGCCAGATCTTATCGCGGTAGCCGTAGCATTCAGTTACTAGGAATATTTCAACTTCCCCCTGAATGGAATGCTAGTCAATCGCAGGGTTATCCTAACATGGGTAAAGAGGCACTATGAGAGTAAAGTGTTTGCTCCAAAACACAACACAATTACCCCGGCCAGGAAGCGAAGCCCAATAGAAAAAAATAGAACCCGGACAGCGTGATCCGGAGTAAAGCACACTCACCATCAGGCCACCAAAAGAGGAGGGGCCATCGCACCTTCCATTGCTTTTATCTGCCGCTTCGTTATCGCCCTGTTAAGAAACTAAAATAATGTTAATCCTTGCCTCACGTCATTCAACTTTCATTCATTGTTGAAAGAAGCTAGCAGAGAAGGGTTAGTGTTTACACTAGTTGCACAATTTGCTGGCGACTTTAATTCTTCTTCGCAGGCTTCTTTTTTGCGCAAAACGTTAAAACAACAATTACGGTAACGAGAATTGCCTGCTTATACTGGTGGAATTTAGGTAAGCTAAGAGCAAAAAGTACAAATTTTAAAAGGCATAATCTTAATCAGTCATTTAGACAAGCTTGTTAAAAAAACTCACGCACGTTGTGACGTAACAGTTTAGCCTCCTCTCCCCCTGCTCGTGGTTATTAAGTCCCAGTATCTATCTACCACAAACCAGACCTTACCAAGATGACGCCTGAATAACTGACCACATAGAGGACAGTCAGGAGCCTTAGGGGTGTAAATAGTGAAATTGCCAACTCAGCATCGTCATAGGAACATAATATTATATAGATTTGGTCTGAAATATAATAATGGGTTCTGGAGTGAAGTGATGAACTTTAACACCTCACAAACCTGCTGTTTAACTTTCCTCGCTCTGCGCCAGGGCGGGAGACAATTTTTTTTTTTTGTGGGAATTGCATTGTTTTGTTTCAATTTTCAAGATTAGATATTTACAAGTGTATCTCCTCACGACCCTAATTTGTTTTTTACTGCAAAATTGTGGTGAAATTCATAACTAAAGAT
This sequence comes from Meandrina meandrites, assembly GCA_963693305.1. NCBI lineage: Eukaryota > Metazoa > Cnidaria > Anthozoa > Scleractinia > Meandrinidae > Meandrina > Meandrina meandrites. The sequence continues at coordinate 27,020,783 of OY855907.1, read as the reverse complement.
TGATTCCATTTTTTGGAATTACGTTTCTCAACCCTAAAATTAGTTTAGGAATTTTTATGTTTTCACTGTCAAAGATTAGAGTTCTGCAAGTGTATTAAAACCCTAATTAATTTATGTTGCTATTTCGTTTGTTTCCTCGTGCTGGGAGAGTAGAGAATGTCTATTGCATCTTTGTGCGCGCAAAATAGGAGCTCCTAATTTGTCCTTTACTTAGTACGTTTACTGACTTTGGGCCATGGATGGTGTATCCTTACGTTTATCTTCTCTTTGTGTAGCCAAGACTGTGAACCATTGGTATTTGCATATATTCGCGGAGCACTTCCCGTTACGTCTTCTTCCGCCCTGCTCTGCGCCTATCCGACGCGGGAATAAAATAACTTATAATAGCATGTAAATAGGCGGAAGATTATTTGGGGGAGATTAGTCAGTTCTCAGTCGTTGGGTGTTTTGGTAACTCCGCGAACGCACTGAAACATTAACAGGTGGTAAAGGAGTTATGAATGACACATGATTTGTACAAAAAACGAAAAATTAACTGGAAAATATCCTTCGTTTCTACATGTGGCACAGGGGCCTCGGAGGGGAGGGGCTGGTACGGCTAAAGCCCTACCACTTTTTTGCTTGGGTTCGTTTTTAAGCGCTCCAGAAGACATGGATATTTTATGAATTTTATCACTTGAAAGCAATAAAACGCGTATTCTCTTGCATATTCGCAAAGTCAAGGGCTCGGCAAAGCTGCGCGGCGGCAGTTATTTTCGAAGGCGATCCCACTGTACCTACCTGCCAAAGATCAAGAAGGGTGTATTATGAGGCCCTTGATCTTATCGTCAGTGTTATCGACAAGTGCTTTAACCAGGAAAGCTTCCACTCATGTCCAATACACCCGCACTGTAACGATCCGTTAAAAGCAAATTCAGTTCGTTCGATCCGTACGGATCGTTGAAGACCCTTGCGGTCCGTAGAAAAGAGTTTCAGTTCGTCCGATTGGTACGGATCGTTAGGGGCCCTTGCGGTCCGTAGAGTAGAATTTACGGATCGTATATGGCATCTCATTAAATCAAAGAGGCCATGTGTGTTACGGATCGTTCGATTCGCAATTCGTGCATCTCATTAAGTCAAATCAAAGAGGCCATGTGAGTTAACGGATCGTTCGATTCGCAGCTCGTGCATCTCATTAAATGAACAATCCTTGCTCGAAAGGGAATGTTGATCGTAGCAAGAGTGCGCTAGTACAACAGACAAGATATAAGTGTATATTCTTCGTTCTAAACGTGGAAAACACCAGAAATGCTTTCTATAAAACGCGCACGATTCGTAATCCGTGCACGAAAGAGAATATTGATCATAGCAAGAGTGCGGTAGTAGAACAGACAAGATGCAAGTGTATATTCTTCGTTCTAAACGTGGAAAACACCAGAAATGCTTTCTATAAAACGCGCGCGGTTCGTAATCCTTGCACGAAAGGGAATATTGATCGCAGCAAGAGTGCGCTAGCAGAACAGACAAGATATAAGTGTACATTCTTCGTTCTAAAAGTGGAAAACACCAGAAATGCTTTCTATAAAACGCGCACGGTTCGTAATCCTTGCACGAAAGGGAATATTGATCGTAGCAAGAGTGCGCTAGTAGAACAGACAAGAGGCAAGTGTATATTCTTCGTTCTAAACGTGGATAACACCAGAAATGATTTCTATAAAACGCCTGTGGCTTGAAATTCTGGTTCGCAATTCTTCCTCGAAAGGAAATATTTGTCGTAGCAAGTGCGCTAGTAGACAACATTTAAGTGTATATTCTTTGTTGTAAATGTGGGAAAACACCAAAATTGTTTTCCTATAGAACGCGTGTGAGCAGTCTCTCTTTTGCTGCGATAAACGACGAACGGTAAGCGGCGGCTTCGCCGCCCTCTCATCCCGGCCTCGCCGCTTACCGTTCGTCGATTTTCGTAGCAAAAGTGCGCCAGTAGAAACAGACAAGATATATATAACAAAATCTTATTTTATTTAAAGGAAGAACTTTACTGTTATGATTGCATGTCTGTATTAATTTTGTCATTATAAAGATGTAATAAACATATGCAGAAGACCGTTTCTTCAAAAATGTGGTCTCCTTTCTAGGGTCGAGGATTTTAAAAATGAACATTTAAAATTACTGCTTGTTACTATTATCTTCCTTAGTGGTGTGACATGCTCTCATAATTCTACCCCAAAAGCCTGTTTATTTATTTTATAACTGTTTCTAATTGTTTTACAGAGGTTATATGATCATTCTAATAACTGGTTCGCTAAAAATTACTTTCAGTGGCAGATCCAGACCTTCAGCTAAGGAGGGGCCTGCTTGACTATGAATGTTGAATTCTGCGAAGATAATTCAATTGTGGCTCTTCATTCAAAGAAAATGTGCTATTTCCAAAAAAATAAGGTGGGGTCTCGAGCCCTTTGGGACCCTCCCCTGGATCTGCCAATGACTTTTATTTATCAGAGGAACTGAACTCTGAAAATGTTTGACACTCCTTTGCAATTGATCATGAGATGCTTCTATATATCTTACAATGGAAGAATTTAAAAATGAACATTCAAAAAGATCCGCCACTGATTAGTATCAGAGGAAACTCTTAAAATGTTTAACACTCCTTTGCAACTGGTCATGATGTGTTTATATATATATATATATATATATATATCTTACAATGGAAGAATATAAAAATGAACATTCTAAACCATGCACTGTACATGTATCAATGATGTAAAAAGGGAATATTTCAATTGCAAGCTATATATGCTGTGTTGTTGTCGATATTGTGCTGTTGTATAAAATAATCATGCCTACATCAAGAGTCAGGTGATTTGAAATTTATACATGAGGGAGCGTCTAGAGTATAAATTTCTGAAGGAAAGCTTGGAGCTCAATTGTAATTTAGGAGGGGGACTTTGGGGGGCTCTGAACACCGCAACACCGCAAAAAAATTTAACAATCACCGCATCACCGCAAGAAAATTTGACGAAACACCGTCACCGCAATATATATTTTTTATTTCGCGTGTTGCATTTTCCTTGGAGAATTTACAGATCAGGTTTTCCCTTTTGCCTATAACAAGGTCCAATAATGGGGCGCAAAGAGTCTGTCTGTCCACAGACGTTTTTCTTTTCCTTTGTCTTGTTTGTTTGCTCTGAAGCTCAGCCGAACGAGCGCGGAGTACTCCTTTCCATCCTTGCATGCGTTCGCGGTCATTAATTGTTACCACGCTTTTATTTTTGTTTGCGCACTCGACGATCTCTTGAGAAAATGGAAGGCTTGTGAACAGCTACATGTAAGGGTCTCGCACACTGCTCAAGGCACACTGCACACTACACAATCGACTACACACTGAGTCCTAACATCTTCATGATTTGTAGCCTCGCTCATCTTCTCGTTTACTGAAGCCGGCAGATCCGGGTGGCGGAGGTCAAGTTACTTATAAATGAAAACGGCTTGGGACTGGCAGCTAAATCATATTAAATAATAACTGGACAATATGTAACTGTATTTTCAGTTACAAATTAAACACAATGCTACCTGCTTTTAATAAATGAGCACAGATTAATGAAGATATAGAAGCTAAATTTAGTTCTGACAAGGGTCAGACAAGAAACTGCAACACCGCAAATAATTTTGTTTCACCGAACACCGCAGGTTTGAAAACACAAACATCGCACACCGCAGGGTTTGAGATCACCGCAACACCGCAAGGTGGGATTTTATTCACCGCAACACCGCATAAAAAAATTAGCAACACCGCAACACCGCAAACCCCCATGTCCCCCTCATTTAGGGGATGGAAACGGGGGGGGGAGGGGGGACCAGTATGGGAATTTCGTGGAGCTGCACATTTCCTTAAAGTAATGGAGGGTCTTAAAAATTCACTTTGCAAATTACAAAGGATTATTTGATATAGGTAACATTTATTAATAACAATGTGTTTCCAGAAATTATCGATACCATGCCCACAAAGAGATTTTTCCGAGGGACCCCCCCCCCCCCCCACCCCTCCTGACATTCCAATTAACATAAATACATTTCCCTACAATTTTTGGCCTTTCAGATCACCTCCATCCCCAGGTTTAAAAGATTGCCTTTCTATTTATATCTTCATTGTGGTTGTCCACATCATATAACAACCGGCGTTACCAATCGATGAAGTTGATGATCGATTAAAATCAATATCAATTGATGGCAATCGATATCAATTAATCGATTGATATTGATAATCGATGACCAATCGATGACAGAGATTTTTGTGACCTTATCAATTGGCATCGATTTTTATCGATTGGCATTGATTATTATGGATTGGCATCGATTATTATCGATTGTCATTGATTGCTATTGATTGTCATCGATTGTTATTGATTATCCCAATGCAGTTTTTGTACTCTCTAAATTATCTTAAGCCCGGTTTATGATTCAGTGTTCTTTCCAAAATACAAGAAGGAGATTACTTTGCCAGATTCAACAATTTTACAAATTATAAAGATCGCATTTATATATTAAGTATGTAATGTTTCTGGATTGTCCTTTCCCTGTCTTGGCATCTCCATCTCCCCTTTCCGGGCCCTTTTGATCCAGCACGGTAGCTCCTATCACACCCAGGTGTCACGGTACTAGCGGAAGAACAATAAATTAACAAACAACATACATCAGAAATAAATTCAATGCATAAGTGATTTACTCTCCACAGAGGTTTTTTCCAATTTATTCTTGCTTCTAAACTCAAGTGAAATTGAGTTGCGAAGTGGTGAAACACGAGACATACACGAGGGAGGGAGGCGGCGAAAACTCACTGCTACGCGACTTGTTTGTCATCGCTTCGTGGCTCAATTTCACTTGGAACTTCAATCGATGCCAATTTTAGCTAATTTTATCGATTGAATCATCCATTTCATTGATTGGTAATGCCATCAATTCATATGTTTTGTTATATACAACAAAACTTTGACAGCCAAGAGAATAACTTCAGTGTTGACATCCTGTAAAAAAGGAAGAAAATTGGTATTAATTCTTTATTTTGACAGTGGTTGGTCTTAACATTTGCCATTGGATTCAAGGGTTGTCTGCTGTATGCTACAATTTAATTCAAATTTGAATTTGTTTTGTATTGTTAGATTCACATGTTTGGTTGACTTTCACTGGGTTGCCTAATGCTTCCAAAACTCAAATGCATACTTCAATTGACTGATGTTGAGTACATCCATTTCAGTTTTATTTGCACATCAGCTATCTTTCAAATCATTTGACATTCACTTTTCCAAAACCTTTTGCCCATGCTGTCTAAATAGATTAATCACAAAAGTTTTATTTCAGGATCTGTTTCATGGCAGATCGATGTAAATGATCATGAAAATTAATGTTCCGTTCATTTTATTGATACTGATGGAATTTTCTACTAAAAATAACTTTTTCCTTCACTAATCTTGAAACTATTGTTATTCGTTTTCATCTTAGGAATCAGGTGAAGTATTAAAATAGTACCTTCACAGTTGTGTTCACATACTTCATCAGTATCATAAAATGTAGTTAAATAACTTATTGGATAGATATTGCAGTTACCTGCAGTTTACTGCTTTTGTGTGGATTGCAATTTGCCTTGCACCATCCATCCATGTGGTGCTGAAAGTGGAACTAATCCACCACCATCTCAATTGCTGCCATGCGCTGGGATGTTGCTGTGATGGTACTTCGCACTGGATTTTTTGAAAACTTTTTCAAGTGACAAGCATCGTCATAACAAAATGCTTTCTGGAACAGAGGATACATAAATTAATGTGAATAATTGAACTCAGGTTATATATTCAATATGTATTGCAGTGCAACTACAGTTAAAATCCCGATAACTCAAACCCTCAATAACTGGAACCTCCCATTAACTTGAACCTTTTCCAATTCCCCTCCACGTAATTTTCTTACTAATTTTACCCTCGATAACTCGAATCCCCCGATAACTCGAACCTTATTCGGTTTCCCTTGAAGGTTCAAGTTATCGGGATTCAACTGTACTATAAGTGGACCCACCCACACAATTTTAAGGTTTACGGGCTTTGAGAGGTCCATGTCTGCCAAACTTTGAAAAATTATATTATTAATTTATTTTTTTTCTTCTGTATTATTCAATGTACCAGTAATTTCTGAAATATAAATTATGTAATGAATTGTTTGTGTTCTTAATTACCTGGGTTCATTTAGCTAAGTTGTCTCGGTGGTGTCCCTGAAAATAGTCTTGCTGTTAAAATCTTTGTGGAGGGGAGGGTATCGATATCTTGTGTAGGGCCTCATAATCACTAATAGAAGGAAACTAAATTTGCAAATTTGAAATACTTTGCACTCATTTAAGATAGCAGGTTTACATGGTGTAACATTAATAAAAGGGCATTTGGCAGGGCACGACAAAAGTGCTGTCCGATAGCCCGGGGCTAGTGGAATGATTCTCTGGGCTAGCGTCTTAAGATCACAGGTTGCCTGACAGGCAAGCCGGGCGCAAGCAATTTTTTTATGGCAAATTCAGAAATAAGTGTGTGAGGGAAAGTGAAACAGTACAAATTTTTTTCTAAGTTGAAATGAGCAATGCAATGCAGCAATGACAATGACAATGACAATGGCTTTACAGAACGTGGAAGTATATCATCAGCTGTATTATGGCCTTTCAGTTTTCGAATTCTCGTTTATGTTCAAATTTTGATACAAAGTCTGTTGTTACTGCAACAAGCATTTGTTAAATCGAGTGTTTCTATAAAAGTACTGTATTAGTTGTGTATTAGTTGATCCATGCTCCACATTATTAATTAGCATGTCGTTTGCAATGTAAATAAATTTTATTGTCTCTATTGAATAAATTAATTTCGGGCTACCACCTCAGAGTTTCGGGCTAGCACAATGGAATAACAGCTTGCACGTAGGGCAAGCTGATTTTTTTATTCTCATCTCACCCTGTTTGGCATTACTTTTGAGGTAGTATAGTATTGAATTACACTTAATTAATTTGAGTTCTAAACATACCTATGCTCCCAGGGGAGGGGTACTCAGGATTTCAAGTAACAGGGATGATAGAAGGATTTTTTTAGGGTTGGAGATTTTCAATTCTGGGATTTTTTTGGGTAGGAAAATTTGGCAAGCATATTTTTTGGTGGGCTTGATTTAAGTAGGGATTTTTTTGGGTGTTACTGACCTTTTTTGTAACTACTCAGCTCGTTTAGTTTATTTCTATTCTGGGTAGTTTTTTTGCCTAATTTAGTTAAATTATATTCTGCTGTAATTTTTTCTCAATTTAATTTGGCAAAATAAAATGGTTGTTGTTGTTGTAGGCAAAGTGCTCTTGGATGTCCCTAGTGTTGTTAAACCAGATGAAGGAAAGATTATTCAGATGGTATGATGAATAAACAAACACAAAGATTCAATTTCTAATGCTTTTAATGTTTAAAATTTTTTCAGAAATTCGGCATGGGATTTTTTAGGGGTTAATTCTTGGTCCAGGGATTTTTTTGGGGTTGTTGGAAGCCCTAGGGATTTTTTGGGTCTTGATTTTTGCTCTCATTCGATCATCCCCGTGTTTACGTTTACAAAGTATATTTGTAATCATGGTAACTACCCAGTCATCTTTTTGTCTCATTATCAGTGAATGCAAATAGAACTTCTAAATTTGTTAATGTATGTTTCATATAACATGAAACCTAATTGGGCGTACAGTCAACTCTCTCTAACACGGACACTGTCGGGACCAACCATAACTGTCCATCTTATAGAGAGTCGCCGTAACGTGACAGCAGTAATTCTGAGATAATAATATACTGAACCTCTTCACAATGAATATGCCTCTGTTCTAAGTTTATATAAAGTTATTTACCTAAACGAAACATACAAACCAGAACAAAAATAATATTATAAAACTGACTCTTTTGTCTACAGTATTACACATACAGGGGGTTTACTGACTCTTTACTGTACTCCAAACAATGAAGCAGTCATCTTGCTATAAACTGAAACATGTCTCTCACCTCAGTGTTTAAGCAAATATGCATTGTCAATTTTTATTTGAAGGGAACTTCCTAGCTGTGAAGTGGCTAAGCTGGTGACCACATTGCAAAATAAATAATCTTATAGTTGAGGACGCTTTGGTTAGAAATCAAGAAAGAAAAACAGACAGCAAGAGGAAGCAGCAAGGAAATTACAGTGGCGAAAGCTGTAGTTCAGCTAAGAAAGCAATCTCAAAATAACTGTTCTAGGTTAACAGTACATTGTACTGTATTCTGTTTTCTTTTCCAAGTAATGTTTTGAATGCAACAATGACTGATTTACATTCTAACTTGCAACCGACTAGATAAGTGCCAGAGCTGCCAATTAAAATTGTGGTATTAAACAAAGAGTCATGTACCATAAACACCCGCAGATAAGCCGCACCCTGAATTTGGCAACTCAAATTCAGTTGGGCTTCAAACTTCAGAGTTCGCATGTTATTGAAAGGTATTTTAATTAGAGGACGTGTATACTTTCACACCTGTTTGTGCACAATTAATTATGCAAATTGTGCAACTTTGTGACATTTAACTGATAGAAGAACGGTCATCACAACGACCCGGCCAGAAAGAACCATTGCAGAGGCATTAAAACAGTTGAAGCCGTTTCAGTTGGAACGAAATGAAGAAGAGAATGTGCAAGACATAAAGCTGTTCCTTGAAAAGAAGATGCAGTATCTAATGAGACAAGACAGTAACGACACTACTGTGGAAAAGCTTGCGAAGAAGTCTGAAGGACTCATGCTGTATGCGTACTTCCTTGTTTCATTTATTGAAGAGAATGTGTCAGTCCTGGAGCAAGGTGATCTTGATAGCAACTTACCATTAGCAATTTCGTCAGTCTACCATTCGTATTTCAAACGACTAGAGGATGAACTTATAAAGGAGCTTGGCGTCAAGGAAGAGAATTTTCTGAATTTGCTTTGTGCTGTTACTGCATCACGGGAGCCCTTGCCAATTGATTTCGTTTCTAAAGTCTTGGAACTGAGTGCTGACTCACCAGTTGAAAGGCGGAAAGTACTAAAAGCTATTGGCAGTGTATCCTCTCTTCTTCCCGTTCGTGATGGCTGTCTACACGTCATTCACAAGTCAGTTAAAGACTGGTTAGTAGACACATCTTGTTATGGAGAGCATGACTTTATCATGGACGAGAAAGATTGTCATCGCATTCTATCAAGCCTCTGTTCTAATGAGTTGGATAATCTGAAACGGAAAGGTGTACGTGACACAGAGTTTAGCTCCACTGAGAAGTATGCGCTAAATCATGGTGTACGGCACATGTTACATTTAGACGAAAATATGAGGCCACGGAGTCTGGAGGAAAGCGTTCAAACATACATGCTAGACTTAGAGCTGCTGTATGCGAAGCTCTGTTTTAACTGTTCAATAGCAGCTGAAGACATTTTATGGCTTCAAAATCAAGAAATCTCTCAGGAGCTGTCTGAAGATACTAAAGGTTTGTTGAACACCTTAAAGTTCCTGTTGAGAAAGTACTTCAACACATTTACAAATCATCCTCACGTATTTTTCGAAACCGTTCTGAATGAGGGAGGAACAGGACTATCTTTTGTGGCATCGAACCTGTTGCAGAACAAGTATCCCGAAATACCATATATGGAACTCGTGCACAAAGAGATGCAGCAGGGAGCTGTTCTAGCCCGATTTCAATGTTCGTCTGAAGTGGCTTGTTTGGATGTTTCACCGCAGTTAGACTACATGGTGTGTGAATGTGAAGACGGAACGATACAGCTGTGGTCACTTCATACTGGTAAGCTAGTATGGACACACCCTGTAATGGTTAAGAAAGATTACTTGCTTTTCACCACAGCACATAGAATATCATTATTCCCTTCTGTCCTTTCATTTTACCGCTCAGTCGTTTTTCATCCCACAAAGAAAGTTGTCTTACCAGGGGTCCTTAGTCAAGCCTATACTTTTGACGGAGATCTGAAACCACTTTATCCTGAAAGCAAGTGCAGATTCACGGTTTGCTCAATTTCAGGAGACAAGACCAAGATGCTAACTGATTGCCCTGACGATGCTAAATGCATTATTATGTGGAGTCTTGAGAATGGTTCAGAGATCACTCGTACCACAAGAAACGAAGGTGTTTTGTCGTTTGCGTGGTCACGAGATGGAAGGCTGCTGGCAATTTCTAATTTCTCGAGGGCGATTTCTATTGTTGATGCGATGAATGGTTTTAGAACACTAGCAGAAACGGTCATCCCAGCCGCATGTGGAATGATAAAGTTCTCACCTGACTGTCGATCTCTTTTTTGCTTGCGTGCAGAAATTCATGGTCAAAACTCTATTTATTTCCATATCAACATGGCGGAACTTCCCAAATGCACATTATATGATCTTGAATCCTATGTGCCCTGGGAATGTGAATCACATAGTGAGGCTGGATTTTTGTTAGGAGATCCTATTTCGTCTGGTGATTCAGCATTTGATTTTGTGCTAAACAGGCAAACAGTATTGAGGCGTAGTCCTCACACTAGCTCCATAGACATGTTGAATATTAGCAAACTACGTAAAACTGACAAAGATGCTACAGTTGCTAGAATCAGTGACATTGCATTTTCTTTGAGTGGAGAGACTGTTTATGTTGACGGTTATGCGGCCGAAATGACAGAGAAGAGTATAAGAGCACACTATATGTCACCATACCAACGCAATCGTCTCGTAACTGTGAAAGAAGGTGTTTTATTAACAACAACAAGTGGTACTCTTGAGCTGTGGAATTCTGAATTGTCGCAGTGTATCCGATCCTGGACCGATATAAACGGAATCACAAGGATGATCCCCATATCAGAAGAACGAGTGGCGTGTAAAGCAGAGAACCAAGTGATCATCTTGGATACTACTAGTGGAGAGATTTTGTCGACAATCCCAATTAGTCATGATGAACGTTTGCTTGCATGTAACAGTAAATGTCAGCTGTTAACCTACAAAGTCTACTCACTTCAGTTGTCGGATGGTAAAACTACCCTCTGGAGAAAAGAAACTTTTATGGACTTTTCATATGGAGTGTTTTCTCTTTCCGAACAATGTGTCCTAATTTTTCCGCCTTATTTCTTAAAATCGTACATGTACGTCCTTGATGCAATTTCTGGAGAAACACTACACATTTTATGCGAAGGCTCTCGTTATTCTGGGTGTGAATTTATCAGTGATGAGGAATGTGTTATCAGCTTGGAAACAGTCTTAGGAGATTATTGTCTTCAACTGTTTAACGTCAAGTCTGGTGACCTCCTGAGTGTTCTCCATCTGGATGTTGAAGCGAATTGTTTAGCAGCCTGTCCTCGTAAGCGTCTCCTCGCCATTGCCCAAAGTGACTCTAAACATGGATTCAAACTTATCCAGGTGCGGTTGCCACAAGATAAAGACATCAGGAAGAGCAAAAGGTCAGCTATTAACGAACAAAGTGGAAATTTTGGGTTCTTATATAAAAAAAGTAGTGTATTGCTGCGCAGCTTAAGATGTATTGCAAAATGTACGCAGACTTGATTGTATGGTCTGTTATATATATGTTATTTGCCGGCTGGGAGGTCCGTATCGTGAAAAACTGTGACCGAGGTCTTGAAAATGCTGCCCGAGGCCGCAGGCCGAGGGCAGCATTTTCAAGACCGAGGTCACAGTTTTTCATGATACGGACCGACCCAAAGCCGATAAACAACTTTTTTTTTCTTACTTGGTTAAAAAAGGTCTAAAAAGATTGTCTCGCAAAATGTAATTGATTTGTACGCGCGCATCCAATGTGCATGTTGAATCGACCGCTAAGCTACGGCTAAAGTGAAGAATGATTTATTTCCCGCCAAACAAAATAAATTCGCTTAACTGAACAGTACTCACGGAAAAGGTCATCAGAAAAAAAGAGAAAAAGCAACTTTAATAATAAAAAAAGAAGTACAATGTAGCAGTAAAAGAGAGCATAAAAAAATCTCGAGTCACGAAAGTGAAATTGAATGAACTTTGTTTGTGTAGTTTGGTCGTCTGCACACGGCACAATTTTTGCGAGAATTAATTTGACTGTTTAATCTCATTTTCTTGAATGGTGATAAGCAGTATTCGGTTTTGGGGAAAAGTAGCAGAAAGGCAAAGCGTTTAAAAGGATAAATCGAGTCTGTAAACCAGCGACTTGCAGTAAACCGCATTGCGGCGTGAAAATCAGTGCGAATGCATAAACAACGATCGACAAACTATAACTTGATTTTGTCAATAAATACAAAAAAATACCCGCCTATTGGAGAACTTCAAGGCCTTTAATTCCGTTACCAAGTTAGTTTTTTTAGAATCAATCGGGTATGTAAGCCGGCGACTTGCAGGTAAGCGCAATGGCGTGAAAATCAGTACGAATGCACAAACAACGATCGACAAATCAGGAGTACCCAACGACACTTTCACTGGAAATTTAACATATGACTTCACTGTCACTGATTATGTGTTTAAATGTTAATTACAGTTAATAATTAACTTTCCTGGGAAAAAAATATCCGCTCTGCACTGCCAGCAAGATGGACTTCATATTATAAAACTCCCAGCCAGATTTCATTAAAAAAATGAATAACGAGCCAGTAAATCAAAAATTAGTCAAATAGCCAGCCAGAATTGACTGTAACTTTTGATTGCCAGCCAGCAAGGCATTAGCAGCTGAAAACATTTTAACCAGCGTATTGATCTGGATAAAACACAAACGCACTCTGTTTTTGGCAACTATTCAAAAGCCTATCGTCTGATGACTATTTTTGGACATAAAATTTAATAAGCATTTAATATATTTTTATTTTCAGTTACACAAAGATCAGAATCTACGCCTTTGTTTTGTCACGTCCACTAGCAATTCGTAACTTCTTAGCAAAGCTTTCATCTTAGGGGGGAAATGATCTCTTTAATTTCCACTTGTCGATTGCTTCTCTTAGGGCAAAAAATACTTTCACATTGTGATTCCTTTTCCATTGGTGCGAGCATAATCCACTTTGTTCAAGGTTCCATCTCACATCTAAGATAACGTGAAGAGAGGATGTGAGATAGGGTACAAAAGAATGATTCTTCTAGAAAATCAAATGCAAGCTTCACTGAGGGAATGTTTGTAAATAACAATTACTTCTATATAACGTGTAAGCATTAATAAAAGGGTATTATTTTTAGCCGGTCACTGCGAAAAGTTTTAAAGTTAAATTGCAACGTTTCACAGCAAAGTCCCGTCGTTATGTCAGGAGTCGTTCACTGCAAAGTTCACAAAGTTAATGCAAAAATTCGCAGCAAAGACCCGTCGTCATGTCAGGAGTCGTTCGCCGCAAAGTTCACAAAGCTAATGCCGGCAAAAGTTCGCAACAAAGACCCGTCGTTATGTCAGGAGTCGTTCACCGCAAAGTTCACAAAGTTAATGCAAAAATTCGCAGCAAAAACCCGTTGTTATGCCAGGAGTCGTTCGCCGCAAAGTTCACAAAGTTAATGCAAAAGTTCGCAGCAAAGACCCGTCGTCATGTCAGGAGTCGTTCGCCGCAAAGTTCACAAAGTTAATGCAAAAGTTCGCAGCAAAGACCCGTCGTCATGTCAGGAGTCGTTCGCCGCAAAGTTCACAAAGTTAATGCAAAAGTTCGCAGCAAAGACCCGTCGTCATGTCAGGAGTCGTTCGCCGCAAAGTTCACAAAGTTAATGCAAAAGTTCGCAGCAAAGACCCGTCGTCATGTCAGGAGTCGTTCGCCGCAAAGTTCACAAAGTTAATGCAAAAGTTCGCAGCAAAGACCCGTCGTCATGTCAGGAGTCGTTCACCGCAAAGTTCACAAAGTTAATGCAAAAGTTCGCAGCAAAGACCCGTCGTCATGTCAAGAGTCGTTCACCGCAAAGTTCACAAAGTTAATGCAAAAATTCGCAGCAAAGACCCGTCGTCATGTCAGGAGTCGTTCACCGCAAAGTTCACAAAGTTAATAGCAAAGATTCGCATTAAAGAGTTAAGACCCGCCATAGTTGTTACTTCGAGTTGTGCGAGACTAGCCATTTCAAGCCATGTCAGTGCTGCTTGATTAGTACTTTTATGTCAAGGCGTGTCACGCGCCGGTTCCGTTTTGCAATAAAGAAGCAAAATAAGTTAGCAAGTTGAGGTTGATACGTATTCTACAAATATATTTTTCAAAGAAAAGCAAAAAAGTGTATAACTCGTAAATTTTGAAGTAAAACTTACCAATGTGTTGGTTGTGTCTTTCTTTCATGACATCCAGTGGGTAAATGTCATGTACGCGCGGTTTTCGCAACCTTTTATTTCCCGCCAGAATTAAGATCGAAAGAAGAAGATGCTGAGTCTCATATTCATTGGACGAGAAACTTGCATTCGCAATCGTCTATACTTGCAATATATTGAATATGCCAGGAGGATGCGCAACCCTGGTAACGATACACTACAGTGGACACAGTGGAATTCGGCTTAACTGGAGAGCGCTACACTTCGCGCATTCCTCTTGGTACCGTTTGTAGAAATTGCTTTTTATCTGGCTACTACTGATGTCTATTTTTTTCTTGGGTCGCATATACGTGTACAGCTGTAACTTACCAAGTCGATTGTACGCTAGGCTTTGTTGCGGATAATCAATGATGTGTTTCACATAACAGAATCTCACGCTGTGCTGATACAAAAATGCCGGCTCAGGCTTGATAGCGTTGCCAGGAAAAGAAACTATAATCATCGTTTTAAGGTCCCACAAATGCCTATAGGGGCAGTTTAATAAAGAAGATTTACTGAATGAATAACTACAATATAACCACGAACTGCAGCGACTGCGTGACAAAACAAACAGTTTCATGTCATATTTCCTGGCATGCGGTATAATGTCTTGTACAAGACTAAACGGAAAATTTTTTAGAGCAACGCTCGTCATGTTAAGTTATTAAATTTAAGGACTGACATTAGTTAATTAACTTTTAGCTTGTCAGTGCCTTCTCACGCAATCCGGAAATTGAGTCACACACAGGAGTCCAACTTAGCCGGCAATGCAGCATTTTTTTCTACTTCAAAATATCACCGTTTCAATTGACTTTACGATATATTTTCATCCCTTTCGATAACGTTTTGTGTAGGAAGGAACATAAAAAAAAACACACGTTGCAAAAAGTAATTTAACCGGAAATGTTTACTCAGCCAGATCTGTGAAGTGAAGTGAAGTGAATACTTTATTTACCCTCGGATTAGATCCTGTTTCAGAGAAATCGGAAGAATTTTTCGTAGGACCGTTTCTTTCGACCGCAGTAATTAGTTTGAAAGTCTCTCAGCCCATTCTGATTAACTCATTGCATATTTAAAAAGACGCGCGCCAAGAAACAGATGCAGAGTTTACAGAGTTTATCTGGCAGGCGCGCGCCTAAATTCAAACTGTAACGTACGTTACAGTTAATGCTAAATGAAAACGCGGGTTATCATCGGTTTTCATGGCTAAAGTTTTATGTTCATCATCTTGTCGCCGATCCATTTTTGTAAAGAGTTAAAATAAGAAAACTGCCTGCTAATAGCTATTTCAGGTCGAATTAAATGACTCTTTCAATTTCCGATTTTGTTCTGCTCGAACACAAAATTATGGTCCACAATGAAAGCGCGTTCGACTCCTCCAGCAAACGTTATCGAAACATTTGTTTCACGCAGGTGAAAACTACGCAAATTACCTTATAAACTGTACTTACAATCGGAGGCAGTTAAAAGACCGTACAATATACCGTGATACGCCCCTTGAATGACTTGAATCTCTATATTCCATCATGGCGGCAAGCTGAAAAGTTGAACAAGATATCAAAAGCCGTTAAAACTGCTCAAAGCTATTTATTCAGCAGAGAGAGTGGACAACTAAATACTCACCAAGAGTGATATCGGTGGAGCTGATTATCCTGTGCGTAGTTACTCCATAAAACGATAGATAAGCGGGTGCGACATCTGCGACATGACTCTCGAAAATCCACGCATTCGCTTTTTGGGGCCGCTCGCGCTCGCTCGATCAACTGCTAAAATCATACACATGTTCGTATTACACACAAAAAGGGAGACAGATCTGGTTTATCTCTTCACTGACGGCGGAATGAGCGACGAAAACAATGGAAATAAAGTAATAGCTTACTTTTTGTTGTTAAAAGTTAAAGTTAATTATTGAATTTTTTATCGCGGCGCGTCTGTTTTAGCCAGCAGAGAGATTTTGGTTGTTTTTTCTCCAGCTACAATCGATATTTTACAAACTCCCAGCAAATTTTCTCTAAGAAAAATGGTCCCAGCAAGCGCTCGATCTCATTTCAAATATTGCCAGCCAGCTCAAGTTCGGCCTGCAGAGCGGATATTTTGTCGAGCGGATCCGTTGGGTACTCCTGACAAATGACATCCGCCACAAAACTTGTACAACTTGATTTTGTCAATAAAGAGAATATATACTCGCCTTTTGGAGAACTTCAAGGCCTTTAATTCCACTGCTTACTTTCCTTTCACATTGACAACGGTTGGTGAGCAATTACATAAATTTTGGAGAGCAAAACTTTCATGGGTTCGTTCGTCTCGTCACGCAAGAACTGCCAAACTGCCGGCCCGTTCCGTTGACCGCGGTCAAGATCGGAAAATTCCGCCCGCTCCCAGAACCAATCAGATTGAAGGATTCGGTTCATCTTGCCCGCTCACAAGCCAAGAAAAAAATAAATGCTTGTTAAGAAACCTGATAAATGCTACAAAAAATGACTGTAAGAGAGGCAATAATCACTTAAGTCGCTAACTTATTTTGTCATGGCACAGAATACGATGCGGTATTTGTATTTCGTGCCGCAAATGCGAGGAGGTTTAAAGGGCGACTTATTACACGGTACGTCTTTCTCGCATCCGACAGCGTACGCCATGACTACAACACGAATCTCGTCATGTAAATCACCCTACATCCTTTATATATACGACAGACGCGCGCGCGTTAATAGTTTTAAGTAATGACGTAGCCTGACGTCAACATGCGAGAAAGTCGTACCGTGTAAATCGCGATTCTGCTTTTGATTATGCACAATACCAAAAAAAAATCAATCAATCGATCGATCTTTTCGTGCTTCGAGTAATACCAGGCGTTGTGTTTAGAGAGAGGTGGTCTGAATGAGTCACATACGGAAAATTGTTTTTTCAACGATAGACTTTTTATTCACGATCAGTACAATGTGCACACCGACGGTCAAGGTTTACTTGGGTTATACCGGTGAAATTGACCTGACGAGTGCAAATTGGCGCTACCCACTCCCACAATGCAGCAAAATTGTCATGCCGACAATTTTCCGATCACTCTCGAGCTCTTCTGCTTAGCTTCGATCAAAGTCTCTACCAAATGCTTAAGGTGATTCCACTGAATTGCATTGCGCATCCTTGCTGCGCACGATTTTTCGCGCATTTAGCGCGTGCACACAACATTACGGCATTTCCTTCAGATTAAACTTAGCAGGGAAATAAATGGTTATTTTCTTCTAAACGAGCACGGTGACCCCCATTTTTTAATGCATTAACTTAAATGACATACGGTTGACTACAATATATCACGATTTAAAGAAAAGTTTATTACCCTACTTTGAGATATTTTTATTTGAATGGTTTAAAAAGCACGTATTTTGGTAGTGCTGCTTACATGCGCACGAAGCAAAATCTCTAATTTCTTTTATAATCTTAATTCCAGTTCAGTTAAAACTGCTTCGATATTTTAATGCAAGAAATGATTTTTTCTAGAAATGATAGTTCTCTTTTCGGATTACAAGTATTCCTAATATAAACCTCGTGGGTCATATATTTACCATAATAGCCATCCAGGTCGCAAGAAAACGAGCCCGGTGACCCCCATTTTTTATTGCATTTTTGCAATGCTCATAACATAGTTATGAACTGGACCAAGTATTAGAAAATTTTTGATTACTCCTTCTTTTTCAGTGGAATCACCTTAATGCGAAAAGTTGGGCCGGAACAATAGAACAATAGACTATTTCTTGGTACGTATATGCTGCGGTGAAGGGCTTATTTTCCGACGGAAATTTGCGTTTCAAATATATCCGGGTTTCTGCTTGGATGGAATACTCTGACTGATTTTTTTTGTTGCATACAAGAAAACCGCATAGTAAAACTCTCTAAACATAACGATATGAAGCCCAAAACAAATCGTACAGTCGCCCTGACCATTCTCTAACAACGTAAAATACGAAAACCAGCTCTACAGTAGGGGCTTTTAATCGAAAAAAGTTAGTATTTCTTTGTTAAAGAGCTATTTAACAAATAGATTCCATTTTGCCGTGCGTCTGTTCAGTTATAGATCACAGATGACGTCAAAATGTGGTAAGAACAAAAAAGTGGCCCACGAGCCGCTAGGCGAGTGGGTCACTGATATTTTGACGTCTTCTGTGATCTATAACTGAACAGACGTATCGGAATGATTAATTTGATGTATCATTAGACTATCGTACGTAGGCGCGCGCCGGCTCAGAACGCTCTTTTCAGGCCTATTTGTAAGTTCCTGTCTATGTTGGCCACCACCTTTTATTTTGTTTGTTGAAACCAATTATAAATTGGCAGTATTTTAAGTTTATTGTTAAGCAATAATCATTGGATGGAGTGTTAGGTAAATTCAAAAGTAACGGACGGCGTACATAGAAAACAGCTTTTTTAACGACTTAATCTTTTTACAGGGCCCTCAACACCGGAGATCACAAAAAAGTAAAAGTTGGATACAAAGAGGTTAGTCATTCCCAAACAGAGTTTTGTGATCATTGCTACCGGTTTAACACCGTTAAAATATATTCCATGGTACGGTGATAGGGTGTGGGGGAAAGTCGACAGTCCGAGAAACTCTAATGATCTCACAACTTGCAAAGTAGTCAACTTATGTTCAATCAGCGATGATTCGAAATAAGCGACTGTCACGACTGTACACAGGCAACGAAACACTCGAATTCCGCATAACAAGGTGTTAAAAAACAACTTTTATTTTCGGGTCGCACACATCAAATCAATATTTACAATCTTCTTCCTTCGCCTTCGAGGTCCCGTCTTCGGTTTACTTCACGTCGGTATGCCGTAAAAGCCTACGCGACAATACATACGTACCACAGATTTTTAAAAGAAAAATGTTGGAAAAAATATTATTTCAAGGCTTGATGAGACCAGGGGCGTTTAGGGCCAAACAAATAGGCCATTTCCGAGTTACCTTTCACCTCTGTATCAAAACGAGTCCTCGTGCGAAACCATTCATATGAAAACGTGTTGTATCTGCATGTCTAATTTTCTTGCAAATCAAAGGTTGTGTTCACATTTAACACGAAACATGTTTCGAGTAAACATGTTTCAACGAAACATGTTTCACCAGAACATGTTTGTTAATGCATTGTTCACATCAGATGTCATTTTCAAACACGTTTCATGCCTGGTTGTGTAATTTATGCGGTTTTACCAGCACGGTACACGCGTAAATCTTTAGCCTGCGTAGCAGGCGCATTAAGGGGGAGGGGGTGTGGGAAATCGACCCCCTCCGCCTGCCCTTTTTCTGAAATTTTTGTTATTTTATGCTATCTGTCCATCTGCTATCTGACTTTCTCGTGTAATGTATTTGATATGTGTATCTTTTTTTCAGATGTGTTCCTGTCTAGCGAAAAATCGGACTTATTATCCTTTTTTTGATGATGATGATTGGTGTTAGTGATGCTTGCTTGTTTAATTACCTGTGAGTCGGCGGGGAATGCTGTACGCTGTCGTAGTGGCGAGTGTGTAGCGAGCGCGAACCTCACGCTTCTCGTATTATCAAGAAGCGTGGTAAGAGTGAACCGCCTTTAGAACCCAACAAACCGTGCTGTGTCCTGGGGGATGACTTATCATGTCTTTTTACAGAAGAATATCCCAAGGGATATTTTTTTAATTAGCCATGTAAATAGGAATTTATTTCGCATTGATTTTCATTCTTTATTGTGTAAGACGCTATTGTTTTATAACAAGACCAGGTTCAAAGCAAGATTTAAAGTTTAGCAAATAGACTGAATTTTGCCGCGCGTCTGTTCAGTATAGATGCACAGATGAGGTGGAAACATGGTAAAGTGACGTGAAACTTACAAAAATCCGTCGTGATCTTGTCGTGAGGACGGCAGCACGAGCACCGGAAGTTGAAATGAAGTCGTGTCCAGACTATTCCGCGCCCCGTTGTGTCTTTGGAATCTTAATCTGCCTTGTAACTGAACAGACTAACGACAAAATTGAATATATTTGTGTTGTGCAAGAGTTTCATTTTCGTGAAACAACAAACATTTCACTTTGAGAAGTTTTTCAAAATATTTGTAGCTGAATATAGCAGACAGTAAACTACAGAATAAGTACAATATCTCAAAAAGGTTAGAAACACAATTTGTTGGAAAAAATCGTTATTTCACGTGAAAAGTTATTGAAGAAAGTCATTTCTTAAATTCGTTCTACGAAGATAGATTTTCGCGCCAGTTCACTGGGTTTTTCGGTCAAACTTCAAGTGTATGGGCTAAATATTTTATGTTTGTAATATTAGGCCTTATGCATGATGACGTCTTATGGTCAAAATTCACCACCAAGCCTCGTTTACGAAAGTTATTCTCAACCCTCTGCCACCTTCGTGCAGTTTTCACGTGGGTATTCTTTTCATCTTTGCTGCTTTGGGAATTCGTTCATGATAAAATTTACTTGGTGGTGAAACTAGCCAGTCTGACGTAAACATGCATAAGAGCTATTGGTAATATTAGTTAGTTAGCTTGACTTTTTTGAACAATGAATGTATCGGAGTTAGTTAAATGAGGATAGGGTCCTGGGAGTATTTGTAAATATTCAGTGCCGAGTATAACTGGAACAACATCATACGCTTGAACAAGTTTTGTACGCGACTTATAAACAATGTTCCATGTTTTGCAGGCTTCATAAAGGGAATACGAAATTAAGTAATATAGAGTTTCAAATTTTCTTTAGAGGTAGCTGTTAAAAGCCTGTTTATTGTATAAAAATAATTCATAGTTTGTAGAACATTTTATATTTAACATTTTTATCTCTACTTGTTTAAATATTCAATTAAGTATCGTATATCAGGAGAATATCGGTGTAATAAATTTTAACACCGCCTTTAATTTAAAACGGTTACCAAAGGAAACTGTAACAAAACAGAACCGTTAGTAACGGAGAGAAATTAGACGATCAGTATTGAGTAATGAAAGCATTTTAAAAGTTAATACCTGTATTAAAAGTTAGGATTTTGCAAGAGAAAAAAAATAAAGATACGATAAGAAGGTTTGTATTACGGATTCTTCAGTTTACGTAAAATATCAATTTCTTGCTGATAAAGCGAGTCTGTATTTAAAATAAAAGCGAAAGAAGTTAAAATTTAAGACAGCTAAATAATTGTATTTTTTAGCCATCCAAGCTAAATAAACTGAATCTCAGTTCTGTTCACCGTTGCCCATCTTTACCTGGTGTGCCTGTGGTATACAGTCAACTATCGCAGACCGACACTTTAGCCCTTCTATTCCCAAAAGTAATTAACATATACTTTATGGCACTACCTTATTTGATCCAAAAAGGGAACTCGCCGCTGAGCAGGGTATGGTTTTCAGGGTATTTCGTCTAACCTGCGGTATAAAATTTCCCTATTTAATATCCGAAAAATTAACTGCGGAGATTTTTCGTTGAAAATGTTTAACAGGTGTGCTTTTAACCTTTGTCAGAAGTAAAATTACCTTTGTGGTGCAAGTTCCGTCAGTAATAAGAGATTCGGTGCGTTATAACAGAAATTCTAGTAGTGGTATAACGCTGATGCCTTGTAAAGTACACAAGGTACTCAAATTGTGCACTTAATACAAAAACACTAGAAATACAGTACTGTATACTAAGAGAAACCGCGTAAACCCAAACACAAAAGTTGTTGCGCTAAGAAGAGATGACAGGATACCAGATTTGTTCGAAGTACCTTGGCAAGTGAGTGTGGTGATAGCTGTAGGTTCTGGTAAATCCTAAATTTGAAATAATGAAAAGGGTCTTGTCAGTCTGCCCACTCGACTTTCAAGTGCGTTTGATTTTGTATTCCTGTCTGCCCAGAGAGAGTCTTAAAATAGCGAATCAAGAAAGGAACACGAAAATATAAAGGCGCAGTAAACCAAGAAATACCGTAACAATGCTATCGGCGAGGCCTATAGAAGTGGTCCCTGTTTTCCATCTTGCAATAATTGCAGTGTAAAGTTATCAACTACCGTTAATAAAATAATTTATATGTTGAATTACTGAATTATAATTTTCTCAGTGGCAGTTGGTGAAAAATATCTTATTGCGCGATGGCCCTCTCCTCCTCTCTTCCCTTAGGTATGGACCATTATTTTCCTGGAGGAGTTGGGGAGGGGGGTATGATAAATGTTCCTCTGCAAACTTTTTTTTTTTGAATTTATGCGCTTCTGCAAACATTTCTTTTTTCCAAATGCAAACTAATTCTTTTACACATATCGTGTTTACGAGCAATTTATTTTGTCTTTTTAGGCCCCACCCTCCAGGAAAATAATGGTCCATCCCTTATACTTCTTCATCCGCAAGAGAAGAAGCGATATCCGTTAGTTTTGTAAACATTTAACAGTATTCCTGGTACAATACTACTCTGATCTACTATTTTCAGTAGACCGCGACACTCGACGTTTTTTCGCCGTTTTCGCGGTGTTTGAACACGCATCACGTGGTACATCTGGTTGTATCACGTGATCAACTATTTTTACAGGCTTGGTACACTGTAGCATAACTGACGAAAACCAATCAAGTAAGGGACGGACCATTATTTTTCTGGAGGGGGGGGATGAAAAATATTGAAAAAAATTGTTTGCAGGGCCTAAAAAGACAAAATAAATTGTTTGCAAACATCATATGTATTAAAAGAAATAGTTTGCATAGAAGTCAGAGAACCTTTTTTTTTAATTTTTTAACGAAGACTAGTGAGCAGCACAAGGAAAGACTTCTTGTACTTGTAAGCTTGTCGTTTATTTCCGACGCGTTTCGTCTCTAACTGAGAGTTCTTCAGGGAATGAATACAACTAGCAAAGAACGGCATATATAGCACATTCGCGTGCCTAGCTACAACTTCCCATGGAAGTGAATAATAACTAAAATATGCTGTAAACGAACGTTACAAAAAAAGGCCTTAAGGACGTTCGCGCGAACATGTTCTAGTCGATAGATTTTTCTAAAATTTTTACTGAGGACGGATAATGAGTTACTTGCGTCAGAAATACAAAAAAAAGTGGGGGTCACCGACTTCGTTTCAGAGATAAAGTCTGTAGAAAACTACCCTGATTTTGAAAAATTGGCGCACGTAATTTCGCACGGCTTTCTAGGTTTGTAGTTTAAATTATCGATGGTGAGAAAACGGAGGCAAACGATCTTGGTGACATTTTGAAGAAGTGCGTCTGTTGCGTAAATAATTTTAAGTGTTGCCATCTTTTATAGGAAAATCCATTACCTGACGAGGGAATTCCACGTTAAATTTCACGCGAAAAACCGATATCGCACCAATCGCGAAGCGATGAGTGCGATATCGGTTTTTCAAGTGAAATTTAACGTGGAATTCACGAGTCAGGTAATTGATTTTCCTTGAATCGCATAATCTTTTAAAAATGAAAATGTGGTGAATGTTGCGAATTTAAGCCCAGCCTCACTTTCAAGTCGCAATACCGCGCTGAATACCCTCGCATCTCTAGCCAATCAGAGCGCGAGAATTCTTTGAGCTATGCGATTCTATGCAAAACTTAGCCCTGGAAGAGGCATTTGAACCCGTCGTACGACAATACGAAAAGATCAAAAAGCGGAATTCGAACGTGCGTGGGGCAAAAAAAATCAACCTTTTAATCGATAGATTTTTTTCATTTTCTCACAAAACGTAGATAATCGTTAACAAAAGTGATCTGTTAAGAAAAAAGTAGGGGTCACCGACCATTTAAGCTGGCAAACTGCAAGCGAAGTTATCGCAACGGCTACTCACCCTATATGTGGTTGGAAAGTTTCCTCAGCGCGCGCGCTCGATGCATGACGTGGCGTAGCGTTGCGACAGGAATTACGTGCGCAGTAAGGATGCGCATAAACAATTAGCGCGAACGTCCTTAATACATATGTTATTGCGTGTTGTTATATTTTGGGGGGCATACGATTAGCGCTAATCGTATGCCCCTAGTTGTATTCATTCCCTGAATTTAATGAAGAAGCCTCAGTTAGAGACTAAACGCGTCGGAAATAAACGACAAGCTTACTGACCACAAGAAGTCTTTCCTTGTGCTGCTCACTAGTCTTCGTTAAAAAATTAAAAAAGAAAATTACTGCCGCCAATCTTCGTAGTGTACGTCTCAGTAAACGAAAAAGATGAGTTCAGAGGTGTTTATTGGTCGCCACCATAAAATATTTAAATAATAAAAAAACGTTTGGATGCAGAGGACCACGCAACGAAGAATAAAACTACTTGACTTGTCTGTTGCCGGATCTCTTGTAAAAGAAATACTCGTACCAGACGTCACGTTAAGTGTAGATAAAACCAAATTGATTGCAAGGCTGGTACTACGGCAAAAGGGCAAAATTTATTGGCCAATATTTCAACTAGCAGAGCTAGTCTTCTTCAGGGCCAGTACAATGTGAAACTAACGGCTCTAAAATTTGAATAGGGATATACATACAATGGCAGTTAATGTTAGAGCCGTTAGTTTCACATTGTACTGGCCCTGAAGAAGACTAGCTCTGCTAGTTGAAATATTGGCCAATAAATTTTGCTCTTTTGCCGTAGTACCAGCCTTGCAATCAATTTGGTTTTATTTAAATAATGATTGATGGCAGCAAAAGCGAACCACCTTTTTGTGTCAGATCGTGGTTAAAAAAGATGAAAAAAAAATTGTTTGCAGGAAGGTGTTGTTAGAAAAAAATTGTTTGCAGAGTTCCATTTAAAAAAAAGTTTGCAGAGAGAGATTTTTCACCCCCCCCCCCCCCCTCCCCCCCTCCAGAAAAATAATGGTCCGTCCCTAACAGCGGCTTTCACTGGCGAAAAATGTAATACGCATGCGCTGCTAAAAAAATCACGTGACGGCTTTCCAGCGATTTTATTGGCTGTATGGCAAAAATGCCGGCGAGATGGAAGAAACAATGGCCGCCGTTTAAAGCAGAGAATGCCCCGTGCTTTTTTAACCTCTGTGAGAGATCGAAGATTATTTTCTTCACGTTTTTAAATGTGTCGCATTGTTTAGTAAATTTCGCATCCTGGAACTGATTAATACTTGCAGCTGGTTAATTCATTTCAACGATAGTGACGTTTAGAAATGGAGTATCGCGAGGAAAAGTGATGCTGAAAAGGTGGGTGATTTTCACATTTTTGCTTACGGCATGTTTCGTGCAGCACGGTACACAAAGAAATTATAAGTGAGTAAAAGTGTATTTTCTAGGCTTTTTTTAGATATATAAATTAGCTTGTACCGAGTTGCAGGGGGATGGCAATTAGCTGAGATATGTGGACTATTTTGGGGAGAGAATTTGACATATCGATGTCGATCGAATCACATAAGCTTATCGAAGAAGAATATTTCACTCTAAAAACGTGACCAAAAATTTGATTTCCATGCAACGCATTGAAGTTTTCGTTCTAAGGAGTAATAGGTCACTTGTAGTTGTTTGGTGGTTGATCCGACATAAAATGATATTTTTATACGTGCTGATGATAGTTTGTTTATTGGTTTATTATATATTATTTTGCGGCACATGTGTATGCGATTAATGAATGTCTTCAAACGAACAAGTTACGGAACTTTGCTTCAACACTTTCATTACGACTATTTTTCATAAGTTTTTGTTGATTATGATAATAAACAAAAGAAAAGAAAAATAGAAATCAAACAACTTATGAAAATTTTCAAAATTATGAAAAATATATTTAAACCACAACATATTCAAGATGCAGCATGTGTTACAACATTATATGTACTTAATTCACAAATATTTGGATGAGGTTTTTCATTGGTACATTTGCCAAAAACATTTGATACAGAGGTACACAGCTTTAAAAAAAATGAACTTGCTTAAAATTGATTTTCAACTGAAGAATAGACAGTAATCATTTTCATAAATACTAGAAGCCAAGCAATAGACTTTCACTTGGGAGCAATCACATTATGGTAATTACATTTTTTATTTAGGATTCATTTTGTCTTGATTTAACAAATGGTAAACGGCTCAGCGTGCACTATTGAGTTTTATACATTAACCGCGTTACTGTGCACATTGTGATTGGCTAAACAAGCTTGAAGTAGATGGTGAGTGTTTTTTTTTTAACAAAATTGTTTTGCTGAATAAGTAATCCTCCATCTCAATGTGGGTTGTAAACCTTTTACGTTATCTTCAACTGTCTTTATTTGTAAACTTTCTTCCAGTATTGAGACAAAAATCTTCGCAAACTTTGAGGTTTAAAAAATAATTATAGTAGCGTAGAAAGTGACGCGTACGGCTTTGAGCATGCGCTAGCTTTTGTCGCCTTTCACCCATGGGCAAATAGTAAATGGGTAATTGACCAATCAGAGCACATGCTTTACTTTTGTTATGCTATAAAAAATATAATTTATTCATTTTACTCACTATCTCTGTGCTCACTGGCTGAGAGCATACAGCCATTTCATGCTGTTAACCAATAATTGATGCCTGAGTTAATATAGGCTATCTAAAAGTCCTTTCCAAACATTTTAATGTGATCCATTTTGTTGCAGTTCTTGCCTGTGCATCTGGTTACAAAAACACTGATAGTCCTAATCACAGCCTGACGATAGTCAAACAGCTCTTACAATCACGACAACAATGAAGGTGGAAGTGTGGAGCACACATTAAGATTTGAGTCTATTGGTGCTGCACATGAGGAGGGCTCCCAGACAGGATTACAAGCTACAAGCTAAGCCAGAGGATGAGAAAGATATTAAAATGCTATTGCAATTGACATGGATCATGTACTGGGTGGTTTTACATTAAGTATATTGCCAGTGAATTTACCCAGTATCTAGTTCCCATACATCCTCTAATTTTTGAAGCACTTTTATTTCAAAGTTCAAATTGTATGGATGGGCTACTAGCTATCATTATAACCCGATTAATAATAAATTATTGTTGTGGGTGTTCGTTGGACAAATTGCATCGCATGGTACAAAATTGGATGATGGGTATCCGGGGGGAGGGGGGTTACTCAGGATTTCATGTGACAAGGTTGATTTGAGTTTGAAATTTAAATTCAGATTGAAAGATCAATATTCAGATGGTATGATGAATAACAAACACGAATATTAAATTTCTAATGTTTTTCTTTGTGTTATCGTTTAACTCTTTATGGGAATTGTAAGGGTCGGAAATTCAGCAAGGGATTTTGTGGGGATTTAGTTTTGGTCCGGGGATTTTTGGGGGTCTTGATTTTGGCTTCCATTCTGTCATACCTGTCACTTGAAATTTTTACATTCTAAGTGCCTCCCCCCCAGGATGGGTATCAGAAATATACCCCGTATGATTTCATATGTACTGTATGTCACCCAATTCTATAGTTCTACAAGTGCAAACCAAAAGAACAAAGCCACATTTTCAGATCCAACTTTTTAATAAAATCGCAGTGTTAAAAAAATTATGTGAACCAATCAACTTGATTTTATTTCAACTGTAGTTACACTGAATTATCACTGTAGGTTTTTTAACTATTTATCAGGGATTAAGCATGTTGTAGTAATTAATCAGAGGGTTATTATCATAAATATACCCCCTTCTAGCTTGGTGGTATATTGGAGGATAATGCCCTTGGATGAAAGATTGTCCAAAAAAAACATTTTCACTGTAGCCCTCAAAGCATTAATTGCTTCTCAGCCAACTGTTCATTTTTTGGACAATCTTTCAGCCTTGGTCATTATTCTCCAATATACCAGCTGCCTGAAGGGGTTTATTTACTATTACAATATTTCAGAAAGTGGGAAATATGTTGTGGTTAGATGTCAAAGTGCTAGATATTTCATTACTTATTAATGCACTTTCAGTGTCAAGGGTAGAGTGATTTTCAGTTGAGTGTCAAAACTGTAATCAACAAGTACCTTGGTTTTGCTTTGCTATGCTCCGTAATTGGTCCAAAAACCACCATCTACTTAATCAGTCAGATATGAAAGCCAGTTGTGTTTGATGTTGGTTATGTATATTTGCTTTAAGTTTTCATTGGTTCATTGTTGTTTATGCTGTTGTGATTTTCCATAGCAATACATTGGTTTTACGACACTCAATTGAAAACCAATCTAAATACACAGGTACCATATTTACTCTTGTGGCACTTCTGGTGGAGTTCTTGTTCAAGGACAGTGCTTCTTCAGGTGCCATGATTGTTGAGAAGTCAATGTAAGGCAACATCTGATTTTCTGACCAAAACCCATTTAAAAATACCAGTGTTCACACAGTTGGTTTAATATATTATTTTCCAATTGATTTATTGTTGCCAATATAGGGCTGACTTGTCCCCAGTCATCTTCATACAGCAGGCAAGGAAGCCTGAGGTATGACTGGGAATGAGTCAGAATATAGGGGGTAAATGTTTCTGAAAATAATAATGAAGTGGCTTTTATTTTTGTG
Organism: Meandrina meandrites; assembly: GCA_963693305.1. Taxonomy (NCBI): domain Eukaryota; kingdom Metazoa; phylum Cnidaria; class Anthozoa; order Scleractinia; family Meandrinidae; genus Meandrina; species Meandrina meandrites. The sequence continues at coordinate 26,992,130 of OY855907.1, read as the reverse complement.
TTGTAGACTGACAACAGTTTTTAATACAAACAACCAATTTTAAAACTTTTAACAGTTGCAAACAGGTGTTCTAATAATTGGTTGAAAAATGGCACAATATATAGAACAGTTAGTTTTAAAGGCAATCATGTTTCAATTTCAATAAGTTCCCAATAATAAATATCAAATGGTAAATAAAATTAAAATTTTATTGTCCTTAACCCTATCACCAAGAGTGATTGATATGTACCTTCTCTTTTCAAGGTCAATACATTGTGTAGCAGACAAGTGATAATAAAAAAATGTATCACCTGTAGAGGATGTTGTCTTAATGAAGCACCAAATGACTGTCAGTAAGGAAAATTAACATTCAGATCTTGGGAGTGAAAAGTTAAATTGGTCATGTGTATGATATAAAATAACAAATTTGTTTAATTAGAATCAGTATCAATGGTATTCCTACGAATTCATTTTGGTCTCTGAAAATAATAGCATGTCAGGGGTTTCAAAATGGTTTGAAGTTGGTGTCAGCAACTGGATGAGAGAGTACGTGGCTGTGACAAGTTAGCTTGTTTGTTGTGAAGTGATTGCTATGATCAAGTAGCTGACAGAACTCCAGCAGTTGCTGTCTTGTTGTGAAAACCCTGACATGTCTTTGTTTAATTACTGTATCATGAAAGCCAAATACGTAAACACTTAATAATGTCCTGTGAGTTCCAGACAAGCTAATATTTTAGCAGAAACTTCAACCCTTTGTTAACAATGTGGTCATTCTTTCTGCAGGTCTTAACAAATTCTCCTTTCAAATTTCTCCTTACATTTATTAATAGAAGTAGTGGTGAAAAGTATTCATAGTTGTTAGAATTCAGGTTGAATGATCGTATCCTTAAAAAGGTTACTCAGGCTTAAAACAACAACAATTACCCAGCAAAACTTGTTTACCCGACAACAATTTCCTCACTTTATCAAGGCATGACCAAACAAATGAGCTTTTACCACATACAACTTTTGTGATTTTGAATTCTATCATTACTGTACAATGCAACATCAACAACAACAATTTATTAAGGTATTTCCATAAAAAATACATGGCATTACCTAGTTACACTTAAGAAATTATAAAGATATATAAAATAGAATCAGAAATAAAATAAAATGCAATTTTATCAATTGGAAAATAAAGTTTCATGCCTACAGTGCTTACAAAAACCTTTATGGTATTAATCTAAGGTGCAGGTGCTGGCAAATCTTCTGCTGGCCTGGGGTGTGCTCCACGGAGTGTTGGCTGGCCTCTCTGTGGAATAATTTATGGCTCTACGTGCCACAAACACACCATAAACTTCAATGAAGACACAACCTTAGGTTTCTGTTTTGGTGGCTTGCCCGGGTCTGACCACTTTGTGGACGATGTCCCCGCTTTGAGCAGTTCATCGTGATAACATTTATGCTAAAGAAATTGAAAGATTAGTCAGATATAGATATAGAGTAACTGGTAACACAAAACTGATCACAGCAGAAGTAGTTAAAACATCAAAGGTTAAAATGTTCCACGCGTTGGAATCCGGGAAAACTTTCACACCTCAACACAACTTGATATATCTCGAAAACGGTTGCGGGACAACTAGAGGAGCCGGCAAAACTAAAGGAAATTAATTAACCTATCAAATAATGTAAAATTTAAGGACCAAAACACGAGAAAATCGCGTAAAAGAGTCCTTTCCAAAACACGACATGAAAACAACACTACTAGTACGTTTCGATGGCTCTTCAAAACTTGACAATAAATGCAGTGAAAATCAACTTACCTTTTTAATTCCTACGCAGTCGGAAGGATTTACGTTACACGAAGCCACAAAAGGATTTTCAGAAGACTACCTTTCAAAAGAGAAAGGGAAAAAAACGAAAATAACTGCAACCTGCTGCGCTGTGGAATATTTTTCACGATTCGATCGCGCCTTCCGATGAACGGTGTCACGTGGTCGCGCGTCGACCAATCAGACATTTTTCGCCAGTGAAAACAGCGGCTCAAATTCCAAATTTTATGCATGCGCGAGAGGCTGCTCGCAGACAACAGAATTCTGGGAAAGGGACTACGTTCTCCAGCTCCAGCGTTGTTTACGAATCGAAGTTGTCAAATTGTGGAGAAGTGCTGCGACAAGGTTAGTTTAGAAAATATTAGTTGTATTCCTCCTTTCCTCAGGAATATATTTCTTTGGAGTTGGATGGCTATTAATTTGTTTGCTTCGGAAAGATCAATTCCGGCTTCAGCTCTCAAATTCATCAGTTTTGTTGATATTTCTGTGCGTTTTCCTCTTATCTACAGGGCCTATTGAAGTTATAAAATTCTAAGCCAAGATGTAATTTTTCACCGATTAATTCTTATCTGAGGTAAGCCACTGTAGAAAATGTACGAATTATGGAAAATTAAGTCGAATTTTTTTCATACAGCATCCCCCAGCTCTGACCAAACTGTTCTAATTCTATTTTTCCGTCCGATTTTTTGATTAATTTGTTAGGATAATTCAGCTTCTTGATAGTCTCTTGCTTTTGTAATAGTCCTCCTTCCCATCGGAGCTGGTGAGGGAATGCGTATAGCGTGCTTCCAGTTCATGTTATTTGCTGGGTTGTCATTCTTCTGTTTGTTCAATAACTTCCAAGCTTCAGGATATTACAAATATATCAATATTGCAGCGCTTGTATGTGTTATTTTTTTACAAATTGCCGGTTTTTTCTTACTTATTCAGGTCCCCGAAGCTGTGGAATTCATACTCAGAAATGTGATTTTTTTTTTCACACAATTTGCCCAGTTGCTGGTTCAAGAATTTGTAGTAAACAGTGCAATGACTTCAGCCAGGGTCACCTATATTGCAGCATGAATACAAAATAAAGCAGTGTAAGTTTATACATGATCAGACCAATCAATGATTGAGCAACATGCATGAAGTTGTTTGCCAGGTAAGATAGAGAACAGTGTTAGTGAGTAGGAGACTAATCCAATCTGTGCAGATGTGGTTCATAGTTTGCTATCAATGTCTTCATCGTCATCAGGGCCAATGTTGCCTATGTGGGGATCGTAGGTCTCTTTGATGCTTGGGGCGATTCTTGGGGGTGGAGGTGGGGCATTTACTGTATTAGAGGGCCAACCCTCCAAGTTAAGGCCATGGTGACTAAAATGTTGGACTTAATTGGAACCAAAGTCGCCAGCCTAGTTACTAAAATTGAAAAGAAGGATTAAAAGCATGAGCTTAATTTAGTGACTAAAATTTTTCATTGGCAACCAAACTTGAGCAGTCAGAGGCCAAATGGCCACTAAGGAAAAAAATAAACTTGGAGGGTTGGAGGGCAGCATCTAATACAAACTTTGTACCTCAAGGGGGCGCTTATTAGATGCGAGGGTTTTATTTGAGAGTGGGCATCTATTAGATCATAAATTATTACAACTCTTAACAACCTAGCAACAAAAGTAACTTTGAATGCAGCAAACTATAATAGAAACCGACTGAACCCAGTGCCAAATTAAATCATTTTGAAACCATCTCTAAACATTTTAACACTTGATTTTGTATTTGAACAGAAATTTTAAATGTACAATGCACAGAAAACAACTTTGAATGGCTCAGGCCCAGTTCAGACGTTGTGCTTCTGCCGTGGCGAACTTAATTGCAATAGGTTCGACTGTAGTAGTGGCACAAACATGACTCTGATTCACACGTCGTGCCAGAGTTGTGCCAAATTCAGGATTTACTGCAGTCACGTAACCATTAGTCAGCTGTGATCAAACAAAAATGGCACCAGAAGTACCCTTATAATTTATGAATTTTGTTTTGCACGGCAGAAGCGCGATATCTGATCTGAATCGCTTCCATGCCAGAGTCGTGTAGCACGGCAGTGCTTGTCAAACTTGATTGCTTTGCTGAACTTAATTTTTAGTTTGATTCAGACGTTGTACTTCTTTCTGGCTTTTGTCGAACTTAATTCCTTAATTTAACAATGAGCAATTATTGTTTTAGAATGCCTCTGAAATTAGAGGTTCACAAGAGGTACTGCTCTACTCATTTTTCGTGATGACAAAGAACAGTTGTGTTTACATTTGTCGAACATTCTTGGCTTAGTAACCAGGAACTAGATCAAACATGTTGGGATTAAGGCAACAACATTAAAATGGCATTTGTTTATTCAAGATGAAGATTCTGCTGATTGTGGCTATCATATCCACAAAGGAGTGGGGGCCTAGTAGAAACCCCACAACCGCACAAAAATCATCCAAACCGCAAAACTGCAATAAATTTCTAGCAAAACTGAAAACCACACACAGTCCCAAACCTCAATCCACACACGTGGAGATTATTCTTTTTATTAGAATGGGTGTTTTTTTAGACATTTTTTATGAGTTATGATCAGTTATGAAAAAAATTATACCCCGCAAACTTGCATGTTTGAGCAGCAAGTCTTGTAATTGGAAATGGTTGGAGTGCATAATTGGGGTGACAATTTCCACAGAAACAAGAAACCAAATTGGAAAACTGAAGACCACATTATATTTATAACCAGAACTGAAAACCAAATAATAATAAAAGGAAAGCTCACAAACCATAAAAACACCATTTAAAAGAAAATCTGCAGTTTTTTGGTGCGAAGACTGAAAAACTGATCTAAAAAATAGTCAAAACTTATAAAATTTTAATGTTAATCCAAGTGACCCCCTCAAAAAGTGATTTGGAAGCCAACTGTTGGAGATAAACTTGTTGCACAGAGTCATGCAATCAATTTGTCATCAAAGTGTTAAATGGCAAAGTTAAACCATGCAAATACTCAAGAATAGCAAGGAATTTTCTCACTCATGGAGGCCTGGGATCAATTACTGTCAGTGTGACATTTTCCTTTTCAAGAAAAGCAACCATAAGCCGCTTACCACCATTTGCATTGATGCACAATGATCGAAATCGAAACACCCCCGAAAACGTTTCCAAGATTTCTGTCAATCAAAGTTTGAAGGGGTTTCCGCCAACGTTTCGGGCAAGAAAGTGGACTGGAAACTCCTTTGTAGCTAAAAGGTTTTGTTTCACTAAACCGTCCAAATAAACACCGCAAAAATAAAAGGTACAGAACTTTTATGTTCGCCATGCTGTGAAATCTACTGCGACATTCTGACTAGCAGCGTCAGCTTTGTATAAAATTAATCTTTAGTTAAGATATATAAAACCATTTAGTTTCATGATCATTCAGTTTCCAGAAGCCTTGAAACTGAAGGTAAAGTCTCGACAAAAATGTCTTTGTTGTGTAATAAAGTTAAATTTGACCCAGCTTCTGTAGTCTTCTGTTCTGTTGTTATATAGCACACAAAGACTGAAGGATGGTGGAAACATTCACAGGTAACAATGCACTGTTACCCTGTGATGTTATAGATTTTTCAATCCCTGCTTGGTGCCGTGTGGCAAGAAACAGTTTTTTTTTTGTTAGATGTCATGTGACCTTGATGTAGCTGCAATGAGAGTGTGTAGTCTGTTGGTGAAAAAATTCCAGCTTTAAAACAATTTATTTTAAAAACATTTAATTTAATTTCTGACAGCTGCATGCTAATCATGTGTGTTGTAATCATCTGCACAGGTGCCAAGTTGTTGAACCTGAGGATCAGGATCATGTTATCGAGTTATCATGTGTAATCTTTTAATAACAGGTACATTGTACATTGTGAACATTGTTTAAAAACCTAATGAAATTATATTATTATTTTGTATTTGAGTGTATTATTTAGGTGTTGTGGGATTTTACTGTAATGTTCGACCCAGTGTTCAGGGTTTTACAAACTCCCTATTTTCTCATGAACTCAAGCCCAAGCAGTGAGTCAAGTGACTGCTGGTTATATTGACATACATTGAGTCACTAACTTCACATTGCTGTTGGGTGGAGGAAGGGGGGAGGGGTGGGGGTGAAAATTGTAGCTGGAAATATCCTTTCTGCAAATAATTTCTTTGGTATTAAGCCAAATTAGCTTAAAGTTTTGAAATTTATGCTCCCTTATTAGATTGGAGGAGCAATGACACTGCTATATGTTAAGTTTGAGTGTGCCTGGAATAAACCCTGTCCTTCACAATTAATACAAAATTATTCTAATTCTGCTTTGAAATGTAAATTTATTAATTTCTTCAAAGCTTCATTTCTAATAAACCTTCAAGTCACTTGAAACAAAAGTCATTTTCCTTACATTTGCTAATGGCTAAGACTTACAAGTCAAACACTGAAATAATTTATTAATTAATTTTCTTATTTCTTGAGCTCCTGATTTCTCAAATCAATTTTTATTTCATTGGAGGTTTGTGAAGTCATGATTCCAAAGTCTGTATAAGTTAGAATAGTTTTAAGTTACGACGTTATTTATATTAAGGTATTGTGTGAGAGTGGTGGCCTGGCATTGAATTTCAAAAGCCTCTTTAGAATTTCTTCCTCTGAGATTGTTGCAATGATGACTGTTCACGTGTTGTGAGTGCTCAGACTGTGTGATCTGGTGTCTCTTAAAGTGTACAGTGTTCAGCCACAGTGACAATTGCTGTTCTTGTTATTAGAGACATTGCATAATTGCTCCTTGAGTCTTATGTTGAAAGCTCTAGCCATTTCTTTAATATAGTCCCAATCCTACAGAGACACAACCCACACATTAATGAGACTGGCCACAAATTGAGCATTGACATTACCCTCATGGTGGGAGGCACGGTGGCCTAATGGTTACTGCGCTGGACTCTGGATCGGGCGGTCCGGGTTCTAGCCCTGGCCGGGGCACTGCGCTGTGTTCTTGGGCACGATACTTTACTTTTTCACCCAGGTGTATAAATGGGTACCGGCGAATTTACTGCTGGGGGTAACCTGTGATGGACTAGCATCCCATCCAGGTGGGAGAAGAAATATTCCTAGTCGCTTCATGCTACGGGGACCGGGATAAGCTCCTGCCTGATGGGCCCCTAGTCTCATATACAGACTTTATTACCCTCATCAGTACAAAGGTAAGGAGGACAACAATCTTAGAAGAATAAGGAAGGCTTTACTTTATAAAAATGCCACAACTGCTCCAAAAGCTAGTGTATGGCTTTACACATCAACCCGCCCTGGGCCTGGATATTCCCTAACGGGATTGGTATTCCTGTGGTATGATTATACAGGGGTATAATATTCCATTGGACAAGGTATTTTTTCTGGGGCATGCTTGTGGGTGGAGATGATGTGTCTTATGTATAAATTTATGAAGGATAGGCAAGACCAAGGTTAAAGCCCTGGGGTATGAGTTATCCTAAACTGGAATATACCAGTTTTGGTTTTTTATGTGGCTGAAACTATGACAATGTTTTCACTTACCAGAGGTGCTGGCATACAGAGGTGGCATTATTAAAGGTTCTACTCTATATCAAAAGGCTTTAAGTAAACAGACTGTAACCCAGTTTGATGCAAATTTTTGTGTCAACCTTCTTTCACTGTTTTAAAAGTTCCAGTCACCAAGATTTCAGGTAAGTTCTGGCCGCAAGAGTTATGCATACTCAAGCCCAGGAATTCTCTTATTCATCATGTCAGTGATTTCCCATGAATATTTTTCAGAATAATTTATAAAGATTTTATATTCAAACTAAGATTATATCTAAAGCTTGGCCTATGTAATGGAACAAATCTGCAAATCCAACAGGTTTGATTACCGAACTCAATCAAACCAATCAAACTTAATCAACATGATAAGTTCAATTTTAAATGCCCCTGCCACCTGACCTCGGTGATTTTTGTCGAGTACCTTCGGAGCAGTGGTCATCGATCTCCTCTTTTCCTTCTCGCAATGTACTTTTCCCCAAAACTGCTGGCAAAAGAACACTGGTTATAACCTTTAACAACCACTTTGAAGATTATTGGAATAATTATTAATCAGTAGGAACAAGCCAAGCCAAGCCAATCAGCAGGTCATGAGCACAACTTTAGATTTTGGTATAATTATTATATCACAGCTGACCATTTTAGAAAGCATTGCAATGTAAATTTTGTTGCATCTTTAAAACCATCTCCGTATGATAACCTGAGTTATTGCAATTAGATCAGACCATAGCTATGTTGAGTCATAAATTTGGGGCCCATGAATTTTTTTTCTTGTATGGTACTGTACATGCATTGCACCGTAACATAATTATCTAATTTATCACATCTTTAATGTCACCAGATGCAGAAAGGAACAGTAAAGAGAACTGATAATGTTGGCTTACTAGCTGAAACAATGGTAAGGTATCTGTTAGAGATTACCTGAATGAAATGATATTACTATTATCATATATGAAGCTTTGTATGTTGTGGAGTAATCGCTACAAAACTAACATTGTGTTTCTCTGGTCAGTAGCATGCTAAAACTGAATACGAAAAGAAAATTGATGCCTGGGCACTGGTACAAATACTCTGACACGCATAGAATGGAGAGGATTAAAAACTTGTTGTGCCCCCAAGTTTACATAACAACCTTCAATGTGCAAACAATACTCGTGTAATTTTCTTATTGATCAGTAATGATATTAAACTCTGGGTGTATGTTACTGAAACAACAAATATTGTACGACTTGTGAAAACACAGTTAAGCACTAGAAGTCATTTCACCTTATTTTCTTTCTTTAGGCTGGAAAAGTCCATGAAAAGTAACTTTCTTAATCCGATTATGTTCCACTATCTCAAAAGAAAACGATTTTCTCCCTACGCTTGTACATTGGATTAAGATGGCAGCTGCTGCATGTTCACCCCTGGCCAGATCTGTAGAGAAAACAAATGGAGCCAAGCTCAGCAGACTTCTTATTGATGGTGGAACAACAGCTCTTAGGAATGCTTTTGATACTTTTCATCCCCCTGCAAACCTGGCTGCTGATCTAAATGCAAACTATCGAACTCTGAACAATCTCTTGAGAAGAAGAATCTTACGTAAAGCTCAGTGGGACCAACTGTTCCCACCTGGTGGAGTCGCACCAGACTCTAAAACATTTGACATCACTCTTCTATTCCTGCTTCTGACCAACATTTGTGGTCTCACCCCTCCCCTCTCAGGCTGGCACTCTAGGCCACCCCCAAGTGACACTTCCTTTGAGGCAAACCTTGCTCGCATTAAGTATTTCCGCAATCAGTTGTATGGTCATGTGACTACCACTTGTGTAGATACACTTACTTTTAATGCTCTGTGGCTGGAAATAAGTGCTGTTCTTGTTGTTCTTGGTTTGAATCAGGCGGAAGTTGATAGATTGAAGGCAGAGCATTCCGGGGAGAAAAATTATCTTGACGTGTTACTTGACTGGGCTGTCAGTGAAGAGGATATCAAATCACAGCTGAAAGAACTGCGTCAGACCCGGCTAGAGGATCACAAAACCCTTGAGGATAGTAAGGTAAAACTGGATGAAGTACATCAGACGCAAACCAGCATACGAAGAACTGTTAAAAGAGTGCGTCAGACCCAGACCAACATACAAAGAACTGTTAGAGGACTGCGTCAGACTCAACCAGAAGATCATATAACACTTCAGGATAACAAATCAAAGCTGGGTAAAGTACATCAGACCGAAAGAAACATACAATTAAATGTAAAAAGATTACGTCTGACCCAACTAGAAGATCATGAAACACTTCAGGTTAACAAGTCAATGCTGCAAGAAGTACGTCAGACTGTCGAGGGTGTGGTGAAGACCCAGGAGGAGCATTTTGAAACTCTGCAAGCGATAAAGCAAACCGTTGATAGCTTAAATGATGGAAAAGATAAAAACAGGGAAGAAGAAGTCCTACGGAACCTTGCCAAGTCAGAGTTCAAAGGAGACATTGAGTATCACGTGGGACGATTTCGAGAAGGTACTCGTGAGTGGGTGTTCAACAAAGTTCAAAACTGGTTAGATGACAGAAATTCTCAGAACCGCGTGATGGTGATTAGTGCAAATGCTGGAATGGGAAAATCTGTGATTTCTGCCGTCATTTGCAAAAGAATGCAAGAAGCTGGCAGACTGTCAGGAAGCCACTTTTGTCAGCATAATAACGCACGTTACCGAAGTCCTCAGCTGATGCTTCAGTCTTTGGCCTGTCACTTGTGCCATGCCCTGCCAGAGTACAAACAAGCTGTTGTGAAACAGCTGTCAAGAAATCTGGGGAAAGATCTCAACAACATGGGTGTGGAGGAACTGTTTGCTCTGCTGTTTAAGGAACCTCTAAGCACTGTAGCTGACCCTGAAAGAAACATGCTCATGGTAATAGATGGCCTTGATGAAAGTGAGTTCCAAGAACGGAATGAGCTTCTTGATGTAATTGCAAACCATTTTTGCAAGCTTCCATGTTGGATTCGATTTTTATGTACGACCCGTCCAGAAAGAAATGTTGCAAAGACATTAAAACAGTTAAAGCCGTTTCAGCTGGAACCAAATGAAGAAGAAAATGTGCAAGACATCAGACGGTTCCTTGAAAACAGGATGCAATATTTATCAAAACCTGAAAATAAAGGCGCCATTGTTGAAAAGTTCGTAGAGAAGTCTCAAGGACTCATGCTGTACGCGTACTTCCTTGTTTTATATATTGAAGAGAATGTGTCAGTTCTGGACCAAGAAGATTTTGATGCCGGCTTACCATTAAGTATTTCGTCAGTCTATGAATCCTATTTCAAGCGACTAGAAACTGAACTTATGAAGGAAGTTGGCGTCAAAGAAGAGAATTTTCTAAATTTGCTTTGTGCTGTTACTGCATCACGGGAACCCTTGCCAATTGACTTCGTTTCTAAAGTCTTGGAACCGAGTGCTGACTCACCAGTTGAAAGGCGGAAAGTACGAAATGCTATCAGCTGTGTGTCCTCGCTTCTTCCGATCCGCAATGAGTGTGTTCACGTCTTTCACAAGTCAATTAAGGACTGGTTGACAGACTCATCGCGTTATGGAGAGCACGACTTTATCACAGACGAGAAAGAAGGTCACCGCATACTTGCAAGCCTCTGTTCTGATGAACTTGATAATCTGAAACAGAAAGGTGTACATGACACACAGTTTAGCTCCACTGTGAAGTATGCGCTTAATCATGGTGTACGACACATGTTACAGCTAGACAAGAATATGACATCACAGAGCCTGGGGGAATGTGTACAAACGTACGTGACAGACTTAGAACTTGTATATGCAAAGGTTTGTATAGATGACTCAATAGCAGCTGAAGACATTTTATGGCTTCAACGGCTGGAAATATCTCAAAGGTTGTCTGAAGATATTAAACATGTCTTAAATACCGTAACTTTTCTGCTACGAAAATACCTCAGCACACTTACAAACCATCCTCACGTATTTTTGCAAAACGTTCTGAATAAGGGAGGAACAGTATTATCTTCTGTGGCATCAAATTTGCTGCGGAAGAAATATGCTGAAATACCATATATGGAATTCTTACACAAGCATATGCGGCAGGGAGCTGTTCTAGCCCGCTTTGAATGTTCGTCACAAGTGGCTTGTTTTGATATCTCGCCACAGGTAGACTACATGGTGTGTGAATGTAAAGACGGGACAATTCAGCTGTGGTCACTCGATACTGGCAAGCTTGTATGGGAACGACCTGTTGTGGTAAAAAAAACTTACTCTGCCTGGAATACTGCAGCATATAGAGAGACGTCATCTTTTTCCGAAGTCGCTTCAAATTTTTACAAGCTGTTCAAGTATCTTAGTGAACATGCCACATTTTACCGATCAGTTGTTTTTCACCCTACTGAAGAGGTTGTCTTACCAGGAGTCCTTAGCCACGCCTATACCTTTGACGGAGATCTGAAACCACTCTTTACCGAAAGCAACTGCAGTTTCACAGTTTGCTCAATTTCAGGAGACAAGACCAAGATGCTGACTGACTGCCCGGACGATGCTAAATGCATTATTTTGTGGAGTCTAAAGAATGGTTCCGAGATTACTCGTACCACAAGAAATGAAGATGTTTTATCGTTTGCGTGGTCACGAGATGGAAAGCTGCTGGCAATTTCTCATCCCATGGGCAACATTTCTATCACTGATGCCATGGATTGTTTTAGAACACTAGCAGAAACGGTCATCCCTAAAGAGTGTGGAATGATAAAGTTCTCGCCTGACTGTCGGTCTCTTTTCTGCAAGAGTGGAGCAGTTTTTAAGGGAAATGACGTTCTTTTTCGTTTGAATGTGAACATGGCGGAATTTCCAAGCTGTACGTTACATGACTGTAAATCCTATGTGCCAAGGGAATTTGAATCACATAGCGAGGCTGGATTTTTGTTAGGAGATCCCTTTTCGTCTGGTTATGCGGAATTTGATTTTGTGTTAAATAAGCAAACGGTATTGAGTGGTGGGCCTCAAACTAGTTTCATAGACATGTTGAATATTAGTGAACTACGTAAAACTGAGAGAGAAGCTTCTTTTATCAGACTTAGAGACATTGCATTTTCTTTGAGTGGGGAGACTGTTTATATTGCCGATGATGCGACCGGAGCAGTTAGCGCTTGGGATGTTTCAAGTGGGGAGCTCATAGCAGAGAAGGGTACACTGAAAAGAACACACTTTATGTCACCAGACCAACGCATTCGCCTTGTAACTGTGAAAGAAGGTGTTTTATTAACAACAACAAGTGGTAGTCTTGAGCTGTGGAATTCTGAATTGTCAGAGTGCGTCCGAAACTGGACCGATGTAAGCCGAATCACAGAAATGATCCCCATATCAGAAGAACGAGTGGCGTGTGAAGCAATGAACCAAGTGATCATCTTGGATACTTCTAGCGGAGAGATTGTATCGACAATCCCAACAAGTTATGATGAACGTTTGATTGCATGTAACAGTAAATGTCAGCTGTTAACCTACAGATTCCGCTCACTTCAGTTGTCTGATGGTAAAACTACGCTCTGGAGAAAAGAATTTTCTTTGTCAGACCTTCCGCATGGATTGTTTTCTCCTTCCGAACAGTGTGTCATAATTTGCCTGCGTCTTGTCGGAAAATTGTACGTCCTTGATGCAATTTCTGGAGAAGTACTACACGCTTTATGCAAACGAAGCTTCACTTATACTGACAAGAAATTTATCAGTGATGAGGAATGTGTTATCAGCTGCCGGACCTTATCAGGTGATTGTTGTCTTCAACTGTTTAACGTCAAGTCTGGTGACCTGCTGAGTGTTCTCCCTCTGGATAGTGAAGCGAATTTTTTAGCAGCCTGTCCTCGTAAGCGTCTCCTCGCCATTGCCCAAAGTGACTCTAAACATGGATTCAAACTTATCAAGGTGCAGTTGCCACAAGATAAAGACATCAGGAAGAGCGAAAGGTAAGCTATTAATGAACAAAGTAGAAATTTTAATAGGTGGATAGGAACTTATTGGTGCCACTTTTAATAATGCTAATTTATAACGTGCCACTTTTAATGTGTTATTCATAGAAGTGATTTATTGCCGAGGAGAAATGCGAATGGTCCCAATAATGTTTTAGAACTGAAGCCAGAATTGCTATGGTTTATTTCAAGCTCGTGAAAATAACAAGTTGCCTGTTTATAGCTCATGATACCTTATCCTTGTGGATAATAATTTATTTTATACTTCTAAGAACTTTTTAAGGAGAGAGATTTCAGTTTGGGATTTCAGTTTCCTTAAACGCCACTTTTTTATTTTTAACAGCAAAGCCAACACACCAGAGACCGAAGAGAGGAGAGAAAACAAGATGTAAGCCATTCCGTTTGCCGTAGTTGTAAAATTATATAAATGATTATATTCTTTGGCCAATCACGTTTGAAAATCAAGTCCCTAGTTTGCGCCATTTCTTATTTTTGATATATTGCTGCATTCTGATTGGCTACTTAAGATATATTGCAAATGTACGCAAACCTGATTTCTTAGTCTGTTATATGTTCTTTCAGAAAACTGATAAATGCAACAAAACTGACTTTGTAAGAGAGGCAATAATCCATACGTTGCTAACTCATTTTTCATGGCACATAATGCTATGCGGGCTTCACCATCAAAGATTCCTTGTCATTGCTCTTTCCTATATTTCCAAATATAAAAGAAATATGAAAGAAAAAAACAAACGCGTCCGTTTAATTATATAAGTAAGAACACGAGAGAAGTTTATAGAGGCGCAGCCGAGTACCCCAGTCACTTTTCAAGTGTGCTTAAAATTTCTAAAGTTATTAAATAGCTCAACAGTGTAACAGGAGCATAACATAACATGACATAACATAACATGAACTTTTTTTCACGTCGAATTTTAGCGGAGCCTGAAAGGCTAATATCTTCATCGACATAATAGTATTAAAATGAAAAAATCTATTTTTAATGAACTCTAACCGACCAATCGCAGTGAACATTTTGATATGGATTTACCACCGCTTTACCGCTACCAAGAAATGCCTAGTGCGAAAAGACTATTTCATTATACGTATATCAATCAATCAATCAATCAATCAATCACGATGAAGAAAAGGCTTCGTTGCTTGTGGGGTCGTGTATAAATAAAACATTAAAACTAGTAGATAAAAAGCATTACGGTAAAAACGCTAAAATAATCGCTAAAAATAGATAAATTGCTAATGTATAGAGTCTTATATAGGAATTACTCATACGTTACAAAGATAAAAAGATAAAAACACTAAGAATTCTTACAAAAGAGGTTGCTAAATTCCGTAATTTTAATTAAATTCAACGTGTTGATCTTTTTCCATAGGGATATTGCTTCGTGGTACTCTAGATCTCGCGAAGTTTTATGGAATTGGTTTTAAATGATGAGGGAATTAGTAGAAATGAGATGTTTTTTTTATAAAAATGGTACGAGTGTTGAAAGTTGGTAACATTTCGAGTCATGCAGGGGAGGGGAGTATATAATGCAGTAAAAATTGGTTCCATCCTAGTTCCCCGGGCCTAGTTTCATTTGTTTCAATCTGTTTTCAACCTTTAAATGAATTCACATTATTTTATGTCATTTTAAAAGTGTTATCTTCAGCTTGATGCAGATTAATATATGTTGGAAACAGATTTAACCTGAAAACCAATTTAACCTACAGCTGCGGTGAGGGGCTTATTTTCAGACAGAAATTTGCGTTTGAAATATATCCGGGTTTCTGTTTGGATGGAATAGTCTGATTTTTTTTTTTTTTTTTTTTTTTTGGTGCATACAAGAAAACCACATAGTAAAACTCTCTAAACATAACGATATGAAGCCCAAAACAAATCGTGCAGTCGCCCTGAGCATTCTCTAACAACGTAAAATACAAAAACAAGCTCTACAGAAGGTGCTTATAATCGAAAAAGTTAGTATTTCTTTTTAAAAAGCTATAACTAAATAAAAGCCTATGGACTTACAATTCGGGAGGGCTTGATTTCGGAAGGATTTTGCGTCTGAGATTTGGGAGGGGAGCGTTTATATTTTTTACTATTTTTTTTTGCGGACGTTTATGGTACATCTCCTCCCCAAAACCCCTTTCGAACTTGTATTAACTCAGGGCTTATAACCGGCACTGTACGGTATTCGAGTTTTAATAAGTTTTTATATTGGTTTTTGTTACTGTATTTGAGGTTTCTGGTCTACGTTAAAACGCTTAATGACTGGACATTTCAACTCCACATTTCAACTACTTCAAAAGACGTCTGTTTTTATTTGTTTCCAGGACGACCGACACAACAGACATGGATATGAGCAGAGAGAATAAGAGGTTAGCCATAAGGTAGCCATGTCTTGCATTTTTAAAAGATTTCTCTTTACATCCGCAAACCCGAATGAACAGCAAAATCCCGATTGTGCGACAGAACAGAAGTTGAAACCGATCTCTTTCGGTCGCTGAAATGGGGACCCTTTGTATGAAGTAACTGTAAATAGCTTTTTTAATTAATTTCACGGCTGTAGTGAAATTCACCAAACTTGGTTATGGCAGGCAGTCTTTTGATGACGAGCATTAATTAACGCTCGGGAGGACTCTTTTCTTAATTGTTTTAGCTAACTTGACCAGGTTATTCCAGAACTAACCAGTTCACGTAAATTCCACATTTATTTTTCTTTTCATTACTTTTAGAGGACTTGACAATCAAGATGTTACAGAAAGCAAACCAGCAACCGGTATGTAAGCTCTGTCAGTTTTATAATTGTGTTTCACGGTTATTTTCCTTTGTCTAAACATCTATTTCCCTTTCTATTTCAGATACTTCTCTAAAGCAAAGAGTAGAGACACCATCATGCTCCAACTCAAGACGTCCCAGTCCCTCACCTGACCACCGTACAGGTAATATGTCTAATAATAAGAATACAAAATAAAATGCCCAGTTCTTTGACATTTGGAATATTTAATAGCTGCCATTTTTCTCTCAGCAGTGTCTACCTTTTATTGAAGTTCATGCATTTGTTACTCGTGAACTCACGATTTTTTTAATACTTAGAAAAACCATCTGGGTGTTGTTTGTACTCTTTCGTCTGGAGAATTTGGCCACCGACACGCTTGAGCGCATATCGTGTTTTATTTTAAATTTATGAAATTTTCAATTTTCAGTTATTGATGTTCGACGTTCAAACTCAAAACAAAATGAAACAAAATTTCTGGCCACGCTTCCTCCTACAAAATGCTAAATTTCTTCAGATTTGAAATGAGTGAAAATAATTGTTGTCAACACTTGACATTTTGCTGGGAACTTTACTTGTGCACCATGTTATTTGTGTAACACCCTTGAAAGCTCAAATATATTCTACCAAATCTTCGAGCCCTTGAACAAATGATGTGAAGAGTGAACTGAAATATAACTTATGAATACGCTTTATTTCGTTTAGTTCCGGTTATTAAAGAAGGCACACCTGAAGATATTGATCTAGAAGGATTGGCAGAGAAAATTCCTGGGCATTGGAAGAAACTTGGGCGTCGGTTATTGGAAAACAATGAGGCATTGCTTGAAGCAATTCATAAAGAGAATGAGGAATACTCTGAAAAGGCTTATAAAATGTTGTTGAAATGGAAACAAGCCAAAGGCCCAAGAGCAAGTTTCCGCGTCTTACATGAAGCCTTGTGCCATCCTTTAGTAAATCGTCAAGATTTAGCAAACGAATTTTGTCGGGTGGACCATGGCTAGTAACGCCATCTACGATTACGTTTTTAGCATAGTTGAAGCTTAGTTTTGTTTTAGCTTAGTATTTTAGCTTAGTTAAAAAATGCGTAAATAATTTTATCTATAAATTATCCCAATGCCTTTTATATTTACAAGGTTTATAATTCGCTTCACGCTTGGACAATTGGCCGGACATGATTTCACAGGAAATGTTTTTAGGATATGCGATGAGTCACGCAGTAATATTTCCCTTCTTTTTGAAACGATAATCTTGAAAGACTTGCAAAGTAACGAAATTACAACTTTTTGCAAAAGTAAACAAAGGTTATGATAAAGAAAATTACATCCTAGGATTGTATTGTACTTCAAGTCTAACCATTAAGATGCTATTGAACAAGCGCGTGGCCCGTATTGTAGAAATTTTGTCCATTTCATTTTCTTGGGCTGCTATGGGTCTTTTGGCTCGTCTTCAATCATACATTACAATATATTGCAAGACGAGTCAAATGTGGCACGGACTAATGTCTACTACAACTGTGACCGTGGCTTCTGTGGCTTTGTTATGGGGTTTAACAAGTTATTTCCACGCTGTCAAACAGAGATTTGTAATATTCCATTTAATGTACGAAGGCGTTTTGTATTTTAGTATTTATTAATTTAGGCAGGCCTCAACTGAGCTTATCGCATGCTTTTATGGAAATATAATGTAGTCTTTGAAAAAGACATGTGCTTACAATATTTTAGAACTGTCTAATTAAATGTAGTTTGTTTGCATATAATGACCAGTATAGGTCTAGTCTACAAGAACACTTTTTCGTTAGATTTGAAAGTAAGATTTAGGAAAGATGTAAGCTAGAGTTGCAAATTTTTGTCAGTTTGTATTATAATGAGACGAATTAGTTTCATCTTATCAAGAGATTTTTTAGGGCAGTACAAGCGTCTCGTTCCGAAACGAAAGACTCTAAGATAATAAATCTTCATGTTTTTGTATTTTTTTTGGAAGAAAAGCTAAGTTTTGCACAACTTATAAGCTAACATGAAGAATACAATAAACCCATTTTTATACGCAAACCCCTTTTTCAATTGTAATTCTGTATATAAAGTTTTTAAGCCTCTTCAAAAAAATTGTTTATTTTTGACGTATTTCAGTGATTTTCATTGGTTGTTATCGATATAGCATTAAGCAAGGTTCTGTTGGTAAGAAATGATGGAACAGTCAACTCTCTTCAAGATGGACAACGAATGGCACCAGCACCAACTGTCCGTCTTAGAGAGGTGTCCTATATAAATTCAGAGACAGCAAAACAGACTGAGGTTACGTACAGTAAACGCACCTCAATTCGGACCGTTTATGACCAGTTGTAAACTGAAACAACTCTGAGTAATATAACAGTAGGCCCATTTATTTGTTTACGCAAAGGTTATGTGTTCCTTAGAACTGTACTGTATAAAATGCAAGAGAAACCAAAGCACATGCAGTCATTTGAGACTACAGGCGCGGACTGACTTTTTTGCTGTAATGAGCGACATCTGTTTTTTGCTCGTAAGTACTTTTTCACCGAAAAATAAACTTAACTAGTGTCCGTCTGTTGACTGCATCAAAGCTTTTGTTAATTGTCCAATTTCGAGAGGTGTCCGCAAAATGACTAAAAGAACGGCAACTTCAAATCGTGTTCGTCTCTAGGAGAGCACAGTTGCAGAAAAATTCGAACTCCACATGATCGTTTGAGAGAGCTGCCCGTCTTGCAGAGGTGTCTGTTAAGAGGGAATTGACTGTACACAGCTATTTCGAGAAACGCCGGAAAAAAGAACGCAAGTGCATGCGGCAAGACCGAAAGGTGTTCTGGGTAGAAGTGTTGAGCTAGTGCACGTGTTGAATACCGCGAATTTGCACGTTTGGCCGATCAACAACGTATTGTGTCCGGTGGTCAGAAGCTAAGGGACATGGGAATGCGGATTAAAGCTAAAGATAAAGATAATTATTTAAGCTAGCTACAACTTCCCCTCGAAAAAAGCATTGTTTAAACTGAGAAATAAAATACTACCGTTAACAGTAACTGACTTCCAAATCCCAGAACAAAATGCTAAAAGCTATTTGCCTTAACCAACTATTTATTGAAGCTATCATGTACGAGGACACCAAGGAAACATCTTATTGTTTGGACACAAGGAACCTAGTTACTTTTTCCAATGCGAAGTGGAGACCCGTGAAATCAACAAGGAACGTATAATGAAAATTAAAAATCACACCATCTAAAAACCAATTTTCATATTCAGCATGTTCACTAATAAAACTAGTACGCATTTATCATTGAGATCGTCAATTTTTATTGTTTAACATTATTTAACAATTAAATACGTTTGATGATAAAAACAGCTCCATAAAAGGTTGAAATTGTTACGCAAGGTTTAAGTTCCAAAACATCAAATTTTTATGTTTAAACAAAAGAGAGTCTTAAAATAGCGAACCAAAGCAAAAATTCAAAGGCGCAGTAAAACAAGAACAATTAACAAAGCTATCGGCCACGCCTACAGAAGTGGATGCTTTTTACTGCTCTTAATAAGTACCGACAACTCGCATCATACAAAAAAAGTTGATCACGTGTTACAACCAAACATCCCAAGCGATGCTTGTCCAAACCAGAGTTAATAGAGGGAAATGGTTAGGAAGCCCGGCAAACATCAAAGGAGCAAGCAGAGAGGCCAAGATTGAGGTTGGAAGGTCCATGACCATGCACATCTTTTGTTTTGCGCTCATACACTATGCATGAATTACGTAATCGCAATGTTTCTATTGGTTAGTTGTATGAACACACGTCACCACCTATTGTACTTTGTCAGGTTTTGTGCACGGACAACCCCCAAAATAGGGAACAAAAACCTATAACAAAGAACTTTGCCAGGCTTCATAACCATTTCCCTCTATTAACTATGTCCAAACACCGTATATAGACGGCGAAAAGAATCTTGGGTGGCCTGGTCTACTGGGAAGAGAAGTAAAAGTTCTGTTTAGCCCCCATATCTCTTTCAGTCCATTCTTTAATGACCTTCCTTTTGTCTCAAATTACCGTCCTGCCACTCTCTGTTTGACCCTCCCCTCGCAAATTTGCAAGAAATTAATTTCACTGTTATTGAGAGAATTCTTGGGCGTTCACTGGTCGATAGCTACAGACGATGAGATTATAGACCATGAGGTGTCTTGTTATGCAAAGAAAGGCGAAATTCAGAAAAAATAAACTGGAACCGTCGACTTAACATATATCAACTGAGACACGCGATGAGAATTCGTCTGTACGTTCCAAGCACGGATAAGGTATCTTTAATACGTGTTGTCACGCGCACGCACAATTTCGCACTGAGTTTTCCTGTGAATTTTTGGTCACAACAGCCATGTGATCCTTGATCGGGGAGAATGAAACGAACGCACTCACGAAACAAAGTACAAGCCACAACTACACACCAATTCTCCAAATGAAAACTGAAATTCGAAGAAACAGTAAATCAGGAACAAAGGTAAAATTAACTTACTGTGGTCCAGCTCTTACAATCCCAGACAAAAATGTTGAGACACTCTTCCTTTTCCAATACAATGTTGAAAATCAGTGATTTTTTTGTCTCTTAGTTTACGAAAGTGCGATATTTTCCAACATTGTTGTGGGGGGAGGGGTTATCGCGACCCATGAAATGTCCCAACTACTTTTGTCTGGGATTGTAGCTTTGGTTGCGTATAGTTCAAAGACAGCGATGGTAAGCGGTAAGATTTTCGATCCGAATGGACAGAATGGAATGAACGGAAATGCAGCGTACAACGATGGGATGTGCTTTTACAAACAATGATGAGCTAATAACCTTATGGGTGCGTCTAATGTGCAACAGTTATGACTATCGGAAAACTAGCTTTGGGAGCCTGCTCGCAGGCTATCGAAAAACATGATCAAAACAAAAATAATCAGTAAATTACGTAACAGTTATACTAAGTAAGGTGTTACAGATAAATGCGCAACCTTCAATCATATTGCTGACATTTTAAACATTTATTGTATCGCTTTCGCATTTAGCAGTAACTGGTCAGTGATCATGTCACTTGCTCGCTCCCAATGTGTGGCTTCATACCTCAGTTGGTAGAGCATCGCACCGGTATTGCGGAGGTCACGGGTTCGAATCCCGTTGAAGCCCTGATTTTTTTTTCAGGCTTCTTTATTCCAATTGCTTAAATTGGAATTCACTGCGAAGATCACATATCGCCTTCATATATATCCGCAGTTCATATATGAATCATTTCATATACATTACATCAGAAAATAAAAAATAGCTGCTATTCTTATTCAAATCAGTGATCCGAGTTGATCCGGCCGACCCGACTCTTGTCCGTGCCTATTTAGACATTAGGGGTGCGTCGCTTGTCGCTTTTTAACCCCTTGGAAGAGTCGCCTCAGGCCAAACAGCCATTAAGTCGGACTGTATCTTGTCCTTAGATTCAATTGCAGCCTGGAACTAATAATGTACGGTGTCTGGGACGGCCGAAAAATACGAAGTCTTTTCGGGCTCCATTTCCAAAGGCCTGGCCGTTCCAGTTGACCGCGTTTTTGAAATTGAAACTGAGAAAACAGATGACATGTTAATAGATTCATATCATTCATCTCTATTTGTGCTGTGCTTTGCTTGAGGAGTAAATGGCATTTCTTGCTTCTTCTCGCGCGGTTTTGCTTCTTGCCGTTCGATCAGTCGCGGCTTTCGATTCACGTATTGGCGTCGCACGCTAGGAAAAGGAGACCGCACGCAATCTGCCACTCTCTCTACGTGCGTGCCGGCAATGGAAGATTTCAAAATTCGCCTTATCACGACAAAAGAGGAATTCGAAAGCGTCATAATAAATGCGATGGTAAAGGAGGGCTGGCGGCCGGGTCTACAAGATGCTGCATGTTTTCTGGCTTGTGATCCAAGTGCGGCTTTTGTTGGCGAGTTGAACGGGAAACCTATATGTTGTGCATCAATCAGGAGTACCCAACGACGGTTTCGAAGAAAATCCACCGTACAGTGTACTTAACATTATCTGAGTGTCGCTACGTCAATCTTGTTTAATATTTAACTTTCCTGGGAAAAAAATACCCGCTCTTCACTGCCAGCAAGCAGGATTTTGAAGTTATTGGATTCCCAGCCAGCGCTCGAATTTGACGTCGTCAACGAGCCAGCAGGCTTTAAATTTGTCAACGAGCTAGCCAGCATAAAAACAGTTTGCCAAAAGTTTGCCAGCATGTTCGAATATACGATTTTTTGCCAGTCAGCGAGAAATTTCAATATACCATAGCAAGGTGCATTTCCTAAAAACTATTTTTATAACAACGGATTTAGTATCATGGACACAAAAAGTACGTTTAAAAATGGTTTTATTTTTACATTCAAGTTTGACTGAAAAGTTTTTGCAACACTTGAAAGATTACACTTACCACACAACAGTAAACAAAAGGAAAAAGTAAAATGTGCTCACAGTGTTCTGATTATCCATCACAGATCCAAACTGCATTCTGAAAATAAATCGTGAAATCCCTCCAAAAGAAGAGTGAAGTATAAACAATGTTCACACAGTAAACAGACGTAATCGAGATATTAATGACTAGTTGTACCTATCTGTAAGTGCCAACGAGCTAAACAAACATGTTTGCTGACAAGAACAGGCAATGAAGACCAATCAATGGTTTCGATAGAAATTACAATTATTACAATTTAATTGTTTGAAAAGACCAAAATGTGGCAAATTGTATTTTAGGTGATTTTGAGGAGAAAGTGCTATTTCTTATAGGTACAAAGCACAAGTTTCTTGTGACTTTTGAAGCGTTAAAAATGTCACAAAATGTGAGCCATTTGCAGCAAAAGTAATCGATAGTTGCTCGTCAGGTGATCACCGCAAAAGACTCACGACAGAAGCCGCAAGGATTCACAGCAAAAGCAATCGTTAGTTGTTCGTTACACTGAGGCGATCACCGCAAAAGACTCACGACAGAAGCCGCAAGGATTCACAGCAAAAGCAATCGTTATAGTTGTTCGTTACAGTGAGGCGCGATCACCGCAAAAGACTCACGACAGAAGCCGCAAGGATTCGCGGCAAAAGCAATCGTTAGTTGTTCGTTACATTGAGGCGATCACCGCAAAAGACTCACGACAGAAGCCGCTAGGATTCGCAGCAAAAGCAATCATTGGTGTTTCGTTGCAGTGAGGCGCGATCACCGCAAAAGACTCACGACAGAAGCCGCAAGGATTCGCAGCAAAAGCAATCATTGGTTTTTCGTTGCAGTGAGGCGCGATCACCGCAAAAAACTCACGACAGAAGCTGCAAGGATTCGCAGCAAGAGCAATCGTTAGTTGTTCGTTACAGTGAGGCGATCACCGCAAAAGACTCACGACAGAAGCCGCAAGGATTCGCAGCAAAAGCAATCATTGGTTTTTCGTTGCAGTGAGGCGCGATCACCGCAAAAGACTCACGACAGAAGCCGCAAGGATTCGCGGCAAAAGCAATCGTTAGTTGTTCGTTACAGTGAGGCGATCACCGCAAAAGACTCACGACAGAAGCCGCAAGGATTCGCAGCAAAAGCAATTGTTTATAGTTGTTCGTTACTGAGGCGATCACCGCAAAAGACTCACGACAGAAGCCGCAAGGATTCGCAACAAAAGCAATCGTTGGTTTTTCGTTGCAGTGAGGCGCGATCACCGCAAAAGACTCACGACAGAAGCCGTAAATAGACAGCAGTAAAAGCCGATTTTAGGAAGCTTAAATATTTACAATAGCGATTAGCGAGAAAATTTGAATATTTATATGGGACGTGCTGTGACCTCACAAACACAGTCTGGTAAGCCTGTGAATATACCAGTCTGGCCAGCCAGTTATGACTCCAAATGGCAGGCACCCTAAGATGGCCAGAGCTGAGCTGTTAGAGTGTGTTTACCATGATTTTAAAGGGCTGAGATAATGAACGGTTTGCTTCTAGCAACTTCCTGGGAAATTCCCAAGGAGTTGCCTCAAGACCTCCTGAGAGAATCATTTTTTCAGGAGGTCGTGTTAACTCTTGTATAATTTTGAAACATTTCTTAGAAATGAAATTACCAATGCACATTTATAGACATTATTATTATTTATTATAAAATTAATTACACAATTATTTACATTATAAGCTACCAGTCTTTTCATCAAGACATATCTTCCTTTTAAATATCACATATTATGGTATGTTCACCAAAGATGGTGAGGTTCAGTGATAATGAGAGAGTTTCATAAAACCAAAACCAAAGTGCTCACCCTGGCCAATCAAAAAGAACACAGACAATCTAGTAAACCATCAAAACTCAAAGCAAATCCATGAAGTTTTCAAGCACTAAGTTGAGGAAAACATGTGTTTATACATGTAGTCATGATTGGTTTTGGTTTCACTTCTGATTGGTTTAGAAATTTGCATAATCACTTAGTGCAGCAATAAAAAACCAAACAGACCCAAACTTGTGTGAATTACAACACTCAAAATTTATGAAAATCACTCGATTTTCAGTAATAATTATTATATGGCAAGGCAGTCTTGTGATTGGTTCTTTCTTAGTCAGGATTTTGCCATACGGAATGTTTCCATGGAAACAGTCATAAGCCAGGTATTTTTTGTCCTCGAAAGCTGCAAGAGTGCCTGTGCCATATAATAAGCTGCTTCAACCTATAGCTTGCTTGAGCAATACTGGAAAATATTGGCCCGCCATTGTTTTTGTACTGACCTTGCTGCACTCGATCCGTACTGCCATGACAATAGGGACCTTCAGATCGGAGTACGAGTACGAGATTTAGTACGAGTACGACTTTTCAAACCTAGCGCGTACACATTGGATTGTCACATTACACTCCAATCTCGTACCGATAGTCTCTTTTTCAACTGGTCAGCAACAGGGAGGAGTGAGGGCTCTGGGAACCTAACTGGATTGAAATTCGAAAGTCGTACTCGCACTCGATCTCGTACTCGTACTCCAATCTGAAGGTCCCTATTATATTGGGCCAAAATTCCTCAGTATGGCCCTCACGCTCGGTTTCTAAGACGTTACTATCATTACCGATGTAATTATCTTACATCCCTGGTCAACATGGTTACTTTTTAAGCCCATAACATATTTCTGGTTGCCGAAACAAAATTTTAATAGTTTTAAAAGAATTATGGACATTTAATTATGATACAGATAGATTTGTAATAGAAATATTCTTCTTCAAAATTTAATTTTATAACCATAGGAAAAGTACGGTATATGATATTTATTTAATACTCATTATCGATCAACGCCCAGCATATGATAACTGGCGTTTTATATACAATTCTACTTGGTGCTTATTGCTTTCAAACAGAAGAATTATACCAGGTATAGAGCTTGTAATTATCTGCAAATTGCCTGATGGAGACTGGAGCTGGGAAGATAACTTTTATATCTGATTATACCCCCCCCCCCCCCCCCCAGGGTATGGGGGAGCAAAGGTAGGTCCCCCACAAAAAAATGACAGGGGTGCTTGTCACACCAGCCTTTTACAGGTTAAATTTAAATTATAGGGGTGTGTGGAATAAAACCCTATGAAGTGACTCTTCATCTTATATGATAATTTTCTCCCTTTGATTTACAAAGTATACACAGGGCAAATTATAAGGAGAATCTAGCAATTTATCAGAAGTCGCTTGGGGCTTTACTCCAGCATGCAGGTACACCCCTTCAAATTGTAGCTTGGAATTGCTTAGTGTGTTCACTTCAACCACCATAAGAATTGTGACGGTGTAGCCTTTTGTTGACGGAAGTCAGAATTTTCACATCTTGGAGTGAAAACAATTTGTGCCAATTGTCCACAAACATGATTAATCATTACTTGTTTCCCTTTAACAGGGCTCCTGTCAAATCAACATTTTTTTTTTTTATGGGAGTCCCACATTAGGATGCAAACTACTGTGGAGTCCCCACAAGGGATTTTACCATTATCAACACAATTTATACCAACCAGAAAGATTTATAAAGTAAAATCATGACTTCTCTGATCTCCAACCAAGCCCCAATAGAAACAACAATCGATTAGAGAAAGTGGAAGTTACAGTAAACCATTAGAGGGTAAAATTTATTATGTTTGACTGGATAAAGTCCATTAATCCAAGGGAAATCAAGAAATCTGGGTTTCAGTAAAGAGGTAAAAATGTTCAACCCTCTGCCAGTTTTGACTTAATGTCGACAGATCTAGAGCTGAAATTCAAATGACAAGAGTTCCAAATCTTGGAACACCTTCTGTACGCCCATAAGTTTGAAGCCATACTTCTTGTACAGTTGAATGGCCGGGCCTTGTGCACTGCTGGTTGTCAAAACTATTTTCTCAAGTCCCTCTTCTCTGGCATGCTTGAGAAGCTCACTAAGGAGTTTCCCTGCAATTCCCATTTTACGGCAAGTTGTTGACACAGACATTCTCTGTAGCTCTGCTACACCGGGCTTGTGCTTTTCTTGGTGAGTTAAAGTCCAACCATTCCCACAACTTTACCATTCCACTCAGCCACCCACATATGGCAGCCTTTGCTTGACATGTATGACTTGTCAATGTCCAGCAAATCTGTTTTAAGGCAGTGGTTAATGAACTTCCAGCACTTAATGTAGATATTGACATACAAAAGGGCCAACAGAACTACAGTCAAGAAAACAAAGCCCATGAAGATCCACATGGACCACTTTACAGATGCCGCAATAACAAACATGGCTGCCACAGCAATGTACCACAAACATTTTGGAAAGATGACATGAGTGACAGGCTTGATGAGTTGCATGCCTTCAGTAAATATCGCTCGGCATTCCACATAATCGGAATCACGATAGGAGCGGATTTGCACCTCTTCCTTGTTTATCTTGTTCACTACAGCTGTTACCACTCCTTTACTGTCACTAACAGTGAACATGTTTTGTCAGAAGAGAGGCATCACAACTCTGTTATTCTGGTAACAAAAGTTAAGAAATTGTGTATGAAAGTGTCTGAAATTTGGAGGGTTAATTTTTCTTAAGGGGGAAAAGTAGAGACATTCAAATCAGTCTAATGTTTTTACAAGGCAGTCTTGAGATAAATCCAATTCAAGCATTGTGATAATAGTTCTTTCTTGGTCAGGATTTTGCCATATGGACAATTTCCATGGAAACGGTCATAAGTCTGTGTATTTTTTGCTTTTGAAAGCACGCAAATATAAATTCAAAATTTGCAGCTAAAATGCATATGATGGGCCATATCGAATGCCATAAAAAACTACTTAGTAACCTAGCTAGTTTGCTCAAGCTATACAGGAGAATATTGGCCCTCAGTCGTTTTTGTACAGACCTCGCTGCGCTCAGACAATACTGCCACAACCTTGGGCCAATATTCTGCAGTACGGTCCTCACGCTCGGTTAGTAAGAGGTTAATACTTCCAAACGTTAACATTACCTCAGTAGATTGTGTTGTCCATTATGGACTAACAAAAACAATGTCATATTAAATGTGCTACCCTTGTCTTAGGTATACTGCTGTTACTGAAAAGGCAAGGGTAGTTATAGTGATATGACTAGTTATTAAAGGAGCAGTACTAGTGTTGCTGGGATTTTGCAGAACTGATTTTGGTCTAAATGTTTTTGAAATTATAATGTCGGCCACTTAAAGAGACTTAACCCGTGGTAAAAATAACATCTAAAAGAAGAAATAGTATAAATTTGCATGGAGAAATCAAACCACAGCTATAAATTTTAAAAATTTAACCTCAAGTTTGAAGTTCTAAAGTTGTAGAATCCATTTCCATCCAAGCCATCGGTAGTCAAAGACTATTTAATTAGTTTGGGGCAATTAAGGGAGCCTGAAGAATTATTTAATTTCTACATCTAAAACTTAAGTAGTTGGTTGAGTAACAAATCAAAGGGCCCTATGAGGCCACGACTGTTTTTTTAAGCGATGACGTCATCGTTTAATGTGTTCGTGCGAGTTCTTGTCGCTTTTATTTAACAATTAAGTGACGAATTAAATCGCCGAAGTCGAACGTGCATCACTTGTAAAGATCTATACGGATTTACATTGTTTTTCATTTTGTTTTGCATTGGTTGTAAAAGAAGCAAGCTCCAAGCAGACAAATTCAAGTTTGCGTGTTTTCGTGCTAGCGTGTGTACACTCTTTTCCCTGTACAGCATGTACGATTGACGTTCAATTTCTGGAATGTGTTTTGAAAGTGCCATGAGCATGATAAGTTTGATCTTCCATTCTTTGATTGCTGTGAAGATTAACGTCGCACAAAATTTATTTTGAAATCGGCTGCGTTGACCTTTGTCACGTGACACTGATAATCTTCTGTCAGCTAGCGATTACACAAACTTCGCTTTCAAGTCTGATTTTGTGGTGAATTCAATGGCACGTGGAACGACTTTTTGGTGGAATTCGATTACAGTATATCTGGATAACTTTGGGGGCAAGTTGTTTTCTCCTATGTATTTTTCTATTCGTGTTTGAAAACATATGATCACTTTTAACGATCCACGCATCGTCTTTTATTTTAATATGCTTTTAAAATATTACTTTGCCTGTCTTCTGCGACCGCTATTTTGGTTGCTTATACTGTGAGTTTTGTTGTTCCTTCTTTACTTGCGGTAGGGTTCTCTGGCTTTTGGGATAGGTAGTCTTCTGCTAGGAATAAATCTCGCTCCAGATTTCATCTCGTCGTTGAAACTCGCGTGTTCTCCGCTGCGACCTGTGCTGATGATTTTGCTTGCATGCGATGAACATTTATCTGTTGTGGGTTATAAAACTCAGCAAGGGTACTTCTTAACTCCGAGGCCTATAAAAGGTGTTTGAGATGCGTTGATTTAGGTTGTCGCTGTGAAGCACACGATGTAATTGTTCCTTCTTGTCGCTTCTATTTAACAAGTGACGAATTAAATCGTCGAAGTCGAACATGCATCACTTGTAAAGATCTATATAGCCTGCGAACGCAGACATATTTCCGGCTCTCGCTTGTCTCCGCCGAAAACTAACATCGTTAGTTTTCGGCGGAGACAAGCGACAGCCGGAAATACGTCTGCGTTCGCAGGCTAAGATCTATACGGATTTACGTTGTTTTTCATTTTGTTTTGCACTGGTTGTAAAAGAACCAAGCTCCAAGCAGACAAATTCAAGTTTGCGTGTTTTGGTGCTAGCGTGTGTACACTCTTTTCCCTGTACAGCGTGTACGATTGACGTTCAATTTCCGGAATGTGTTTTGATAGTGCCATGAGCATGATAAGTTTGATCATGCATTCTTTGATTGCTGTGAAGATTAAGCGTCGCATAAAATTTATTTTGAAATCGGCTAGGTTGACCTTTGTCGCGTGACACTGATAATCTCCTGTCAGCTGGCGATTATACAAACTTCACTTTCAATTTCGCTTTCACCATCACATGCAAACTTAAGAAAATTCTGTTGATTTTTCTATAGGGCAGAAACAACATACACCTGATTTAAGGTAAAATAAAAATAAAATATGTTCACAATCGATTTTCAAATTATCATCACATACCCATCAAAACAAAATCATCAGCGCCTAAAGTACAATGGTCTGTCATCGGTCTTAATAAACCGCAACGTCAAACTGAGAGTAGGGTTACATGAAGGTCTGCCAACCATCTGTCAACGGCCTTTTGTTTACATCTGATCGACTGAAGGAATGAAGGAAGGATGGCTTCAAATCACCACTCATTCCGTAACTCCCGTTTTGCACAAAACAGTCGTAAAAACACACTGTGTCATATGTCTCAATGATCAGATTTAAAAAATATTTCCTCTTACTCTATCCGGTGACAAATTTGTTTCATTGTCTAGATTGCCAGGAGTGAAATTTCATCCACAGATGAACATTCCACAAATGTATGCTACTAAGTTAAGTACAGATTATATGTACGGTACGAATATGTTTCAAATCTTTTTCTTTTCCCTACAAGAGCCTGATTATAAGTTATTTCCTAATGGCAGCTTTTAATTGAAACATACAGGTCTCACCTACACTCAATTGCTCTTATAATTTTCCACTACCCTCCCCTCCCTCCCCTACTTGTGAGTTAGAGGGCAGAAACGTGACAAGGAAAATAGATTTCAAAATAGAAAATAGACAGACAAAGAAACTAGACAAAGGTTTTTTTTAAGGCTGGAGTCTGTAGTTGAAATTACGGGTGCAAAAGTTTTCAATTTTCAGCTTACAACACAATCATATCTAAATGTGGAATTTTAAAAACGTATTTTGTGTAAGGAAACTCTGATTGTGAAAGGAAACTCTGATAGCATCACATCTTAAATAGGTTCAAATGACGTGTAAATCCGCTAAATATAGGCACCACGAGGCTTAAGCCCTTTCGCTGATGCTAATCATGTCTGACCTTGTCTAATTAATGCACAAGAACAATCACTTCTTGTTTTGTCTTTTGTCTTGAAAAACATTAGGCCCGCCGGTGTGTTCTTATTAAACTTAATGTTTTTGAAATAATCCTAGCTACAGAAAGATTCGACTCATTGTTGGAAAGCAAGGAAGAAATGAAACAACACACGACAATCCATTCACAACTCCCTGGAATGGTAAAATTTGAAGACTTCGCTCCAACAGCGCGAAGCAAATTGTTTGGTTATATTTCGAATTTCATTCTTAATTGTAAGTAGCCGTTTTTGCTATTTATCGGCAACGGTCGAAGTTCAACGAAAACAAAATGATTTACAATGAAACTAACAACTCGATCTAATCAATAATGAAATTAAACAACTGTGTAATGTACAAATTGTGTGTACTTTGACATTGCGTAATTTGTACAGTCAACGAGGATTCTCTAATTCGAATTCTTCTTTCTCGAAAATCCTTCAAATGAATTTGAGAGCCAAGTAAGTTAAATTAAAAGCGATGAAGCTATTGTACTTACTATCCAAATGAAATGTCGGTGTTCAAATGAAATATCAGAGCGTCAGGAGATCTGTCAAGATGAAGCGTCGCTCTGCGAGCATCGAAGATTTTCACGCACTACCACCTTGGCAATGTACGGAGACGACTTCGACTACAGACAACCAACTTCGAGACAAAACTTTTTAAAGCTTGGCGCAGAGCTGAGATATCAACCAGGCTTATAAATTTGCAGTTTCCGCTTTTGGCGTCGTCGAATAGGCGTACAAACCAATAGTCCTGCTCTCAGCGCGGAGCCCTGCTGGTGGGATATTGTGTTTACTTTTTGTTATACCGCAGACGAGACAGCGTGGGTTCAAAGTGGCTCTTACCGCCGCCCAATCACGCGGACAGAAACGTGATATCTTGGGACGAACTCAATGAGGGCTCCTCCCTCCACAAGGGGAGATAGAGGAACGCGTACATCTAGAGATAACTTATCAGCATGCACGTAAGAATCGAGGTTTGTGAAATCGCCCTTAGGCTATTGTAACAAACTTACAGTCATGCATGCGGAACGCAAAGAGCCTAGACTGCATGGAAAATGCGACGTTTAAAACAATTAAATTCGGCAGATTTGAATTACATGGGAGTTCAGTCGAATATTCGACTGTTCCAGTTTCGTTGCCGTTCATAGTCGTTCTTTGCGGAACAACAACGTGAAATGACCAGATTTTGCGTATTGTGGACGACCTGAACCAAGACGGATAATTT
This sequence comes from Meandrina meandrites, assembly GCA_963693305.1. Classification (NCBI taxonomy): domain Eukaryota; kingdom Metazoa; phylum Cnidaria; class Anthozoa; order Scleractinia; family Meandrinidae; genus Meandrina; species Meandrina meandrites. The sequence goes on along the minus strand of OY855907.1, from coordinate 26,960,460 downwards.
TGGGTTTAATATTTGGAATTGAACGCTCAGTAATTGAATGCGACAAAATTAAATCCCACCTTTAAAACCAAATGCCGAATTTTTTAATTCGAGTCCACTTGAATTAGTATTGAATTCGGTGCATGTGAAATACGGCGTTTAAACCAGACCTGGATATTTCAAGGATTATTCAAGAGAAAATTTAATAAAATAGGTGCAGTTTCCCTAGCTACTGTACGATTTGAAAGGGGCACCATTTTCTGCTCGTTTCTATCGAACGAATAAAAGGATTTTTTTTTTCGGAAAAAAAGGAATATAAAAGGGTCACAAAAGCGGAACCTCCGCATATAAAAAAGTTTTCAGTTGGCCTCTCTCTCCTCTCAGCTTTGCACCGTTTTCTTCCATACTTTTCCTAGCAAAGATTATGAGGCAAGACTAATTCGCACATTTATTATGCGTACTGTTCTCTATAAACGAAACAAAAGCCGAAACAATGGAGAGCTTTAGAAGCAATTTTCGACGCTTTTATATTTTTTGTGTCGGCCATGGAAGAGTTCAAACTTCGCCCCTTCAGAGCAAAAGAGGAGTTCGAGAGCGTCATAATAAGCGCGATGATAAAGGAAGGCTGGCGGCCGGGTCTACAAGATGCTGAATGTTTTCTGGCTTGTGATCCAACCGCGGCGTTTGTTGGCGAGTTGAACGGGAAACCTATAGGTTGTATAACAATGGCAAAATATGGCGACGGTTTTGCTTTCTGTGGGTGTTATATCGTGAACAAGGAATACAGAGGAAAGGGATATGGTAGGAAGATTTGGGACGCCGCTATAGCAAGTGTAAGGCCATCTAGAAGCATTGCATTATCGGGGTTGCTAGACAAAGAAAAAATGTACAAACGTAAGGGATTTCGAAGCCACTCTTATGGCGCACGCTTCGTCTTTGACCTTACAAGCGCTATGTCCTGCTTCTCTGAAGCATCGGAGAGATCTTCCGTAAAAATCAAACGCATTGAACAAGTGAATCTGGAAGTGCTTTTCATGTACGACACAACGGTATTTGGCTTCGAACGACACGCGTTCTTGTCGAAATGGCTTGGGATGGCCGGCAGTCACGCACGTGTGGCCATCAACAGCGACGATTCTATCGTAGGTTATATAGTTGCCCGTCCGATGTTTGTCAAAGAAGAAGGTTACAAAATAGGGCCCCTCTTTGCAGATTCCGAGCCAGTTGCAGAAAAGTTATTAAAGGCAGTGTTTGAAGAGCTTCTTAGACAAGAGGAACTTCCTTCAGTGGTCTCTATCGACACCCCTACAGAGAAGGCTACAGAACTCGGCGAAAGGCTTGGAAAGAGGACGTCGTTTGAACATGTGTACATGGTCATGGGTGATCCCCCTGATGCATGTTTTGATAAATGGTTCAGTAACACTACCCTTGAATTTGGCTAAGTCAAACTAACTTTGAATTGAGGGAAACGTACTCTTCCCGCCTCCAAGAGGTCAGCTAATTGGTACGTTTTGCAATTATCAAGTAATCGCTATTTTTGTAAATTATATTATTAAACTGCTGCTTATTAACCGCCTTAAGGTGCCACTTATAAGCCCTGGGCTTATACAATTTCGTAAGGGGTTTTGGGTGGGCCAATAAATGGGGGAGAGGGGCTTGTTTTGGGAGGGGGAGGGGGGAGGCTTATAAGCACTGAGAAAAAAAAAAGTTTTAATATAAATAAATAATAAAATAAATAAAACAGTGTATAGGTATGTTTTTCAGATCTTGTTTTCAGACATTTTCAGTTAACCAATTTCAAACAAAGCTACACTTTCATATAGCACAGCATAGCATATTGAGACAGTCTGAGTTACTAGTCATAATTAAGTTGTTCACTGATTCAAGGTTTTCATCTATTTCGTATAGGTAGTGGCAAACGAGGACACGCATTGATACGGAAACAAATGTTTCCCTGTTTGCCCGCGCGCGCAACAAAGTTGCGGACGCAGAATTTTTGTCCGAGACACAAAAAAATGTTTCTGATTTCTTTCAGAAACATTTTGTGTCCTCAACAAATGTTTCTTGGTTTGCACAGCATGGAAACAATCATGAGCAACAATATATCCCCAACAATGTGTCCTCGTTTGCGACCACCCGTGGTCAAATAACTGTTTTGAATTTATTCAGGGCTTCAGTTATAGATATTAGTAAATAGTTTTATTTAAACCCTTTTATGTCTGTTTTACTGGTCTGAAGTTTTTTTTGTCAGTTACAGCCTAAACTCAAACCCGTTTAAAGTGCTTAATATACTAATTCCGGTTATAAGCCCTGGGCTCATACAACTGGGCTTATAAGCGGAAAAAATAACGTCGCGAAACGAGCAACGGCAATGTTGATCGAAATACGTTTTTAAATAAAAAAAAGTCATAATAAAGCGATATTTAGCCCTGTTCAGTACTGTCATCGAGCAGAGGGGGCTTATATGCGGGGGACTAATACCCTGATGTTTATTCGTGTGTGTTTCCAGTAAGATGGGCCTATAACCGGGGTCTTATAACCGGGGGTTTTATAACCGGGGGGCTTATAACCGGAATTTTACGGTATCATGTATATATCAAACTTTTCATTTTCTCACGCGCCATTTATAACGATTAAAGTATTTATCCGCTTTCTGGGCATGAACGAAACTCTTAAAAAACGGAAATAATTAACATACAAAGTTTGAATTCTTAGACAAAAACCGACCTCAATAAAGTATGTCAAAAGCTGAGTTTTTGATCAATTTGTCAGACACTTTTCTGGTTTTATACCCCAGTTTTGCAACCTACAATGCAAAAAATGCTGCGTTGCGAGCTATATAAAAAAGGACTGTCCTGTACTCATTTTTGCAACGTTGCAAAACACTGTATGCCATGTAGTCGCGTCTTGCAATAAAGCAGTTTTAATTTTGTTGAAGTAAGCCAATCAGAGCGCGTTCTTTGCTCGTGGCAGTTTTCAGGAATACGAACGAGTACGAGCACATCTTTTCAAACATAGTGCTAAATATGTTTTCGATTATGACATTTTACACACCAATCTCGTCTGGTACCGACAGTCTACTTTACGACTTGGTCGATCAGCCCTGGTAAGGTACCTGGATTAAGATTCGACAGTCATACTCGTACTCCAATATGAACTTTTATGAAGGTCCCTAATTTCCAACTGGTAACGGGGAAAAATTACGAAAATATTGTTGACACCTCTCTGCAACTTGCCATGCTTTTGAGTCGTCATCATTGCGTTGCAAGTTGCATTGCGAGGTGCCTAGCAATGCATGCCATTTATTTTAAGAAATTAGCTTTCGTATAAAGTCCATCTTCCAGAGAGGTCTTAGTTTGTGTAATCCACCCTTTATTTTAATGAAGAAAACCAAGTCGTCATCTTATTATCGTCATGCAATTATTGAAGAACCTTGCAGCTTAGCTAGCAATATCGAAAACTGATTATTTAATGCTTTAGTGATGTGAATTCCTTAAGGTAAGGTATATAATTTATATAATAAACATGGAAATTACAACCGCAACAAACTTTTTTGACGTTGGTATCAGATGAAGATGAACCTTATTCCGAGACAACATCAGACTATGATTACTCTGTTTTGATGTAACATGAATTCTTTTCAACTAGGTTTGTTTCTCCTTCTCATTTTTCAGATGTTAGATATGGAATTATTTTAGGCAACAACCATCCGAAGGAAATGACATCAAAAGACTCAGCTAAATCAGAAATTAACGAGAGTCCTTGCTCTGAGAACATTACATTTAAATTTCCTTAAACGCTGTAACTTTACAAAATTAATTTTTGAATCAATTGGGTGCTTTTAAAAGCAATCACTATCAATTGTTATCAATTGTTTTATGGCTGAGTCTTCCTCGGTCTTCTTCGCTTTCGTACCAACAGCCCGAAATCGATCCGTCTGCGGTTGAGAATCTGAGCACCCCCCCCCCCCCCCCTCTCCCACCCCATCACAGTATGAAGTGCTTTTCACACATCCCTTACTCCAGTCATCTAACAGTACAACTGATCATGATGCTATTCCAGACTTTATAAGACGTAAAACGTTCAGGTATATCGCAGAAGCATGTTCGTTTATTTCGGGCTAAACTGTATGTACATTAGTCCATTTACTCCACAGTTCCAAGTCCTATCTCAGTGCCATTCCAGATTATATACGCTGGGGCTTCTGGGACATTCTTGCACTGGGACTGCCCCAGATTATCTTCAGCTCACTCAGCTCACATGACTTCAGGGTGTGAATCGACTGTGCATGTAGCTGTGCGGAAGTTTACACTTTCCCTTTGATGAAACTCTGAAAAAGTTAAGTTATTTTGCAGCAAGGTTAGTTCAGAAACAGTCAGTTGTACTTTTTCTAACCGCAGGTATACATTTCTTTCGAGTTTGACGTCTCCTTGATCTGTTAGCTGTAGAAAGATCACTTCCGCTTTCGAATTCGATTCATCAGTTGTGCATTTCATATGTTTGGAATGAAACGTTTGTCGTTTGATTGCGTTTTTCTCATCTCTACAGGGCCAAAGTTGTAAAATTCAAAGTGAAGATGTGATCTTTCGTCGAATAATTCTTATTTGAGGTAAGCATTGTAGAAAACGTAAGCTTATGCTTGAGTTGACTTTTCTGAAACAAGATCCCCCGGCTCCCTCCGAAATTAAAATTACTGATCTATTTTCCTGTCCAAATTTTGTGATAAATCAGCTTCTTGATAGTCTGTTGTTTTGTTGTAGTCTTCCAGTCTTCCGTTCCATCGGTATTTCCATTTGTGTGTTGTTTGCTTACAGTATACAGCCGAGATTCCAGCGGGAACCGGAGAAGGAGAGTGGGGGGGGGGGGGGGGGGGGGGGGACCAATTGTGCTGTCTCCAAACTTGTAAGCTGGACCGCCATTGCTGTGCTTGTTCACTGTAATCCCCAAGCTTCAGGATTTGAACAATTGTAGTGCTTCAGTCTATGTTATTTCAATTAAACAAGTTGTATAAAATTGCAAATTATCTTTTTTTATTATCATATTATACAGGTCCCCAAAGCTGTGGAATTGAAAGTCACAATGTGATTTTTCACACATTTCACTGGTAAGAATTTGTAGTAAACAGTACAAGAATTTGTAGTAAACAGTACAATGACTTCAGCCAGGGTCACCTTTATTGCAGCATGAATAGAAAATACAGGAATGTAAGGTTATCCATGATCAGTCCAACAGAGCAACATGAACTTGCTTATTAAAACTCGATCCAGCAACAGAAATAATTTTGAATCCTCCAAACTGTAATGAGGAACTAACTGAACCCAGTAGCTACATTGACAAATTAAATCATTTTGAAATCATGCATGTTTAAACATTTCAGCACATGACTTTAAATTTTAAATGTACATTAACACACATAAAAGAACTCTGAATGGCTCGATCAGTGTTAAAATAATTTCAAAACTATGCAACAACAATTAAGAATCTATAAGAATCAAGTTTTTTAACTATGGATCCTGAGTGGCAAAAAATAATTTGTATTATAAAATGTTTGAGTAATTGCGCGCGCTGTGATTGGTCAGTTCGAGTTCATTATAGCTCCATAAAGCACGCGGCTTACGTCACGCACGTGCTTTATCGAGTTATAATGCAGGCTGCTTACGTAATGGGTTTGAGCGCGCGCTGTTTCCTTAGCATTTTATTAGCATATTATCAATTGGCCAGTGAACACAGGTCTGAACTCAGGCACAAATTAAAATAAGTTCCAAAAATTTCTGTTTAAAACAAATCTGAACTCAGTGCTCAGTGGAAATCAAAGTTCTTCATTGAGTGACAACTGTCCCTTCATTGGTTTTGGTCTAAACTTAAACTCTGATTGGTGAACAAATGTTGGACAGCCTTTAAGTTGAAGTCATTACACTGCCCGTACAAAATTTTTTCCGAGATCTTGCCGAGATCTCGCCGAGATTACCGAGATCTCGGCGAGATTGCCAAGATCTCGGCGAGATAGCCGAGATCTCGGCGAGATTACCAAGATCTCGCCGAGATGACTAAGATCTCGCCAAGATTTTCCGAGATCTTGCCGAGATTACCGAGATCTCGGCGAGATTGACGAGAACTCGGCGAGGTAGCCGAGATCTCGGTGAGATTACCAAGATCTCGCCGAGATCTCGCCAAGATTTTTCCGAGATCTCGGCAGCCAGAAACTCGCCGGGAATCTTGCCGAGATCTCGGCAAGATCTAGCCGAGATTCTCGCCGAGATTGGCCAGATCTCAGTTAAAATTTTGTACGGGATATGCTTGTTTCATTGTTCGAAGTAACAAAAGGTTTTTTGTTTCTCTTCCTGTTTTTGTAATTCAGTTGGGAGATCTGGTAATGGTCGGTACAGCAAATATTGTGACGTAAGCTTTTGGCGCGCAAAGCCTCTTCAGATTTTAATCGGACAAGTTGAATGCTCACCTTGGCGCATGAAGTGCACTTCTCTCCACTGATTCTCGCTTATTTGACATATATTTGCGCCCGCCTGGTGGTAGAAGGACATCATTAAGTCTGAATACCCGCAAGATCGCTAGCGAGCCTCAAAGAAGCGAGGTTCGTTTGTTCCATGATCACTAAGCGGTCGGGACTCTGATTCCAGACGGAAAGAGTTTTAAACGCACTTCTCTTCCAAACCAAGTTCACCTTCGTTTGTTTGGGCTGATTTGCCATGATTTGGCATGTTGAATGTTTGGAAATGAAGACTGGCTTTTAGACTCTATAATTTTCTGTTGAATTTTGAGCATAGGACTGTCCGTGTCGAAGAAACTCAGGGATATCCCATAATAATCTTTAATGCATTGATCGTGATTATTGCGTTATTTTTGAGCGTGACTTGACAGTCGGAAACTGGGCCGGGCGAAAGGCGCGGCGGCAAAGTCTTCATTCATTTCACTTGTGCAAAAAATATGCCCAACAGAATAGGAGCTTACTGCAAGTCAAAACCCAGTACCTGATGATAGTTTTAGTACATAAAGGACGAAGGATAATCCGAAAAAGTTCATTGTGCCACAATAATTTTGACAACAAAAGATGATCTTGGAAAATAAACTGTTATATTTCGGTATGAGCTATACCATCATCAGACTAAGGAAATTTACATACAAGCTAGATCTTAAATACTGTGGGTTTACTCAGGAGAATAGATGGAGTTCTCTGCTGGATTTCAGTCCATTGTTGAGAGAAGGTGATAGGCGTTTGATGAAATAAGCCTCTTTGTATAGGAGAAGATTCCAATTATTGTCATAGTCAAGTATTGTTGTATTGTCACGGACAACTTGAGTGAAATATTCTTTGTCATAACTAACAGGAGGTGGAACAATGTCAGTATTTAAAGTATCCGGTAAATTACACAAGTTACGGATGAAAATTAAATGATCACAAGTTCGCAGGTGTTTGTAAATTGCGCTCTCTTTGTCAGAGATAGCGTGTTCATGTGTTCGGACGAAAAGAGTTCTGTCTGTTTTGCCGATGTACGTTGATTGGCAACCAGGGCAATTGAATTTGTAAACAACGTGTGATTTACTCAATGGTGGAACTTGATCTTTGTTGTTGGTGTAGAAACATAATTTTGTTGTTTTCTCGCGTACTTTTATCTCGATGTTAGGGTTTGCAAGGCATCTGCGAAGCTTTCTCTTGAAGGATCTTAAGAGTTGCGATGTTTTGTTTCCGATGTATGGAACAGAAAGCCAGATGGTTATGGAGTCTTCCTTGTCTTTGTTTCCTGCTCTATGGATCTTATTCAGGGCATCGTACGAGAACCGTCGAATTAGCGTGTTTGCAATGCGTGAGGGGAAATTGTTCCAGGGTATGATCGTTTTAAGTCGTTTTAGTTCAGATTTGAGCAGATTAGGGGAGCAGATACTATGAATGCGGTTAACTAGGGCTTTAATCCAAGAAATTTTCTGACGCCATGGGACGAAACTATCAAAGTTTGTGTATTGACCTGTAAAGGTGTCCTTACGGTAGATTCCGATGCCGTTGGTTAAAATGTTGATATCCAGAAAATGCGGAGTGGTGTTTTCAAAGAGATCATAAGTAAAGCGGATGTTCTTGTCAAACTTGTGGAAAAAGTCTAGAATGATGTTGATTGTGTCAGGTTTTATCAAGAGTAGTGTGTCGTCAACATATCTACAATAGAAGGTGATAAGTCCTCGATTAATGAGTTGTTTGACGATTGTTTGTTCAAACTCCGTCATAATGATGTTGGCTAACACTGGGCCTAGTGAGCCACCCATGCTGACACCGTCGATTTGTTCATACAGCTGGTTGTTGCAGGAAAACGCAGTTTTAGTGCAGGTATCGCGAATTAACTTACGGAGCGTGGATTTCTTGAGATTTGTGTCGATTAGTTTCTTGTTGTAGATTCTATCTACGATAATCTCGAGTGTCCGTTGTAGGGGGACATTTGTGAAGAGGGATTCGACGTCAAAGGATACGAATTTGTAGCCTTGGTCAAACAATTCTGAAGGTATTAGTTTAATACGACTGGCAGCATCAAAAGTGTCCTTTAAAGTGAATTCGTTCTATCCTGGAACAATTTCCCCTCACGCATTGCAAACACGCTAATTCGACGGTTCTCATACGATGCCCTGAATAAGATCCATAGAGCAGGAAACAAAGACAAGGAAGACTCCATAACCATCTGGCTTTCTGTTCCATACATCGGAAACAAAACATCGCAACTCTTAAGATCCTTCAAGAGAAAGCTTCGCAGATGCCTTGCAAACCCTAACATCGAGATAAAAGTACGCGAGAAAACAACGAAATTATGTTTCTACACCAACAACAAAGATCAAGTTCCACCATTGAGTAAATCACACGTTGTTTACAAATTCAATTGCCCTGGTTGCCAATCAACGTACATCGGCAAAACAGACAGAACTCTTTTCGTCCGAACACATGAACACGCTATCTCTGACAAAGAGAGCGCAATTTACAAACACCTGCGAACTTGTGATCATTTAATTTTCATCCGTAACTTGTGTAATTTACCGGATACTTTAAATACTGACATTGTTCCACCTCCTGTTAGTTATGACAAAGAATATTTCACCCAAGTTGTCCATGACAATACAACAATACTTGACTATGACAATAATTGGAATCTTCTCCTATACAAAGAGGCTTATTTCATCAAACGCCTATCACCTTCTCTCAACAATGGACTGAAATCCAGCAGAGAACTCCATCTATTCTCCTGAGTAAACCCACAGTATTTAAGATCTAGCTTGTATGTAAATTTCCTTAGTCTGATGATGGTATAGCTCATACCGAAATATAACAGTTTATTTTCCAAGATCATCTTTTGTTGTCAAAATTATTGTGGCACAATGAACTTTTTCGGATTATCCTTCGTCCTTTATGTACTGCAAGTCAAGCGGAATGAAAATCAACCATTTAGATTTTGTGAGTGTGCATCATGGAATTCCATTGCTTGTTTCATCGCTGTCTGTCGAGAGAAATGAAAGGACAAGGCTGAACCCGGGCTTGCATGTAAGTTTTTTGTTTGTTTAAGCTTACTTGTTCTTTTCCATCGGTTTTCAAGCCGGCTTAAATTCGATGCAGTGTATTCATAACATGCCTGTAGGAGAAACAGCCTATTCAGCTTAAAACTAACTTCTTTTGTGTTGTCTGAAAAAACCGTTTTATGAAACCACACTTTTACTGCCATTTTCGAGCTACCGTGAACGGTTCACTTTTTAACGCGTTTTCTCACGATCGAGCAAAACATTCAAGTTTGTCTAGACAAACTGTCACGTTTCACAAGTGAACCAAAGATCAGTCAACGAAGATCGCTGTCTGAGCATTTACCAGAAATATAAAGCCGCCATTTGCTGTCGACATTCATTGAAGAAACATAAAACGTCGACGCAAAAGTTTTCGAAACCTGTGTTTCATGACCAGAAACACACAGGCCGAGTTGCCAAAACTTGACATGTTTACGCTCCAAACGCGATGGTTTGTCTAGGCAAACTTGAATGCTTTACGCGTGAAAATTCGCGGAAAAAAGTTAGCCGTTCATGGTAGTTCGAAAATGGACGAATATTTTTAAGTGAAACGAACTGAATTTGCTTTGCTAACGGCAGTGTTATTCACAAAAAATAATCATTTCCCTTAGCGAAATTTACCGCTGAGAAATTTTGAATACGTTTTCTTCCGTAATAATTTTGTAATTCGTCTCGCGCAGACAAAGCATAAATGGCAAGCGCTTTGCTGATAACATCACGAAACTTCAAAGCCTTTTGCAGCACCACAGTCAGTCGCATCTACGAAATGTCACATCTTGCTCTTCTTTTACTTTTCCATAAAACAGCGCATGAGAAAGTTTCTTTTTATGTAATAGTGTTTTCTGTTTTCACAGATTGCAAAACGTTCACTCTCTAGACACTAATCCTTGGCTTTATTTAGATACCGACTCATGCCTTACAATTCAAAAGAAGAGATTTCTTTATTTTTGCTAGGATAACCCTATGCTAACCCTAACCCTAACGTAACCCTAACCCTAACCACCCCAACCCTAGGGTTAGTACAATAACCCTAGGGGTTGGGCTTAGCGGTTAAGGCTAGGGTTAATGTTTGTAGAGTTAAAACAGTAATCGGTTCAACTTCGCTGATTTCATTGTTTCGCGGAACAGAAGGTTTCTTTTGTCAAAGTCCAGTTTTTGCATGCGTAATTTTTTGGAAAGAAGGCAGACAAAAGCGGGAAAAAATACAGGACATTGTTTAACACACGTAAACAAACTCACATGCGAAATTTGGAGTTGTTTTGACAATGTTCTATTTAGCGAAAAACTTAACCCGTACAAAATTTTTTCTGAGATCTTGCCGAGATCTCGCCGAGATTACCGAGATCTCGGCGAGATTGCCGAGATCTCGGCGAGATAGCCGAGATCTCGGCGAGATTACCAAGATCTCGCCGAGATGACTAAGATCTCGCTGAGATCTCGCCAAGATTTTCCGAGATCTTGCCAAGATTACCAAGATCTCGGCGAGATTGACGAGAACTCGGTGAGGTAGCTGAGATCTCGGTGAGATTACCAAGATCTCGCCGAGATCTCGCCAAGATTTTCCGAGATCTTGCCGAGATTACCGAGATCTTGGCGAGATTGACGAGAACTCGACGAGGTAGCTGAGATCTCGGTGAGATTACCAAGATCTCGCCGAGATCTCGCCAAGATTTTTCCGAGATCTCGGCGGCCAAAAACTCGCCGGGAATCTCGCTGAGATTCTCGCCGAGATTGGCCAGATCTCAGTTAAAATTTTGTATGGGTGACAGCTTGATGAAATGAAACCTTAAAATGAATCAATTTTCTGGAGCTGCACTAATCTCTCCCCTTCCCCCCCCCCCCCTACATACTTTTCTTCAAAATATTATAAATTAGGGGAAATTTAAAAGTATACAGCTTCTTACATGTCAGTTATTCATAGATGAGACCCTGTTATTAATTTTTTTATCTCATTGTGAAGTTCTGATTTTCTGGGTAAAATTATACAGGTAATAAATATATTCTTAGTCAATTTTGGGCTTTACTCTGACTGGTAGTAAATAGTTTAAAATAGGTACAAAATTGGCATGATTTGATAAATGCAGCATTGTACATGTAACCATACAATGTAGTATCTTTTTTGTAACTTGTCTTTGTGTTTGAAACAAATAAAAAGAAGGGAAACAAAAACATAATATATAAGGTAAAGATAAAGTCTGCATTCAAGGCCTTAAGTTGTCCATCAGGCTGGAAAGGTCCTGGTTTCAGTGGTTCATTGCAGGATTTCTCCCCCTCCCCCACCCAGTATAAAAAAAAAAATGTTTGCTGGTACATAAACCTGCAGCTGGGTGGAGAGAGGCATTATGATAGTAAAGCATCTTGCCCAAGAACACAACACAATGTGTGGTTCCAGAAAAATCCATACCCCTCCCCCGTCCCCCCCATGGAAGGTCACTGGAGGGGGGTTAAACCCAGAAATTGGGGGTGGAGGGGGATCACAACCAGCTCCTTTTCCAGACGGCAAGCAAGAAACATGAAACAAATGAACATTTTGGCTTTATAGACCCCCCACCTCCTCAGAATTTCCTTTTGACCCTCCATGGGGTCGGTATGGATATTTTCTGGTACTGTACAATATAAGATTAAACTGATTTGAGATTTTTTTTGTTAAATTAAAGCAGGTCAAACTATGCAAAGTTTAACCCATTTCTATGCAGCGACACTAAAACTGGTTTATCAGGGCTTGTGAAAACATTCTAACTTCAGTTAAGTTCTGAATGCACAAGCAATTTCAAATTCTGTGATAAACTTTCCCTGCCTTATTAACCGATGTCATAAGAAATTGCTATGTGTCTTAGCCTAGCTGGCATTATATAATTTCAATTAACGAGTTGTGTGACATTTCTGTCAGTTTAGCTTAGTAAAGTACAGTAGAACCGGCGGGTTAATTAAGCAGCCACCCTCAGGGCAATGGCAACTGGCCTTTTAATAGAGTTTGGCCGCTAAATAAATACAGTAGGGGTTCGTCAGAAATTAGCATAAACTAAGGCCTTTTTGAAAGGTCACATTATTTCAATACAAAATAGCACAAGAAGGAAGAACAAAATCTTATGAAGATGACATCTGTGTTTGAATGATTTTATCAGCCACCACTTCCTTTTTTGGACTCTGGTCTGTCCGAGCTTGTTGAAAACAAAGCAAAAAGTCGTATTTTACATTCTTGCCAGCTGTTAAAGACGTTCGCCAAAAATGTTCTAGTTGATAAATTTTTTTTAAATTTTTACTGAGGTCGGATAATGAGTTACGTGTGTCAGAAATATAAAAAAAGAGATAAAAGCATGTAGAAAACTACCCTGATTTTGAAAAATTGGTGTGCATAATTAAGCATATGGTTTACAGGGTTTGTAGTTTAAAATATCGAAGATGAGTAAACAGAGGCAAATGATCTTGGTCATATATATTATGAGGAAGTGATGAACCTGTCGCACGGGAAAACGAAAAGATCAAAAAGTTAAATTCGGACGTGCATGGGACAAAAAATAAATAAACTTTTAATCGATAGATTTTATTTTCTCACGAAACGTAGATACTCGTTAACAAATGTGATCTGGAGGAGGGGGAGGGGTCACCGACCATTTAATTAAGAGAGCAAACTGCAAGCAAAGTTAACACAAACCCTACTCGCCCTATATGTAGTTTGAAAAGTTTCCTCAGCACGCGCACTTATGCATGACATGGCGTGGCGTTGTGACATGAATTGCGTACACAGTAAGGATGCGCATAAACAATTAGCGCGAACGTCCTTAAGTAGGAGCAAAAGCAATAGAAGAATGTTTACTGGGACAGCAGAAAGGTGGCTGCAGCCACTAAATAGAGGTGGCCGCCTAAAAAGGGTTTTATTTGTACACTGTATTACACTGGCATTAGTTTTCGGACTTTAGTAACTGTAGTAACTAAATAGGGGGTGGCCATTTACAGTAATGAGTGGTTGCCTAGGGGTTTGACTGCACGCATATTTACAGAGTGAACAATTGGTCTAAAACAAATAGCTTATTGCTTTATGTATCCAAACAAAAGTTAAATTGTCTTATATTGACTGCATGACTCCAATGGGCGACAAAAGTGTTGACACCCTGCATTTCCAGAGTACCTTGGACAAATTTTGCCCTGCCCCTCTTCAGTATTATCGCTTCCCCTGAAACAATGTTGCATTTGCTATCTGCATGTGAGTTGCTTTGTTTCTGTACAATGTTCAGGGGGGGGGGGGGGGGGGGGGCAGTTCCCAATCTACACTGGATTTAAAGTGGATCAAAAATTGAAATATTGAAATTAGCACTCATTAATTGTAACCAACTGTCTCAGTTACTTTTTGTCAGCCATTGTGTGTGCACCCCTCTGCTTTTTACTGTGCAATGAGTTAAAAACAAGACAGTGCTGATATCCTGGGTTGGTGTCACTAGTCCCAGTCTCCTTTACACTTGTCCATGGTGACCCCTTTGACGGCCCATACATGAACATGACTTGTTTCAAATCACAGTGTTTCAATCAAAACCAAAATTTCTTGTGTATTTTGCTTACACTATAAAATTTAAATCAAATGCATAGTGTTAAAACAATTTTGAGAGTTACTAAGGTTGTATCAACACTAATTGCTATCAATTTTAAAACATTTAATTCAATTTATGACATCTGCATGCTAATAATGAGTGTTGTAATCATCTGTACAGGTGCCAAGTTGTTGAACCTGAGGATCAGGATGTGATGAGTTATCATGTGCAATCTTAATAACAGGTACATTGAAATGATATTAATTATTTGTATTTGTTGCGTTCGACGAAGGAGAACACACCCTAATCGAGAAAAACTCTTGCTTTTATGGACTATACGACGTTGTCAATTTGGCCCCCCCAGAAAATTTTTCAGGGGCGAATGACGTCATCTCCATGCCATGTGCTTCTGTTTTGCTGTTTGGAGTGATTTCTCTCGACAAAATTGTCCTGTGTTATGGTCTGTCATCGCTGCTGTTTGGAGGGTTTTCATCCAAGGTAAAATCAGCCACTGAACGTCGTAAAAGGAGTGGAAATCGAGTAACTCGATTCGTTGTTTTATAGGCAAGGTAAACCAGCGTGTTTGCATGCAAAACGATTCACAAAACTAGCTAAAATTTCAAATCGTTAGCATTTCATGTAAAACGAGTGAGTAGAATAAGGATCAAAATTGTTTTATCGCTTCTTTGAATTTGTATTCTATAGTTATTCGCAGAATGTTTTGGCACTTTGATGAGGAAATCATTATTGAATATTATGAGTGTATTGACTATGAACGAAAAGTTGATGTGCTGTGCCTCGATCTATTTTCAAATTGAAGTGAAAGTATTTGTAGAAGTCTGTGGAGTTTTAGAAGTTGTGTAGTGCTCTGTGTAGTGCCAAAAGATATTAAACAACTAAAGTGAAATTATTTGTCGTGTACATGATAATTCATTTCTATTCCAAATGAATTTTAGTGTAAAAGAAATGAATGCGAATTGCCCATTCATTTATGACTTTGTACGTTTCTGCTTTGTGAATGTCACATGAAGTGCTAGGAGCGACTTCTATTCACGTTGTTTTACAATATTCTGACATCAATGAGAATTTGCCGTGCCATTCATTATTTGAGGTTCTTTTTGACCTTTGGCAAACAATCACTGCTATGATGACAGATATGTTTCCGTCCGGTTGAATGGCTTCTTGTGTAACAGTGTAACACCCAATTTACGATAACATAGCTTGCAAGCAAAGAGAAATTCTGCTTTAACATATCAAGAACTGCTACAGTGTCACAATTTTTTCACAGTTTATTGAACCCCTTCGAAAAGAACACAACCCATTTCTTGATGCGACAAATTCCAGTTTATTTTGCAGAGAGATGTTCTTTTGGCTCGTCACGCAATCTTTCCTCCAAAATGTTGTGTGATGAGATTCCTCTCTCGCTCATCCTCATCGCTCCATTTGAGGCATATTAAATTGCATAGTTTGCCAACAACCTTGCTCCTTTGCTACTACCTGACTCTCCATCTTAGGTCGAACGCACTCCCCTAATCGCTGATTACTACTAGTATTATTTTAGTGATGTTGTGAGCTATAATTATATCTATTTCAAGAGAATGTTCCCCAGTGTTCATGGTTTTACAAACTCCATATTATCTCACAAACTCATTAACCCAAGCAGTGAGTCAACTGACTGCTGGTTCTTTCAACATATCATATTGCTGTTGGGTGGAGGGAGGGGGGAGGGGTGGGCGGAAAAATTGTAGCCAGAAATATCCTTGCCAAAATTAATTCTTTTGGGTATCAGGCAAAGTGTTAACATTTACATAGTTAGGAGGATTTATGCTCCCCTACTAGATTGGAGGAGCAAGCACTTTATCTGGTGATTTAATGCTGCTATAATTTATTTGCCATCTGATACAACTGTAGGCAAAGTCACTGTAAGTTTGAGTGTGCCTGGACTAAAATAATCCTGTTCTTCACTGACAATAACTGTTACATTCAATTAATTTTAATTGTTCTAATGCTATGTCAGTGATATGTAAATTATTTTCTCCAACCCTTGATTTCTCAAACCTCCCAATCACTCAAAGACATTCCCTTACATTTGCTAATCACTCATCAGTCAAACACTACAAATTTCATAAATTCCCAATTTCTGAAGCCTGATCTTTCTGGCCAGTTTTTGTTTACGGCCTTACTTGGAGGTTAGAGAAGTCAGCATTCCACTGTATATATTAGTCAACAGAAAAACAGGAAGCTGGAAGAGTTCATTACCCCTGGTGTTGTGTCACTGCCCAGGGCGGTAATTTACCATGGCTCAGTATTTATTGTAGGGTACAACGGTTATAATTATTACACTTGTGAGTGGGGATGGTACATGTTAAGTATATTGTAGGGTATGTGTAAATACACACAATTGCTCCAAACACATCACATGATGTTACCAAAACTGGGTAATAACAGATGATATTCCCCTTCGTACATTAAGTTTTCATCCCAAGTATGTTATTAAACTGAATAGATCTGAACATTTTCAACACACTAGCAACATTTTTTAATGCTGACAGAATTACTTTGACATTTAAAACCTTTGAGAAAAGGTATCTCCAAATGAGCTGCCTTGCATAAAAATATTTGAAGTATAATAAACAAAATAGCCTCAATTTTGCTTCAGAAATATATGCAATATTTGATATTAATTTTGTCCTTGGGCATTATCTGTTTTGAGAAGCGAGCAGTGAGCTTCCCAGAACAGATAATGTTTGTGAAAAAATATCCCTGCATATTTTCCCGCTTAATTTAGGTTATTGTTTATGTATATCGGCTGGGGTAATTCTAGATTTAGGCAGGCCTAAAAGTGGAGCTACCATATAATTTTTTGGCTGGAGTTTACGGTGTTTCGAAATGAAGAAGCGGCCACACTATTGTTGTTGGTGGAGATAATATGTTTTATGTACTTACAAAGAAATTGGTTAGGCTAAGATAAACCATGGGGTATGGGTTATCCTGTACTGGAATATAGCATGGTTTTTATTTGGCTGAAACTAGATAGAGATTTTAGCTTACGAGAGCTGCCCACATATGGAGGTGCCATTAATAGAGGTTCTACTGATATAACAATTAACAACTTGGTTGGTCAGACAGTGTAACCCAATATGATGAACATTTTGTACTTTTAGATTCTCAAATAAGTCAAGCTGCTTTCACCTATTTCAAAACTCCAAGTCAACAAGATCTCAGGTAAGTTCTGGCTACAAGACTTATGCACACTCAAAACCAGGAATTCTCTGATCACCAGCTACCATGCCAGTAATTTCCCATGAACATTTTTCAGAAAAAAATACAAAGGTTAAAATTCAAACTAGATGTTGTCTTAACATAGCTCTTATAGCCAGTCAGCATGTTCCACAGGAACTAAAACACTAAGTGCTGTATAAGTGTTCAGAAGTGCAGGATACTGAATAACCGGAAATAACCAATGAGAACAAGCCAGGTCATGATCAAGTCAGAGCAGGCTGCGAGCACAACTTAGGTACACGGCACGAAAACCTGAGTTGTTGGAATTTGATCAGACCATATGTTGAGTCATATACTTGGAGTGGGTGAATGAATTATGCGTTGCACCTTGACTCATGAAATTTATCAAATCTTTAATGCCACCAGATGCAGAAGGGAACAGTAAAGAACTGATAATTTGGTTTACTGAAATAATGGTAAGGTGTCTTTAAATTTATAGGTATAACGAAATGATAACTGTAAATAAATACCGTAATGATTTGATTTAGCGCCCTCCTTCCAATAAGCGCCCCCTTCGAATGTGTTTTTGTCAATAAGCGCCTCTATTCCAATAAGCGCCCCCATTCCCCATTCTTGACACTGAAGTCATCGACGTCGAATAGAGAAACTCATGAACATTAATCGTACCGTACATGTATAGTTGTTACTGCTAAAATGAACAATTCTTTTAAAAGTAACTGAAATTTCCACAATTTGTTACTGCTACAGTTTCTGTTATTGTTAGTGATTTTAATAGTTATTGAAGTTTTGTTTTTGAACATTTGGTTGTTTCTCAAAAAAATTAAATAAGCGCCCTGTCTTGAATAAGCGCCCTCCCTTGAGGTGCCAAAAGTAAATAAGCACCCCGGGTGCTAAATCGAGTCATTACGGTACATGTACATGTACTGTGTAGCTCTGTATGTTGCCGAGTAACCAATATAGAACTTACATCTCTGTGGTCAGTGGCATGCTAATTTTATGAAAAGAAAATTGATTCCTGAGCACAGGTGTAAATACTCCATGCGCGAGTCTGGAAGAGAAATGATTATTAACAGCTCAGTCATGATTTAAAATTGAAATGAAAGTCAACATTTGCTGTGTTCCTGAGCTTACATGCGCACCTTAAATGTGCAAACTTTTCTTATTTATTAGTAAAAATATGTCTTGATGAAACACTGCTTGTAAAAAAACACAGTAAAGCAGAGGACACTTAACTTTATTGTTGACAGTTGGATCATTCATTAAAAGTACAACTTTTTTAATTCAAACGTAAGAAGTAAACAAAATATACAATTTTCTCCCTACACTTAGGTACAGTTGGAGGACTAAATCTTTTTACACTGGGTTGAGATGGCAGCAGCTGCACCTTCACCGCTGGCCAGCTCTGAAGAGAAAACAAATGGAGCCAAGCTCAGCAGACTTCTTATTGATGGTGGAACAACAGTTCTTAGGATCGCCTTTGATTCTTATCACCCTCCTGCAAACCTGGCTGCTGATCTCAATGCAAACTATCGAACTCTGAATAATCTCTTAAGGAGAAGAGTCTTACGTAAAGCTCAATGGGACCAACTGTTCCCACCTGCTGGAGCCACACCAGACTCTAAAACATTTGACATCACTCTTCTCTTCCTCCTGCTAACCAACATTTGTGGTCTCACCTCTCCCCCGTCAGGCTGGCACACTAAGCCACCCACAAGTGACACCTCTCGTGAGGCGAACCTTGCTCGCATTAAGTATTTCCGCAATGAGTTGCATGGTCATGTGACTACCACTGGTGTTGATACACCAACTTTTAATGCTCTGTGGCTGGAAATTAGTTCTGTTCTTGTTGCTCTTGGTTTGAATCAGGCAGAAATTGATAGATTGAAGGCAGAGCATTGTGGGGAGGAAGATTATCTTGACGTGTTACTTGAGTGGGCTGATAGTGAAGAGGATATCAAATCACAGCTGAAGGAACTGCGTCAGTGTCAGACGGAAACACAGCAAGATGTTGGCAAAGTGCTTGAGACCCAACTAGAAGATCGCAAAACCCTTGAGTGTAGCAATGCAAAACTTGATAAAGTACATCAGACCCAAACCAACATACAAGGAAATGTCGAGAGAGTACATCAGACCCAGCTAGAAGATCGCAAAACCCTTAAGGATAGCAAGGCAAAACTGGATGAAGTACATCAGACCCAGTTCAGTATACAAGGAACTGTTAAAAGAGTGTGTCAGACGCAACTAGAAGATCATGAAACACTTCAGGATAACAAGTCAATGCTGCAAGAAGTGCATCAGACCCAGACCAAAACACAAGAAATTGTCGAGCGTGTGGTGAAGACCCAGGAAGAGCATTTCGAAACTCTGCAAGAGGTAAAGCAAACCGTTGATAGGTTAAAAGATGGAAGAGATAAAGACAAAGACGAAGAAGTCCTACAAAACCTTGCTAAGTCAGAGTTCAAAGGAGACATTGAATATCACGTGGGACGATTTCAAGAAGGCACACGTGAGTGGGTGTTCAACAAAGTTCAAAACTGGTTAGATGACAGAAACTCTCAAAACCGCGTGATGGTGATTAGTGCAGATGCTGGAATGGGAAAATCTGTGATTTCGGCTGTCATTTGCAAAAGAATGCAAGAAGCTGACAGACTATCAGGAAGCCACTTTTGTCAGCATAATAACGCACGTTACCGAAATCCTCAGCTGATGCTTCAGTCCTTGGCCTGTCACTTGTGCCATGCCCTGCCAGAGTACAAGCAAGCTCTTGTGAAACAGCTGTCAAGAAATCTGGGTAAAGATCTCAACATCATGGGTGTGGAGGAGCTGTTTGCACTGCTGTTCAAGGAACCTCTTAGTACTGTAGCTGACCCTAGAAGAAACATGCTCATGGTCATAGATGGCCTGGATGAAAGTGAGTTCCAAGAGCGGAATGAACTGCTTGACGTAATTGCTAACCACTTTTGCAAGCTTCCATGTTGGATTCGATTTCTATGTACGACCCGGCCAGAGAGAAATATTGCAGAGACACTGAAACAGTTGAAGCCGTTTCAGCTGGAACCAAATAAAGAAGACAATATGCAAGATATCAAGCTGTTCCTTGAAAACAGGATGCAATATCTAATGAGACAAGACAATAACAACGTTAACACTATTGTGGAAAAGCTTGTAAAAAAGTCCGAAGGACTAATGCTGTATGCATACTTCCTTGTTTCATTTATCGAAGAGGATGTGTCAGTCCTGGACAAAGGAGATCTTGATGGCAGCTTACCATTAGCAATTTCGTCAGTCTACCATTCGTATTTCAAGCGACTAGAGAATGAACTTATAAAGGAGCTTGGCGTCAAGGAAGAAAATTTTCTGAATTTGCTTTGTGCTGTTACTGCATCAAGGGAGCCCTTCCCAGTTGGTTTCGTTTCTAAAGTTTTAGTACCTAGTGCTAACTCACCAGTTGCAAGGCGTAAAGTACTAAAAGCTATTGGTAGTGTGTCCTCGCTTCTTCCCGTTCGTGATGGCTGTTTACACGTCATTCACAAGTCAGTTATAGACTGGTTGACGGACACGTTGTGTTATGGAGAGCATGACTTTACCGTGGATGGGAAAGAAGGCCACCGCATACTTGCAAGCCTCTGCTCTTATGAACTTGATAATCTGAAACAGAAAGGTGTACATGACACAAAGTTTAGCTCCACTGTGAAGTATGCACTTCATCATGGTGTACGACACATGTTACAACTACACAAGAAAATGACATCACAGAGCCTGGAGGAATGTGTACAGATGTACGTGACAGACTTAGAACTTGTGTATGCAAAGCTTTGTATACATGACTCGATAGCAGCTGAAGACATTTTATGGCTCCAAAAGCAGGAAATATCTGAATTGTTGTCCGAGAATATTAAAGATTTGTTAAATACCTTGACTTGCCTGCTAAGAAAGTACTTCAACACAATTACACCCCATCCTCGCGTATTTTTGCAAACTGTGCTGAATGAGGGTGGAACAGTGCTATCTAGCGTGGCATCGGACCTGTTGCAGAACAAGTGTGGTGATATACCATATATGGAGTTCGTACCCAAGCCGATGCAGCAGGGAGCTGTTCAAGCCCGATTTCGTTTGCCTGAAGTGGCTTGTTTGGATGTTTCACCTCAGTTAGACTACATGGTGTGTGAATGTAGACACGGAACGATTCAGCTGTGGTCACTTCATACTGGCAAGCTAGTATGGACACGCCTTGTAATGGTTAAGAAACATTACTTGCCCTTTTCAAATGGATTTAGAGAATCACCATCCCCTTCTGGTGTCCTTTCATTTTACCGCTCAGTTGTTTTTCATCCAACTGAGGAAGTTGTCTTACCAGGAGTCCTTAGCCATGCCTATACCTTTGATGGAGATCTAAAACCACTTTTTCCCGAAAGCAACTGCACTTTCACAGTTTGCTCAATTTCTGGAGACAAGACCACGATGCTAACTGATTGCCCTGACAATGCTAAATGCATTATTATGTGGAGTCTAGAGAATGGTTCAGAGATAACTCGTACCACAAGAAATGAAGATGTTTTGTCGTTTGCGTGGTCACGACATGGAAAGCTGCTGGCAATTTCTCATTCCACGGGTTCCATTTCTATCGTTGATGCGATGGATGGTTTTAGAACACTAACAGAAACCGTCACCCCAGAAGCATGTGGAATGATAAAATTCTCACCTGACTGTGGATCTCTTTTTTGCTTGAGTGAACATTTCGCTGGTGGTCGAAACCTTTTTCGTTTGAATATCAATATGGCGGAATTTCTCTGCTGCACGTTAGAACATTGTAGTAAACCCTACGTGCCCTGGGAAGGTGAATCACATAGCGAGGCTGGATATTTGTTAGGAGATCCCATTTCGTCTCGTGCTGAGGCATTTGATTTGGTGTTGAATAGGCAAATAGTATTGAGGGGTTCGCCTCGCGATAGTTTCATAGACATGTTGAATATTAGTGAGCTACTTAAATCTGAGAGAGAAACTACTTTTATCCAAATCAGTGACATTGCATTTTCTTTGAGTGGCGAGACTGTTTATGTTGTCGATTGTGCGATGGAAACAACACTAAGCGCTTGGGGTGTTTCAAGTGGGGAGCTCATACCAGAAAAGAGTATAAGAGCATGCTTTATGCCACTAGCCCAACGCAATTGTCTCGTAACTGTAAAAGAAGGTGTTTTATTTACAACAACAAGTGTTACTCTTGAGCTGTGGAATTCAAAATTGTCGCAGTGCGTCAGAAACTGGACCGATATAATCGGGATCAAAAGGATGATCCCCATATCAGAAGAACGAGTGGTGTGTGAAGCAGTGAACCAAGTGATCATCTTGGATACTGCTAGCGGAGAGATTTTGTCGACAAGTGTTGGATTGTTCGATTGTTTGGTTGCATGTAACAGTAAATGTCAGCTGTTAACCTACAGATCCCGCTCACTTCAGTTGTCAGATGGTAAAACTACGCTCTGGAGTAAAAGAACTTTTTCGAACTTTTCATATGGAGTGTTTTCTCCTTCCGAACAATGTGTCCTAATTTGTCCGTCTTATTTCCAAGAACGGTGCATGTACGTCCTTGATGCAATTTCTGGCGAAACACTACACATTTTATGCGAAGGCTATCAGTGTTTTGACTGTAAATTTATCAGTGATGAGGAATGTGTTTTCAGCTCCATGGCTGCTTCAGGAGATTACTGTCTTCAACTGTTTAACGTCAAGTCTGGTGACCTGCTGAGTGTTCTCCATCTGGATAGTGAAGCGATTTGTTTAGCAGCCTGTCCTCGTAAGCGTCTCCTCGCCATTGGCCAAACTGACTCTAAACATGGATTCAAACTTATCCAGGTGCAGTTGCCACAAGATAAAGACATCAGGAAGAGCAAAAGGTGGGCTATAACTGGACAAAGTAGAAATTTTGTAAGTCACGAATTTATAAAAGATTAACGTGCCACCTTTAATATGTTATTTATAAAGGCGGTTTATTACTGAGGAGAAATGCGAATGCTCTCCACAATATTTTAGAACTGAAACAGGGCTCAAAATAATTTTTGAATACTGACCGGTCATGTTGACCGGCCAAATCAATTTTTGCTCGGTCATGTCTCGTTTTTGACCGGTCAAAATATTGAGTATTTACTTTCAAGCAATAGCCTATTCTGCCAAAAATATCGCCTCACAAGCTAAAACACTCGTTGTTAAAGAGTACAGTATGTGGCCCTTGGTCCGCGAGTAAACGTTATAATCTTAAATATCTTACCTGAATTAAAGCCTGATGGGCTGAAATTTTCCCTGAAGATAGATTTAATGTCTCTCGCTATAATTGCGAAGTGACAACTCCTTAACTCAAACATTTTTCGTGTAATTCAAAAAACAGTGTCCGTGCTCGCTGGTCCTTGGTCCGCAAATGTGGTCCTTCATCCGCGAATCATGTAAACAGCCTGAAAATTACTGTAAATCTCGACAATTTCCAAAAAAGAAACATCATTTGATCTATTCTTTATTATTCTTGGCATTTTTAAGCTTCAGTCTTTTTGTTGGAAGTCGTTGTGAGGTGCGTGTATGAAATAAAACCGGAGTATAAAATAAAACCGGAATTTCTTCAGATTTCTTTCAGACGAGAGTCTCCCACACAAACACGCGATTTTATTTCTTTTCTTTTACCTTTAAATATGAGTTTTGAAACACTGGATGCGAGAATAGATGCCGCAGCAACAATGTGCACACCCAGTGCTTATTATTTTACTAAATGATTATTGTTTAAAACAAATACTTTATCCAAAGTCCTAGGTCGCGGACCAAGGGCCCATAGGCGAAAATTGTGGATAATTGTCAATAGTCGCTAAATCAAAAATTTGAAACTCTGCAGCAAATCTCTCCGCAGCAGCTGAAATCAGGTCATCTATTAACTTGCTCTCCAAAAAAACACGTTTTCCCGTTGCGTTGTATCTGTGCAGCTCAGTAAACGCGACCATCTAATTCACGGAGCAGCGAAAAGTTGAAATTTCAAGAAAGGCAATTTGACCTGTCTGTCGACAAGCATGAATTCCTCACCGTTAACCGATAGTAAAAAAGCTGAAAAATTGCCATATTGAAGAAGAATAATCAATAAATCATTGGAAACATTCATTTCTTGCCGAATTTTAGTTATCACGGAAATATTAAATCATATTCGAAAAAGTCGTGGACCAAGGACCTCACGGACCAAGGACCACATACCGTATAAGGCCTAAGCTTAAATGTTTTGATCGCTAAAAGTGTCATTTTATTATGTTCGCTTTTTGAATCTCCATTTCTTCTGCGTTCTACTCTACATAAAACAAAATGCTCAGTAGCCGTAATGTTATGTTACTATGCATAGTTAGTTTTACATTAGTTAACGACTTACGGGTGGAGGCGATCTTGGTTGTAAGCACTTTACTGGTCTTTTCTACCGAACACTAAATAGTAATAGGACATATGCCCATGCTACAAGTGAGATAACTGTGCCTTTGCTCGGCATGTAGGAAGAAAGGAATTACCAACGGCTTCATGCATGTCAACTGTGTCCAGGAAAAAGGATTTACGTCCTCGACTTTTAGATATCTTTCCTGTATCATGCGATACCAATATCCCATTTCAAGCTACGGGATTAACAAAATAACCGCCGAAAAAAGATTTCACAATCGTCCACAACGCTTAGCAACCAGGCCTTTCAGTAAGGGTGTGCCGTCTTTTGTTGCTTTTTCAGGTCTGCTGGAAATCTACTGACAAACCATCTTTTACTTAACTAATTAGCGATAAACACGGTCAGGAAGTTGTCAAAACTTCAAAATACAATGTGCTTGGAACTGAACTTAAAAAATACACAACAATGAACTAGTTATAATGTTCTCTAAGGCCAATATTTTCACGGTGAAAATTGCCGGTAAATATTCAATGCTGGTGAAAAACACACTACGAACTCGTACTTTCTAAAGGTGCATATAGTTTTTTTAAATCCACTAACGAGTGCTATTTTTCTCGGCCCGCCTGACAATTCAAACTGTAATTGCGTACGCGTGTTAATAGCAGACGTTGATTGATGCGATGTTCATTGTTGTCTGTTTAGCGTATTTGCAGACGTGGATGTTTCCTGTTTTATTTAAGCAAACCGCTAGCAAATCCGCAGAGCGTGACCGTCTCATCTGTATTCTACAAATTTGTGACTGCAAGCTGCTATGATATTTTATGATTTTACTGAAATACTGCGAATAATTTTTTTTTGTGTTATTTATTTGAAAGCCGTGTACGTGACCGGTCAAAATGACCGCCGAACCAAAATTTTGTCCGGACAAATCGTCATTTTGGCCGGACATTGTCCGTTGACCGGCCGTTATTTTGAGCCCTGTGAAAGTTTATTTTACTTTGCTACGTTGCATAAGCCAGAATTATTATGGTTTATTTCAAGCTTGTGAAAACAACAAGTTGCCGGTTTATAGCTTATGATGCTTTTTGTTGGTGGATGATAATTGATTTTATACTTCTAAGAACTTTTGAAAGAGAGATGTTTTGGAAAAGAACAAAATTACAACAATTAGAAGCGGACGTGTTTGTATTTTTTCTTCCGTTTGGGATTTCAGTTTTAGTCTCCCTTGTTGCAAAATTTCTTACAAAGCAATATTTATGGGATGGAATGGAAAATTAGTGGCTGCATGAATAGCACTTTGTTTTCTTAAACGCCTTTTTTTTATTTTTAACAGCAACGCCAACACACCAAAGACAGAAGAGAGAAGAGAAAACAAGATGTAAGCCATTCCGTTTGCCGTAGTTGCAAAATTATATATTACCTATCCATCACGCTTTGAAGTTTATGTTCGTACGCAAACTTAATTTTTGGGTCTGTTATACAGCTATTTCGAGAAACGTTGTCGGAAAAAAGCACAAAACTGCACAAGCCAATCCCGAAAGATAGTATGGGTAGACGTATTGAGCTACTGCACGTGTTGCATACTAATGAGATATAACAACAAAATAAGCGCGAATTTCAGGTCTTCTTTCTTTTCAGACATGCAGAAACAAGGTACGTTTAGCCCCTCTGAAGTTTAGAAGGATTTTCCTCACTCAAAGACGTGCGACAGTAAAAGTAAAGCTAAAGATATTGGCCCCTGAGAGGAAAAACAAATTTTCCACGTACAAAAATACAAACTTGGCCAATATGCAAAACTAGGCCAATATGCAAAATTCCAGTGAATACCCATGCCACCTTTCGGTCTTGTCGCGTGCACTTTGATGCTTTTTTCCGACAACCTTTCTCGAAATAGCTGTATACTCTTTCAGAAAACTAATAAGTAGTACGAAAAATGACCTTGTAAGAGAGGCAATAATCACTAACATCGCTAACTTATTTTGCCATGTCTACAACACGAATCGCGTTGTGTAAATCACTCTACATCGTTAATGTATACGACAGACGCGAGCGCGTGTTAATGGTCCTAAGTAATGTCGTAGGCTTCGATTAACACCAGGCATTGTGTTCAGAGAGAGGTGGTCTGAATGAGGCACATACTGATAATTATTTCAACTGTCGACTTTTTAATCTGTACGATGTGTTCACCGACGGTCAAGGTTTTCTTGGGGTACACCGGTGAAATTGACCTGACGAGTGCAAATTTGCGCTACCCACTCCCCCAATGCAGCAAAATTGTCATGCCGACAATTTTCCGATCACTCGCGAGCTCTTCCGCTTAGCTTCGATCAATGTCCCTTGCAAGAACAAAAGGACCATTGTCTAATGCTTAATGCGAAAAGTTGGGCCGGAACAATAGACTATTTCTTGGTACGTATATGCTGCGGTAAATGGCTTATTTTCCGACGGAAATTTGCGTTTAAAATATATCCGGGTTTCTGTTTCGATGGAATACTCTGACTGATTTTTTGGTGCATACAAGAAAACCGCATAGTAAAACTCTCTATACTGTACATAACGATATGAAGCCCAAAACAAATCGTACAGTCGCTCTGAGCATTCTCTGACAACGTAAAATACAAAAACAAGCTCTACAGTAGGGAATTATAATCGAAAAAAGTTAGTATTTCTTTGTTAAAGAGCTATTTAACAAATAGATTCCATTAAGATCACAGATGACGTCAAAATGTGGTAAGAACAAAAAAGTGGCCCACGAGCCGCTAGGCGAGTGGGTCGCTGATATTTTGACGTCTTCTATGATCTATAACTGAACAGACGCATCGGAATGATTAATTTGGTGTATCATTAGACTGTCGTACGTAGGCGCGCGCTGGCTCAGAACGCTCTTTTCAGGCCTGTTTGTAAGTTCCAGTCTATGTTGGCCAGCATCTGTGAATTTGTTTGTTGAAACCAATTATCAATTGGCAGTATTTTAAATTTATTGTTAAACAGTAATCATTGGATGGAGTGTTAGGTAAATTCAAAAGTAACGGACGGCGTACATAGAAAACAGCTTTTTTAACGACTTTATCTTTTTACAGGGCGCTCAACACCGGAGATCACAAGAAAGTACAAGTAGAAAACAAAGAGGTTAGTCATTCCCAAACAGAGTTTTGTGATCATTGCTACCGGTTTAACACCGTTAAAACATATTCCATGGTACGGGGATAGGGTGTGGGGGGAAGGTCGAGAGTCCGAGAAACTCTGATGATCTCACGACTTGCAAAGTAGTCAATTTATCAAATCAATATTTACAATCTTCTTCCTTCTGTAGCAAGGCAGATTTTAGATGTGCAGGATGACACAAAGAATTTCGGTTCCATTGATTTATTCTCTAGCGTTAGCTCAGCAACGTAGTGAGATTACAGCGTATAGAGCGAGTCAAGAGTGAAGACTCGTTACAAAGTCGTACTGTTTATGTGAGAGGAATAAGTTAATTGTTTTTCACACGATTACAGTCCATTCATATGCGAAAATAGGTGTTTTCAGATGCCGCAAGACCCGAGAATAAAAGGAATGCGAAATGAGCAAAGGTTTGTTTGATCCTGCAAAAATTTTGCAAAAAGGAAAATATCTTAAGGTCTAAATTCCAACACAGAAAACCAGTTCGCTTAGCCAAAAGCTAGTAACTCATCCTAGGCTGCCATCGAAAAGAATTCAAGTTTACGGTTGAAGAAATATATGAAATTCAACGAAAACTAGTTTGACTAAGAACAAAGGAACTCTAAGGTATCAACTTGAACTACTAAATCTACTAATCATTATGCGAGCTCGTGCCACAAAAGTGCAAACGATTCCGCGACTTAATCAAATAGTACGTTCAGGTCAAGTTTGCCTATTTTCCGATCTTACAGCTGAGAACACCTTTCAAAGAAACCCATTGTAGTTTTTAAATAACAATACAGACGTATCACAGACTTAAAAAAAAAACATGCTGGAAAAAGTATTATCTCAAGGCTTGATGAGACCAGCGGCATTTAGGGCCAAACAAATAGGCCATTTCCGAGTTACCTTTCACCTCTGTATCAAAACGAATCTTCGTGCGGAACCATTAATATGAAAACGTGTTCACATTAAACACGAAACATGTTTAGAGTAAACATGTTTCAACGAAACATGTTTCACCAGAACATGTTTGTTAATGCATTGTTCGCACGTTTCATGGCTGGTTGTGTAATTTATGCGGTTTTACCAGCACGGTACTCGCGTAAATCTTTAGCCTTCGTAGCAGGTAGCAGGCGCATAAAGGGGGAGGGGGGGGGGGGGGGGGGAATCGACCCCCTCCGCCCGCCCTTTTCTCCTCAAGATTTCCCAATATATCTGTTTAAAAAGGCACTCAAACTTACGTGTGCCGTAATACACAGTACATGTACTTGTTTTTCCCTGGGGTTACACGCCTGTGATGTATCCGCTGCAAGCCGCGATGGTTGCCTGGCAGTTTTGAGATTTTTGTTATTTTATGCTATTTGAATGACTGTCTCGTGTAATGTATTTGATATGTGTATCTTTTTTTCAGATGTGTTCCTGCCTAGTGAAAAATCGGCTTTATTTTTTTCTTGATGATTGGCGTTGGTGATGCTTGCTTGTTTAATTATCTGTGAGTCGGCGGGGAATGCTGTACGCTGTCGTAGTGGCGAGTGTGTAGCGAGCGCCAATCTCACGCTTCTCGTATTCTCAAGAAGCGTTTAAGAGTGAACCGCCTTTAGATCCCAGCAAACCGCGCTGTGTCCTGGAATTTATTTGGCATTGATTTTCATTCTTTATTGTGTAAGACGCTGTTGTTTTATAACAAGACCAGGTTCATAGCAAGATTTAAAGTTTAGAAAATAGACTGAATTTTGCCGTGCGTCTGTTCAGTATAGATGCACAGATGAGGTGGAAACATGGTAAAGTGACGTGAAACTTACAAAAATCCGTCGTGATCTTGTCGTGAGGACGGCAGCACGAGCACCGGAAGTTGAAATCAAGTCGTGTCCAGACTATTCCGCGCCCCGTTGTGTCTTTGGAATCTTAATCTGCCTTGTAACTGAACAGACTAACGACAAAATTGAATATATTTGTGTTTTGCAATAGTTTCATTTTCGTGAAACAACAAACATTTCACTTTGAGAAGTTTTTCAAAATATTTGGAGCTGAATATAGCAGACAGTAAACTACAGAATAAGTACAATATCTCAAAAAGGTTAGAAACACAATTTGTTGGAAAAAATTTTTATTTCACGTGAAAAGTTATTGAAGAAAGTCATTTCTTGAATTCGTTCTACGAAGATTGATTGTCGCGCCAGTTCACTGGGTTTTCGGTCAAACTTCAAATGTATGTGCTAAATATTTTATGTTTGTAATTGGTAATATTAGTTAGTTAGCTTGACTTTTTTGAACAATGAATGTATCGGAGTTAGTTAAATGAGGATATGGTCCAGGGAGTATTTGTAAATATTCAGTGCCGAGTATAACTGGAGCAACATCATACGCTTGAACAAGTTTTGTACGCGACTTATAAACAATGTTCCATGTTTTACAGGTATCATAAAGGGAATACGAAATTAAGTAATACAGAGTTTCAAATTTTCTTAAGAGGTAGCTGTTAAGGCGTCTCTCTACAGTTTTTTCTGGACCATACCAAACATTTTCATTTGGCCGTTTAGCAAACTTCCCGGACTCGGATCGATGTGAAATTTACACCAGATATTGGAATTGGATTGAAGTTTGATATGATATATTTTTTAGGAAAATCGATATTTCCATGGCAACGAAAAACAGAAAAACAAGATATCAGTTAAACTTGAATTCTACGCGAATAAGATTGGACGTAAAAAAACTAACACCAGTATCTAAAACTATGCTGTACTGCACATCAAATACGCAAGAATAAAAAAATTCTGTATGTTTGATTTCGAATAAATCGAAAATATATTTCAAACCATGCTTTTTGCATTATAATGATAAACGGACCGAGACGCGGACACTGCTTTGATGAAATTACTTCGAAATAACACCAAAATGTGTATTTAACTTATCTTTCGTCGCCGTGAAAGTTTTGTTGATTTTCGTTGCTAAAATATTCAAATCAATGTTTTTTACATTCCATCTTGATAAATACAGTTCGTTGCTATTGTTTTCAATATTGTGTTTTTCCCTCACTCTTTTGCTCACTCGATGGAATGTAACTCAACATTGATTTGAATATTTTAGCATAAATTGCGAACGCTGAATTTGTAACGCAACATTTTCGTCGGTTCGAACGCCTTCTTTAAGGATAAATTTGGACGTGTTCCAGTAAATCAACGTTAATAAAACTTTGGAATTAAATTCTTTGCATCATCAAGCATGTGTTGCGAAAGTTTTAAAAAAATCGTTGGAGCTGTTTTGGAGATTTTCGAAAAAGCGCTAAAAGTAGAAAATTTACCAAAAATTACATTGGTAGTGACCGTATGAAAAAGTCCAATTCTCGGGATCGCGATAACGAAAATCAACAAAACTTTCACGGCGACGAAAGATAAGGTAATACACATTTTGGCGTTATTTCGAAATAATTTCATCAAAGCAGTGTCTTCGAATCGGTCCGTTTATCATTATAATGCAAAAAGTATGGTTTGAAATATATTTTCGATTTATTCGAAATCAAACATACAGATTTTTTTTATTCTTGTGTATTTGATGTGCAGTACACTATAGTTTCAGATACTGGTGTTAGTTTTTCTACGTCAAATCTTATTCGTGTAGAATTCAAGTTTAACTGATATCTAGTTTTTCTGTTTATCGTTACCATGGAAATATCGATTTTCCTAAAAAATATATCATATCAAACTTCAATCCAATTCCAATATCTGGTGTAAATTTCACATCGATTCGAGTCCGGGAAGTTTGCTAAACGGCCAAATGAAAATGTTTGGTATGGTCCAGAAAAAACTGTAGAGAGACACCTTAAGAGCCTGTTTTTTGTATAAAAATAATTCATAGTTTGTAGAACAATTTATAGTTAACATTTTTATCTCTACTTGTTTAAATATTCAATTAAGTATCTATATCAGGAGAATATCGGTGTAAAAAATTCTAACACAGCCTTTGATTTAAAACGGTTACCAAAGGAAACTATAACAAAACAGAACCGTTAGTAACGGTAGAGAAATTAGACGATCAGTATTGAGTGATGTAAGCATTTTAAAAGTTAATACCTGTATTAAAAGTTAGGGTCTTGCAAGAGAAAAAAACTAAATAAACGATAAGAAGGGTTGTATTACGGATTCTTCAGTTTACATAAAATACCAATACATGTGTAGCATTGTACTGTACGTTTTTTGACTTTCTTGCTGATAAAGCAAGTCTGTATTTTAAGTTTATTGCGCAAGTGATGAGAACGCTTTAAAATAAAGCGAAAGAAGTTAAAATTCAAGTCAGCTAAATAATTGTCTTTGTTAGCCATCCAAGCTAAATAAACTTGATCTAAGTCCTGTTCACTGTTGCCCATCTTTGCCTGATGTGCCTGTGATATATAGAAAACTATCGCAGACCGACCCTTCAGGACTTCTATTACCAAAAGTAATTAACCGAGCGGCCATGGGCCGAGCGCGGTCCTTGTTTTGCACGGGATTTATTATTAACCGCGCGGCCATGGGCCGAGCGCGGTTCTTGTTTTGCACGGGATTTATTATTAACCGCGCGGCCATGGGCCGAGCGCGGTTCTTGCTCTGCACGGGATTTTTTCGTTTTTTTGTCGGTGACCAGACCCAAACCTCCGCTCGGCCAAATCACGATCGGGACTGAATCACGCAACCTGGGATGCTTATTCGCCAAAAGCTGTTGGAACAATGATGTACGGGAAATGTTACGGATAATGATTTCTTTGTTGTGAATAATATATATTTTTCTTTGCGTTTTTTCGAAGCGTTGGATTCAAAGGGAATATTGAATTCACTAAAAAAAAGGTATGACATCAGCCATGGAATGCGCTGACGTTGCAGCTTTCACTTTCGTTACGTGACAAGTAAGATTATGCTTTTGCAAGTTTATTTCGCCAGAAGCGACGGTCATTAATTTATTTGCAATTTTGCAAGTGTTTCTTGTGGGTTTTGGCAATTGAAGTGGATCCTTTGGCCGCTTCATCCAAGTGAGTTCAGAGATTTGAAGGAAAAATAAATATTTGAAAAGGTAAACAATTGAGCTTGCCTGAACATGCAGGGGTTACATCATTTTTGGGGAAAAAACCACCAAGCTAAAGATAGCCTTGGATAACGTAACCTCTGGTTGTGTGACTCGCGTGACTTCTTTGCTAGTCCTCCACTCATAGCACAAACACATTGAAACATGAATGTACGGAAAATGTTGCGGCTATATTTTTTTTTTATTGTGTATAATATATTTTCTTTTGGTTTTATCGAAGCGTTGGATTCGAAGCGAATATTGAATACACTAAAAAATGGTATTAACTCAGCCACGGAATGTGCTGACGTTGTAGCTTTCACTTTCGTTACGTGACGAATAACATCCTGCTTACTTTGTAAGCTTATTTTGCCAGAAGCGATGGTCGTTAATAAGTTGGAAATTTTGCCAGGTTTTCTCGTGGGTTTAGGCATTTGAAGTGAATTCTTTGACTGTTTCATTGAAGTGAGTTCAGCAGAGATCTGAAGGAAAAAATTGTGCCTAGGTAAGCACTTGCAAGGATTACGTCATTGGTAGGGAAATTACCGCTGTACACTGCCGTACTAAAGATAGCCGTGAACAATGCAAAGCCTGAAATGTGAGACTCGCGTGACTACCTTCTTACGGCCTAACTCACGGTATAAACGAATTATATTTAATCATGACTTTAACGTAAAGAAAATAGCTGTTATTAATAGCGTTCAAATAGCGGAATGTTTAATTCTTGCCCATACATACATCCCACGCGAAGTTCCAGATAAAGACCATTACGTCATCATAAATTTCACAACGGCTATGGGCGATGGTGCAATATATTGGATTGTGTGACGTGCGTGACTACTTTGCTGGGCCTTTACTCTTAGTAAAAAACAAATTTAATTTAACCGTGACTTTTCTGAGTAAGAAACCTGTTAATTAGCAAAAATGGAGTTAATTTAAAAAGCGCGGTTTTAAGATGCTTGCATCTTCCTGCTTTTCGTTTTTTTGTCGGTGACCAGACCCAAACCTCCACTCGGCCAAATCGTGATTGGGGCTTTGAAATCACGCAACCTATGATGTTTTATTCGCCAAAAGCTGTTGAAACATTAATGTACCGAAAATGTTGCGGATATTGTTTTCTTTATTGTGTATAAAGTATATTTTCTTTTGGTTTTATCGAAGCGTTGGATTGAAAGCGAATGTTGAATACGCTGAAAAAGGTATTACATCAGCCATGGAATGCGCTGATGTTGCAGGTTTAGCTTTCGTTACGTGACAAATAAAATTGTGTTTTATTTGCATGTTTATGTTGGCAGAAGCGACGGTCATTAATTTAATTTGTTTCCTCTTCTGCGAGTATTTCTTGTGGGTTTAGGCAATCGAAGTGAATTCTTTGGCTGTTTCATCGAAGTGAGTTCAAAGATTTGAAAGGAAATGAAATATTTGCTAAAGTAAACAATTGAGCGTGCCCGAACGTGCAGGGGTTACGTCATTAGAAGGGAAAAGCCCCTAAGCTAAAGATAGCCGGGGACAACTTAAACCTCGGATTGTGTGACTAACGTGACTACTTTGCTAGTCCTTTACTCATAATGCAAACAGATTAAATTTAACCTTGACTTTTGAGAAAGAAAGCTGTTAATTAGCCAAAAATATAAGCGCGGTTTTAAGTTGCTATAGCAACTTCTTGTTATTTTTTTTTTGTCGGTGACTAGACGCAAACCTCCACTCGGCCAAATCGTGATCGGGACTGAATCACGCAACCTGTGATTTTTATTCGCCAAAAGCTGTTGAAACATGAATGTACGGAAAATGTTGCGGATATTGTTTTCTTTATTGTGTATAAAGTATATTTTCTTTTGGTTTTATCGAAGCGTTCGATTCAAAGCGAATGTTGAATACACTGAAAAAGGTATTACGTCAGCCATGGAATGCGCTGATGTTGCAGGTTTCACTTTCGTTACGTGACAAATAACATTGTGTTTCATTTGCATGTTTATGTCGGCAGAAGCGACGGTCATTAATTTAATTTGTTTCCTCTTCTGCGAGTATTTCTTGTGGGTTTAGGCAATCTAAGTGAATTCTTTGGCTATTTCCTTGAAGTGAGTTCAAATATTTGAAAGGAAATGAAATATTTGCTTAAGTAAACAATTGAGCGTGCCCGAACGTGCAGGGGTTACGTCATTAGAAGGGAAAAATCCCCAAGCTAAAGATAGCCGGGGAAAACGTAGACCTCGGATTGTGTGACTAACGTGACTACTTTGCTAATCCTTTACTCATAAGGAAAACATATTAAATTTAACCCTGACTTTTGAGAAAGAAAGCTGTTAATTAGCCAAAAATATAAGCGCGGTTTTAAGTTGCTATAGCAACTTCTTGTTTTTTTTTTTGTCGGTGACTAGACGCAAACCTCCACTCGGCCAAATCGTGCTCGGGAATGAATCACGCAACCTGTGAGGTTTATTCGCCATAAGCTGTTGAATCATGAATGTACGGAAAATGTTGCGGATATTGTTTTCTTTATTGTGTATACAATTTTCTTTTGGTTTTATTGAAGCGTTCGATTCAAAGCGAATGTTGAATACACTGAAAAAGGTATTACGTCAGCCATGGAATGCGCTGATGTTGCAGGTTTCACTTTCGTTACGTGACAAATAACATTGTGTTTTATTTGCATGTTTATGTCTGCAGAAGCGACGGCCATTAATTTAATTTGTTTCCTCTTCTGCGAGTATTTCTTGTGGGTTTAGGCAATCGAAGTGAATTCTTTGGCTATTTCATCGAAGTGAGTTCAAAGATTTGAAAGGAAATGAAATATTTGCTTAAGTAAACAATTGAGCGAGTCCGAACGTGCAGGGGTTACGTCATTAGAAGGGAAAACCCCCAAGGTAAGCACTTGCAAGGATTACATCATTGGTAGGGAAATTACCGCCGTACACCGCCCTTCTAAATATAGCCGTGAACATTAAATTTCGCCCTGACTTTTGAGGAAGAAAGCTGTGCATTAGCAAAAAAATATAAGCGCGGTTTTAAGTTGCTATAGCAACTTCTTGTTATTTTTTTTTTGTCGGTGACCAGACGCAAACCTCCACTCGGCCAAATCGTGTTTGGGGCTTTGAAATCACGCAACCTATGATGTTTATTCGCCAAAAGCTGTTGAAACATGAATGTACGGAAAATGTTGCGGATATTGTTTTCTTTATTGTGTATAAAGTATATTTTCTTTTGGTTTTATCGAAGCGTTCGATTCAAAGCGAATGTTGAATACACTGAAAAAAGGTATTACGTCAGCCATGGAATGTGCTGATGTTGCAGGTTTCACTTTCGTTACGTGACAAATAACATTGTGTTTTATTTGCATGTTTATGTCGGCAGAAGCGACGGCCATTAATTTAATTTGTTTCCTCTTCTGCGAGTATTTCTTGTGGGTTTAGGCAATCGAAGTGAATTCTTTGGCTATTTCATCGAAGTGAGTTCAAAGATTTGAAAGGAAATGAAATATTTGCTTAAGTAAACAATTGAGCGTGTCCGAACGTGCAGGGGTTACGTCATTAGAAGGGAAAACCCCCAAGGTAAGCACTTGCAAGGATTACATCATTGGTAGGGAAATTACCGCCGTACACCACCCTTCTAAATATAGCCGTGAACATTGTAATGCTTGAAATGTTAGAA
This sequence comes from Meandrina meandrites, assembly GCA_963693305.1. Lineage (NCBI taxonomy): Eukaryota > Metazoa > Cnidaria > Anthozoa > Scleractinia > Meandrinidae > Meandrina > Meandrina meandrites. The sequence goes on along the minus strand of OY855907.1, from coordinate 26,923,950 downwards.
TCGTGTGATTACCTTCCTGCGGGCTCTCACTCACGGCACAAACTAATTACATTCAATCGTGACTTTTACCTAAAGAAAATAACAGTTATTACTAGCATCCAAGTAGTGGAATGCTAGTTTTCTTTTTGTTTAATTCATGCCCATTCATGTCTTCAGCGAAGTTCCAGATTAAGACCATTACGTCATCATAAATTTCACAACGGCTATGGACGATGGTGCAACATTGGATTGTGTGACTCGCGTGACTACTTTGGTATTCCTTTACTCATAGTGCAAACAGATTAAATTTCGCCCTGACTTTTGAGGAAGAAAGCTGTGCATTAGCAAAAAAATATAAGCGCGGTTTTAAGTTGCTATAGCAACTTCTTGTTTTTCGTTTTTTTGTAGGTGACCAGACCCAAACCTCCGCTCGGCCAAATCGTGATCGGGACTGAATCACGCAACCTGTGATGCTTATTCACCAAAAGCTGTTGAAACATGAATGTACGGAAAATGTTGCGGATATTGTTTTCTTTATTGTGTATAAAGTATATTTTCTTTTGGTTTTATCGAAGCGTTCTATTCAAAGCGAATGTTGAATACACTGAAAAAGGTATTACGTCAGCCATGGAATGCGCTGATGTTGTAGGTTTCACTTTCGTTACGTGACAAATAACATTGTGTTTCATTTGCATGTTTATGTGGGCAGAAGCGACGGCCATTAATTTAACTTGTTTCCTCTTCTGCGAGTATTTCTTGTGGGTTTAGCCAATCGAAGTGAATTCTTTGGCTATTTCCTTGAAGTGAGTTCAAATATTTGAAAGGAAATGAAATATTTGCTTAAGTAAACAATTGAGCGTGCCCGAACTTGCAGGGGTTACGTCATTGGAAGGGAAAAAACCCCAAGCTAAAGATAGCCGGGGAAAACGTAAACCTCGGATTGTGTGACTAACGTGACAACTTTGCTAGTCCTTTACTCATAATGCAAACAGATTAAATTTAACCTTGACTTTTGAGAAAGAAAGCTGTTAATTAGCCAAAAATATAAGCGCGGTTTTAAGTTGCTATAGCAACTTCTTGTTAGCCAAAAATATAAGCGCGGTTTTAAGTTGCTATAGCAACTTCTTGTTATTTTTTTTTTGTCGGTGACTAGACGCAAACCTCCACTCGGCCAAATCGTGATTGGGACTGAATCACGCAACCTGTGATGTTTATTCGCCAAAAGCTGTTGAAACATGAATGTACGGAAAATGTTGCGGATATTGTTTTCTTTATTGTGTAAAAAGTATATTTTCTTTTGGTTTTATCGAAGCGTTCGATTCAAAGCGAATGTTGAATACACTGAAAAAGGTATTACGTCAGCCATGGAATGCGCTGATGTTGCAGGTTTCACTTTCGTTACGTGACAAATAACATTGTGTTTCATTTGCATGTTTATGTGGGCAGAAGCGACGGTCATTAATTTAATTTGTTTCCTCTTCTGCGAGTATTTCTTGTGGGTTTAGGCAATCGAAGTGAATTCTTTGGCTATTTCCTTGAAGTGAGTTCAAATATTTGAAAGGAAATAAAATATTTGCTTAAGTAAACAGTTGAGCGTGCCCGAACGTGCAGGGGTTACGTCATTAGAAGGGAAAAACCCCAAGCTAAAGATATCCGGGGACAACGTAACCCTCGGATTGTGTGACTAACGTGACTACTTTGCTAGTCCTTTACTCATAATGCAAACAGATTAAATTTAACCCTGACTTTTGAGAAAGAAAGCTGTTAATTAGCCAAAATTATAAGCGCGGTTTTAAGTTGCTATAGCAACTTCTTGTTAACATATACTTTTTACCTTGTTTGACCCAAAAGGGAACTCGCCGCTAAGCAGGGTATGGTTTTTAGGGTATTTCGTCTAACCCGCGGTATGCAATTTTCCTATTTAATATCCGAAAAATTTTATCTTCGGAGATTTTTCGTTGAAAATGTTTAACAGGTGTGTGTTCAGCTTTTGTCCGAAGTAAATTACCTTTGTGGTCGAATTTCCGTCAGTGATAAGACATTCGGTGCGTCATAACAGAAATTCTAGTAGTGGTATAACACTGATGCCTTGTGAAGTACAGAAGGTACTCAAATAGTGCACTAAATACAAAACCACTAAAAAACAGCACTGTATACTAAGAGAAACCGCGTATACCCAAACACAAAAGTTGTTGCGATAAGAAGAGATTACAGAATACCAGATTTTTTTGAAGTACATTGGCAAGTGAGTGTCGTGATAGCTGTAGGTTCTGGTAAATCCTAAATTTGAAATTATGAAAAGGGTCTTGTCTGTCTGCCCGCTCGACTTTCAAGTGCATTTGATTTTGTATTCCTGTCTGCTTAGAGAGAGTCTTAAAATAGCGAATCAAGAAAGGAACACGAAAATATAAAGGCGCAGTAAACCAAGAAATACCGTAACAAAGCTATCGGCGACGCCTATAGAAGTGGTCCCTGTTTTCCATCTTGTAGTGTAAAGTTATCAACTACCGTTAATAAAATAATTTCAATTTTGAATTACTGCATTAAAATTTTCTCAGTGGCAGTTGGTGAAAAATATCTTCTTGCGCGATGGCCCTCTCCTCCTCTCTTCACTCTTATACTTCTTCATCCGCAAGAAAAGAAGCGATATCCGTTAGTTTTGTAAACATAAAGCAGTATTCCTGGTACAATACAACTCTGATATACTCTTTCCAGTAGACCGCGATCGACACTCACGTTTTTTCGCCGTCTTCGACTTATTTGAACACGCATCACGTGGTACATCTGGCTGTATCACATCATCGTGATCGAAAACCACAGTCGGGTACACAGGAGCCCAAAATGTGTTACCCACGGGCATTTTTGTCTGATTTTTGGCAACATAGCTATTTTTATTAATTTAAGTACGCTGATTTCGAAAATCATTGTTGCCAAGCTCAATTCTTGTGTTAAGATGGTGTTTTACGTTATTTCAAAATGACTTCATTTTCCAAGAAATTTCCATAAATTTCCAGAAATTTATTTCAAATCGTTATTATTGTACTTTTAAGATGATTCTAAGAATTTATGACAGATTTTACGCTGTTTCTGTGAATATCAAGCTGTCCTGTTAGAATTGACCACACCCTCTTATATAAAACTCACCTCATCACGGGCATAGTTTTGACATTCTGTTGAAAAGCGACTGTAATTCGTGTATTAACCAAACATGCAACCCTTTTTATATCGTCCGTAGCACGAGCTCTAAGCAACTGCAAAACCTTTCCGTGCCTACACTAATCAAGGTAAAGTAAAAAACTTTTTACGGCTAATTCAAAGGTAAAGAAAAAACTAATAAAAAGACAAAGGGTGGAGTTATTTGAAGCGTACGTGTGTTGCTGGTCCATTTGCATGTTGGAGTTATTTATTGTTCTGGAGATTTCTTTATTGTTTTCCCCGGAGTCAGTTACACTTCAAGGAAATGCAGCTTTGTTCTACAATGGCTTTGCTCTGAGCTGGTGGCAGCTATCGGAAAACTAGAAAAAGCATAGATTTTCGGTGGCTTTGCACATTGCTACGTGGATACCGTGTTAGGAAAAGGTTCCGAATCGATGTGTTATGCGACCGTTATCGGAGGCACTCCATCAAGGCAACAATAAGACGTTGACGCTCCAAGAACACTGTTCCGCCAGTGCGCAGAGATATTAATAGGGAGCTTAAGCAATGACGACGGCGACGCCGAGGAGAACGCTTGCTGAGAAATGAATTTAAATTTTAATTGAGAATGTCGCGATTATCCAGATATATTCAGTGTATCGATTGATTTAAGAACTAGGTCAAGCTGAAAATGTTAAGAAAGCATTCAACTCCAAATAGAAAATCAAAAATTAGCCGTCGTGGTTCACGTTTTCCAGGCAAATTTGGTCATTTCACGTCGTTGTTTTGCAGAGAACGGCTAGGGAATGTACCAAGATTTAAAACACAAGTGTAGAGGACCTTATTTATTCACCTTATTTTTGGTGACGTTTTTGCTGCCGTAGCCGTTGTAGTTGGCTTAAGCTTCCTGTTAGGTGAAGGAAGAGAGGTTTTGTTGCCCGATCGATGAAGTGGCAAGCACTTCTGGCAATAGAAGATACCAAAGTGGACTTAGCACGGTTTCTCTCAGACACTCTCACAGCAAAAAGGACCTGCTGACACTACAATCGTAGTATGTGACGGCTGTTTAATCGAAGGGGATGTTCTTTACTCTGATTCTATCCTTGAATGTAGCCGTTGTGGGATCCAACCACGAAAAAGCGGATACGACGTTTGTTCTTAATGAAGTTAGTCTTAATAGTCATGTCGACAACAAAGTAGTTTCCTCTTGAGACACAGACGAGCTGTTACTTTTCCTGGTGCACATATCGTGCTAAGCTGTCATCTGAGGCGGGCACTGTCACCATTTCACGCCATCACCGGCTGTGACGGCACCTCATTCAACTGTAGACATTCAAAGGAAACTGCGTAAAAGGTTTTCACAGAGCACTTTTATCTTCTCCCCTCAGTGGGTGAAGACGTCCTCGTTTCCGACAACACAGAGAAGTTTGTTTCTCGAATGTTTAACACATGGGAGGACTCATTGGACTTGGCTCGTGTTCAGGTGCTATTTGGCAAAGTCAGTAGCCCAGAAAGGCTACCAACGACCAGCGACGCGTTCAAGCTACACTTGAACGAGATACCGCTATCAAACCGCTGTGTGGCGCCAGGCACACATTCAGAAACCGGTGCTTTCGAACCCAGAGGAGACAGGCTGGACGCTATAAAAGATCTACTGGCCTCCGTCGTTATGAAATTAGATCCGATCCCTTAAGCTTGTCTAGAAATGACTTTCATGGCGATGCACCACTGGCTGCGCAACTCTTTGCTGTAAATGCAGAAAACCGCATGTCGTGCACACTGGGCTGGGTGGATTTACAAAGACAGACACTAATTGCTGCATCAAAGGCCTGCGCTAAAGCGCTTTAAACACGCTTGTATGAAAAGTAATATATATATATATATATTTTTTTTTTATTGGCAAATTTTAAAATTGCTTACATTGATAAGGATACAAATTATAATTACAGACATTACTCACATTACTAACAATCCGAATATTTACACTTCTCGCAATAAGATTACTAATAATAAAGTACAATGAAAAATTTAAATAGAAATTACTCGTTAAAAGGAAAACAACTACAATTACAATTAACACACACACACAAAAAGCATAACAAATTTACTAATAAATGTGCTAAATAAGAAAATTTGACCACTTTTTATTAAAGGCAGTGCGATTATTGGTCATGATTGCGATGTATTTTTCCGTTTCAATTTTATCTCGAACGAGAGTGATATAATCGGCGAACTGAAATCTTTGGTCTGTTAGGGCATTAGTATACAAAAAGTATTTTCCAATTATAATCAAGTGGTTAAGGGTTGAACAGGACGACCAGTTTTCTGTTACGCCGTATATTATTTCTGTTTTAGAAAGAGAAGTCTTCTTTGTTTTTGATAGCGAATTATACCAAGTAGTGAACTCGGACCAGAAAGATGTGGCTGCTGAACATGTGAAGAATAAATGAGCAATCGTTTGTTCGACATTGGTACAGTAGGGACAATAAGGGTTTGGTTTTTTCTTCATTTTATACAGAATGTTATTTGTATATAGTATGTTGTGAATTACCTTGTACTGGAAAACAGATAGTTTTACTTCTTTCGTTACGCAAAATGGAAGCGAATAAACACCTTGTCGCGTTTGCGCATCAAAACCGCATTCTATTAATCTTTTATCTGCGGTAGGAGGACATTGCTGTCGGTTGACCAGAGTGTTATAAACTGTTTTACACGTGAGCTTGTCGATTGCGGGATGCGGGTCTGTCGGGACACGATGATGCTCGTCTCTTTTCAGACTCTTCTTCCAATGAATTGGTATAGCCGACAACAAACTTAAGTATTGTAAAAAATTGCATTTGATTTTGAATTTTTCCAAGAAAGTATTAAATGACATGAAGCCAGTTCCTTCATCGTTAACAATATCAGCAAGGTTTTGTAGGCCGACTTGATACCAATTACGATAATAAACTGATGATTTGCCTATTCTTATGAATCGGTTGTTCCAAATTGTTTGGTTTAAGAAATCTTCTTTCTTTTCAGGAGTAGTTCTGTTTAAGTCTTGCCAGTGCAATATTATATCACGGTAGAATTTGGGTAGGTGCTCATTAATACACAAAGATTTAATGTCATAGTTGCATTCGAAGAGAAGCTTGCCTCCAACGTTTGAAAGTAATGATAATGGGATAGATTTCCATGGTTCAGTTTCCTTGGAGCACAAACGTTTTACCCATGATATTTTCAGCGCTTTATCGAATAGTGAAAAGTCAATCATGCCAAGTCCTCCGTCATTCTTGCTTCTTGTGATAGTTGTTTTTTTAAGTTTTGGATTTTTGTTTTTCCATATATATCTGAATATTATGTTATTGACTTCATCGGTAAATCCGTTTGGAGTGTCTAGCACACTGCAAATGAAAGTTAGTTTAGAAATCGCAAGGGTTTTAACGATGTTAATTCTTCCATATATCGATAAGTCCCTGGAAGACCAAATGTTTAATAGTTTTTTAAGGGGATTAAGCTTATCAAAGAAATTCTTTTCAGTTGCAAGCTCTTCGTTATATGAAAAATATACCCCTAGGGCGTAAATAGGCTCATCACTTAGTTTTAAGTCTAGCACACGGTCTTTTCTATGGCGCCAACGTCCCAACCATAATATTTCTAATTTGGATTGGTTTATTTTTAGACCTGAGCAACTTTCAAATTGGCTTAATAGATAAAAAAGATTATGAATGAATGAAAAGTAATATTAGATTAGTGTTCTTAAGAGAGTTTGGAAGATTTATTAACAATGTTTAAAATATTAATTAACGATGTGATATTATACTGTATAATGTTTCACTGTGTATTGATTGTTAAATGAAGTGCTATAGTAGTGGAAAAAAAAATTAACGATGTGATAGACAGATTTTAACCTGACAGTAAGAAGCAAACTCTTGTTATTTTGAATTTGTTAATTTTACATGAATTCAAACGAAGTCACCATCATGAGCCCGTGACAGACAAAGTTCACTGTAAAATGACTTAGATTCAGCTATGTACGTGACAAACAATTAAGTTTTATCATTTACTGTAACAACTATCATGTTATTTCCATTTTTCTGTTATAAACCTAAAACCTATTATTAACCCTTAATATGCTAAGTCCGGATTATTCCGGGATTTGGAGGAATGTCCATTCAACCGCTTGTGACGTCACGAATTTGCACGTCAGCAGATTCTTGGGATATGCAACTAATACCAGTTGAATAGATCTTTCCACGGGACTGTCCATTTTGACGATTGACTGCAATCTGACAGAGCTAATCAGAAAAAACGTGATCAGTTTTTGGTGCAAAATTGGTGGTAAAACGGGCCAATATACCTGTACTTGATCATGAGTCTATCATGGTCTCCTTTCCACAACTTTTCATTGCTAAAGATCGAAACTTTTCAGGTCAAAAGGAAGGATGTACGGTGTAGAAGGTAGAGAGAACAAGAAAGCAGAGAAAAACGAAAAGCAATGCAGCGAGGAAAAAATCGGAACTGTTCGGCAAAAAAAAAAAAAAAATAGGTCCGCACTGCGTACGTGTGTCTAGTATGAAATGAATGTAAAATAGATATTGAATGGTTAGGGCTGTTAAGGTGCATTTGGAAGAGACAGTACACTGTAAAACCAAATGTAGACACAATTGTTATGCTTTATTCTTATATTGCTTGTAACAATAACGGAACAGTTCTTCCACCATACAGTGAATTGTAGAAGAATTTGAACATAAAACTGTATATTGCTTGTAACAATAACGCAACAGTTCTTCCACCATACAGTGAATTGTAGAAGAATTTGAACATAAAACAGTACATTGCTTGTAACAATATTAATAACGCAAGAGTTCTTCCACCATGCAGTGAATTGTAGAAGTAACACAATGCTCAAGAAAGGTGTTCTTATTAACTGAGTTACGTGAAACGTAGATGTCACTACTGAACATGAACATTTATTTGAAACTTGTGAGTCAATGTGATACTTCTATTACTTTAAAAGTAGAGAAGTCATATGTTATGTTTATGGTGTCAAATGATAATATGACGTCTTCCAACTGCTGCTCTGTTATATCAGATTCACTCAGTGACTCTTTGTTTTGTTCATTAAATAGGCGTATGAGAGATATTAGTGAACTGTGGAAAAAGGATAAGATACTTTTAGTTTCATTCTTTTTAAGAATAACACGTGTATAAAAATGACTGGGACATTTCTTTGCGCTCATTGTTGCATTGCAGAAATTGCATTTTACAGTGGATTTAGAACCATCTAATACTACTTTCTTAGAGCAATTTGTACAGACTTTGTATGAAGACACAGTTGTGGTCGCAATTACTTCAAAGCAATCTGTTTTCTTTGTCGAAGGAAGTGGACTGGGTGGAGTAATATTTGGAAAGTCATTACACTGTTCGATTGAACATCCAGACTGGGAAGTTACAAGAGATAAAATGACACCGTCACGCTTCAGACGGACATTGTGATTTTGGAGTCGATTTCCTTACTACGTCCTTTACTTTGCATCTATGTTTCCTCTTTTTCATAGATCTTAAAACTTTCTTCATCGATAATCTGGATGGCTCTCGGTCCCTACGCCGCTTAACGTTTTTAGCGATGGTCTGACGGCACCTATTCGTGTCAAATTCTGTCAAGCATGGCAAAGATCCCACAAACAGTGAAACGCCCATATCACTTCTTCGGCTGTCCATTGCAGTTGCATGGAAATGTTTGGTTAAACCGATGCTAACATAGTTTTCACTCAGACAACTAGATCTAGTACAGATATGTCCGTATAAACGCGCCACAGCTTTCGCAGACGTCTGGTTAATGAAAGGTGTTGTCACCACGGGGGCGGCAAAGTTTCTTAGCGTATAGCTCTGCAATAAGCTTATGTTTACATGGAGCTTTTTCAATGCCCCAGCGGGCTTTGAAATCCCCAAATGGGGCTTAATAATTCCCACATGGGGCTCAATCATTCCCTTCAAGGGCTTTTTATTCCCCAGATGGGGCTTATGATGCTCAATTTCTATTTTCCGAGGCAGTGGAGCGGTGATTCTCAACAGCGCTGCGCAGTCTTCTCGACCGCGGCACATACGACGAACTGCTGCTTGAAAGCACTTTTGAAAGCCTTCCATTCTACCAGACTTACACCTTCTTCGAAAGCTGTGACATATGAAGAAAGTACCTTTTAAGAAATTCATAATAATAAGAAAACAACTGGTTTACTCACCGAAATAATCTCGAAATCCGCAAGCGGTGGACTGTCAACAACAGAGCACAGCAAAGCACATCAAAGCACATGGGTTTTACGACGATCGACGATATCACCTCGGAACATTTGCTTCTCCGAATTCAATTGGTCCCGAAAACTTTCGTTACAAAATGGAGATTCCCGACTTAACACGACTTCACGACAAAATATCGACGTGGTTACATTACGCGGGGTTTTTACTTCATGTAGTTGGTCACGTAAGTGAAACTCCACAGAAACTTAAGCAGCATTACGTCATTTTTTGTCTTACATGAGGCCTTATCCGACCTTGAACAGCTTTACAATTTGTCTATACTAGACACAAAAATTGGCTTATGCGCATGTGCCAAAGTAAAATATTGTACATTTTTACATGAAATCTTCCTCAAAATCTTACTGCAGTGTAAGAAAATGCATTTCTGGCAAAGTTTAGAGAAATTTAGCACCGTAGCGCCAAAAAAATCAATTTTATTAACGGTTAGAAAACGTGTTTTGAGTAAATTTAGCATATTAAGGGTTAATCAATACAAAATATTAAGAAAACGAGGACGAAAAGAAGGGGAAACGCGATGTATGGACATCATATCTTGATTAATATTTTGACTTATATCAATTGGCACTGGCTTGTAGGTCCAGTGTGGTATGCCGACAACACTTTTCTTTCTTACTTCAATAACTTTTATTAACTTTTAGAAAAATGCAAGAATCGCATTCGGCTTTCAACAAAATGACTGACCCATGACAGGTTAGTTTTATATGAGAGGGTGTGGTCAATTGTCACATGACAGCTTGATATTCATAGAAACAGCGTAAAATCTGTCAGAAATTCTTAGAATCATCTTTAAAGTACACTAATAACGCTTTGAAATAATTTCTGGGTTTATTAAACTTAAAATTGCTAAAGGAAAGAAAACTCCTTATTTGGACAATTACGTCATTTTGAAATACCGTAAAATACAATCTTAACACAAGAGTTGAGCTTGGCAACAATGATTTTCGAAATCAGCGTACTCAAATTAATAATACTAGCTATGTTGCCAAAAATCAGACAAAAATGGCCGTGGGTAACACATTTTGGGCTCCTGTGTACCAGTCAAGTACCGCGATTTGCATAGTTTTTCTTACCTTGTAAGTAAAGAATCTGTCATCAGTGTTCTTATTTGTACTTAGGGACGGACCATTATTTTTCTGGAGGGGGGGGGGGGAGGGAGGGGGATAAAAAATAATAATAAAAATTATTTGCAGGGCTTAAAAAGACAAAATAAATTGTTTGCAAACATCATATGTATTAAAAAAATAGTTTCCATAGAAGTCAGAGAAACTTTTTTTTTTAATTTTTTAATTTTTTAACGAAGACTAGTGAGCAGCACAAGGAAAGACTTCTTGTAGTTGTAAGCTTGTCGTTTATTTCCGACGCGTTTCGTCTCTAACTGAGACTTCTTCAGTGCTAATAGTATACCCCCAAAAATATAACAACACGCAATAACATATGTATTAAGGCGTTTTTTGTAACGTTCGTTTACAGCATATTTTAGTTATTATTCACTTCCATGGGAAGTTGTAGCTAGGCACGCGAATGTGCTATATATGCTGTTCTTTGCTAGTTGTATTCATTCCCTGAAGAAGTCTCAGTTAGAGACGAAACGCGTCGGAAATAAACGACAAGCTGACAACCACAAGAAGTCTTTCCTTGTGCTGCTCACTAGTCTTCGTTGAAAAATTAAAAAACTAAAAAAAAAATTACTGCCGCCAATCTTCGTAGTGTACGTCTCAGAAAACGAAAAAGATGAGTTCAGAGGTGTTTATTGGTCGCCACCATAAAATATTGAATTAAAAAATGATTGATGGCAGCAAAAGCGAACCTCCTTTTTGTGTCAGATCGTGGTTAAAAAAGATCGAAAAAAATTGTTTGCAGCTAGGAACGTGTTGTTAGAAAAAAATTGTTCGCAGAGGTGCATAGATTATATTAAAAAAAAGTTTGCAGAGAGAGATTTTTCATCCTCCCCCCTCCAGAAAAATAATGGTCCGTCCCTTATTTCACTAATCTTTCATTCAGTTTCAGCAGTTTTGGCTTAAAACTGCTATTCATACCAACGTCACGTGTCCTTTAGTACGTAAACAAACGAATGCTTTTTACAGCGCGAACCAGGAACTCACGTCATGCAAAAAGTTGATCACGTAATACAAGAAAACATACCACATGATGCATGTTCAAACACCATATAAAAGACGGCGAAAAAAATCTTCTAAGTCATAGCCTATTGAAAAGAGTTGTAAAAGTTCTTTTTTGCTCCCATATCTCTTTCAGTCTATTATTTAATGATCTTCCTCTAGGTTTTAAATTAGCGTACCCCAACTCTCTATGCCTCCCCCGACCCACATAACTTCTAAAGAAATTAATTTCAGTTATTGAGAGAATTCTCGCGCGCTTATTGGTCGATAGGAATTGGCGATGAGAGTATAGACCACGAAAATGACGTAACTTGCTACGAATTCCATAAAACTTAAGAAATTGTCGCGAGGTTAGTTCTAAATCATGATTTAGTTGACATTTGCTGTCCCTTTATTTTACGTTGAAAATAACGTATTCGAAAGATGCCTTCTGTGGGAGTTCAGGACTCCACGCTCAAACAATTTTTCCTGTAATACAGACATTCCGTTTTCCCAGCAGCGGCTCCAATCCCAGATGTTATATGCGCTAGGAACTCTGGGATAGGGGACTGCCCCAGACTTTCTTTCACTTTCTGTCAGTGAACTGAGTGATCTCTAGCTAGCGCTGTTTACAATTCGAAGTTGTCAAATTGTGGAAAAGTGCAGATATTTTTGCGGCAAGGTTAGTTCAGAAACTATTAGTTGTACTCTTCCTTTCCTCGGAGATATATTTCTTTGGAGTTTGATGACTGATTGATTTGTTTGCTGCGGTAAGATCACTTCCTCTTTCGAATTCATCAGTTGTGTATTTCATATTTTGAACGAAACTTTTGTCATTTCTGAGCGTTTTTGTCTTCTCTGCAGGGCCTTAGTTGTAAAATTCAAAGTCAACATGTGATTTTTCACTGTTAAAAAATTTTCTTACTCGAGGTAAGCAGTGTGGAAAACGTACGAATTTTAAAAGCCTCAGTTGATTATTTTTTAAACAGGAACCCCCAGCTCGTACCAAAATGATCTGTTTTCCGTCCGATTTTTTTGATGAATTAAGGAGTACTCAGCTTGTTGATAGTCTGTTGTTTTTGTTTTGGTTGTCCTTCCCTCTCTTGTTTCCTCTTTTTCATAGATCTTAAAACTTTCTTCATCGATAATCTGGATGGCTCTCGGTCCCTACGCCGCTTAACGTTTTTAGCGATGGTCTGACGGCACCTATTCGTGTCAAATTCTGTCAAGCATGGCAAAGATCCCACAAACAGTGAAACGCCCATATCACTTCTTCGGCTGTCCATTGCAGTTGCATGGAAATGTTTGGTTAAACCGATGCTAACATAGTTTTCACTCAGACAACTAGATCTAGTACAGATATGTCCGTATAAACGCGCCACAGCTTTCGCAGACGTCTGGTTAATGAAAGGTGTTGTCACCACGGGGGCGGCAAAGTTTCTTAGCGTATAGCTCTGCAATAAGCTTATGTTTACATGGAGCTTTTTCAATGCCCCAGCGGGCTTTGAAATCCCCAAATGGGGCTTAATAATTCCCACATGGGGCTCAATCATTCCCTTCAAGGGCTTTTTATTCCCCAGATGGGGCTTATGATGCTCAATTTCTATTTTCCGAGGCAGTGGAGCGGTGATTCTCAACAGCGCTGCGCAGTCTTCTCGACCGCGGCACATACGACGAACTGCTGCTTGAAAGCACTTTTGAAAGCCTTCCATTCTACCAGACTTACACCTTCTTCGAAAGCTGTGACATATGAAGAAAGTACCTTTTAAGAAATTCATAATAATAAGAAAACAACTGGTTTACTCACCGAAATAATCTCGAAATCCGCAAGCGGTGGACTGTCAACAACAGAGCACAGCAAAGCACATCAAAGCACATGGGTTTTACGACGATCGACGATATCACCTCGGAACATTTGCTTCTCCGAATTCAATTGGTCCCGAAAACTTTCGTTACAAAATGGAGATTCCCGACTTAACACGACTTCACGACAAAATATCGACGTGGTTACATTACGCGGGGTTTTTACTTCATGTAGTTGGTCACGTAAGTGAAACTCCACAGAAACTTAAGCAGCATTACGTCATTTTTTGTCTTACATGAGGCCTTATCCGACCTTGAACAGCTTTACAATTTGTCTATACTAGACACAAAAATTGGCTTATGCGCATGTGCCAAAGTAAAATATTGTACATTTTTACATGAAATCTTCCTCAAAATCTTACTGCAGTGTAAGAAAATGCATTTCTGGCAAAGTTTAGAGAAATTTAGCACCGTAGCGCCAAAAAAATCAATTTTATTAACGGTTAGAAAACGTGTTTTGAGTAAATTTAGCATATTAAGGGTTAATCAATACAAAATATTAAGAAAACGAGGACGAAAAGAAGGGGAAACGCGATGTATGGACATCATATCTTGATTAATATTTTGACTTATATCAATTGGCACTGGCTTGTAGGTCCAGTGTGGTATGCCGACAACACTTTTCTTTCTTACTTCAATAACTTTTATTAACTTTTAGAAAAATGCAAGAATCGCATTCGGCTTTCAACAAAATGACTGACCCATGACAGGTTAGTTTTATATGAGAGGGTGTGGTCAATTGTCACATGACAGCTTGATATTCATAGAAACAGCGTAAAATCTGTCAGAAATTCTTAGAATCATCTTTAAAGTACACTAATAACGCTTTGAAATAATTTCTGGGTTTATTAAACTTAAAATTGCTAAAGGAAAGAAAACTCCTTATTTGGACAATTACGTCATTTTGAAATACCGTAAAATACAATCTTAACACAAGAGTTGAGCTTGGCAACAATGATTTTCGAAATCAGCGTACTCAAATTAATAATACTAGCTATGTTGCCAAAAATCAGACAAAAATGGCCGTGGGTAACACATTTTGGGCTCCTGTGTACCAGTCAAGTACCGCGATTTGCATAGTTTTTCTTACCTTGTAAGTAAAGAATCTGTCATCAGTGTTCTTATTTGTACTTAGGGACGGACCATTATTTTTCTGGAGGGGGGGGGGGGGAGGGAGGGGGATAAAAAATAATAATAAAAATTATTTGCAGGGCTTAAAAAGACAAAATAAATTGTTTGCAAACATCATATGTATTAAAAAAATAGTTTCCATAGAAGTCAGAGAAACTTTTTTTTTTAATTTTTTAATTTTTTAACGAAGACTAGTGAGCAGCACAAGGAAAGACTTCTTGTAGTTGTAAGCTTGTCGTTTATTTCCGACGCGTTTCGTCTCTAACTGAGACTTCTTCAGTGCTAATAGTATACCCCCAAAAATATAACAACACGCAATAACATATGTATTAAGGCGTTTTTTGTAACGTTCGTTTACAGCATATTTTAGTTATTATTCACTTCCATGGGAAGTTGTAGCTAGGCACGCGAATGTGCTATATATGCTGTTCTTTGCTAGTTGTATTCATTCCCTGAAGAAGTCTCAGTTAGAGACGAAACGCGTCGGAAATAAACGACAAGCTGACAACCACAAGAAGTCTTTCCTTGTGCTGCTCACTAGTCTTCGTTGAAAAATTAAAAAACTAAAAAAAAAATTACTGCCGCCAATCTTCGTAGTGTACGTCTCAGAAAACGAAAAAGATGAGTTCAGAGGTGTTTATTGGTCGCCACCATAAAATATTGAATTAAAAAATGATTGATGGCAGCAAAAGCGAACCTCCTTTTTGTGTCAGATCGTGGTTAAAAAAGATCGAAAAAAATTGTTTGCAGCTAGGAACGTGTTGTTAGAAAAAAATTGTTCGCAGAGGTGCATAGATTATATTAAAAAAAAGTTTGCAGAGAGAGATTTTTCATCCTCCCCCCTCCAGAAAAATAATGGTCCGTCCCTTATTTCACTAATCTTTCATTCAGTTTCAGCAGTTTTGGCTTAAAACTGCTATTCATACCAACGTCACGTGTCCTTTAGTACGTAAACAAACGAATGCTTTTTACAGCGCGAACCAGGAACTCACGTCATGCAAAAAGTTGATCACGTAATACAAGAAAACATACCACATGATGCATGTTCAAACACCATATAAAAGACGGCGAAAAAAATCTTCTAAGTCATAGCCTATTGAAAAGAGTTGTAAAAGTTCTTTTTTGCTCCCATATCTCTTTCAGTCTATTATTTAATGATCTTCCTCTAGGTTTTAAATTAGCGTACCCCAACTCTCTATGCCTCCCCCGACCCACATAACTTCTAAAGAAATTAATTTCAGTTATTGAGAGAATTCTCGCGCGCTTATTGGTCGATAGGAATTGGCGATGAGAGTATAGACCACGAAAATGACGTAACTTGCTACGAATTCCATAAAACTTAAGAAATTGTCGCGACTTTTCCAATTAACTGAAACCGTTCAGTTGACATAATTATGTCAATTGGCTCATTTATGGCGAAATTTCTGTCGATTTTGTCAGTTCCAAGCTGTCACGCGCGCGTGGAATCTTACAATGTGAATATTTGGTGTCGCTTTTAGAAAGCGCTGACGTCACAACAGCCATGTGATCCTTGACGCTGTATTCTGTCAAGTAATGTGGGCATGCGGACGAAGACTTATAGTATTTCTGATTCGCTAAGTTCTGTGCAAGGACTTTAAAGGGTACAGAAACGTCTTATTAGCTTCCATAGAGTTTGTTATTTACTGATGTTCCTGTAGAACACTTCAAATTTGAGAGTAGCAAAAACGCATTAGAAAATAATAAACGTATTTTTAACCACTACGTTTGACTTTTTTTGATTTCACAAATGACATTATGCAAGGCGTAAGACGTACGTCATATACGAACCAAGCAAATGACCCGTGACCCACTTCCAGCTATTAATCTGTAGCCTAGAAGATAGAAACATCTTAGGCTCGATTTCCGCGGGCTCATTCCCCGAACAGCGGCTGGTAATTAATCGAGCCTAATAGACAATTAAAAAATAAATACGGCCTGATTTGACAACGAATTTAAATTTGCAAGGACCACCGTGACGAAATAGAAGTACCGGATCCTCTAAATGTAGAAGATCTAATCAGCTATAATAAAATGGTAAACGAAGAAAAGCAAGGCTGTTTGAACAGTTGGGAACTATATATATTTGCAATATTTCGGAAGGCACGGTCTTCCTTCTTCAGGGTGTTACAAAGAATGACTCTAAAAGTTAAACGTTACAAATTTAAAATATAGGAAATACGATATAACAAGCAAATAATGATAACGTACTAATCTAAGTGACGTGGCTAAGAGATAAGTAACGGTAGAAAGAAACGTTAAAATTTGAAATTTAAAAATATGGAGAAACGTTACAGTATGAAATGCTGTGAAAAAGCTATAAATGGCACAAAAGGTAGAATGCTGATACTAAAATAACGTACTAAGTTTCATCTTTCTTATTTAAACCCTGAGGTTCAAGAGTTTGACCTCTTTCAATGAGGTATGCTTCTCTTGCCTTACGTACACTGTCACGATTAGATTGAACGAGTTCAAGAGGAATTAGTTGCATGTCAGTAGCGTTATGATTGTTACACAAAAAATGTTCTGATACATGTGGTGGGCTTAGAGCTGTTAGTTTGTTTGTCAACAGGTCTGCGATGTTCGTTGAAGCGGTCTTTAAGTCTACGTTTGGTTTCTCCTATGTATTGTTTGTGACAGTTGTTACATTGTACCATGTAAATAACGTTTTTGGAGTTGCAGTCAATGTAATGGTTTATAAGTCTAGTTTCGCCTGTAGAATTAAATGTACAGTTAGTAAGTCCGTCGTTTATGTATTTGCATGTAAGGCAGTTTTTTCCGCAACGGAAAGAACCGCGGGGTTGGTTAGTAATGGTGGCTGGTTTACGAAGTTTAGCACTAACTAATAAGTTGCTGAGGTTGTTACTAGACCGTCGGACCAACTTTACCCCGTAATTCAGTTGATATTTCACTCCTATAAATCATGATTTAGTTGACATTTGCTGTCCCTTTATTTTACGTTGAAAATAACGTATTCGAAAGATGCCTTCTGTGGGAGTTCAGGACTCCACGCTCAAACAATTTTTCCTGTAATACAGACATTCCGTTTTCCCAGCAGCGGCTCCAATCCCAGATGTTATATGCGCTAGGAACTCTGGGATAGGGGACTGCCCCAGACTTTCTTTCACTTTCTGTCAGTGAACTGAGTGATCTCTAGCTAGCGCTGTTTACAATTCGAAGTTGTCAAATTGTGGAAAAGTGCAGATATTTTTGCGGCAAGGTTAGTTCAGAAACTATTAGTTGTACTCTTCCTTTCCTCGGAGATATATTTCTTTGGAGTTTGATGACTGATTGATTTGTTTGCTGCGGTAAGATCACTTCCTCTTTCGAATTCATCAGTTGTGTATTTCATATTTTGAACGAAACTTTTGTCATTTCTGAGCGTTTTTGTCTTCTCTGCAGGGCCTTAGTTGTAAAATTCAAAGTCAACATGTGATTTTTCACTGTTAAAAAATTTTCTTACTCGAGGTAAGCAGTGTGGAAAACGTACGAATTTTAAAAGCCTCAGTTGATTATTTTTTAAACAGGAACCCCCAGCTCGTACCAAAATGATCTGTTTTCCGTCCGATTTTTTTGATGAATTAAGGAGTACTCAGCTTGTTGATAGTCTGTTGTTTTTGTTTTGGTTGTCTTTCCCGTCGTGGCTCATCAGCCGAGATTCCAGCCACATTTCGAGGGAGCAGGGGTGGCGCAGTGGTGAGAGCGCTCGCTTCCCACCAATGTTGCCCGGGTTCGATTCCCGGACCCGGCGTCATATGTGGGTTGAGTTTGTTGTTGGTTCTTGTCCCTGCTCCGAGGGTTTTTCTCCGGGTTCTCCGGTTTTCCTCCCTCCACAAAAACCAACACTTCCAAATTCCAATTCGATCGGGAATTCGAGGGCCACAGGTTTGTCAGTCGCAAGACTGTTAGGTGCTACCCTCGTTAAACATAGTTGATTTATTTTATTTATTTATTTATTTATTTATTTATTTATCGCATTAGGGAACAGGGGTAAATTGTGGGGTGTGTATAGTGCTGTCAGTTTATGTTATATGCTGCAGGGCTGACATTCTTCTGTTTGTTCAATAACTTCCAAGCTTCAGGATTTTACAAATATATCAGTATTGCAGTGTTTGGATGTTATTTCAATTAATCACTATTTTTATATTGCTATTTCTTTTACTTACACAGGTCCATAAAGCTGCAGAATTCAAAGTCAGAATGTGATTGTTCGCAAATTTTGTCCAATTGCTGGTAAGAATTTGTAGTTTACAGTTCTATGACTTCAGCTAGGGTCACCTATATTGCAGCATGAGGCTTAACTGCAGAATACCCTGCCACTCCAAAGCTATACCTCTAAAATAGTGGCTACGCGGCTATACCTCTAAAATAGTGGCTACGCAGCTACGCAGACCTCTAAAATAGTGGCTACGCGGCTATACCTCTAAAATAGTGGCTACGTAGCCACCAATCTCATTCCCAGGGCCCTCATGAACCGAAGAAAGCGCACTACACATGAACATACCTCGTTCTTTAATCCATGAGCCGAAGAAAGCCCACTACACATGAATATACCTCGTTCTTTAATCCATGAGCCGAAGAAAGCGCACTACACATGAACATACCTCTTTCTTTAATCCATGCCCTAAACAAATCGTGCTAGTCATCAATATACTACGTTTAATCCATGGCTTCACGAACTACTTCATTTATAACGTAATTGTAATTTACCTTTCCTTCTAAAAAACAAGGCGACAAACACGCTGATTTCCATGTATATCTTCGCTTAAACTCTCATGATCAAAAGACCCTTTTTTGCCCTGTAACCAAACAACAACTACGTGGTATTTGGAATTCAAGCAATTAACTTTATTGCAATACATTACATTTCAGTAAGTCCGTTTCAGTTAACCCAAAGATGCTTTCAAAAAATACATTCTAATTCAAATACACAGGTGTCATAAATACAGTGACCAATAATAAACCGTGCATGCAATTCCAACACTGTTCTTAAGTAGAAAGTTTTTTAAACTGGAAATATTTACCGCAAGCTCAGTGTTCTAATTATTCAAATTTGTAAATTTTCTTAATGTCCTTCAAAAACGCCTTCCACAAATCTTCACCACTGTGGATATATCTCCACTTGAATTCTGCTAAGTAGGAAGAGTAGTGTTCCTTTTTACGACCGTGCGTCGGAAGCCTTGCCTTCATCTGTCGCCAATGACCTTCTATCTTGTTGGTGTGAAAACCCTCGTACGGAATGGTTCACAGTTTTATGGATATAACCATGTTTGGAAAGGTTCACGTATCCCTTCCAGCAATCCGAAACAATTGTTGTGCCTGGCTCGATCCATTCTTTTATGAGGTTCAGCAAAGTTTGTTCCGATCGGTCTTCTACTGTGGCGATAAAGCATTTGCGGGAATCCTCTTCGATGCCGCCGAAAACCCACTGACCCTCGACGACATGACCACGATGATATTTCCTCTTTCCAATTTTACTTTCGTCTATCTGAACCAACTTTCCTGGGCCGCCAATTTTTTCCCTTCCATCGAACAACGCGACTTCACACACTTCGCGGCAAAACATGTCCCAGTCAACGGCTGTGTGAGAACCAAGCCCAAGCTGCTGTTTTATCTGCCACTGCCTCAGGTCCTGACACCACCAGTACGTAAATTTCAACACTTCTTCAATTGTGAAGTTCGCTTTCTCAAACCAACTTCCCTCTCTAATACTCCTCTCACATCTATGCCGTTTACCATTGATTTGTTTCCTACATTCCCAGACGTAGCCATCTGACCTGTCCCCACGTTCAACCCAAGTCATTTCCGATCCGCAAGTGGGGCATATACGACTCGACGCGATCAGTCCCTCGTCTTTCAGCCATGACAGGGTGAAGTCCCTGTCCCACAGGTAATTTCTAAGAAGACTTTCATAGCTAGTGAAGTTGTCTTTCTTCCCATCTCTTCCATAACTTCCTTTGGTATCGCCGCACTGCGTGCTGTGGTCTTTCAAATCAGCTGTTGAGCACCCACTTTGCACTCCAGTTGTCTTTCGTCGTTTAACGGTATACATGTTCAAACAGCACAAGCGACTCGAGACTACAGAACTGATTTTGTTAACCTCACCATGCGTGCATTCGGCCTCATCAACCGCCAATAAAAGAAGTGAAACAAAAGAAATTAAGAAAATGCTAATTCTCTTGAATCTTTCTTTCCGTTTTAGTTTTCACAATTTTCACACCCTTTGTTAATTCCCGATCAACTCGCTTCTAACACTTTATTGACTGTTCAAACATAGCGTTCGTGAAACCAATTTAACAAACAAACTCATGAAACGCTTAATGACTTCCCTATATCGCGTCCTCCATATTCTAACCAGTACTTAACCTGCTTTCACATAACGATTCTCAGCCACTAATACATAAAAATATATTTTCTTTGCCTGTAAAACTGCATTTGTAGTTGTTAAAACTACTTTTACTCATAAAAAAATCGTGATCAACCACCCAAGCGGCACCTTTACAATTCAAATCACTTCAACAATCAAATAAGTCAAACAAAAGTAGCCGAAACTCAACACTTAAATTATTCCATTTAACGTTAACTTCACACCCTTTGTTGTCGGCACGCGTAAGACTTAAATCAACTGGGCAAACTTACCGCCCATCAAATTAATCCAGACACAACAACATTACAATCCCACCGGGGTTTCCTTCAGGTCAATCTAACTTATGCATAACGGCCACCGCATCATTCATGATAGCCTCATCGATCGAGTATGTCTACTGCACGACTAACCAAGCTCAGAAAACAACCCAACAGCACTTGGGCCCTTCTTCAAAAACGGTTAATCGCGCTACCGGATCCCTTCGAACAGCTTCAGGGCTCGAGACTAACTTTTTTGATGACTAGCCCAGTGGCTAGTGACAGCTTTGATTTTACTAGCCAAAACCAATTTTTTACTAGCCAGAATAATTGGCAGACAACAGTTTCTCTCATTCGGCATCCAGATTCTCAACAGAAAACTTGGCTAACAGTAACAGGTATTCTTTGGTGTACACAGACGTAAAATTGCCGTTAGACATCACCAGAGAGAAAATCCATTGACATACGTGACAAAATTTATTCAAAGGTTTGCAATGCATTATAGGGCAATTTTCAAATGTGGCTCTTGTTAGCTATTTTATGAGCTGAAAGAAACTTTGTTTCTGTATTTTGGCCCGTATTTCTCATGGTAAAAGCAAAACAAAACAAGAGAAATTGTCTTCTTAACGTTACTTAATGTGTGACTGATTTTATGGCGAAGTTAGAACGAAAAAGCGGATTTCCCGGATGAACGATCGGATAGTTTTATATCCTGGTTATGATCGAAGCTCTGTCACTCAATTTCCATTAAGTGCTTCCCTTCTCCATGTACAAAGATACCTGAAATTTTAACTAGCCAAAATGGCTAGTAAAAGCCCAAAACCTACTAGCCAAAACAAAACTTTTAGTAGTCTGTGGCTAGTTGGCTACCGTTAGTGTCGAGCCCTGCAGCTTTTCCCGGCCGCAGTCTGGAACTTCATTCTGAACAAGTCGCACTCAATCAGCACGAATCCTGGCTATGTTTCTACCAGCCTGATTACCACCACTGCCTTCATAGCTGGCTCCACATCTACACTCACCACAGCAACACAAGAAATGCCTCTTAACATCTACTCTATCTTCGTCGGGCCACCAACAACTGGTAAATCCCAAGCAATTAAAGAATGTGCTATTTCCCCTTTGAGCTCAGTAACGGAGGAAACAGATTCCACAAGCCCGGTCATACAGAAATGTACCTCCTCGGGACTTATCAAGACCGTCGCAGACAACAACAAGGCGTTCCTTCTGTCAGGCGAAATCTACGACGTCCTATTCAAGTTACTAAAATCAGACGAGGAAAACGCCACTGGCGATGTCCAAGCACTCTGCCAATTATTTTCCGGCGAGGAGGCTTCGTTCAGATATGCCACAGAAAGAACACGGGAAATAGCGGCAAACGCGCCTTTCTGTATCCTAGGGGCAACGCAGATTCCTTTTGCCGCCCGTCTCGTCGCCCTGTTAGATCAAGGACACGGTCTTTTGGACCGATTTCTAATTACCTTTCCAAAATGCTTGCGACCGACGCCAACGCAAACCAGCCAAGCCCTAGAAGCATTGAAAGAAAACGGCCTTACAAACTGCGATGACATTTTCATCGAGATTGCGCGCCTCCACACCTCACGCTCAACTTACACACTCAGCCAAGAAGCGGCCGTCACTTTAAACGGACTTAATGAAGAATTCATTACCGAAGTCAATGAAGCCATCATGGAGGGCAGGACTCCACCCAAGACAAAAAAGATGGATGTCATTTTGCGTGTTGCAGCCGCCCTCCACATCTTCAACCATGTCACTTCACACCTGGTTGCACACACGGAACCAACACTGCCACCAGAAGCAATCGCGAAGTCCACTTTCCTAAAAGCCATCGACTACGTTACTTGGGCGGAGTCACAAAAAGAAATCTTCGTTCCGGTAAAACCCTAGAAAGTGTGGTCTATTGCTTTTATGAACTAACTATCGAAAACGATTTTTAAAGATATGGGAATCTATTTTTATTATATTTCGTGATCAACAACCTTATTCTCAACATGTTTGTCGAATTAAGCAGTAAACCAATCACAGCGGCTGAAAAAATAAAACACAGGTTCAGCTTAACCGATCGCTCACACTAAAATCAACGAACCGATGCGACGAAAACGTTTCAAAGTCCGTTTAAAGCTGTAAAAGTCATAAGAAAGGGAAGAGAAAGGCAAACGGTTAACATAACAAAGTGTATTCAACAATATAAAGTTGCTTTTACAACGAAGTTTAGCAAACTGTGGCCGGAGTCATTCATCGCAAAAGCAAAGGACTGCATGGAAAGTGTGCAAGTTTACAAACCTCACAGACCACTGAAATTATTTAGTATAAAGGTTAGTTTCAGAAACTCTGCTTCGAATATTTTATTTTGAACTTATTTGTGTCACGTAATTTGTTGTTTTCGCCAAGCCACAGAAAGCACTGAAATTGCATAAAACTAGAATTTAATTCAAAGGCGTACAAGAACACAGTGTGAGCTTCTGCCATCGAGATAATTCAAGTAAGCGTTCAACGCGATCAATTTGAAGTAGGTTTTTTTCTTTCAACTAAGGTTTTTGAGTGATTGTTGAATGAAAAGATGTCCATATAGTTTTATTGATTGTTTCTGCATTTTGTTTTAATTGTTTTATTTTCTTCTACCTATACACTTAGTTCTTTCACTCCAACTGCGACGGGCAGCAAAATTCATTGTTGTGAACCACCCTCAGGAAATATTCATTATGATCATTTATTAGAATCATATCTTCTGTTTTAATCATCAGATAGACCAAAATTAGACATTAAACTAACGTTATTAAATTATTCATCTTTACGTGTAGTCGAGCGTAGTGCTGCCTTGACGGGGAGCAGGAGTTTTGTCCAATCAGAGTGCGCGTAGTATCTGAGGTTAGTTCATAAAAGAAGATAAAGTGACAATAGAAACATGCAGGTTTTCCTTATATCCCACCAGTTATTGAAGAAAGTGAGGGGGATGGGAGCTGGGTGCTAATTCCAGGGTGGGAGGGGGGGGGGGGGGTCTTATTTGCTATTTTGGCCAAGGAGGTGGGCACTTATTCAAGAGAAGCTGCTTGTGGGCACTTATTCAAGGAAGTATGCATGGTGAATCAAAAAGTGAGTGTCAGATGAGTTCACTTTATAGAACTTTATATGCTGTGGATTATCATGCTTTGAACATGTTCTCTTATCTATAATGTGAGTACGTCACCTTGTCTTTATACCAAAAAATCTTGGTGAATAATGGGCTAATTTATAAGTTAGAATAATTATTTCCCCTTGCATTTTTTACAACTTTCACTCCAATTTTTTTTGGACATTAAATGTCTATTGTGTGGTTCAAGAAAATATCCATCCCCGCCACAGAAGGGATTTGCCCTATGACCCCCCTTCCCACCCCTCTGCAAATTCCAATTTAGCTTCATACATTGCCTTTAATTTTTGGGTCTTTGAGACCCGCCCCCCTCCCTGGAATTACCAATCCCTTCTGTGGGGGGAGTATGGATATTTTCTGGAACCACACATTATAGCAGTGTACCGTATTTTCTCAATTAAACGCCCCCGGCGTTTATTTCAAAATATGCCTTGTGGACCCGGCGTTTATTTGAAGCCGGCGTTAAATCGGGGCCCGGTGTTTATTTATGAAGTGCAGTTTTCCGATTTTTTTCAGACTGATTTATTATCACCCATTCTCCTAGACCAAGGGCAGTTTGTCAACGCAGAACGAGTTTTCACTTCGTACCACCCTGGCAAACTGTCCCTAAGTCTTTGAGGAATATTATTACCAAAAATAACAGCATTATATACAGCACTTGAATGTTGCAATTCAGGATATGCGGCAGAAAGAACGCAAATAATATCTAAAAAATAGGAGCAAGTATGGGTGCAAAGTTTTAAGTTCCGCATAAACGTTTTTAAGATTATCAAAATACCAGAGCCTACTAGTATGTCGCAGTAGTACTATTTAATGAGAAAAGCAACTTGTTGGTTCGAACGCGAATAAACGCCGGGGCCTCGATTAAACGCCCCCAGCATTTATTTTAAAAACAACCGTTTTTACCCAGCGTTTATATGAGGCCGGCGTTTAATCGGGGTCCGGCGTTTAATTGAGAAAATACGGTACCTGTGACTATTATATTGTATGGCTTAGACAGGAGTGGACTTATTCTTTGTCACATGATGTCATCAAAACTCAACTGAGTTGGCTATAAGATGTCCTTGATATATTTTTTTTGTTGAAGGTTTTCAGCTTGATAACATCCTATCCATCTTTGAATTATAGCATTCTGAATTTCAGAGTTTAACTATTGTGTTGTGCTATATTCTGTCATGTTTTTTAATGTTAAAAAAACTCATGCTGTGATTTATGATTAGTTGATCATGAGTTATTGCTAGAAGTGTTTACGTGAATGCAGTTCATGATGGTGAACTGATTCCTTTTTAATAGCAGAAGTCAATCCCAGATGTTTTCATTCTCGTTCCAGCCACCATTATAGTGGTCCACCTCTGATTGTACCAATATGGCATGTCCATAACTGAGCTCTATATATTTGTGTGGAGCATTTTGACAGAGAACTCAAGTACAGAATCCTGTACAGACCTGAGACTAAAACAAGTAGATTTTCTATTAATCTTGATCTACATGTATGTAACATTTCAAATTCTTGACTTTTTTACATGTAATTAATGGTTTTGGTGTATATCCTTGAGTGGATTATATTTAGAGTGGTAATAAAAAGATTTTGTATACTATAAGTTGCACACCCCTGGAGGGGACGGCATACCTGGAGTGGGATAACTGTATATCTGTTGTGGTTTAAAATTTTCCTTGGTTTAAAATTTTTCAAACCAGTTTGATTTTGATTTTCCTTTGTTTCAGATTATGATAATCAATACAAGACAATGACAACTAAAAATCAAACTGGTTTGAAAAATTTTAAACCAAAGGAAAATTTAAACCACAACATATACATGTACCTTAGAGAATGGCATATACTTTTCGGGATATGATGGACATGTACCTTGCAATCCAGTGTATATTTAAAAAATATGTACATTTCAAGTCTTACACTGTAATATATGCATAGGTGAAGTCTACATTTGGGCCAAGTGGTCCATTAAGCCAGAGCTTATTCTGGTTTCCAGAGCATTAAGTCTCTAGTACTTAGTAAATCCTACCCCCCCCTGAATGGGATTCTAGTCTATTGTAGTACATGTTACCCCCAGCAGTAA
This sequence comes from Meandrina meandrites, assembly GCA_963693305.1. Lineage (NCBI taxonomy): Eukaryota > Metazoa > Cnidaria > Anthozoa > Scleractinia > Meandrinidae > Meandrina > Meandrina meandrites. The sequence continues at coordinate 26,897,578 of OY855907.1, read as the reverse complement.
ATTCACCGGTACCCATTTATACACCTGGGTGGAAAGAGGCACTGTAAGAGTAAAGTGTCTTGCCAAGTGACCCTAGGCCTGGCCAAAGCTTAAACCTGGATCCCCGAGGATGCCAGCCATTAGGCCACAGTATGCATAATGAGGGCTTTATGTTTATCGCTGTAACATTACACTACCTGTACATGTATTATCATTTTTATTTGTTAATTTAATAGTCTTGTTACATAATATATTTAACACTACAAGTAGAAAAAAGAACTTAACATGCAATATGTTTATGTGTTAGAACCTCCAGTGAGTCAAACTGCATTGAGAGAATTAATTTGAAGAATCCAGGTCAGCAAAAAGTCAGTAAGTTCTGAACTCAGTAGCAATTTCTCATTTAATGTTATTTTGTGACAAATGTCTTATAAAAAATGTATTACTAAACTAGCGAGCAATACATGTGAGCAACAAAGACAGCTGAAAAATAATCAGAAGCCAATCAGTAGACCAAGAAAAACTGAATTTTTATTTTTGAATCATGATTGATTTATTGTGGGCCAATATTTTGACTAGAAAACATCCTTGCCTCTCACATAGAGGGTGTTTGGTTTAAATGTGTACCCCCATCCCACCCCCACCTCTCTGTAAGTTCCAATTTAACTGAATGCTTCCCTTTAAAAACTTCACTTTTTTACCTTGCTCACCCTAGGAATTCCTTGAATTCCTAGGAAGTCTATTCCTTGTAATCAACATATGGATATCTCCTAAAACGGCACATTTTTAGCAAGAAGCGCAATTGTCTCTGAAAATAATTATTGAATTTTGAAACTACTCTATGGACGTTTTAGTCTCCTTTGCAGCTGTTGTTTGGGCTCGTCACAACGCTCCCTCCCCCACCAAAGGCTGCTTAAACCAGAACCACATTCCTTTCCACAGTTTAGCCTATCACAGTTTCGCTCACATTTTTCTGAGCCAGTCGTGCCAAAACACGCCGACTAAACCAATCAAAAGTTGTGTCTTATCGTGACCCTAGCGTCGGCAATGTCAAATGGACGGCAGTTCGCCGCCTTTTGAATTTGACACACACCAGACATTGAATAAAACAAAGATTTACCTAGTAAATAAAACACGTCTGTTTTGAAACCTTATGTCCAAAAAAATTAATTCCAAGTACAACAAGAATCTTAGCTCGAGATTTGAAGCAATATAACAGCTTTTCGGTTAACAGCAACTGTCACATTTTTGCCGATAGGTGTGAAAGCAACTGTGGTCGAAACAAAAGGAAAGGAGCGTGGTTCTGATTTAAGCAGCCATGATTTGGTGGGGGAGGGAGCGTTGCGTGACGAGCCCAAGCAACAGCTGCGAAGGAGACTATGGACGTTTTAAAGGTGCGGTAATTAACATCAGGACAATAATTCTCCTGTGCTGATTTTCTGTTCTCATCAAAGGTGTCTATACCCTCCCACACCTTGTCTATTAAACTAAACTGATATCAATGTTTTCATCCTTCATCAGATGCAGAGATGGACGGAAAAAAGCTGACAATTGGCTTTCTGCGGAACGGTGGTAATTAGGTACTGTACACATCAAAAAGAGCGAAATCAAGCAATCTGATATTAAAATAGTTACATGTTCAAACCTGATGATTTAGGCTCCATTGCAACTTTAATGGGGATGATCTTCTGTCATATTGTTGCATTAATTATTTTGCTTTCCAACTTTTATCTTTCCCACAATTATATACATTGAATACACAATGCCATTTTTAAATCAAAGGCCCTTTGGGCTGTCTCGTGTCAGTCAAAAAGAGATTAAAATATACTTTACTAAATAGTTATTATAAAAGTAAATGTTTTGCTAGGCCGCAAAAAGCGTGTATGTTATTTACGCTTGCAATATTTACAGGGAGTTCATTAAAGACTTTCGCGCCACAAAAAAAAATAGGTGTTCTTAGAAAATTTACCATATCCGGGGATAGGGAAAGCAGAGACGGGGGAACATTTTGCTGGGATAATATTTAGTCTTCTTTTTCCATACGCGGGAAATAAAAATGGCGAACAGGCGGGAAAACAAAATCACAGAACACATATTATTTATGATTTTTACCAAAAAACGTCCGTCCTCTCTATTTCCGACGCAAACTGAACGCAAGAGGAATTGAGCGTTACTCGAAGCACTCGTCCCCCACTTTACCTCCTTATGCCGACGTTTTGCGCTGTTTTCCATTTCTTTTGTTATTTATTGCCCGTTTTTAACGATCAAATAACAATATCAGAAAATAGAGTATTTCATACATGTTTCTTGTGACGAAAACGCTGAAAAAAGAAATGCCGATATGTTTGTAACGAACGTTTTACACTGCACATACCCAGGCAAATAGCATTCCCAAGGTAAATAACACCAAGGTAAACTCACCGCGGGAATACGTTACCGAGGCGTTTGCGGTCACACACTTAACACTTTATCAAGGTCAATTTTTCATACTGTTTTCGGCACGAAATGCGAAAATGGGTAATTCGAGGGTGCTTGCTTAGCATCATCTCGCTTTTATTATTTATACTCTTTTGACAGTCCTCTACTGCTTTGTTATGTCAGTATTTCAGACAGCGAAGACTCCGTTTATATAAATCTCTTTGTTGGATTTTTCTAAACCTTGAGATGAAATCGAAAAACCTATAAGAAAACGCACTATAGATCTTCCTTGACTAGTGTTGTATTTAAGGTGGCTCGACTGGGTCTTTTAGGGGCAACACCGCTCAAGTTTGAGAACTAACCAGACTGTCATTAACAATGCCATCGAAAAACTATCACCACAGCTGAATTAGGTAAAGATGAAAATTTGTTATGACCAGTGTTATTTTGACATCGGAGTTGTCATAGCAACGTAATGACGTCATCACGTTTATCAATTTCGTTCGTATTGCTCGGCACCAGGAGGTTTTTTCGGAAATCGCTCAAGGGAGCATGTACCTCCTATACCTGCCTCAATGTTGGCAAAGTTTGAACAAATTCTGTGAGAGCGTTATCGAAATTTTTGGGGATGAAGTTTCGAGGGTCATAAATACAGTAAAAAACATACTATTGAGAAAATAGGGTAATATCTGAAGAACACGACGCGCTTTGGGAATGCAGTTTCATCTCATAGTAGTTTGATGCCATTTAAAATTGTGTATACAAAATTATGGGGATCGCCACGACCGATTGCGAAAAAAACGGATTTGATGAGCGTGCATTCAGGTGCTCTTGTTGCCACTTTTGTAAATAATTTGGTCTACACCTACAAATGTGATAATTATTTGGAAACCGCTCGATGAATTTTTGAGTTATTTTTTTCAAAAAAATAACTCTTAGTCGGCGTGAAGACGTATTTGGCTATTAAGTGGGTGGATGTTGGATGTTGGATGTTGGATGTTGGTTGGGTGGATCATTCATGTATGTATTTCACACCAATCAGATTTGGGATTCTATCAAGGACCAACCAAATTGCGGCTTGTATATATGGATCGTTTTCATGAATATTTGTTTTGGATTCCAGGTACGGCCATCTTTGTTTTGCTACAGATTCGACCTTATTAGGCTGTGTTGGCCTGAAGTCTCTATTCCAGTTCTTGATTTTTATGTAGCTTTGGGTGAGAACATTGTGTGTGGGTTCTGAAACTGAAAAGTGTTTGGAAATTTCATGGTGGTGAAGGTGATTCTCTTGGTTTACGGAATTAACTAGTTCAGTTGACGACAGAATATGGGTATAGTATTTGTTGACCACTTCATTTACAATTTATGATGTTTTTGAGTAGAATAAATATGTGTATTGAGAATAAATTAAATGTTGTGACTTCCATTTTTTATGTCAGTGTTGTGTGTTTGCTCAACGTTTTGTTTTGGTCCCCAAATGAGAACAAACTGACGCACTGTGGGTTGTTTGTAAGGGCGAGTGTTAAAGAAATTAAACGAGAAATCTTTGACATTCTAACCGCGCGGTGTTTAAACTGTTTTCTCTCGGTTAAAAGTATAGCATTAGTAGGAGCTTTGGCTAAGTAATAACACGAGCGACCATAAACCTCTCAAGGTTTTCCCCCAAAGAATAACGTATTTGTAATAGGTTGAGGCATGTGGGTTTACTTGGGTTCAAGAGTTGCCAAATAATAGGTATTTTCGTGAGGTTGGAATGTGGTCGGAGAAGGTTCGACGTTTCCTGCTTAGGAATAGTAGGACTTCACATGGGCGGTCATGAGTTATTTATTGTACGATCGTTTGAAAAGCTCATAACGTGATGATGTTACAAGGGCAAGTTTTGTCTGCTCGGCAAATATTAAATTTCCCCTCAGGTGTTTTGACAACGTAGTTGGATGGCACGGAAAGAGAAAATCATCATTTGTGCCGCGAGTGAGGGCCGCAGGAAGGTATAGTAGTCGTTGTGCGAGTCTCGCATTTCAAGCTTCGCATCCGATTGTTGATGGCTATCTTTAGTAGTACGGCGGTGCAATGCGGTTATTTCCGTACCAATGACGTAATGCTTGCAAGTGTTTACGTCGGCCAAATTTATTTTCTTCAGATCTCTGAACTCGCCTCGATGAAACAGCCAAAATATTCACTTCAACTGGCTAAACCGACAAGAAATAGTCGCAAAATTGCAAACAAATTAACGACCGTCGCTTCTGGCGAAATAAACATGCAAAGTAAACATAATGATTATCTTGTTTGTCACGTACCGAAAGTGAAAGCTGAAACGTCAGCGCATTCCATGGCTGACGCAATACCTTTTTTGTGTATTTAATATTCCCAACGCAAAGCGGTTGCAGTTACGTTTACTCATAGGCAAAAGAAAAAAAAAGACAGCCAGCTTTTTGGTAGTCTCCTTTACAGCCGTTGTTTGGGCTCGTCACGCAAAAAACAACGGCTGAAAAGAAAACTAGCTTTTTGGGTGTGCAGTCAAGCGTGTCACACAACTTCATCGACAGCTATTTTTAGCACGGCCGTGGGAATATCGGTACTGATCATGTTACGCTTACAAGTTAGGGCACGTTTCTGCTGCTTCTGGTTGCGAACCAGTCTATAGGAAAATCCATTACCTCACGAGGGAATTCCACGTTAAATTTCACGCAAAAAACCGATATCGCACGAATCGCGAAGCGATGAGTGCGATATCGGTTTTTCAAGTGAAATTTAACGTGGAATTCACGAGTCAGGTAATGGATTTTCCTTGAATCGCATAACCTTTTAAAAATGAAAATGTAAAGAATGTTGCGAATTTTAGCGCAGCCTCACTTTCAAGTCGCAATACCGCGCTGAATACCCTCGCATCTCTAGCCAATCAGTGCGCGAGAATTCTTTGATCTATGCGATTCCAAGTAAAATCGTCACGTGGTTTGGCCGAAATGCACTGGTGACTAGAGTTGTTTGTTTCTCGCGTTCGTCGAAAGAAAGTCGTCCTTGCTTGCAGAAAGGTTTCTGTTTTATATTGATGATGAAAATAATGGAGCCATTTCAGAAACCCGAGAATACTTTGTTCTTGTTCCATCTGGCTATTCGTTTGCAATTTCTGGGTCAATTTGGCTTTCTTAGTGAGCGTGTTTGCGATTTTGTGATCATGTTTACGGTAAATGTTGTCAACAGTTTTCAATCCATGTTTTGATGTACTTAGCGGTTTTTTTTTGGGTCTCTGTAATATGCTGACCGGATGGCGGCGGATGGCGGATGGAAAAATGCGGATGATAAAATGCAGATGGAAAAATGCGGATGAAAAAATGCAGATACTAAGAAAATGAAAAAAAAAAAATCAAAAATAAATCAAGAAGAATAGTTAAATCAGATTTCGATTATCACAGTAAGATAACACATGGTTGTTTCTTCTGGACCTCTTCTGATGGCTGGCGGTGAAAATATTTGCAGCAAGAATTAATGCTCTTTTTGGCGCCTATAAGCGCCATGGTTATGTCTGACTATTGTTCTATGTTAATAGCGCTTGTAAATAGCCAGAACAAATTTATCTTACCACTTTGCCCGACTCAAAAGAGAAGTAAACGGACCGGCAAATCAAAAGGTTATTGAACTAATCATGTTCGAGTAAGTCATTTTGTTGCCCATATATTGTCTAAACTGCTCTCGAGGTAAGCTAAGCCGTCATTGAGTGGCTCCGGAGCTATAACATCATTGAAGATAAGACTTACCTCGGCAATAGCATGATTACCCGGCCTTCCTAAGGGGAGGGGCAAGGTTATCCTTCGCTCCTCCTTTTTCCCCCCTCCCCTAAGGTCATTCAGGCTGGAGGAGTCTGTGATGTCGTGCGCAACCCACCCCCGTACAAATAATGTGCTTGTATAAGCTACTTAAAACGGGAACTTCTAATTTACCACAATCATACCATATTCCCTTAGTGATGACGTTTCCAGAGCATAGGCGAAGGAAGCAAGGAGGTATACTGAGGCTAGGGGCTTAATAACTCTGCTAATGAACATGTCCCCTAAGTAAGTTCAGCCCCACTTCAAATCGGGTGATATGCCTGAAAACTGGTCCGGATAAAGCGTTAACATTCAGTTACTTTCTATATTTTTCACGTGAATAAAATCAACAATTTGAAATGCACAGGCCAAAATGAGGTACGCACGACAGAATTTGTAACTTCTAACGTAAGCATGATAAAGATACCAAACTGTCATTAAATCAGGATGCATTAAAAAATAACTATCAGAAGTGAATTTCCTTAATTTCTGGTCCACAATATCAAAATATTCTATAACGGTGATCACCAGAGTGAAGGCGATGGATTATTTACAGTATTAGACTAAAGTTTTCGTAGATTTCCACGCCGTGACACGTTTCAATAAATTCAGGATCTTCAACCCAGCCTCACTGGTAGACTGTTCAGTTTAGGTTGTATCAAAAACTAGACATCACAACAACATTAGCTTTGAAAAACTTCCATTAATGTCCCTGTTCCGTGATTATTATGTTTCACGACAGCTCGTTTGACGTGCCATTAAAACCAACTGTTATCCTAGCCCATATATTAATTGAACAAAGGAAAAACACACATGATTGGCGTAATGTGGGGGGACACATCCCTGCGGTTGGCATGAGAAGCGACTTTGAGTTACATGACCTTTTAACGGCCTCACTTATCCCCAGCACCACACGCTGGATTGGATAAGGGTATTGGCAGGTCCACATGGAATACTATGACCTTATAGAGCCTCACTTATCACCAGCACTACCCCGCACTGGAAACGGACAAGAGTATTGGCAGGTCAAATTTGAACACGTGACCTCAAATACGATGACCTTTTAAAGCCTCACTTATCACCAGCACTACCCCGCACTGGAAACGGATAAGAGTATTGGCAGGTCAAATGAGGGTCAAACTAAACGTGTGACCTTTGAAGCCTCACCTATCTCCCCGGCACTGGGGAAGCCAGCGCCGGATCGGACAAGACTATTGGCAGGTGCACAATGAAATGGGGCAGAAACAATGCCAAAAGCTTGGGGGAAGTTGCTACCATTAGACTTAACCGCCAACCCCAAGGGAAGTGACTCCCGAGTTTATTGACATACAAGTATCCTCCATACAGGGAGGGAGGGTGGGAATTTTCTTTTCTTTTCAACAAATTCATACTGATTATAGCGCACCATTGAAGGGAAGTGCTTTAACATTAAGTTACAGTGCTTTTACAGCTAGATAAGGATATGGGTGTAACCAATAGAAAGCTGCCAACATGTAGATCATGCTGTGACAAGTCTAGTCAGTCTTGTGCAAGACTAAGACAATAAGCTAATTCAAGGATCTCAACTAACGAGATCACCTTGTGACTGCCTGACATGTAACATGATAATGAATACAGTTACTTATTAATTAGAGATTTACACGTCACGCTCCATTAACTGCGTTTTACTGCTTGGGCCGTAAAACTTTCTAAAATTTCGATTAGAACAAATTTCTGAGTCTTTTTTTCACTTAAATACCAATCAAAAGATATTCCTGCTAAAATATTGTTTCTGTTTTTTCATTTTATCTGTAAAAATTCTTGCCGCCTTTGAAAGGGTTTACTGCTCAAAACGTGTGATTCTATTTTTAGTGCTAATTTGTTTGGAAATCTGGTTTCATTTGATTCGTTTTCTTTTCAAAACAAACGTTCCAAGCCAGAATTGTCGCTATCGGACGACTCCATAGATCTCAGTTGCGTTCGTTTATGTTCATTCACTCGCACTAGCCTTTAGAACGGACCGGCTGATGATAATGGAAAGTCGAGTATCTCTTCTTCAATGAAAGTCTTCCCCATTTTAATCGGATCCGATGTTAATGAAGAAAAAAAGCTGGACTTCTCCCGGACTAAATAGACTGTCTTCTTTTTGAGAGAGCAACGCAAATGAATTTCCCTTTCAACATCATTTTATTGTTACTTTTTTTAGTTTTCTTTGTTTCCGTATCTTTTCACCCGCATTTTACCATCCGCATTTTATCATCCGCATTTTTCCATCCGCATTTTACCATCCGCATTTTTCCATCCGCATTTTATCATCCGCATTTTTCCATCCGTCATCCGCCATCTGCCATCCGCCGCCATCCGGTCATCATTTTACAGAGACCCGTTTTTTTTCGGCTTGGAATGAAAGGGGATGGATAGTTAAACATCAAGGTAACCTTAAAAGTGACTACCAGATATTTTTTTCTGTTTACGTTTGAAAAAATTACTGACGTATTTTTTGTCTTCAACAGTATGGTTCGATCGATCGGTTGCACACCACAGTCATATTTACAAGGGAAAGCAGCCTAATTTTAGAACATTTGCACAATTTCTTTTTAAATTGTTTTTGAGTTATTTTTCCAAAAGTAGCTCTTAGTCGGCGCGATGGACTGTGCACATGAACCATGCACAAATAGCTCAACCCATGAAATAAACCATCCCAACAGGACTAACACCCAGTTCTACCCCAAGCCACCCAATCAATTGAAAAAATAACTCCTGCACGCTTAGCGTGCCTATGTTTTTAAAAACTTGTCAATCTCGAGTTTTGTCATCAGTTTATATGGCCTGCAAGTTTCAAGGTCATTGAAAACATGTAAGACAATAAAATCGGGGCTCCAATCTACTACTTTTTTCTCCCAGATTTTGTGTTTACAAGTGAGTGTCCTCATTATTCACGGGCATTGTATTCAACTTTCATTTTCACGTGCTCGACTCAGCAAAAAATTCATTTGCATTAAACAGAACGCTCAATTGCTTTCTAAAAATGTTCGGGAAACATGCTGATATGACTTGAAAACTGTAATAATATTTGTTACGCCATTAGACTGTAATACAGCAATGCCGAGGGTCTCTTTCTCCAGGAAACGAAAAGCTATTTTTGTGTAGAACAACAGATCAGGAAAAAAGTCTTAACTCACTGATAAAATGCAAATGAATTTTTTGCTGAGTTGTGCACGTGAAAATGAAAGTTGAATACAATGCCCGTGAATAACAAAATAACACTGGTCATAACAAATTTTCATCTTTACCTAATTCAGCTGTGGTGATAGTTTTTCGATGGCATTGTTAATGACAGTCTGGTTAGTTCTCAAACTTGAGCGGTGTTGCCCCTAAAAAACCCAGTCGAGCCACCTTAAACGCCAAATTTCCAAAAAAAAATAGCATTTACTTACAAATCAGCAAGCCATCAAGCCATGATCTTACCACGTTTTTGCTGCCTTGAACCTGCAAAGTTGACCTCAGGAAATCTAAACCTCACGCCATCATATTTAATTTCAAATTTCTCTGTTTATTTTATTTGCTTATCTTTGAGGTTTGCCTCACGATTGGTCATTTTATCTTGGGGTACTTGGAAAACCTACCTATTTGCCTCGGTAACTTTCATGGGCGATTCTTTTGTTCTTTTTCACACCGCCATAAATTAACCTTGTCGATACCTTGGGGGAACATTTTGCTGAGATAATTTTTAGTCTTTTTTTTCATAAGCGGGAAATAAAAATGGCGAACAGGCCATGAAAATGACAAAACACCCGGGAAAACAAAATTACAAAGCACGCGGAAAAACAAAATGACAGAGCACATATTATTTATGATATTTACCAAAAAAACGTCCTCTCTATTTGTGAGTTTCCCGAGGTAAAGAGCCCTTTTACCATGTTAAAAGGACGATGTGTAACCGCAAGTATATAAATTTGACACACTACACTATTAACCTATTCCGTACTTGAAACCCTACACCGCTACACAGATCAACCAATTTGTTCCAGTCAATTTTGTTAATTTCATTTTATGCAGTTACGAAAAGACTTTCCGTAAAGATTCTCAAAATCCCGCTCCGGCTCTTTCTTGAAATTCCCGCTTACCGCTCCTGTTTTCAGCTCCCATCCCGGCCGAATATCACCACATCTTCTTATCTGGGTTACTTAGCGTGAGGTCTGTCTTTGACCTTGTTAAAGGGCAACTCTTGGGAAATTTACCCCGATTTTTTTCTTTTTTCTATAAGTTGTTTATAGCAACAGGAATCTTTAGAAGGTAAAATTTTAAAGATATCGGCCAAAATGAATTTACTACGAATTTTCTTTTACGCCAATTTGGCGGCCATTTTGAAAACGTTCGGATTTTGGTACGTCACGTGATGCTACGTCACAGGTGTGGAAGGCAGATTTGCTTTTGCATGCTTCTGATAAGAGGAAAACACGCCAAGCGTCTCTTCATAAATGAGAATGACAAGGAGAGAAAGACCCTATGCTGTTCAATGATTTCCAAGATAAAAAAATGGTAGTGCTTCAGTGCTTAAATATGAAAGGGAATAAACTTAAAAAGAGTAAATCATGTGTCGTGAAACGAAACAAATCCGTCAGATTGATCGGCCTTCTAAGGTCACCAAATGTACATAGCTTTATAATACGATGCATCCTCTCTTGCACCATATCGTGATAAAGATGCTTTTTGTGTGGAGTAGATAGTAAATTGAAAAGGGTCTGCGAGTGCTGACTCCCATAATTTGTCAGAAATCTCTTCATTTATGAGCAGGAATACTGGGCCTCTATATGTCCTATATGTAAGCGAAATCCACGCGTTCGGAAACAGACCGATATATTTTGATTTATTCATCGAATTCTTTTTATTGTCACCTTATTATGCATTTTTATTCTGTAATTTTTCACACATTTTTAGCCTATATAATTATTCATTCGCGCCATTTCTTATCATTCGTTAAAGGCTGTAGTTTGGCAGCCGAAAGCTCAATTTTTAACCAGAGAACGTTTTATTTCTTAATTATTTTGATTCTGTTGTTGGGAAATTTGTAGCCACCCTCAGATTTATCCTGCTGTTAATTGGCAAAATAGAAAGCAATTCCCACCAGCAAATGTAGTGTTTCTTTGAAGTATATGCCTTCGAAAGGCGCGCATGATTTGCGTGCAGGTCAGTACTGCGCAATAAGAAGCCACTACCCCGCGCGCTAGCAGAGGCGCTCTCGCGGGATATAAAATTATACGAAGAAATGGGGAAAAATATAAAACAATATCCGGATAACTAAGAGAAGAAGTGTTGCGTGAAATACTTATTCTGTGATTCCTTTTGAGAAACAATTGTTGTAAATTAGGCAACCTGGGGTGTAGCATAAAACCTGGGTATGAAAGCGTGTCACGCTCTTTCCCTTCCCCCTCCCTAGCCTGACCACGAAACAGTTTCGTGTGCAGATTCAAGCAGATGTCAGTTGACGAGATAACTAAAGGAAAACATGCCAAATGTTGTAAGACACGAAGAGCGCAACGACCATTTCAAAATGCAAACCATGAATTAAAACGCAAGCAAACGCGAAAGTAATAAGGAGCCAGACACAGCACAATTTTCGATTTATATATAAAAACATGACAACTTAATTATACCGATAAATATAAAATCACGCAGGGTCGTGTAATAGTCCCGGTGGCAGTAGCCTGCGAACGCAGACGTATTTCCGGCTGTCGCTTGTCTCCGCCGAAAACTAACGTCTGCGAACTCGAGCCAGAAAACGATTTCCGTGACGTCAAAATTTTAAGCCAATCACAGTTAGGCTCACAAAATCCTAGAACCGCCACGCGTGTAGCCTGCGAGAGCATCGCACGTTCGCGTGGGAAATAACAATATGACACTGCGCTGGGGAAAGTTTGTAAAGTGTTTAATTTGAAAAGTCAAATCAGGTAAATGCATTAAAGTACATGATTCAAAGGAGAAGAAAGACATATTCGTGAATCTTTCGAATGGATTTGGAAAATCAGTTATTTTCCAAGCATTGCCTGAGAGGAAATAGTATTTAGTGTAGCATTGTGATCGATCGTCGTTTCGCCGCTCGTTAGTTAGATGAATGGCCAGGTCAGCCCATTATCGTCGCTTGCGCTGAATAGCGCTGTGATACATTGAAAATAGCGAATATTGAAAACAGCTGCTATTCGTTCGTGTACGGATCACGTACCAGAGACTTGGAAAGGTGAGATAAAATACAACAACAACAATTTATTGACTGAGGTATTTCCATAAAAATGTATGGCATTACTTACTTACTTACTTACTTACTTACTTACTTACTTACTTACTTACTTACTTACTTACTGACTTACTGACTTACTGACTTACTGACTTACTGACTTACTGACTTACTGACTGACTGACTGACTGACTGACTGACTGACTGACTGACTGACTGACTGACTGACTGACTGACTGACTGACTGACTGACTGACTGACTGACTGACTGACTGACTGACTGACTGACTGACTGACTGACTGACTTACTTACTTACTTACTTACTTACACTTCACTGTTAAAGTAGAGGAAGATATCAAATGAAAATTATAATACTATTTGTCAGAGTTGTACTTTGGTCTTCCGGAAGAGCTCTCACTGAAAGTTCGCAGACGTTAGTTTTCGGCGGAGACAAGCGACAGCCGGAAATACGTCTGCGTTCGCAGGCTAGGTGGCAGTAATCAGTTTACAAAATCATTCTCAGTACAGTTTTACGCATACAAGCACGAACAACATTGAACAAACTTTCCTCGAGGCAAGTTGTTTCAACTACAGAAAGCGCAAACTCCCTTCTCCCAACAAAAGAAGTGAAGAGACCCAGCAGAGTTTTGTCCACATTTAACTGCAAGCCTGTGTATGTTCTTGATAAAATCTGCCGCAGAGTTTCGGATAGTCTAGTTTCGGTAGCTGGCATTTCGCCGGCAGAATTCTTCGTTTTCGAGCAGAATTTAGAAAAATCGGTAACACAAAAGAGACAAAGAATTTAACTTGCGTTTCTGTATTTGCAAGCTTTCAAACGCACAAGATAGATAGTGTACATTAGGCTGAAGCTCAAAAGGTCAAAACCTATTGTGATAAACATGAGCAAAAATATTTGAAGACCGAATATAAACAACAAAATGCAGCAAACAGTTTGGTTGTATAAAAGCATGTTTAATTAAGCTTCTCGCGTACATGCAAATAATAACAAGGCTTTTCAGGTTTGACTTAGCTCACAAACAACTGGCCAAGGTAATAGAGAAAGAAACTGTACATTTAGGACTTCAATTCACTCACCATTCGTCGCCGTCGGCGGTGAGGAGGTTCGATATTTTACTCCCTTTCTCTCTCTCGCTGTTTTTCCCTGGAGGCTCAAAACGCCAGGGTTGAAATACCATAGAAGGTTCTTAATTATCCCCTGACATATCCCCTCCTATAGCTCTCTAAAAATCAGTGGAGTCGCTAGCAGAAGTTGAGCTCTCACTGCAAGAATTTGAGTCAGCCATGTTCGTGACTTGTTGCGGTTCCACACCTGTGACGTATCACATCTCGTGATCATAATCGAAGCATTCATGGCGAAATGTCACAAAAGCGGTAAAATACGAAGTTTTATGTTAAAATTAACCGGTAAAAAAGCTTCTGAATTCAATTTTTTTGCTTCCTGTGTAATTTTGGAAACATTCGGAAGCTTTTACTGAAATATAGTTTTCTAGCCAAGAGTTGCCCTTTAACTTTTGAGATGTTTGTACGATAAGTCAAGTTTAAGGCTTTTTTTAGCCCCCTAATGCAGCCGACTTAAAATGATTTTATCTCAGCGTACTGATAAACATTTCTCGATGATCACCAATTCTACTGGCAAGAAGCATGCCGTCGCCTCGGTCTTCACTTGCAAGTGATGTCGAAGTACTTGCTACGGCAAACACAAAACGAAAAAACCTCGCGTTAAGTCTGCTGACAGGACTGAGAAAGAAACGCACGGACTTCTTGAAGCGTGGGCCCCCAAATTCAGTAAGCTGTGGGGAGTTTCACAAAAAAAAAATCAAAATCTGGAACGATATCTATTCTTCGTATAAAGAAAGGTGTCCAGAAAGCCAGAGAATGCTACAGCAGGTAAAGAAACGGCAGCAGAATCTAGAGTACGAGTTCAAGCAGTTCAAACAGCGATCTCGCTCGACTGGAGAAGATGGAATTCAGAAAATTAAAGACGGCTTCCCCTATTTCAACATCCTGAGTAAAGAAAGGCGAGAAAGTACGACTCTAGACTGGCATGCAGAGTTCTTTTATTGAAATGTGTGAAAAGAGTATGGAACAGGACAATGCAAGATTTGAACGATCAGCTGAAATGTTCCGTGACGCACAGAGCAGGCAAAAGGAACAAACAAACGCCATAGTTGACATTTTTAAAGATTTAGCATCAAAATAATTGTCTTTATCTAATCGTTTATCTTCTGTTATTGAAACGATACATACAATTGTTGTGCAAAACTCACGTAGCAATCATAGTCTTTTTTAGGATGCTCGTTTTTTGTCCAACCTTTTTCAACGCAATTCTCCAACGAACTTTCAACATGCCAAATACGTAGCGCACCGAACTTTAGGCTTTAAACTTTCTCTGCTCCTGAGTCAGGCGTCCTCTGTCCGGGTAAGGTTTCACTAGCCAGTTCGTTAGTGAATAGGCACTGTCGCCAGCTAAAAGGGGCCTTATTTCTGTTCCATTTATATTGCTTGTTGGACCATTAAGAATTTGTGTTCGCTGCAAGTTCGTAAATCAAACATTCTTTCCTAATTGTCTCAATCATTCCATTTAAAAAATGTACAAAAATTTCATCTAATAAAACTGCTCAAATTTAATACATCTCTTTCACTGCTTTACATTCTACGCCGTGATTTTCTGTTCAACTAAAAAGCCATTTATAATAAACACTCCCAGCCGACAAACGATTAATTACAATGAACCAGCAGAAAAGAAAAACCCTTTCAATGCAGCAATATTTTTGAACTCCTACTTATAAACAAAAATTATTTGTTCTTTCACAACACGCACAAAATCCGGCGGCCTCACAAAGCAAATCTTGACATGGCGGGAAAAATATTGACATGGCGGGAAAATTCCGCGGCCTCACAAAGCAAACGCGCATGGAATGCACCTTGGAATGCACCTTCTCCCCCTCGCATATTCTCGTGTCGTCATGACAACGTCATGACGACACGAGACAAAAAGGGTCATTTCGCCAATACCAATAATATTTCTGATTTCTTTAATGTTTAATTCCGATTAAGATGCACAAATACAGAACATACTGGATAATTTTTTTACAATATAATGATATTGATTTATTTGATCAACCTTTTCCAATTTTTCCAATATAATTTACTCTTCTTCATTCACTACGTACATGTATGCAAACAGTTAACAGCAGGAATGGGATCACTAATCACAATCTTCGTCCCTCTTCCTAAGTGGAAGCTTGTGGGACATAAGACCAAGAAGATCTTCATGTAGTGTCAATACTGAACTGTGTATAATAGTCATTACCAGCATACCTTTTAAAATCACGCTTTTGTATAAATTACCATACTTAGTTACTTATAGTCTACCATAGGCCGGCCTTCCGTGAGTTAAGAGAAGGGGTGATTCGTAGTCACCAGAGTGGTGACAACTGAATTTAGAACCTAGTATCCATTTATAATTTAAGTTACTTTTTGTACGCACAGTTACGGTTTGCTGGACTAAAGCTGTGCCCTTCAGACTTCAATGGCAGCTGCATTTCCCTCGCCCCTGGCGGCCTCTACTGAAACAACAAATGGAACCAAGTTAAGAAGGCTTCTCGTGGATGGTGGAACAGTAGTTCTAAGAAAGGCTTTTGATGGCATTCATCCTCCCACAAAACTGGCCGCTAATCTTCATTCACATAATTCAGCTCTACATGACCTTCTTGTCCGTGGAATCCTTAGTAAGGAGCAGTGGGAACTGCTGTTTCCTCCTGATGGATCAAAACCGGATTCAAAGACATTTGACATTACTCTTCTTTTTCTTCTTCTGACTGAAATTTGTGGCTTATCTCCTCCCCGCACAGGTTGGAACAATAAGCCACACACAAAAAACAAAACACTTGTGGCTAACCTTGTTCGCATTAAGCTGTTTCGCAATAAGCTTATTCACACGCCTGAAACACGTATTGACACACAACTCTTTGATGAACTTTGGAAAGAAATTAGTGGTGTTCTTGTTGCTCTTGGTTTGAGTCAGGTAGAAATAGGCAGGCTGAAAGCAGAACGCTGTGGCGAGGAAGTTTACATTGACGTTTTGTTTAAATGGGCTGACCGAGAGAAGGATATCAAGTCAATGGTGAAAGAAGTACGTCAGGGCCAGGATAGAACAAAACAAGCTGTTGAGACAGTAACGCAGACCCAAAAAGAACAGAATGTACTGCTTCAGGGTACAAAACAAGCGGTCAAGACCGTAAGTCAGACCCAACAAGAGCAGAATGTACTGCTTCAGGGTACAAAACAAGCTGTCGAGACCGTAAGTCAGACCCAACAAGAGCAGAATGTACTGCTTCAGGGCACAAAACAAGCTGTCAAGACCGTAAGTGAGACCCAACAACAGCACAATGCACTGCTTCAGGATACAAAAGAAGCAGTTGAGACAGTAAGCCAGACCCACCAAGAGCAAAATATACTTCTTCGGGGTACAAAACAAGCTGTTGAGACCGTAAGTGAGACCCAACAAGAGCAGAATGTACTGCTTCAGGGTACGAAAAAAGCTGCTGAAACAGTAAGGCAGGCCCAAAAGGAGCAGCATGTGATACTTCAGGATACAAACCAAGCTGTTCAGACAGTAAGGCAAACCCAAAGAGAACACTATAATCTACTCCAAGATGCCAACACTAAGCTGAAAGAAGCCTGTCAGACCCAGCAAGTAACCGAGTCAAAGGTGGAAGCAATACATCAGACACGGACCAAAACACATGAAGCTTTAGAAATGGTTAGAATGGATCTTCAAGAAATAAAACAGACAGTAACTAGCTTAGAGGAAAAGAAACAAAGGGACCGGGAAGAAGAGATTCTTCAAAAACTTGCCAAATCAGAGTTCAAAGGAGACATTGAGTATCACTTGGGACGATTTCAAAAAGGCACCCGTGAGTGGGTGTTCAACAAAGTTCAAAACTGGTTAAATAACCGAAACTCTCAAAACCGCGTGATGGTGATCAGTGCAGATGCTGGAATGGGAAAATCTGTGATTTCGGCCGTCATTTGCCAAAGAATGCAAGAAGCTGGTAGACTATCAGGAAGCCACTTTTGTCAGCATAATAACGCACGTTACAGAAATCCCCAGCTGATGCTTCAGTCCTTGGCTTGTCACTTGTGCCATGCCCTTCCAGAGTACAAACAAGCTCTTGTGAAACAGCTGTCAAGAAATCTGGGTAAAGATCTCAACATCATGGGTGTTGAGGAGCTGTTTGCGCTGCTGTTCAAGGAACCTCTTAGTACTGTAGCTGACCCTGGAAGAAACATGCTCATGGTGATAGATGGCCTCGATGAAAGTGAGTTCCAAGAGCGGAATGAACTGCTTGACGTAATTGCTAACCACTTTTGCAAGCTTCCATGTTGGATTCGATTTCTATGTACGACTCGACCAGAGAGAAATATTGCAGTGACACTGAAACAGTTGAAGCCGTTTCAGCTGGAACCAAATAAAGAAGACAATATGCAAGACATCAAGCTGTTCCTTGAAAAGAAGATGCACTATGTAATGAGACAAGACAGTAACGACACTATTGTGGAAAAGCTTGTGAAGAAGTCCGAAGGACTCATGCTGTATGCATACTTCCTTGTTTTATTTATTGAAGAGAATCTGGACAAAGGAGATCTTGATGACAGCTTACCATTAGCAATTTCGTCAGTCTACCATTCGTATTTCAAACGTCTAGAGGATGAACTAATAAAGGAGCTTGACG
This sequence comes from Meandrina meandrites, assembly GCA_963693305.1. Classification (NCBI taxonomy): domain Eukaryota; kingdom Metazoa; phylum Cnidaria; class Anthozoa; order Scleractinia; family Meandrinidae; genus Meandrina; species Meandrina meandrites. Next base: position 26,879,401 of record OY855907.1, on the reverse strand, counting down.
TCAAGGAAGAAAATTTTCTAAATTTACTTTGTGCTGTTACTGCATCACGGGAGCCCTTGCCGGTTGGTTTCGTTTCTAAAGTTTTGGTACCTAATGCTAACTCACCAGTTGCAAGGCGTAAAGTACTAAAAGCTATTGGCAGTGTGTCCTCTCTTCTTCCCGTTCGAGATGGCTGCCTACACGTCATTCACAAGTCAGTTAAAGACTGGTTGGCTGACACATCGTGTTATGGAGAGCATGACTTTACCGTGGATGAGAAAGAAGGCCATCGCATTCTTGCAAGCCTCTGTTCTGATGAGCTTGATTATCTGAAACAGAAAGGTGTACATGAGACAGAGTCTAGCTCCCCTGTGAAGTATGCGCTAAATCATGGTGTACGACACATGCTACAGTCAGAAGAAAATATGGCATCACAGAGCCTAGAGGAATGTGTTCAGACATACGTGACAGACTTAGAGCTGCTGTATGCAAAGCTCTGTTTTAACATTTCAGTGGCTGCTGAAGACATTTTATGGCTTCAAAATCAAGAAATCTCTCAGGAGCTGTCTGAAGATAGTAAAGATTTGTTGCACACCTTAAAGGCCCTGTTAAGAAAGTATTTCAACACATTTACAAAATATCCTCGTGTATTTTTCGGAACTGTGGCGAATAAAGGCGGAAATGTACTATCTTCTGTGGCATCAAACCTGTTGCAGAACAAGTATCCCGAAATACCATATATGGAACTCGTACACAACGAGATGCAGCAGGGAGCTGTTCTAGCCCGATTTCAGTGTTCGTCTGAAGTGTGTTGTTTCGATGTTTCACCTCAGTTAGACTACATGGTGTGTGAATGTAAAGATGACACGATACAGCTGTGGTCACTTCATACTGGTAAACTAGTATGGACACGCAGTGTAATGGTTCAGAAGTGTCACCCCTATTTGAACACAGCTAGAATATCACCATTCTCTCCTGTCCGTTCATTTTACCGTTCAGTCGTTTTTCATCCCACAAAGAAAGTTGTCTTGCCAGGAGTCCTTAGCAAAGCCTATACCTTTGACGGAGATCTGATACCACTTTTTCCTGAAAGCAACTGCCGATCCACAGTTTGCTCAGTTTCAGGAGACAAGACCAAGATGCTAACCAATTGCCTTGACGATGCTAAATGCATTATTATGTGGAGTCTAAAGAACGGTTCCGAGATTACTCGTACCACAAGAAATGAAAATGTTCTGTCGTTTGCGTGGTCACCAGATGGAAAGCAGCTGGCAATTTCTCATTCCACGGGTCTCATTTCTATCGTTGATGCCATGGATTGTTTTAGAACGCTAATAGAAACCGTCATCCCAAAAGTTTGTGGAGTGATAAAGTTTTCACCTGACTGTCGGTCTCTTTTTTGCATGAGTAAAGCAGTTTCATCGCTGCATCAAAAGTATTTTCGTTTGAATATCAATATGGCGGAATTTCCCAGCTGTACGTTACATGGTTGTGAATCCTATGTGCCATGGGACTCTGAATCACATAGCGAGGCTGGATTTTTGTTAGGAGATCCTATTTCGTCTGGTGATTCGGAATTTGTTTTTGTGTTAAATGAGGAAATTGTATTGAGGGGTGACATTTTTTATGATTTCATAGATATGTTGAATATTAGTGAACTACGTGAAAATGACAGAGAAGCTACTTCTATGAGGATCAGAGAAATTGCATTTTCTTTGAGTGGGGAGACTGTTTATGTTGTCGGCGATGCGACCGAAACTACAGTAAGCGCTTGGGATGTTTCAAGTGGGGAGCTCATTACAGAGACGAGTATTATCAGTGCACCCTACGTATTACGAGACAGACTTGATTGTCTCGTAACTGTGAAAGGAGGTGTTTTATTAGTAACAAGAAGTGGTACTCTTGAACTGTGGAGTTCTGAATTGTCGCAGTGCGTCCGAAACTGGACCGATATAAACGGAATCACAAGGATGATCCCTATATCAGAAGAACGAGTGGCGTGTGAAGCAAAGAACGAAGTGATCATCTTGGATACTACTAGCGGAGAGATTGTGTCGACAATCCCAACTAGGCGTCATGAACATTTGCTTGCATTTAACAGTAAATGTCAGCTGTTAACCAACAGAGCCTCACTTCAGTTGTCGGATGGTAAAACTACGATCTGGACAAAACATGGTTGGCATCCATCAGTTGGAGTGTTTTCTCTTTCCGAACAGTTTGTCGTAATTTTCTTAGACGAAATTGGGTCTATCAAGTCAAGTGTGCGCGTCCTTGATGCAATTTCAGGAAAAACACTGCACATTTTTCGCGAAGGCTATTGGCAGTATTTTGACTGTAAATTTATCAGTGATGAGGAATGTGTTATCAGCTGCCGGACCTTTTCACGTGATTATTGTCTTCAACTGTTTAACGTCAAGGCTTTTGACCTGCTGAGTGTTCTCCATCTGGATAGTGAAGCGAATTGTTTAGCGGCCTGTTCTCGTAAGCGTCTCCTCGCCATTGCCCAAAGTGACTCTAAACATGGATTCAAACTTTTCAAGGTGCGGTTGCCACAAGATGAAGACATCAGGAAGAGCAAAAGGTGAGCTCTTAATAAACAATGTAGAAATTTTGTAAGTCACGAATTAATAGAAGATACACGTTCCACTTTCAATATGTTATTGTTTTTTATTCATAGAAGCGATTTATTGCTGAGGAGAAATGCGAATGCTCACCACAATATTTTAGAACTCGAGTTTATTTTACTTTGCTACGTTGCATAAACCAGAATTATTAAAGTTTATTTCAAGGTCGTGAAAACAACATGTTGCCTGTTTATAGCTCATGATACACTTTCTTAGTATATTTTATATTTTTAAGAACTTTTGAAGGTGAGATATTTTGAAAAAGTATTGGAAGAGGGCGAGTTTGTAATTTTCTCTTTAGTTTGGGGTCTCAATTTTAGTCTCCCGTGTTACAAAATTTGTTATAAAGTATTTGAAAAGTAATATTTATGGAATGAAATGACAAATTAGTGACTGTATGAACAGCAACGCCAACACACCAGAGACCGAAGAGAGGAGAGAAACAAAATGTAAGCCATTCTGTTTGGCGTAGTTATATTATATTTCAGAAAGCTTATAAATACTATGAAAAATGACTTTGCAAGAGAGGCAATAATCACTAAAGTCGCTAACTTATTTTGCCATGTCACAGAATGCGATGCAGTATTTGTATTGCATGCCTGAAATACGAGGAGATTTAAAGGGCGATTTATTGTACCGTACGTCTTTCTCGCATGCGACAGCGTACGCCATGACTACAACACGAATCGCGTCGTGTAAATCACCCCACCACACGCTTACGACAGACGCGCGCGCATGTTAATGGTCCTAAGTAATGTCGTAGGCCTGACATAAACTCTTCGCATGCAAGAAAGTCGTACCGAGTAAATCGTCATTCTGATTTCGATTACGCACAATTAAAAAAAAATCATTCGATCGATCTTTGGTGGTTAGAGTAACATCAGGCGTTGTGTTTAGAGAGAGGTGGTCTAAATGAGGCACATACTGATTATTATTTTTTGAACTCTCGACTTTTTAATCAGTACGGTAAGTACACCGACGGTCAACGATAACTTGGGGTACACCGGTGAAATTGACCTAACGAGTGCAGATTTACGCTACCCACTCCCCCAATGCAGCAAAATTGTCATGCCAACAATTTTCCGATCACTCGCGAGCTTTTCCGCTTAGCTTCGATCAAAGCCTTTAAGCGGACTATTGTCTAATTCTAAATGCGAAAAGTTGAGCCGGAACAATAGACCATTTCTTGATACGTATATGCTGCGGGGAGGGACTTATTTTCGGACAGAAGTTTGCGTTTCAAATATTTCCAGGTTTCTATTTGGATGGGATACTCTGACTGATTTTTTTGAAAACAACAAAGTAAAACTCTCTAAACGAAACGATATGAAGCCCAAAACAAATCGTACAGTCGCTCAGAGCATTCTCTAACAATGATCTGGTATAAGGACAGGGCTTATAACTGGCATCGTGCGGTATTCGATTTTCAATAAGTTATTGTATTATTGTAAAGACCAGGTCTTTGTAACTGGATTTGAGGTTATTGGTCTACCTTGTTACAGTAGCACAAGATAATCAATGAGCGTCATTCAGTAGAGAGCCATTGCACAAGTGACATTTATAACCACTACTTTCTTTGACATCTGTTATTTGATACCAGATTGATCGACACAATTATTATTAGTTTTTTTTCTTAGGATTCGAAAATCAATCGAATGACTACTGCGGTGTATTATTCGACTATCGAACATTAAATTACGTAGACGCGCGCTGGCTGAGAACGCTCTTTCCAGCCCTGTTTTTAATTCCTGTCTATGTTGGCCACAACCTTTTAATTTGTCTGTTGAAAACATTTATTAATGAGTAGCGTCTTTGGATTTGAGACCGTTGTTCTCCCGTGTTAACAAATCAATGTTTTAAGTTAATTGTTAATCAGTAATCAGAGGATGGATGTCAGGTAATTCCAGAAGTAACGGGCGGCGTACATAGACAACAACTTTCTTCTTAAACAACTTTGTTATCTTTTTTACAGGGTACTCAACACCGGAGATCACATAAAAGCTAAAGTTGGAAACAAAGAGGTTAGTCATTCCCAATCAGGGTTTTGTGATCATTGATCCCGGTTAACATATTCCATGGTACGGTGGTAGGGGGTAGGGGAAAGTCGAGAGAGAGGAAGTTTAAAGGTCTGAGTCTGAGAAACTATGATCTAGCAACTTGTGAAGCAGTCAATTTATGTTTCAATCAGGAGTATTTTCAAAAACGAGCGAATATCACGACTGTACAGGGAACTAAATATCTCAATTCTACATCACCAGGTGTAGAAACATCACCTTGAATACGCACCAATAGCACAATATTTATATAGAAATAAATAGAATTGAAACTTTATTAAAGTGTCAAAACATTATAGCCTGGGAGAACCGAAACTAATTTGGGGACACAGAGTAAATACATAAAAATTGTTTAAAACTATATGAAATGTCTAATATTAATCTAAAATCTAATACTTTATTCTAAGCCAACAATTTTGCCCTTTATCCGTATTACCAGCCTTGCAATCAGTTTTTTTTTTTCACGTGTAGGTGATATATCGCGATGGTTGCTTTGAAGATTGAGTCAGTTTTTTGTGTAACATGAATGTGTTTCATGTTATGTGTGATCTTTTGTCAGGTGTGTTCTTGTCTAGTGAAGGATGGTGTGGTAAATACTGGTCTTTGACTTGACTGGTAAGCCTGCAAAGAATGTTGTTTGCGATCACAGTGGCGGATGCGTGTAACGTGCGAGTAGCGCGCGCGAACCTCTCGCTTCTCGTTCAACCAAGAACCAGCAAACCGCGTTGTGTCATGGAATCTGACGTATCATGTTCTTGCGAAGGAGAATTAATTTTTAGATAATTAATGTCCCCAATTCTTTACTGTGTAAGATGCTGATGTTTTGTTAGAAGACCAGGCTCAAAACAATGTTTTAGTACTGTACTTAACAATTTTGGGGTCGCCATGCAGCTCTCGTAAGGTCTCACATGACTTGCTGAGAGAACAATAGAACAAATAACAAGAACAATGCCCCTAGCCCCCAAAACAATAGGAGCTGCAACACTAGAGGACCAGTAGAATTACAAGCTTACGAGAGCTGCGTAACTATTCCAATTTTGCCGTGCGTCTATACAGTTCTAGATGCTCAGATGACGTCCAAACGCAGTAATAACAAAAAACATTTACCATCAGACAAAGTAGATTTAGCAAAGAAAACGAACCATACTGACAACTGCTCGTGTACAGAGTCTATAATTCTGTCGCGTTCTTGTCGCGACGCAAATCGTAGAAAGGCCGTCATGATCTTGGAAGTGTCGTGAGGACCGCAGCACGAGAACCGGAAGTCGATATCAAGTCGTGTCCAGACTATTTCGCCCCCGTTGTGTCTTTTGAATCTAAATCAGCCTTGTAATATATTTCTGTTGTACAATTAACACAAAATTTTCCCGAGAATCAGTTCATTTTCGTGAAACAGCAAGAATTTCGCCTTCAGAAGTTTTTCCAAATATTTGTAGCTGAATATAGCAGACAGTAAACTACATAATAAGTACAATATCTCAAAAAAGTTAGCAACGCAATTTGTTTGAACTAATCTTTATTTCATGCGGAAATTTAACCAAGAAAGTCATTTCTTTCATTCGTTCTACGAAGATTGGTTGTTGCGCCAGTTCGCTGGGTTTCTCGGTCAAACTTCAAGTGTATATGCTAAATATTTTATATTGTTTATAACTGGTAATATTAGGTAGCTAGCTCGGTTTTTTCAACAATGAATGTATCAGAGTTAGTTAAATTAGGCTAGTGTCTAGGGAGTATTTGTAAATATTCAGTGCCGAGTATAACTGGAACTACATCATACGCTTGAACAAGTTTTTGTACGCGACTCACAACAATGTTCCCATGTTGTGAGGCTTCATAAAGGGAATACGAAATTAAGTTATATAGAGTTTGAAATTTGCAAAATAGGCAGTAGTCAAGAGTTTGTTTTTGAATAAAAATAATTCATATTTTGTGGAGAATTTTATAGTAAGAGAAAAAACTGAAACAAATGATAAGATAAGGGATGTGTTACAGATTCTTCAGTTTATATAAAGTAACAATATCATTGTATCGTAAGATTTTTGACTTTCTTGCTAATGAAGAGAGTCTGTATTTTAGGTCTAATGCGCAAGTGATCAGAACACTTTAAAACGGAAGAAGTTAAAATTTAATTCAGCTTAACTGTCTTTGTAAGCCATTCAAGCTAAATAAACTTGATCTTAGTTCTGTTCACTGTTGCCCATCTTTACCTGGTGTGCCTGTGGTATAGAGTCAACTATCGCAAACCGACACTTTAGCCCTTCTATTCCTAAAAGTAATTAACATATACTACTCGATATTACTACCTTATTTCACCCAAAAGGGATCGTGGGCTGAACAGGGTATGGTTTTCAGGGTATGTCGTCTTACCTGTGTTATGCAATTTCACTATAATATCCCACGAGTCACTTGCATTTTTTCGGTATACCCACCCGTTCTTAGGCGATTGTGTTTGCCATAGAAAATACGCTTACTTAATTTCGTTGCGAATACGATCGCAGCGCACGATGGGAAGGTTAGGTTTAACACCGTCGATTATTATTCCACTATTGCGCCATTTTACCATATTAGGGCAAAAGAACGCGCAAAATATGCCACGTTATTACACTATGTAGAACAGGGCAAAAATATGGACTGAAAGCGGAGCAACAAAATGGCCGAACCAAACTTTATTTTTTAGCGGAATAATAAATCCCTTATTCGATGGTTGATTCATTGCTCGCATTTTTCCTCGCTACTTCGGGGCACTGAAAAATACTACGCAACTCGCAAAATATCCGCGCGTTTTTTATGTTAAACCATCGAATAAGGCGTATATATACAACGGCTGTGTTGTATTCTGATTGGCTGTATTTTCTATGGCATGGTATAAAGTACAGTTCGCTAAGAGAAACTGCGTATACCCAAACCCAAACGTTGCGATAAGAAGAAATAACAGAATACCAGGTTTGTTCGAAGTACCTTGGCAAGTGAGTGTGGTGATAGAAAAGGAATCTTTCAGTCTGACCACTCGCCTTTCAAATGCGGTTGATTTTGCATTCTTGTCTGCCCATCAAGAAAGCGAATCAAAGAAAGGAGTGTTAAAATACAAAGGCGCAGTAAAACAAGTAACAATTTACAGAGCTGTCGGCCACGCCTATAGAAGTGGTCACTCTATACCGCTGTATAGTAGCATGAACCGACTAGGAGTATTCCCCCCCCCCCCCACCACCACCACCACCACCCCGGATGGGATGCTAGTCTATCTTAGGGGTACCCGTGCCGCAACCACTAGTAAATTCGCTGGTATCCATTTATACAGCTCGGTGAAGAGAGGCACTTTGAGAGTAAAGTGACTTAGCAAATGACCCGTAACTAGCTCGCCACTATTAACCTGTAGCTCAGTAGATAGAACTTCCAGCCTGTGGTCAATAAGTCCTAGATTCGAATTTAGCCTGGACCGCAGTTGAATTAGGTTAAGCTGTCTCCGTAATGTCTGCATTTTTTTTAGCACCTAGAAGCTAATCAGGCCAGATCTTATCGCGGTAGCATTCAGCTACTATGAGTATTTCTACTCCTCCCTGGATGGGATGCTAGTCCATCGCAGGGTTATCCCCAGCATTTAATTCGCCTCTACCCATTTATACATCTGGGTTAAGAGGCCAGAATGACCCCGGCCAGGGAGCGAGCCCGGACAGCAAAAAAAATAGAACCCGGGCAGCTCAATCCGTGTCCAGCACGCTGTCCATTAGGCCACCGAAAAAGAGGGATCAGCGCGGCTTCCATTGCTTTTATCTGCTGCTCAGTGATCGCCCTGTTAAGAAACTAAATTAATGTTAATCCTTGCCTCACGTCATTGAGCTTTCATTCATTGTTGAAAGAAGCTAGCAGAGAAGGGTTAGTGTTTCTACTAGTTGCACAATTCGCTGGCGACTTTAATTCTTCTTCGCGGGATTTTTTTTGCGCAAAACGTTAAAACAACAATCGCGGGAACGAGAATAACCATATACTGGTCAGTGGAACTTAGGCTTCAAACTGCTAAGAGCAGGAAGTGCAAATTTTAAAAGACATAATCTAAATAAATCATTTAGTCAAGCTTGTTAAAAAAAATACGCACGTTTTAACGAAAAAGACAGTCAGACACCTTGATCTGAAATTTAATCATGGGTTTTGAATTGGAGTGAAGCCGGCTGATGAACATCAAAACCTCACGAACCTGCTGATTAACTTTCCTCGCTCTACGCCAGGGCGGGAGACATTTTTTGTAGGAATAGCATTTTTTTGTTTCTACTTTTTTAAGATTAGATCTTTACAAGTGTATCCCGAGACCCTAATTCCGGTGATTGTTAGGTAATGGTTAGAGTAAAGTTTATGCACTAATTTGTTTTTGCTGCAAAATTCACTATGATGAAATTTATAATTAAAGATCGATTCCATTTATTGGAATAACGTTTCTCAACCCTAAAATTAGTTTAGGAATTTTTATGTTTTCACTGTCAAAGATTAGAGTTCTGCAAGTGTATTGAAACCCTAATTAATTTATGTTGCTATTTCGTTTGTTTCCTCGTGCTCGGAGAGTAAAGAACGTCTTTTGCATCTTTGCGCTCGTAAAATAGGAGCTCCTAATTTGTCCTTTTCTCAGTACACTGCCTTTTGGCCATGGATGGTGTATCCTTGCGTTTATGTTCTCCTTGTGGAGCCAAAACTGCGAACCATTGGTATTTGCATATATTCGCGGAGCTCTTCCCGTTACGTCTTCCCCCGCCCTGCTCTACGCCTATTCGCTGCGAGAATAAAATTGCTTATAATAGCATGTAAAAAGTACGGAAAATCAGCTGGGGGAGATTCTAGTCAGTTCTCAGTCGTTGGGTGTTTTGGTGACTCTGCGAACGCACTGAAACATTAACAGGTGGTAAAGGAGTTATGAATGACACGTGATTTGAGCAAAAAACGAAAAATTAGCTGAAAAAAAAATCCGTGCTTTCTACATACGTCATGTACAGCACCTACAAAATGCGAGACTCTGCAACTGAATGGCGATCCCGCTTTCTTGGTGAACAAACCTTGCTACATCTTTAACTACTTACCTGGCTTGATACAGTTTTCAGCGTCGTCTCTGAAGTAAAATCAATTTCTCTTTGCTCACTGATCTGCTGAAGAGGCAATTCATAACATGTCTAGTGGAAAAAAAACTAGCAGAAACAGCAAGAGATTTCGATAGATTTTATACGCAAAAATACAAAAACTAACAAATTTAGGACAATAATTTTTTTCCTTCCTGAATAGCAGTCATAGTGTGTCACTCTTGATCCAGTTTTTCTTTGTTTGTGGCAAACCAGCGGTCCAAATTTCAACGCGACTGACTCGTAGAAAACCCAATCTTATTCTTAGTGGAAGTTTTGCATTCATGACGTAATAAAGGACTAATTAGCCATGTTCTAAACGAGCAGGGGACTGGGTACGAGCATATTTTCTCTTCGGTACAAACATTCAATATCGATTGAATTGAAAAATGGGGCACGTCATCTGAAAGAGCATCCAAAAATTAGTAAATTCACCAAATTTGACGGTTATTGGTTTAAACCCAAAGGCATGGTACACTTAGTATGGATTGGAGGGACAGGCGTCCTCCAATCCATACTAAGCTCTCTTATTTTAAAAGTGTACCATGCCTTTGCGTTTAAACCAATAACCATCAAATTTGGTGAATTTACTAATTTTTGGATGCTCTTTCAGATGACGTGCTCCATTTTCAATTCAATTGATATTGAATGCTCGCACACAGAAAAAATATTTTCGTACCCAGTCCCCTGCTCGTTTAGAACATGGCCAATTGCGCCTTATAAGGCAGAGCGCGCACTTGCACGCTCAGCTGTGTCACGCAATCTCGAGGAGTTTTTATTCTGAAGACAAATAAACAATTTTTTTTAAAATAAAGGCGGCCTGATTTGCCCCAACTTTTCCCCGTAATTTATCTGATGATTCAATGCATTTGGCCCGGAGCACAGACATTCCGTTTTCCCATCAGCGGCTCAAATTCCAGATTTTATGCGCGAGAGCCTGCTCGCAGGCAAGGGTATTCTGGGATAGGGGACTGCCTCAGATTTTTTTTCACTTTCTCTCAGTAATCTTTAGCTAGCGCTGTTTACCATTCGAAGTTGTCAAATTGTGGAAAAGTGCAGATATTTTTGCGGCAAGGTTAGTTCAGAAACGATTAGTTGTACTCTTCCTTTCCTCAGGAATATATTTCTTTGGAGTTTGATGGCTGATTTTTGATTTGTTTGCTGCGGTAAGATCACTTCCGCTTTCGAATTCATCGCACATCAGATTTCAAACGGAACTTTTGTCATTTTTGAACGTTTTTGTCTTCTCTGCAGGACCTAAGTTATAAAATTCAAAGTCAAGATGTGATTTATCACCGATTAATTCTTATTTGGGAAAAATTTCCGCACAGCCCCATACATTTATTATGTATGCAGATTAATTAATTATGCATGCGCTTCATTGTCTTATGAGACAATGGCCAATACCTTGAGGTACTGAATATATACATTGATAATTATTACTTACTGTGCAAATAAAAGAGGATTTCGTTGCGCGCGATTTTTTTTTTCTCTTTTTCTCCCTTTCCCTGCTCCGTTCTTCCTTCTTCTTCCTTCCCTTCTACGCCACTTTTCTGTACCCAGCCTTCCATCGACCTTTTTTTTTCCTTTTTGTCTCGTGTCGTCATGACGTTGTCATGACGACACGAGAATATGCGAGGGGGAGAAGGTGCATTCCAAGGTGCATTCCATGCGCGTTTGCTTTGTGAGGCCGCGGAATTTTCCCGCCATGTCAATATTTTTCCCGCCATGTCAAGATTTGCTTTGTGAGGCCGCCGGATTTTGTGCGCGCGTGTGCGCGTTGTGAAAGAACAAATAATTTTTATTTATTTATAAGTAGGAGTTCAAAAATATTGCCGCATTGAAAATTTTTTGCTTTTGTGCTGGTTCATTGTAATCGTTTGTCGGTTGGGAGTGTTCATTGTAAATGGCTTTTTAGTTGAACAGAATTGAACTTTAATTTAAGGGAAAATCACGGCGAAGAATGTAAAGCAGTGAAAGAGATGTATTAAATTTGAGCAGTTTTATTAGATGAAATCTTTGTACATTTTTTAAATGGAATGATTGAGACAATTAGGAAAGAGTGTTTGATTTACGAACTTGCAGCGAACGCAAATTCTTAGTGGTCCAACAGGCAATATAAATGGAACAGAAATAAGGTCCCTTTTAGCTGTCGACAGTGCCTATTCACTAACGAACTGGCTAGTGAAACCCTAGCCGGACAGAGGACGCCTGACTCAGGAGCAGAGAAATTTTAAAACCTAAAGTTCGGTGTGCTACGATCTGTAGTGAAACGAGCATTTGGCATGTTGAAAGTTCGTTGGAGAATTGCGTTGAAAAAGGTTGGACAAAAAACGAGCATCCTAAAAAAGACTATGATTGCTACGTGAGTTTTGCACAACAATTGTATGTATCGTTTCAATAACAGAAGATAAACGATTAGATAAAGACAATTATTTTGATGCTAAATCTTTAAAAATGTCAACTATGGCGTTTGTTTGTTCCATTTGCTTGCTCTGGGCATCACGGAACATTTCAGCTGATCGTTCAAATCTTGCGTTGTCCTGTTCCATACTCTTTTCACACATTTCAATAAAAGAACTCTGCATGCCAGTCTGGAGTCGTACTTTCTCCCCTTTCTTTACTCAGGATGTTGAAATAGGGGAAGCCTTCTTTAATTTTCTGAATTCCATCTTCTCCAGTCGAGCGAGATCGCTGCTTGAACTCGTACTCTAGATTCTGCTGCCGTTTCTTCACCTGCTGTAGCATTCTCTGGCTTTCTGGACACCTTTCTTTATACGAAGAATAGATATCGTTCCAGATTTTGATTTTTTTTTTGTGAAACTCCCCACAGCTTACTGAATTTGGGGGCCCACGCTTCAAGACGTTCGTGCGTTTCTTTCTCAGTCCTGTCAGCAGACTTAACGCGTGGTTGTTTCGTTTTGTGTTCGCCGTAGCAAGTACTTCGACATCACTTGCAACTGAAGACTGAGGCGATGGCATGCTTCTTCCCAGTAGAATTGGTGATCATCGAGAAATGCTTATCAGTACGCTGAGATAAAATCATTTTAAGTCGGCTGCATTAGGGGGCTAAAAAAAGCCTTAAGCTTGACTTATCTTACAAACATCTCAAAAGTTAAAGGGCAACTCTTGGCTAGAAAACTATATTTCAGTAAAAGCTTTCGAATGTTTCCAAAATTACACAGGAAGCAAAAAATTTGAATTCAGAAGCTTTTTTACCGGTTACTTTTAACGTAAAACTTCGTATTTTACCGCTTTTGTGACATTTCGCCATGAATGCTTCGATTATGATCACGAGATGTGATACGTCACAGGAGTGGAACCGCAACAAGTAACGAACATGGCTGACTCAAATTCTTGCAGTGAGAGCTCAACTTCTGCTAGCGACTCCACTGATTTTTAGAGAGCTATAGGAGGGGATATGTCAGGGGATGATTAAGAACCTTCTATGGTATTTCAACCCTGGCGTTTTGAGCCTCCAGGGAAAAACAGCGAGACAGAGAAAGGGAGTAAAATATCGAACCTCCTCACCGCCGACGGCGACGAATGGTGAGTGAATTGAAGTCCTAAATGTACAGTTTCTTTCTCTATTACCTCGGCCAGTTGTTTGTGAGCTAAGTCAAACCTGAAAAGCCTTGTTGTTATTTGTATGTACGTGAGAAGCTTAATTAAACATGCTTTTATACAATCAAACTGTTTGCTGCATTTTGTTGTTTATATTCGGTCTTCAAATATTTTTGCTCATGTTTATCACAGTTATCACAATAGTATAGGTTTTGAGCTTCAGCCTAATGTACACTATCTATCTTGTGCGTTTGAAAGCTTGCAAATACAGAAACGCAAGTTAAATTCTTTGTCTCCTTTGTGTTACCGATTTTACTAAATTCTGCTCGAAAACGAAGAATTCTGCCGGCGAAATGCCAGCTTCCGAGACTAGACTATAATGCTCGAAATTCGGCGGCAGATTTTATCTAGAACATACTCAGGCTTGCAGTTAAATGTGGACAAAACTCTGCTGGGTCTCTTCACTCCTTTTGTTGGGAGAAGGGAGTTTGCGCTTTCTGTAGTTGAAACAACTTGCCTCGAGGAAACTTTGTTCAAGGTTGTTCGTGCATGCTTGTATGCGTAAACTGTTTGTTAACTGATTACTGCCACCGGGACTATTACACGACCCTGCAGTGCGTGATTTTATATTTATCGGTATAATTAAGTTGTCATGTTTTTATTTTGCAATTTCTTATCTTTTTGCGAAAAGCACCCCCACGAAAATCGAAAATTGTGCTGTGTTTGGCTCCTTATTACTTTCGCGTTTGCTTGCGTTTTAATTCATGGTTTGCATTTGAAATGGTCGTTGCGGTCTTCGTGTGTTACAAGTTTTGGCATGTTATCCTTTAGTTATCTCGTCAACTGACATCTGCTCGAATCTGCACACGAAACTCTTTCGTGGTCAGGCTAGGGAGGGTGAATACCCGGGTTTCATGCTACACCCCAGGTTGCCTAATTTACAACAATTGTTTCTCAAAAGGAATCACAGAATAAGTACTTCACGCAACACTTCTTCTCTTAGTTATCCGGATATTGTTTTATATTTGATTCCCCATTTCTTCGCAGAATTTTATATCCCGCGAGAGCGCCTCTGCTAGCGCGCGGGGTAGTGGTTTCTTATTGCGCAGTACTGACCTGCACGCAAATCACGCGGGCCTTTCGAAGGCATATACTTCAAAGAAACACTACATTTGCTGGTGGGAATTGCTTTCTATTTTGCCAATTAACAGCAGGAGAAATCTGAGGGTGGCTACAAATTTCTCAACAACAGAATCAAAATATATCGGTCTGTTTCCGAACACGTGGATTTCGCTTACATATAGGACATATAGAGGCCCAGTATTCCTGCTCATAAATGAAGAGATTTCTGACAAATTATGGGAGTCAGCACTCGCAAACCCTTTTGAATTTACTATCTACTCCATACAAAAGGCATCTTTATCACGATACGGTGCAAGAGAGGATGCATCGTATTATAAAGCTATGTACATTTGCTGACCTTAGAAGGCCGATCAATCTGACGGATTTGTTTCGTTTCACAAACATATGATTTACTCTTTTTAAGTTTATTTCCTTTCATATTTAAGCACTGAAGCACTACCTTTTTTTATCTTGGACGTCATTGAACAGCATAGGGTCTTTCTCTCCTTGTCATTCTCATTTATGAAGAGAAGCTTGGCGTGTTTTCCTCTTATCAGAAGTGAAAGCAAATCTGCCTTCCACACCAGTGACGTAGCATCACGTGACGCACCAAAATCCGAACGTTTTCAAAATGGCCGCCAAATTGGCGTAAAAGAAAATTCGTAGTAAATTGATTTTGGCCGATATCTAAAAAATTTTACCTTCTAAAGATTCCTATTGCTATAAACAACTTATAGAAAAAATAAAAAAATCGGGGTAAATTTCCCAAGAGTTGCCCTTTAACTGTAACAAGGTCAAAGACAGACCTCACGCTAAGAAACCCAGATAAGAAGATGTGGTGATATTCGGCCGGGATGGGAGCTGAAAACAGGAGCGGTAAGCGGAAATTTCATGAAAGAGCCGGAGCGGGATTTTGTGTTTTTATGCAGTCGCGATGCGAGAATCTTTACGGAAAGTTTTTTCGTGACTGCATAAAATGTAATTAACAAGAGTTCACTGGAACAAATTGCTTGATCTGTGTTGCGGTGTAGGCTTTCAAGTACGGAATAGGTTAATAGTGTAGTCTGTCAAATTTATATAGTTGCGGTTACACATCGTCCTTTTAACATGATAAAAGGGCTCTTTACCTCGGGAAACTCACAAATAGAGAGGACGTTTTTTGGGTAAAAATCATAAATAATATGTGCTCTGTCATTTTGTTTTTCCGCGTGCTTTGTAATTTTGTTTTCCGGGTGTTTTGTCATTTTCATGGCCTGTTCACCATTTTTATTTCCCGCTTATGAAAGAAAAGACTAAAAATTATCTCAGCAAAATGTTCCCCCAAGATAAATTTATGGCGGTGTGAAAAAGAACAAAAGAATCGCCTATGAAAGTTACTGAGGCAAATAGGTAGGTTTTCCAAGTACCCCAAGATAAAATGACCAATCGCGAGGCAAACCTCAAAGATAAGCAAATAAAATAAACAGAGAAATTTGAAATTAAATATGATGGCGTGAGGTTTAGATTTCCTGAGGTCAACTTTGCGTGTTCAAGGCAGCAAAAACGTGGTCTTTCTTAGAATCATAGCTTGATGGCTTGCTGATTTGTAAGTGCTATTTTTTTGGAAATTTGGCGTTTAAATACAACACTAGTCAAGGAAGATCTATAGTGCGTTTTCTTATATGTATTTCGATTTCATCTCAAGGTTTAGAAAAATCCAACAAAGAGATTTGAAACACTGACATAACAAAGCAGTAGAGGACTGTCGAAACAGTATAAATAATAAAAGCGAGATGATGCTAAGCAAGCACCCTCGAATTACCCATTTTCGCATTTCGCGCCGAAAACAGTATGAAAAAATTGACCTTCGTAAAGTGTTCAGTGTGTGACCGCAAACACCTCGGTAACGTATTCCCGCGGTGAGTTTACCTTGGTGTTATTTACCTTGGGAATGCTATTTGCCTGGATATGTGTAAAACGTTCGTTACAAACGTATCGGCATTTCTATTTTCAGCGTTTTCGTCAAAAGAAACATGTATGAAATACTCTATTTTCTGATATTGTTCTTTGATCGTTAAAAACGGGCAATAAACAACAAAAGAAATGGAAAACAGCGCAAAACGTCGGCGCAAGGAGGTGACGTGGGGGACGAGTGCTTCGAGTAACGCTCAATTCCTCTTGCGTTCAGTTTGCGTCGGAAATAGAGAGGACGGACGTTTTTTGGTAAAAATCATAAATAATATGTGTTCTGTCATTTTGTTTTCCCGCGTATGGAAAAAGAAGACTAAATATTATCCCAGCAAAATGTTCCCCCATCTCTACTTTCCCTATCCCCGGATATGGTAAATTTTCTAAGAACACCTATTCTTCTAGTGGCGAGAAAGTCTTTAATGAACTTCCTGTAAATATTGCAAGCGTAAATAACATACAAGCTTTTTGCGGCTTAGCAAAACATTTACTTTTATAATAACTATTTAGTAAAGTATATTTTAATCTCTTTTTGACTGACACGAGACAGCCCAAAGGGCCTTTGATTTTTTCCACGACAGGCCTCGAACCTTTACCCTTCGATTACCCCTGGATTACAAGTCCAACATCTATACCACTACGCTACAAGGTTCAGTTGAAAATTGCCAGTTGATAAATTAACTTTATTTGTCCGTCAGTCATGAAAACAAAGAAAAATTTGCATTACAATTTATTTCTTCACCTTTTTGAAGCATATTTCTGATTCCACGAAAGCATGCATCACATATATATGTTAATCATTGGCTCCCTGGTGTATAACAGGGAAGGTTGAAGTTTCGTGTTTTCTCTAACCGCGTTTGCTTAGAAGCCTTCATCTCCAAAAAGTATTCGAAATCTTCCAAGTCCTCCACGAAATCCTCGACAGTTTCTCTTTGTCCTGCGCCAGAGGAAATACTTTGATGTCTTTCTCAACCTTACACACGCCGGCTGTGCAAGATTATTGCTGTTCATGAGCGCCCCGTTGCATACAGTGTTGCAAGGAAACAATCTGCTCACGTCGTTCATGAAATACACGTATACACCGGAAGATGTATGGAGTAAATAATGTCCAGGACAAGTAGGACTTCATCCCGTGATGGGCAATATTCGTAATTCCTCTGCAATTTCTCGGACTAGAGGGACAAAATACACGATAACAAATGGAAGCGATCCTTGTTGACTGCATTTCAAGGAAGAAATCAAGGAAAAACTTCGCGACAAAACAACACGAAAGGTAAAATAAAGCCAATAATTTAGTAAACTTTATTTGTGTTTTGCAGAATTACGATACTCGCTGACCCAAACAACATTTTAAAGCTAACCCCAAGGTCTAAATCGCTATTTGTAGGCTTGTGGTTAATTTTATAACACGGTGAAAGCGCCAAAAATTCCAGATTTGCTTTCGATTTCCCGTATTTTGAACGCGAAATCACAAACTTTTTCCAAGTCTTTAATTATTTTTCCTGTTTCGATGCCAAATTAAGAAAAAACCGTAAATTTCATCTAAGTCTAAAACTATTTTGGACTCAGAAAAAAATGGAAAGTTTACTAAAACAAAGAAATGACTGAAACAAAGCGCTTTAGTCCCAAAGGCGCTCTATTGTTCTGTTCATTGTTTTCAATAAACAAAGAACTGTATGTATAATAAATGTATGGGGCTGTGCGGAAATCTTGCCCTTATTTGAGGTAAGCACTGTGGAAAACGTACGAATTAAGCTTGAGTTGAATTTTTCGAAACAGCAACCCCCAGCTTGTATCAAAATGATCTGTTTTCCCAACCGATTTTTTAATTTATTAAGGATTATTCTGCGTCTTGATAGTCTGTTGTTTTTGTTGTAGTCGTCCTTCCCATCGGGATTCCAATCGTCTGTACTTGGCTGACGGTATACAGCCGAGATTCCAGCGCATCCATCGTATTATGGAACAGGGTCCGGGGGAGGTGTGGGGGGGGGGGGGGGGGGTGGGAGGAGGTGCGTGTACTGCTGTCAGTTTATGTTATATGCTGGTCTGCCATTCTTCTGTTTGTTCAATAACTTCCAAGCTTCAGGATTTGACGAATTTATTAATATTACAATGTTTGGATTCTATTTCAATTAATCAATATATATTTTTTAATAAATTGCCATTTTTTCTTACAGGTCCCTGGAGCTGCAGAATTTGAAGTCAGAATGTGATTTTCCATGCATATTTTTGTCCAGTTGTTGGTAAGAATTTATAATAAAAAGTGCAATGACTTCAGCCAGGGTCACCTATATAATGTGGAATGATTACAAAATAAAACTATGAGAGTTTGTTCATGATATCAGACCAATTTGAATTATCGAGCAACATGCAGGAAGTTGCTATAATTACAATTATTACTGAATGTTTCAAAACAAACTGTATTTATTTTACATCACCAAAGATAATTTAAATTGTATTACATTGGAAATTGATAAAAATTCTGGCTTCAAATAAAATCTGCAGTGGAGGACAAAAGTGTTGAGACACTCTGGGTTTTCTGAGTAGCTTGCTGGACAAATTTTCCTCTAACTCTTTTCGATGCCCCTCCCCCCAAAGCAATGTTTCATTTTCCATCTGAAAGACTTGATTTGTTTCTGTACAATGTTGAAAAGGGAGAGGGGGCAGTTCCCAATCCACACTGAATTTAAAGTGGAATAATTGAAATACTGAAATAAGCACTCATTGCAACCAACTGTCGTAACTACTTTTTGTCACCCATTGTGTATGCACCCTTCTGCTTTGTGTTGTGCAATGAGTTGAAAATGTAAAAAATTCATTTCCCATGGCAGAACCAGGGGGAGGACATAAAGATTTGAGGAAAACAAAATTTAGTGGTGTTTTACAGGGGGCAAGTCAGTAAGTGATTTGTTGTATAGCACACAAAGACCTAGAAGGAGAGTGGGCAACATTCACAGGTCAACAAATATGCACTGTTACCCTCTGATGTCATTGATTTTGCAATGTTGCGTGCTCAGTACCATTTGGCAGGAAACAGTTAATTTTTGTTTGCTGTCATGTCAGGGGCGGATCCAGGAATTTCTGAAAGGGGGGTTGTACACTATTGTAGTAAACTTTAACGCCAATGATGTGGAAGGCGAGTTACGGCCCCGTGCCTCTGGCATGAGCTCTTAAGGGGTCCAGAGCCATGCCCCTTCCCCCAAAAATAATGTTTCCAATTTTTCCCTTTAAAACGCATTTTGCAGTATTCCCGAGACTTCAAAAGCCTCTGCATGTAACCTTGAAGTAGCCAATGAGAGCATGCACTGTTAGGGAAGAAATTCAAGCTATAAAACAATAAAAAAAATATATTAAAATGATTATAAATGTTGTTATAATTTATTTAAAAATAATTTATAAAAATAATTTATTAAAAAAAATGCTGCTCAAAGGGGGGGGGGGGGGGGGGGGGTGCAACCCTCCCTCTCAACCCCTCCCCTGGATCTGCCTCTGCATGTAACCTTGAAGTAGCCAATGAGAGCGTGCACTGTTAGGGAAGAAATTCAAGCTATAATACAATATTAAAAAATTATTAAAATGATTATAAATGTTGTTATAATTTAGTTTAAAAACAATCAATTTAATTTGTGACATCTGCATGCTAATCATGAGTGTTGTAATCATCTGTACAGTTGCAAAGTTGTTGAACCTGAGGATCAGGATGTGATGAGTTATCATGTGTAGTCTTTTAAAAACAGGTACTTTGTGGAAATTATGTGCAATGTGAATTTTGCATTGTTTAAAAACCTAATGAAATTATTTATTATTTTGTATTATTTTGGTGTTCTGGGATATTACGGGAATGTTCTGCACAGTGTTCAGGGTTTTACAAACTCCCTATTTTCCCATGAACTCAAACCCAAGCAGTGAGTCAACTGACTGCTGGTTGTATCAACATGTCAAGTCACTACTCCATATTGCTGTTGGGGTTGGAAGGGGAGGGGTGGGGTGAAAATTGTACGAAATATATCCTTCTCAAGTTTAATATCTTTGGTATCAGGTGGCAAAATTAGCTTTTATTAAAGTCTTGAATTTTGCATATTTGAGGAGGATTAATTAATATATAGAGGATAATACATGGTTGCGCGGAGATATGAAATTTATCTTCGAGTGTTCAACTCGATATCTCACGAGTGAGCGCAGCGAACGAGTGAGATATCGATTTGAACATGAGAAGATAAATTTCATATCTCCAAGCAACCATGTATTGTTCTGTTTATTTTATAAACCTACTAATAACGAGGTTTTTGACGATTTTCTGAAGATTTCCGACAATTTTCCGAAGATTTCTGAAGATTTTGAAAATGTTGTCTGGTAGTCATACGAATGTTTCCGAACATTTTCCTAAGTTTTCCGAAAATTTCCGAAAATTTCCGAAGATTGCCGAGGAAGATCCAAAGATGTTTCGACTTAACATCGATAAACCTTGCCCCATTGAGCATTATAACATGGCAAACTCTGTGAGCTGATTGGTAAAAAATGATATCACACATGTGTGGATACCATTTTTTATTCCACACATGTGTGATACCATTTTTCTCAATTTGCTACCACTCGCTATACCACTGCAGTTTATATAATAAGCTTAATTCCTTATTGGATAGGACAAGCAAGCATAAAATCTGGTGATTTTAATGGTGCTATCATTTATTTGCCATCTGATAGTCATACATGTTCAACTGTAGGCAAGATCACTGTAAGTTTGAGTGTGCCTGGAATAAGTTCTGTTCAAAATCTTTACAAAATTGTTCTTATTATATGCAGTGAAGCCTCAATTTCTCCAACCCTTGATTTCTCAAACCTCCTAATGACTTAAAACAAAAGTCATTTCTCTTATATTTGCTAATCACTCATCAAACACTGCATGCAATTTCCTGAACTCCCAATCGGTCAAGCTCAGATTTCTCAAACCAATTTTTTATAATTTCCCTTGGAGAAGTCAGGATTCCACTGTATTAGAATAGTTACAAGTTTGTAAAGAGGAAAAAACCAATGCCAACAGCCCTTGCATTAAAGAGACTGACCACAAATTGAACATTTGATATATTAGTACCCTTATCATTGCAAGAAGGACAACAGTCTTCGAAGAATAAGGAAGGCCATAAAAGTGCCACAATTACTCTAAAAGTTAGTGTTTGGCTTTAGACATCTTCTCACCCTGGTCATGAATATCAACTAATGGGAATGGTATTCCTGTGGTATTTGCCTAGAAGAATAGTATATACCCTCAAGGGTATAATTTACCCAAGGGGAATTTTTACCCTCAGAGCGTATGGCATATCTGCAGGGAATAATTTTTCACAACTGTATTATGGTATTACACTTGTGGGTAGGGATGATACCTGTTTAGTATGTACAGTATGTGTGAATATCCCTGCAGGGTATACCCTGGGATATGGTATACCTTGGGGTATAATATACCATTGGATAAGGTATTTGGTCTGGGGTGTGCATGGTTGTTACCTGTTTAGTATGTACAGTATGGGTGAATATCCCTGCAGGGTATACCCTGGGGTATGGTATACCTTGGGGTATAATATACCATTGGATAAGGTATTTGGTCTGGGGTGTGCATGGTTGTTACCTGTTTAGTATGTACAGTATGGGTGAATATCCCTGCAGGGTATACCCTGGGGTATGGTATACCTTGGGGTATAATATACAATTGGATAAGGTATTTGGTCTGGGGTGTGCATGGTTGTTACAGTCTTAATACTTTTAAGTTACAAAGGATAGGCTAGGCTACCGGGTTACATTCCTGAAGTGGGATATACCAGCTGTGGTTGGTGTGTGGCTGAAACTATGACAAAGTTTTGTGACTCAATATGATGTACACTTTGTATTTTTAGAATCTCAAATGGGTCAAGCTGCTTTCACCTATTTTAAAATCAAAGTCAGTAATTTCTCAGGTAAGTTCTGGCTTCAAGATGTGTGTGCACTTAAAACCAGGAATTCTCTGATCTACATGTACCATGCCAGTGATTTCCCATGAAATATACGATTATAAATTCAAACTAGATGTTGTGTAACAAAAGTAGTTGAGACAGTTGGTTAAAATGTGTGCCAATTCAGATATTTCCATTATTTCACTTTAACTCCTGTGTAGATTGTGAAGGACCCCTATCCCCCCCCCCTTTTTAAGCGATGACGTCATAGAATGACGTCATCGGTTAATGCTGTTAAGCGGAAAAGCGACAACCTCGTTCCCAGGGTCCTCTCTATATCTCCAGAGAAAGGACCCCGGTTGCGGCTGGTCACGTGATCTGCTAGATTTTAGCAGATTCCAGCGAAATGATTTAAGGGAGGGGTGGGAAAGGTAAAAATTGTCTTAACTTAGCTGAAGTACTGAGCCCGGTAGGGAGTGGAAATTGTAACATTAAAATGACATCGCTTGGAGTGCGGGAAAACCTTTGTGTTTTCGGTGAGTCTTTTAACGAGAATGTCGACTCGGAATTTTCTGAGGTATCTGTCCCGGCAACTCCAAAAAGGATTTTTAAAGCATCAGTCCCTGCAGATTTTAGTACATTGCAGGCTGTGCAAAGCAGTTGGGGACAGGACAAAAAACCTTTTTTCACGGGCAAATCGACCACTGCTGGCTGCCGCATCGATGCCGCAGAAGATATATTTGTCGGGTCAAACTTTGATACAAGATAAATATATAGATTTAAGATAAATATATGGATTGTTTACTCATTTGCTTGAGTTTACAATGTTTCTTAACAAGTGGCCACAGTTTTTATAAGCGTATACGGTTGCCCATATAGGTGCAAGATAAATTTAAAACTGAGTATCTTACGGCAGAATGAATTTGCTCGCAAGAAAATGAATTATCTCCAGGCACAACAAAATATACTCACGGCGAAAGAAGTTTCTTTCTTTCTTCTCATTAATAAAACTTTTCTCCGTTAATATCTTGCCGTGTGCTTGATGAAGGCGAAGAAATTTGTTTTGATTTTACTTCAAAACAGATGTAGGCGTAAGTTAATTTTAGTCAAGTCTTTCTGTTTGCCGTCGGTTCGAAAAACTACACCTGTATAAACTGTAGGAGTTTCTTTTAAGAAAATTCACGGCTTAAACGGAAGCCAGAATAGTACGGTGGCCCACAACTCTCACAGCAACAGCGAATCTCACCGCAAAACAAAGTGAACACACTACACACAAAATCAACTCACAGCAAAATAAAAACAAAACTTATGGCAAAACAGACTCTCCTCGCGGCTAAAAAAAATCAGTGAACTTACACCACAACAAAGAAACTCACGGCAAAGCAAACACAAGTCACGGTAAAACAAAACGAACGCACGGCACAACAACGAAACTCACAGCAAAATAAACTCAACTCTCGGCAAATGACAAACTCAAGTCAAGACAAAACAATGTCAACTCGCTGCCAAACAAAATGAACACAACAAAGATTGAAAGAAACTCACAGCAAAACAAACTGAGATCACGGAAAAACGAAACGAACTCCTTGCACAACAACAATACTCACGGCCAAAAAACTCAACTCAAGGTAAAATAAACTCATTGACCTCTCGGACAACATTCGAGGCAAAACCTGGAAGAACAAGGATTTCCCGTACCCTGTTGAAAGCACTGCCACCAAGTCTTTTTTTAGAAACAAACTCTCCAAGCAAATAACCTGTTTAATCTTCAGGATAATGCTGTAATAGCCAGTCAAAAGGAGCGCGGATTGAACACAGCTTAGAAATTCAAGCGCATTTTGAAAATCCCGCCCTACATTTATCCCTCCCCTAGATAGTATGTGTTGTACTGTCGACAAAATTTTGACTAGGAGCAGCCCTCCCTACGGTTTTGGTTTGTCACCCAGATCACGTGACCAGCCGCAACCAGGGTCCTTTCTCTGGAGATATAGAGAGGACCCTGGGAACGAGGTTGGAAAAGCGATGGAATTTATGCAATTTTTGGTGTTACGGTTTGAGTGCGATTACTCCCTGAATTGAAGCGAAGAGCATTGGGAACTAGGTGCATGGTTTGTGTTCTTGTTCTAGTCGTCGTGCGAGTGGACGGGATCTGTTGTCTGTTGCAATCGACCGATCTTTCTAGAACCGAATAGAATTTGGAACTAACTTCAGGGATAAACGTCAGTAGAAAAGAATTCAAGTAGAACTCAACAAGAAATCACGGCGTAGAACTCAAAGCAAAATACTCCCGGGCAGTTAGAAAGGACCGATTCTATGTATAAACGAAAGACACAAATTATATTTGATATGTTTTATTAGATTTAGTAAACAGAAATCTTTACATTTTTTAAAAGAAAAGGGCTAAACATTTTCAAGACAGCGTTTGACCTTGTATGGTATGTCGTCAGTATCGGATGTCGCGCTACAAGATAACACAGCTTTTGTCAAACAGTCATTCAACACAGAAGTTGTTCAGGAATAAACGTCAGTAGAAAAGAAATCAAGTTTAACTCAACAAGAAAGCACTGCGTAGAACTTAAAGCAAAATACTCCCGGGCAGTTAGAAAGGACTAATTCTAAGTATAAGTGAAAGAGACTAATTATATTTGATGTGTTTTATAAGATTTAGTAAACAGAAATCTTTAATTTTTTTTAAAAACAAAAGGGCTCAACAATTTCAAGACAGCGTTTGACCTTCAGGCTTGTATCATATGTCGTCAGTATCAGATATCTCCCTGCAACATAACGCAACTTTTGTCGAACAATCATTCAACACAGAAGTTGTCACATTTCACATTTCCTGAAAATTCTTAAAGACCCCTTGTGAAACGTCATCGCTTCTGCATGCATTGCGTGCCGTTTATTCAATGTTGTACAGGAACTAAGCAAGTCTTGCAGATAGCAAATCCAACATTGTTTCAGGGGGAGGGGGGTAATATCAAAGAGGTGAGGGGTAAGATGTGTCCAAGATACCCACTTATTGTAGCTCTAGGCCAGTCAGCAAGTTATACAGAAATTAGAACAAATACAGCTGTAAGGGAGTTAGAATTGCAAAAGAAATATTAAAAAATAGAAACATGCCAAGCCAAGTCAATCAGCAGGCCACTAACACAACTATACAATTTGGTACATATATCATAGCTGACAGGACCATTTTAGTGAGCATTGCAATCTAACAGGGTTTTCAACACAATGTGGCGACTTCCAGAGTTTCCCCAGCTAATTGATTTTGTGTCAGCGGTTACTCTGGTCATAGCAATCACCTCACAACAAACAAGTGAAGCTAACTTGTCACAGCCGCTTACTCTTCCAGTTGCTGATGCCTACTTCACAGCATTTTGGAACCCTAGATCTAAACTATGTTGCATCTTTAAACAACTTTGTATGATAAACTAAGTTGTTGCAATTTGATCGAAACATGTATGTTGAGTAATAAATTAATTTTGGTGTCCAAGAAAATGACCTTTTTTCTTGTATTGTACTAGCTGGTACTGTTCATGCATTGCACCTTAACTTATCAATTGTTTTCGCAAAATAATCTTTAATATCATCAGATGCAGAAAGGAACAGTAAAGAACTGATAATTTAGCTAACCGAAACAATGGTAAGGTTTCTTTTAAAGATTAACTGAATGAAAGTATGATCATTAACATTATCATACAAAAGCTTTGTATGTTTTCGAGTAATCAATATGGAACTAACATCGGATCAGTAGCATGCTAAAAATGTGAAAAGAAAATTGATGCCTGAGCACAGGTGCAAATACACCACGCAAGAGACCCACAAAACTTGTTGTGTCCCAAGCGTACTTGGCAACCTGCAAACAAGTACTAGTGTAATTTTCTCATTGATCAGGATAAACTCTGATTTTTGTATCTTACTGAAACAGCAAAGATTGAACGACTTGTAAGAACACAGTTACGCAGTAGAAGCCACTTCACTTTACTTTCATCCGTGAAAAGTAACATTCCTAATTCGATTATGTTCAACTATGTAATTTAAAAGTAAGCGAAATACAATTTTTCTCTACACTTAGGTACAGTTGGAGGACTAAACATTCCTACACTGGATTAAAATGGCAGCTGCTGCACCTTCACCCCTGGCTAGTTCCGTAGAAAAAATAAATGGAGCCAAGCTCAGCAGACTTCTTATTGATGGTGGAACAACAGTTCTTAGGAATGTTTTTGATGGTTATCATCCTCCTGCAAACCTGGCTGCTGATCTCAATGCAAATTATCTAACTCTGAACAATCTCTTGAGGAGAAGAATCTTGCGTACAGCTCAGTGGGACCAACTGTTCCCACCTGGTGGAGCCACACCAGACTCTAAAACATTTGATATCACTCTTCTATTCCTCCTTCTGACCAACATTTGTGGACTTTCCCCTCCCTTCTCAGGGTGGTACAAACCACCACCTTCAAGTGACACCTCTCTTGAGGCTAACCTTGCTCGTGTTAAGCTGTATCGTAATGAATTGTATGGTCACGTGACATCAACCGGCGTTCAAACAGCTGTGTTTCATGTGAAATGGCACGAAGTAAGTGCCGTTCTTGTTGCCCTTGGGTTGAATCCGGTAGAAGTGGTCAAATTAAAGTCAGCGCCTTGCGCGGAAGATTATATTAGTGCTGTGATCGAGTGGGCTAAAAATGACGAGGAGATTAAGTCACAGCTGAGGGAAGTACGTGAAACCCAACAAGAAGGAAGACAGATGCAGGAGGAAGACCATAGAACTCTTCAAGATACACACAAGGTTGTTGAAGAAGTCCTAAAAACACAGCAAGACGAACATCAGAAGCAACAACAAGCACGCCAGATACAAGAGGACGACCACAGAATTCTTCAAGATACACACAAGACAGTTGAAGGTGTTCTGGACACCCAAGAAGGTACACACGAAGTGGTTGAGGAAGTCCTCAAAATCCAAAAAGAAGCTTGTGGAGCAATTCAAGAAGTGCAGCAGACCCAACAAGAAGTACGTGAGATCCAACGAGAAGATCGAAGGGTACTTGAAGACACACATAAGGCAGTTCAAGATGTACGGCAGATCCATCAAGATACACACCAGGCGGTTAAAAAAGTTCTGAAAACTCAAGAAGAGGTACATCACATCCAACAAGAAGTACGTCACAGCCAACAAGAAGCACATGGAGCAATTCAGGAAGTGGTAAAAACACAAAAGGAGGATCATGAAACATTACAACAAGTCACGAAGACAGTTGAATACATGAAAGAAAGAAGTAACGACGACAAAGAAGG
Source organism: Meandrina meandrites (assembly GCA_963693305.1). Classification (NCBI taxonomy): domain Eukaryota; kingdom Metazoa; phylum Cnidaria; class Anthozoa; order Scleractinia; family Meandrinidae; genus Meandrina; species Meandrina meandrites. The sequence goes on along the minus strand of OY855907.1, from coordinate 26,851,793 downwards.
TGAAATTCTCAGAAAGCTAGCAAAGATTAACACCCAAAAGGTCATTGAATATCACGCAGAAAGATATCAAGAAGGAACGCGTTTGTCGTTCTTTGAAAGAGTTGAAAAATGGTTAGATGACAGAATCTCCCCAAACCGAGTACTGGTGATCAGCGGAAATGCAGGGATGGGCAAATCTGTGATCTCATCTATTGTTTGCAAAAGAATGCAAGAAACTGGCAGATTGTCAGGAAGCCACTTCTGTCAGCATGACAAAGCACGCTACAGAAATGCCAAGGTCATGCTTCAATCTTTAGCTTGTCAGCTGTCAGATTCTCTTACAGAATACAGGAACGCCCTTGTGAAAACACTCTCCAGGAATCTGGGCGTAGAACGCAACAATATGGAAGTCAAGGAATTCTTTGAAGTGCTGTTTGAGGAACCTTTAGGCAAGTTAAAAGACCCTGGCAGGAACATTCTCATGGTAATAGATGGATTAGATGAAAGCGAGTATCAAGGACGCAATGAGCTGCTCGATGTTATTGCCAATCACTTCACAAAGCTTCCATGTTGGATTCGATTTCTCGTGACAACTCGACCAGAAATAAACATCGCAGACAGTCTTAAAAGTTTCAACCCCTTGCAGCTGGAGCCAAATGATGAAGAGAATCTAATGGACCTAAGGTTGTTATTTGAAGTGCAGTTAAGCGATGTGATTCAACAAGATCATCAAGAAGTCATCATAAGCGAACTTGTTAAAAAGTCAGAAGGACTCGTTTTATATGCTTATTTGCTTGTAAATTTCATCAAAGAGAATGTGTCTCTTCTCACTCCTGAACAGTTGGACAGCACTTTGCCTACAGGTATTTCATCCGTTTACCAAACGTACTTTCAACGTCTGGAGACAGAACTTTACAAAGAACTGAAGATCAAGGAAGAACAGTTTTTGACTTTCCTGAGTGCACTCACAGCCGCAAGAGAACCTTTGCCCCTTGATTTCGTTTCGAAAATAATGCTTTCAGGTTCAAGTTCTTTAGCTGATCGGAGGAAAATGAGGAAGGTGATCGCCTGTATTTCAGCACTGCTACCTGTACGAGATGACTGTATCCACTTCTTTCACAAGTCAGTGAAGGACTGGCTGATTGACATGTCTTTGTATGGGGAGCACGACTTCACAGTAGATGAGAAAGAAGGCCATCGTGTCATTTCCGAACTTTGCACCGACGAGCTTGATGATATTAAGCGAAAAGATGTTGGTAGTGTGCAGTTCAGTGACACTGCAAAGTACGCCCTGAAACATGGTGTTCAGCACATGCTACTGTTGAAACAGGATGCGAGAGCATGCGAAATAGTAATAAAGAAGAACGTGGTAGATTTAGAGATAGTGTATGCAAAGTTGCGTGTAGGCAATGAAGACATTCTGTGGATTCAGCAGCAGGAAATCGCTCAACAACTTTCTGAAGATATTAAAGGGATGTTGAACGCCCTCAGTGTCCTTTTACGAAGGAATATATACAACAGTAAATTTACCAGTAATCTTCAGGTATTTTTGCAAACTGTACTGAACGAGGGAGGAACACTTCTATCTTCTGTAGCATCGAACCTGTTGCAGATAAAATATCCTGAAATACCATATATGGAGTTGGTACACAAGCAGATGCAGCAGGGAGCTGTTCTAGCCCGATTTCAATGTTCGTCTGCAGTGGCTTGTTTGGATGTTTCACCGCAGTTAGACTACATGGTGTGGGAATGTATTGGGACGATTCAGTTGTGGTCACTCCATACTTGCATGCTAGTATGGAAACGCCCTGTTATGGTAAAGAAACATTTCTTCTTTGCATGTAACAGTTTTATGTCTAGAATATTACCATCTTCTTCACTTGCCTCTTCACTTGCCTTCCGCTCAGTCGTTTTTCATCCCACAAAGAAAGTTGTCTTACCGGGAGTCCTAAGCTATGCCTATACATTTGACGGAGATCTGAAACCACTTTTTCCTGAAAGCAACTGCAGTTTCACTGTTTGCTCGATTTCAGGAGACAAGACCAAGATGTTAACTGATTGCCCAGACGATGCTAAATGCATTATTATGTGGAGTCTTGAAAATGGTTCAGAGATTACTCGTACCGCAAGAAGTGAAGTTGTTTTGTCGTTTGCGTGGTCAAGGGATGGAAAGCTGCTGGCAATTTCTCATTCCACGGGCTCCATTTCTATCGTTGATGCCATGGATGGTTTTAGAACTCTTACAGAAATCGTCATGCCAGAAGTATGTGGAATGATTAAGTTCTCGCCTGACTGTCGATCTCTTTTTTGCAATCTTAGGTCTGAGATTTTTCGTTTGCATATCAATATGGCGGAACTTTCAAACTGTACATTATATGATTGTGAATCCTATGTGCCCTGGGATTTTGAATTACATAGCGATGCTGGATATTTATTAGGAGATCCTATTTCGTCTCGTGCTGAAGAATCTTATTTTGTGTGTAGTAAGCAAACGGTATTAAGGCGTAGTAGCCGCGACAATTTCATAGACATGTTGAATATTAGTGAACTACGTAAAACTGACAAAGATGCTACATTTACTGAAATCAGTGACATTGTATTTTCTTTGACTGGCGAGACTGTTTATGTTGTCCTTGACGTGACCAAAACAACAGTACGCGCTTGGGATGTTTCAAGTGGGGAGTTCATAGCAGAGAAGAGTATGATGCTGAAAGGAGCAGGCTATAAATTATCACACGAATGCAATCGTCTCGTAACCGTGAAAGCAGGTGTTTTATTTACAACATCAAGTGGTAGTCTTGAGCTCTGTAATTCTGAATTGTCGCAGTGCGTCCGAAACTGGACCGATATAAACGGAATCACAGAAATGATCCCCATATCAGAAGAACGAATGGCGTGTAAAGCAGAGAACCAAGTGATCATCTTGGATACTACTAGCGGAGAGATTGTGTCGAAAATCCCAACATTTGGACATTTGGCTGGATGTAACAGTAAACGTCAGCTGTTAACCTACAGACGCCGCTCGCTTCAGTTGTCGGATGGTAAAACTACGCTCTGGAGAAAAAAGTGTAATTGGTACTTTCCACATGGAATTTTTTCTCTTTCCGAACAGTTTGTGATAATTATCCCGCATCTTCGCCAAGGAAAGAACATGTCCGTCCTTGATGCAATTTCGGGAGAAACACTACACACACTACACATTGTACCCGAAGACTATCGGTGTATTGACTTAAAATTTATAAGTGATGAGGAATGTGTTATCAGCTGCGGGACCTTATCACGTGATTATTGTCTTCAACTGTTTAACGTCAAGTCTGGTGACCTGCTGAGTGTTCTCCATCTGGATAGTGAAGCGAATTGTTTAGCGGCCTGTCCTCATAAGCGTCTCCTCGCCATTGGCCAAAGTGACTCTAAACATGGATTCAAACTTATCCAGGTGCGGTTGCCACAAGATAAAGACATCAGAAAGAGCAAAAGGTGAGCTATTAACAAACAAAGTTTAAGTTTTGTAAGTCACGAATTTATAAACTGAGGTAAACGTGCCACTTTTCATATGTTATTCATATAGAAACGGGGTTTTTTTGCCGAGGAGAAATGCAAATGCTCACCACAACATTTTAGAACTGAAAGTTTATTTTACTTTACTACGTTGCATAAGCCAGAATTATTATGGTTTATTTCACGCTCGTGGAAACTACAAGTTGCCTGTTTAAAGCTCATGATATATTTTCTTGGTGGATAATAATTTACTTTATACTTCTACGAACTTTTGAAAGAGAGATATTTTGGAAAAGTACAAAATTACAACAATTAGAAGCGAACGTGTTTGTAATTTTTTCTTCAGTTTGGGATTTCAGTTTTAGTCTCCCGTGTTACAAAATTTATTACAAAGTATTTGAAAAGCAATATTTATGGGGTGAAATGAAAAATTAGTGGCTGCATGAATTGCACTTTAAAGGCTTTTTTTTTTATTTTTAACAGCAACGTTAACACAACAGAGACCGAGGAGAGAAGAGAAAACAAGATGTAAGCCATTCAGTTTGCCGTAGATGTAAAATTATATATTATATATATTTTAGCCTTTCACGTTTTGAAGTTTAGGTTCCTTGTTCGCGCCATTTCTTATTTTCAACTTATTGCTGCACATCTGATTGCCTACTTTAGATGTATTGCAAAAAGTTTGTTGTAGATCCACTTTGACAATGTTATGACGCAATTTATCATCAATAACAGGACCGACTTATAAAAAACAGACGTCAATTTGTTTATTGTCTAATGCTTAATGCGATTAGTTGAGCAAGAACAATAGACCGTTCCTTGATAGGTAAATGCTGCAGGGAGGGGCTTATTTTCGGACGGAGGTTTGCGTTTCAAATATATCCAGTTTTCTATTTGGACTGAATACTCTGACTGATTTTTTTGGTGTATTCAAGAAAACCACAAAGTAAAACATAACGATATGAAGCCCAAAACAAATCGTACTGTCGCTCTGAGCATTCTCTATCAACGTAAAATACAAAAACAAGCTCTACAGCAGTGGCTTACAATCGAAAAAGTTAGTATTTATTTTTTAAAGAGCAGTAACTAAATATAAGCCTGTCGACTAATATTTGGCAGGGCTTATTTTCAGAAGGAGTTTTGCGTCTGAGGTTTGAGAGGGAAGCTTTCATTTTTTTTTTTCGGAAGTTTTATGGTATATCGTCTTCCCAAACCCCTTATGAACTTGTCTAAGCCCAGGGCTTATAACCGGCACTGTACGGTATTCGAGTTTCAATAAGTTTTTACACTGGTTTTTGTTACTGGATTTGAGGTGTCTGGTGTAACTTGTTACAGTGGTACAAGATAACCAATTCACCACTAAAGTTTTCTTTCGGCTGCGACATGAATTTATTCATTGAAATTGTTAACACTGCGTGAGACTGAGCTTTCGAATTTGCACTGAGATAAATCCTTCTTTTAGTCAAATGAAATTTTTGAATTTTTTTTATATATATTATATTTCAACTGTTGACTCCCGAGTTCTAGTAGAACAAAACAATGGATAAAAGCTTAGCGTTTCTCGATGCAAATTCGAAAGCTCAAATCATCGCACAATGTTAACAACTTCAGTGAATAAATTCATGTCGTTTTACACCGAAGTAAATTTTAGTGATGACTTAAAAAGGACATCAAAGCGTTTATTTTCAGTCGGGTTGGGGGGAGGGGGAGGGCTAGGGGGTTGATAGCAAAACGTTTAATGACTGTCCCCACGGAAAAAAGGGAGTGATTTTTTTCCCCTCGACATAACAACTACTTCCTTAGACATCTGTTTTTATTTGTTTCCAGGGCAAACGACACAACAGAGAAAGATACGAGCAGAGAGAACAAGAGGTTAGCCATGAGGTAGCCATGCCTTGCATTTTTAAAGATTTCTTTTTTACATTCACAACCTGAATGAACAGCAAAATACCGATTGTGCGACAGAACAAAAGTTGAAACTGATCTCTCTCGGCCGCCGTAATGTGGGCCCTTTGTATGAAGTAACTGTTAATAGCTTTTTTTCATTCATTGGAAGATAATTTCACGGCTGTAGTGAAATTCACAAAACTTGGTTATGACAGGCAGTCTTTTGATGACGAGTATTAATTAGCGCTCGGGAGCACTCTTTTCTTAACTTGACCAGGTTATTCCAGAACTAACCATAATACGGAAATTCCACATCAATTTTTCTTTTCATTACTTTCAGAGGACTTGACAATCAGGATGTTACAGAAAGTAAACAAGCAACCGGTATGTAAGCTCAGTCAATTTTATAATTGTGTTTCACGGTTATTTTCCTTTGTCAATACATTTATTTCCCTTTCTATTTCAGATACTTCTCTAAAGGGAAGAGTAGAGACACCATCATGCTCCAACTCAAAACGTCTCAGTCCCTCACATGACCACCGTACAGGTAATATGTCTAATAATAAAAATACAAAATAAAATGCCCAGTTCCTTGACATTTGGAATATTAGCTGCCAATTTTCTCTCAGCAGTATCTACCTTGTATTGAAGTTCATGCATTTGTTACTCGTGAACTCACGATTTTTTTAATACTTAGAAAAACCATCTAGGTGTTGTTTGTACTCTTTCGGCTGCAGGGTTTTGGCCACGGACACGCTAGAGTGCATATCGTGTTTTATTTAAAGTTTATGAACTCTTTCATCTGCAAAGTGTTTGAAATTTGACTTTCAAACTCAAAAGAAAATGAAACAAAAAAATCCGGCCACGCTACCTCCTACAAATGCTGATTTTTTTTAGATTTGGAATGAATTAAAATAACTGTTTTTTTAAAACACTTGACAGTTTGCTAAGACTTGTATTTGTGAGCCATGTTATTTGTGCAACACCTTTGAAGGCTCAAATATATTCTACCAAATCTTCGATCCCTTGAACAAATGATGTGTAGTGAACTAAAATATTACTTATAAATACGTTTATTTCTTTCAGTTCGAGTTATAAAAGACGGCACACCTGAAAATGTCGATCTAGAAAGACTGGCGCAGAAAATTCCTGACCACTGGAAGAAACTTGGGCGTCGGTTATTGGAAAATGACGAGGAAGCGCTGGATTGCATTCACAAAAAAAATGAGGAATACTGTGAAAAGGCTTATAAAATGTTGTTGACATGGAAACGAACTAAAGGTTCAGGTGCAACTTTCCTCGTCTTACATGAAGCCTTGTGTCATGATTTAGTAAATCGTCAAGATTTAGCAGAAACGTTTTGTTTGGAGAACCACAGCTAACAAGTCCATCTCCCATAGGTTAGATAATCTTGTGAGTTTTCTGCTTAATATGAGTAGCCGAGAACTATTTTTATACTTACGTAAATTGTAGAATATAACAGAAGTTAAAAAAAATGCATTGTAAATAATTGTATCCATAAATCAAATTATCCTCCTTCATTTTATATTTGTAAGGTTTACAATTCGCTTCACGCTTGGACAAGTGACCGGTCGTGATTTCACACGAAATGTTTTTAGGATATGCGACATTTCCCTTCTTTTTCAAACGATTATCTTTAAAGACTTGCAAAGTAACGAAAATAAAACTTTTTGCAAAAGTAAACAAAGATTAAAGAGAACTTCATCCTAGGATTGCATATGTACTTTAAGTCTTAACCGTATTGAGGAAATATTGTTCATTTTTATTCTCTTGAGCTGCTATGGGTATTTTGGTGGCTCGCCTCCAATCTTACATTACAATACATTGCTAGTCGAGTTAAAACTTGGCACGGACCGATGTCCTCTACGACTGTGACCATAGCTTAGTTATGGCTTTAAACAAGTTATTTTCATGCTGTCAAACAAAGATTTGTAATACAAAGCCGTTTTGTATTTTAGTATTTTTTAAGTTAGACAGGCCTCAACCGACCTTATCGCATGCTTTTATGGAAATATAATGTAGTCTTTGAAAAAGACATGTGCTTACAATATTTTAGAATTGTCTTATTGAATGTAGTTAGTTTGCAAATAATGACCAGTATAGGTCTAGTCTACAAGAACACTTTTTCGTTAGATTTGAAAGTAAGATTTAAAAACGTTGTAAGCTAGAGTTGCAAATATTTGTCAGTTTGTATTATGAGACGAGTTAGTTTCATCTTATCAAGAGATTTTTTAGGGCAGTACAAGCGTCTCGTTGCGAAACGAAAGACCCTAAGTTAATAAATCTTCATGTTTTTGTATTTTTTGGGAAGAAAAGCTGAGTTTTGCACAACTTATAAGCTAACATGAAGAATACAATAAACCCCTTTTTATACGCAAACCCATTTTTCAATGGTGATTCTGTATATAAAGTTTTAAGCCTCTTCAATAAATTGTTTACTTTTTGACATACTTCAGTGATTTTCAGTGTTGTTATCGATATAGCATTAAGCAAGGTTCTTTTGGTTAGAAATGATGGAACAGTCAACTCTCTTCAAGATGGACAACGAATGGGACCAGCACCAACTGTCCGTCTTAGAGAGCTGTACGCCTTATAGAGGCAAGGTAACCTGACAGCAGTGATTCAGAGACGGCAAAACAGACTGAGGTTACGTACAGTAAACGCAGGTCAATTCGGACCGTTTATGACCAGTTGTAAACTGAAACAACTCTGAGTAATATAACAGTAGGCACATTTATTTGTTTACGCAAAGGTTAAGTTTTTCTTAGAACTGTACTGTATAAAATGCAAGAGAAACCAAAGCACATGCAGTCATTTTACACTGCAGGCGCGGACTGACTTATTTGCTGTACTGAGCGACATCTGTTCTTTGCTCGTAAGTACTTTTTCACCGAAAAATAAACTTTACTTGTGTCCGTCTGTTGACTGCATCAAAGTTTTTGTTGTCCGATTTCGAGAGGTGTCCGCAAAATGACTAAAAGAACGGCAATTTCAAACCGTGTTTGTCTCTAGGAGAGCACAGTTGCAGAAAAATTCGAACTACAGATAATCGTTTGAGAGAGCTGCCCGTCTTGCAGAGGTGTCTGTTAAGAGGGAGTTGACTGTACACAGCTATTTCGAGAAACGTCGGAAAAAAGAACGCACGTGCATGCGACAAGACCAAAAGGTGTTCTGGGTAGAAGTGTTGAGCTACTGCACATGTTGAATACCGCGAATTTGCACGTTTGGCTAATCAACAACGTATTGTGTCCGGTGGTCAGAAGCTAACGGACATGGGAATGCGGATTAAAGCTAAAGATAAAGATAATTATTTAAGCTACATTGTAGCTACAACTTCGTCTCGAAAAAAGCATAGTTTAAACTGAGAAATAAAATACTACCGCTAACAGTATCTGACTTCGAAATCCCAGAACAAAATGCTGAAAGCTATTTGCCTTAACCAACTATTTATTAAAGCTATCATGTACAAGGACACCAAGGAAACATCTTATTGTTTGGACACAAGGAAACTAATTACTTTTTTCGATGCGAAGTGGAGACCCGTGAAATCAACAAGGAATTCTGAAAATACCGAACGTATAATGAAATTAAAAATCACACCATCTAAAAACCAATTTTCATATTCAGTATGTTCACTAATAAAACTAGTATGCGTTTATCATTGAGATCGTCAATTTTTATTGTTTAACATTATTTAACAATTAAATAATATTTGATGATAAAAACAACTCCATAAAAGGTTGAAATTGTTACGCAAGGTTTAAGTTCCAAAACATCAAATTTTTATGTTTGAACAAAAGAGAGTCTTAAAATAGCGAACCAAAGGAAGGAACGCAAAAATTCAAAGGCGCAGTAAAACAAGAACAATTAACAAAGCTATCGGCCACGCCTACGGAAGTGGATGCTTTTTACTGCTCTTGCAATCTTAACAAGTACCGACAACTCACGTCATACAAAAAAGTTGATCACGTGTTACAACCAAACATGCCAAGCGATGCTTGTCCAAACCATAGTTAATCGAGGGAAATGGTTATGAAGCCTGGCAAAGTTCTCTGTTATAGGTTTTTGTTCCCTACTTTGGGGGTTGACCGTGCACAAAACCTGACAAAATACAATAGGTGGCTACGTGTGTTTACGCAACTAACCAATAGAAACATTGCAAATACGTAATTCATGCATAGTGTTGGAGCGCAAAACAAAAGATGTGCACGGTCATGGACCTTCCAACCTCAATCTTGGCGTCTTTGTTTGCTCCTTTGATATTTGCCGGGCTTCCAAACCATTTCCCTCTATTAACTATGTCCAAACACCGTATATAGACGGCGGAAAGATGGTCTACTGGGAAGAGTAGTAAAAGTTCTGTTTAGCTCCCATATCTCTTTCAGTCCATTCTTTAATGACCTTCCTTTTGTCTCAAATTACCGTCCCGCCACTCTCTGTTTGACCCTCCCCTCGCAAACTTGCAAGAAATTAATTTCACTCTTATTGAGAGAATTCTCGGGCGTTCACTGGTCGATAGCTACAGACGATGAGATTATAGACCATGAGGTGTCTTGTTATGCAAAGAAAGGCGAAATTCAGAAAACTTTAGAAACTGTCGCGACTTTTCCAATAACTGCAACCGTCGACTTAACATATGTCAACTGAGACACGCGATGAGAATTTTTGTCGAATTCGTCTGTTCCAAGCACTGATAACTCCCGTCCCCTTCCACATGCACACACATTTTGTTTTGTCAGTAGGGCTTTGTACAGAAAACGTTTTCGGACAAGATTTTTTTCTGAGAGCTTCTGAGGGTAACCTCAGTCTGCCTGTGTCATGGGAAACAATATGTCGCCAACAATGTGTCCTCGTTTGCCACCACCTGTGGTCAAATAACGTCGGAATTGACTGTTTTGAATTTATTCAGGCCTTCAGTTATCGATATTAGTAAATATATGTTATTTGCAGGCCTCGGACAGCATTTTCAAGACCTCGGTCACAGTTTTTCACGATACGGACCGACCCAAAGCCGGTAAATAACTTATTTATTTTTTTCTTACTTGGTTAAAAAAATCTAAAAAGATTGTCTTGCAAAATGTAATTGTATTATACGTGCGCATCCAATGTGCATGTTGAATCGATCGCTAAAAGCTGCGGATAAAGTGAAGAATGATTTGTTTTCCGCCAAACAAAAAAAATTCGCTAAACTGAACAGTACTCACAGAAAAGGTCATCAGAAAAAAAAGAAAAAAGTAACTTTAATAATAAAAAAGAAGCACAATGTAGCAGCAAAAGAGAGCAAAAAATCTTGAGTCACGAAAGTGAATGAAGTTTGTTTGTGTAGTTTGGTCGTCTGCACACGGCACAACTTTGAGAGAATTAATTTAACTGTTTTTAATCAAAACAACTCATTTTCTTGAATGGTGATAAGCAGTATTCGGTTTTGGGGAAAAGTAGCGGAAAGGCAAAGCGTTTAAAAGGATAAATCGAGTCTGTAAACCAGCGACTTGCAGTAAACCGCATTACGGCGTGAAAATCAGTGCGAATGCATAAACAACGATCGACAAACTATAACTTGATTTTGTCAATAAATACAAAAAATACCCGCCTATTAGAGAACTTCAAGGCCTTTAAGTTAGCTTTTGAAAGAATCAATCGGGTATGTAAGCCATGTAACTAAGCCGGCGACTTGCAGGTAAGCGCAATGGCGTGAAAATCAGTGTAAATAATGCACAAACAACGATCGACAAACTACGGCCATAAAACTTGTACAACTTGATTTTGTTAATAAAGAGAATCAATACTCGCCTTTTGGAGAACTTCAAAGCCTTTAATTCCACTGCTTACTTTTCCTTTCACATTTACAACGGTTGGTGAGCAATTACATTAACTTTGGAGAGCAAAACTTTCGAGGGCTCGTTCGCCTCAGCTCGCCGCCAAATCAAACTGACGAAAGCGTTACCGTTGCCCGTGGGCAGATATAGGAGAATCTTGCCCGCGCTAAGAACCAATCAGATTGCAGGATTCGTTACCGTGCCCTCTTGGAAAAAAATAAATAGTTTTATTTACAGTCAAAACCGAAGAAGCGTGAACGCCAAAAATTATTTCTGGAATGTTTATTGTTCTACGACCAATCAGATTCGAGACGTTACCGCAACAAACCGCAACAGTAATTAGCAAAAAGGTTTCGATTCTTTTATCACGAAACGACTTTTTCGTCTACATTAAGTTTTGAGATCACCACCGATTAACAAACACTCTGGAATTATTACAGTCAAAATACTCAGCGCGTGCCGCTTAGAATTCCGGAAAAGTTTTGATTAACGGCGAACGGATTGCATTATTGGTTTCAAACATTCAAATTTAATTTGAATATTGTAGATCATCCAACAGTGAACACGTGAGCACGTGAACCTGTAAAAAATAAACCAATCAAATTGCTTCATTTCTGACAGGCTCACGTGTTCACGTGTTCACGGTTGGATGATCTACAATATTCAAATTAAATTTGAATGTTTGAAACCAATAATGCAATCCGTTCGCCGTTAATCAAAACTTTTCCGGAATTCTAAGCGGCACGCGCTGAGTATTTTGACTGTAATAATTCCAGAGTGTTTGTTAATCGGTGGTGATCTCAAGACTTAATGTAGACGAAAAAGTCGTTTCGTGATAAAAGAATCGAAACCTTTTTGCTAATTACTGTTGCGGTTTGTTGCGGTAACGTCTCGAATCTGATTGGTCGTAGAACAATAAACATTCCAGAAATAATTTTTGGCGTTCACGCTTCTTCGGTTTTGACTGTAAAGCCTTTTATGTCTGTTTTACTGGTCTGAAATTTTTTTGTCAGTTACAGCCTAAACTCAAAACCGTTTAAACTATTTAATATACTAATTCCGGTTATAAGCCCTGGGCTTATAAAACTGGGCTTATAAGCGGAAAAAAAAATAACGTCGCGAAACGAGTAACGGCAATGTTGATCGAAATACGTTTTTAAATAAAAAAAGTCACAATAAACTGATATTTAGCCCTGTTCAGTACTGTAATCCAGCAGGGGGGGAGGGGGGGGCTTATATTCGGGGGACTAATAGCCTGTTTCGTGTGTGTTTCCAGTAAGACGGGCCTATAACCGGGGCCTTATAACCGGGGGGCCTATAACCGGGGCCTTATAACCGGGGCCTTATAACTGAGGGGCTTATAACCGGGGCCTTATAACCGGGGGGCTTATAACCGGGGCCTTATAACCAATGGGGCTTATAACCGGGGCCTTATAACCGAGGGGCTTATAACCGGGGCCTTATAACCGGGGTCTTATAACCGGGGGGGCTTATAACTGGGATCTTATAACCGGGGTCTTATAACCGGGGGGCTTATAACCGGGGTCTTATAATCGGGGGGCTTACAACCGGAATTTTACGGTATCATGTATCTATCAAACTTTTAATTTTCTCACGCGCCATTTATAACGATTAAAGTATTTATCCGCTTCTGGGCATGAACGAAACTCTTAAAAAACGGAAATAATTACCATACAAAGTTTGAATTCTTAGACAAAAACCGCCATCAATAAAGTATGTCAAAAGCTGAGACTAGTTTTTGATCGATTTGTCACTTTTCTGGTTTTATACCCCAGTTTTTCAACCTACAATGCAAGAAAATGCTGCGTTGCGAGCTACATCAAAAAGGACTGTCCTGTACTCATTTTTGCAACGTTGCAAAACAATGTATGCCGGTCGCGTATTGCAATAAAGCAGTTTGTTAAAATAAACCAAACAGAGCTCTTCCTTTGCTCGTGGCAGTTTTCAGGAGTACGAACGAGTACGAGCACATCTTTTCAAACCTAGTGCTAAATATGTTTTCGATTATGACATTTTACACACCAATCTCGTCTCGTACTGACAGTCTACTTTACGACTTGATCGATCAGCCCTGGTAAGGTACCTGGATTAAGATTCGACAGCCATACTCGTACTCCAATATGAAGGTCCCTAATTTCCAACTGGTAACGGACAAAAATTACGAAAATACTGTTGACACCCCCTCTGCAACTTGCCATGCTTTTGAGTCGTCATCATTGCGTTGCAAGATGCATTGCGAGGTGCCTAGAAATGCATGCCATTTATTTTTAGAATTAGGTTTCGTATGAAGTCCATCGTCCGGAGAGGTCTCAGTTTGTGCAATCCAGTACCCTTTCGTCATCTTGATGTTATCGTCATGCAATTATTGAAGAACCCTGCAGCTTAGCTAGCGATAGCGAAAACTAATTATTTAAATGCTTTAGCGATGTGAATTCCCTAGAGTAAGGTATATACTTTATCTAAGAAACAATGAAATAACAACCGCAACAAGCTTTTTTGAAGTTGGTATCAGATGAAGATGAACCTTATTCCGAGAAAACATCAGGATTACTCTGTTCTGATGTAACATGAATTCGTTTCCACTGGGTTTCTCCTTCTCATTTTTCCGATGTTAGATATGGAATTATTTTAGGCAACAACCCTCCGAAGGAAATGACAGCAAAAGACTGCTAAATCAGAAATTAATGAGGGTCCTTGCTCTGGGACATTACATTTAAATTTCCTGAAACGCAGGAATTTTACAAAATTAATTTGTGAATCACCTGGGTACTTTTAAAACCAATCACTATCAGTTGTTATCAATTGTTTTATGGATGAGTCTTCCTCGGTCTTCTTCGCTTTAGTGCCAACAGCCCGAAATCGATTCGTCTGCGGTTGAGAATCTGAGCACCCCCCCCCCCCCCCCCCACCCCAACCCCTCACACTATAAAGTGCTTTTCACACATCCCTTACTTCAGTCATCTAACAGTACAACTGATCATGATGCTCTTCCAGACTTTATAAGACGTTAAACTTTCAGGTATATCGCAGAAGCATGTTCGTTTATTTCGGGCTGAACTGTATGTACATTAGTCCATTTACTCCACAGTTCCAAGTCCTATCTCAACCCTTTCCAGATTTTATGCGCTGGGGCTTCTGGGACATTCTTGCACTGGGACTGCCCCAGATTATCTTCAGCTCACTCAGCTCACATTACTTCAGGGTGTGAATCGACTGTGCATGTAGCTGTGCGGAAGTTTATACTTTCCCTTTGATGAAACTCTGAAAAAGTTAAGTTATTTTGCAGTAAGGTTAGTTTAGAAACAGTCAGTTATACTCTTTCTTACCGCAGGAATATATTTCTTTAGAGTTTGACGTCTCCTTGATCTGTTAGCTGTAGAAAGATCACTTCCGCTTTCGATTCATCAGTTCTGCATTTCATATGTAACTTGGCATGAAACTTTTGCCATTTGACTGCGTTTTGTCATCTCTACAGGGCCAAAATTGTAAAATTCAAAGTCAAGATGTGATTTTTCGCCAACCAATACTTATGTTCAGGTAAGCATTGTAGAAAACGTAAGCAATGAATTTTCCGAAACAAGATTCCCCGGCTCCTTCCGAATTAGAATTAATGATCTGTTTTCCCGTCCGATTTTTTTGATAAATCAGCTTCTTGTTGGTCAGTTGTTTCGTTGTAGTCTTCCTTTCCATCGAGATTTCCATTCGTCTGTTGTTTGCTTACGGCATACAGCCGAGATTCCAGCGGAAACCGGAGGGGTGGTGGTGCGGGGGGGGGGGGGGGGGAGGGGGTTGGGGGTTGCAGACGAATTGTGCTGTCTTCAAACTTGGAAGCTGGGCCACCATTCCTGTGCTTGTTCACTGTAATCAACAAGCTTCAGGATTTGAACAAATATATCAATATTGCAGTGCTTCAGTCTATGTCATTTCAATTTAACAAGTTTGATAAAATTGAAAATTATTATTTTTTCTATTATACAGGCCCCTGAAGCTAAAATGTGATTTTTCTCACATTTTGTCCACTATTTGGTAAGAATTTGCAGTAAACAGTACAATGATTTCAGTTAGGGTCACCTTTATTGCAGCATGATTACAAAATACAATAGTGTAAGTATATATGTGATCAGTCCAACCAATTATTATTGAGCAACATGAAATTGCTTATTTTAAAAAACTCTGAACAATCCAGTACCAAAAAATAATTTTGAAGCCAGCAAACTATAACGAGGAACTGACTGAACCCAGTAGCTATATTGACAAATTAAATCATTTTGAAACCATGTCTATATATATTTCAGCACATGACTATAAATTTTTAATGTACAACACACAGAAAAGAACTCTGAATGGCTCAGTGTTAGTCAATATTTTCAAAACTATGCAATTAATTAAGAATCAAGTCATTTAACTATGGATCCCGAGTGGCAAAAAATAATTTGTATCATGGCCATTGAACACAGGACTGAACTCAGGCTCGAATTAAAATAATTTCAATAACTTTCTGTTCAAAACAAACTTGAACTCAGTGCTCAATGGAAATCAAATTTCTTCATTGAGTGACAACTGTCTCTTCATTGGTTTAATTTGTTCTAAACTTGTGCTCTGATTGGTGAACAAATGTTGGGAGGCCGTAGTTGAAGTCATTACACTGACAGCTTGATCAAATGAAACCTTAAAATGAGGCAATTTAATTCCAGAGCTGCACTATCTCCCCCCTTCCCCCCTCCCCTACATACTTTTCTTCAATGAATTAATTAGGGGATTAAAAGTATACAGCTTCCAATTACATTGTCAGTTATTCATGGATCAGAATCTGTTATTAATTTTTTATCTCATTGCGAAGTTTTGATTTTCTGGGTGAAATTATACAGGTAATAATTAATTATTCTTAGTCAATTTTGGGCTTTACTGTGACTGGTAGTAAATAATTTAAAATAGGTGCAAAATTGGCATGATTTGACAAATGCAGCATTGCACATGTAAACATAATGGTATCTTTTTTGTAACTGGCCTAGTGTGTTTAAAATAAATAAAAAGGAAAAATATATATATAAGGTAAAGATAAAGGCTGCATTCAAGGCCTAGTGGCCCATCAGGCTGGAAAGGTCCTGGTTTCAGTAGCTCATTGCAGGATTTCTCCCCCTCCCCCACCCAGTATAAAAAAAATTGTTTGCTGGTACATAAACCTGGGTGGAGAGAGGCATTATGAGAGTAAAGCGTCTTGCCCAGGAACATAACACAATGTGTGGTTCCAGATAAAATCCATACCCCTCCCCCCCCGTCCCCCCCATGGAAGGTCACTGGAAATTCCAATGGGGAGGGGGGTTTAAACCCAGAAATTTCAGAGGGGTGGAGGGGATCACAACCAGCTCCTTTTCCAGACGGCGAGCAAGAAACATGAAACAAATGACCATTTTGGCTTTTTAGACCCCCCACCTCCTCAGAATTTCTTTTTGACCCTCCATGGGGTCGGTATGGATATTTTCTGGAACTGTACAATGTGTTGTTCCAGAAAATATCCATACCCCTCCCACGGAAGGTTTTTTGGTTTAAACCCCCCCCCCCCCCCCCCCACCCATCCCTCTGGAATTTCCACTTAAGTCCCATACTTTCCTTTTAAAATTTGGCTTTTGAGACCGCCCACCTCCTTGGAATTTCCATTGACCTTCCATGGGGTGAGTATGGATATTTTCTGGAACTGCACAATATAAAATTAAACTGATTTGAGATTTTTTAAAAATCAAAGGCACTATGTGCAACGACTGTTTTTAAGCGATGACATCATAGAATGACGTCATCGGTTAATGCTGTAAAGCGGAAAAGCGATGGAATTTATGGAATTTTTGGTGTTACGGTGTGAGCGCGATTACTCCCTGAATTGAACCGAAGAGCATTGGGAACTAGGTGCATGGTATGTGTTCTTGTTGTTGTCGTCGTGCGAGTGGACGGGATCTCGGTTGTCTGCTGCAATCGACCGATCTTTCTAGAACCGAATAGAATTTGGAACTAACTTCAGGGATAAACGTCAGTAGAAAAGAATTCAAGTAAAACTCAACAAGAAATCACGGCGTAGAACTCAAAGCAAAATACTCCCGGGCAGTTAGAAAGGCCCGATTCTATGTATAAACGAAAGACACAAATTATATTTGATGTGTTTTATTAGATTTAGTAAACAGAAGTCTTTACATTTTTTAAAAGAAAAGGGCTAAACATTTTCAAGACAGCGTTTGACCTTGTATCGTATGTCGTCAGTATTGGATGCCGCGCTACAAGATAACACAGCTTTTGTCAAACAGTCATTCAACACAGAAGTTGTTCAGGAATAAACGTCAGTAGAAAAGAAATTAAGTTTAACTCAACAAGAAAGCACTGCGTAGAACTTAAAGCAAAATACTCCCGGGCAGTTAGAAAGGACTAATTCTAAGTATAAGTGAAAGAGACTATAATTATATTTGATGTGTTTTATAAGATTTAGTAAACAGAAATCTTTAATTTTTTTTAAAACAAAAGGGCTCAACAATTTTAAGACAGCGTTTGACCTTGTATCATATGTCGTCGGTATCAGATATCTCCCTGCAACATAACGCAACTTTTGTCGAACAATCATTCAACACAGAAGTTGTCAGCTATTTTTATTAACTTTCTTGAAATTTTCTGTCAAATTTCCTGAAAATCCTTTAAGACCCCTTGTGAAACGTCATCGCTTCTGCATGCACATTGCGTGCCGTTTATTTTGGAAGTGGCAATGAGCTACTGAACTCGGAAAATGAATTATTAATAAATGAGGATTTATCAAATCGCAACGCGGTCTAGCGTGCATCGCTTTAAACAAATTATACGTCACACCTGACAACGTTGGAGTTCGGGGTCCAGATTAGAGAAAATAACTCTAGTAAAAACTTCTACACCGATCCATTAGTAGCAAGCACAATAATATCAACCTATTTGGTAAATAAAATAAAGACACGGCAACTGGTTGTCCTTTGTGGTTCATTCCGCAACAAATGAGTGGCCTGTAATCTCCAGCAAAGTGAACATTATGGGTGTCAAATACTGTATGCTACAAACGACAACAAAGGTCAAACAAAATGAACAGAATTAAAAATAAATTTTATTAAACGCTAATTTTGTACTTGGACGGTTTGATAAAAGCGATTGCGCTATACAAACGTCTACATTCGCACCCTAGACTGTTACAAGCCGGAACACGAAATTGTCATGCCAAAAGACCCGAAACTACAGGAGTTGCGTTAGGTCTGTCAACCATCTGTCAAACCCTTTTGTATTCTCGATTAAAATAGATCTTTCGCAATGTGTTGATTACAGTCAGTACAGTAAACTCTGCAGTCACAGTGAGAATCTTAGCTTTTTGAGCGCAGCTCCCAGTGGCTTTGCTGAGTTGTACAACGTTTGTACGGCTAAGTATATTGTTGATGTCGTTGCAATGATTTCTTCGCCGATGATTGTAAATTTGAGCCGCGAAGTCTGATTTTGTGATGGAGTCGGTGACACTTGGAACGACTTTTTGGTTGAATTCGATTGCGTGGACATCTGCATAACTTTGGAGGCAAGTTGTTTTCTTCTCTGTATTTTTATGCGTGCTTGGAAATATATGATCGCTTTTATCGATCCGTGCACCTGTCGTTCTGCAACTTTGGGCTTTGATCGCTCGAGTAGCTAGTAGCGGCTGCTGGCCGTTATACATGCATGACTTGTAAAGATCTATATGGATTAACGTTGTTTTTACTCGGGCTTCTACAAACGGGGTTTATTATCCCGGCGCAAATCGCCCTCTGACGTCTTCTGCGCTTGCGCAAGATATGGCACGGAGGCACGAAATCGACACGAGGTGATAAAGTGAAAAGCGATACACGGTATGAAGCTGTCTCGTTTGACTCTCTTTTCGGTGGAATCTCAAGGATTGTAAAGGTTGAAATATTTAGTGTGATTTCTAGAACGCGAAATCGATTGTACACCCACACTGAAACATGTTGATGACTACTTCGGAGTGGGTAGGTGCATGAACTTTAATACTAGAGAACTTTATGAGCGAACTCTTCCGAGTGAAACCTTTATCAGAAGCCTAGATTTTATAGTGAGCTATCTATATAATGGAGTTTGAAACGCTAAGAGAATCATCAATACTTGCGGGAACTGACGCTGTTGAGCACTCAAGCATTGCGAAAAACTGGACTACAGACATGCAACAGAGGTTTCCTTATCAACACAAGAATCTTCTCGAAGATGCAATGGACACCATATTTAAGCTTAGTTGCGCTCTAAAAGAAGAAACGAAAAACGAAATGAGTACTTCAAGCAGCTTTTGGGTAACTATATTCTTTCTTTCAATTTTTGCTTTTTCTTTTTTTGTTTCATTGGGTTTATCTTGCTTTGTTTTTATTGTTTCAATTATTGTAACAGCATATGCTCTTGTCCAGCACTTCATGTCGTATGTAGATGGCTATGTAGAGAATGTTGTTATTTCGGCATTTGATGATTGTGATATCTTAGACAAAGCTATTTACTCAACCGGAAATGTAAAAGCGAGAAAAGACATGAGATCTCGCAATGCGAAGTATGTTTTTTTTTTTTTTTTTAAAGTACAAACTATTTACTTACACTATTTACAATTCTTGCTTACAACTTATCTATACTTTTTACAGCCAAGTAAGTATGTTTACTATAATTATTGCCGTGTGAGGTTATGTAAACAGCGTGATCCAAGTTAATTTTTTAAAGAGAAGCCCGAGTACACGCAGTTAAGCGTCTAGTTCATTTTGATTTGCATTGGGAGTAAAAGAAGCAAGTTCCAAGCAGACAAATTCAAGTTTGCGTGTTGTTTGCGTGTTTTCGTGCTAGCGTGTGTACACTCTTTTCTCTGTACAGCGTTTACGATTGACGTTCAATTTCCGGAATGTGTTTTGATAGTGCCATGAGCAGGTTTGATTGCTGTGAAGATTAAGTGTCCCATAAAATTTATTTTGAAATCGGCTAGGTTGACCTTTGTCGCGTGACACTGATAATCTTCTGTCAGCTAGCAATTACACAAACTTCGCTTTCAATTTTGCTTTCACCGTCACATGCAAACTTAAGAAAATTCTGTTGATTTTTCTATAGGGCAGAAACAACATACACCTGATTTAAGGTAAAATAAAAATAAAATATGTTCACAATCGATTTTCAAATTATCATCACATACCCATCAAAACAAAACCATTAGCGCGTAAAGTACAGTGGTCTGTCATCCGTCTTAATAAACCGCAACGTCAAACTGAGAGTGGCGTTACATGTAGGTCTGCCAACCATCTGTCAACGGCCTTTTGTTTACATCTGATCGACTGAAGGAGTGAAGGAAGGAATGATGGCTTCAAATCGCCACTCATTCCATAACTCCCGTTTTGCATACGCAAAAACAGTCGTAAAAAATAAAGCAGCTCAAACTATATGCAAAGTTAATTTAATAACCCATATCTATGCAGCAACACTGAAACTGGTTTATTAGGGCTTGCGAAAACATTCTGACTTCAGTTGAGTTCTGAATGCGCAAGCAATTTCTGTCATAAACTTTCCCTGCCTTAATTAACCAATGTCTTAAGAAATTGCTATGTGTTTTAGCCAAGCTAGCTGGCATTATATAATTTCAATTAATGAGTTGTACGCATGTGTGACATTTCTGTCAGTTTAGCTTAGTAAAGTACAGTAGAACCGGCCGGTTAAGCAGCCACCCTCAGGGCAATGGCAACTGGCCTTTTAATTGAGGTTGGCCGCTAAATACAGTAGGGGTTCATCAGAAATTAGCATAAACTAAGGCCTCTTTGAAAGGTCACATTATTTCAATACAAAATAGCACGAGAAGGAAGCACAAAATCTTATGAAGATGACACCTGTGTTTGAATGATTTTATCAGCCACCTGCACTTCCTTTTTTTGACTCTGGTCTGTCCGAACTTGTTGAAAACAAAGCAAAAAGTCGTATTTTACATTCTTGCCAGCTGTTAATGATGTTCGCCAAAAAATATTCTAGTTGATAAATTTTTTTTAAATTTTTACTGAGGTCGGATAATGAGTTACCTGTATCAGAAATATAAAAAAGAGATAAAAGCATGTAGAAAACTACCCTGATTTTGAAAAATTGGTGTGCATAATCAAGCATATGGTTTACAGGGTTTGTAGTTTAAAATATCGAAGATGAGTAAACAGAGGCAAATGATCTTGGTCATATTATGAGGAAGTGAACCTGTCGCACGGCAAAACGAAAAGATCAAAAAGTTAAATTCGGACGTGCATGGGACAAAAAAAATAAACTTTTAATCGATAGATTCTTTTTATTTTCTCACGAAACGTAGATACTCGTTGACAAATGCAGTGGTCTGGAGGAGGGGAGGGGTCACCGACCATTTAAGAGAGCAAACTGCAAGCGAAGTTAACACAAACCGTACTCGCCCTATATGTAGTTTGAAAAGTTTCCTCAGCACGCACACTTATGCATGATGCATTGTGACATGAATTGCGTTCACAGTAAGGATGTGCATAAACAATTAGCACGAACGTCTTAAAGTAGGAGCAAAAGCAATAGAAGAATGTTTACTGGGACAGCAGAAAGGTGGCTGCAGCCACTAAATAGAGGTGGCCGCCTAAAAAGGGTTTTATTTGTACAGTATGCATATTACACTGGCAATATTGGCCATTAACAGTTGAGTGGTTGCTTAACAAGGGTTTGGCTGCACACATATTTTACAGAGTGAACAATTGGTCTAAAACAAATAGATAGCATTCACGATAATACTTATTGCTTTATGTATCCAAACAAAAGTTAAATTGTCTTATATTGACTGGCTTCAACTCTCCAATCGGCAACTTCAACTCTCCAATCGGCAACAAAAGTGTTGACAAAACCCTGCATTTCCAGAGTACCCCGGACAAATTTTGCCCAGCCCCTCTTCAGTATTACTGCTTCCCCTGAAACAATGTTGCATTTGGTATCTGCATGTGAGTTGCTTTGTTTCTGTACAATGTTGAAAAGGGGGAGCGGCGGGGGGGGGGGGGGGGGGGGGTGGGGGGGGGCAGTTCCCAATGTACACTGGATTTAAAGTGGAAAAATTGAAATATTGAAATTAACACTCATTATTGTAACCAACTGTCTGAACTACTTTTTTGTCAGCCATTGTGTGTGCACCCCTCTGCTTTTTACTGTGAAATAAGTTAAAAACAAGACAGTGCTGATATCCTGGGTTGGTTTCACTAGTCCCAGTCTCCTTCACACTTGTCCATGGTGACCCCTTTGATGGCCCATACATGAACATGTTTCAAATCACAGTGTTTCAATCAAAACCAAAATTTCTTGTGTATTTTGCTTACACTGTAACATTTAAATCAAATGCATAGTGTTAAAACAATTTTGAGAGTTGCTAGTTTGTTCCAGCACTTGATTGTTATCAATTTTAAAACATTTAATTTAATTTATGACATCTGCATGCTAATGAATGAGTGTTGTAATCATCTGTACAGGTGGCAAGTTGTTGAACCTGAGGATCAGGATGTGTTGAGTTATCATGTGTAATCTTTTAATAACAGGTACATTGTGAACATTGTTTAAAAACCTAATGAAATTATATTAATTTATTATTTTGTATTTGTATTATTTTAGTGGTGTTGTGGGCTAATTATATATCTATTTCAAGAGAACGTTCCCCAGTGTTTATGGTTTTACAAACTCCATATTTTCTCACAAACTCAAACCCAAGGAGTGAGTCAACTGACTGCTGGTTCTTTCAACATATCATATTGCTGTTGGGTTGAGGGAGGGGGGAGGGGTGGGCGGAAAAATTGTAGCCAGAAATATCCTTGCAAAGTCTTATAGCATTTACATAGTTAGGAGGATTTATGCTCCCCTACTATATTGTAGGAACAAGCCCTTTATCTGGTGATTTAATGCTGCTATAATTTATTTGCCATCTGATACAACTGTAGGCAAAGTCACTGTAAGTTTGAGTGTGCCTGGACTAAAATTTAAATCCTGTTCTTCACTGACAATAATTGTTACATTCAATTAATTTTAATTATTCTTATGCTATGTCCAGGGCATCTGATAGGGTGCGGAAAAAAATAACAAATTATGCGGAAATTTTCAGGAACATTATGCGGAAGAAAGTGTTGATTATGCGGAAAACACGTTGGATTAAGCGGAAAACTCACATCTTTTCATGCAGCCGAAATCGAGCTGAGAGAGTCTGCTCGCAGGCTAATTTAAACAAAAAAAATTATAATGGTATTTGAGCTTTTCCAGTTATTTTCATTTGTATTTGGTATGTTATGAAATTATCTTATCAATTGTGTGATGTTCAATGAAAATAACACAACCGTTATTTTGTTGGCTGAAGTTGATTTTCTTATGCATAAACAATACAATTCAAGGTGCTACGTGATCTACTACAACATTGCACGTTGTAAAAAATGACAATCCATTATCTACATAGAAAACTCCAGGATGCTGGTTCACTCAACCAACCTTTGCTGCTATTAGACTTTCAACAAAGTCCTTTGTCTTCATTATGGCATGTCACTCACAGGCCACTTTGTGGCCTTAAGCTTTCTTCACTTAATTCGTCGCTCATCTAGCCCGTGAGGTCCACTTGTGGCAAGTGTACAGCGAAGAGGGGATCATTCTTCTTGGTCTCTTTGATCACAAATTTATCCATATACTATAGGTAACCACAGAAGAATTTTCGATTCTGTGAACCGAACGAGCGAAAGAAGACAACTGGTGTCCTGAGGCCCATCACGAAAAGATGCGTGGAACGCCTGGAGGTTAAAAATTGCTCACGATCGAAGTGCCGTGTTTTCGTCGCTATTATAGGAGAACAACTGTGTCAAAATAATCAATTTCTTCGAAGTTTATGTTTGTGAGGATGGTAAACAGCTGCTTAATCATTAGTATGAAACAAATTTCTCTGTTTTATGCAGAACATGCGGAAGTCAGCGAATTATGCGGATCCGCACCACCGCATCCTGTCAGATGCCCTGTATGTCAGTGACATGTAAATTATTTTCTCCAACCGTTGATTTCTCAAACCTCCCAATCACGACATTCCTTTACATTTGCTTATAATCACTAATCACTCAAGCACTACAATTTCATAAATTCCCAATTTCTGGAGCCTGATCTTTCTGGCCAGTTTTTGCTTATGGCCTAATGCTTGGAGGCTAGAAAAGTCAGCATTCCACTGTATTAGTCAACAGTTGAATGTAAAGAAGAAAAACAGGAAGCTGGAAGTTCATTACCCCTGGTGTTGTTTGACTGCCCAGGGCAATAATTTACCATGGCTGTATTTATTGTAGGGTATGTTAGTACACTTGTGGGTGGGGATGGTACATGTTTAGTAAATTGTAGGGTATACATCTGTACATATCCTAGGTTATAATCCATCAAATATTTTTCATACACGCAATTGCTCCAAACACATCACATGATGGTACCAAAACTGGGTAATAACAGATGATATTCCCCTAATGATATTCCCATCACACATTAAGTTTTCATCCCAAGTATGTTCTTAAACTGTATAGATCTGAACATTTTCAATACACTAGCAACATTTTTGAATGCTGACAGAATTACTTTTACATTTAAAACCTTTAAGAAAATGTATCCCGAAATGAGCTGCCTTGCATAAAAATATTTCAAGTCTAATAAACACAATAGCCTCGATTTTGCTTCAGAAATATATGCAATGATATTAATTTTGTCCTTGGGCATTATCTGTTCCGAGAAACGAACAGTGAACTTCTCAGAACAGATAATATTCGCAAACAAATATCCCTGCATATTTTCCCGCCAAATGTAGGTTATTGTTAATATGCATATCGGCTGGGGTAATAAAATTATATAGACTTAGGCAGGCTTATAAAAGTGGAGCTACCATATATTTTTTTGGCTTGAGTTTAAGGTGTTTCGAAATGAAGTAGCGGCCACACTGTTGGTTGTTACAGTCTTAATGGTTGTGGGTGGAGATAATATGTTTTATGTACTTACAAAGAAATTGGTTAGGCTAAGATAAACCCTGGGTATGGGTTATCCTGAACTGGAATATAGCATGGTTTTTATTTGGCTGAAACTAGATAACAATTTTAGCTTACGAGAGCTGCCCACATATGGAGGTGCCATTAAATAGAGGTTCTACTGATATAACAAACAGCTTAAAGTTGGTCAGACTGTAACCCAATATGATGAACATTTTGTACTTTTAGAATCTCAAATGAGTCAAGCTGCTTTCAGCTATTTCAAAACTCCAAGTCAACAAGATCTCGGGTAAGTTCTGGCTACAAGACTTATGCACACTCAAAACCAGGAATTCTCTGATCACCATCTACCACACCAGTAATTTGCCGTGAACATTTTTCAGAAAAAAAATGCAAAGGTTAAAATTCAAACTAGATGTTGTCTTAACATAGCTCTTATAGCCAGTCAGCATGTTCCACAGGAACTAAAACACTAAGTGCTGTATAAGTGTTCAGAAGTGCAGGATACTGAATAACCGGAAATAACCAATGAGAACAAGCCAAGTCAAGTTAATCAGCAGGCTGCGAGCACAACTATACAATTTAAGTACACCGCACGAAAACCTGAGTGTTGTAATTTGATCAGACCATATGTTGAGTCATATATTTGGGGCGGGTGAATGAATTTTTCTTGTATAGTTCATGCATTTCACCTTGACTCGTGAAATCTATCAAATCTTTAATGCCACCAGATGCAGAAGGGGACAGTAAAGAACTGATAATTTGGTTTACTGAAATAATGGTAAGGTGTCTTTAAACTTATATGTATAACGAAATGATAACTATAAATAGATACATGTACATGTACTGTGTAACTCTGTATGTTGCCGAGTAATCAATACAGAACTTACATCTCTGTGGTCAGTGGCATGTTAAAATTGTGAAAAGAAAATTGATTCCTGAGCCCAGGTGCAAATACTCCATGCACGAGTCTGGAAGAGAAATGATTATTAACAGCTCAGTCATGATTTAAAATTGAAATGAAAATAAACATTTGCTGTGTTCCCAAGCTTACATGATCACCTGAAATGTGCAAACTTTTCTTATTTATTAGTAAAAATATGTCTTGATGAAACACTACTTGTAAAAAAACACAGTAAAGCAGAGGACACTTAACTTTATTGTTGTGCTTTAAGTTGGATCATTCATTAAAAGTACAACTTTTTTAATTCAAACGTAAGAAGTAAACAAAATATACAATTTTCTCCCTACACTTAGGTACAGTTGGAGGACTAAATCTTTTTACACTGGGTTGAGATGGCAGCAGCTGCACCTTCACCGCTGGCCAGCTCTGAAGAGAAAACAAATGGAGCCAAGCTCAGCAGACTCGTTATTGATGGTGGAACAACAGTTCTTAGGATTGCCTTTGATTCTTATCACCCTCCTGCAAACCTGGCTGCTGGTCTCAATGCAAACTATCTAACTCTGCACAATCTCTTGAGAAAAAGAGTCTTACGTAAAGCTCAGTGGGACCAACTGTTCCCACCTGGTGGAGTCGCACTAGACTCTAAAGCTTTTGACATCACTCTTCTATTCCTGCTTCTGACCAATATTTGTGGACTAACCCCTCCCCCGTCAGGCTGGCACGCTAAGCCACCCCCAAGTGATACTTCTCCTGAAGCAAACCTTGCTCGCATTAAGTATTTCCGCAATGAGTTGTATGGTCATGTGACTACCACTGGTGCTGATGCACTTACTTTTAATGCTCTGTGGCTGGAAATTAGTGCTGTTCTTGTTGCTCTTGGTCTGGATCAGGCGGAAATCGATAGATTGAAGGCAGAGCATTGTGGGGAGGACGATTATCTTGACGTGTTACTTGACTGGACTGATAGTGAAGAGGATATTAAGTCACAGCTGAAGGAAATGCGTCAATGTCAGACCGAAACACAGCAAGATGTTGGCAAAGTGCTTGAGACCCAGCTAGAGGATCGCAAAACACTCGAGGATAGCAAAGCAAAACTGGATGAAGTACATCAGACCCAAACCAGTATAAAAGGAACTGTTGAAAGAGTGTGTCAGACCCAACAAGAAGATCGCAAAACCCTTGTGGATAGCAAGTCGAAACTAGATGAAGTACATCAGACCCAGACCAGCATACAAGGGACTGTGGAACGTGCAGCGAAGACGCAAGAAAACCATTTCGAAGCTGTGGAATCAGGTCTCCAGGAAATAAAGGAAGCAGTTGGAAGCTTAAAAGGAGGAAGGGACACAGAAAGCCAGGAAGATGAAGTCTTAAGGAACCTAGCCAAGTCAGAGTTTAAAGGAGACATTGAGTATCACGTGGGACGATTTCAAGAAGGCACCCGTGAGTGGGTGTTTAACAAAGTTCAAAACTGGTTAGATGACAGAAACTCTCAAAACCGCGTGATGGTGATTAGTGCAAATGCGGGAATGGGAAAATCAGTGATTTCTGCCGTCATTTGCCAAAGAATGCAAGAAGATGGCAGACTATCGGGAAGCCACTTCTGTCAGCATAATAACGCACGTTACCGAAATCCTCAACTGATGCTTCAGTCCTTGGCCTGTCACTTGTGTCATGCCCTGCCAGAGTACAAACAAGCTCTTGCGAAACAGCTCTCAAGAAATCTGGGGGAAGATCTCAACAACATGGGTGTGGAGGAACTGTTTGCACTGCTGTTTAAGGAACCTCTAAGCACTGTTGGTGACCCTGGAAGAAATATGCTCATGGTGATAGATGGCCTTGATGAAAGTGAGTTCCAAGAACGGAATGAGCTACTTGATGTGATTGCTAACCACTTTTGCAAGCTTCCATGTTGGATTCGATTTGTATGTACGACCCGGCCAGAGAGAAGCATTGCGAAGGCATTAAAGCAGTTGAGGCCGTTGCAGCTTGAACCAAATGAAGAAGAAAACGTGCAAGACATCCGACTTTTCCTTGAGAAGAGGATGCAATATCTAACGAAACCAGAAAATAAAGGCGCCATTGTCGAAAAGCTCGTAGAAAAGTCTGACGGACTCATGCTGTACGCGTACTTCCTTGTTTCATCTATTGAAGAGAATGTGTCAGTTCTGGACCAAGGGGATCTTGATGGCAGCTTACCAGTAGATATTTCCTCAGTCTACGAATCCTATTTCAAACGACTAGAAAATGAACTGATGAAGGACGTTGGCGTCAAGGAAGAGAAATTTCTGAATTTGCTTTCTGCTGTTTCTGCATCGCGGGAGCCCTTGCCAATTGACTTTGTTTCTAAGATTTTGGTACCGAGTGCTGACTCACCAGTTAAAAGGCGGAAAATACGAAATGCTGTTAGCAGTGTGTCCTCGCTTCTTCCGATCCGCGATGAGTGTCTTCACGTCTTTCACAAGTCAGTTAAAGACTGGTTGACAGACTCGTTGTGTTATGGAGAGCATGACTTTCTCATGGACGAGAAAGACGGCCACCGCATACTTGCTAGCCTCTGTTCTGATGAACTTGATAATCTGAAACAGAAAGGTGTACATGACACACAGTTTAGCTGCACGGAGAAGTATGAGCTTAATCATGGTGTTCGACACGTGTTACAGGTAGACAAGAATATGTCATCACAGAGCCTGGAGGAATGTGTGCAAAAATACGTGACAGACTTAGAACTTGTGTATGCAAACCTTTGTATAGATGATTCAATAGCAGCTGAAGACATTTTGTGGTTTCAAAGGGAGACAATATCTCAAATTTTGTCTGAAGATATTAGATATGTGTTAAATACCTTAGCTTTCCTGCTAAGAAAATACCTCCACACAATTACAAATCTTCCTCACGTATTTTTGCAAACCGTTCTGAATGAGGGAGGAAGAGAACTATCTTCTGAGGCATCGGACCTGTTGCAGAACAAATATCCTGATATACCATATATGGAATTCGTGCACAAACAGATGCAGCAAGGTGCTGTTCAAGCTCGTTTTCAATGTTCGTCTCAAGTAGCTTGTATGGATGTTTCACCGCAGTTAGACTACATGGTGTGTGAATGTAAAGACGGAACCATTCAGCTGTGGTCACTCGATACTGGCAAGCTTGTATGGACACGCCCTGTTAGGGTGAAAAAACTTTACTTGCCCTTTTCAAATGCATTAAGAGAACTACCATCCTCTTCTGGTGTATTTTTATTTTACCGCTCAGTCGCTTTTCATCCAACTGAGGAAATTGTCTTACCGGGAGACCTTAGCTACGCCTATACTTTTGACGGATATCTGAAACCACTTTTTCCTGAAAGCAAGTGCAGATTCACGGTTTGCTCAATTTCAGGAGACAAGACCAAGATGCTAACTGATTGCCATGACGATGCTAAATGCATTGTTATTTGGAGTCTAGAGAATGGCTGCGAGATTACTCGAACCACAACAAATGATGATGTTTTGTCGTTTGCGTGGTCACGGGATGGAAAGTTGCTGGCAATTTCTCATTCCACGGGTGCCATTTCTATCGTTGATGCAATGGATGGTTTTAGACCACTGGCAGAAACAGACCTTTCAGAAATATGTGGAATGATGAAATTCTTACCTGACTGTCAATCTCTTTTTTGCTTGCGCGAAGAAAAGACTTTAATCTCTGTTCATCGAAAACATTTTCGTTTGGATATCAATATGGGGGAATGTACCAACTGCACGTTAGATGTTTGTCGTGAATCGTATGTGCCCTGGCAATGTGAATCACATAGCGAGGCTGGATATTTGTTAGGAGATCCTATTTCGTCTTGTGATGAGGCATTTGATTTTGTGATAAATAATCAAACGGTATTGAGGGGTAGGGTTTGCAGTAGGTTCATAGACATGTTGGATATTTGTGAACTACGTAAAACTGACAAAGATGCTACAGTTATTAGCATCAGTGACATTGCATTTTCTTTGAGTGGGGAGACTGTTTATTTTGTCAGTGTTGCGACCAAAACAACAGTAAGCGCATGGGATGTTTCAAGTGGGGAGGTCATAGGAGAGAAGAGTATGATGCTGAAAGGATCAGGCTATAAATTATCACACCATTGCAATCGTCTCGTAACCGTGAAAGCAGGTGTTTTATTAAGAACAACAAGTGCTAGTCTTGAGCTGTGGAATTCTGAATTGTCGCAGTGCGTTCGAAACTGGGCCGATATAAACGGAATCAGAAAGATGATCCCCATATCAGAAGAACGAGTCGCGTGTGAAGCAGACAACCATGTGATCATCTTGGATACTACTAGTGGAGAGATTGTGTCGACAATCCCAACTAGATATGTTCAATATTTTGTTGCATGTAACAGTAAATGTCAGCTGTTAACCTACAAATCCCGCTCACTTCAGTTGTCGGATGGTAAAACTACGCTTTGGAGAAAAAAGTGTAATTTGTACTTTCCACGTGGATTTTTTTCTCTCTCCGAACAGTTTGTGATAATTATCCCGCATCTTCGCCGAGGAGCGAACATGGCCGTCCTTGATGCAATTTCGGGAGAAACACTACACATTTTACCCGAAGTCTCTCGGTATATTGACTTTAAATTTATCAGTGATGAGGAATGTGTTATCAGCTGCCAGACCTCAAGAGATTATTGTCTTCAACTGTTTAACGTCAAGTCTGGTGACCTGCTAAGTGATCTCCATCTGGATAGTGAAGCGAATTGTTTAGCAGCCTGTCCTTGTAAGCGTCTCCTCGCCATTGCCCAAAGAGACTCTAAACATGGATTTAAACTTATCCAGGTGCAATTGCCACAAGATAAAGACACCAGGAAAAGCAAAAGGTGAGCTATTAACGAACAAAGTAGAAATTTTGTAAGTCATGAATTTATAAAAGATAAACGTGCCACTTTCAATATGTTACTCATTACATAGAAGCGGTTTATTGCTGAGGAGAAATGCAAATGGTCACCACAATATTTTAGAACTGAAGGTTTTTTTACTTTGCTACATTGCGTAAGCCAGAATTATAATGGTTTATTTCAAGCTTGTAAAAACAACAAGTTGCCTTTTTATAGCTTATGATACATTTTCTTGGAGGATGATAAATTACTTTATACTTCTAAGAACTTTTAAAAGAGAGATATTTTGGAAAAGAACAAAATTACAACAATTAGAAGCGGACGTGTTTGTATTTTTTGTTCAGTTTGATGACTCATCCCTAAATGGTTTGATTGATCGGTATAATACTACACTATTAGCATTACTTGATGACCACGCTCCCATCAGAAAGAACATAATAACCTTACGCCCTGTAACCCCCTGGTTCACCGCAGAGATTCAAAAGCAGAAGGTGATTAGGAGACGACTAGAGCGCCGATGGCGTAAAGCAAGGCTGACGGTAGACAGAGAACTCTACACACAGCAGTGCGTAACTGTTCGCAAGCTCATCTGCGAGGCTAAGGAGAACTACTACACAGAGCTTATTAATGAACTTGCGTCTGATCCTAAAGAGCTGTTTGGGACTTTATAGGTGTCACTGAAAGGCCGAACTGAGAAGCTCTACCCACCTGGTAGTTCTACCGAAGAACTAGCAAACAGATTTGCCGATTTTTTTGAACAGAAGATAAGCACAATAAGAGCAGAACTAGATTGCAAGAGGATGGAACAGCAGAATCCTTTTCCTGATACGTGCCTACGACAAAGTGATGTTCTACTTCGTCAGTTTACACCTGTCACTGAGGTACAGTTAGCGAAGCTTATTGGTAAATCTGTGCGCAAGCCCTGTGACCTGGATCCTATTCCAGCAACAGTACTGAAAGAGTGTCTCACTGATTTGTTGCCAGTCATCACTAAGATATTGGTGCCTTCTAGTCTGAAAAATGCGTCATTGCATCCACTTCTTAAGAAACAAACTCTGCCTTATGAAGAATTTAGCAGCTTTCGCCCAGTTTCGAACCTGGCCTTCATTTCCAAATGTGTTGAAAAAGTTGTCGCTGCCAGACATGTCAACACGTTGTGGATAACAACTTAAACGAACTTTATCAGTCAGCGTATAAACAATACCACAGTAATGAAAGGGCGATGATCGAAGTTCAAGATTATATTCTTCGGGCAATTGATAACAACTGTTGTTATCAATTAGCAATAAGGTAGCCATTGCATTTTTTAAAAGATTTCTCTTTACATCCGCAAACCCGAATGGACAGGAAAATCCCGATTGTACGACAGAACAAAAGTTGAAACCGATCTCTCTCGATCGCTAAAATGGGGACCCTTTGTACGAAGTAACTGTAAATAGCTATTTTCATTCATTGGAAGATAATTTCACGGCTGTAGTGAAATTCACCAAACTTGGTTATGGCCGGCAGTCTTTTGATGACGAGCATTAATTAACGCTCGGGAGTACTCTTTTCTTAATTATTTTAGCTAACTGGACCAGGTTATTCCAGAACGAACCAGTACACGGAAATTCCACACTTATTTTTCTTTTCATTACTTTCAGAGGAGATGACAACCAGGATGTTACAGAAAGCAAACAAGCAACCGGTATGTAAGCTCAGTCAGTTTTATAATTGTGTTTCACGGTTATTTTCCTTTGTCTAAACATCTATTTCCCTTTTCTATTTCAGATACTTCTCTAAAGCGAAGAGGAGAGACACCATCATGCTCCAACTCAAAACGTCCTAATCTCTCACCTGACTACCGTACAGGTAATATGTCTAATAATACAAATCCAAAATAAAATGCCCAGTTCTTTGACATTTGGAATATTTAATAGCTGCCATTTTTGTCTCAGCAGTATCTACCTTTTATTCAAGTTCATGAATTTGTAACTCATGAATACACGATGTTTTTTTAATACTTAGAGAGAAACCATGTGGGTGTTGTTTGTACTCTTTCGCCTGCAGGGTTTTTAGCCACCGACACGTTAAAGTACATATCGTGTTTTATTTAAAGTTTATGAACTCTTTCATCTGCAAAGTGTTTGATGTTTGACTTTAAAACTCAAAAGAAAATGAAACAAAAAAAATCCGGCCACGCTACCTCCTACAAATGCTGAATTTTTTTAGATTTGGAATGAATTAAAATAACTGGTCTTAACACTTGCCATTTTGCTAAGACTTGTACTTGTGAACCATGTTATTTTGTGCAACACCTTTGAAGGCTCAAATATATTCTACCAAATCTTTGAGCCTCTGAACAAATGATGTGAAGTGAGCTGAAATATAACTTTTGAATACGCTTTATTTCTTTCCGTTTGGGTTATTAAAGAAGGTACACCTGAAAATGTCGATCTAGAAAGATTGGCGAAGAAACTTCCTGACCACTGGAAGAAACTTGGGCGTCGGTTATTGGAAAATGACGAGGAAGCGCTGAATGACATTCATGAAGAAAATGAGGAATACTGTGAAAAGGCTTATAAAATGTTGTTGACATGGAAACGTACTAAAGGTTCAGGTGCAACTTTCCTCGTCTTACATGACGCCTTGTGTCATGATTTAGTAAATCGTCAAGATTTAGCAGAAACATTTTGTTGGGAGAGCTAACAAGTCCATCTCCCATAGGTTAGATAATCTTTTGAGTGTTCTGCTTAATATTAGTAACCAAGAACTATTTATATACTTACGTAAATTATAGAATATAAGAGAAGTTAAAAAAAAAAATGCGTTGTTGATAATTGTCTTTTAATCAAATTTTCCTCATTCTTTTTATATTTGCAAGGTTTACAATTCGTTTCACGCTTGGAAAATTGACCGGTCATGATTTAACAGGAAATGTTTTTAAGGATGTACGATGAGTCACCCACGTAACACTTTTAACAAGTTACTTCCACGCTGTCAAACAAAGATCTGTAATATTCCATTCAATCTACAAAGCCGTTTTGTATTTTAGTAGTTATTAAGTTAGACAGGCCTCAACCGAGCTTATCGCATGCTTTTGTATGGAAATATAATGTAGTCTTTGAAGAAGACACGTGCTTACAGTATTTTAGAATTGTATAATTGAATGTAGTTTGTTTGCATAAAATGACCAGTATAGGTCTAGTCTACAAGAACACTTTTTCGTTAGATTTGAAAGTAAGATTTAGAAACGCTGTAAGCTAGAGTTGCAAATTTTTGTCAGTTTGTATTATAATGAGACGAGTTAGTTTCATCTTATCAAGAGATTTTTTAGGGCAGTACAAGCGTCTCGTTGCGAAACGAAAGACCCTAAGTTAATTACTGTTCATGTTTTTGTATTTTTTGGAAGAAAAGCTAAGTTTTGCTCAACTTATAAACTAACATGAAGAATAAAATAAACCCCTTTATACACAAACCCCTTTTTCAATTGTGATTTTGTATATAAAGTTTTTTAGCCTCTTCAATAAATTGTTTATTTTTTGACATATTTCAGTGATTTTCAGTGGTTGTTATCGATATAGCATTAAGCAAGGTTCTGTTGGTAAGAAATGATGGAACAGTCAACTCTCTTCAAGATGGACAACGAATGGCACCAGCACCAACTGTCCGTCTTAGAGAGGTGTCCTATATAAATTCAGAGACAGCAAAACAGACTGAGGTTACGTACAGTAAACGCACGTCAATTCGGACCATTTATGACCAGTTGTAAACTGAAACAACTCTGAGTAATATAACAGTAGGCACATTTATTTGTTTACGCAAAGGTTATGTGTTTCTTAGAACTGTACTGTATAAAATGCAAGAGAAACCAAAGCACATGCAGTCATTTTAACTTAACTCGTGTCCGTCTGTTGACTGCATCAAAGCTTTTGTTAATTGTCCAATTTCGAGAGGTGTCCGCAAAATGACTAAAAGAACGGCAACTTCAAACCGTGTTCGTTTCTAGGAGAGCACAGTTGCAGAAAAATTCGAACTCCAGCTGATCGTTTGAGAGAGCTGCCCGTCTTGTAGAGGTGTCTGTTAAGAGGGAGTTGACTGTACACAGCTATTTCGAGAAACGTCGGAAAAAAGAACGCAAGTGCATGCGACAAGACCGAAAGGTGTTCTGGGTAGAAGTGTTGAGCTACTGCACGTGTTGAATACCGCGAATTTGCACGTTTGGCCAATCAATAACGTATTGTGTCCGGTGGTCAGAAGCTAAGGGACATGGAAATGCGGATTAAAGCTAAAGATAAAGATAATTATTTAAGCTAGCTACAACTTCGTCTCGAAAAAAGCATAGTTTGCACTGAGAAATAAAATACTACCGCTAACAGTAACTGACTTCGAAATCCCAGAACAAAATGCTAAAAGCTATTTGCCTTAACCAACTATTTATTGAAGCTATCATGTACAAGGACACCAAGGAAACATCTTATTGTTTGGACACAAGGAAACTAATTACTTTTTCCGATGCGAAGTGGAGACCCGTGAAATCAACAAGGAAGTTTAAAAATACCGAACGTATAATGAAAATTAAAAATCACACCATCTAAAAACCCATTTTCATATTCAGCATGTTAAACTAGTACGCGTTTATCATTGAGATCGTCAATTTTTATTGTTTAACATTATTTAACAATTAAATAAGCGTTTGATGATAAAAACAACTCCATAAAAGGTTGAAATTGTTACGCAAGGTTTAGGTTGCAAAACATCAAATTTTTATGTTTAAACAAAAGAGTCTTGAAATAGCGAACCAAAGCAAGCAGTAAGGCACTACCTCTCTGGAACCTCTATTTTTCATTCGCCCGCTGTAAACACTACCTCTATTGTTATTCAGGGCTAGGGGCATTGTTATGACCTGCTATCTATTGTTTTAGGAATCAATGAAGTCACTCGTTCCGAGAGGCAGTGGGCGACCCAAAGCAAGGAACGCAAAAATTCAAAGGCGCAGTAAAACAAGAACAATTAACAAAGCTATCGGCCACGCCTACAGAAGTGGATGCTTTTTACTGCTCTTTGCAATCTTAATAAGTACCGATAACTCACGTCATACAAAAAAGTTGATCACGTGTTACAACCAAACATGCCAAGCGATGCTTGTCCAAACACCGTATAAAGACGGCGAAAAGAATCTTGGG
This sequence comes from Meandrina meandrites, assembly GCA_963693305.1. Lineage (NCBI taxonomy): Eukaryota > Metazoa > Cnidaria > Anthozoa > Scleractinia > Meandrinidae > Meandrina > Meandrina meandrites. The sequence goes on along the minus strand of OY855907.1, from coordinate 26,815,626 downwards.
TGGCCTGGTCTGCTGGGAAGAGTAGTAAAAGTTCTGTTTAGCTCCCATATCTCTTTCAGTCCATTCTTTAATGACCTTCCTTTTGTCTAAAATTACCGTCCCGCCACTCTCTGTTTGACCCTCCCCTCGCAAACTTGCAAGAAATTAATTTCACTGTTATTGAGAGAATTCTCGGGCGTTCACTGGTCGATAGCTACAGACGATGAGATTATAGACCATGAAAATGAGGTCTCTTGTTATGCAAAGAGAGGCGAAATTCAGAAAACTTTAGAAATTGTCGCGACTTTTCCAATAAACTGGAACCGTCGACTTAACATATGTCAACTGAGACACGCGATGAGAATTTTCGTCGAATTCGTCTGTTCCAAGCACGGATAAAGTATCTTACGTGCTGTCACGCGCACGCGCAATTTCGCACTGAGTTTTCCTGTGAATTTTTGTTCACAACACTAGGCTGCTGCCCCTTGCGGGAGGGGGTGGGGTAGAAGAAAAAAATTTAGGGGAGGGGCCTGGGGAGCACCCCCCCACCCCCCCACTCCCCCACTCCCGTCCCCTTCCACATGCACACGCGTTTTGTTTTGTCAGTAGGGCTTTGTATGTGAACAGAAAACGTTTTCGGACAAGATTTTTTTCTGAGAGCTTCTGAGGGTAACAGACAGTCAACATTAGATTGTCGTGTTGTTATATTTTGGGGGGCATACGATTAGCGCTAATCGTCTGGCCCCCAAAATATAACAACACGCAATAACATATGTATTAAGGCGTTTTTTGTAACGTCCGTTTACAGCATAGTTTAGTTATTATTCACTTCCATGGGAAGTTGTAGCTAGGCACGCGAATGTGCTATATATGCTGTTCTTTGCTAGTTGTATTCATTCCCTAAAGAAGTCTCAGTTAGAGACGAAACGCGTCGGAAATAAACGACAAGCTTACAACTACAAGAAGTCTTTCCTTGTATTGCTCACTAGTCTTCGTTAAATAATTAAAAAAATTAAAAAAAGTTTCTCTGACTTCTATGCAAACTATTTTTTTAATACATATGATGTTTGCAAACAATTTATTTTGTCTTTTCAGGCCCTGCAAACATTTTTTTTCAATATTTTTCATCCCCCCCTCCAGAAAAATAATGGTCCGTCCCTTACGAAAATACTGTTGACACCCCTCTGCAACTTGCCATGCTTTTGAGTCGTCATCATTGCGTTGCAAGATGCATTGCGAGGTGCCTAGAACTGCATGCCATCAGAAGTCCATAACTAGTTATGGACTTCTGATGCCATTTATTTTCAGAATTAGCTTTCGTATGAAGTCCATCGTCCGGAGAGGTCTCAGTTTGTGTAATCCACCCTTTCGTCATCTTGATGTTATCGTCATGCAATTATTGAAGAACCTTGCAGCTTATCTAGCGATAGCGAAAACTGATTATTTAATTGCTTAAGTGATGTAAAGTAAGGTATATACTTAGTAGTAATATCGGAGTCTATCAAATACCACCTCGGGCGCACCCACCTAATTTTGCCTCTTTCCTAAGGTTTACACTAAGGATTTTCAACTTACCTCGCTCACAAAGCTCGCTCGGTAAGTTGAAAACTTAGTGTAAACCAAGGAAAGAGGCAAAAGGTGGGTGCTGCTCGGTAGTATTTGATAGACTCCGATATTACTACTCGCAAGAGAAGGATCAACAGAAAAATGAAAAGGATGCCCATTTAGAGGAATGCAACATAAATGTACAAAGTTCTAAATAATAAAAATTAAAAAAATATTTTTCCATATTATATACGATGGACAGCATAGACCTCAGATCATTGGAAGAAGAGCTTGCAAATCTTGATCCCGAGGATTTGCGGTTTTTATCAAAATTTATTGCAGAATATTCGCCCACAATTCAAAGAAAAATAAATACTCTGCTGGAAGAACCAATCCCAGAAGGTGTAAATAAAAAATTAAAAGCCCCGCTTAAACCCCAACAATACAAACCAACACCACCACCAAGAACCAGAAAAAGAAACAAAAAAGAAACCCTTTTGAAAATATTCGACCCCATTCCACCGAACAAGGTGAAAACGGTGACAGATTATCAGAATGAGATTCTAGATCTGTACGAAGACAGGGAATATGAGGGGGTAGAAGAGACAAGCGGGAGACGTTACAAGAGGTGGCGCATCGTAGAGGGGCTAAATAAAGACCTCACACCAAGGTTTATGGAAAAGATAAGGGAGAACGTGGGAACATCATTTTACATGAGGCACGTCTATTCGTATATTTTAGAAAACATCGAAGACGGAACCAGGCTTACTTACTACCAAAATAAAGGCTCCCCCTGGATGAAAACTTACGCAGACGCGGAGAAATGGATAAGGGAAATGGAGGCGGTACGTCTAGATCCAGATAACACTGAAAGACCAGATACAAAGTGGACCTTTGAATTCCATTTCAACGTAGATATAAAGGTTGTGCTAGACCGTCAACCATTGATGGGAACAGGACCTTTACCAAACTGGCTACGCAACCTTGCACACGCCTCTAGAGGGCACGCAATGGTGACGTTGGACACCTATCGGGATAACCTGTGTCTATGGCGCTGTATAGCCGTACATAGAGGAGCAAGACCGGATCGCAGCACAGAAGCAGCACGAGATCTTGCCAAGAGTTTCTACAAACTCAAGAATATGCCATCAACTTGGGAGAAAACTTCATTAGATGAATTGGAAAAGGTGGAAATCCATCTGAACAAGGGCAAGGTTTTAGCAGACTGGCTAGGAATAAGGGTTTACACACCAGAGCTGGTAAATGCGGATGAAATCGAATTTGGCTTAGAAACAAACCCCTCAATAGTTTGGCATCTAATGAGAAATCCGGCAAATTTCAAAAACGTAATGACAATAGGGCTATACGGAGATCATGCGTTCCTGATAAAAGACATCACGAAGTTGGCCAAATCTTATGAATGCAACCACTGTCACGCAAGATTCACAAAGGCATGCAATCTCCAACGTCACGCGGAAAGATGCGCCCAAGGTAAAACGGTAATAGACTGTCCCGGTGAAAAAGTTGAAGCGCCGCAGACAGCATATCAGAAAGCGTTTTACCCAAAACACAACGCCTCAAAAGAATCAATCCAGTGGTTGAGGTACGTGGAGAAAAACTGGCAATTCAAAATAGTGCACGCGATGTCAGGGCACGGAGGAGAACGATATATAGAGAAAAGGCCGGTAGACGGATACAACGACGAGAAAAAAGTGGTTTTTCAGTATCATGGCTGTCGTTGGCACGGATGTCCAAAATGTTATCCAAATCGAGAACAAATAATCGAACACGGCGGCAAGACAGTAGAAGAGCTCTACCAAGCCACAAAAAGGCGCACAGCCCATCTGCGAAAGGTGGGATACAAAGTGATTGAATGTTGGTCATGTCAATGGCTCGTCCCAGGAGGAGCTGACAAACACGGTGAAGAGATACCAAAACCTCAAACAAAAAGTTATCCACACGCAATTCTGTACGATTTTGAGGCGTACGGAGATGGAAATCAACGAAAGGAGCCAACACAGAACCTGACGATTGAAAACAAACACATACCCATCTCAGTGAGCATCGGCGACACGCTGGAAACAACAGAAACCATAGAAATCGTAGAAACAAAAGATGGGAAAAAAGAGACAAAGGTGAAAAAAGTGCCGAAAGTTACCCACATCTGCGAAAGAAACCCCAAAGTATTAGTTCAAAAGTTCATGCAAGAGCTGGGGAGAAGGGAGAAAAACATAAGAGCAAAAGTGAGGGCAGAATTCATGCCACCAGATGTGAACCTGATCTTCAAAGACCAAAGGAAAAAGATAGAAGAATGGTGCGACCAGGTGCCCACACTGGGATTCAACTCAGGGTCATACGACCTCAATCTAATCAAAAATTACTTCGCGGAAGAGCTGGCAGGCACAACCAACAAAGTGAGAGTGGCGAAGAACGGCAGTAAAATAATGTTCATACTCACAGACAGATTGCGTTTTCTGGACATAATAAACTACTTAGGCCCAGGAACGAGCTACGACAGATGGGTAAAGGCGTACGAATGCGAGACAACAAAATCATGGCTCCCATACGAATGGTTCGACAGCCAAGAAAAGCTGGATTACCCAGGGTTGCCAGAATATGAGCATTGGTTCTCAAAGTTGAAAAAAGAGTATGTGCTAACGCGAGAAGAATGGAAAGCCTGCAAACAAACGTTCAAAGAAAAAGGGATGAAAACCTTTAAAGACTGGCTGGAATACTATAATAATCTGGATGTGGCACCCGGGCTTGAAGCGCTAGAAAAAATGAAAAAATTCTACATAGAGAAGGGGATTGACATACTGAAAGACGCAGTCAGCATACCAGGGGTGAGTTTACACTATCTTCTAAAAGGCGCAATAGAACGCAAAGCGGAACTATATGCCCCAAGTAAAGAAGCATATGAGATGTTAAAAGGAGCAGTGGTAGGCGGACCAAGTTTGGTTTTTACGAGATACCATGAGGCGGGCAAAACGCGGATAAGATCACATCAATATCCCACCAACACAGATTCAGATTCAGCAGCAAGAGTATGCCAAAACATCCTCGGATACGATGCAAACGCGCTGTATCTCTCAACCATGCTGAACGATATGCCCTGTGGGAAAGAAAAAGTGATACACTACGCATATACAGATGAGTTGCAAGCAGCACAAGATGTGGAAGTTTTCACACAAAGATTAAAACAAAAAAGCTGGTTCGGGTATGCGGAAGTGGATATCGAAATCCCAAACCACTTACACCAAAAGTTCGAAGAGATGTCCCCCTTCTTTCACAACAAACCGGTACCAACCAAAGCCATCCCAAAGCATATGAAAGAATATCTGAAAGCAACCGGAAGAAAAGTGGTGGAGAAAAACAAAAAGCTGCTGGGAACGTTGTCAGCGGAGAAGATACTTCTGTACGAGCCGCTACTGCAGTGGTACATAAACCACGGGGCAGAAATCAAAAGGGTGTATCGGACAATAGACTACAAACCAAAAGTAATTTTCGAATGGTTCGTGAAAGAAGTCACAAAAGCGCGCCGGACAGGAGATGTGGACAAAAGCAAAGCGCTATTGGCGGATATATTCAAACTGTTGGGAAACAGCGGATATGGGAAGCTGATCGAAGCGCTGGAGCGGCAAACCAACGTGATCTACACCAAAGATGAAAAAGTGGTTGACCGAGCTTTGAGAAGCGCATACTTTTCAGACCTTGATGAGATTGGCGAGGCGTATGAGTTAGAAAGCCGGAAACCGCGGATAACAATCAGAAGACCGTTTCAGATCGGAATCGCGGTATATCAGCTGGCCAAGCTGCGGATGTTGGAATTCTATTACGACTTCCTGGACAGGTACTTGGACAGGAAAGATTTCGAGCTGATCCAGATGGACACGGACAGCAACTACCTGGCGATCTCAGGAAAGAGTCTGGAAGAGATTGTGAAACCGGAGCTCAAAGCGGAATTTGAAGAGGAAAAAAAGAATTGGCTGGCATGGGATAAGTGGAGCGGAAGAACGCCAGGATTGTTCAAAAAAGAATTCGAGGGAAAGCGGATGATCGCACTGTGCTCTAAATGTTATTATACAGAAGATGGGGAAGCAAAAAAGAAGAAGCTCAGCTCAAAGGGGATGTCAAAGAGGCAAAACGAAATAAACTGGCAACGTTTTAAGGCAGCGCTGGACGGAAGCAAAGACATGGCAACAAACAGGGGTTTCAGAATGCGAGACGGGAATATGGTGACATACGAGCAAGAAAAGCTGGGGTTGAGCGCGTATTATGACAAACGCTGGGTACTGCCTGACGGAATACATACAGAACCAATTGAATACCATGTTTAAGCGGGTACATCAACTTTGTTAATAATCCACACCCTAGGTGACGTTAGCTGGAGGTAATTGTGTATTTGGCGGCACAACCAGCAGCTCTTCACGCACAAAACCACGTTTGGGACCGTCAGCCAAATAGTAAAGAATTGGTTGATTCGGTTTGGTAAAAGATCGTTCAAGGTTAAAGACATCCAAGGACCAGATTGGATCAGTAGCTCTTTTTGTCCCGCCTTCAAGCTCACCAGGTTCGTACAAATATCGAACCAAAACTATGGAGGGAAGCTTTTTTTCGTTCAAACCAACGGGTCTCAAATATTTAGTTGATGGCTCTGCATAAACATGTTTTTTCTTGATTGCGGTAGAGGGTTTCATACCAATCAATCGAGTGACTTGGTTGTTCAGAGCAGAAACAACTTTGGGGAGCCTTTTTACCCACTCTGTGGATCGCAGTCCCTCAGGCGAACGCATTTCAACTGCGTACTGGTGGCCAAACAAACGCTCAGCCAAGGTACGATTGAAACGTTCAACGATAGCTTGGTCTCTATGTATTTCAGGGTGACCACGTCTGATAGAAGTTTTGTGATTTTCCATTTCTTTTGTTACAGCGCCCATAAATTCACGCCCAGGATCAACTTGCAGCATCTGAGGCCATTTCAAAGGTCCACGTGTATAAATTGTCTTAAAAGCTTTGGCAACCTCATCAGAGTTTTTAGAGGTTAAGGGCTGAGCTTCTTTGAATCTGCTGGCAATATCAACAACGGTAAGCGCGTATTTGTAAGTTTTAGCAACTGAGTTGCTATCCACTGTGTCATGCGGCAGAAAAAGAAGATCTGCCTGATGCACTTTGTTGGGTGTAGGGACATCGAATTTCGGTCGAGGAATGTAGCGTGGTGCGGGGAGGTAGATTTGCCAGAGCGCTTGTTTGAACAACCATTCTTTGGCAATAACTTCAGGTACCTTTGCAGCGCCCGCTAATTTTTTAATGGCGGAGATACCTTTCCAGTAACCCTGCGGGCTGTAGTAACGCCGCTCTAATTTTTTTTGTCCATTTAAATAATTATGCGCGGCCATATATACATGGCTGAAAAAATGAGTTTGGAAAACCCTTACGAACAGCTTATCGAAATGTTGGTGGAAAAGCACCCAGCGAACCGTGAACAGCTTATCGAAATGTTCGTGAAAAAGAAGGAAGCGAAAATAAAAGAAATCAAGCCGGAAATCGAGCTCGACTTTTATCCATGGGATCAGCAACTCTGTTGCTATCTGCCAGATGAGCCCCCTGGAGAGAAGAGACACCACCTCAAACTGTGGTATTTACTTGCGGTACTAAAAAAAGCCGGCATTTCTGTAGATCAGGTCGGTGACGAAATGGGGCTGACCTTTTTGGGTAATGTCATTCACCAGTTCAAGCGGAATCAGCAAAGTTGCAACCAGGGGTCTTGTAACTACGTTTGTTTTTTACACAACTATTTTCAAAAGGTCTCGACAGAAGATTGGCCAGCTAAAAACGTAATACTGGGAAAGCTCGCTAAAAGATTGCCGAAGATGGCGCAAACCAGAAATAAAGCCAAAAAAAGTTTCAACAAATGGTGGCGAGAAGAAATGTTAAAACAAATTATTTATAACCGCTATAAGGTTACCCACGATTAAACAGCAGTTGGCTTTGATGTTTTGTTAACCTTTTTCATCTTTTTTATCTTAGTTGCTGATACTCCACCGTCAACGTGGTTTGAAAACTGCAGTTTTGTCTTTGCAGTAGTAAAGGTGTTGTACTTTTTCTCAATGTCTTGATACTCGCCGTCAGAGATTTCACCATCGTCAAGAGCGGTTGATATGAGAGAGTTGATTGAGCTCAGCGTATCTTCAGCCAAAGTCTGCATTTTTTTGTGTTTTTTCGCTTTACTCATGAAAAATTTGATGGGGCCCAAGCAAGAGGTTGACACCAATGAAAACAAGAGGCCAGTTGCGATTAAAGGGGCGCCAACAACAACGCCAACCGCAGAAAGCGAAGCGCCCAGCCCAGAGCCTGTAAGAATGGTAGCGACTCCGCCTGTTAACCCGCTTACTGTTTGACAACGCGTGTGCCACCGTCTAAACTTGGCTGAGGTTTGGTTGTAGTGCTCCAACTGGTTTTCAAGTTTTTTCTTCATCTTTTCTATTTCAGCCAACCGGTATTTTGTTGCAGAATCCATTTTCTATATATGTGTGTTAAAAATGTTCTAGTCGCAATAGGTGTTGCGGTATTTTCCGGTTTTCTTGTCGTAAATTATTTGGTTACATGGACCAGTTGTATTTTTAGGGTGAGTCCAAAACTTTTTGCTGAACAGGCCGGTGTCTGTGTTAAACGCTCCCTTGGCAATGGCACCCGACCAATACTTTTTAAACAAATCCTTATCACCACCTGTAATAGCCATGATTGCAGCAGCCACATCTTGAGACTGTTGAAAGCCTGGAATTTTTTTTCCGATTTGTTCATTGATCGTTTCACCGACACCCAATCCTACCTTTTGCTTCGAGCTGATTGCGTTGCGCGCCGCGGCATGACCCCATTGCCGTTTGTTTTTGGGAATAGCGTCAAGCGCCTTCACCATTTTTTTGTCTGCAGCGTGTTTGCAGCCTTTCTCATTTTTCTTGCCTGCACAGACGGCATAATCAACGTCATGCTGCATTGCAACTGCGTCTGTGGCGCCTGTGGGTTGCTGATAAATCTTCAAGATCTTTCCCGTCTTGGGGTCGTAAGAAAGCTGTTTTTCAAGAGGATTGTACGGCCCTGTATAGTTGTGGCCCGGAAGTGTCCACCCCTTTTTTGGCTTAGGTAGCCTTCCGATGGCTTTATGCAAATCAAACCCCCCACCGCGGGGTCGTTCATAAAGAGGGTTTGTTGGGTCATCTACTCGATTACCCGCATAAATTCTCATATCATAATTACCACCACTTTGTGTTTTATTAGAAACGAATCGTGTCTTGGTAATGCCACAACTTGCGCATTTTACTTTAAGCAGCCTTCTACCATTTTTTGTGGTAGTGTTTTTTTCGCTTCCCGGTACGTTGGGTGTGAAACGCTTTTCCTTCACGCAGTATACCTCCATCTTATATAATTAAAGAAAATTCTCAGGCCGCTGCGTGACACCCACCTTTTACCTTATTTCCCGGTATCATATCTTTTGGTCTTAATCTGTTTGAGGCTTTAGTCAACAAATCCCCAGACAAAGCATCAATTGTGTAATTAACAGCTTTTCTCGCGATTGGTTTGGCTTTATTGGCTAACTTCTTCTGATACTCTGGTTGTCTCAGAAACTCGCTTGCAAAGTATCTTCCTTGTTTCACACCTTGCTTTGCTAAATAAGGAACTCCATACTCAAAGAAAGCTTCAGCTGCTGTATTTCCAACTGTATCAAGAACTCCACCTCCAAACATTCTTTTTTCAGCGCGTGCAAGTTCTTCTCTCTTCTTTTTGGGTAAACCCCTTCTGGTCCACTTAAATATTGGATCCAAAATATTACCTCCTTCTTGAGCAGCACCATTTTGTGTTTTATTAGAAACGAATCTTGTCTTGGTAATGCCGCAGCTAGCACATTTTACTTTAAGCAGTCTTCTGCCGTTTTTTGCGGTTGTAATTTTTTCACTTCCCTCCACATTGGGTGTGAAGCGCTTTTCTTTCACACAGTAAACATCCATTCTATATAACTAGCAAAAATTCACTGGGGTGTGGGGTTTACCCCACTTACATTATGTGTAAAATAATCCTTCACCACAGCCTCGTTGGCGTGCGTATTTTCTGAAAACATGCTCAAAATATCTCGAAACGACCGGCCTTTATTTCTTTCATTCAGGAAAAGCAAACAGTAATAGCCGCAGCGCACACTGAATTCCTCCTGAAGCTGGTTGTCATTCCGAAGAAAGGTTTGTTTACCTTCAAGAATCAACTCAATTTCCCATTCTGCGGGTGGAGGTAAACCAAAAGAGTCAAAATATTCCGGTAGCAACTCAGTTGGAGATTGCCAGCAGCAAACCCAATGGGTGCCTGGCCCTCCAAGATCATCCATGTTGATTATACAAGGGGAATGTCCAAAGAGGTGTGAGGTCACGTGTATCTCATCTCTCGCAAATATGCCCTTTATGGGGATTTTCAAGTATTGGCACCATCGCTGCAAGTCATAATCAGTTAAGGGGACATCAACGAAGGTAGGCTTTTTTTTGATCACCCCAAGAACCTATAAACGGTGGCGGGCGCATATATGGTGGAGGGTTGATGCGCATACCCTTTCCTCCTGTCGGTGGACGTTTCACTTGCATGCCTGACCCCTGCGCTGTCTTGCTCTTTTTAGCGGGCTGTTTTTTTTCGATCTGTCTCTTGCCCTTATTATTGTCCACGCTTGTTTTATCCTTTTTAGGGCGCGTTCGTTTGATTTGTGTCTTGCTCATGTCTATGTCCACGCCCGTTTTGTTTTTGATAGCACGCTGTATTTTTTTGATCTGCCTGGCGGTCAAGTGCAAAGTGTCGCTGCCCCCAGTCAATGCTTCGTTTTTAAATCTGAGCGTAACAGCTTCTCCTGGCCCAAAAGCTCGCGCGAGGCTAACCTTCTGCCCGTCTGAAAGTGAAATCTTGTGCGGATAGTAAGTCGTCATTCTTATATTTCATTCAAAAATTATTTCACTGTAGATGGTAACTCAGTCACTCTTATATTTCATTCGAAATTATTTTACTGTAGATGGCAACTCAGTTGCTAAACCATAACCAGCTCATTACCCACCTGTCTGAGAGCAAATTCGGACTCGTACAAAATTCCTGCATAAATGATGTAGTCTTGTGCGTTGGCTGCCTCATTGAGCCTGTAGTGGAAAACCATCTGCTTCGGGTCGTTGGTCATGTTATCCTTGTTTTCACGTAAGTCAAAATAGACTATTGGGTACAGCGTTTCGAAGTTGTTGGGCTGAAGCTGGACACCGGTGTTGTAGTCGTTTTTGCGGTACCGGTAGTTCATCAAGTCATTGAGAATGCGCAGTTTGAAGTTTTCGTCGTAGTCCAGCTCTGGATAGAACTGTGAAGAGCCGTACTGCAGCCGGCAGGTCGCCAGCTTGGCTGTATTGTCTCCGTCAATGTTAAAGGTGTCAAAGAAGTAGGGGTTTTGTGTCAAGGCGTCCTTCTTCCTCGCCTGTTGGAAGAAAATGAAAACATGTTTGGCCTCCTTTATTCCGGGATTTATCTGCCACTGTCCGAAAGCGTCACGCCGACTGCTGCTGGGCTGGACCATTTCATTCAGGTATGTCCATTTTTGAGGTTTCAAAAAGTTTTCGTTTACGTGCTTCTGTCCTTCGCTGGTGAAACGCAGCATTGGAACCCACAGCTCGAAGTTTCTCACCACTATCCTGCGATCTGTGCCATCGTTTTGCCAAATCAGCTCTGCATCCGATTGCAGCTCAATTTCAAACTCAATCTGCATGGGGGGAAGAAGCTTGTCATTCAGCTCTTCGAAGAATGAGTACCTGTTAAGTGGAATGAGGGTTTCAACTGTGAGGCCCGCGTGGGCAAGCAAACCCCTTTGTCTGATTCCTTGGTTGGTGGCAGCGGCGGCCGTTACATCGCTCTTCGTTGTGTCCAAATACCAAAACTGATTTTTTGCCGCGCTCCTCGCAAAGTCATCAGAAAAGTCCAACAAGTTTTTGATAAATATGAGCTTGTGAATGTTGTCTACGTTGTAAATGTTTTTGCCTGCTGATTTCACCACAAGTTTGTTTATCAATGAAAACGAACCGTTAATGGGTGCTGACCGGACGTCTCCTGCAACTGCCGCACCATCCGCAGTTGCCTCGAAAGTGTAATCAGCCCGGAAGTAGGCGTTATACCAGTCAAACCAGTTGTCTCGGTCGGTGACTGTGAATTTATAGTTAGTTTTTGTCTGGTGCTGATTGTTTCCCGGGATACTAATCGGCTTGTCTAAACCGATACGAACGTACTCTGTTTTTTCCAAATGCCTGTGGCTTCGAAACATCTTCGGCCTATATATATCTCGCCTATATATTTCGTCTATATATTTTCACCTTTTATTCGTCTATATATATTTTCAAAAAATTATTTTAATTTTCTGCTATCAATTTTCCGCCAAATATTGATTCACTTTCAACTTTGCAGCCCGACCGAGATTTAAGATCTGTTGCAACTTTTTCCGCGAATCGGCGCTCAACTGAGTTGTGGGATTCCCACTCATCATCTTCTTCAGTTTTTGTTTCGACTCTGTACTAAGTTTCTGTTTACCCTTGGGTATCTGCAGCTGAGTTGCTTGGGGTTTACCCTTTGGTTTTACACTTGGGTTTTTTTTACTCTTTCGTTTTACACTTGGGGTGCGTCGCAAAACGGCTTGTATCTTGTCAGCCCCTTTTTCTGCGGCTTTTTCTGCCGCTTTTTTCAACATTTGCTTCGAGGCTTCATTTACAGCCTTCTTTAACGTCTGACGGGTGGCTTGCTTTTTGAACCGCTTTCCTATGGCCATCAGGGTGTCTCTAACAACCCCCGTACCTTTGTGTCTGTATCTATGGTACCCCCTTGGCACGTCGTAATATCTCGTCCACTCACTCGGATGATTCATTATTATACTTAGGTGTAAATTATTTTCACGTGCTAACTTATTTTCAGGACCTTACACTCACTCGGATGATTCATATTATATTTACGTGCAAATTATTTGTTTTCTTCTTCAATGATTATGCTTAAAGCCACGTCTTGGTCATTCAGATCTATTATGTTGTTGCGCCCGTCTGTTATTTTGATGTTTATTGAATTGATTCTATTTTTGTTCACCGGGTGCCACAGGGGACGGCGAGGCTCTTTTGAAAAGGGGTAGCTGACGGTGAGTTCAGCGGTTGAAAGGGGGAACATAACGTCACCCCCGATGTTGTCCACGGCCCTTGTAATGAGATCGCAATGGATATAGATCCAGTCGACGCCTCTTGTTATATTTGGGACGCGGTCGCTCCTGTTGTTCGCTCCGTCTATTGTTTTCTTGTCAAAACCCAGCAGCGCGGCAAATTCACCTTCGGTTAGATCAAGCTCGTAACCGTCCTCCAACAAAATGACCGCCCGATACGTTGTGGTGTGAAAATACAGCTGGAAAATAAACTTGGATTTTTCATCCTTGGGATCCACTCTTCCGATTAGTGACTGAATGGTGGTGTTGAGGCCTGTGTAATCATACATTCCATCTGGAATTGTCACGGTTTTCCATTCCTCTGTTTTTTTCCGCCATTTGAACTTGTTGTTGTTGTACAGTTTCGCGATGTTGTACCACGAATAAGACATAGATACCAGCTCATTTAACGCCGCCTTGTACCTTTTGTAGGGATCTAAAGCGATTGGTGGGTCAAAGTTAATTGTGAAATCATGTGACTTGCTGTTGGCGTTGTTTTGTTTAGCCAGCTGCGAGTCGAGCAACAGGTTGAAATGGAAATGGGTTGACATGTTGCTTATATAATATTACTCAAAATTTTGTAGGCTTCTTTTTGTGTTATTTCCTTTAACCCTACCAGCAGCCCTAACATCTGCTGGACCTGTTTTTTCAGCTTCAGTGAAGTGTTGCCCGCCTGTATAGACGCTAAGCTTAAGTGTAGCCTGTCAACCAAAGCGTTCAAATCAACACTTCCGCTTCCTTCTATTTCGAGTTCCTGTTCCTGTTCCTGTTCCCAGTCGGGTTCCTGTTCCCAGTCGGGTTCAGCGAGCAACTCAGGTGCTACCTTAGAGGTGTGAAGAGAAGCTGAGGGCTGTTTATTCCCTTGTCTCCTGTCAAGAATTTCATCTCTCGCCTTTCTTATGTCTGCCATTGTGTAGCCTTTGAATTTTCCGCTTTTTACCTTATAGCCCGGATTGTCTTTATTTTTTGTTAACATGCTGCTCAGTGTCTGCAGGTCAACTGACTCTGATCCCTTGATACCTGGTTCTTGTGGCGGTCCCCATTTACTCTCACTTTTACTTGGTTGAGGTTTTACCCCACCGCTTGGTTGCTCTTCTTCCATTTCTTCCATTAATTCCGTTTCTTCCTCTTCAGCCAAAGGTGGTAAGGGTGTTGATGTTGGTGATGGTGGTGGTGTTGATGTTGGTGATGGTGATGGCGATGGTGATGGTGTTTCCTCATCCGGGTTAAAATCTCCGTCGAAGGGGTTGTTTAAATCAAACTCATCCATACCATAGTCTGGGATTTCTTCTTGCGGCACAGCAGCTGGGCTATCCCCTATTTGGAGTTTTTCAAGTCGTGATGTGATCGGTTTGAACAACTCCTCACCTGATAGCTGGCCAAACTCTTTACTTATTTTGTTATTTTTCATTGCCGCGAGGATGTTCGCGTTCTGCTGCTCAACTTCAGCCTTTTCACTGACGAGTTCTTGCCACTTCTTCATGGACATATTTCGCCCTATATATAAATAAATATATTTATCTAACAAATAAAAAAAAATGAAAATTCCGAATTACGATCGCAGTTTGACTGTGAAAAGTAATTACAAGCAAGGTCACGCCTCTATGCCAGCAGATACCTTTCGGATGCTTATTTGCGGGCCGAGCAACTCTGGTAAAACGAATATTCTCATGCATATGCTTTACAGGTTGTTGGTCTACGACAAAATTTACCTTTGTGCAAAAAACCTGCATCAAGACAAGTACCAATACATGCTTGATGATTTCGACACAAGAGTCAATCCTGCCGTTGGGTATAATGTTATTGAAGGCACCAACGATGTTATTCCTTTGGAGGCGCTGTCCACTGACAATCAAAAGATTGTAATTTTCGATGACATGGTTTGTGAAAGCAACCAAAACGACATTATCGATTATTTTATCAACGGCCGCCACCGCAATTGCAGCGTCATTTATCTTTCTCAAAGCTATTTCAAGGTCCCCAAAAACATCCGAGATAATTGTAGCCACTTTTGTGTTTTCGGCTTTCTTCCGCGAGAAAATAACCGTATTGCTGATGAATTGGGAATCGACAGAGAGCTGCTTGAAAGGGCTACCGATGCTAAATATTCTTTTTTATACCACGACAAACCGAAAAAACAAACTCTAAAAAATTTTGATGAAAATATATAGAGATGGGGTTTCTTAACGGTGCTACGGGTTCGACTCAAACACACAAGGATTCCACTTCAATCCGAGGGGAAACCGGTCCTGCCGGCCCTGCTGGTCCAACTGGCGCAACTGGAGCACGTGGTCCTAAAGGTGAAAAGGGTGATAAAGGAAATACTGGTCCGCAAGGTCTTAAAGGAGATAAAGGTGATGTTGGAGAAAAGGGTAATAAGGGTGAAAGAGGTCCACAAGGACCGACCGGACCTGCTGGGCCAGCTGGAGCTACGGGACCTACAGGACCAACCGGACCTACGGGACCTGCGGGGCCTACTGGAGCAACTGGACCTGCGGGTTCAAAAGGTGCTATTGGACCAAAAGGTGAAAAAGGTGAAAAGGGTGATAAGCCAGATTTGTCAATCGCCGATATTACTGGAGATATTCTCATGAAAAATCATGGAATAAAGCAACTTGCAAATCCTGTGGGTGATCAGGATGCTGTAAATCTCACTTCAATGAAAAAATATGTGGGCTCAAATTCTATTACAACTGGGCACACCAATAAAAAGAATGTTTTTGCTTATGTAAATCAAGATGATTTGACGGCTGTCAACAATGTTACTTCTGTTACGTTTCATGGTTTTACATCCAACCTTCACGCTGTCAATAAAAGAGCTTTCACTTTTAATCTTGTAAGAACTGGTGTCAATTCTTTCAACTCGCGTTTAAAGTTGAATAAAAAACCCCTGCCCGAAGGAGAATACACTATATGTGTCGAGTTCTTTTACCCGAAAGTTGATACCGATTGGTTTATAAGCGCTTCAACCCCTAACCCGGTTGATACTCTTAATTACCATACCAAGCACTTCAACAGTCACAGCCCGAAATATTCCCGCACCATTATTCATACACACAAATACAAAGACAACGATAACACTATCTATCTTGATATTTCAAATTCCGGTTATGACGGCTCGTCGCCACTTGAAAAGGCCGCTTTGATTATTTACGGTGTAAAAGGATATCAAACAAATGTAGATGGAATTGTTTACGATAATGTTTTCGTTCTCGATGATGCCGGTGATTTTACTCTTCAAACCAATTTGGATATGAACGGTTTTGATATAATAAATTATGATCCTTTAGGTTACAAAATAGACAACGACACAATCAAGTTAGAAAAAGATTTAGATCTAAACGGTTATGCGTTAAAGAATTTCCGACCTAGAATAGTAATAACTGGAGAATGGAAATCAGATGAAAATAAAATAGGTAATAAAACTTTTGTTAAATTCGGTAATGACATTCGTGTAATGGCGCCATTTCCTTGCTTAGTTGAGGGTGTCGCAGCTTTAATTATTGAAAATAAGGGTGCCTCTCGAACTTATGAAAGAATAGGTTTTGCTTTTAGATTACCTGGCAGTTTTTTAAGCCACGCTCCATTTAAAAGCGTACGTAATGCTAATGGTTTAAAATATCAATATGCGGAGCTTCATGGTCCTGGTGATGGACCAAAATTAGATCCGGGAAACTATTTTGTGCTTAATTTATCTCATCCCGACCACCCAGAAACAAACCTATCTAATACAAAACATGTATTAGTAAGTTTAATTTTAATAGACGATTATTCTTTTAGGCAGTAAGATTGCCGCTCACACGTGCGCTCACACTTGTGTCATTTGTTTAAGAAACTTCACTTAAATATTGGTTTCCGTTCTTTCTGAGAAAATGTTACGCAATGGTTCCGCACCCCGGCTTCTAAAACTCAACCAACTTTGAAACCAACTTTGAAACCAACTTTGAAAAAAAAATACATTTAAGAAACATTTTTGGTAAAAAAAATGAAAGTTCTGATTGGTCAAATAAAATCACGTAAGCAAGGGGAAACCCCTAATAAATGACATTATCAACTTCCTGTTTTCCGAGAATGCTAACATCTTCAAAGACCGTTTGTTACGTGAAGCGAAACAAGCAGCATAATTAAAGATTTGTAAATAGAATATATCAAAAGGCTAAAATGTTAGTGCTTTTCCACGCGATTTGTTTTATTTTAACCGAACTTTCTACACCCGTTTGGCAGAACGAAGTCAGACAGATAACACATCAAGTCGTGCAAGCTATGGAAGAAGCGGAAAAAATTAAACTGTCTCGCTTGGTAAGTTAACTTCACTCAATATTGGGTCTGTGTAATATGAATATTGATCCAGACTTTCTGAGAAATATCAGCCTACGGTTCCGCACCAACTATCGTAGAAAGATGTTTTGAAACACTCGTCATAAGCATCTTCATCGTAAATGGGGTAGCCGAGATAGTGTCTTACTCTATTTCTGCGGCACAGTTTACAAAGATAATTTCGCATGCAAGCGCCACATTTATAGCAAAACAAAACCTTCACGATTTGTTGATTGCGATCACAGAATGGTGCTTCTTTTATTGCCGCATTCACTTCGCCCCAGCCAAGCATTTTACGCTGCCAGAGTTTTATTTTAATATACTCCTTTAAGATTTGTTCTCGAAGTTCAGCCGGAAGTGATTTTATTAATTCTAATGTGTCTGCCATGTTTATACACTTGTGGTGCGTTTCTCTAATTCAGCGCACCGTCTTCGAAAAAAACTTTATCTATGAAGTTGGTTAGGTTTTTACGGTCCAGCGCGCCGTCTTCGAAGAAAACTTTATCTATGAAGCTGATTTGTTTTTTACTGCCTTTTGAGGCTTTGTCCCGCAGGTATTCTTCCCACTCTTCCTTCGTGGCAGGGATACACTGATTCAGGGTTTTCTGGATTCTCCACCCTTTGTAGACCACGTGTGTATCTTCTTGATACTTTTCTATCTCTTCTCCCAACTTTTTCGCTATTCCCGCTATCCCCTCTTTCAACTTTTTATTGAATAGCTTTTTTTGCTCGGGGTTCAGATTTTGCGCTGCTGCGGTTATCTCCGCCATTTGCTTTCAACTTTTATTTAATAGCTTTTTTCCTCTAAAAGCCCAAACTTTTCTTTAATATGTACTCCACCTGGGCCTCGCTAAACTCGTTCGCCATTATTCTGTCGCAGAGCTGTGTTGTCATTATTGGCGTTTCGTAAACTGGTTCTCCTGGTCCTGTCAAATCGAACTCCTCCATTTCTGTTGATTCGGTTATATCCACTTCTTCCACTTCTTCTTGTGTGATTAGCGTGTTCTTTAAATCCTGTGGGCTCATTTTTTTCATTGTTGTGAGCAGCTGTTCTGATATGTGTATTGGGGGGTCTTTAACTTCTCCGTTATCTGGTTCGCTTTTAATTATTAAATCTGATGTTGTTATTCTGTTTTTAGGAGTTGTAGTTTTTTTTCGACTTTGGCTAAGAATTCCTTTTCTTCCTCGTCCCATTCGTGTAAAGATTATTTAGAACTTTGTACATTTATGTTGCATTCCTCTAAATGGGCATCCTTTTCATTTTTCTGTTGATCCTTCTCTTGCGAGTAGTAATATCGGAGTCTATCAAATACTACCGAGCAGCACCCACCTTTTGCCTCTTTCCTTGGTTTACACTAAGTTTTCAACTTACCGAGCGAGCTTTGTGAGCGAGGTAAGTTGAAAATCCTTAGTGTAAACCTTAGGAAAGAGGCAAAATTAGGTGGGTGCGCCCGAGGTGGTATTTGATAGACTCCGATATTACTACTTACTTTATCTAAGAAACAATGAAATAACAGCCGCAACAAGCTTTTTTGACGTTGGTATCAGATGAAGATGAACCTTATTCCGAGACAGCATCAGACTATGATTACTCTGTTATGATGTAACATGAATTCGTTTCAACTGGGTTTCTCCTTCTCATTTTTCAGATGTTAGATATGGAATTATTTTAGGCAACAACCCTCCGAAGGAAATGACAGCAAAAGACTGCTAAATCAGAAATTAACGAGAGCCCTTGCTCTGGGAACATTACATTTAAATTTCCTGAAACGCAGGAATTTTACAAAATTAATTTTTGAATCACCTGAGAACTTTTACTAACAACTTTCAGTTGGTATCAATTGTTTTATGGATGAGTCTTCCTAGGTCTTCTTCGCTTTAGTGCCAACAGCCCGAAATCGATCCGTCTGCGGTTGAGAATCTGAGCACCTCCCGCCCCCCATCCCCTCACAGTATGAAGTGCTTTTCACACATCCGTTACTCCACTCGTCTAACAGTACAACTGATCATGATGCTGTTCCAGACTTTATAAGACGTGAAACGTTCAGGTATATCGAAGAAGCATGTGCGTTTATTTCGGGATAAACTGTATGTACATTAGTCCAGTTAGTCCACAGTTCCGAGTCCTATCTCAATACCTTTCCAGATTTTATACGCTGGGGCTTCTGGGACATTCTTCTGGGACTGCCCCAGATTATCTTCAGCTCATTCAGCTCACATTACTTCAGGGTGTGAATCGACTGTGCATTTTGCTGTGCGGAACTTTATACTTTCCCTTTGATGAAACTCTGAAAAAGTTAAATTATTTTGCAGCAAGGTTAGTTCAGAAACAGTCAGTTATACTCTTTCTTACCGCAGAGATACATTTCTTTAGAGTTTGACGTCTCCTTGATCTGTTAGCTGTAGAAAGATCACTTCCGCTTTCGATTCATCAGTTGTGAATTTCATATGTTTGGCATGAAACTTTTGCCATTTGACTGAGTTTTTGTCATCTCTACAGGGCCACAATTGTAAAATTCAAAGTCAAGATGTGATTTTTCGCCAACCAATACTTATTTCAGGTAAGCACTGTAGAAAACGTAAGCAATGAATTTTCCGCCCCTTCGAATGGTCGCCCCAAGTTACGTCGCCCCCAATTTCAAAGTATTCGATAACGTAGTCACTCTTTGCTCACGCTTAAAGAACGAAAAAATGTACATGGTTTTCACTCTGTAGTGTACTGAGAACTATATTTATCACTAAGTATTATTATATTTTGTTGTATTTCTTTTCACAATGTTCATTTGGTTGGGGGCGACGGTGTCACGGGGCGACTTCACCTGCTACCATTTTCCGAAACAAGATTCCCCGGCTCCTTCCGAAATTAGAACTAGTGGTAATCGGAGATTAGTGGAGTGCGTTCGATCTAAGATGGATAGTCAGTCAGTGGTAAAAGAGTATGCCTCAAATGGAGCGAAATCGCGAAGAGAGGAATCTCATCACGCCACGTTTTGGAGACTTTTGGATGACAGATTGCATGACGAACCAAAAGAACATCTGTCTGCAAAATAAAGTGGAATTTGTTCTCTTTTTTTCGAGGGGGTTTACTGCGAAAGAAATTGTGACACTGCAGGAGTTCTTGGTATGTTAAAGCAGAATTTTTCTTTTCTTGCAAGCTATGCTTTCCTAACTTGGATGTTACAGAAAAAGCCATTCAAATGATGTTTCGGGTAAACGATTAATGGACCGGTCAGAAACATGATCCATCATCGCACAAGTCACTGGCAGTGATTTTTTGCCAAAGGTCAAAAGGAACCTCAAATAATGAACGGAACGGCAAATTCTCATTGATATCGGAATAAATGTAAAACAAAGTGAAGTCGCTCCTGACACTTCATGGGACATTCACAAAGTAGAAACGTACAAAGTCATAAATGCATCGTTCATTTCTCTTACACTGTAATTCATATAGAATAGAATTATCACGTACACGACAAATAATTATTTATTTCACTTGAAAAGTTATCTTTTGACACTAGGCATAACACGTCAACTTTTCGTTCATAGTCGATACATTCATAATATTCAATATAATGATTTCCTTGTCGAAATGCCTAAAATTTCTGCGGATAAGAATATATCTGCACAAATTCAAAGAAGCGATACTAGTAAAACAATTTTGATCCTTATTTTACCCACTCTCTTCACGTGAAATGCTATATACCATTTGTAATTGTAGCTAATTTTGTGAAACGTATTGCATGTAAACACGCTTGGTTTAGCTTGCCTATAAAACTAATTTTGTGAAACGTATTGCACGTAAACACGCTGGTTTACCTTGCCTATAAAACTACGAATCGACTTACTCGATTGACACCCCTTTTACGATGTTCGGTGGCTGACTAAAACTCTTCTTCCCTGGATTTTAACCCTGTAATGCTTCAACTCCGCGCACACGCTTCATGCCAAAAAATGTTTCCTGCGATCGTATCGTACCAGCTTCCCGGCCAAGGCATGCCCCTGCAAAATTTAAGTGGGGGGCACATTTTTGTAACCTTACAGGAATGTGGATTTTCCTGCCTATAACCGTGCACAGGACACCAGCTATCGAAAACCACAGGGCAAAATTAGGTTTGCGTTCTCCTTCGTCGAACGCAATTAGTGATCTGTTTTCCCGTCCGATTTTTTTGATAAATCAGCTTCTTGTTAGTGTGTTGTTTCGTTGTAGTCTTCCTTTCCATCGAGATTTCCATTCGTCTGTTGTTTGCTTATGGTATTATTACAGCCGAGATTCCAGCAGGAACCGGAGGGGTGGTGCTGATGGCAGGGGGAGGGGGGGGGGGGGGTGTGGACGAATTGTGCTGTCTTCAAACTTGTAAGCTGGGCCACCATTCCTGTGCTTGTTCACTGTAATCCCCAAGCTTCAGGATTTGAACGAATAGATCAATATTGCAGTGCTTCAGTCTATGTTATTTCAATTTAACAAGTTTGATAAAATTGCAAATTATTATTTTTTCTATTATACAGGCCCCTGAAGCCAGAATGTGATTTTTCACACATTTTGTCCAATTTTGGGTAAGAATTTGTAGTAAACAGTACAATGATTTCAGTTAGGGTCACCTTTATTGCAGCATGATTACAAAATACAATAACTAGTGTAAGTATATATGTGATCAGTCCAATCAATTATTATTGGCAGAGCAACATGAAATTGCTTATTTTAAAAAACTCTGAACAATCCAGCACCAAAATATGATTTTGATGCCAGCAAACTATAACGAGGAACTGACTGAACCCAGTAGCTATATTGACAAATTAAATCATTTTGAAACCATGTCTACATATTTCAGCACATGACTATAATTTTTTATTGTACAACACACAGAAAAGAACTCTGAATGGCTCAGTGTTAGAATATTTTCAAAACTATGCAATTAATTAAGAATCAAGTCATTTAACTATGGATCCCGAGTGGCAAAAAATAATTTGTATCATGGCCATTGAACACAGGACTGAACTCAGGCTCGAATTAAAATAATTTCAATAACTTTCTGTTCAAAACAAACTTGAACTCAGTGCTCAATGGAAATCAAATTTCTTCATTGAGTGACAACTGTCTCTTCATTGGTTTAATTTGTTCTAAACTTGTGCTCTGATTGGTGAACAAATGTTGGGAGGCCGTAGTTGAAGTCATTACACTGACAGCTTAATCTAATGAAACCTTTAAATGAGGCAATTTTCTGGAGCTGCACTATCTCCCCCCTTCCCCCCTCCCCTACATGGACTTTTCTTCAATCAATTAGGGGATTAAAAGTATACAGCTTTCAATTACATGTCAGTTATTCATGGATCAGAACCTGTTATTAATTTTTTTATCTCATTGCAAAGTTTTGATTTTCTGGGTAAAATTATACAGGTAGTAATTAATTATTCTTAGTCAATTTTGGGCTTTACTGTGACTGGTAGTAAATAATTTAAAATAGGTGCAAAATTGGCATGATTTGACAAATGCAGCATTGCACGTGTAACCATAATCATATGGTATCTTTTTTGTAACTGGCCTAGTGTGTTTAAAATAAATAAAAAGGAAAAATATATATATAAGGTAAAGGTAAAGGTAAAGGCTGCATTCAAGGCCTTAAGTGGCCCGTCAGGTTGGAAAGGTCCTGGTTTCTACAGTAGCTCATTGCAGGATTTCTCCCCCTCCCCCTCCCCCTCCCCCACCCAGTATAAAAAAAAATTGTTTGCTGGTACATAAACCTTGGTGGAGAGAGGCATTATGAGAGTAAAGCGTCTTGCCCAGGAACACAACACAATGTGTGGTTCCATACCCCCCCCCCCCCCCCCCCCCCGTCCCCCCCATGGAAGGTCACTGGAAATTCCAATGGGGAGGGGTGGAGGGGGATCACAACCAGCTCCTTTTCCAGATGGCGAGCAAGAAACATGAAACAAATGACCATTTTGGCTTTTTAGACCCCCCACCTCCTCAGAATTTCTTTTTGACCCTCCATGGGGTCGGTATGGATATTTTCTGGAACTGTACAATATAAGATTAAACTGATTTGAGATTTTTTTAAAAAAATAAAGCAGCTCAAACTATATGCAAAGTTTAATAACCCATATCTACTGGTATGCAGCAACACTGAAACTCGTTTATCAGGGCTTGCGAAAACATTCTGACTTAAGTTGAGTTCTGAATGTGCAAGCAATTTCTGTGATAAACTTTCCCTGTCTTATTAACCAATGTCATAAGAAATTGCTATGTGTTTTGGCTGGCATTATATAATTTCAGTTAATGAGTTGTGTAATATTTCTGTCAGTTTAGCTTAGTAAAGTACAGTAGAACCGGCCGGTTTAAGCAGCCACCCTCAGGGCAATGGCAACTGGCCTTTTAATAGAGGTTGGCTGCGAAATACAGTAGGGGTTCGTCAGAAATTAGCATAAACTAAGGTCTTTTTGAAAGGTCACATTATTTCAACAGGGCTGCAAATAACGGCCGGTCAACGGACAATGTCCGGCCAAGATGACTATTTGTCCGGACAAAATTTCGGTTTGGTGGTCATTTTGACCGGTCACATACTAAAATAACTAGAAAAATCAATTTATTTGCATTATTTTTGGAATTTATAAACAGTTAAATCATAAAATATCTTAGCAGCTTGCAGTCACAAAAATGGAGAGTGCAGATGAGACGGTCACGTTCTGCGGCTTTGTGAAGTTTTAGCGGTAACATATGCTAAACGGACAACAATGAATATCGTATCAATCATCGTCTAGTATTAACACGCAGTTACAGTTTCAGTTGTCGGGCGGGCCAGGAAAAATAGCTAGCACTCGAAAGTGGTTTATTAAATATCTGTTGAGAATGGTTATATACATTTTTGCTTCGAGTTTTATAGGTGGAATTTTTCGAAGGATCGGTAAATCCATTTAGTGAACAATTGACCGCAAAAGCCATCCGCTAAAATTAAAACTTTCGCTTCAGCACGAACATGTGAATAATTGGCTTGCGTGCAGAATTTCACTGCTTTGAAATTATCGATATTTTGACGCTTTTGAATACATTTCTTGGCTTCATCTTAATTGAAATTTAATTTGAAACAAAGTTTATTTCAAGTTTCTTTCATTTTTCAATCTTTGGTTCGAAATTTTTGGCTTGTAAGCACGAACAGATTTGACATGCTGGTGGTGTCATCTGATACGCATCTTGCGGAGAGATCCCACTTTACCGCTTTGTTTTGAGTTGTGTTTATCGGTTTAGAAAATTACTTTCACCAGTGGTGCTTTAGAAAATACAAAGAAGCATTTTCATTAACAATGAAAGTAAAAGGTTGCCAGTGTTCATTTTGTGGAAGGGTTAAAACTTTTATGTGACGAATTTTCATGAGCATATTTTTGGCTTAATAGGCTATTTCTTCAAAAGAAATATTTTCAATATTTTGACCGGTCAAAAACGAGACGTGACCGAGCTAAAATTGGTTTGGCCGGTCAACAAGTCCGGCCACTATCCAAAAATTATTTGCAGCCCTGTTTCAATACAAAATAGCATGAGAAGGAAGCACAAAATCTTATGAAGATGACACCTGTGTTTGAATGATTTTATCAGCCACCACTTCCTTTTTTTGACTCTGGTCTGTCTGAGCTTGTTGAAAACAAAGCAAAAAGTCGTATTTTACATTCTTGCCAGCTATTTATGACGTTCGCCAAAAATGTTCTAGTTGATAGATTTTTTTAAAATTTTTACTGAGGTCGGATAATGAGTTACCTGTGTCAGAAATATAAAAAAGAGATAAAAGCATGTAGAAAACTACCCTGATTTTGAAAAATTGGTGTGCATAATTAAGCATATGGTTTACAGGGTTTGTAGTTTAAAATATCGAAGATGAGTGCATGGGACAAAAAAAAAAACTTTTAATCATAGATTTTTTTATTTTCTCACGAAACGTAGATACTCATTAACAAATGTGATCTGGAGGAGGGGGAGGGGTCACCGACCATTTAAGAGAGCAAACTACAAACGAAGTTAACACAAACCCTAATTGCCCTATATGTAGTTTGAAAAGTTTCCTCAGCACGCACACTTATGCATGACATGGCGTGGTGTTGTGACATGAATTGCGTACACAGTAAGGATGCGCATAAACAATTAGCGCGAACGTCCTTAAGTAGGAGCAAAAGCAATAGAAGAATGTTTACTGGGACAGCAAAAAGGTGGCCGCAGCCACTAAATAGAGGTGGCCACCTAAAAAGTGTTTTATTTGTACACTGTATTACACTGGCAATAGTTTTTGGACTTAAGTAACTGTAGTAACTAAATAGGGGGTGGCCATTTACAGTAATGAGTGGTTGCTTAACAGGGGTTTGACTGCATGCATATTTACAGAGTGAACAATTGGTCTAAAACAAATAGCTTATTGCTTTATGTATCCAAACAAAAGTTAAATTGTCTTATATTGACTGACTTCAACTCTCCAATGGGCGACAAAAGTGTTGACACCCTGCATTTCCAGAGTACCTTGGACAAATTTTGCCCTGCCCATCTTCAGTATTATCGCTTCCCCTGAAACAATGTTGCATTTGCTATCTGCATGTGAGTTGCTTTGTTTCTGTACAATGTTGAAAAGGGGGAGGTGGGGGGAGGGGGGGCAGTTCCCAATCTACACTGGATTTAAAGTGGAAAAATTGAAATATTGAAATTAGCACTCATTGTAACCAACTGTCTCAATTGCTTTTTGTCAGCCATTGTGTGTGCACCCCTCTGCTGTGAAATAAGTTAACAGCAAGACAGTGCTGATATCCTGGGTTGGTGTCACTAATCCCAGTCTCCTTTACACTTGTCCATGGTGACCCTTTGACGGCCCATACATGAACATGTTTCAACTGAATCACAACTTGTTTCAATCAAAACCAAAATTTCTTGTTTGCTTACACTGTAAAATTTAAATCAAATGCATTAAGTGTTAAAACAATTTTTAGAGTTACTAAGTTTGTTGCAGCACTAATTGTTATCAATTTTAAAACATTTCATTTAATTTATGACATCTGCATGCTAATGAATAAATGTTGTAATCATCTGTACAGGTGCCAAGTTGTTGAACCTGAGGATCAGGATGTGATGAGTTATCATGTGCAATCTTTTAATAACAGGTACATTGTGAACATTGTTTAAAAACCTAATGAAATTATATTAATTTATCATTTTGTATTAATTTGTATTATTTAAGTGGTGTTGTGGGCTATAAATTTATCTATTTCAAGAGAATGTTCCCCAGTGTTCATGGTTTTACAAACTCCTTATTTTCTCACAAACTCAAACCCAAGCAGTGAGTCAACTGACTGCTGGTTCTTTCAACATATCATATTGCTGTTGGGTGGAGGGAGGGGGGAGGGGTGGGGAAAATTGTAGCCAGAAATATCCTTGCCAAAATTAATTATTTTGGCTATCAGGCAAAGTCTTAACATTTACATAGTTAGGAGGCCTGATTTATGCTCTCCTACTAATATGGAGGAACAAGCACTTTATCTAGTGATTTAATGCTGGTATAATTTATTTGCCATCCGATACAACTGTTGGCAAAGTCACTAAGTTTGAGTGTGCCTGGACTAAAATAATCCTGTTCTTCACTGACAATAACTGTTACATTCAATTAATTTTAATTATTCTAATGCTATGTGACATGTAAATTGTTTTCTCCAACCCTTTGCTAATCACTCATCAGTCAAACACTACAAATTTCATAAATTCCCAATTTCTGAAGCCTGATCTTTCTGGCCAGTTTGTGTTTATGGTCTTGCTTGGAGGTTAGAGAAGTCAGCATTCCACTGTATTAGTCAACAGTTGAATGTAAAGAAGAAAAACAGGAAGCTGGAAGTTCATTACCCCTGGTGTTGTTTGACTACCCAGGGCAATAATTTACCATGGCTGTATTTATTGTAGGGTACGTTATTATTACAGGTGGGTGGGGATGGTACATGTTAAGTATATTGTAGGGTATGTGTAAATATGCTAGGTTATAATCCATCAAATATTTTTCATACACGCAATTGCTCCAAACACATCACATTGATGTTACCAAAAACTGGGTAATAATTAACAATTATTCACTGAAGTGGAGGTGAACAGCGGTGGATATTTACCGAGCCGCGAAGCGGCGAGGTAAATATCCGCCGCTTTTCACCGACACTGAGGTGAATAATTGTACTTGCTATTCACCTCCGAGCTGGCCAATCAGCGCGCGCGAAAAGCACTATTCACTGGTTTGGTATATACTTATGAGGGGTGTTTACCGCCAAAATTAAGTTTGGAATTTTGTTATGCTGTTTGTCAATGCGGTTCGAAATGTTCTCACTGGTGTTTTTGATGTTACGAATTGTGTTCTTCGTGTTCTCGATTATATTCGGCAAAATATCACTGTTGTTTTTGTTTCCCGTGCTTTCGATTATTCGTTGCGAATTATGTTCTGTACTAACACATTGTGATGTTCCATATTGTGTTATGCGAACTGCGATTCTATTATTCGTGTTTCGAATTGTGTTCTTCCAAATCCGGGTCTTCAGGGAGATAGGCCGCTATGGTCTGGTGCGAGTAATATATAAATTACAGAAGATCAAGGAATCAATGACATTGCAGGAAATGTTTTACCTTTCGGGAAACAATTTCACAGTGAAGTATGCAAACTAGATGTTGTCTTAACATAGCTCTTCTAGCCAGTCAGCATGTTCCACAGGGCATGTTGTAAAACATGGAGTGGAGTGGAGTGGAGTGGAGTGGAGTGGAGTGGAGTGGAGTGGAGTGGATTTGTAAAACATGGACTGGATTTGTAAAAGGTGGATTTGTAAAACATGGATAATTTGTAAAAGGTGGATTTGTAAAACATGGATTTGTAAAAGGTGGATTTGTAAAAGATGGATTTGTAAAAGGTGGATTTGTAAAAGACGGATTTGTAAAAGGTGGATTTGTAAAAGACGGATTTGAAAAAGGTGTATTTTTCTCTCTTAATTTATTCTCAATTAAATGGTCTCAGCGTTAACTCCAACAAACGCTAAATGCTAAATTTCTGTATTCCTAGATAACTCAATTAGCGTAAGTGAAGTTAAGTGTTGATAGGCCAAACACGACTCATAAGCTCGTGGCGTGACAAGTGACCTCTAGTTATTGTGACCTTCCGTTCTCAGGGCTCGACACTAACTTTTCAACTTACTAGCCTAGTGGCTAGTGACAACTTAGATGTTACTAGCCAAAAATTTTTTTTACTAGCCAAGCGGTGATGTCTGGTACGTCCAATAACAGCAGAATTACTAGCAAGACTTGAAAGCAAAACGCAAACGACACTCTTTAAAACATAATGTGGGTAATTACATTTTACTTCAACCATTATAAGGTTCAGAGATTGCTATTATCCAAATGCATCTTTAAACTAGTTCCAATAATTTAACAATTAACAACAATATTTTGTGAGACGCCACGTGATTTAACGATTGCTGAAATTTCCGCTTTGGCGGTGGAGGTTTTGCACTTGCACCTTCTTCAGAGGGTCGTTTACTTTGAGAACTATCGTCTTTGCTTTTCTCTTTTTTACCGCCAGTTAAATATCCTCTTATATCCATTATGCCCGGGATTATGGAATTTTAAGAAAAACCAACAATATTCACATCTGAAACCGCTTGACACAGTCGGCACAGCTTGTGTCACGCTTGACTGGTTTAAACGCAGCGAACGAATTTATCATCCCAATGAATTGCGCCGGTTTTAATTTTGTTCAATGGCCTTGTGTTTTCCTTACATCAAATCTGCATGCGTATGGCTTCCTTGTGAATGACAGAAACTAGTTCGGCCAATTTCATTTTGTTTACTAGCCAAAGTGGCTAGTGGAAATAGAAAACCTACTAGCCAAAACTGAATTTCTACTAGTCTG
Source organism: Meandrina meandrites (assembly GCA_963693305.1). Classification (NCBI taxonomy): domain Eukaryota; kingdom Metazoa; phylum Cnidaria; class Anthozoa; order Scleractinia; family Meandrinidae; genus Meandrina; species Meandrina meandrites. Next base: position 26,786,661 of record OY855907.1, on the reverse strand, counting down.
TAGCTAGTTGGCTACCGTTAGTGTCGAGCCCTGGTTATAGTTTCACTCTCACGAGTATATCTCTTAAAGATTTTCCTTTTTTTATGTGAGATAAGTGGGGGTTCTTTGAATATTTCTCTAAGCAATGGTTGGTTTTGAATTAAATGCCATTTGCTCATTAAGATGTTTTTGAGGTTAGGTAACGTCGGGTGGTACGTTGTTACAAAAGGCATAATTTTCTTTCGCACTTTCTCGTTTTGTTGTAAAGCCGACTTCTGTTCAGTGAATTTGACCTCGGAGGTTATTTTCTCAATGAGATTGTGGAGGTAGCCTCTAGCTCGAAGGCGTGTTTTAATCAAAAGCACTATGTGCAACGACTGTTTTTTTTTTGGAAGTGGCAATGAGCTACTGAACTCGGAAAATGAATTATTAATAAATGAGGATTTATCAAATCGCAACGCGGTCTAGCGTGCATCGCTTTAAACAAATCATACGTCACACCTGACAACGTTGGAGTTCGGGGTCCAGATTAGAGAAAATAACTCTAGTAAAAACTTCTATACCGATCCATTAGTAGCAAGCACAATAATATCAACCTATTTGGTAAATAAAATAAAGACACGGCAACTGGTTGTCCTTTGTGGTTCGTTGCGCAACAAATGAGTGGCCTGTATTAAATCTCCAGCAAAGTGAACATTATGGGTGTCAAATACTGTATGCTACAAACGACAACAAAGGTCAAACAAAATGAACAGAATTAAAAATAAATTTTATTAAACGCTAATTTTGTACTTGGACGGTTTGATAAAAGCGATTGCGCTATACAAACGTCTACATTCGCACCCTAGACTGTTACAAGCCGGAACACCGCGAAATTGTCATGCCAAAAGACCCGAAACTACAGGAGTTGCGTTACGTCTGTCAACCATCTGTCAAACCCTTTTGTATTCTCGATTAAAATAGATCTTTCGCAATGCGTTGATTACAGTAAGTACAGTAAACTCTGCAGTCACAGCGAGAATCTTGGCTTTTTGAGCGCAGCTCCCAGTGGCTTTGCTGAGTTGTACAACGTTTGTACGGCTAAGTATATTGTTGATGTCGTTGCAATGATTTCTTCGCCGATGATTGTAAATTTGAGCCGCGAAGTCTGATTTTGTGATGGAGTCGGTGACACGTGGAACGACTTTTTGGTTGAATTCGATTGCGTGGACATCTGCATAACTTTGGAGGCAAGTTGTTTTCTTCTCTGTATTTTTATGCGTGCTTGGAAATATATGATCGCTTTTATCGATCCGCGCATCTGTCGTTCTGCAACTTTGAGCTTTGATCGCTCGAGTAGCTAGTAGCGGCTGCCGGCCGTTATACATGTATGACTTGTAAAGATCTATACGGATTTACGTTGTTTTTACTCGGGCTTCTACAAACGGGGTTTATTATCCCGGCGCAAATCGCCCTCTGACGTCTTCTGCACTTGCGCAAGATATGAGTATGCGTAGGAAAAGGTCAGCGGACGGGGACGTGTTTTATTGCACGGAGGCACGAGGTCGACACGAGGTGATAAAGTGAAAAGCGATACACGGTACGAAGCTGTCTCGTTTGACTCTCTTTTCGGTGGAATCTCAAGGATTGTAAAGGTTGAAATATTTAGTGTGATTTCTAGAACACAAAATCGATTGTACACCCACACTGAAACATGTCGATGACTACTTCGGAGCGGGTAGGTGCATGAACTTTAATACGAGAGAACTTTACGAGCGAACTCTTCCGAGTGAAACCTTTATCAGAAGCCTAGATTTTATAGTGAGCTATCTATATAATGGAGTTTGAAATGCTAAGAGAATCATCAATACTTGCGGGAACTGACGCTGTTGAGCACTCAAGCATTGCGAAAAACTGGACTACAGACATGCAACAGAGTTTTCCTTATCAACACAAGAATCTTCTCGAAGATGCAATGGACACCATATTTAAGCTTAGTTGCGCTCTAAAAGAAGAAACGAAAAACGAAATGAGTACTTCAAGCAGCTTTTGGGTAACTATATTCTTTCTTTCAATTTTTGCTTTTTCTTTTTTTTGTTTCATTGGGTTTATCTTGCTTTGTTTTTATCGTTTCAATTATTGTAACAGCATATGCTCTTGTCCAGCACTTCATGTCGTATGTAGATGGCTATGTAGAGAATGTTGTTATTTCGGCATTTGATGATTGTGATATCTTAGACAAAGCTAAATGTAAACAATTATTCAATGGTGACAATAAAAGCGAGAAAAGACATGAGATCTCGCAATGCGAAGTATGTTTACTATAATTATTGTCGTGAGGTTATGTAAACAGCGTGATCCAAGTAAATTTTTTAAAGAGAAGCCCGAGTACACACAGTTAAGCGTCTAGTTCATTTTGACTTGCACTGGGAGTAAAAGAAGCAAGTTCCAAGCAGACAAATTCAAGTCTGCGTGTTGTTTTCGTGCTAGCGTGTGTACACTCTTTTCTCTGTACAGCGTTTACGATTGACGTTCAATTTCCGGAATGTGTTTTGATAGTGCAATGAGCAGGTTTGATTGCTGTGAAGATTAAGCCTGGCATAAAATTTATTTTGAAATCGGCTAGGTTGACCTTTGTCGCGTGACACTGATAATCTTCTGTCAGCTAGCGATTACACAAACTTCGCTTTCAATTTCGCTTTCACCGTCACATGTAAACTTAAGAAAATTCTGTTGATTTTTCTATAGGGCAGAAACAACATACACCTGATTTAAGGTAAAATAAAAATAAAATATGTTCACAATCGATTTTCAAATTGTCATCACATACCCATCAAAACTAAACCATCAGCGCGTAAAGTACAGTGGTCTGTCATCGGTCTTAATAAACCGCAACGTCAAACTGAGAGTGGCGTTACATGTAGGTCTGCCAACCATCTGTCAACGGCCTTTTGTTTACAGATGATCGACTGAAGGAGTGAAGGAAGGAAGGATGGCTTCAAATCGCCACTCATTCCATAACTCCCGTTTTGCATACGCAAAAACAGTCGTAAAAATGGTTGTATTCTCATCGAATGATTTTTCTGAGGAGTTAGTTCTTAGAAGTCGCAGGGCTTCACCTTTTATGAGTCCTTTTCTGACCCCTGCTGGGTGGCATGGAGAAAAGTGTGTACTGGAAAGTCTCTGTAGGTTTAAAGTGAGTGCGGATGTCTAGTATTCCTTGGTTGTGGAATCTCTCGCCTTTGTAGACGGTTGAAGACAGACATGGACAAGGGCACATGCCCGAAAGACTTGCGCTATGTCACAAAGGCAAATACCGTCGTAATGATTCGATTTAGCGCCCTCCTTCCGAATAAGCGCCCCCATTCGAATATGCTTTTGTAAATAAGCGCCCCTATTCCAATAAGCGCCCCCTTTCTAATAAGTGCCCCCATTCTTACCGTTTTTGTTATTGCTAGTTACCGTAGATAAATTCATAAACATTCACCACACCGTACATGTATATATTTACTGCTAAAATGAACAATTCTTTTAAAAGTAACTGAACTTTCAACAATTTGTTACTGTTACAGTTTCTGTCATTGTTAGTTATTTTAATATTTATTTAAGATTTGTTTTGAACATTTGGTTGATTCTCAAAAAATTAAATAAGCGCCCTGTCCCGAATAAGCGCCCTGTCTCGAATAAGCGCCCTCCCTTGAGGTGCCAAAAGTAAATAAGCGCCCCGGGCGCTAATTCGAATCATTACGAGGAGTTTAAGAGTGATATAAGAGAGTCATAAGAGCTCTCAGAAAAGAAGCCGAACAGAAGTTCATAGGCGCTCTCACTAGATTTCACTATCGCCGTGTCGAACGCAACCAGGACAAGTTGCGCAGAGCTAAATCATTCAGCCATTTCTTGACTTCAAGCAAGAAATGTTTCCTGCGATCACAATATGCGGCAGCCATTTTTTTTACCCGATACCACCTTGCACGCTTGCTGAAAAATTACCCGAGACGACCGTGCGCGAAATGTTTCGTCAAATCGAGAACGCTTCGCCAATACAAACACATTTCTTACTTTTTTAACAATATTCTTTGTCCTTGTATGTATACACCGGGGAATCCTAGGGTGCCTCCTCCCTCGGGTTTTGGCCTCTGGGCCAAAACCCTGCGGGTGCAAACAGAAAAGGAAAAGAGATATACTCGTGAGAGCGAAATTATAACGAGAGTTCAAAATAACTAGAGGTCACTTGTCACGCCACGAGCTTATGTTTGGCCTGTCAACACTTTACTTCATTTACGATAATTGAGTGATCTAGGAATACAGAAATTTAGCATTTAGGTCATTAACTATTTCTTTCTGCATTTGTTGGAGTTAACGTTGAGACGATTTAATTGAGAATAAATTAAGAGAGAAAAATCCACCTTTTACAAATCTGTCTTTTACAAATCCACCTTTTACAAATCCATCTTTTACAAATCCACCTTTTACAAATCCGTCTTTTACAAATCCACCTTTTACAAATCCATGTTTTACAAATCCACCTTTTACAAATCCATGTTTTACAAATCCACCTTTTACAAATCCAGTCCATGTTTTACAAATCCACTCCACTCCACTCCACTCCACTCCATGTTTTACAATATACCGTTCCACGGCAAGGAACTAATTAAAACACTAAGTGCTGTATATAAGTGTTCAGAAGTGCAGGATACTGAATAACTGGAAATACAACTGTAACCAATGAGAACAAGCCAAGTCAAGTCAATCAGCAGGCTGCGAGCACAACTATACAATTTAAGTACACCGCACGAAAACCTGAGTTGTTGGAATTCGATCAGACCATATGTTGAGTCATATATTTGGGGTGGGTGAATGAATATTTCTTGTATAGTACATGCGTTGCACCTTGACTCGTGAAATTTATCAAATCTTTAATGCCATCAGATGCAGAAGGGAACAGTAAAGAACGGATAATTTGGTTTACTGAAATAATGGTAAGGTGTCTTTAAATTTATATGTATAGCGAAATGATAACTTTAAATAAGTATATGTAATCGCATGGGCCCGAGGGCAATTAAGGAATAATTTCACGTGCATTTTCAAAGTTTTTAATTTGGAAAACTTTGAAAATGCAAGTGAAACAAGAAGTTGCTATAGCAACTTAAAACCGCGCTTATATTTTTGGCTAATTAACAGCTTTCTTTCTCAAAAGTCACGGTTAAATTTAATCCGTTTGTATTATGAGTAAAGGACTAGCAAAGTAGTTACGTTAGTCACACAATCCAAGGTTTACGTTGTGACCGGCTATCTTTAGCTTGGGGTTTTTTCCCTTCTAATGACGTAGCCCCTGCACGTTCGAGGACGCTCAATTGTTTACTTAAGCAAATATTTCATTTCCTTTCAAATATTTGAACTCACATCAAGGAAATAGCCAAAGAATTCACTTCGATTGCCTAAACCCACAAGAAATACTCGCAGAAGAGAAAACAAATTAAATTAATGACCGTCGCTTCTGCCGACATAAACATGCAAATGAAACACAATGTTATTTGTCACGTAACGAAAGTGAAACCTGCAACATCAGCGCATTCCATGGCTGACCAAATACCCTTTTCAGTGTATTCAACCTTCGCTTTGAATCGAACGCTTCCATAAAACCAAAAGAAAATATACTTTATACGCAATAAAGAAAACAATATCCGCAACATTTTCCGTACATTCATGTTTCAACAGCTTTTGGCGAATAAACATCACAGGTTGCGTGATTCAGTCTCCAGCTATCTTTAGCTTGTTGTTTTTTCCCTACTAATGACGTAACCCCGGCATGTTTGGGCACGCTCAATTGTTTACTTAAGCAAATATTTTATTTCCCTTTAAATCTTTGAACTTGCTTCGATGAAACAGCTAAAGAATTTCTTTTCAATTGCCTAAACCCGCAAGAAATACTCGCAGAAGTGCAAATAAATTAATGACCGTCGCTTCTGCCGATATAAACTTGCTAAAACAAACAAACAATGCGAACAAAATCAAAATGATGAAGAAACAGTGTGCGTGACAATTGACATCACAGGTTGCGTGATTCAGTCCCCAGCTATCTTTAGGTTGTTGTTTTTTTCCCTACTAATGACGTAACCCCTGCATGTTTGGGCACGCTCAATTGTTTATTTAAGCAAATATTTTATTTCCCTTTAAATCTTTGAACTTGCTTCGATAAAACAGCTAAAGAATTTCTTTTCAATTGCCTAAACCCGCAAGAAATACTCGCAGAAGTGCAAATAAATTAATGACCGTCGCTTCTATAAACTTGCTAAAACAAACAAACAATGCGGACGAAATCAAAATGATGAAGAAACAGTGTGCGTGACAATTGACGGTTGACTTGTTGCAGTCGAAATTATGCAAATTTTGGCCAAATTCCCACGTGCCCGTCGCGTGAAGCAAGATAACAAACTATTTAACATTCGTGATTTGAATTGAGCCGCCTTTTGAACATTGAAATATTTTCTTCATGGATGGAATATTGAAGCGAAGAATGAAATCAAATTTCCATAAATAAATTCATTATTCACCCTCGATAGAAACGCTTGGGCTGGTTTGACTGCAACGACCGTCGCTTCTGGCGAAATAAACATGCCATGTAAACACAATTTGTCACGCAGCGAAAGTGAAAGCTGCAAGGTCAGCGCATTCTTTGACTGACGTAATACTTTTTTTTAGGAAATCTAATATTCCCTTTCAATCCAACGCTTTGATAAGACGAAACGAAAACATATTTTATACACAATTAAGAGCACAATATCCGTAACATTTCCCGTACATCATTGTTCCAACAGCATTTGGCGAATAAGCATCCCAGGTTGCGTGATTCAGTCCCGATCGTGATTTGGCCGAGGGGAGGTTTGGGTCTGGTCACCGACAAAACAACGAAAAAAAAACAAACAAGAAGTTGCTATAGCAACTTAAAACCGCGCTTATATTTTTGGCTAATTAACAGCTTTCTTTCTCAAAAGTCACGGTTAAATTTAATCTGTTTGCATCATGAGTAAAGGACTAGCAAAGTAGTCACGCGAGTCACACAATCCAAGGCTTACGTTATCCCCGGCTATCTTTAGCTTGGGGTTTTTCCCTTCGAATGACGTAACCCCTGCACGTTCGGGCACGCTCAATTGTTTACTTGAGTAAATATTTCATTTCCTTTCAAATATTTGAACTCACTTCAAGGAAATAGCCAAAGAATTCACTTCGATTGCCTAAACCCACAAGAAATACTCGCAGAAGAGGAAACAAATTAAATTAATGACCGTCGCTTCTGCCGACATAAACATGCAAATGAAACACAATGTTATTTGTCACGTAACGAAAGTGAAACCTGCAACATCAGCGCATTCCATGGTTGACGTAATACCTTTTTCAGTGTATTCAACATTCGCTTTGAATCGAACGCTTCGATAAAACCAAAAGAAAATATACTTTATACACAATAAAGAAAACAATATCCGTAACATTTCCCGTACATTCATGTTTCAACAGCTTTTGGCGAATAAACATCCCAGGTTGCGTGATCCGAAGTCCCGATCGCCATTTGTTCGAGTGGAAGTTTGGGTCTAGTCACCGACAAAAAACAAGAAGTTGCTATAGCAACTTAAAACCGCGCTTATATTTTTGGCTAATTAACAGCTTTCTTTCTCAAAAGTCACGGTTAAATTTAATATGTTTGCATTATGAGTAAAGGACTAGCAAAGTAGTCACGTTAGTCACACAATCCGAGGTTTACGTTCTCCCCGGCTATCTTTTGCTTGGGGGTTTTTCCCTTCTAATGACGTAACCCCTGCACGTTCAGGCACGCTCAATTGTTTACTTAAGCAAATATTTCATTTCCTTTCAAATATTTGAACTCACTTCAAGGAAATAGCCAAAAAATTCACTTCGATTGCCTAAACCCACAAGAAATACTCGCAGAAGAGGAAACAAATTAAATTAATGACCGTCGCTTCTGCCAACATAAACATGCAAATGAAACACAATGTTATTCGTCACGTAACGAAAGTGAAACCTGCAACATCAGCGCATTCCATGGCTGACGTAATACCTTTTTCAGTGTATTCAACATTCGCTTTGAATCGAACGCTTCGATAAAATTAAAAGAAAATATACTTTATACACAATAAAGAAATAAATATCCGCAACATTTTCCGTACATTCATGTTTCAACAGCTTTTGGCGAATAAACATCACAGGTTGCGTGATTCAGTCCCGATCACGATTTGGCCGAGTGGAGGTTTGCGTCTGGTCACCGACAAAAAAAAAAACAAGAAGTTGCTAGCAACATAAAACCGCGCTTATATTTTTGGCTAATTAACAGCTTTCTTTCTCAAAAGTCACGGTTAAATTTAATCTGTTTGCATTATGAGTAAAGGACTAGCAAAGTAGTCACGTTAGTCACACAATCCGAGGTTTACGTTGTCCCCGGCTATCTTTAGCTTGGGGGTTTTTCCCTTCTAATGACGTAACCCCTGCACGTTCGGGCACGCTCAATTGTTTACTTAAGCAAATATTTTATTTCCTTTCAAATCTTTGAACTCACTTCGATGAAACAGCCAAAGAATTCACTTCGATTGCCTAAACCCACAAGAAATACTGGCAGAAGAGGAAACAAATTAAATTAATGACTGTCGCTTATGCCAACATAAACATGCAAATAAAACACAATTTTATTTGTCACGTAACGAAAGTGAAACCTGCAACATCAGCGCATTCCATGGCTGACGTAATACCTTTTTCAGTGTATTCAACATTGGCTTTGAATCGAACGCTTCGATAAAACCAAAAGAAAATACACTTTATACGCAATAAAGAAAACAATATCCGCAACATTTTCCGTACATTCATGTTTCAACAGCTTTTGGCGAATAAACATCACAGGTTGCGTGATTCAGTCCCGATCACGATTTGGCCGAGTGGAGGTTTGCGTCTGGTCACCGACAAAAAAAATACAAAAAAAAAATAATAATAATAATAAATCACGTGCAAAGCAAGAACCGCGCTCGGCCCATGGCCGCGCGGTTAATAACAAGAAGTTGCTATAGCAACTTAAAACCGCGCTTATATTTTTGGCTAATTAACAGCTTTCTTTCTCAAAAGTCACCGTTAAATTTAATATGTTTGCATTATGAGTAAAGGACTAGCAAAGTAGTCACGTTAGTCACACAATCCGAAGTTTACGTTGTGCCCGGCTATCTTTAGCTTGGGGGTTTTTCCCTTCTAATGACGTAACCCCTGCACGTTCGGGCACGCTCAATTGTTTACTTAAGCAAATATTTCATTTCCTTTCAAATATTTGAACTCACTTCAAGGAAATAGCCAAAGAATTCACTTCGATTGCCTAAACCCACAAGAAATACTCGCAGAAGAGGAAACAAATTAAATTAATGACCGTCGCTTCTGCCGACATAAACATGCAAATGAAACACAATGTTATTTGTCACGTAACGAAAGTGAAACCTGCAACATCAGCGCATTCCATGGCTGACGTAATACCTTTTTTCAGTGTATTCAACATTGGCTTTGAATCGAACGCTTCGATAAAACCAAAAGAAAATATACTTTATACAAAATAAAGAAAGCAATATCCGCAACATTTTCCGTACATTCATGTTTCAACAGCTTTTGGCGAATAAACATCACAGGTTGCGTGATTCAGTCCCGATCACGATTTGGCCGAGTGGAGGTTTGCGTCTGGTTACCGACAAAAAAAACAAGAAGTTGCTATAGCAACTTAAAACCGCGCTTATATTTTTGGCTAATTAACAGCTTTCTTTCTCAAAAGTCACGGTTAAATTTAATACGTTTGCATTATGAGTAAAGGACTAGCAAAGTAGTCACGTTAGTCACACAATCCGAGGTTTACGTTGTCCCCGGCCGGCTATCTTTAGCTTGGGGGTTTTTCCCTTCTAATGACGTCACCCCTGCACGTTCGGCACGCTCAATTGTTTACTTAAGCAAATATTTCATTTCCTTTCAAATATTTGAACTCACTTCAAGGAGATAACCAAAGAATTCACTTCGATTGCCTAAACCCAAAAGAAATACTCGCAGAAGAGGAAACGAATTAAATTAATGACCGTCGCTTCTGCCGACATAAACATGCAAATGAAACACAATGTTATTTGTCACGTAACGAAAGTGAAACCTGCAACATCAGCGCATTCCATGGCTGACGTAATATCTTTTTCAGTGTATTCAACATTCGCTTTGAATCGAACGCTTCTATAAAACCAAAAGAAAATATACATTATACACAATAAAGAAAACAATATCCGCAACATTTTCCGTACATTCATGTTTCAACAGCTTTTGGCGAATAAACATCATAGGTTGCGTGATTTCAAAGCCCCAAACATGATTTGGCCGAGTGGAGGTTTGCGTCTGGTCACCGACAAAAAAAATAACAAGAAGTTGCTATAGCAACTTAAAACCGCGCTTATATTTTTGGCTAATTAACAGCTTTCTTTCTCAAAAGTCACGGTTAAATTTAATCTGTTTGCAATAAGAGTAAAGGACTAGCAAAGTAGTCACGTTAGTCACACAATTCGATGTTTACGTTGTCCCCGGCTATCTTTAGCTTGGGGTTTTTCCCTTCTAATGACGTAGCCCCTGCACGTTCGGGCACGCTCAATTGTTTACTTAGGCAAATATTTCATTTCCTTTCAAATATTTGAACTCACTTCAAGGAAATAGCCAAAGAATTCACTTCGATTGCCTAAACTCACAAGAAATACTCGCAGAAGAGGAAACAAATTAAATTAATGACCTTCGCTTCTGCCGACATAAACATGCAAATGAAACACAATGTTATTTGTCACGTAACGAAAGTGAAACCTGCAACATCAGCGCATTCCATAGCTGACGTAATACCTTTTTCAGTGTATTCAACATTCGCTTTGAATCGAACGCTCCGATAAAACCAAAAGAAAATATGCTTTATACACAATAAAGAAAACAATATCCGCAACATTTTTCGTACATTCATGTTTCAACAGCTTTTGGCGAATAAACATCACAGGTTGCGTGATTCAGTCCCGATCACGATTTGGCCGAGTGGAGGTTTGCGTCTGGTCACCGACATAAAAAAAAATAATAATAATAAATCCCGTGTAAAGCAAGAACCGCGCTCGGCCCATGGCCGCGCGGTTAATAAATCCCGTGTAAAGCAAGAACCGCGCTCGGCCCATGGCCGCGCGGTTAATAAATCCCGTGTAAAACAAGAACCGCGCTCGGCCCATGGCCGCGCGGTTAAAAAACGACGAAAAATAAATCCCGTGTAGAGCAAGAACCGCGCTCGGCCCATGGCCGCGCGGTTAAAAAAAAAAATCCCGTGCAGAGCAAGAACCGCGCTCGGCCCATGGCCGCGCGGTTAAAAAAAAAATCCCGTGCAGAGCAAGAACCGCGCTCGGCCCATGGCCGCGCGGTTAATTAATCCTTAATTGCACAAGGGCACATTGCAATTACGTGTTTATCACATAAAGGGCAAAATTGTGTACAAAAGAAAACTTAAACGAGGTCCGCCATGGCGTAAACCGGTTGGCAAGAATAATTGCTCGTAGCAAAATGACAACATAAATAATCAACTTATGTCGAGAAACAGTAAAAGTAAGCATAACACAGCATGTGCAATTCACTCATAATAGTTCCTTCACAGATAAAACTGAATGCAGTTTAAATTTTATTTACCTTTGTTTACGAGGCGTCCAACCGCGCAGAAATGCTGCATCGATGAAAGTCATAAACAAAGTGTCCGAGCGAGCTTTAATAACTTCTTGAACCTGACATTCTCCTCTCCACAGCGAAAACTGTAAGTACCAACAAAATTTATGCTCTTTCCAGGCTCTGTTTCTAATAAGGCGAAGCAAGCAAAACGAAGAAATGTTATCTTTCAGTGTCGATTCAGTGGTCTCAGCTGCCATGAATTCTATTCTCCATGCAGCGCCAATCGTCCAGAAGTTTTTTCGGGCTGTGACAAACGAATTTGGATTGAAAAGTCCTCTCTCTATTCCACCAAGGCACCACTCATTTCTGCCTACCGATTTTCTTTCACATTTGATGAAATAACCGCATTTATATATCAAACTCGGATGCACTGCGTTTCTGAACATTTTTCAAACTCGTTTTAAGCGGGAAACCAACTCAGTGCAGACGACGCACGCTCAGCCAATCAGGATCAAGTAATCATGCCCTCTTGATTACCAAAAAGTGCCCTCGTGATTAAGAAAAAATGCCCTCTGTCTCAACCAATCAGCGTTCAGTAATTTTGCCCCGTTTGTGATAAATACCGTAATGATTCAATTTAGCGCCCTCCTTCCAATAAGCGCCCCCTTGCGATTAAGCGCCCCCCCCCCCCACTTCGAATGTGTTTTTGTCAATAAGCGCCTCTATTCCAATAAGCGCCCCCATTCTAATAAGCACCCCCTTTTTAATAACCGCCCCCATAATTCCCCATTCTTGACACTGAAGTCATCGACATCGAATAGAGAAACTCATGAACATTAATCGTACCATACATGTATATTTGTTACTGCTAAAATGAACAATTCTTTTAAAAGTAACTGAAATTTCCACAATTTGTTATTGTTACAGTTTCTGTTATTGTTAGTGATTTTAATAGTTATTGAAGTTTTGTTTTTGAACATTTGGTTGTTTATCAAAAAAATTAAATAAGCGTCCTGTCCCAAATAAGCGCCCTCCCTTGAGGTGCCAAATAGTAAATAAGCCCCCCGGGTGCTAAATCGAGTCATTACGGCACATGTACATGTGCTGTGTAGCTCTGTATGTTACCGAGTAATCAATACAGAACTTCCATCTCTGTGGTCAGTGGCATGCTAAAATTGTGAAAAGAAAATTGATTCCTGAGCACAGGTGCAAATACTCCATGCGCGAGTCTGGAAGAGAAATGATTATTAACAGCTCAGTCATGATTTAAAATTGAAATGAAAATGAAAATTTGCTGTGTTCCCAAGCCTACATGAACACCTTAAATGTGCAAACTTTTCTTATTTATTAGTAAAAATATGTCTTGTAAAAAAACACAGTTAAGCAGAGGACACTTAACCTTATTGTTGTGCTTCAAGTTGGATCATTCATTTTCAAACGTAAAAAGTATACGAAATACAATTTTTTCCATACACTTAGGTACAGTTGAAGGACTAAATCGTTTTACATTGGGTTGAGATGGCAGCTGCTGCACCTTCACCCCTGGCCAGCTCTGTAGAGAAAACAAATGGAGCCAAGCTCAGCAGACTTCTTATTGATGGTGGAACAACAGTTCTTAGGATTGCCTTTGATTCTTATCACCCTCCTGCAAACCTGGCTGCTAATCTTAATTCAAGCTATCTAACTCTGAATAATCTCTTGAGGAAAAGAGTCTTGCGTACAGCTCAGTGGGACCAACTGTTCCCACCTGGTGGAGCCACACCAGACTCTAAAACATTTGACATCACTCTTCTATTCCTCCTTCTAACCAACATTTGTGGTCTCACCCCTCCCCCGTCAGGCTGGCACGCTAAGCCACCCCCAAGTGACACCTCTCGTGAGGCAAACCTTGCTCGCATTAAGTATTTCCGTAATGAGTTTTATGGTCATGTGACTACCACTGGTGTTGATGCACTTACTTTTAATGCTCTGTGGCTGGAAATTAGTGCTGTTCTTGTTGCTCTTGGGCTCGATCAGGCGGAAATTGATAGATTGAAGGCAGAGTGTTGTGGGGAGGAAGATTATCTTGACGCGTTGCTTGACTGGGCTGATAGTGAAGAGGATATCAAATCACAGCTGAAGGAAATGCGTCAGTGTCAGACCGAAACAAAGCAAGATGTTCGCAAAGTGCTTGAGACCCAGCTAGAAGATCGTAAAACCCTTGAGGACAGCAAGGCAAAACTGGATGAAGTACGTCAGACCCAAACCAGCATAAAAGGAACTGTTGAAAGAGTGTGTCAGACCCAACAAGAAGATCGCAAAACCCTTGTGGATAGCAAGTCGAAACTAGATGAAGTACATCAGACCCAGACCATCATACAAGGAACTGTGGAAGAACATTTCGAAGCTGTGGAATCAGGTCTCCAGGAAATAAAAGAAGCAGTTGCAAGCTTAAAAGGAGGAAGAGACACAAAAAGCCAGGAAGAGGAAGTCTTAAGGAACCTAGCCAAGTCAGAGTTTAAAGGAGACATTGAGTATCACGTGGGACGATTTCAAGAAGGCACCCGTGAGTGGGTGTTTAACAAAGTTCAAAACTGGTTAGATGATAGAAACTCACAAAACCGCGTGATGGTGATTAGTGCAGATGCTGGAATGGGAAAATCTGTGATTTCTGCCGTCATTTGCAAAAGAATGCAAGAAGCTGGCAGACTGTCAGGAAGCCACTTTTGTCAGCATAATAACGCACGTTACCGAAATCCTCAGCTAATGCTTCAGTCCTTGGCCTGTCACTTGTGCCGTGCCCTGCCAGAGTACAAACAGGCTCTTGTGGGACAGCTGTCAAGAAATCTGGGTAAAGATCTTAACAACATGGGTGTGGAGGAGCTGTTTGCTCTGTTGTTTAAGGAACCTCTAAGCACTTTAGCTGACCCTGGAAGAAACATGCTCATGGTGATTGATGGCCTTGATGAAAGCGAGTTCCAAGAACGGAATGAGCTGCTTGATGTAATTGCTAACCACTTTTGCAAGCTTCCATGTTGGATTCGATTTCTATGTACGACCCGACCAGAGAGAAATATTGCAGAGACACTGAAACAGTTGAAGCCATTTCAGCTGGAACCAAATGAAGAAGACAATATGCAAGATATCAAGCTGTTCCTTGAAAACAGGATGCAATATCTAATGAGACAAGACAATAACAACACTATTGTGGAAAAGCTTGTTAAGAAGTCCGAAGGACTCATGCTGTATGCATACTTCCTTGTTTCATTTATTGAAGAGGATGTGTCAGTCCTGGACAAAGGAGATCTCGATGGCAGCTTACCATTAGCAATTTCGTCAGTCTACCATTCGTATTTCAAACGACTAGAGAATGAACTTATTAAGGAGCTTGGCGTCAAAGAAGAGAATTTTCTGAATTTGCTTTGTGCTGTTACTGCATCACGGGAGCCCTTGCCAGTTGATTTCGTTTCTAAAGTTTTGGTACCTAGTGCTAACTCACCAGCTGCAAGGCGTAAAGTATTAAAAGCTATTGGCAGTGTGTCCTCTCTTCTTCCCGTTCGTGATGGCTATCTGCACGTCATTCACAAGTCAGTTAAAGACTGGTTGGTAGACACATCATGTTTTGGAGAGCATGACTTTATCATGGCCGAGAAAGAGGGTCATCGCATTCTATCCAGCCTCTGTTCTAATGAGTTGGATAATATGAAACAGAAAGGTGTACATGACACAGAGTTTAGCTCCACTGTGAAGTATGCGCTAAATCATGGTGTACGACACATGCTAAAGCTAGACAAGAATATGACATCACAGAGCCTGGAGGAATGTGTACAAACATACGTGCTAGACTTAGAACTGCTGTATGCGAAGCTCTGTTTTAACAGTTCAATAGCAGCTGAAGACATTTTATGGCTTCAAAATCACGAAGTCTCGCAGGAGCTGTCTGAAGATAGTAAAGGTTTGTTGAACACCTTAAAGTTCCTGTTAAGAAAGCACTTCAATACATTTACAAATCATCCTCGTGTATTTTTCGAAATTGTGGTGAATGAGGGTGGAAATGTACTATCCTGTGTGGCATCGAACCTGTTGAAGAACAAGTATCCCGAAATACCATATATGGAACTCGTGCACAAAGAGATGCAGCAGAGAGTTGTTCTAGCCCAATTTGAATGTTCTTCTGAAGTGGCTTGTTTGGATGTTGCACCACAGTTAGACTACATGGTGTGTGAATGTAAAGACGGAACGATACAGCTGTGGTCACTTCATACTGGTAAGCTACTATGGACACGTCCTGTTTTGGCAAAAAAAAGTTACTTGCACTCGTCAAATGCATTTAGAGAATCACCATCCTCTTCTGATGTCCCTTTATTTTACCGCTCAGTCGTTTTTCATCCAAGTGAGGAAATTGTCTTACCAGGAGTCCTTAGCTACGCCTATCCTTTTGACGGAGACCTAAAACCACTCTTTCCTGAAAGCAACTGCAGTTTCACAGTTTGCTCAATTTCAGGAGACAAGACCACGATACTAACTGATTGCCCTGAGGATGCTAAATGCATTATTATGTGGAGTCTAAAAAATGGTTCAGAGATTACTCGTACCATAAGAAATGAAGATGTTTTGTCGTTTGCGTGGTCACGGGATGCAAAGCTGTTGGCAATTTCTCATTGCACGGGTTCCATTTCTATCGTTGATGCGATGGAAGGTTTTAGAACACTAGCAGAAACGGTCATTCTAGCAGTATGTGGAATGATAAAATTCTCACCTGACTGTCAGTCTCTTTTTTGCTTGCGGGAAAATTTGACTGTATTCCGTGTTTATCGAAAACTTTTTCGTTTGGATATCAATATGGGGGAATGTCCAAACTGCACGTTAGATGTTTGTAGTGAATCCTATGTGCCCTGGCAACGTGAATCACATAGCGAGGCTGGATATTTGTTAGGAGATCCTATTTCGTCTTGTCTTTGGGCATTTGATTTTGTGTTAAATAAGCAAACGGTATTGAGGGGTAGTTCTTGCGATAGTTTCATAGACATGTTGAATATTAGTGAACTGCGTAAAGCTGGCCGAGATGCTACACTTACTACAATCAGTGACATTGCATTTTCTTTGAAAGGGGAGACTGTTTATATTGTCGGTAATGCGACCAAAACAACAGTAAGCGCTTGGGATGTTTCAAGGGGGGAGCTCATAGCAGAGAGGAGTATCATGCTGACAAGAGCACGCTATTTTTCACCACTCCAACAAAGCCATCTCCTAACTGTGAGAGAAGGTGTTTTATTAACATCAACAAGTGGTACTCTTGAGCTGTGGAATTCTGAATTGTCGCATTGCGTCCGAAACTGGACCGATATAGATGGAATCACAAGGATGATCCCCATATCAGAAGAACGAGTGGCGTGTGAAGCAGAGAACCATGTGATCATCTTGGATACTACTAGCGGAGAGATTGTGTCGACAATCCCAACTAATTATGATGAATATTTGCTAGCATGTAACAGTAAATGTCAGCTGTCAACCTACAGATTTTGCTCACTTCAGTTGTCTGATGGTAAAACTACGCTCTGGAGAAAAAAATTTGTTTTCTCAGTCCCTCCGCATGCAATGTTTTCTCCTTCCGAACAGTGTGCCATAATTTGTCTGCGTCTTGTCGCAAAATTGTACGTCCTTGATGCAATTTCTGGAGAAGTACTACACGCTTTATGCACACGAAGCTTCGAATATACTGACAATAAATTTATCAGTGATGAGGAATGTGTTATCAGCTGCCGGACCTTATTAGGTGATTATTGTCTTCAACTGTTTAACGTGAAGTCTGGTGACCTGCTGAGTGTTCTCCAACTGGATAGTGAAGCGAATTGTTTTGCGGCCTTTCCTTGTAAGCGTCTCCTCGCCATTGCCCGAACTGACTCTAAACGTGGATTCAAACTTATCCAGGTGCAGTTGCCACAAGATAAAGACATCAGGAAGAGCAAAAGGTGAGCTATTAACAAACGAAGCAGTAATTTTGTAAGTCACGAATTTATAAAAGATAAACGTGTCACTTTTATTATTTTATTCATAGAAGCGATAATAATAATATAATATGTTATTTATAAAGGCGATTTATTGCTGAGGAAAAATGCAAACGGTCACCACAATATTTTAGAACTTAAAGTTTATTTAACACTGCTACGTTTGGTAATAGGCGAGAATTATTATGGTTTATTTCAAGCTTGTGAAAACAACACGTTGCCGGAGCTTATGATACTTTTCTTGGTGGATGATAATTTATTTTATACTTCTAAGAACTTTTGAAAGAGAGATGTTTTGGAAAAGAACAAAATTACAACAATTAGAAGCGGACGTGTTTGTATTTTTCTTCAGTTTGTGATTTTCAGTTTTAGTCTCCCGTGTTACAAAATTTCTTGCAAAGCATTTGAAAAGCAATATTTATGAGATGGATGGAAAATTAGTGGCTGCATGAATACCACTTTGTTTTCTTAAACGCCTTTTTTTATTTTTAACAGCAGTGCCAACACACCAGAGACCGAAGGGAGAAGAGAAAATAAGATGTAAGCCATTCCGTTTGCCGTTGTTGTAAAATTCTTTATTTTATGTATTTTAGCTTTTCACGTTTTGAAGTTTAAGTTCCTTGTTCGCGCCATTTTTCATTTTATTGCTGCACATCTGATTGTCTACTTAAGATATATTATCATATGACCCGTACGGACCCGCGCGCTATTTCCTTGGAAAACCATAAGAAAAAAAGTCCCGTATGAGGGCCGTACGTCTTCATCTAACAGGGCCGGAAAAAGCCGTACGGCCCCACTAGAAAAGCGTACGGACCCGCGACTGCCGCGCGATGGATTTTGAAACCATTGGATTCGATAATCTTGAACTCAAAATGAGCGATAGTTATTCTGAAGATTATTCCGAAAGCAAAGAATATTCGGCTGCTTTGTAAGCGCTGAAATTGAAAACAAAACATGTTCAAACTCGGCAAATGATGAAGAACTGCATAAATTTATTCGGCAGCAACAACTCCTGACAACATCAATAAAATCGAAATGAAAGCGGCCATAAAAACTCAGTGAAAAACTACACACTCGTACATAAACGCATTCTGTGGTTTCTAAATAAAACCGTAATCATTGATAAACATTGAAGTCAAAGTACGAATGCCAAGATAATTTCTCTTGTTCAGTTTGAAACTCTGCAGCTGTGTAATTCTTCAATCACAACAAAGAAAATGCGATTTAATACATGTAAGACTGTGTTTTCGACTAACCTTACACAGTGTTCCACTAGTTCTCACGAAGTATTTTAGCCACTAACTGGAAGACAACCGTAATTAGAGTTCAACACCATCGAGGAACTAACGAATTCAGTGACTAG
This sequence comes from Meandrina meandrites, assembly GCA_963693305.1. Lineage (NCBI taxonomy): Eukaryota > Metazoa > Cnidaria > Anthozoa > Scleractinia > Meandrinidae > Meandrina > Meandrina meandrites. The sequence continues at coordinate 26,767,662 of OY855907.1, read as the reverse complement.
GCAGCAACGGCAGACATTTAGAATCCTCAGTGGTAAAGAAAACAACTTGAAGCTGAAGCCCGAACGGGGAAACGATGCGAAGCAAAATCCTCAGCTGCTTGTACAATCCTATTCCAACATCAAACTGTCCCATTAGAATTGTTGTATTTAACATCCAAAATCCTTCTTGGTTGAAAAGTAATCAATTCTCTCGTTCAAACCAAGCACTAGGATGAATTTCGGCTCAAGAATAAACGTCGCTTTGTTATTCAATTCAGTCTTAGCTTAGAGTACGACTAGCCGAAACGTCGTGCAAATTCTTTGTCGTAATCCTTCTTAATCCTTGCTTTTGAAATTTCTACTAACTGCAGTCATGTGGAAAGAATTTGTCCGGGTTGAAATCTCCTTGGAATGAAGCTAAAACTCGAAGATTTGGTTGTATTTTTGACAGTTCTAACATACTCTGTGTAATCTGTGCGCATCGCAGTTCAAATGCACTTTACTGGCTTCCCCAAAACATTACGGGCTACCATTGGCTTTTCAAAATGCGCGCGAAACGGGCTGCAGCGTATGCATCAACGAATGGAAAACAATAAAAAAGAAAATTAGTGGTCATATGATAAAATGCTTATTGACTGAGTTAGGTCGGGCCGGACGGGAAAATATTTGGCTCTCGGTCAGGACGCACGGACCTCGCTGCGCTCGGTCCGTACGTCCTGACCTCGAGCCAAATATTTTCCCGTCCGGCCCTCCCACTCAGTCAATAAGTACATATTGCAAAATGTACGCAGACTTGATTTTTGGGTCTGTTATATGCTCTTTCAGAAACTGAAACTGATAAATGCTACAAAAAATGACTTTGTATGAGAGGCAATAATCGCAAAGTCGCTAACTTATCTTGTCATGGCACAGAATGCTATGCGGTATTTTTATTTTGTGCCGGAAATGAGAGGAGATTCGTGTTGTAGTCATGGCGTACGCTGTCGCATGCCACAAAGACGTACCGTGGTAATTCGCCCTTTAAATCTCCTCTCATTTCCCGCACAAAATAAAAATACCGCATACGACTTTCTCGCATGCGACAAGTTTACGTCAGGTCTACGACATTACTTAGAACCATTAACACGCACACGTAAACTTGTCGCATGCGAGAAAGTCGTACCGTGTAAATCGCCATTCTGCTTTCAATTACGCACAATACAAAAAAAAAAAACAATCAATCAATAGATCAATCAGTTAGTCAATCAATCAATCTGTCTGTCTTTTCGTGCTTCGAGTAATACCAGGCGTTGTGTTTAGAGAGAGGTGGCCTGAATGAGGCACATACGGATAATTATTTCTTGAACTCTCGACTTTTTAACCAGTACGATGTGCACACCGACGGTCAAGGTTTTCTTCGGCTACACCGGTGAAATTGACTTGATGAATGCAAATTTACGCTGCCCACTCCCCCAATGCAGGAAAATTGTCATGCCAACAATTTTCTTATCACTCGGGAGCTCTTCGGCTTAGCTTCGATCAAAGTCCCTACCAAGAACAAAAGGACTATTGTCTGATGCTTAATGCGAAAAGTTGAACCGGAACAATAGATCATTTCTTGATACGCACGTGCTGCGGGGAGGGACTTATTTTCGGACAGAAATTTGCGTTTCAAATATATCCAGCTTTCTATTTGGATGGAATACTCTGACTGATTTTTTTGGTGCATACAAGAAAACCACATAGTAAACCTCTCTAAACATAACGATATGAAGCCCAAAACAAATCGTACAGTCGCTCTGAGCATTCTCTAACAACGTAAAATACAAAAACAAGCTCTACAGTAGGAGCTTACAATCGAAAAAGTTAGTATTTCATTTTTAAAGAACTGTAACTAAATATAAGCCTGTGGACTTATATTTGGGAGGGCTTATTTTCGGAAGGATTTTTGCGTCTAAGGTTTGAGAGGGGGGGCTGTGGTATTTCGCCTTCCCAAAACCCCTCATGAACTTGTATAAGCTTAGGGCTTATAACCGGCATTGTGCGGTATTTGATTTTCAATAATAAGTGGTTGTATTGGTTTTATAACTGGATTTGAGTTTTCTGGTCTACCTTGTTACAGTAGCTCAAGATAATACATAAGCGTCATTCAGTAGAGGGCCATTGCAAAAGTGACATAACCACTACTTTCTTTGACATCTGTTGTTATTTGATACCAGGTTGATCAACACAATTATTATTAGTTATTTTCTTTGGATTTGAGAATCAAACGAATAATTACTTTTGTATCATTCGACTTTCGAACATTAAATTACGTAGGCGCGTGCTGGCTCAGAACGCTCTTTCCAGGCCTGTTTGTAAGTTCCTGTCTGTGTTCGCCACCACCTTTTAATTTGTTTGTTGAAAACATTAATTAATGAGTATCGTCTTTGCATTTGAGAACGTTGGTCTCCCGTGTTACCAAATCAATGTTTTAAGTTAACTGTTGAGTAGTAATCATAGGATGGAGTGTAAGGTAATTCCAGAAGTAACGGGCGGCATATATAGAAACAGCTTTCATCTTAAAACAACTCTGTTGTCTTTTTTACAGGGCGCTCAACACCGGAGATCACAAGAAAGTACAAGTTGGAAACAAAGAGGTTAGTCATTCCCAAACAGAGTTTTGTGATCATTGATACTAGTTAAAACATATTCGATGGTACGGGGCTAGGGGGTAGGGCAAATTCGGGAGAGAGGAAGTTGAAAGGCTTGAGTCCGAGGAACTATGATGTTACAACTTGCAAAGCAGTCAATTTATGTTTCAATCAGCGGTGATTCGAAAGGGGCGTTTGTCACAAGTGTACAAGGAACGAAAGACTCAAATTCCACATGACAAGGTGTTGAAACACAACTTTTATTTCCGTGTCGCACACACCAAAACAATATTTACAATCTTCTTCCTTCGCCTTTGAGGTCCTGTCTTTGGTTTACTGGACGTCGCTATGCCGTAAAAACCTACACGACAGTACATACGTATCACAGACTGCAAAAAGAAAAAATGCTGAAAAAAAGATTATCTCAAGGCTTGATGAGACCAGTGGCATGTAGGGCCAAACAAATAGGCCATTTCCGAGTTACCTTTCACATCTGTATCAAAACGATTCTTCGTGCGAAATCATTAATATGTAAATGTGTTTTATCTGCACGTCAATTTTCTTGCAAATCAAAGTCATTTTCATTTGAATGGTTTCGCACGAGGACTCGTTTTGAAATTGAGGCAAAAAGCAACTCGGAAATGGCCTTTTTCAGCACACGGAAAAAGGATTTCCCAACACAATGAGGTGAGCGCGCCCATATAGCATGCTGGGATTCACGAGGAACACCGAGAGGAACTTCGATTAAAATATATGTTTCCTGTTATGCATGGTTATAAAACTAAGCACGCCTTAATAACCTCAAAGCAATCTCACCATCTTGAAGGCAAGATTATTTAAGTAAGAATATATCCGTTTAAAAAGGCACTCAAATTTGAAACACACATTATTCGCGCCGTAATACACAGTACCTGTTTTTGCCCTGGGGTTACACGCCTGTGATGTATCCGCTGGCAAAACCCGCCATGGTTGCCTGGCAACTTGTGAGATTTTTGTTATTTTATGGTATTTGAATGACTGTCTCGTGTAATGTATTTGATATGTTTATCTTTTTTCAGATGTGTTCCTGTGTAGTGAAGATGCGGCGTCAATTATCCCTCCTTTTTTATGGTGATGATGATGATGATGATGATGATGATGATGATGATTATGATGATGATCTGTGGTGGTGAACATAATTTCTTATGAGTCACAGTGGCGAGTGCGTGTAACGAGTGTGTAGCATGCGCGAACCTTACTCTTCCCGTTCTACCAAGAAGCACGGTATGGTTATTCCTCCTTTTGAGACCCCAGCAAACCGTGACGTGTCCAGGAGGCTGACTTGCCACGTTCTCTTGCACGAAAAATATTCCACCAAGATTTTTTCAATTAGCCTTGTAAATAGGAATTTAATTTGCATTGAATTTCATTCTTTACTGTGTAAGATCCTGTTGTTTTGTAACAAGACCAGGCTCAAAGCAAGATTTAAGTTTAGCAAATAGACTCAATTTTGCCGTGCGTCTGTTCAGTATAGATGCACAGATGACGTGGAAACATTACAAAGTGACGTGATCCGTGGTGATCTTGTCGTGAGGTCGCCAGCGCGAGAACCGGAAGTTGAAACTCATGTCGTGTCCAAACTATTCCACGCCCCGTTGTATCTTTTGGATCGATGTCTGCCTTGTAACTGAACAGACTAACGACAAAATGTAATATATTTGTGTTATACAATAACAAGAGGTTTTCTACAGATTTTCATTTCTCTGAAAGAGCAAACATTTTGCTTTGAGAAGTTTTTCAAAATATTTATAGCTGAATATAGCAGACAGTAAACTGCAGAATAAGTACAATATCTCAAAAAAGTTACAAAGGGCCAATTCGCACTAGCGGACAAGTTTTAAATGTCATAACATTTTTGACAAAAACAAAATTGTCGCGACAAGTCAGAGACATTTTGAAGAAAACAAAAGGTGTAATTATTAGTACAATAGCTCTGCACGTGTTTCTGGCATCCTTGTACATTTCTCGGCACGGTCGTCTTGTGCAAACATCAAAAATAATCAGGCAGATCCACGTGGTGAAAAATTTTAAAACAATTTGCATTTGAAGTGCGCGTGTACTGAAGTTTTTTGTGCTAGTGCGGGGAAAATGTCGCAAGAAAACTATTTCTTTTCCCCTCCATTTATGGGCACAAACTGGTTCCCTCTGCATTCTTTTGTTCCAACTCCGGTATTACCATCCTCCACGACCTCACCTCGGCACATAAACGTGTTTTGCCGCCTATCGCGGAAAAATTTCCGTGTTGTTTTTTAGTACAATCCAGACCAAACACAATAGCCAATCAACAACGTATTGTTATCTGGCATTACGAGGGGCGTTGGAATGCGACTTGTCATGACTTGTCCTGCCTTGAGGCAGGACATCGGCCCCTTTGAAGATTTGTCCGTTTTGACAAAATTTGCCCTTGTCCAACAAGTCGTTCGCACTTGTTTTTGCGATTGTTTGGCAAAATATATCGCGCGTGCAACGCGGACCAATCATAAGACAACTGCTTCTTTGTTTTCCTGAATTGTTTGACAAGTTCTAGGTCTCAAAAAACGTATTCGCACTTGTTTTCTGTAACAAGTGACACATAAATGATGAAATCTACCAATTGTTACAAAATTTGTCCGCTAGTGCGAATTGGCCCAAACACAATTTGTTGGAAATAATCTTTATTTCACGTGAATATTTATCCAAGAAATTCGCTTCTTGAATTCGTTCTTCGAAGATTGATTGTCGCTCCAGTTTACTGGGTTTATCGGTCAAACTATAGTGTATGTGCTGAATATTTTAAAAATTGGTAATATTAGGTAACCAGGTAGACTTTTTCAAATCATGAATGTATCGGAGTTAGATAAATTAGGCTACGGTCCAGGGATTATTTGCAAATATTCAGTGCCGGGTATAACTGGAACAGCATCATACGCTTAAACAAGTTTTGTATGCGTCTCACAACAAGGCGTCATAAAGGGAATACTAAATTAAGTAATAAAGAGTTTCAAATTTGCTGAAGAGGTAGCAGTCCAGAGCCTGTTTTTTGTTCAAAAATAATCATATTTTGTGATACATTTTATAGCAAACATTTAGGTCTCCAGTAAACAAGATTTTGTGTAACTATTCAGTTAAGTCGATCGTATGCAATTAAAATATCGGTGTAATGTATTTTAACACTGCCTTTGATTTAAAATGATTACTAAAGAAAGCTATAACAAAACAGAACCGTTGGTAACGGTAGATAAGTTAGGCGATCACTACCGAGTAATGTAAGCATTTATAAAGGTTAATAGCCGTAGGTTTTTGTAATGTCGAAAAAAAATACTGAAGAACGAAACGCTAAGAATAGGAATCTGATACGAATTCTTCAGTTTACATGAAGTATTTTTTGCTGTAGTAAATATCATTGTATTGTAAGATGTGTGACTTTCTTCCTGATAAAGATAGTCTGTATTTTTTTAAAGGTTTGTTGTGCAAGTGATAACAACACTTAAAAACGAAAGAAGTTGACGTTTTAAGTCAGCTTAATTGATTGTCTTTGGTAGTCATCCAAGCTAAATAAACTTGATATAGTTCTGTTCACCGTTGCCCATCTTTACCTGGTGTGCCTGTGGTAAACAATCACTAAACAATCAGATATCGCTAACCGACACCTTAGCCCTTCTATTCCTAAAAGTGATTGACATACTTTTACGGCACTACCTTATTTGGCCTAAGCATGGACCTTTTGCTGAACAGTGTATAGTTTGCATGGTGCTTCTTCTTACCTGAAGTATAATTTAACTATTTTAGTTTTTGAAAACGTTTATCTGTGGAGATTCTTCGCCGGAAATGTTAAACAGGTTTGCGTGCAGCTTTTGCCAGAGGTACAGTCAGACTCTTTGTGATTTCAAGTTCCGTCAGTGACGAGGAGCTCGGTGGGTCATAGCAAACGAAACGGCATGTTTTGAAAACGGCATTTGATAGCAAACTTGTCTTCTTAATTAGCGCTACAAAATGAGTCTTCTTGTCTTAAAGTGCATATGAAGCGAATTTTTTTTAATGCATATTTCCAATATTTGACATCTCAGATTGTGGGGAAACAAATTGACGATTTTATAACACATGAAAGTTACCGCATTTTTGCTCTCAAAAATGGTCTTCGAATGGCGCGGCCAAACTACCTCGTGACGCCACTTTGCTTGCAGACTACATCGTAATCCTCAAATGTTTCTTCTCTACTACCTTCACTACCCGAACAGCCGTACGAAAGGCTAAATCCGGACTCGTCACTACACATTTTTTTGTGTTTGAGAGAGATTCACTGAGAAACGCGGAGTGTAATCAAAACATTTGCAACCAACGTGACGTGAGAACTCGATCCAGTCTCTGGACACTTTTCAATCGTCAAATTCCAACTTTGGGCAGCAAAAACTCAGATTTTTCGCCCTTTAACACTATTCGCTTTTGGGAATTTCGAAAAGTACATATAACATGCAAGCTACAAAATAACGCAAAAATTTTTTTCACTTCATAGGCACTTTAAACAGGGTAGCAAAATAAAAGGATTTTGTCCAAAACTGATAAGGGACGGGCCGATAGGATAGTTGATTACCACTGATATCATATGAACTACCCAAGGTATCCATCCGAAAAAAATATATACGACTGTATGCCAAGAGAAACTATATGTACACCCAAAATCTGTGCGAAGAGAAGAGATGACAGAATACAGATTTGTTCGAAGTACCTTGGCAAGTGAGTGTGGTGATAGTTGTGGGTTCTGGTAAATCAAAAATGTGAAATTACGGGAAGGCAGCTGTCAGTCTGTCCACTCACGTTTCAAGTGCAATTGAAAGCGAATCAATGCAAAGAAAGGAATGGTAAAATACAAAGGCGCAGTAAAGCAAGAGAAAAAACAATTAACAAAGCTATCGGCCACGCCTATAAGTGGGTGTAACAAAAATGCATTGGAAATTAACAAACTTATTTTGTACTACTACACTTGACATATCTCAAAGGGGCAGTATCACCAAGATTTAGTGCTACTTGAAAACCCAATGAAGGTGTTAGTATTAATTGGAACTCCACTAACAATTGCCTGGCGTTGCTTAAACGCACTTGCAGAACGTTTGGAAATCACCCTAGAAGCTCAAGTTACTCTTGGCTATCGCCTTGAGCAACTTTTGCACTTCTTTTGTGCTCTCCAAACTTCCCATGTGCACCACAACTCGCTTATTTTTAGGTCACGTGACTCAGAAACGTTAATTATTGAACAGCTGGAAACTTCGGACTAAAATGCACGGAAAGTAAAATTCAGTTAATTATTTCTGTGTGTAATTCCTTTACATCGTAAGAGGTCTACAAGATATAGCAGTAAGACACTACCTCTCTGGAACCTCTATTTTCATTCGCCAGCTGTAAACACTACCTCTATTGTTATTCAGGGCTTGGGGTATTGTTATAACCTGTTATTTATTGTTTGAAAACCAATGAAGTAACTCGTTCCGAAAAGTAGTGGGCGACCCAGATATGGCCTTGCATTCATGTCCATATTAAATTAAAATTGTTTAAAAAGACGGAATAGCTCATGTGGCGCAACAAAAAATCTAATAACTTCTCATACAAGCCACAACTACCAGTTTACAAAGCAGACATGCAATGATCTTATTTTGAAGTACAGTACAACATTATTTGTCAAATTTGCAGCATAACTCTACCCATTTAGAACGTATTTCATGAGGTCACAGACAAAAAAAGTCACGCGGCATCAAAAATATTTGCATCCTATTAAGCTAGTCAGACAACGGTGAGGTGAATTTTAAAGACTGACTAAGTTGTTAATGTCCACAAATAATCAAGTAGAAGCTATGAGCCACTGAACTCGGAAAATGAATGAAGGATTCACCAAACCGCAACGCAGTCTAGTCTGCGTCGAAGGCGGTCTAATTTATGCAATGGCTCCCAAAAGCTTGTTCTGACGTCCTGCATGCTTGTGGTTAGACAAATTATTGCGGAAGATCTATTTCGATCGAGAATACAAAAGGGGTTGACAGATGGTTGAGGGACCTCACGCGACTCCCGTAGTTCCTGAAAATGTGATCTTCCGAACACTTTTCCTTCACACTTTTACCTTAAGGGCATATGCCTGCTTATAGAATGCGTTTAAAGTGCATATAAAGTAAAAAATAATTACTGCTTATTTTTAAGGCTTTTGAAAATAAAGACGATTGGCGTTTTCCTTTTTGAAATATCTTTTTTCGTTTTAGAGATATTTAGGTTTTTGTATTATGCAAATGAGGAAAGTGATGACGTCATTAATCGTTCCACAAAAAGATAAATCACTTAATCAAGCTTATCTCTTGGAGCATTAAAGCGGTGTTCTTAAAACTTGGCACCATCACTGCTCATCATAAAAGGCACAAGATGGCACCCGTTGCGCCGTTTCCATGGCAACAGTTTTGCCGCAAAGACTTATTTCTATTAACACTGACATTCCCAGTTTATTCTTAACCAAAGGTGATGCACTCCCAACAAGCTAACGAAGATAGTTAAGCTAAGATGGGTACCACGTGTGTTACACGCCAGACCCACTGTTCATTTTTAAAGTGCTGCAAATGGAGATATTTGGGTTTATAACAGAAGGAGACTGGATCCAAGACTGTTGCATTGGCAACGGCGAAACGGATGCTATCTTGTGCCTTTTATGATGAACATTGATGGTTCCAAGTTTGAAAAACACCGCATTAATACTCCAAGAGATGTGCTTGATTCAGTGATTTATCTTTTTGTGGAACGATTAATGACATCATCACTTTCCTCATTTGCATATTACAAAAACCCAAATATCTCCATAACGAAAGAAGATATTTCAAAAAGGAAAACGCCATTCATCTTTATTTCGAAAAGCCTTAAAAATAAGTAGTAATTATTTTTTACTTCATATGCACTTTAAGAGAGGTATGAATCCTTTTTTGTGTTTAATTCAAGCGTTTTGATTTTAGTTTTGGAATCGGTAAAGCTATTGCATAATATGGCTGGGGGGAGGCGGTGGGGCTGGGGGGGAGGCAGGAGCTGATAAACGGCGGTGAACTTTGTGCTTACACTCCGTAAAAAAACTAAAATCTTTAGATAGTGGTTATCTTACGTGAGATGATAATTATCTTACTTTAAAATTTTTTGTTTTTACGGAGCATTAGCACCGCCATTTATCAGCTCCTACCTTCCCTGCCGCTACTTGCAATCAAAGCGAAGTTTCCGTAATCGCTAGCAAACAGAAGATTACCGGTGTCACGCTGTGTGCTACAAAGGACAAAGAAAACGTAGCAGAAATAAACTTTATTCAACGCTAATGTTTTACAACATTCTAAGAAGGTAAATTCATACTAATTATGCTTATAAACTGCGATGGCAGATTTTGAAAGACATTAAAACTTCCTTGTAAAGGTTACAATGGCAGGCCGCCAGCTCAAAGCTGCTGTAAGACACAACAAATGTGCCGATAGATAAAAGCGCCGATCGCGCCGGTACATACGTATATGTTTCTAAACTCTAATAAAACTACAGAGAGAAGGAAACAACTTGCCTCTTAAGTCATCCAGATGTACTCACAATAGAATTCCACTGAAAAATCGTTCCATGTGTCATCGACTTTGCCACAAAATCAGAGTTCTCGGCAACATGAGTAATCATCGGCGAAGAAATCAATATACTTAACCGTCGGCAAATGTCAGGCCAAAACAACAGAAACTACAAGAGTCGCGTTAGGTCTGTCAGCCATCTGTCAACACCTTTTGTTTTTAACTGATCGACCGAAGGGATGATCGACCGCCAACAACTCCCCGCACACACCTTAACCCCTGTTTAGGTCCTTTGATGCCTTAACTGATCCAGGCCTAAGTAGCTATATAGATTTTGCCGATTTGGTCTGAAATAGGATATTTTTTTGTCAAATGAATTAATACGCTAGAAAACCTCACAAAATTGCTGTTTCACTTTCCCCGCTGCAAAGTAGCTGCAAAAAATCCTAGTATCTTAAGTAGATAGCGATCCCGCCTTCTTGAATTGGTGAACAAACTCTAATATCTCTTTAATTACTTACCTGACTTGGTGCAGTTTTCTGTTTGGTATCTGACGTTAAAACAGTTTGTCTTTGTTCACTGACATCTGCTGAGAAAAACAATTCGTAACATGTCCGGTGAAGAAACTAGCAAAAAAAAAAAAAACCAGGAGACAACAGAAGGTTTTATATTAAAAAAAAAAATACAAAAAACGAGAATTTGCACAAAAAAAATGAATGTCTCCCCTCCTGAATAGCGGCCATAGGGTGTCACTCTTGATGTAGTGTTTTGTTTCATTTTATAAAAAAAAGTCAGCGGTCCAAATTTTAATGTAACTGATTCGTTGTAAAACAGATCTCAGTCGAACTTTGCATTCATGACGTAATAATGGCCTGCACGTGGCTTATAAGGAAATCGCGCGCTCAGTTGAATTCTGAAGTCCGATACAAATATTAAACTAGGAGTAATCATAGACTATATATTGCGTTCGACATGCTCGCCATTGAAGAACAATGTGCTGCTTTTAACTTGCCGGTGAACGTTCGAACGAAAAAGTACGGCGCATGGCGAACGATCGAACGGAAAAAGCACATGGACAACGAGCAATTAGCCTGCAGTCTGTTCACGTCAGCAAATGTTATTTCACTGCGCGCGTAAGTACCAGTCCCCAGCGGACAACAATTATCACATGAGATCGAGGCCATATGTGCCAGTCCAAGATCGCTTAAAACGAACTGGCAAAACCAAGCAATTACCTGCGGGGCATCATAGATCCTGCGGGCAAAAGGACTTGAATAGTATGAGTTCTTCTTTGTCGGAAGGAAAAATAAGGGTGATCTGCACTGAAAAAAATTCCCTAATGCAGCTGATATTTCATAAAAATACATAACATGTATGGCCAACCAGACGCAAAGTGATTATACATGGCAATGACATTTGCTGTCACTTCACAAATATTTCACGATGAAAAGAGCGATTTCGAACTTTCACGTGAGAATTTGTCAAAGGATATCAGCCTCAAGACTGTTCAGAGTCTCTCTGTTTTTCATCGCAAAAGAACGCGAAAGAGAAAAAAACGAGCAAAGCAAACGCGAAAAACGAGGGAGTGCGGGCAGTGGTGAGCAAAATGAGCGAATCGCCCCGCCCAAACCCCCTCGCGCCAGATGTTTTGCGCTTGCGTCCAGGCGTACGTTTCTCAAAAGTGCCGAAAACGTCTCGGGCCCGAAAACTTTTCGGGGCTGTTTTCGGGCGCGTTTCTCGGGTTCCAGAAAGCGTTTGTCAAAGCGCCCAAGTTTCTCCCGAGATTGTCGGGGATATTTTCGGGAAATTTAAGGCAAGGAATCATAGCGCGAGCTTGAATTTTCCAGTCTGTGATTGGTTCAAAAGTTGTAATTAACCCCGCTGCACTGAGTTGGGTTCGTCGTGTACGCATGAAATCAAGACTTTTTCGATGAATCGCCCGCTTTATCTAATTTTATCTCTAGCGATTTGTACAGTTCCAGCAACGTTTAGTTTTTAACACTGATTCACCTCTATGGGCTACTGAACGTAAAGGCAGCCTGATGTAAGTGCTTAAAGCGTTTTTTTTGTTTGTGCTTTATTCCCGGCTTGTAATTTACGAAGCACGAGCTAATAAACATTCGTAATCTTGTTTTTGAGCCTTGAAATTTGGTCAAGTAAAGTATCAGCTAAAGTTTGGTTGAATTCTTCGCTATCATTGTCGCTCACTACTTTGGCGAACTTGTTGTACTTATGCTGAAAGAATTTTGGCAGTTTCTGTAAACAATTTCAAGGGGAAAAAGTCGACCATCAAGTACCTTTGTAAATCGCGCTGCGTTCTCTTCGCGAAGTGAGAGTTCTTCTTGGCGCACCAGAGTTTGTTTTAAAATTTTTCGCTGAATTTTGCCAGCAGTCTTTCTCTCCCACATCCTCTACTTTCGTCCTTTTCAAATAAGGCCTTCACCGTCTATTTTTCCAGAAAAGTTGTTCGGAGAATGCCATTTTATAGCAACAAAATAGGTCCCGAGAAAGGTTTTCGGGAGCTCAAGTGCTACCGTAAAGTTTACGGGAAAAAATGACGTGATTTTCTCGGGCCCGAACTTCTCGTGCACTTTGAGAAACACTCGAAACCTGTTTCGGGGGCTTTACGGGACAGTTTTCGGGTCCGAGAAGTTTTCGGGTCATTTGAGAATCGTACCAGTTCTCTTGCGATCCTTTCCCCGCGTTCAACGATGGAAGAAAAATATGAGAAAACAGAGGACTGGGGATAGTCTAATCAGTCTCAGTAAAAACACACCAAATAAGAAAATAAATAAATTGATGTATTTTGTTGAACAGTACTTTTTAATAACACACTTGTAATAAGTTGATGTGATATACAGCTTTTTATTATTCCACCATTGCGCCAGTACCATATTAGGTCACAAGAACGCGCAAAATGTGACACGTTATTGCACTGAATTATTGCCATTTGTACATAACAGATATAGATCGACTGAAATCTTGCAAAGCGCTGCACAGCCACAGTTTTTCTCGCTGCAAAGCCATTTTCGTTGACAATTTGTTGAATGATAAAACAATTATCCTGCTCAATCGTGCGGAATATCGTCTGATTTCAGGCGATATTCCGCGCGATTTTGCAAGTTAATTGTTAATTATTACACTGTAGAACAGGGCAAAGATACAGACTGAAAACAGAGCGACAAAATGGCCGCACAAAACTTTATTTGTAGTGGAATAAAAATCCCTTATTCGGTGGACATTTTGCTCATTGCTCGTATTTTGCAACGCAACTCGCAAAAGCCCCTAGGAGGGGGGGGGGGGGGGAATTTGGCAGCCCTCGTAAGGGTTCACATGAGTGGCTGAGAGAAAAATTAGAACAAACAACAAGAACAATGCCCCTAGTCCCCCAAAACAATACCAACTGCTACACTAGAACATAATATAAGATTTTGTATGGATTTTAAGTTGAGTTCCAATGATCTCTTTTTTTCCTTTGAAAAGCTACAATACTGAGCTTCAAACCTTGCCTAGGTGTGACGTAAAGGTCAGCAGGTATCCTACCACTTGAAAGAAAAATAATAGTCAGTCAAACTGTCCGATGGGTGGCTCTTAACCTTCCCCTCCCCTCCCCTCACGCGATGTAGCACTCGCTATACACCTCAGAGTGGCCAGTCATCTAACAGTACATCTGGTGCTGTTGTTACCATCCTCGGAGACCCAGGCCAGGGGCAGCTAGCCGGGACGCGAAATTATTGGACGAAAGTTTACAACAAGAACGGGAGAGCCCCCATTCTTGTTGTTAACTTTCACCCAAAAATCCCGTCGTCGCTACTAGCTGCCCCTTCTGGCTGCCGCTGGGTCTCCGATGTTTATTTATAAACGGCTAAAACGCATGTACATTACTCCACAGTTCCAACTCCTAACTCCGTGCCATTCCAGAATGTATGCGCTGGGGCTTCTGGGATTTCCTACAGCTCACATTCCTTTGAGGTGTGTGTGACTCGACTGTGGTGAATATTTTCTTTGGTAACGCACATAAAACCCAGTTGTTTTGCATTAAGGTTAGTTTATAAACAGTCAGTTGTACTCTTTCTAACCGCAGGAATACATTTCTTTGGGAGTGCGACAAATGCAGGCTGCAGACAGGCACTCTGGTTAGCCCAAATAAGGCTTTAAAAATAGCGCTCCGGTTAGCCTAAATAACGTTCCGGTTAACCTGAATAACCCTCTGGTTAGCCTGTTTATGGTTAGCTCTCAATATTTGTTATGGTAATAGGATATATACTAAGAAGTCTGTTGGTATGCAGTCTGCATTTATCGCACACCGCATTTCTTTAGAGTTTGACGTCTCATCAGTTTACTGCAGTAAAATCACTTCCGCTTTGGAATGTTGTGCATTTCATATTTTGAACGGAACGTTTGTCACTGACGACCGTTGTTATCATCTATACAGGATCCAAGCCGTGGAATTCAAAGTCAAGATGTGATTTTTCACCGATTACCTATTGTTTCAGGTAAGCACTGTAGAAAACGTACTTACAGATCAGAGGCTTGAGTTGAATTTCCCGAAGCAGTATCCCCCAGGCCACTCCTTCCCGGATGATCCGTTTTCCCGTCTGATATTTTGACTACTTAAGGATTATTCAGCTTCTTGGTAGTCTGTTGTAGTCGTCCTTCCCTTTGGGTTAGGGCGCTGGACTTGTAATCCGGAGGTCCCGGGTTCAAATCCTCCTCCCTGTCACTAGATGGATTTGTCTTCGGTGGTCCCGAATTCAACTCCTCCACGCTTTGTAAATAGCCGACTGGTTAGCCTCCTGCCAGTTGGGATTTTTAACTTGTTTCTGTTTGATTTATAATATTTGTTTCCTCATATTTACAGTGTCCCCAATTAGCACAGCAGTGCTAAATACATTGACACTTAAATAAAGTGAATTATTTATTTATTTATTTATTTATTTATTTATTTATTTATTTATTTATTTATTTATTTATTCCCATCATCTGTACTTTGTTCATGGTATACAACCATAATTTCACTAGGGATTTGGGTAGTGACTGACAGGGGGAGGGTGGCAGGGGTCTGAGGGAATAATGCTGTATTCCATTTGTAAGGTGGGCTGCCATTCCCCTGTTTGTTCAGTAACTCCAAAGCTTTACAATTTAACAAATATATCAGCATTGCAGTGCTTGTATGCTATTGCCTCCCACAGGGCTTTGGCCCAGAGGCTGAAACCTGAAGAGGCATCCTTAGAGTCCTTGTTATGAATTCTGTGGCTGTTGAAATGCTGGATCATTATTACATGTACAATGTATATTGTAGTTCCCACACTCTAAGAAGTTCCCACCCTTGATTGTTGAATAAGCACCTGCATCCCTTTGCCCTCACTTTCTTAAGTAACAAGATGACCCATTTCTATTGTCATTTTATTTCATCATTTAAGCTTCAAAGTACAATACAGTATCAATATACAACTGTGAGGACAATTTGTTTTCTGTTGAGTCCCTTCTATAGTTACTTTTATCTCCACATGCTTGAGGAGTTCTTTTATGTGCATTAATTTTCCGGCACGCTCTAACAAGTGCGTGGATAATATAATGTCAAGTAGTTTTATTTTCATACATGAAGATTTTGCATGAATGTTAGGTACAGTTTGTTGAAATGACTTAATTAATGAGCAAACGAAGCCCTTGATTAAGTGTCCTCCTTCAAATTAGTGCCCCCTACCCTTTTGACTGAAATTTTAAATATATATGTGGGTGTTTATTTGAGAAAGTATGGTGCATGTATAATAATAAAATTTGAAATTATTAAAATATTTATATCAATAAATAATTTTTAATTGTACAGGTTTCTGAAGCTGTGGAATTCAAAGTCAGAATGGGTTCACACAATTTTGTCCAATTGCTGGTAAGAATTTGTAGTAAACAGTGCAATGACTTCAGCTAGGGTCACTTATATTGCAGCATGATTATAATTATAATATAATATAATAATAAAGATTTTTGGGCTCATTTAAAAAACTCAAATTGCACTTATTACATTACAGTAGCATTAATATAAAAAATAAATTAGTTAATTATATTAGACCTATAAAATGTTCTTATAACAGTAATAAATAATTATGTAATAAAACAATATATCTGAATTTATTTTATCATGATCTGATATTCAGACCAGTGAGGTTTGTTGACTCAAATGGCACACCAAATCATTAGACAAGTGCAAAAATTATGAGTTAATTAATTTAACTAAAGAACAAAGCAGCACAACATCTAGAACTAATAAAGGCAGCATGGAAAAACCTGGCCAGTTAAATATTATTACAACTCAAAATAACCAAATACAGTGCGTTATATACAATGCAAATTACGTTTGCATGAAATTCAGATGTGGAAAGTTACATGATCTTTACAAGGAGTTAACAATGACTAAATTCAGGGAAATGAAAAAGGATTATGCAATTTGTATTACTACTAGACAATACACGCTAATTGCATTGTTGGAGGAAGAAAAAAGTAGGATTTTGTGAGAGTCAATGATTATATCATCTTTATAAGGAGTTAACAATGACTGAATTGGGGGAATGAAAAAGGATTATGCAATTTGTATTACTACTAGACAATACACGCTAATTGCATTGTTGGTGTTCCAAAACATCAATGTGAAGGGGCAACTGAAATCGCCGATGTAATGCAGAGAGAGAACAATAAGATTTTATGAGGGTCAATAATTATAATAGATAATTACTTCGGTTCGCAGCATTATTGGGTATAATGCAGGCAGCTTCGGCCTGCGGCCTCAGCTGCCTGCATTATACCCAATAATGCTGCGAACCGAAGTAATTATCTATTAAATAATGCCCAAATTACAAAATTTACCAGAAAGCCAAAATTAGCGTTTAATTATAAACAGCAAAAGACTGTTCCTTTCAAATTTCCTGCACACCGCCATTTTGTAATTTATGATTGAGGTACGAAAGAAGC
This sequence comes from Meandrina meandrites, assembly GCA_963693305.1. Lineage (NCBI taxonomy): Eukaryota > Metazoa > Cnidaria > Anthozoa > Scleractinia > Meandrinidae > Meandrina > Meandrina meandrites. Next base: position 26,750,531 of record OY855907.1, on the reverse strand, counting down.
GGAAAATGTTTTTCTCACACACTACTAAGAGTCTGGGTTCAAGTGTGCAGGAGGGTATAAGGTCACATGGCATGAGGCTAAGTTCAGTTTGTTTTTTGCCATCCCTCATTGCCTGACATGCCCCGACCACCCACCCTTTAAGTGTTTGTTCCAGTTTCCTGAGAGGTTATAATTTGCTTTTGGTGTTGCCAGCTCCTCATTCTTATGAGACCCTGTAGGGCATGTCAGCTTTCTGCAGTTGCTCAGGTTTTTTCATGCAAAAAAAAAGAGTTATTTGCCCGATTGTAATGTTTTATTACTGACAATGTCAATGTCAATATATAGGTCAGGCTGCGTGGTTCAGCTTGACATGTCTCCCAATAGTGTGTGTGAATAACCTCTGCTTCCTACCTTACCTTGAGCTTCAAGAAGTACGGGTTCCACAGTATTAGAACAGTTCAATGTTAAGAAAAAAAAACAATAGCTGGAAGTTCAAACCTATGGTCTTGAGGGTTGTGGCCTGCTACTGAATTGCAATAACGTTGCTTTCTTCTTCTGAGACTGTTGCAATGATAACTGTGTTTTCAGTGCTCAGTGTGTGGGCTATATAGTGTCTCTCAGGTACTGATTATGTATAACTTATTTTGTAGGTTAAAATTAATTGATTCAGCGAGATGATTTCAGGTACATTCTGGACACAGGTATAACTTCTGGAATTTCTTGATATACGATGCCCGTGATTTCCCGTGGATATATTTTTAGACAAATTATTAAGATGAAAAATTCACTGAAACTTCATGTTCTCTGACTATAGCTCTAAGGCAGTCGGAACATGTACCACATAAATTAGAACGAACGCCTACAGCTGTACTAGGGAGTTCAGAAGTGCAAAAGGAGTAAATATCCAGTAGGAACAAGGCAGGTCAAGTCAATCAGCAGGCAACGAGCACAACTATAGAATTTGCTACATATATCATAGCTGACCACACACCTGTTGCACCTAAATTCATGAAATGTATCAAATCTTAAATGTCACCAGATGCAGAAAGGAATAATGTGGCTTTACTGGAACCAAGGTAAGGACGTATCGATTAGAGGTTACTTTGTAGGTAGACTGAAATGATAATTAACATTTATGTCGGTCTGTTGTGTTTTTGAGTAATCTATACGGAACAAACGTGTCTGTGGTCAGTAGATAGCTGTATGAAAAAAAAAATCGATGCCTTTAGGTGCAAGTACTGCACATGAGAGAGGGGAAGAAATAATTCATTGAATCAACGGGTTAGTCAAATGAAAACTTCTTGAAAACGTTTCTTATTGATTAAATATAGTAAGGATCTGTCTTGCTGAAACAACAATCATTGTACGACTTTTGAAACACACTGAAACACACTGTTACACAGAAGAAGTCACTTCACCTTATTTTAGTGCTTTGAGCTGATCTCTCATCAAAAGTTAACTATTCTTATTTACAGTAATTTGGTTACGTTCATCAATGAATGTATAAAGAAAACAAACTATGTATCATTTTCTGTGTACATGTAGGTACAGTTGGAGGACTAACCCTATCTACATTGGATTAAGATGGCAGCTGCTGCACCTTCACCCCTGGCCAGCTCTGTAGAGAAAACAAATGGAGCCAAGCTCAGCAGACTTCTTATTGATGGTGGAGCAACGGTTCTAAGGAATGTTTTTGATGCTTATCATCCTCCTGCAAACCTGGCTGCTAGTCTGAATGCAAACTATCTAACTCTGAACAATCTCTTAAAGAAAAAAGTCTTGCGTACAGCTCAGTGGGAACAACTGTTCCCACCTGGTGGAGCTACACCAGACTCTAAAACGTTTGACATCACTCTATTATTCCTCCTTCTTAGCAACATTTGTGGACTATCCCCTCCCCTCTTCGGTTGGCAGTCTTTCCCACCCCCAAGTGATACCTCTCGTGAGGCAGACTTTGCTCGCATTAAGTTTTTCCGCAATGAGTTGTATGGTCATGTGACTACCACTGGTGTTGATACACCGACGTTTGATGCTCTGTGGCTGAAAATTAGTACTGTTCTTGTTGCTCTTGGGTTAAATCAGGCGGAAATTGAAAGATTGAAGGCAGAGCGTTGTGGGGAGGAAGATTATCTTGACGTGTTACGTGACTGGGCTAATAGTGAAGAGAATGTCAAATCACAGCTGAAAGAACTGCGTCAGTGTCAGACCGAAACACAAGGAATTGTCCAGGGTGTGGTGAAAACTCAAGAAGAGCATTCCGAAACTTTGCAAGAAGTAAAGCAAACAGTTGAAAGCTTAAAAGATACAAGAGATAAAGCCAAGGAAGAAGAAGTCCTACAGAACCTTGCTAAGTCGGAATTCAAAGGAGACATTGAGTATCACGTGGGGCGATTTCAAGAAGGCACTCGTGAGTGGGTGTTCAACAATGTTCAAAACTGGTTAGATTACAGAAACTCTCAAAACCGCGTGATGGTGATCAGCGCCAATGCTGGAATGGGAAAATCTGTGATTGCTGCAGTTATTTGCAAAAGAATGCAAGAAGCTGGCAGACTGTCAGGAAGCCACTTTTGTCAGCATAATAACGCACGTTACCGAAACCCTCAGCTGATGCTTCAGTCCTTGGCCTGTCACTTGTGCCATGCCCTGCCAGAGTACAAACAAGCTCTTGTGAAACAGCTATTAAGAAACCTGGGTAAAGATCTCAACAACATGGGTGTGGAGGAACTGTTTGCACTGCTGTTTAAGGAACCTCTTAGCACTGTTGCTGACCCTGAAAGAGACATGCTTATGGTGATTGATGGCCTAGATGAAAGTGAATACCAAGAACGGAATGAACTGGTTGATGTGATTGCAAACCACTTTTCCAGGCTTCCATGTTGGATTCGATTACTGTGTACGACCCGACCAGAGATGAACATTGCAGAGGCACTGAAACAGTTGAAGCCGTTTCAGCTGGAAGCCAATGAAGAAGAGAATGTTCAAGACATCAAGCTGTTCCTTGAAAAGAAGATGCAGTATCTAGTGAGAGAAGAAAATAACGACAACATCGTGGAAAAGCTTGTAGAGAAGTCTGAAGGACTCATGCTGTACGCGTACTTTCTTGTTTCGTTTATTAGAGAGAATGTATTAGTCCTGGACAAAGGAGATCTTGATGGCAGCCTACCATTAGCAATTTCGTCAGTCTACCTTTCCTATTTCAAACGACTAGAGAATGAACTTATGAAGGAACTTAGCGTCAAGGAAGAGAATTTTCTGAATTTGCTTTGTACTGTTACTGCATCACGGGAGCCCTTGCCAATTGGTTTCGTTTCTAAAGTTTTGGTGCCTAGTGCGAACTCGCCAGTTGCAAGGCGTAAAGTGCTTAAAGCTGTTGGCAGTGTGTCCTCGCTTCTTCCGATCCGGGAGGGCTTTCTACACGTCATTCACAAGTCAGTTAAAGATTGGTTGACAGACACATCATCTTATGGAGAGCACGAGTTTATCATGGACGAGAAAGAGGGCCATCGCATTCTTGCAAGGCTCTGTTCTGATGAGCTTGAGAATCTGAAAGAGAAAGGTGTACATGACAAACAGTTTAGTTCCACTGAGGAGTATGCACTACATCATGGTGCACGACACATGATACTGTTAGACGAAGATATGACATCGCGTACCCTGGAGGAATGTGTACAAACATACGTGCTAGACTTAGAGCTGCTGTATGCGAAGCTGTGTTTTAACAGTTCAATGGCAGCTGAAGATATTTTATGGCTTCAAACTCAAGAAATCTCTCAGGGACTGTCGGAAGATAGTAAAGGTTTGTTGAACACCTTAAAGTTCCTGTTAAGAAAGTACTTCAACATATTTACAAATCATCCTCATGTATTTTTCGAAACCGTGCTGAATAAGGGAGGAGCGGCACTATCTTCTGTGGCATCAAACCTGTTGCAGAACAAATATTCTGAAATACCATATATGGAATTCGTACACAAGCAGCTGGAGCAAGGAGCTGTTTTAGCCCGTTTTCAATGTTCGTCTCAAGTAGCTTGTTTCGATGTTTCACCGCAGTTAGACTACATGGTGTGTGAATGTAAAGACGGAACGATTCAGTTGTGGTCACTCCATACTGGCAAGCTAGTATGGGAACGACCTGTGATAGTAAAGAAGCGCTGCTTCACACAGTATGGGGCACTTAGAAAGTTGCAATCCTCATCAAGTGTCTTTTCATTTTACCGCTCAGTCGTTTTTCATCCTACTGTAGACGTTGTCTTACCAGGAATACTTAGCCATGGCTATACTTTTGACGGAGATCTGAAACCACTTTTTCCAGAAAGCATTTGCAGTTTCACGGTTTGCTCAATTTCAGGAGACAAGACCAAGATGTTAACTGATTGTCCAGGTGATGCTAAATGCATTGTTATGTGGAGTCTAAAGACTGGTTCAGAGATTACTCGTACGAGAAGAAATGAAGATATTTTGTCATTTGCTTGGTCACGAGATGGAAAGCTGCTGGCAATTTCCCATTCCAAAGGTTCCATTTCTCTCGTTGATGCGATGGATGGTTTTAGAACATTAGTAGAAACCGTCATCCCAGAAGTATGTGGAATGATAAAGTTCTCACCTGACTGCCGATCTCTCTTTTGCGTGAATAAACAAGCTCATTTGGGGGAGCAAAACATTTTTCATTTGAATATCAATATGGCGGAACTTCTCAGTTGTACGTTATATGATTCTAAATCCTATGTGCCCTGGGAATTTGAATCACGCAGCGAGACTGGATTTTTGTTAGGAGATCCTATTTCTTCTGGTGATTCAGCATTTGAATTTGTGTTAAACAAGCAAACTGTATTGAGGGGTAATTCTTATGGTAGGTTCATAGACATGTTGAATATTAGTGAAGTACGTGAAATCGACAGAGCAACTACACTTTCCAGAATCAGTGACATTGTATTTTCTTTTTGTGGAGAGACTGTTTATGTTGTCGGTGATGCTGCCAGAGCAACAGTTGGCGCTTGGGATGTTTCAAGTGGGGAGCTCCTAGCACAGAAGAGCAGTGAAACAGACAAACATTTTCTTGTAGCTGTGAAAGAAGGTATTTTATTAGCAACAACAAGTGGTACTCTTGAGCTGTGGAATTCTGAATTGTCGCAGTGCGTCCGAAACTGGACCGATCTAAACGAAATCATAAAGATGATCCCCATGTCAGAAGAACGAGTGGCGTGTGAAGCAAAGAACCAAGTGATCATCTGGGATACTACTAGCGGAGAGATTGTGTCGACAATCCCAACTAGTCATGATGAACATTTGGTTGCATGTAACAATAAATGTCAGCTGTTAACCTACAGGTCCGAGTCACTTCAGTTGTCTGATGGTAAAACTACGCTCTGGAGAAAAAAGAGTCCTTTTAAGTTTCCAGGTGGGATGGTTTCTATTTCCAAACAGTTTGTCGTAATTTGCGCTTTGGAGGCTTGGGTTTTCCCCAGAGAAGTGTACGTCCTTGATGCAATTTCAGGGGAAACACTACACATTTTATTCAAAGGCTATTTGTACTTTGACTGTAAATTTATCAGTGATGAGGAATGTGTTATCAGCTACAGGATCATCTCAGGAGATTATTGTCTTGGACTTTTTAACGTCAAGTCCGGTGACCTGCTGAGTGTAGTCAATCTTGCTATTAAAGCGAATTGTTTGGCGGCCTGTCCTCGTAAGCGTCTCCTCGCTATTGGCCAAAGTGACTCAAAACATGGATTCAAACTTATCCAGGTGTGGTTGGCACAAGATAAGCACAGCAGAAAGAGCAAAAGGTGAGCTATTAACAATCAAATAAGAAATTTAATTAGTCGAATACGACGTTAGAACAGATTCTGTTGAATCTGAGACATTGCATTAGCGAGGATTATTATGGTTTTACTTGAAGCTAATGTGAAAAGCACAAGTTTTATGCCTTTTATAGCTCGTGATTTTATTACTCCACTGATCGAAGTAGATTTTTAGATTGTAGTTTTGGGTATTATCTAGTTCTGTGGAAGCCATTGATGGTTAGAAATTGTGTTTTAATCTGGATGGTGTTCATTGTCTTTTGAGTATTTGATCGCAACACCAAAAACCTCGCGAAATTTCGAAGAATGTAAATTCAAAAAAGACACGAAAAGCAGATGTCTCTTTTTTCCCTTCTTTCCTGTGTATCATAAAAGATTTAGTCCACATACCACTTAGTTTATTGTTTGAAATAACCTCTTGAAATGTGTCATAAAACATCCCAGACGACCCAATGTCACGTGTGTCGTCATATACAACGCTCCCTCCCCAGCCGTTGCGTGACGAGCCCAAACAACGGCTGCGAAGGAGACTAGGTGACATCTGATACGCATCAGACTTGCTACCGGCAGTATTTAAAAAAATATATATGTAAAAAAAGTTCTTCAGAAAATCACAAACAAGGATTTTTATAATTACGTAGTTATAGTGATGGAAAGCATATAAAGCAATGTGAGCGTTAATTTTGTGGAAGGAATTCAGTAGTTTTGCAAGCGGTTTTGCGCTATCTCACGGAACCATGATTTGCAAATAATTATCCCCAGTTACCGCTTTTCTGCACCAAGATAATACCACCGGTGGTTAAATCAATGTCAGTGACAGTTGTACAGAATGAAAACCTACCTTTCACCGGAGTGTTTTGAGTTAGTGTTATATTTTGTAGAAAGAGTTCGTGTTTTTGCGAGTTGTTAAAATGACGCGCGGAGGTGAAGAAATTTTTTTCACCGTCTTCAAGTTTGGTTTGGGATCAATTTATCAAGGTTGATAAGCATTCTAAATCATAAATTGGCCTTTCAGCGTGTCTAGTTGTAATAAAAGTTTACTTCAGAAAGAAATTATTTGTCTGAATTTAGTACGCATATGGTTTATTTTTTCCACTCGCACGTTTGTGTTAAATGCCGTAAAAGAGCCGGGAATTTTTGGGAGTGGGGTGCGCGCTAACAAAAGCCTTCAGGACTGGGAGTAAATGGGCTAATACATCGCAAATCGCTTTCAATATTATCATTTCCCCTACGCCATGCACTACTACCTGAAAAATAGTCGAATCTCGAAGAGATCTTTGATTTTAGTTTAAAAGTGAGACAGGCGGGCAAGACTCCTGTAGTTCGTAAAAACACTAAAAGTACCAATGCTCAGTCTTATCCTAACAGAAAACTTGTTCCGATTCGACGGTAAAGACTATGAAACAGCCATAGGTATGAAAACGGCCGTAGCCTTTATTAGCATCTTCATGGCGAAAATAGAAATCAAAATACACTGACGAAGACGTTTTACAATCGTTTTTTTTGAAGAGATTAATTGATGAAGTAATATCAAGGTGTCGTGAAAGGCTTTATCAAGCGGGAAGCATTAAGGCTTAATCTGCACCAAACATGAGAAAAATCTTCAAAGAGCCATCCCTCATATGTTATCGCAGCGGAAAATCCCTAAAACACATTCCTATTAAAGCTAAGTTATAAAGGCTAACTAGAAAGACCGCTGAAGAAGTCGTGCAGGTGGTCAATACTTTTGTAATCCCTCCGCATGAGGTACTCTAATTTAAATGCTGGCTACATATTTAAAAGGACTTATGCACCACTTTGGCTTTGTAAGAATATTCAAATTAATTGATTACAAGTTCTATGGTCTTTAAATCACAAAAGTTTTGTCTGCTTTGTAAATATTTGAGTCAAATATGATGACCCACGGGGTCGCCATGCAGCTCTCGTAAGGTCTCACATGAGTGGCTGAGAGAACAATAGAACAAACAACAAGAACAATGCCCCTAGCCCCGAAACAATAGCAGCTGCTACACTAGAGGACCAGTAGAATTACAAGCTTACGAGAGCTGCGTTTAACTATTCGACCCACGCCCTTTAACCGGCTCGAAATTGAGTGACCCACCCCTTTGCGAGAGCTCAAAAACTAGTGACCCAGCTCCTCTCTGCTCCAGCCCACCCCTCCCCCCCCCCCCCCCTACCAATTTGTGTTTGGATTTAGGAACGTTTGTACCCCGTGTTGTACAATCACTGTTTTCAGTTAATTGTTAAGCAATAATCATTGGATGGAGTGTTGGGTAATTCAGAAGTAACGGGTGGCGTACATAGAAATAGCATTCTTCTTAAAACAACTTTGTTATCTTTTTTACAGGGCGCTCAACACCGGAGATCACAATAAAGTACAAGTTGGAAACAAAGAGGTTAGTTATTCCCAAACAAAGTTTTGTAATCACTGATACCGGTTAAAATGATTAAAATGTATATGTACCATGGTACGGAGGAGGGGAGGGGTGCGGGAGAGTAGTAAGAAGAGAGGAAGAGGCCTGGCAGCAAGAAACTTTACAAAGCAGTCAGTTTATTTTCAATCAGCGGTGTTTTCACCGCAGTGTAGCGAAAAAAATTTTCCCTTTTGCTGTAGTACCAGCCTTTAAATTAGTTTGGTTTCAAGTGCAAGTGATATATCACTGGCTAAAGCCGCGATGGTTGTTTTGCAAGCTGAGATTTTTTTGTACTATTTTGGTCATTGTGTAATGCGTTTGATGTGTGCATCTTTTGTCAGGTGTGTTCTTGTCTGGTGAAGGATGGTGTGGTAAAGACCGATCCTTGGACTGACTAATGAGCCTGCAGGGAATGCTCTATGCGGTCATAGCGGCAATTGCGTGTAACGAGCGAGTAGCCGCGCGTGAACCTCGCGCTTGTTCAACCAAGAAGCAGCAAACCGCGTTGTGTACTGGAGGCTGACTTGCCCTGTTTTTGCAGGGGGTTTTTTTGTATCTAGTTAACAATATTAGTGGTTTAGATTGCAGTTATTCTTTACTATGGAAGACGCTGTTCTTTTCGAACAAGACCAGGCTCAAAATAATATCTGTAGCTTAACAAGGAGACTCAGTTTTGCCGTGCGTCTGTTCAGTTCTACATGCTCACATGACGTCCAAACGCAGTAACAACAAAAAACATTGACCATGAGACAAAGTAGATTTAGCAAAAAAAGCGAGTCACACTGACAACTGCTCGTGTACACAGTCTACAATTCTGTCACGTTCTTGTCGCGACGCAAAACGTAGAAAAGGCCGCCGTGCGAGGACGGCAGCACGAGAACCGGAAGTTGAAATCAAGTCGTGTCCAGACTATTCCGCGCCCCGTTGTGTCTTTTGAATCTAAATCTGCCTTGTAACTGAACAGGCCAACGACAAAATGCAATATGTTTCTGTGTACAATTAACACAAAAATTTCCCGAGAATCAGTTCATTTTCGTGAAACAGCAAGCATTTCGCCGTCAGAAGTTTTTCAAGATATTTGTAGCTGAATATAGCAGACAGTAAACTTCAGAATAAGTAAAATATCTGAAAAAAAGTTAGCAACGCAATTTGTTTGAACTAATCTTTATTTCACGCGGAAATTTATCCAAGAAAGTCATTCCTTGATTTCGTTCTACGAAGATTGGTTGTTGCGGCAATTCACTGGGTTTTTTGGTCAAACTTCAAGTGTATGTGTTGAATATTTTATAATATTTATAACTGGTAATATTAGGTAGCTAGCTCGGGTTTTTTTAACAATGAATGTATCAGAGTTAGCTAAATTACGCTAGGGTCCAGGGAGTATTTGTAAATTTTCAGTGCCGAGTTTAACTGGAACAACGTCATACGCTTGAACAAGTTTTGTACGCGACTCACAGCAATGTTCCCACGTTTTGAGGCTTCATAAAGGAAATATGAAATTAAGTAATGTAGAGTTTCAAATCTGCTGAAGAGGCACCAGTCAAGAACTTATTTTTGTAAAAAAAAAAAAAGATTCATATTTTGTTGAACATTTTATCGTTAACATTTTTATCTTAAGTATATATCACGAGAATATCGGTGTAATGCATTTTTGACACCGCCTTTGAAACGGTTACCAAAGGAAACTATAACCAAACAGAACCGTTAGTAACGGAGAGAAATCAGACGATCAGTATTGAGTAATGTAAGCATTTAAAAGGTTAATATGTATTAAAAGTTAGGTTTTGTGAGAGAAAAAAACTCAAAACAAACGCTAAGATAAGGGATCGATTACAGATTTGTCAGTTTACATTAATTACCGTACCCAGCTAAATAATTGTCTTTGTCAGTATTCCAAGCTAAATAAACTTGATCTTAGTTCTGTTCACAGTTATCCATCTTTGCCTGGTGTGCCTGTGGTAAAGAGTCGACTATCGCTGACCGACACTTTAGCCTTTCTATTCCCAAAAGGGGAGAAAGAGGCCTGTAACCTGGCCTGCCTATATTTAAATATCGATTTTCTTAAGGTTCCGTGTGAAACCTGACCCTGCATAAAAATATTTATTCCCTGGGATAATAAATTTCCTATAATTGCGGCACTACCTTATTTGACCCAAAAGGGAGCGTGCGCTGAACAGGGTATGTATTTCGTCTGACCTGTGGTATGCTATTCAATATCTAGTGTTAGAAGTTTATTTGTGGAGATTCTTCGCTGGAAATGTTAAACACATCTGCATTCAGCTTTTGTCAAGAGTAAAATTACCTTTGTGCTCCATGTTCCGTCAGTGATATGTATAAGGCATTCGGTGCGTCATGACAGAAATTCCAGCAGTGGTACTAAGAATACACTCAAACCCAAAAGTTGTTGCGATAAAAAGAGATGACAGGATACCGAGTTTTTGTTTGAAGTACCTTGGCAAGGGGTGAGTTAGTGTGGTGATAGCTAGAGGCTCTGGTAAATACAAAATTTATAATTATGAAAAATAGAACTAATATTCTGTCTATTTGCCTTTCAAGTACGATTGATTTTGCATTCCTGTCTGCCCAAAGTGTTAAAGCGGAAACTCTTTAGGGGGATAGCTCTGCTCCCACTTTAAACAGCAATGAGCACAACTTCTGTTCTCCTATCAACTTCTTTAATCACTCTTTAACAACTTACACTGCTGGTAACAACTCTGAGCTCCGCTTGAAAACATGCTCACGCTCTTTAAGTAGTGACCATGAATTTATTCTTACGTAAGGGCCAGCGCAGTTCTTGTAAGGTTGAAGTGCGTCTGCGCCGTCAGCGTATTAGAATAACAACCTTCGAGTTGTATACATCGTCGAAATCGTTTTTCTTTCTAAAATTCCACTATCAACCGTACGACAACTGGTCAAAACAAAACAGCGTGAGCAATGTAAAAATTACAAGGAATGCGCTTACAAAACAATACTGAATTTAAGTCATAAGGTTACACAGAAACGCCAAACTAAGGGTTATTGTACAAGCAATGTTCAAACAACAACTTGTGCGAAACCTCGAACAAAAAGGGCGTTCCTTTACTACTCTAGCCCTGTTCCGCCTTCTTCCATATTTTAATACTAAGTTTTTTACGACTTTCGAGTTCGACCTAAGGTGTTACATTCAGTTCCTGTATAAACTAAGTACCAAAGAACAATAATTGTCTTTTACCATTCAATCCTTGTATACATTATTCCTTAATTAAACTCCGAACTTAAAGATAATTATTTAAGCTCGCTACAACTTCGCCTACAAAATCAGGATTTCCTGTGAATTTTTGGTCACAACAGCCATGTCGGGGCAATAAAACGAACGCACTCACGAAACCAAGTACAAGCCACAACTACACACCAATTCTCCAAATGAAAACTGAAATTCGAAGTAACAGTAAATCAAACAAACAAACAAAATTAACTTACTGTGGTCCAGCTCTTACAATCCCAGACAAAAATGTTGAGACACTCTTCCTTTTCCCCCACTTACAATGTTGAAAATCAGTGATTTTTTTGTCTTTTAGTTTACGAAAGTGCGATATTTTCTAACATTGTTGTGGGGGGAGGGGTTATCGCGACCCATGAAGTGTCCCAACTACTTTTGTTTGGGATTGTAGCTTTAGTTGCTTATAGTTTAAAGACAGCGATGGTAAGCGGTAAGGAGGGTCTGAATGGGGGTACCTAGATAACACTAAAGTAGTATACCGGGGAAGGATAGACGAAATTATTCATGAATTCAACAGGCCGGAGTTAATGAGCTCTGAATATCCAGAACTGGTTTAATGAGATGCATGTCACGTAGGTGTATGAGGGAGACTATGGAAGTTTATATTATTTATGCATGGTATTGTTTTGAGTATTTATTGTTGAATATTACATGAGTTTTTAGGAGAGATGTATGCGTTGTAATGGAGTTAATGAGCCGCCCAACCATCCGGGTAGTGTCGCACTTATATAGAAGAAGAACAAAGGCTTGACTGACAACCAATCAGGGAGCACGGTCAAACTAGTAAAACCAGTTTTGAATCCGGAACGATTTCATTATTCAAAATGGCGCATGTATCTTGTTTGGTAACTGGTCAAACCGGTTTTTGGGAAATTGAAAGTGATAATTCAAAAATGGCGGAATCAATGAAGTAAATACCACACGGAAACAATTTTTTTTTTGAATGAATATAAAAACGTTTATTGGATAAAGGGAAAGTTTACAATCTGAAACACACTTTGAATAAATATGAATTGTTAACTAAATGTTCAAGGATGAGATAATTCTCAGTGTTCAATGACTTCAATTTTCTGTAACGGCAAATTGTCTTTGCAGTTTGGGTCTTGGCGTGTAGCTGGGCTTGTCTTCTTTTGATGACATTTGTCTCTCGGGGAAATATGACGGAGACGGTATTTGAGTTGCATCATTGACAGGTTGTTCATCGGCCCATTGGAAGAATCTACACATTTCGTTTCTTCTTCTACAGGTAAAATAGGGTCGGAAAGGATTGTTTTGAGATCTTGAGACTCTTAACGTGGTAACATCCATGTGTCTGCAGTAAGGCAACTGTCCACCTTCAAATGCAATGTATTCTGGTATCACGCGATCTCTGATACATTGTTGGTAAGCGTGAACATCCTCTTCGCGACAAAAGAAGGGACACAGCTTCCAGTCTACACAGCGAATGTAAGGTATACCAGAGACAGGTCTGATCACCTCAAGATCTTTAAGGCAAAGTCCACACTTTGAGTAACTCATCTTGACATTGACTTGAAAGAATAAACTCATGGAGCCCTTATATAGTTTTCATTGATATTTCTGTCTAACCGGTTTTACACGTTTCACCGGTCAACCTCGTCAACTCCATTGACAATCAGATCTAACCAGTACCAACAGGTTTTGCCAAACTGGTCAGGATATATGATGGCTTTGATGATCTCAATCTCTTCATCCTTTGGAGAAAGGTCGTCAATCCAGTCTTGATTTTCGGGTGCAATTAAATCCATTATATCCAGTAGATCGTGCCAGATCCAGTATGCAATTGTTTTCCATTTATCCAGTGATTCGCGTAAACATACCATCAGTTTTTGAATGTCTTGGATAATACTTAGTTCTTTTTCCTTAAGTTCGTTATACACCAAGAACGCTAAACAATTCCAGTAGGCTTGCTTCATCTTTTCATCACCGTCACAATCGTTGCAGTTATCGTAAACAATATTTGGAGCCATCGTGTAAAGCAAATGAGAATGAGCAGGAAGTCGCGTATTTTGTTTTTATATAGTCACTTAATAAAAACCGGTTTTTTTTCAGGTTTAGTAAGGTTCCCAGTGCCTAAATGTTCAACAAATATTTATATCGTTGGTTTCAGCCGTTCGAGCATGAGCACCTGTGATCGGCCCAACTCTATGCTACTCAAGTAGCATTTGAATGCAACGAGTATACATCTAATTTTGGCAACTCGAAACTTTCGAATCATTGATATGAAAATCACAACTTGGTAATGTTTCTACAAAAGTGTATTTGAACGCGTTATGCTTTAGTCTTCATCATCATCTTCAGTTTTTTCTTTTGCAATTTCCTTTTTATAAAGCGAGCGTCTCCACAGATTCCTAATGGCCTCGACGTCCAGGTCCCAAACTGGACCGTTGATAACAATGTTTAAAAGTCTCAACTCGCGCACCCCATTAGCGTCATACAGCATGTTATAACTGAAAACTCCTTTCCAGTAATGGCTGTTTTTCACCTTGTCGGCCACATCAGTTCCGTAGTTTTCACCCAGTAAATAATACCACTGTTCCTTGACTTTGTCAAAATCCACTTCTCTGGCCATGCTAAGAACACGATGAATATCATCCATACAGTTACAGCCGACTCGTGGGCGATATGAACGATGTTTGTAGACATTCTTTACAGCAATCATCCCATACGCTACCCATAACCAAATTTTGATCTCTCTATCCTTTGGCGTTAATCTTGTATCCTTCTTTAGTTCGATGTTTGGGTTGTTTTCGATAGTTAACAATTCGTCCGGCAACTGCTCGAGATAAAACATGTCTTGCATCCACATCTTACGTTCACAGGTAAGCAGCAACTGGTGTTTATGGTTTTGTTTGCTTGGCTTTTTAAAACAAGAATTTTGAATAACAATAGGGCAAGTTCAGGCAAGCTTTGCTTCGTCATACAAACGTGTTGGGACAAGTTAAAACAATGTGGAGTGATAATTACAGGGCAAGTTCAGGCAAGTTTTGCTACGTCATACAAACGTGATGGGGCAAGTGTGTCGAATGCAAAGAAGGTTAAGCAATTATCAAACAGGATACGTTTCAAACGATTTTAATGAAAAAAATAATATTTACATTGCATAAGTATTGAGCCATAACCAAAACGCGTGACATTCTGTCATAGGGCAGTGATGAATCGAATCATTGATATGAAAACCACAACTCTGTAATGGTTCTACAATAGTTTCTTTTAACGCATCATATTTCGGACACCCGTAGTGTTCTAAATCGACATGAGGAATGTTCAGTTTAAGCAACAAGTCTTGTTCAACATGACCTCCCTTGTATGTAACCACAGTTCTGTCCTTGGTTTTAGCCTTACTGTACAAGTCACGCATCACGTTCTCCAACAAGTAATACTCCTGTCCGTATTCCTCTCTTCTAGGCTGATAAGTTAACCCATGGACATTGTATTTGACATAAGACACTGTCTTTCTTTCTCTGATGTGTAGGTCGTTCCAATGTGTTTTCATGAAGAAGGCATGGCGTCCAAAATCTTCTTGCCAAGTATAATAACCCAATTCTCTACAGCGAAAAGTCTTATCCACAAAGAAACCTTCTAAATCGAGTATCATACACACTTTATCTTTCAAGCAGCAGCTCATTCTCTCTTCTTGTTCTTGGCTAGGACGCGTAATGTATTGATCTGTTGTCTCAAGTGGGGCTCTTTCTCTATTGTAGAGTAATGACCACGAATCTCTTGAGGGAAATCAATCTTATTATAGTCACTTAATAAAAACCGGTTTTTTCTGGTTTAGTAAGGTTCCCATTGTCTATTGCTGCGTAACCTTGCCACTAAGGGCGGTTTTGGTTTGTAACGTCGCTTTACAGTTTTGCGTTTGGAATCTGGAGGTGTTTCCATCATTATCGCGTGGGCAGATTCTTCAGGCAAAGCGGAAAGGGGTGTTTCCATTCTGACAGGAATTTTTGATTGTTTAGTACTCGCAGGTGTGGGTGGTAGTTGTCTTGGTGTTTTTCTCGGGCTCTCAACTTTAGGTGTGGAGGCATGTTTGTTTACACCTGGCGTTGTCTCTGTTGGAGGCGCTGGGTCTGATTTGGGTAGTACCACTGTAGGTTTAACACTCACTTCACGTTTCATCTGTTTTACTAATCCTCGATACCTTTGCAGAGCATGATCTAACAACAAAACTTTTTGATCTTCCGCCAAAGAGGAATCCATTATTTGTTTCATGTTTTGATCAAGCCGTGTTAAAGTTGTGAGTTGAGCAGGAGCCGTCAATCGATGTTCTGTCTCCATAGTTTGCAGTAAATGTTCAGAAACCATCAACATCTTCTGAACGTGCTTCATTTGAAAAAGTTACCCAGTAAATTCACAGCAAGAGGAGCAATCAAAGTGGCGAGAGCTGGTAGAAATTCTTCCTTCTGATCGAGCACGTGATTTTTCTGTTTTAAACTTGGTGTTTTGCAAGTCACATATACAGGAACTGTGATTTGTTCGACTTAAACAGTTTAAATGCTGAATAAGGTACCAAAATGCTACCTTTAAGGGGTTTAGAGCAAATAAGTTAACAGTTCTTTGGCTTCCGTACGATTTTACGTCTTTTCGTTGCTTTCCAGTGTTCTTTTCAATAGATACAAATGAAGGTCAATTGCTTGACTTTTGACTGTGTCTTGGCTCTTTGTACAATCCTGCTCTGCTCTGCTCTGCTCTGCTCTGCTCTGCTCTGCTCTGCTCTGCTCTGCTCAGCTCAGCTCAACTCCGGTCTGCTCTTCTGTGCTCACTCTGCTCTGCTCAGCTCAGCTCAGCTCAGGTCTGCTCTTCTGTGCTCAGCTCAGCTCAGCTCACCTTAGCTCTGCTCTGATCTTCTCAGTTCAGCTCAGCTCAACTCAGTTCTGCTCTTCTCTGCTCAACTCTGCTCTTCTCAGCTCTGCTCTGCTCAGTTTCTCTAAAAGTTGATAGACTTTATTGTGAGATTTCTCGTTCATGTACTTCTTGTTCTTCTTCTTCATCTGAGGCATCGCTATAATCAATTTGCACTTGACTATCACAGCAGACAACTAAACAACACATCCTCTGGCACATTTCGTTAAAGGATAGGTTTGGAAGAGGGGGTTGGCATAGCCGACTTGTGATATTGCCCATGGTTAAACTGTAAATGATGACAAAATATGTTTTATCTGCTTTTTATAACCTGCAAAAGCATCCACCAGATAGAGGGATAATGCGTTGGGTATTTTTCGCATAGTGTTTTGTGAAATTCGTATTGTTCACTAAAAGACACGTTGCAGTAATCCATGTAGGCATAGAAACACAATAAACGACCATAGTTCATTGGTTCCAATTCTATGAGAAGAGATGACCATTGTTCAGGTGGTGTGCGACGGAATGCAATCAGAGAGAAATAGCGTTTAGCGTAGACACGTACTAGGTGGAAATACAATCTTTCCATGTTGACAGTTAAATGTGCTTTGAGTGATGTGTGACTTCCAACGTCCCTTATAACTATCCCCAACCTCTCTAACTGGCTATGATCACCAATCAGCGAAATCCGTAGGGGAAAGTGTTGTAACCGTGGATTACTCTCTTGTCGTACACAAGTTGATACTTCTTTTGCTGTTTCACTGTGTGTATTGATTTTGTTTTCGCATCACGTTTGATGAAATGAGGGTTTTCCAGGTAGACGACTTCTCCATTAGGAGTGTTTTTATCAATAGATATAATTTCCAGTGTTCTTATCAATAGATACAAATGAAGGTCAATTGCTTGACTTTTGACTGTGTCTTGGCTCTTTGTACAATCCTGCTGTGCTGTGCTGTGCTGTGCTCTGCTCTGCTGTGCTGTGCTGTGCTGTGCTCAGCTCATCTCAGCTCAGCTTAGCTCTGCTCTGATCTTCTCAGCTCAGCTCAGCTTAGCTCTGCTCTGATCTTCTCAGTTCAGCTCTGCTCCTCTCTGCTCAGCTCTGCTCTTCTCAGCTCTGCTCTGCTCAGCTCAGCTCAGCTCAGCTCAGCTTAGCTCATCTCTGCTCTGTTCTGCTCAGTTCTGCTCAGCTCAGCCACAGTTCTGCTCAGCTCTGCTAAGCTCTGCCCTGCTCTGCACTGGTTATACAACTCTTTCCAATGTTGCACGCTTTGTCTTAAGTCGTCGACTCGACGTTCTAACTCGAATTTTGTAGTCAATTTTGCACTACAGTCCTTACACAATTCTCTCGTCTTTCCGTCTTGTTTTTCCTCTTTACAGTCGTTGCACATCAATTCCTTTCTTATCGTCCAATATTTACGTTTAAACTCTTCGTACTTCTTTTTCCATTGCTCTGCTGTTTCTTCAGCATCTTCAAGTTTGGCTGTTGTTTCGCGTAGCTCTTTTACTAGGTTTCGAATAACTTTATCCATTCTCTTCTGGAAAAAATGCAAGGTCACGTGGCAAGATAGGACGGCAGCGTAATTTTGATGCTCTTACGCCCAAGATGATAACTCTAGCTATCTTTTCGGTCTTTACACCTGTAGTGATGTCTCTCGATGTCTACAAACATTCTGCCTGCTGAAAAACACACACTCCTTATATACGTCTTGTCTCACACTGATTGGATACTCCATATAAAGTATTTTGCACGCTTTCTTTTGCTCACTCTACTCTGCTAAGCTCTGCTCTGCTCTGCCCCGGTCTGCTTTTGTGCAACTGTTCTTCCTCTCGCCTCACTCTACCCTGCTTGCTCTGCTTGTTATGCTTTACCATGCTCTGTTCGGCTCGGCTCGCCCAGCTCGATTCCGGCTTCAGTCTACAGGTTTTATATTATATTTACTATTTATACACGGCCCCACAAGCTATATAGCTTTTTCTGCATCGTTTCTAAATAAAGGTTTTGATTGATTGACTTATTGGTTGCTTGGCTCAAGTCTTGACACAATTGGCACCCTGATGCTGAATTCCGAACCCGAGGACGAAACTACACTCGGAAAGTCATCACACACAATTTATTGTATTAACACTGTTTACAAAGAATAAAAAAAAAACTAATTGAAACGATTCAACAGTACGGGAACTTGACAATTAACTAGTATCCTTAATTTGTAACTCTTAGTTGTAAAATGTTTCGCCGTTTTTATGTAATTTGACACATTACAGGTGGGACAGTTTTTCATTTACTTGTTTGGCCTTGTGCCTGTTTTCGTCTTCTTAACTGGTCTTGGGGTTGCGTATCAATGGATTTCGTGATATTTTCTCTTTATTCCTTGATAGGAAAATTCCTCATTCTCATTTACAGCTAAAGTTTGTTTAGATACGTCCTCATATTCAACCAGCTTGTTCAATAAATATTTTCGTTTATTGACTGCTGCTTCTGCAGCCTCTACGAAGTCCATTTCGTCGTCGTCCATAAAACTACACAACGTTGCCATAACCTTTTTGTGCACTGGATCAGTTTTAAGAACACGATACCACTTTAAATAGTGTAGATACAAGAATCGTAGCCTCTTTCTGTATGTGGGAAGTAGTAAAGTTGATGCTTGAAACTCGGCATCCTCTTTTGACAAGCCCTGAGTTATGTATTGTTCTACTTGCTCCTGCCAGGATGAATTCAAATCGATAATGGCTTCCTCGCGCAGCTTATCCCAGGGATCAGTATCATCATTTTTATCATCATCAGTAGTAGTGCTTTCATTATCTTCATCACTACGATCTTCTTCTTCTTTTTCGCTTTCGTCGTCAGTATTCTCATCATCTTCATCATATTCTTCGTCCTGTTCATCATCCTGGCGAAGGTTGTTTTCATATTCTTCATCATCGTTCCCTTGAGCAACTGTAGCCGGAGAGCCCTCATTCATTGCATATTGATTAGTCATCTCCACTTGTTCTTGCTCTAGACGTTTGCGGCAACCTTGCTTTTCGTGGCGGTCTCTGTTATATCTTCGACTAAATAATCTTTGACAGAACTGACAAAGATGCCCCATGTGTTCTAAGATGTTTACTCGACAATTGCCTTTCTTGAAATGAGTAAAGCAACATGCCTTGCCAATTTAAATAGTCGAGTAACTCAATGGCAGTTATGTTTCGTAAGCTCCTTGTGAGTAACAGGCAGGTTTTCTTTTGCATTTGCTCTCTGACTATTATTCTTTTACAATACTGTAAGACCTCAAACAGTACCAACTATAAACAAATGACACCTTGCAATGACAGTGCTTTGAGTAAACAATTTCACTTAGGAATGTAATCTGATTATTCTCTGAAATATTGGTAGATTAAGCTTTTTATCTTTGTTTTGTTATAAATGTATATGGCTATGTCTAAAAAATACAGTGATCTAATTTCTTTCCAAAAATACTCGTTACTTGCGATTGCTACCGTGACAAAAGTCGTTTAACGGATAAACGACTCGAGAAACAGACAATGACAAGCGAATAACGAATATTAAGGCGAACTGAAAAGGCGTGAAACAAAATGACAGACATTGTTTATACAAACAGTACACCGTGGAAGTCGTCAAAAATTCACCTGTTAATTCGCACGCCAAACGTTTTTTACAAATTCAAACTCAAAATTGATTTCCATTGAATATTTTAAGTGCATAACAAACCGAACGACGACACACTTATTGTAAATCAAAACGTGCTCGTTGAATAGTTTTTGTGCTCAAAAGTCCTTTTGTTTTAACCCTTTTGTTTTGTAATGCAAGCACGAAAATGGCTTTTGTTAAAGATTTATTGTACTATCGCAAACGCTTTAAATGTTACCCTACCGGAACCAAATTAAAAGTAAAAACCATTCATTTTGGGTCCTTTCAAACACTTTTGGAAGGTATCAACGGACGCTTTATAGTTGAAAAGCGAAAGTAAACTTTATAGAACAAGTGAAAGGTAAAACCTTGTGACTCTTGTGTATGAAGTAGCCGACGCATTAACATGATAGATTAGGAAAAAAATTTCTTCCGCAATAACAATGTACGTAAATATTAGCAAAAACAAAACAATGCTTTATTAAACGTAGTGTTCTGTTTACGCTAACAAAATAACCGTTAAACTGAGTTCAACAAGAAAAACCTATTAGAGGAACATTACTTTATCACACACATTATGTTCTTATACGGTGTAGTTCAATTCAGAAAACCGTTGAGTATGGCCTAGTCGAAAATATTGGCCTTAAAGTAATATCCTGTGCCAATTATTTAGTAATCCTTTCTGTCAGGCTCAAACAATGCCGACATTTCGTTTTGTTTTATTGTTTTTTTTTTTGTTGGTCTTATTGTAAATGCAAACTCACGTTTTGTATCGCCTTTAATAACTGAAGTTAATGCATGCTAAGCAACTGTAAATACACCAACGGTGGACAGTTGCCTTACTGCAGACACATGGATGTTGCCACGTTAAGAGTCTCAAGATCTCAAAACAATCCTTTCCGACCCTATTTTACCTGTAGAAGAAGAAACGAAATGTGTAGATTCTTCCAATGGGCCGACGAACAACCTGTCAATGAAGAAACTCAAATACCATCTCCGTCATATTTCCCCGAGAAACAAATGTCATCAAAAGAAGACAAGCCCAGCTACACGCCAAGACCCAAACTGCAAAGACAATTTGCCGTTACAGAAAATTGGAGTCATTGAACACTGAGAATTATCTCATCCTTGAACATTTAGTTAACAATTCATATTTATTCAAAGTGTGTTTGAGATTGTAAACTTTGCCTTTATCCAATAAACGTTCATTCAAAACAAAGATTTTTTTTCGTGTGGTATTTACTTTATTGATTCCGTCATTTTGAATAATTACGTTGACTTTTCCAAAAAAAACCGGTTTAACCAGTTACCAAACAAGATACGTGCGCCATTTTGAATAATCAAATCGTACCGGATTCAAAACTGGTTTGACAAGTTTGACCGTGCTCCCTGATTGGTTGTCAGTCATGCCTTTGTTCTTCTTCTATATAAGTGCGACACTACCCGGATGGTTGGGCGGCTCATTAACTCCATTGCAACGCATACATCACTCCTAAAAAACTCATGTAATATTCAACAATAAATACTCAAAACAATACCATGCATAAATAATAAACTTCCATTGGCCCCCCATACACCTACGTGCTATGCATCTCATTAAATAACTTCATGAACCTATGTGACACCCATCTCATTAAACCAGTTCATGAACCTACGTGCCATGCATCTCGTTAAACCAGTTCTGGATATTCAGAGCTCATTAACTCCGGCCTGTTGAATTCATGAATAATTTCGTCTATCCTTCCCCGGTATACTACTCACTAAACACTTAATTTTTAGGCTCTGTAACATGAAACAGTAAAATTTTAGGCATTTTAACACTAACAGTAAAAAATTCACTGAAACAGTAAATTTTATCCAGAAAGAAACAAAAACGGCTTGACAAAAGCCAACATTGTTTTTTTTAGTATATCAAGACGTTTTCCGCCATTTTCCGACGATTCCCGATCATTTCGGAAGATTTCAGAAGACCAACGATGATCACCGGGGACTACCGAAGATGCCCGAAGGTTCTCGAAGGTATCCGAACAATACTGAAGATTTCCGAGGAGAACTCCGAAATTTTTTCACTATCTTTTCGTCGTTATATTCACATATGAAAAAGATATATTTCGACAGCGTAAAGATACGATTTTTTTAGTTAAAGAAATTCTTGCAGCTGGTGGCATACACGTAGTTTGCTCGATTTCTTCTTGATTTTCAGTCACTGAATCGTCTTTTGCATCTTTGTGGAATGCCACTTTCGTACAAGAGGGTTAAATGGTTTAATCAGACACCAGATCCGCCTCAAATTCCAGCTTTCCTTATCTTACAAAAATTCACAAGCCGACTTTGGTCGGCTGTCCTATCATATCGGGCTGTGAAATGGCCCAACAGAACGCCTATCATTCTATGTAGACAAATTACTTCAGCCTATAGCGCAAATACAGACTCGTATCTCAAAGATACGACAGATTTCATTACCTTAATTGAAAACACTAAGGTTCCAAGTAACGCAATCCTAGTCTGCATGGATGTCACTAGCCTTTACACAAACATCCCGCAGGAGGAAGGAATTACTTTAGTATGTCAAGCATGTGAAACCTTTCATGCAAAAACCCTCCTATAGCTACACAGTAGCTTAGACAAATGCTGAGCCTAATCCTAAAAGAAAATTCGTTCCATTTTAAAGGAGCTACGTCACGGACAATGCATCTTGAAAAAACTGGCAAGTTTTTTCAAGTTTGTTGATTGTGATCGCTCTTAATATCAGTCAGTTGAAACCATCCTTGGTTATTTTCGCGTTTTTCTATTCCGTTGGTGTTTTTCTTTGTTAGTAAACTATTATTTTAAGGGGTCGCCCACTACCTCTCGGAACGAGGTACTTCATTGGTTCTTAAAACAATAGATAACAGGTCATAACAATGCCCCTAGCCCTGAATAACAATAGAGGTAGTGTTTACAGCGGGCGAATGAAAATAGAGGTTCCAGAGAGGTAGTGTCTTACTGATTTTAAGGTTTGCTTCAAATTAAAAGTAATCAGAAAAATGACCAAAACACCGTGACATTGCTCCTTTAATGGCAAAAAACTATCTCCAAACACACGGAACAGTCATGGGCACTTAAATAGCCTTTGCCAATATTTTTATGGCAAAAATAAAAAAAAAAGGAGATCTTGAGGCAAAGCGCTGAGCAACCACAAGTGTAGGAAAGGTTTATTGGTGATATCTTTAATTTGTGGGACACAAACAAAGAATACATTCAGGTTTTCATTGAGAAATCAAATTCTTATCACCCTACAATCAAGTTCACCGATGAAGTCTCCGAAAATGAAACAACATTCTTGGACACAACAGTCTATAACGGAAAGCGATTCGAGAATGAAAGCATTCTTAATGCGCGTTCACATTTCAAACCAACTGAAACCTTTCAGTGCACTCACTTCAACACTGAGCTGTCACCCACCAGGCGTTAAAAAAGGCTTTTTCAAAGGAGAAGCTCCCACACTTCTAAGAACAAACTCTTCAAGAGTTACTTTTACAAACAACATTAAAACCTTCAAAACGTGCCTTATTTCTAGGGGTTATCCTAAGAAATTGGTGGAAAAGATCCTCTCAGAAGGTAACTATTCAGACAGAAAAACAGCTCTAACACAGAAACAGAACGCACAAAAAGCTTCTACCCTTTGTGACGCAATTTTGACCATCATTACAATGTTTGGAAAGCATACTAATGGACAAATGGCATTTAATACAAGAACAACCATTACTCAGAGAGATATTCAAGGAGCCTCCCTTGATTTCTTATAGAAAAGGAAAATCGCTTAAAGACATGCTTGTGAAAGCAAAACTTTAAAGGCTGTGGAACAACACAATGGACACATAGCAGGAGTTGCGTAGCTCTGTCAATACCCATTTTAGTCATGGTTTTTGAAGAGCAGGAAAAAATTTACGATGTTATAAGACGGAAAAAACACTCCAAACACTTAACAGTATTTTTTCCGGAAACAGTAAACATTAAAAAAATGGCCATTATAACAGCAAACACTAAAAAATGTGGGCAAATAACACTAAACCCCATTCATACCCTCGGTAAGATTTGCGATCCGAATGGAATGAACGGAAATGCAGCGTACAACGATGGGATGTGTCTTTTACAAACAATACTGAGCTAATAACCTTATGGGTGCGTCTAATGTGCAACAGTTATGACTATCGGAAAACTAGCTTTGGGAGCCTGCTCGCAGGCTATCGGAAAACATGATCAAAACATAAATAATCAGTAAATTACGTAACAGTTATACTAAGTAAGGTGTTACAGATAAATGCGCAACTGACATTTATTGTATCGCCAGCACCAACTGTCCGCTGACATTTATTGTATCGCTTTCGCTTTAGCAGTAACGGGTCAGTGATCATGTCACTTGTCGACGTTTATAAAAGGCAGCTGTTTTGAACAACAATTTTCGAGAAACAGAAAATAAACAATAGCTGCTATTTTTATTCAAATCAGTCATCCGAGTTGATCCGGCCGACCCAACTCTTGTCCGGATCAATTTAGACATCAGGGGTGCGTCGCTTGTCGCTTTTTAACCCCTTGGAAGGGTCGCCTCAGGCCAAACAGCCATCAAGTCGGACTGTATCTCGTCCTTAGCATTAACTGCAGTGTGGAACTAATAATTTACGGTGTCTGCCGGGGACGGCCGAAAAATACGAACTTTTTTCGGGCTCCATTTCCAAAGGCTTGGCAGTTCCAGTTGACCGCGTATTTGAAATTGAAAACTGAGAAAACAGATGACATGTTAATAGATTCACATTATTCATCTCTATTTTGATGTTAGAGCCCCATGTGCTATGCTTTGCTTGAGGAGTAAATGGCATTTCTTGCTTCTTCTCGCGGCTTTGCTGCTTGCCGATCGATCAGTCGCGTCTTTCGATTCACGTATTGGCGTCGCACGCTAGGAAAAGGAGACCGCACGCAATCTGCCACTCTCTCTACGCGCGTGCCGGCAATGGAAGATTTCAAAATTCGCCTTATCACGACAAAAGAGGAATTCGAAAGCGTCATAATAAATGCGATGGTAAAGGAAGGCTGGCGGCCGGGTCTAAAAGATGCTGAATGTTTTCTGGCTTGTGATCCAACCGCGGCTTTTGTTGGCGAGTTGAACGGGAAACCTATATGCTGTGCTACAATGGCAAAATATGGCGACAGCTTTGCTTTCGGTGGGTGTTATATCGTGAACAAGGAATACAGAGGAAAGGGATATGACAGGAAGATTTATGACGCTGCCATAGCAAGTGTAAGGCCGTCTAGAAGCATTGCATTATCAGGGTTGTTAGAGAAGGAAACAATGTACAAACGTAAGGGATTTCGAAGCCAGTCTTATGGCGCTCGCTTCGTCTATGACCTTCCAAGCGCGTTGTTCCGCTTCTCTGAAGCGTCGGAGAGATCTCCTGTAAATATCAAACGCGTTGAACAAGTGAATCTGGAAGCGCTTTTCATGTACGACACAAAGGTATTTGGCTTTGAACGCCACGCGTTCCTGTCGAAATGGCTTCGCGTGACAGGCAGTCACGCACGTGTGGCCATCAACAGCGACGATTCTATCGTGGGTTATATAGTTGCCCGACCAATGTTTGTCAAAGAAGAAGGTTACAAAATAGGGCCCCTCTTTGCAGATTCCGAACTAGTTGCAGAAAAGTTGTTAAAGGCAGTGTTTGAAGAGCTTCTTAGACAAGAGGAACTTCCTTCAGTGGTTTCTATCGACACCCCTACAGAGAAGGCCACAGAACTCGGCGAAAGGCTTGGAAAGAGGACGTCGTTTGAACATGTTTACATGGTCGTGGGTGATCCCCCTGATGTATGTTTTGATAAATGGTTCGGTTACACTACCCTTGAATTTGGCTGTCAAACTAACTCAGAGTTGAGGAAAATGTATCCATTCCACCCCCAAGATGCCAGCCAATTGAACTGTTGACTCACTGTTACTTTTTTAATATATTATAAAAACAGTTTAAATTTTCTTAACTGGGGTCTGGGGCTTTCTAAAAATAGCCAATCAGTCAATTAATAAACCTGGCTACAAAATAGCACAGTAAAGAAAAGGGCTTATTTTTTAGGGATCCAAAGCTGAATTTTAATTAACAGTTAAATTGTGGCAAGCAATACGAAAATATTAAAATTATCACTGTTTTCCGGGATCTTTTCCGAGGTTAAGAATATTTAAAATCGACGTTTCGATCAGTTTCACTGATCTTCTTCAGGCTGTTGTTAAAAATGACAATATGGCGGATTGTTTCTCATGTTCACCTTGGTAACCGCACCAATAAATCGTGACTATTATACGACGTATGTGAACAAAGGGCGGGAAAATGTAACGAGGCCTGTCAATTAATTTTACAATCGTGATACTTTACTGACTATTACAGTCTCCCTCACGATCGAAGAAGGAGTTCAGGATTGATTTCCACGTTTCAACATGGTCAAAACTGTTAAGCACTTTCATTCCGCGGTGCTTCTGTCGCAGTGATTCAATTCCTTCGAGAACTTTCCTTTGTCTCAACCCTCTCTCTGTTGCTACGATTTTTGCGTTTGTCCAGTCAATACTTCTTTGGCATTCAATAGTGTCGTGCCAGGCCTCCATCTTCTTTGCCCATTCGTCTTTCGGCCGATAGAGTGTTTCCTTTTTTGAAGGTCTTCATTTGTTAATCTGACTTTCGTTACATTTTCCCGCCTTTTGTTCACATACGTCGTATAATAGTCACGATTTATTGGTGCGGTTACCAAGCTGAACATGAGAAACAATCCGCCATAGTCATTTTTAACAGCCTGAAGAAGATCAGTGAAACTGATCGAAACGTCGATTTTAAATATTCTTAACCTCGGAAAAGATCCCGGAAAACAGTGATAATTTTAATTTCTTAAGATGAGAGGTGAAAGTTTCAGAAATAAAAATAAGAAAATAATTTATGCACTATGCTACATAGTGCATATTTTCTTATTTCGTCTCCATTTTTATTTGTTGTTATCTATTAATACGTGTATGCTTTCAGTTCTATATAGTCTTCAATGAGCATTTTTTTTTTATTTTTAGTTATTTTCCCTAGATTTTGTGACAATTTTGCCATCTTAATGGAGGGCCCTGCTGTACTGACCACTTTGTGACGTATGGCTTCCTTTTTCAAGTTTATTTATTATTATCATCATCATCATCATCATCATCATCATCATCATCATCATCATCATTGTTATTATTATTAATATTATTATCATTATTTTTGTCGGAGGGAAGGGGGTGGAGTGGCGATGGAGCTTATTTTTTCGGTTTTACAATTTTTATTTTATATTTATTTATTCACTTATTCATTCATTCAAAGCAAAGAAATTATTTCAATGGATCTTAACAACAAAACCATAGCTTCATTACAAACAAATATGTCTCCGGTTATCATAATTAACTTTGACAATTGTTCAGCATAAGAGTTTTTCTTAATCCCATATCGCAATCCGGCCGTTCTATTCTTCATTTTTTGTCCATCTGTACCTTGTTTTGTAATTTTTTTTTGCGTTAATTAAATGTTCCTTCACCTTTTTAAGTGGCATTTTTATATTTCACTCAATTTAGTGGCCATTTTCATATAAACAAATAATAAAATAAATAAAACATTGTATAGGTATGTTTTTCAGATCTTGTTTTCAGACATTTTCAGTTAACCCATTTCAAACAAAGCTATGCTTTCATATAGCACAGCATAGCATATTGAGACAGTCTGAGTTACCTTAATGATTCGATTTAGCGCCCTCCTTCCAATAAGCGCCCCCTTCCGAATAAGCGCCCCCCATAGAATGTTTTTTTTTAAATAAGCGCCCCTATTCCAATAAACGCCCCCATTCTAAAAAGCGCCCCTATTCTTACATTTTTTGTTATTGTTAAGTACTGTGGATAAACTCATGAACATTCACTGCACCGTACATGTGTATATCTACTGCTAAAATGAACAATTCTTTTAAATTTGTTACTGTTACAGTTTCTGTTGTTGTTAGTTATTTTAATACTTATTAAACTTTTGTTTTGAACATTTGGTTGATTCTCAAAAAATTAAATAAGCGCCCTGTCCCAAATAAGAGCCCTGTCTCGAATAAGCGCCCTCTCTTGAGGTGCCAAAAGTAAATAAGCGCCCCGGGCGCTAAATCAAATCATTACGGTACTAGTCATAATGAAGTTGTAATCTATTTGCAGCACTCTCCCTCAAGCTATATGCGGATTAGAATGGGGGTAAGCTGTCGCTTTCAGGTAGGAAACAAATAAGTAGTAATGGGATGGGAGGGTGGGAGAAAACTAAACCTGAAAGTCGACAAACAAACTAACAGGCATCTGCAAAGCTCCAATGGCAAGGGCAGCATGCCGTACAAAATAACAAGCATCTGCAAAGCCCAATGGCAACAGCAGCATGAAAAACGAACCAAAAAGGCATCTACAAAACCCCGATGGCAATAGCAGCATGCAAAACAAATCTAAAAGCATCTGCAAGCCCCGATGGCAAAAGCAGCACGCAAAACAAATCCATAGGCATTGCAAAGCCCCGATGGCTATAGCAGCATGCAAACAAATCCATAAGCATCTGTAAAGCCCCGAAGGCACGAGTAGCATGCAAAATAAATCAATAAGCATCTGCAAAGCCCTGATGGCAAGAGCAGCATGCAAAACAAGTCAACAAGCATCTGCAAAGCCCCGATGGCAAGAGCAGCATGCAAACAAATCCATAAGCATCTGTGTAAAGCCCCGAAGGCACGAGTAACATGCAAAATAAATCAATAAGCATTTGCAAAGCCCCGATGGCAAGAGCAGCATGCAAACAAGTCAACAAGCATCTGCAAAACCCCGATGGCAAGAGCAGCATGCAAAACAAACCAATAAGCATCTGCAAAGCCCCGATGGCAAGAGCAGCATGCGAAACAAACCAATAAGCATCTGCAAAGCCCCGATGGCAACAGCAGCATGCAAACAAGTCAACAAGCATCTGCAAAACCCCGATGGCAAGAGCAGCATGCAAAACAAACCAATAAGCATCTGCAAAGCCCCGATGGCAACAGCAGCATGCAAACAAGTCAACAAGCATCTGCAAAACCCCGATGGCAAGAGCAGCATGCAAAACAAACCAATAAGCATCTGCAAAGCCCCGATGGCAAGAGCAGCATGCAAACAAGTCAACAAGCATCTGCAAAACCCCGATGGCAAGAGCAGCATGCAAAACAAACCAATAAGCATCTGCAAAGCCCCGATGGCAAGAGCAGCATGCAAAACAAACCAATAAGCATCTGCAAAGCCCCGATGGCAAGAGCAGCATGCGAAACAAACCAATAAGCATCTGCAAAGCCCCGATGGCAAGAGCAGCATGCAAACAAGTCAACAAGCATCTGCAAAGCCCCGATGGCAAGAGCAGCATGCAAACAAGTCAACAAGCATCTGCAAGGACCCGATGGCAAGAGCAACATGCAAAACAAACCAATAAGCATCTGCAAAACCCCGATGGCAAGAGCAGCATGCAAAACAAACCAATAAGCATCTGCAAAGTCCCGATGGCAAGAGCAGCATGCGAAACAAACCAATAAGCATCTGCAAAGCCCCGATGGCAAGAGCAGCATGCAAAACAAATCAATAAGCATCTACAAAGCCCCGATGGCAAGAGCAGCATGCAAAATAATGCAATAAGCATCTGCAAAGCCCCGATGGCAATAGCAGCATGCAAAACAAATCAATAAGCATCTGCAAAGCCCCGATGGCAAGAGCAGCATGCAAAACAAGTCAACAAGCATCTGCAAAGCCCCGATGGCAAGAGCAGCATGCAAAATAATGCAATAAGCATCTGCAAAGCCCCGATGGCAAGAGCAGCATGCAAACAAATAAATAAGCATCTGCAAAGCCCCGATGGCAAGAGCAGCATGCAAAAAATTAAATAATGCAATAAGCAAGGCCCCGATGGCAAGAGCAGCATGCAAAACAAACCAATAAGCATCTGCAAAGCCCCGATGGCAAGAGCAGCATGCAAAATAATGCAATAAGCATCTGCAAAGCCCCGATGGCAAGAGCAGCATGCAAACAAATAAATAAGCATCTGCAAAACCCCGGCTGCAAGAGCAGCCTGCAAAATAAATAAAACGTATGCCAAACCCCAATAGAGTGACATAATACTAACAATAGAATGCAAATAAGGCACAACGAGGGAACAAATTAGCATAAAGTGGAAAAACAAAAGCGCCACATGATACAAAGAAATGTCGACCGCGGCCAAAAACCTATAACAGAATTGTACAAATAAAACTAACTGAAAAGGCAATAAAACACAAATCCCGCGAAAACTAAAGGACAAGCGCAAATAGCGAGCGAAAACAAGCGTAGTGGAACATAAAGGAGGCTAAACCAGAAAAGAAAGAAAAAATGGCAAATATGTTGAAAATAATATACACCACCAAGATTTGCTGGACATTGAAGCAATACTCGGAGCGACCAAAGAAGCTTGAGAAGCGGTCGAGACAACAACAGAAGCGTCTAAAATAGCTTGAGCGGCAGCAACATCAGCAGTAGCGACATGAAGGTTCTTGTCCGGTATAACGGTGCATAAAGCGAGATGGGCTGAATAGCAGGACTGGCGCGAAAAGGAGAACGAATGCACAAGTGCGAATCCTCATATATGCTTTGAGGGAGACCGCTGACAAATAGTTCACTGATTCAAGTTTATCATCTATTTGGTATAGGTAGTCAAACGAGGACACGCATTGATACGGAAACAAATGTTTCCCTGTTTGCCCGCGCGCGCAACAACGTTGCGGACACAGAATTTTTGTCCGAGACACAAAAAAATGTTTCTGATTTCTTTCAGAAACATTTTGTGTCCTCAACAAATGTTTCTTGGTTTGCGCAGTATGGAAATAATCATGAGCAACAATATGTCCCCCACAATGTGTCCCCAACAATATGTCCCCAACAATATGTCCTCGTTTGCCACCACCTGTGGTCAAATAACATCGGAATTGACTGTTTTGAATTTATTCAGGGCTTCAGTTATCGATGTTAGTAAATAGTTTCATTTAAACCCTTTTATGTCTGTTTTATTGGTCTGAAGTTTTTTTGTCAGTTACAGCCTAAACTCAAACCCGTTTAAATTACTTAATATACTAATTTCGGTTATAAGCCCTGGGCTTATACAACTGGGCTTATAAGCAGAAAAAATAATAACGTCGCGAAACGAGCAACGGCAATGTTGATCAAAATACGTTTTTAAATAAAAAAAAGTCATAATAAAGCGATATTTAGCCCTGTTCAGTACTGTCAACCAGCAGAGAGAGGGGGGGGGGGGGGGGGGGGGGCTTATATGCGGGGGACTAATAGCCTGATGTTTTTTCGGGTGTGTTTCCAGTAAGATGGGCCTATAACCGGGGTCTTATAACCGGGGGGCTTATAACCGGGGGACTTATAACCGGAATTTTACGGTATCACGTATATATCAAACTATTCATTTTCTCACACGCCATTTATAACGATTAAAGTATTTATCCGCTTTCTGGGCATGAACGAAACTCTTAAAAAACGGAAATAATTAACATAGAAAGTTTGAATTCTTAGACAAAAACCGCCCTCAATAAAGTATGTCAAAAGCTGAGACTAGTTGTTGATCAATTTGTCAGACACTTTTCTGGTTTTATACCCCAGTTTTGCAACCTACAATGCAAGAAAATGCTGCGTTGCGAGCTACATAAAAAAGGACTGTCCTGTACTCATTTTTGCAACGTTGCAAAACAATGTATGCCAGTCGCGTCTTGCAATAAAGCAGTTTTGTTGAAATAAGCCAATCAGAGCGCGTCCTTTGCTCGTGGCAGTTTTCAGGAGTACGAACGAGTACGAGCACATCTTTTCAAACCTAGTGCTAAATATGTTTTCGATTATGACATTTCACACACCAATCTCGTCTCGTACTGACGGTCCACTTTACGACTTGGTCGATCAGCCCTGGTAAGGTACCTGGATTAAGATTCGACAGTCATACTCGTACTCCAATATGAAGGTCCCTAATTTCCAACTGGTAACGGACAAAACTTAATTACGAAAATACTGTTGACACCCCTCTGCAGCGTGCC
Organism: Meandrina meandrites; assembly: GCA_963693305.1. Taxonomy (NCBI): domain Eukaryota; kingdom Metazoa; phylum Cnidaria; class Anthozoa; order Scleractinia; family Meandrinidae; genus Meandrina; species Meandrina meandrites. Next base: position 26,718,476 of record OY855907.1, on the reverse strand, counting down.
ATGCTTTTCAGTCGTCATCATTGCGTTGCAAGATGTATTGCGAGGTGCCTAGAAATGCATGCCATTTATTTTCAGAATTAGCTTTCGTATAAAGTCCATCTTCCGGAGAGGTCTTAGTTTGTGTAATCCACCCTTTATTTTAATGAAGAAAAGCAAGTCGTCATCTTATTATCATCATGCAATTTATTGAAGAGCCTTGCAGCTTAGCTAGCAATAGCGAAAACTGATTATTTAAATGCTTTAGTGATGTGAATTCCCTAAGTTAAGGTATATACTTTATATAAGAAACATGGAAGTAGCAGCTGCAACAAACCTTTTTTGAAGTTGGTATCAGATGAAGATGAACCTTATTCCGAGACAACATCAGACTATGATTACTCTGTTCTGATGTAACATGACTTCGTTTCAACTGGGTTTCTTCTTCTCATTTTTCCGATGCTAGATATGGAATCATTTTAGGCAACAACCCTCCGAAGGAAATGACAGCAAAAGACTGCTAAATCAGAAATTAACGAGAGTCCTTGCTCTGGGAACATTACATTTAAATTTCCTGAAACGCAGGAATTTTACGAAATTAATTTTTGAATCACCTGAGTACTTTTAAAACCAATCACTATCAGTTGTTATCAATTTTTTTTTTTCTGGATGAGTCTTCCTCGGTCTTCTTCGCTTTAGTGTCAACAGCCCGAAATCGATCCGTCTGCGGTTGAGAATCTGAGCACCCCCACCCCCTCACAGTATGAAGTGCTTTTCACACATCCCTTACTCCAGTCATCTAACAGTACAACTGATCATGATGCTGTTCCAGACTTTATAAGAGGTGAAACGTTCAGGTATATCGCAGAACCTATTCGTTTATTTCGGGATAAACTGTATGTACATTAGTCCAGTTAGTCCACAGTTCCAAGTCCTGTCTCAGTGCCATTCTGGATTGTATGTGCTGGGGCTTCTGGGACATTCTTGCACTGGCCGCAGATTTTATTCAGCTCATTAACTTCGAGGGTGTGAATCGACTGTACGTGTAGCTGTGCGGAAGTTTATACTTTCCCTTTGATGAAACTCTGAAAAAGTTAAGTTATTTTGCAGCAAGGTTAGTTCAGAAACAGTCAGTTGTACTTTTTCTAACCGCAGGTATACATTTCTTTAGAGTTTGACGTCTCCTTGATCTGTTAGCTGTAGAAAGATCACTTCCGCTTTCGAACTCGATTCATCAGTTGTGCATTTCATATGTCTGGAATGAAACTTTTGTCATTTGATTGCGTTTTTGTCATCTCTACAGGGCCAAAGTTGTACAATTCAAAGTGAAGATGTGATTTTTCGTCGACTAATTCTTATTTCAGGTAAGCATTGTAGAAAATGCAAGCTTATGCTTGAGTTGACTTTTCCGAATCAAGATCCCCCGGCTCCCTCCGAAATTAAAATTAATGATCTGTTTTCCTGTCCGAATTTTGTGATAAATCAGCTTCTTGATAGTCTGTTGTTTTGTTGTAGTCTTCCAGTCTTCCTTTCCATCGGGATTTCCATTTGTGTGTTGTTTGCTTACGGTATACGTTGGTATATAGCCGAGATTCCAGCGGGAACCGGAGCGGGGGAGTGGGTTGCGGACAGATTGTGCTCTCTTCAAACTTGTAAGCTGGACCGCCGTTCCTGTGCTTGTTCACTGTAATCCCCAAACTTCAGGATTTGAACAATTGTAGTGCTTCAGTCTATGTTATTTCAATTAAACAAGTTGTATAAAATTGCAAATTATCTTTTCTTTTATTATACAGGTCCCCAAAGCTGTGGAATTCAAAGTCAGAATGTGTTTTTTCACACATTTTGCCCAATTGCTGGTAAGAATTTGTAGTAAAAAGTGCAATGACTTCAGCCAGGGTCACCTTTATTGCAGCATGAATAGAAAATACAACAATGTAAGGTTATCTATGATCAGTCCAACAGAGCAACATGAACTCTGAACGATCCAGCAACAAAAATAATTTTGAATCCAGCAAACTATAACGAGGAACTGGGCATGACTGAACCTGAGTAGGTATATTGACAAATTAAATCATTTTGAAACCAGGCCATTGTCTACACATTTCAGCACATGACTTTAAATTTGAAATGTACAACACACATAAAAGAACTCTGAATGGCTCAGTGTTAAAATAATTTCAAAACTATGCAACAACAATTAAGAATCTATGAGAATCAAGTCATTTAACTTAATGGAGCCTGAGTGGCAAAAAATAATTTGTATCAATTGGCCAGTGAACACAGGTCTGAACTCAGGCACAAATTAAAATAAGTTCCAAAAATTTCTGTTTAAAACAAATCTGAAATCAGCGCTCAATGGAAATAAAATTTCTTCATTGAGTGACAACTGTCTCTTCATTGGTTTTGCTCTAAAACTCTGATTGGTGAACAAATGTTGGACAGCCCTTAAGTTGAAGTCATTACACTGACAGCTTGATGAAATGAAACCTTAAAATGAATCAATTTTCTGGAGGTGCACTAATCTCTCCCCTCCCCCCCCCCCCCCCCCCCCCTACATACTTTTCTTCATAATATCATGGGTGACAAATTACTCCTTAATTTTGGCGTGAAATTTCAGCGCTAATTTATAATTTCACATGTGAAATTATAAAATTGCCATGGCAACGTTTCAATGTCTCAGTGGCAAGATGACGTACAGGCTTTTAAAAGATGATCGTAAAGCTTAAACTTTGCACATTTTCGCTTGAATTCCACCTTGGCCAGTTTATTTGTCTGGTCGTGTTATAAACTTTTAGCGATAACATGAATGGCATTGAGCGGAATTTTGAGCGTTTTACGGACGTCGTTACAAGCCGGTTCGCTCATCACGATACAATAAACAAGTTACGAAACTACGACTGTAAGCGTAATTTGTCACCCATGATATTAAAAGGTAACCAAATGGTATACTCGTGAAATTAGGTAATAATTTCACTTGCGTTTTGTCAAAATTCTAATAATTTCCTTCGCCTGAAGGCTCGGGAAATTATTAGAATTTTGACAAAACGCGCGTGAATTTATTTCCTAATTTCACTCGTCACCATTTGATTACCCATACAAATATTATAAATTAGGGGATTAAAAGTATACAGCTTCTTACACATCAGTTATTCATGGATCAGACCCTATTATTAATTTTTTATCTCATTGTGAAGTTCTGATTTTCTTGGTAAAATTATACAGGTAATAAATATATTCTTAGTCAATTTTGGGCTTTACTCTGACTGGTAGTAAATAGTTTAAAATAGATACAAAATTGGCATGATTTGATAAATGCAGCATTGTACATGTAACCATAGTATCTGTTTTGTAACTGGTCTTGTGTTTGAAACAAATAAAAAGAAGGGAAACAAAAACATAATATATAAGGTAAAGATAAAGTCTGCATTCAAGGCCTTAAGTTGTCTGGACATCAGGCTGGAAAGGTCCTGGTTTCAGTGGTTCATTGCAGGATTTCTCCCCCTCCCCCACCCAGTATAAAAAAAAAAATGTTTGCTGGTACATAAACCTGCAGCTGGGTGGAGAGAGGCATTATGATAGTAAAGCATCTTGCCCAAGAACACAACACAATGTGTGGTTCCAGAAAAATCCATACCCCTCCCCCGTCCCCCCCATGGAAGGTCACTGGAGGGGGGTTAAACCCAGAAATTGGGGGTGGAGGGGGATCACAACCAGCTCCTTTTCCAGACGGCAAGCAAGAAACATGAAACAAATGAACATTTTGGCTTTTTAGACCGCCCACCTCCTCAGAATTTCCTTTTGATCCTCCATGTGGTAGGTATGGATATTTTCTGGTACTGTACAATATAAGATTAAACTGATTTGAGATTTTTTTGTTAAATTAAAGCAGGTCAAACTATGCAAAGTTTAACCCATTTCTATGCAGCGACATTGAAACTGGTTTATCAGGGCTTGCGAAAACTTTCTGACTTAAGTTGAGTTCTGAATGCGCAAGCAATTTCTGTGATAAACTTTCCCTGTCTTATTAACCAATGTCATAAGAAATTGCTATGTGTTTTAGCCTGGCATTATATAATTTCAGTTAATGAGTTGTGTGACATTTCTGTCACTTTAACTTAGTGAAGTACAGTAGAACCAGCCGGTTAAGCAGCAACCCTCAGGGCAATGGCAACTGGCCTTTTAATAGAGTTTGGCCGCTAAATACAGTAGGGGTTTGTCAGAAATTAGCATAAACTCAGGGCTTTTTGAAAGGTCACATTTATTTATTTCAATACAAAATAGCATGAGAAGGAAGCACAAAATCTTATGAAGATGACACCTGTGTTTGAATGATTTTATCAGCGACCACTTCCTTTTTTTCGACTATTTTGCTTGGTACAAGAAAAATGGTAAGAATTGGGGGCATTGGATTGGCACCCTCTGACCCACATTTTTAAGCGATGATGTCATTTTATGACGTCATCGGTTAATGCTGTAAAGCGAAAAAGCGATGGAATTTATGGAATTTTTGGTGTTACGATTACTCCCTGAATTGAACCGAAGAGCAATGGGAACTAGGTGCATTGTTTGTATTCTTTTTGAGATCCGCCATCTTGTTTTTTGGCAAAGGAAGATATTTTTTTGCAGCTTGTATCATCACCGATCGGCAAACCTTATTTCATTTGTAGCTGTTAAATTGAGATTTCGAGTCTGGAGTGAGTGTTGCACTTTATCAGTTATCGAATAAATTTGGCATAAAGTTAAGAAATGATGTCTGTCGTGAATGCAGACGAAGCAACTGATTATTAGCAGTTTTGAAACATCTGTTGAAAAGGTGAGCCATCTTAAACCTTTTTTTAAGCGATGACGATGACGTGATCGATTAATCTTGCCGTGCGAGTGGACAGGATCTGTTGTTGTCTGTTGTGATCAACCGATCTGTATACTCACCGTGTGTACAATATGCGAGTCATGCGAGCCATGCGAGGCAGACCTGCGAGGCACTTAAAAATACCAATAATCAAAAGGCCGTATTGGGCCACGACTGTTTTTTTAAGCGATGACGTCATCGTTTAAATAATGTGTTCGTGCGAGTTCTGGTCGCTTTTATTTAACAAGTGACGCATTAAGTCTCGATTCCTGGCGCAGACCAGAAGGATCGCGGCCTCTGGGAACGAGAATGGGACGTGTTTTATTGCACGGGGGCAGCACTTCATGTCGTATGTAGATGGCTACGTAGAGAATGTTGAAAGCTATTTACTCAACCGGAAACGTAAACAATTATTCAATGGTGACAAAAAAAGCGAGAAAAGACATGAGATCTCGCAATGCGAAGTATGTTTACTATAATTATTGTCGTGTGAGGTTATGTAAACAGCGTGATCCAAGTTAATTTTTTAAAGAGAAGCCCGAGTACACGCAGTTAAGCGTCTAGTTCATTTTGATTTGCATTGGGAGTAAAAGAAGCAAGTTCCAAGCAGACAAATTTAAGTTTGCGTGTTGTTTGCGTGTTTTCGTGCTAGCGTGTGTACACTCTTTTCTCTGTACAGCGTTTACGATTTACGTTCAATTTCCGGAATGTGTTTTGATAGATTGCTGTGAAGATTAAGCGTCGCATAAAATATATTTTGAAATCGGCTAGGTTGACCTTTGTCGCGTGACACTGATAATCTTCTGTCAGCTAGCGATTACACAAACTTCGCTTTCAATTTCGCTTTCACCGTCACATGCAAACTTAAGAAAATTCTGTTGATTTTTCTATAGGGCAGAAACAACATACACCTGATTTAAGGTAAAATAAAAATAAAATATGTTCACAATCGATTTTCAAATTATCATCACATACCCATCAAAACAAAACCATAAGCGCGTAAAGTACAGTGGTCTGTCATCGGTCTTGATAAACCGCAACGTCAAACTGAGAGTGGCGTTACATGTAGAGTGGCGTTACATGTAGGTCTGCCAACCATCTGTCAATGGCCTTTTGTTTACATCTGATCGACTGAAGGAGTGAAGGAATGAAGGAAGGAAGGAAGGAAGGAAGGATGGCTTCAAATCACCACTCATTCCATAACTCCCGTTTTGCATACGCAAAAACAGTCGTAAAAAGGCTACCTATACGATCTTTAGGCTAACCGAAGTGCTTTTTTGGCTAACCGGAGTGTTGCTAGGCTAACCAATGTGTTATTTAGGCTAACCGAAATGGCTCGCTTGCCTCGCATGACTCACAAGCCATGTGAACCGGGCAAGCAAGAAATCCCTTATCCCAATATAAAAGCTAACCGCAAGCTACCTAAGAGCTAACTGTAGGCTAACCGAAGTGCTATTTAGGCTAACCGGAGTGCTATTTAGGCTAACCAATGTGTTTTCAAGTGCCTCGCAGGTCTGCCTCGCATGGCTCTCTGGCTCGCACATTGTGCATTCCCTTCGGGAGTCGAACCGAATACTGGGAAAAGAAATCAAGTCAACTCAACAAGAAATCGTCGCATAGAACTCAAAGCAAAATACTCCTGGGCCGTTAGAAAGGACTAATTTAAAGCATAAACAAAAGAAACAAATTATATTTGGTGCGTTCTGTAAGATTTAGTAAACAGAAATCTCTCCATTCTTTAAAACAAAAGGTGTAAACAATTTTAGACAACGTTTGACCTTGCATCGTATATCGTATGTCGTATGTCACGCCAAGATTACGCAATTTTTGTTGAACAATCATTCAGCACAGAAGTTGTCAGTTACTTTTATGTACCCTAATTTTTTGACAAATGTCCTGAAAATTATCAAAGACCCCTTGTGAAACGTCATCGCTTCTGCATGCATCGCGTGCCGTTTATTGTATACTCTCAAGGGACTGTTTTATTTTGTCAAGGGAATTCTTTTCGCTGTGGGCGATAAAAACGTCATTGGATAGGAATGCGTCAGCACTTCTTGATCCCAAAGTGTTATTTTCATGCGTCGCTCGTCATTTAGCCTGTCTAGCCTTTTGCAAACTACAGGGAGGTATTTTTCAAAGATATGTGCTATTCATCGATTGAATCGCTTAGTTTTACATGCTTTAAAGCTGCTGCGAATCTTCATTGTCAGAGGATATTGGCCAATGCTATTTTCTATTGTTACAGTCTATTGTTTGTCGTCTTCATAAAGAAGTATTTTTAGCTCGTCACGCAATCTTTTGTTTTGACCTCAATTCACGGACTTGATCACGACTTAATGCAGCTTCTCAAGACTTCAGACAGGAAAATGGTAATGTACAATGTTGCTTTGAACTTAAATGGAATTTTTAGAAGGAATCGGTAAAGCCACTTAGTGAAAAATTGACTGCAAAAAGCCGTCGGGCTAAAATTTAACTTACGCTGTAGCGTGAATAATGCAGGATCTCACGGCTTCAAACATATGCAGAATTTTGAAGCTTTGATACATTAGTAGCTACATCTTGAAATGAGAATTAATCTAAAACAAAACCTCCTTCAAGTTTCTTTCATTTGCCCACTTTACGTTTGGAATTTTAGGCTTCTGAAGCGTATTGATTTGAAAAGCACATGGTGACATCTGATATGCAGTGTGCGGCCGACTTACCATCGCATTGTTGTTTATTTAATAATTGTGTTCAGTTTACGACCTTTTACATGCAAAGATTTACTACAGTACTTCGGAAAATGCAAACAAGTATTTTTTTTGTTATTAGCTATAGTGATGGATAGCATAAAAAGCAATCTGAGTGTTAATTTTGAGGAAGGAATTCAGTAGTTTTCCGCTATCTCACGGCACCATGATTCGCAAATTATTATCCCCAATTACCGCTTTTCTGTACCAAGATAATACCACTGGTGGTAAAATAAATGTCAGTGACAGTGGTACAGAAAGAAAACCTACCTTTCACCAGAGTGTTTTGAACTAGTGTTATACTTTGTAGAAAGAGTTTGTGTTTTTGCGAGTTGTTAAAATGACGCGCAGAGGTGAAGAAATTTTTTTCACCGTCTTCAAGTTTGGTTTGGGATCAATTTATCAAGGTTGATAATTAACATTTCAAATCATGAATTGGTCTTTCGGCGTAAGTTGTAATAAAAGTTCACTTCAGAAAGGAATTATTTGTCTGAATTTAGTACGCATTTTTCCCTTTCGCACATTTGTGTTAAATGCCGTAAAGGAGCCAGGAATTTTTTTTTTTGGGGGGGGGGGGGGGTGGGTGCGCGCTAATAAAAGCCTTGTGGACTGTGAGTCAATGGGTTAATCCTGGCGTATCTAATCGAACAAAATCGAACAAAAATCCAATCGAACAAAATCGAACGATTGGTGTTCGATTGGGTTCGGCAATCGAACAAAATCGAACATCTATTTTGCTGTGAGTTCGATTTTCGAACCCATCAAACAAAATCGAACTAATCCGATGCAATTTTGTTCGGACGGTATCTCTTGACACCGGAAACTAGTAAAATGCATAGGGTATAGTCACTATCAGCCTTTATTTAATGGGAATAAAGAAAAATAACCTCATACTGAATATAATTGTTGAAACAGAACAGAACAAAGTCAGTGTCAATGATTGATACTCATGTACTCCCGGATGTACTGTGAGTGTTGATAGGAAATGGCTTATATGATTATCTTCGATGTGATTGTAAACAGACAGAAAGACAGACAGAAAGATTGGAGCCAATCTTCTTATAGATGAGAAACTCTTCTCCCACATCTTCACTGAACCGACATTCTTGGTAGCTAGCCTTTTACACTACATGAAATCTTGATAAGTGCAGTGTCCTCCCGGGTCTCCTTGGATGTAGCTTCCTGACGTTTTCGACATTTTTACTGAAAGCCGGGTGAAAAGGGAAGGGGAAAGCTAGCAGTGATTTGACCTTAAGACTGAATTTCTACAGACCACGTGCCTATCATGCGATGTGAATATTGTCCTATCGAAGGGTACGGTAATCGAACGTTTGATTGAGTTCGATTACTGATCGTTCGATTAGAACTGTTCGATTAGATGCGCCGAGGTTATGCATCGCAAATCGCTTTCAATACTAACATTTCCCCAACGCATAATCCATGCAAAATAGTCGAATCTTGGAGAGATCTTTGATTTACTCTGGTCTGTCCGAGCTTGTTGAAAGCAAAGCAAAAAAGTCGTATTTTACATTCTTGCCAGCTGTTAAAGACGTTCGCCAAAAATGTTCTAGTTGATACATTTTTTTTAAATTTTTACTGAGGTCGGATAATGAGTTACGTGTGTCAGAAATATAAAAAAGAGATAAAAGCATGTAGAAAACTACGGGTACCCTGATTTTGAAAAATTGGTGTGCATAATTAAGCATATGGTTTACAGGGTTTGTAGTTTAAAATATCGAAGATCAGTAAACAAAGGCAAATGATCTTGGTCATATTACAAGGAAGAGCGTCTGTTGCATAATTAATACCTAGTGTTGCTATCCTTTTTGTAAGACTTAGCCTCGGAAGAAGCGTTTGAACCCGTCATGTGGCAAAACGATTAAATTAAATTCGATTAAATTCGAACGTGCGCGGGACAAAAACAATAAACTTTTAATCCATAGATTTTTTTATTTTCTCCTGAAACGTAGATACTCGTTAACAAATGTAATCTGGAGGAGGGGAAGGGGTCACCGACCATTTAAGAGAGCAAACTACAAGCGCAGTTAACACAAACCCTACTCGCCCAATGTGGCGTGGCGTTGTGACATGAATTGCGTGAACTGAGTAAGGATGCGCATAAACAATTAGCGTGAACGTCCTTAAGAAGGAACAAAAGCAATAGAAGAATGTTTACTGGGACAGCAAAAAGGTGGCCGCAGCCACTAAATAGAGGTGGCCGCCTAGAAAGGGTTTTATTTGTACAGTATTACACTGGCAATAGTTTTCGGACTTTAGTAACTGTAGTAACTAAATAGGGGGTGGCCATCTACAGTAATGAGTGGTTGCTTAAGGTGGGCAAAAATGGAAAAAAAAGTGTATTTTGTGACTTTAAATTTTATACTATCTTTAGCCGTTGTACTTCAATAACAGCTCGATATTTTTGCCCTATAGGACATAATTTGCCCAAAATTGCGAAGTTTGAGCTTGTTCTTGATCGGTTACTATGGTAACCAATGTTGTTTACGCGTTGTTTTGATGCAAAAAAGGGCGATTTTTCTCCCCCGATTCATCTGTGAGCGCCCTCAAGCGATGGGAAGACTGGTAACAAGTTTAGGCTAAAGCGGGGACATTTCGTTGTGCACTTACACGACATCGTTTTAGACATAAAACGTGGAAGCGACGAAAGTCAGTGTTTACAGTTTAGTTCGTGAAATATTCTTAGCGAAAAATGCCTCCAACGAAAGTTCACAGTAGAAAAAGAAAAAAGAGAAGATTTACTGGTAACCAGTACACAAGGAAAAGTAATTCTTCAACTGAAGCTGCTTCTGTGTCGAAAGAATCGACTGAGAAAAGCGACGAGTCGAGTGGGGATGAAGAGTACGCGGCCACAGGCGTGAAGTCCGAAAGCTTCAAATCCTTGCCAGCTTCAGTGCGGAAACTGAAACCACCGTCGGATGATTCTTCCGAGAAAAGCTCCGAAAATGAAGGTGAAATCCTGCAAGGCTTTAGAATTGTTGACATCTCTGTTCTTGCCATGGTATTTGAGTCTTTACCTTGCCCTTCTTGTAAACGTGTAGCTCTTTCGCTCGAGGAAGATGAAGATTCCAAAATGGGTCTGGCTTCTCTTCTCATTTTAAAGTGCACTGGAGGTAAATGTTCATTTACTCGCCAATTTTACACTTCTGCTAAAATACAGAATAAACAAGCCTTTGAGGTGAACAGGAGAGCTGTGTTAGCTATGAGAAACATTGGTGTTGGTCACCAAGGACTTGTAAAGTTCACATGTGTCATGAACATGTTGCCACCCATGAATGAGAACGCTTACCGTGACCATGTGAAAGCTGTGCGAGATGCAACCGAATCTGTTGCTAAAGAAAGCATGTCTAAAGCAGCAAATGATGTTAAAGAGTTTTATGAACCCAATGAAGAAGGCTTGTATGACATTGCTGTGTCAGGAGATGGAACGTGGCGAAAGAGAGGATTTTCCTCATCATATGGCGTAGTGACAGTACTTTCCACAGTCACAGGAAAGGCTCTGGACTGCGAGGTTATGTCAAAAGAATGCAGGCAGTGTATGCAATGGAGGGGGAAAGAGAGATCAGCAGAATTTCATGAGTGGTGGGATGGCCATCAACATGAATGTCATGCAAATTTTGAGGGCTCTTCAGGATCAATGGATGCTTCCGGGATTCTGAACATTTTTCAGTGGTCTGTTGAGGGCCATGGCATGCGGTTCGTGGAGTTCCTTGGCGATGGTGACAGTAAAGCCCACAAGCTTTTAGTACAAGAAGCTGTCTATGGAGATGTAGACATTGAAAAACTTGAATGTGTGGGCCACGTACAGAAGCGTTTGGGTTCACGCCTACGTTCACTCAAAAAGAGACTGGGCAAGACTCCTTTAGCTGACGGCAAACCAATTGGTGGAGCAGGGAGACTGACAGACAAAAAAATAGATAAACTTCAAGTTTATTTTGGAAAGGCCATCAGGCAGAACACCCACAACATAACAGCAATGCAGAATGCAGTGATGGCCATTTGGCATCACAGCAGATCTACGGATGAAAACCCTGATCATGACCTGTGTCCAGAAGGAGAAGACTCCTGGTGTGGGTTCCAAAGGGACATTGCCAAGGGAACAGCAGATTATGCCCATAAAGAGCCCATGAAAGAGGCTGTGGCAACTGCCATCTTGCCAACATTTGAAGCCCTTAGTGAGGAGAGTCTCCTATCAAAGTGCGCACACGGTGGAACACAGAACCAAAATGAGAGTGTCAATGGGCTGATTTGGCAGCGTGCTACGAAAGAGACCCACTCAAGTCTGCCAACTGTTGAGACTGCAACCTTTTTGGGGGTAGCTCATTTTAATGATGGCTCAACCTGCCTTATTTCAGTGCTAAAACACCTTGGAATTGTGCCTGGTGTCCACTGCAAGAGGAGTTGCGCAAAGCTAGACAGTGACAGAATTCGTCATTCGCGAAGAAAGAGTGGGGAACTGGCCAAGAAACGGCGAAAGAACATTAGAAAATGGAAAAAGGGTTACACAGATACCCTAGAAGCAAATGAAGGACCCTCCTATGAGGCTGGGGCCTTTTAAGAGACTAAAAAAGTTCAAATCCTAGTGATAATTAAGTGTATCAACTTTAAGTCTTATTTTCTAAAATATGCAAATTTTCATGATTTTGAACACTGGGAACACTGTTTTGTAAAAAGTATTTAAGGTAATGGTGTGAAATTTTCAGAGAACCTATAAGACAGTCGAAGCTGTGAAATGACCCACTCTTGTGTTGATCTGGCCATTATTGCAGGGGTTATTAGCAATGAAATTTGGGTAAACCGTGGCAAATTTTCCATGTTTCAGTAGCTGGTCGTAACTTTAAACATATTTAAGGTTTTTACATGAAAGTGGCTCATTTCACAGTCAACAATATTATATACAAGCTTGCAAAACTTGGACTTTATGCTGTGTTTCTCAGTTGAGATATTTGGTTCCTAAAATACCTTATTTTCAAAGGTTCGGAAATGGGTGTGGCCACATTTGTGGGTGTGGCTCCTTAGGAATTTAACGAATTTGTCTAAAACTTTGGAACGGCACATTTCAAAGAATACTGTAACTAGATGTATTACTTAAATGTGGATATTGAGAATATAATTGACCATGGAAATGTTGCAAAAATGACAATTTTCAGCCTATCGAGCCACCTTAACAGGGGTTTGACTGCACGCATATTTACAGAGTGAACAATTGGTCTAAAACAAATAGATAGCATACTTATTGCTTTAATTTATGTATCCAAACAAGAGTTAAATTGTCTTATATTGGCTGACTTCAACTCTCCAATGGGCGACAAAAGTGTTTCCAGAGTGTTTGCCCTGCCCCTCTTCAGTATTACCGCTCTCCCCTAAAACAATATTGCATTTGCTATCTGCATGTGAGTTGCTTTGTTTCTGTACAATGTTGAAAAGGGGGAGGGGGGAGGGAGGCAGTTCCCAATCTACACTCTGGATTTTAAGTGGAAAAATTGAAATATTGAAATTAGCACTCATTGTAACCAACTGTCTCAATTACTTTTTGTCAGCCATTTTGTGTGCACCCCTCTGCTTTTTACTGTGATGTAAGTTAAAAGCAAGACAGTGCTGATATCCTGGGTTGGTGTCACTAGTCCCAGTCTCCTTTACACTTGTCCATGGTGACCCCTTTGATGGCCCATACATAAACATGTTTCAAAATCACAGTGTTTCAAACAAAACCAAAATTTCTTGTGTATTTTGCTTACACTGTAACATTTAAATCAAATGCATAGTGTTAAAACAATTTTGAGAGTTACTAAGTTTGTTGCAGCACTCAAATTGTTATCAATTTTAAAACATTTAATTTAATTTATGACATCTGCATGCTAATCATACCTGTTGTAATCATCTGTACAGGTGCCAAGTTGTTGAATCTGAGGATCAGGATGTGATGAGTTATCATGATGTGTAATCTTTTAATAACAGGTACATTGTGAACATTGTTTAAAAACCTAATGAAATTATATTAATTTATTATTTTGTATTTGTATTATTTTAGTGTTGTTGTGGGCTATATATATTTAGTATCACCCAACTAGTGGACTAATGCAAATCCTGCATTTTGATTGGCTAAGCTACTAGAGGACTATTGGTAATAGTCATCGAGTAGTGAAATTCGTGACGCTTTCTTTCGTTTTCTTCCCAAATAAATCTTTCTTCAACTTGCATTTGCTAACTTTATTTTTGCTTTTTCTGTCCGACTAGTTGGGTGATACTAAAACAATTAGACCCTTCGCCCTCAAGGGCCACGGGTCAATAGCCCATTCGGCTTCGCCTCATGAGCTATTGACCCGTAGCCCTTGCGGGCTACGGGTCTAATTGTTAACTATTTCAAGAGAATGTTCCCCAGTGTTCATGGTTTTACAAACTCCTTGTTTTCTCACAAACTCAAAGGCCAAGCAGTGAATCAACTGATTGCTGGTTCTTTCAACATATCATATTGCTGTTGGGTGGAAGGAGGGGGGAGGGGTTGGGGGGGGGGGGGGGAATTGTAGCCAGAAATATCCTTACCAAAATTAATTTCTTTTGGGTATCAGGCAAAGTCTTAACATTTACATAGTTAGGAGGATTTATGCTCCCCTACTAGATTGGAGGAGCAAGCACTTTATCTGGTGATTTAATGCTGCTATAATTTATTTGCCATCTGATTCAACTGTAGGCAAAGTCTAATTATGCTATGTGACATGTAAATTATTTTCTCCAACCCTTGATTTCTCAAACCTCCCAATCACTCATTCCCTTACATTTGTGACCCTCCATGGGAAAACAGGGAATAAGGTGAACACACTAGCACGGCACGTTCGCACGTTTAAACAAAAAATGCGGGTCTCAACGCGGTAGCATGCACGCGTAAGTCACTTTCCTCATTAGTAAAAAAGCTATTGTTTTTCCTCGCACGCTTAAAACAAAGCAGCGTGTTAAGACACGTTAATCGTGTTTCGGTGACACGGTCTTCTTAACAGGGTCATCCTGACACGGTCACCGTGTCAATGCGTGCAAAATGTTAACACGATGGCCGTGTCAACAAACCATAACTTCGCCGGGGAGGGAAATGATCGAGCAATTTCATCACTATTGTTCGTACTTATCAGGGGAGCTTAGTTGTTTCCAATTCCACAAGAGAAAGCTCGGATATTCTGATATTTTACACCAGAAATTTCCCGTTTATTCACTTTGCTAGTCAAAACCACGGACGGTTTATGATTTTGGTGGTAAAGCTATTAAAAACCAGCATTCGTGTACGTACGACAAAGCTAGACTGTGACGGCTGTACACAGGCTACGACGAAGCATCACTGAGACGCGACCTTCTTTAGTTTCCAGGAATTTAAATTCTTGTTTTGAATACTCAATCCAGAATTTTTTGGTTGAAGTTTAGAAGTCAAGTCGTTCGAGCTTGAACAATCACTCATTCGCTCCAAGCGGCTGTTCTAGGCATGAAAAACATGAAACATTACAACATGAAATAATCTTTTCAACCCCGGGATCCTTCGGTCGGATAACGACGCCTTAATGTCATTTTCATGCTTCACAAATTCGGCCAAGTATAATTTCATTACATCTTGCCGTAAAAACTTTATTAGCGTTCGCAGTGCCGTTGCGAGTCAAACCTTGTTTACCTCCAGCAGTTCATCTTTGACTCAGTCTATCGAGCGAAGAAAAAATCGCGAGCGAAAAACTAGAGGCCGTTTTTCGATCTTGACTTTGTTAGCTTCTTGCTTACCGGACTAAGCGAAAGAGGGACTGCTTGCAGTCTACAAACTTTGCTAAACACGTAGTTCGTCAAACAATTTCTTTTCGTAATGTTTCGCTATAAAAAGGATTTCCAGATCTACTTTTTGAATGTACTCGGTCGAGCAGTCTAGCGTGTTAAGATCTTCCGTGTTAAGAAGTCTAGCGTGTTAAGAAATCTACCGTGTTAAGAAGCTTAGCGTGTTAAGAAATCTACCGTGTTGAAAATGACCGTGTCAATCTACGGTGTTATAAAACAAAGCTCTACCGTGTTAGCCAGATGCAAACAAAGGCCACAAGCACGTTGCTGGAAGTCAATTGTTTTGATTTGCATAATCGCACGATAAGCGTGTCGAGTTAGGACCGTGCGAACGTGTTGCTTCCGTGCCGTGCGCGTGCATTCACCTTATTCCCTGACATTTGCTAATCACTCATTAGTCAAACACTACAATTTCATAAATTCCCAATTTCTGAAGCCTGATCTTTCTGGCTAGTTTTGTTTACGGCCTTGCTTGGAGGTTAGAGAAGTCAGCATTCCACTGTATTAGTCAAACGTTGAATGTAAAGAAGAAAAACAGGAAGCTGGAAGTTCATTACCCCTGGTGTTGTTTGACTGCCCAGCTGCAATCTTGGACAATTCAAATGAAAAATTAGGACCACCCCTCCCCCCCCATTTCAATGATAAGAAAATGGGCGCGTTTTGGTTTTTGCGGCGATTCATCATTGATTCGGGGGGAGGGGGGGGGGGGGGGTCTAATTTCTCTTTTTATTCTGTCCAAGATTGTAGCTTGCAGGGCAATAATTTACCATGGCTGTATTTATTGTAGGGTATGTTATTACACTTGTGGGTGGGGATGATCCATGTTTAGTATTTTAGGGTATGTGTAAATATCCTAGCTTGGTTATAATCCATCAAATATTTTTCACGCACCAAAACTGTGTAATAACAGATGATATTCCCCTAGTGATATTCCCTTCACACATTAAGTTTTCATCCCAAGTATGTTCTTAAACTGTATAGATCTGAACATTTTCAACACACACTAGCAACATTTTTGAATGCTGACAGAATTACTTTGACATTTAAAACCTTTGAGAGACGGTATCTCGAAATGAGCTGCCTTGCATAAAAATATTTGAAGTATAATAAACATAATAGCCTCGATTTTGCTTCAGTGAATATATGCAATGATATTAATTTTGTCCTTGGGCATTATCTGTTCTGAGAAGCGAGCAGTGAGCTTCTCAGAACAGATAATGTTCAGAAACAAATATCCCTGCATATTTTCCCGCCAAATTTAGGTTATTGTTTATGTATATCGGCTGGGGTAATATATAGATTTAGGCAGGCCTAAAAGTGGAGCTACCATATATTTTTTTGGCTTGAGTTTACGGTGTTTCAAAATGAAGTAGCAGCCACACTATTAGTTGTTACAGTCTTAATGGTTGTGGGTGGAGATATATAATGTTTTATATACTTACAAAGAAATTGGTTAGGCTAAGATAAACCCTGGGGTATGGGTTATCCTGAACTGGAATATAGCATGATTTTTATTTGGCTGAAATATATAGATAGAGATTTTAGCTTACAAGAGCTGCCCACATATGAAGGTGCCATTAATAGAGGTTCTACTGATATAACAAACAGCTTAAAGTTGGTTAGACTGTAACCCAATATGATGAACATTTTTTTTCTTTTAGAATCTCAAATGAGTCAAGCTGCTTTCACCTATTTCAAAACTCCAAGTCAACAAGATCTCAGGTAAGTTCTGGCTACAAGACTTATGCACACTCAAAACCAAGAATTCTCTGATCACCATCTACCACGCCAGTAATTTCCCATGAACATTTTTCAGAAAAAAATGCAAAGGTTAAAATTCAAACTAGATGTTGTCTTAACATAGCTCTTATAGCCAGTCAGCATGTTCCACAGGAACTAAAACACTAAGTGCTGTATAAGTGTTCAGAAGTGCAGGATACTGAATAACCAGAAATAACCAATGAGAACAAGCCAAGTCAAGTCAATCAGCAGGCTGCGAGTACAACTTAAGTACACCGCACGAAAACCTGAGTTGTTGGAATTTCATCAGACCATATGTTGAGTCATATATTTGGGGCGGGTGAATGAATATTTCTTGTATAGTACATGCGTTGCACCTTGACTCATTAAATTTATCAAATCTTTAATGCCATCAGATGCAGAATGGAACAGTAAAGAACTGATAATTTGGTTTACTGAAACAATGGTAAGGTGTCTTTAAATTTATATGTATAGCGAAATGATAACTGTAAATAAATACCGTAATGATTTGATTTAGCGCCCTCCTTCCAAAAAGCGCCCCTTCCGATTAAGCGCCCCCTCCCCCTTCGAATGTGTTTTTGTCAATAAGCGCCTCTATTCCAATAAGCACCCCCATTCTAATAAGCACCCCCTTTTCAATAACCGCCCCCATTCCCCATTCTTGTCACTGAAGTCATCGACATTGAATAGAGAAACTCATGAACATTAATCATACCATATATATTTGTTGCCATGTATATTTGTTACTATTCTTTTAAAAGTAACTGAAATTTCCACAATTTGTTACTGTTACAGTTTCTGTTATTGTTAGTGATTTTAATAGTTATTGAAGGTTTGTTTTTGAACATTTGGTTGTTTCTCAAAAAAATTAAATAAGCGCCCTGTCCCGAATAAACGCCCTCCCTTGAGGTGCCAAAAGTAAATAAGCGCCCCGGGCACTAAATTGAGTCATTACGGTATGTGTACATGTACTGTGTAGCTCTGTATGTTGCCGAGTAATCAATACAGAACTTATATCTCTGTTGTCAGTAGCATGCTAAAATTATGAAAAGAAAATTGATTCCTCGGCACAGGTGCAAATACTCCATGCGTGAGTCTGGAAGAAAAATGATTAATAACAGCTCAGTCATGATTTAAAATTGAAATGAAAATGAAAATTTGCTGTGTTCCCAAGCTTACATGATCACCTTAAATGTGCAAACTTTTCTTATTTATTAGTAAAAATATGTCTTGTAAAAAAACACGACTAAGCAGAGGACACAACCTTATTGTTGTGCTTTAAGTTGGATCATTCATTTTCAAACGTAAAAAGTATACGAAATACAATTTTTTCCTTACACTTAGGTACAGTTGGAGGACTAAGTCGTTTTACATTGGGTTAAGATGGCAGCTGCTGCACCTTCACCCCTGGCCAGCTCAATAGAGAAAACAAATGGAGCCAAGCTCAGCAGACTTCTTATTGATGGTGGAACAACAGCTCTTAGGATTGCCTTTGATACTTATCACCCGCCTGCAAACCTGGCTGCTAATCTTAATGCAAGCTATCTAACTCTGAACAATCTTTTGAGGAAAAGAGTCTTGCGTGCAGCCCAATGGGACCAACTGTTCCCACCTGGTGGAGCCACACCAGACTCTAAAACATTTGACATCACTCTTCTATTTCTCCTTCTAACCAACATTTGTGGTCTCACCCCTCCCCCGTCAGGCTGGCACGTTAAGCCACCCCCAAGTGACACCTCTCGTGAGGCAAACCTTGCTCGCATTAAGTTTTTCCGCAATGTATTGTACGGTCATGTGACTACCACTGGTGTTGATACACTTACTTTTAATGCTCTGTGGCTGGAAATTAGTGCTGTTCTAGTTCCTTTTGGGCTGGATCAGGCGGAAATTGATAGATTGAAGGCAGAGCGTTGTGGGGAGGAAGATTATCTTGACGCATTGCTTGACTGGGCTGATAGTGAAGAGGATATCAAATCACAGCTGAAGGAAATGCGTCAATGTCAGACCGAAACACAGCAAGATGTTCGCAAAGTGCTTGAGACCCAGCTAGAAGATCGCAACACCCTTGAGGAAAGCAAGGCAAAACTGGATGAAGTACATCAGACCCAAACCAGCATACAAGGAACTGCGGAACGTGCAGCGAAGACACAAGAAAAGCATTTCGAAGCTGTGGAAATAGGTCTCCAGGAAATAAAGGAAGCAGTTGGAAGCTTAAAAGGAGGAAGGGACACAGAAAGCCACGCAGAGGAAGTCTTAAGGAACCTTGCAAAGTCAGAGTTCAAAGGAGACATTGAGTATCACTTGGGACGATTTCAAGAAGGCACTCGTGAGTGGGTGTTCAACAAAGTTCAAAACTGGTTAGATGACAGAAACTCTGAAAACCGCGTGATGGTGATCAGTGCAGATGCTGGAATGGGAAAATCTGTGATTTCTGCTGTCATTTGCAAAAGAATGCAAGAAGCTGGCAGACTGTCAGGGAGCCACTTTTGTCAGCATAATAACACACGTTACCGAAATCCTCAGCTGATGCTTCAGTCCTTGGCCTGTCACTTGTGCCATGCCTTGCCAGAGTACAAACAAGCTCTTGTGAAACAGCTGTCAAGAAATCTGGGGAAAGATCTCAACAACATGGGTGTGGAGGAGCTGTTTGCTCTGCTGTTCAAGGAACCTCTTAGCACTGTAGCTGACCCTGGAAGAAACATGCTCATGGTAATAGATGGCCTAGATGAAAGTGAGTTCCAAGAGCGGAATGAACTGCTTGACGTAATTGCTAACCACTTTTGCAAGCTTCCATGTTGGATTCGATTTCTATGTACGACCCGACCTGAGAGAAATATTGCAGAGGCACTGAAACAGTTGAAGCCGTTTCAGCTGGAACCAAATGAGGAAGAGAATGTTCAAGACATCAAGCTGTTCCTTGAAAAGAAGATGCAATATCTAATGCGACCAGAAAATAAAGGCGCTATTGTGGAAAAGCTCGTAGAGAAATCTGAAGGACTCATGCTGTACGCGTACTTTCTTGTTTCATTTATCGAAGAGAATGTGTCAGTCTTGGACAAAGGAGATTTTGATAGCAGCTTACCTTTAGCAATTTCGTCAGTCTACCATTCGTATTTCAAACGACTAGAGGATGAACTTATAAAGGAGCTTGGCGTCAGAGAAGAGAATTTTCTGAATTTGCTTTGTGCTGTTACTGCATCACGGGATCCCTTGCCAGTTGATTTCGTTTCTAAAGTTTTGGTACCTAGTGCTAACTCACCAGTTGCAAGACGTAAAGTACTAAAAGCTATTGGCAGTGTGTCCTCTCTTCTTCCCGTTCGTGATGGCTGTCTACACGTCATTCACAAGTCAGTTAAAGACTGGTTGGTAGACACATCGTGTTTTGGAGAGCATGACTTTATCATGGACGAGAAAGAAGGTCATCGCATTCTATCAAGCCTCTGTTCTAATGAGTTTCATAATCTGAAACAGAAAGGTGTCCATGGCACAGAGTTTAGCTCCACTGAGAAGTATGCGCTAAATCATGGTGTACGGCACATGTTACAGTTGGACGAAAATATGAGGTCACGGAGTCTGGAGGAAAGCGTACAAACATATGTGCTAGACTTGGAACTGCTGTATGCGAAGCTTTGTTGTAACAGTTCAATAGCAGCTGAAGATATTTTATGGCTTCAAAATCATGAAATCTCTCAGGAGCTGTCTGAAGATGGTAAAGTTTTGTTGAACACCTTTAAGTTCCTGTTAAGAAAGTACTTCAACACATTTACGAATCATCCCCATGTATTTTTCGGAACTGTGGTGAATAACGGCGGAAATGTACTATCTTATGTGGCATCGAACCTGTTGCAGAACAAGTATCCCGAAATACCATATATGGAACTCGTTCACAAAGAGATGCAGCAGGGAGCTGTTCTAGCCCGATTTCAATGTTCGTCTGAAGTGGCTTGTTTGGATGTTTCACCACAGTTAGACTATATAGTGTGTGAATGTGAAGACGGAACGATACAGCTGTGGTCACTTCATACTGGCAAGCTAGTATGGACACGCCCTGTAATGGTTAAGAAATATTACTTGCTTTTGACAGCAAATAGAATATCATTATCCCCTTCTGTCGTTTCATTTTACCGCTCAGTCGTTTTTCATCCCACAAAGAAAGTTGTCTTACCAGGGGTCCTTAGTCAAGCCTATACTTTTGACGGAGATCTAAAACCACTTTATCCTGAAAGCAAGTGCAGATTCACGGTTTGCTCAATTTCAGGAGACAAGACCAAGATGCTGACTGACTGCCCTGACGATGCTAAATGCATTATTATGTGGAGTCTTGAGAATGGTTCAGAGATTACTCGTACCACAAGAAATGACAATGTTCTGTCATTTGCGTGGTCACCAGATGGAAAGCTGCTGGCAATTTCTCATTCCACGGGTCTCATTTCTATCGTTGATGCCATGGATTGTTTTAGAACACTAATAGAAATCGTCATCCCAGAAGTTTGTGGAATGATAAAGTTCTCACCCGACTGTCGGTCTCTTTTTTGCAAGAGTAGAGCAGCTGTATGGTCAGATCAAAACTTCTTTCGTTTAAATATCAATATGGCGGAATTTCCCAGCTGCACTTTACATGATTGTAAATCCTATGTGCCATGGGACTCTGGATCACATAGCGAGGCTGGATTTTTGTTGGGAGATCCTATTTCGTCTGGTAATTCGGATTTTGTTTTTGTGTTAAATGAGCAAAGCGTATTGAGGGGGCACTTTAATTATGCTTTCATAGACATGTTGAGTATTAGTGAACTACGTGAAAATGACAGAGAAACTACTTTTGTAAGGATCGAAGACATTGCATTTTCTTTGAGTGGGGAGACTGTTTATCTTGCCGGCGATGCGACCGATGTTTCAAGTGGGGAGCTCATTACAGAGACGAGTATTACACCGCTAAGTGCAGGCTTCGTATTTCGAGACAGACTCGATTGTCTCGTAACTGTGAAAGGAGGTGTTTTATTAGTAACAAGAAGTGGTAGTCTTGAGCTGTGGAATTCTGAATTGTCGCAGTGTGTCCGAAACTGGACCGATATAAACGGAATCACAAGGATGATCCCCATATCAGAAGAACGAGTAGCGTGTAAAGCAAAGAACCAAGTGATCATCTTGGATACTACTAGTGGAGAGATTGTGTCGACAATCCCAAGAAGTTATGATGAACGTTTCCTTACATGTAACAGTAAATGTCAGCTGTTAACCTACAGATCCCGCTCATTTCGGTTGTCAGATGGTAAAACTACGATCTGGAGAAACACGAGTCGTTGGCCTTGCCTGCCACGTGGAATGTTTTCCCTTTCCGAACAGTTTGTCGTAATTCTCTCAAACGTAGGTATGTATACCGAGGAAGGTGTGTACGTGCTTGATGCAATTTCAGGAGAAACACTGCATATTTTACCCGAAGGCTATCGGGAGTATTCTGACTGTAAATTTATCAGTGATGAGGAATGTGTTATCAGCGGGCTGACCTTATCAGATGATTATTGTCTTCAACTGTTTAACGTCAAGTCTGGTGACCTGCTGAGTGTTCTCCAACTGGATGTTAAAGCGATTTGTTTAGCAGCCTGTCCTCGTAAGCGTCTCCTCGCCATTGCCCAAAGGGGCTCTAAACATGGATTCAAACTTATCCAGGTGCAGTTGCCTCAAGATAAAGACATCAGGAAGAGCAAAAGGTGAGCTATTAACGAACGAAGTAGAAATTTTGTAAGTCACGAATTTATAAAAGATAAACGTTCCACTTTTAATGTATTATTTATAGAAGCCATTTATTGCTGAGGAGAAATGCGAATGCTCCCCGCAATATTTTAGGACTGAAAGCTTATTGTATTTTGCTACGTTGCATAAGCCAGAATTATTATGGCTTATTTCAAGCTTGTGAAAACTACAAGTTGCCTATGTAAAGTCCATGGTTTTTTTTCTTGGTGGATAATAATTTGTTTTATACTTCAAAAAACTTTTGAAGAGAGAGATTTCAGTTTGGGTTTTTAGTTTTAGTCTCTGTATTACAAATCTCTTACGAAGTCTTTGAAAAGCAATAATTATAGGATGGAATGGAAAATTAGTGGCTGCATGAACAACACTTTTTTTCCTTAAACGCCTTTTTTTCATTTTTAACAGCAACGCCAACACACCAGAGACCGAAGAGAGAAGAGAAAACAAGATGTAAGCCATTCCGTTTGTCGTAGTTGTAAAATAATGTATTATATATATTTTAGCCGATCATGTTTTGTTTTGAGTTCCTTGTTCGTGCCATTTCTTATTTTCAATTTATTGCTGCACATCTTAAGATGTAATGCAAAATGTACGCAGACTTGATTTTTGGGTCTGTTATATGCTCTTTCAGAAAACTGATAAATTCTACAAAAAATAGCTTTGTAAGAGAGGCATGCCATGGCGCAGAGTGCTATGCGGTATTTGTATTTCGTGCCAGAAATGTGAGGAGATTTAATTACACGGTACGTCTTTCTCGTTTGCGACACCGTACGCCATGACTACAACACGAATCGCGTCGTGTAAATCACCCTACATCCTTAATATATACGACAGACACGTGTGCATGTTAATGGTCCTAAGTAATGACGTAGACTTGACGTAAACTTGTCGCATGCGAGAAAGTCGTACCTTGTAAATTATCATTCTGCTTTCGATTACGCACAATAAAAAAAGATAATCGATCGATCCATCCATCAATCAATCAATCAATCAATCAATCAGGCAATCAGTCAATCAATCAGTCAATCCATCCATCCATCCATCCATCCATCCATCCATCCATCCATCCATCCATCCATCCATCCATCCATCCATCCATCAAGCAATCAATCAATATCGATCAGTCTTTTCGTGCTTCGAGTAATACCAGGCGTTGTGTTCAGAGAGAGGTTTAGGTCTGAATAAGGCACATACGGATAACTATTTTTTGAACTGTCGACTTTTTTTATCAGTGCAATGTGCACACCGACGGTCAAGGTTTACTTGGGGTACAGCGGTGAAATTGACCTGACGAGTGCAAATTTACGCTACCCACTCCCCCAATACAGCAAAAGTTTCACGCCACCAATTTTTCGATCACTCGCGAGCTCTTCCGCTTAGCTTCGATCAAAGTCCCTACCAAGAACAAAAGGACTATTGTCTAATGCTTAATGCGAAAAGTTGAACCGGAACAATAAACCATTTCTTGATACGTATATGCTGCGGGGAGGGACTTATTTTCGGACGGAAATTTGCGTTTCAAATATATCCGGGTTTCTGTTTGGATGGAATAGTCTGACTGATTTTTTTGGTGCATACAAGAAAACCACATAGTGAAACTCTCTAAACATAACGATATGAAGCCCAAAACAAATCGTACAGTCGCTCTGCGCATTCTCTAACAACGTAAAATACAAAAACAAGCTCTACAGTAGGGAATTATAATCGAAAAAGTTAGTTTTTCCTTTTTAAAGAGCTATAACTAAATATAACCCTGTGGACTTATATTCGGAAGGGCTTATTTTCGGAACGACTTTGCGTCAGAGATTTGGGTAGGGGCATTCATATTTTTTATCATTTTTTTTCGGAAGTTTGTGGTAATCGCCTTCCCAAAACCCCTTATGAACTTACATAAGCCCAGGGCTTATAGCCGGCATTGCACGTTATTTGTTTACCAATAATTTATTGTTATTGTTTTGTTTTTTTGACACCAGAGGTTTCTGGTCTACCTTGTTACAGTGGTACAAGATAATCAATAAGCGTCATTCAGTAGAGGGCCATTGCACAAGTGACATAACCACTACTTTCTTTGACATCTGTTGTTATTTGTTTGTTTTGATGCAATTATTTATGATTTTCGTCTTTGCATTTGAGAACGTTGGTCTCCCGTGTTACCAAAACAGTGTTTTAAGACAATTGTTGATCAGTAATCATAGGATTGATTGTTATCTTTTTACAGGGCACTCAACACCGGAGATCACAAGAAAGTTAAAGTTGGAAACAAAGAGGTTAGTCATTCCCAAACAGAGTTTTGTGATCATTGATACCAGTTAAAACATATTCGATGGTACGGTAGTAGGCGGGCAAGGTTAAGTCGGGAGAGAGGAAGTTTAAAGGCCCGAGTCTGAGAAACTATAATTCTGTTCTTAACATACCGCTACAACTACCACCCCTCAAACCAATCATGACATAACAACGAATATAATAACTGGTGTATTGTGCCGTAGTAGGCCGTTGCACTAAGTTTATTGCACATGAACGCCGTAAAAGGCGAGGACGATCTACAGCTAAATGACAAAGAGTCGAACGCGATTAAATCCTCTGAAATAGCATACACGAAAAGCCTATGCGGAGAATTGAGTGCTCGTCCGAAGACACTCGGAGGCCAGGAAAAACCTACCTAAAAAACCCGCAACTGAACGGGAAAAATGTAGGAAACCTGGTTAGGAACCAAAGCTCAAAACTCCGACCCTTCCTACGGGGCCAAGAAAAAAAAAGAACTGCTGCAATTAGAAGTAAGCAATGACCCAGCCGCAATCAATAAACTAAATAGATGACATAAAGTAGACGACGAAACTGACTTAATTAACTAAAACAAACCGATGGGACAAACCTAAGTAAAATGTTCGAACTGTAGGTGTAACGACCGAGAACTGACTCGCATACTAAAGAGCGTACTATTTATACCAAATACATTGGACGCATAGTCAAATGCACATGCGAACGCATGCCTACATTCCTCATAACTGTACATCATCATAACACTTTGCAACTCATTACAAAACAGCTCTAAACAATAGCGAACAGAAATCAATTCTCTTCTAATGCGATGCAACCGAAGAGAATTTTCAATCTCACAACTTGTGAAGCAGTCAATTTGTCTCAATCAGCGTTGATTCGAAACGAGCGACTGTCGCGATTGACAGGGGTCGAAACACTCAAATTCCACATCATAAGGTGTTGAAACACGGTCACACACATCAAAACAATATTACCATCCTGAAAGGCCTTTGAAGTCCTGTCTTTGGTTTACTGGAAGTCGTTATGCTGTAAAAACCTACACCACAATACAGACTACAAATCAAAGTGGCTATGAGCCACTGAAACCCGAAAATGTATTATGCAACCAGAATCTACTTGTAAAACCGAAATCTTCGACAAATAAGGATATGAACAGGTAAGTTTAACTCCCTATCCGTCAAACCTTTGTATGCCATCGGATACTTACAACTTAACCTTCCACTCTTTGGGAACGTTGATATAGGATTATTTGAGTACAAGGATTACCTTGAAGCCATTCCGCTTCAAAGCACAGCAACAGAGGTCGTAAGTTCGAGTCCTAGACCTGGAATTCGATTTGTTTTTTTTGTTGTTGTTGTTGTTTCGTTTTCTTCCTTTTTATTATTTTTTTTTCGCAAGTCTTTACAACATTCTGCGATAAACATGAACTATTATAAAATACCGTACTGAGCATTAAAGAAACTATTTGAAGCGTTTCATTGTCATTCGGTCCTTAATGTATATATACGCGCAAGCGCTATGCACTAGTCAGCGGATTAACAAAAGTCTAACAGGAACTGACGGATGGAGGGCCGGATAGAAGGAGTGAAGTTGGTCCTGCTGCCGAGAAACTCGGAAAATATTTTTCGAGTTCAATTAAAAAAGTGCTGGAAAAAACATTACCTCAAAGCTTGGTGAGACCAGCGGGGTTTAGGAAGAAAAAAATTGCAGCACATTGAAATATACGGCACGCAATGCATGCAGAAGCGATGACGTTTCACAAGGGGTCTTTAATAATTTTCAGAACATTTGTCAAAAAATTATTAAACCTAAATAAGAGTAGCTGACAACTTCTGTGCTGAGTGATTGTTGAACAAAAGTTGCGTTATCTTGGCGTGACATCCGATACACGAAATACGATGCAAGGTCAAATGCTGTCTTGAAATTGCTTACATCTTTTGTTTTAAAAGAATGGAAAGATTTCTGTTTACTAAATCTTATAGAACGCATCAAATATAATTTGTCTCTTTCGTTTATACTTTACATTAGTCTTTTCTAACTGCCCAGGAGTATTTTGCTTTGAGTTCTATGCGACGATTTCTTGTTGAGTTGACTTGATTTCTTTTTCCAGGGGCTGGTAGGGCTATAGCCCTACCACTTTTTTGCTTGGGTTGATTTTTTAGGGCTACAGATGCCAGGGATAATGTATGAAGGGGGTTCAAATTATTATTCTCAAATTATTATTCTCAAAGTTTTCACTTTTGCTGGCTTTTGTTTCATGATTCATTTTCCGAGTTCAGTGGCTCATAGCCACTTTGATTTTTATTGTTGTTAGTTCATGAGTTGGAAGAAAGCTACTACTTATACTTGCACAAAGTTCCTGTTACTATTTTGATATTCTTTATAACAATTGTTATATTATCAATAAATAATAAAAATTATGCTGCTTTCGTAGAATAAGGCTGAGCTAAACTCATCTCGTCGCCAACACTTTGATACTATTCTCAGTGCTCGCTCGCGCAACACAGGCCTCTATTCTGGCCAATGACTAGCGAGATTATTCAGATTCAGGCGTGTGTTTGGTTATCTCCCTTGGGAGTGGCTTTCTGTATATAAATAAACACGTGTGCAGATGAATCTGTCCAGTTTAGCAGCAAGTGCGGAAGAATTTTGGATTCCTGTTCATCTGTTTTAAATCCTGCAACATGGCCGATGAAATCCGTCCTTTGCCAGTTGTGGTTTTGCCCGCGGATGTTCCCGAGGCGCCGCCTGCTGCTGTTCCTGCTCCTGTTGGCGAAGAAAACCCGGCTAACGCTGCTGTCGCTGCCCCACAAGAGGTAAATTTGTTTCTCTGCTCATTAGTTTGTTTCGGCAAGGTTTACACGTGTACAGTTTTCTTGGTCGTTTTTTCTTCTTATGTCGCTCTTTTAGTCGGTTGGGTCCGACTTGGAAGTAGGCTAATTTTAAGTTTCCTTCGTTTGGTCGGCGGCTGATAAATTTTGTTGTTGTGCCAGTCATGTCTTCATGTGAACACGTGCCATTTGCTCGGTTGCCGCCAAGGAAAATTATTTTTACGTGCTTGGTTGGCTGGTCTCGTTACTGTAAGCCTACTTTATTTTTCTCGTCTTGTTTTGTATCGCACAAGCTCGGTTGTGGCCGAGAGGAATTTATCTCACAAGCTCGGTTGTGGCCGAGAAGAATTTATTTCGCAAGCTCGGTTGTGGCCGAGAGGAATTTATTTCACATGCACGGTTGTGGCTGAGAGGAACTTATTTCACAAGCTCGGCTGTGGCCGAGAGGAATTTATTTCACAAGCTCGGTTGTGGCCGAGAGAAATTTATTTCACAAGCTTGGTTGTGGCCGAGAGAAATTTATTTCACAAGCTTGGTTGTGGCCGAGGGGAATTTTCTTATTAGCTGCTGCTCGGTTGTGGCCGAGAGGAATTATCTCATAAACTTGGTTGTGGCCGAGAGGAATTATCTCACAGCTCGGTTGTGGCCGAGAGGAATTCTTACATGCTCGGTCGAGGCCGGCCGCGTTTAGATTTCCGTTGTAGCTGTATTTCATCCCATGTGTCTTTTCCTCGCTAGTAGCCCAGTAAGCTATGTTGTACCAGATTCGTCTCGGTTTCGGGTGTATTTCTAGTCTGAGATATTGGGAATTTGCTTTAGGAGGCGGAGTGATTTCT
The DNA here is from genome assembly GCA_963693305.1 of Meandrina meandrites. NCBI lineage: Eukaryota > Metazoa > Cnidaria > Anthozoa > Scleractinia > Meandrinidae > Meandrina > Meandrina meandrites. Next base: position 26,689,645 of record OY855907.1, on the reverse strand, counting down.
ACTGTGGCTGATTTTATCCTCGTGTTTTCGCTAACGGCCAAGAAAATTGATGCTCGGTGAAGGCTCAGTAATTCTTACTGTGGCCGATTTTATTTTTTGTGTTTTCCACTTAGACCGGGCTTGCATAGCTTATTCCCCGGTAATCGCCCTGCTCGGCATGTTACTGGTGTGTTACTGGTGTGTATTTTCTCGCCTTCTTTGTCAGTTTCGCGCCTCGTCCGTGTGTTGTATATTTTCACCACCCTGTTTCCTTTATATATTGTGCATTTCTTTATGTGACCGCTCGGCTTGTTTATTTTTACCTTACGATTGTGTATGTTCATATACGCCTGGTAACTGTGGTCATTCGTATTTGGTAGTTTGCCCACCAAATTCAAGATCTTTTAGAGCAGCTAAATACCCTTAAGGCAGAAGCTGGCAATGGTGCGAATGTTGCTGTTACCCTTCAATTGGTTCGTCAATTAGCTTCCGCCCCTTATCACTTTAGAGACCCTTTTGCGATTTTAGTTGCCCTCCAGAAGCTAGCTGACGAAGCGAGAGTTACTGGTGTCCCGTCTGCGTCCAGATATGAGGCAATACTCCGCCAAAGCAGACCCCTCTTCAACTCCCCGGAATTTAGTAATATCATTATCCGACTCATAGGCAGTAAAGAGGAGAGTGAAGTTGCCAACTCCATTGCTAAGATGACAAGACAGCGGGGATCTAGTAGCTTTCATCCCTATGCCAGGTGGAATTCGCTGCAACGTCCAGCAGTACCTGTACGCGGTGTCCCGCCGCGTGGTCCTCGTAGAGGTTTTAGGGCGCGAGGAGCATGTTTTAATTGTGGACAGCGTGGGCACTTCCAAAGACAATGTAATTCACTGTGATTACCAGATGATGTCTTGTTGTAAAAGAAGTTGTATGTATTATTTTGTTCTTCATTTAAGTTGTTACCCCTCTTGTGTGCCAGTTTTGTCGTGCCTTGAGTGCGGGTGTCTAATGCCTTTTATGCCTCTTTGAGGTTGCTTAAGGCCGGCAATTCTGGTGGGCTTTCCTCTCCCTCCCTCTGAGCTCTTCGTTATTTTATTTCAGGGCATGCCTCCTTATAAAACGTTCAAAACCGACTTCTTTGCGTCCGTTTCTAGCAAACCAATGCCTTTTGTCACGCAGAAATGGTGTAATTGGGAGGGCAAGGCCACCAGTTTTGTCGGCCCGGTCCCTGCGTCTCAACAAGTGGCTGCCTTGCAAGTTTGCGCTAGTCCTAGTATGCTAGCTTTCAGAGACCCATCTTCCTTTGTACCTGGACAACTTCACAACAACCTAGCCCAATGGGAGTGCGCATCGCAGAACAATTTCCTTCCCAGGATGAGCCCATGTGTTTTATCCGAGATAAGGTGGATGTGACTACTTTCATAGTTCCGTTTAAGGTAAATTTGGTGGCAAATGTTACGTCGCACCGTTTCCCCCGAAATGGAATTTCCTTATAACCCTATTTGCATTGAGTTTGAGGATTTTATCTCCACCACGATTATAGATCGCTTTAAAAATGGTTCGCTCGTATTTTGGGGCAAGGTGGGGGAAGTCCAACCCCCACACATCGTTAAGCTTATAACTGTCGAGCCTTCACAACCACGGATGTACCATGACGAACGGTTTCTAAATTTTTGGATCAAGGATTGCCCTTTTCTCTCGATTACCTTTCTGATCTCCCTAGATACGTTGTTCCTAGCCATTATCAGACGGTTTGTGATGACGAAAGTGGCTATGATCATATCTGTTTAACTCCGTCCAGTAGAACCTTTTTCGGGCTTTCTTGCGAGGTTGCTATTTCGTGTACAACACCCTTCCCTTCGGCTGGAAGGCGAGTGCCTACGTGTACCACACGACCGGTTTATTGGCGACAAGTTATATCAGAACACTTGGCGTACCCTGCTCTCAATACATCGATGACCGTCATGCAGGCCAGCTTGTGGTACGCAAAAAACCGAACCAGCCAGCATGGTCCAATTTTGAATTAGCAGAAGCCGCTGCTTTTATTGTTGTTTCAGTCCTCACTTCTCTTGGTTATACCCTTGTCTTGTCAATGTGTCCGATTTTTGGGCTACCTTTCGGACTCCCGTTTATTGGCCTTTGTCCTTCCGGAAGACAAGAAGCTCAAGTTTAAAGGAGAAGTTCACTCCAGAATGGCCATTTATTTTCTTTACGCCAATAAAAAGTTTATACAAAAATATGTTATTCACCAAAATTTCAGCTTCCAACGAGCGCTAAATCCCTACGAAATCTTTCTCTAAAGCAGCCCAAAATTCAACAACTGAACGCCGCCATCTTGGAGCTAGTAATATATGCGTGATGTCAAAGAGCTCAGCCTGAAGTTTAGCGGGAAAATTTAAATACTTCAAACTCCCTGTTTCTTTGAAGTGGCTTTTGTTTGTCAAAATGCCTGTCTGAAAGGAAACAAAAGGTGAAAGGTTTTTTTGTATCTCTTGGAGCTCTGTTTGAGAAACATGGAGCTGCACAAACAGGCATTTTGACAAACAAAAGCCACTACAAAGAAGCAAGGAGTGTCGAGTATTTAAATTTTCCCGCTAAACTTCAGGCTGAGCTCTTTGACGTCACGCATACATTACCAGCTCCAAGATGGCGGCGTTCAGTTGTCGAATTTTGGCCTACTTTAGAGAAAGATTTCGTAGGGATTTAGCGCTCGTTTGAAGCTGAAATTTTGGTGAATAACATATTTTTGTATAAACTTTTTATTGGTGTAAAGAAAATAAATGGCCATTCTGGAGTGAACTTCTCCTTTAAGGCCTTACGAGAATCCATTCTTGTCTCAAGAAACTGCGGATCTTAAAACTTTGCAGCGTTTTGCAGGCAAAACCACCTCGTTCTCTATTGCAGTTCCCGCAGTTCGGTTTTACACTCGTGCCTCGTTTCGTGCTATCTTGTCCAATTCTTAATCACCCCACAAGCCCATTGAGGTCTCAGGCGACCTATCCAATATTGGAGATTTCTGGGTAACTGGCAAGGCTGTCTTCCCTGGTTTGACGAGAGGCATATGGTCATAACCACCTATTCTGATGCGTCGAATTCAGGCTGGGGTGGTGTCTCCCCCGACGAATCTGGAAATTCTGTTGAAGTGCGTGACTACTGGTCGCCTTCGGAAAGTACCCAACCAATAATCACCAGAGAAGCTTTAGCACTCAAAAATACCCTCATGGCTAGCGCTAAGTCGCTAAGTATTTTAATTTAGGGCACCTTCACGGTTCCCCTCGTCTGGCGACCAGCTGTCCAGTGCAGTGAATGCTCGTATCCAAACGATGACTGTTTTCAGTTCTGCCAACAATGTGGGCTTCAGAAATATGCAGGTAATTCGGGACACGCCTCCAAGAAGCTTAAAATTGACTTGGACAGATAGACACCAGAATAAAAGAACTCCACTCCGCCAGAGCTTCGAAGGCTTATCAACGCCAAAAATCGCAGCTAGAGGCTGAGTTTTCAGATTTCCTGGCGTCTTCACAGCCGCAAAAGACGTTATTTTCAGCCACACTCAAGGATATTGTTAGATTTCTAATCTGGAAAGATGGTGCACAATGACTCGTATCAGTTCCTGGGTTTACAGGGTAAGCAGTCCTGTAACTGTCCTACCCGGTTGTGTGCTGGCACAGTGGACTCTCTCATTGGGAGATTGCGATCCATTTTCATCGCCTTGGGCCGTACTGGTAATTGGGACGACCGCGTTGGTTTTGGAAATCCTGCCTAGCATGTGTCGGTCAAGCAGTATCTTAAATCTATTCAGTCGTAACGGTCACAGGCTAGAGTGTCTCCAAAGCAAGCTACCCCTGTCCTTTTTGACAAATACAGGAAAATTGTGTACCACTTGAGGAACCTTCTGTTAAGCAACGGCATTTCCCCTTCAGAACGTTACATTTACGATCGCGATCTAGCGTTTTTCTTGCTCGATTTTTTCTCTGGCGACAGGTCATCCGACCTTGGCAGAGTTAAAACAGTGGACGTGTTTACACACCCTGACAGTACTAGCCTCCTGTTTCACCAACACGTCGGCAAAACGTTAAGAGGGAAACATTCAAGAGCGTTTGCGGTTAAACAAACTGCTAATCCTGCTATTTGCCCTGTGCGGAATTTGCAGTTCCTCGTCAACCTGTGCAAATCAATGCGCGTCGACCTTTCTTCTGGTTTTCTTTTCCGTCACACATCCAAAAGGGTGGTATTCTCAATGCACCCCTCCTCGCTTCTACTGTGCAAGCAAGGCTCATTAAATACCTTTCATCTCTTGGAATTAACAATGGCGAATCAGTTCACGGTTTCAGAGCCGGGAACTCAATCCTCCTTAGACTTCTCGGTGTGTCTAGAGAGGAAGTAGCAAAACACATCGGTTGGAAATCTACTGCCTTGGTCGACTACGATTGAAAAAGTTATGACTGTATCCACCTCTTCAGATGCCTTGGCTCGTAGTACTATTGACAGTGGAAGCGGTTCATCAGCAGAGCATCTGGGAAACACATTCCGTAGATGTAACATTCTTGCTGGCTTTTCGCCGGCTTTCTTATAACGTTTCCTTAGGATCGTGCTTGTTTTGGAATTTTTAGTTTTGGAATTCGGGAGTTTAGTTGCGGGTCTATGTGGGGGGAGGCTGGTGGATACCTTTCATTTTTATCCAAGGCTATCTTACACCTCCGAGCCAAGGACTCGCATGTCCCGTAACTCAACTCTCGAGTCCTCAGGCCTTTGTTAAGCGAGCGCCCACTGGGAATAGATTACTATACAAAATAACAAAATATCACAGCTATCACCAAAACAAAAAAAAATTATGCAACCTCTAGTCTAGATAATTTTCCTTGATCGCCTTGCACCTGTTTATTACTTCTACCCTTATTTCTATGCTACGCTGTTGACGCTTGATATTTTGACCCTACCTCCAGCTCCTCTGCTCTATGCCAGCTAAATCCTAAATAATGCGCTGCCCTAAATCTGCAATACAATAATGTATGATGCTCTATTACCCAGCACTAGGCACATGAAGGCATTGCGAACCTATTTTCACCTTGAGCATAGTTAATAGAGGGGAATGGCTGGGAAGCCCGGCAAACATCAAAGGAGCAAACAAAGAGGTCAAGATTTAGGTTGGAAGGTCCATGACAGTGCACTGGATTTTGTTTTGCGCTCATACACTATGCATGAGTTACGAAATCACAATGTTTTTATTGGTTAGTTGTAAACACACGTAACCACCTATTGTATTTTGTCAGGTTCTGTGCACGGTCAACCCCCAAAATAGAGAAGAAAAACCTACAAAAACTTTGCCTGGCTTCATAACCATTTGCTAGTCCCCCTATTAACTGTGCCCTTCACACCTGTGATGTATCCGCTGGCTAAAGCCGCCATGGTTACCTGGCAACTTATGAGATATTTTTTATTTTATGCTATTTTGATGACTGTCTCGTGTAATATATTTGATGTGTGTCCTTTTTTCAGATGTGTTCGTGTCTAGTTTATTATGATGATAATTGGCTTGGCTTATTTCCCTTGGCTTATGACGATGATGATGATGATGATGATGATGATTGGTGTGGTGATGCTTGCTTGTTTAATTACCTGTGAGTCGGCGGGGAATGCTGTACGCTGTCATAGTGGCGAGAATGTAGCGCGCGCGAACCTCGCGCTTCTCGTATTATCAAGAAGCGTGGTAAGAGTGAACCGCCTTTAGAACCCAACAAACCGTGCTGTGTACTTTTTTTAACTAGCTATGTAAATAGATAGATTTTTATTAGCAAACTCATTGCAGCCGCCGAAGCGGCTGAATTACGAATTACTTTACTATAAAAAGCAAGATTTAAAAGCAAAGATTTAAAGTTTAGCGAAAAGACTCAATTTTGCCGTGCGTCTGTTCAGTATATAGATTCATAAATGAGGTGGAAACATGACAAAGTGACGTGAAACTTACAACAAAAATTTGTCGTGATCTTGGAGGGTTGTCCAATATTCCCGCATAGAGTCGAGTCGTCTAAACTAGGTATCGACTCGACTTATCGGAAGTCTAGTCGCTAGAGACTTAGCGTAAAACACAGTTAGGTTATGTGGGAGGGTAGTAAAAGTCGGCAACTCGACTCGAGTCGACTCGAGTCGTGTCGACTCGTCAGGGTTAAAGTCGACTCGACTTACCGGAAGTCTAGTCGCTAGAGACTTAGCGTAAAACACAGTAAGGTTATGTGGGAGGGTAGTAAAAGTCGGCAACTCGACTCGAGTCGTCTCGAGTCGTCTCGACTCGTCAGGGTTAAAGTCGACTCGACTTATTGGAAGTCTAGTCGCGAGAGACTTAGCGTAAAACACAGTAAGGTTATGTGGGAGGGTAGTAAAAGTCGGCAACTCGACTCGAGTCGAGTCGAGTCGTCTCGACTCGTCAGGGTTAAAGTCGACTCGACTTATTGGAAGTCTAGTCGCGAGAGACTTAGCGTAAAACACAGTAAGGGTATGTGGGAGGGTAGTAAAAGTCGGCAACTCGACTCGAGTCGTCTCGACTCGTCAGGGTTAAAGTCGACTCGACTTATTGGAAGTCTAGTCGCGAGAGACTTAGCGTAAAACACCGTAAGGTTATGTGGGAGGGTAGTAAAAGTCGTCAACTCGACTCGAGTCGAGTCGGGTCGTCACGACTCGTCAGGGTAAAAGTCGACTCGACTTATTGGAAGTCTAGTCGCGAGAGACTTAGCGTAAAACACAGTTAAGTTATGTGGGAGGGTAGAAAAAGTCGGCAAGTCGACTCGAGTCGTCACGACTCGTCAGGGTAAAAGTCGACTCGACTTATTGGAAGTCTAGTCGCGAGATGGCTGAAGTGTGCCAAAAAATAAAATGATACCGAAAATGACATGAAGAGTATTACAGGCATATCATCCAGGGGAGCAGAGTTGTAATCAGCGGCTGAACGTCGCCGTGTTGAAAACAGTGGAAATTGCTTGAATTGTACGATGACGTGGGCAGCACGTTTTTTTTTTTGTAGCAACCTGGTGGCCAGGATATTCTTTTCCCTTCTAAATGCTTTGCAGGATATTTTTTCCCTCCTCATTTTTCTGCAGTTTTTTTTTTCTCAAAAAAGTGTCATATATGTGTTTACATTTACAGAATGTATTTACATTTACACTGTGGTTATTGCAGTAATAGTTCTAATATGGAGCTGCAAAGCCTTAAAAATGTTGTAAGCTATACAAAATTATTCTTGTATAGCTACATGTTTTCGAATAGTCATTCTTTAGACTCACTTAATATTACGACATAATAATATTTCCATATCATAAAGTGATCCTCCACAGGTAGATTTGATGCTTAGTTTCTTATTTAATTAAATAGCCCAAAATAGCAAAAGGCAGTTCAGAAATGCTCCTAGCATGGTAATTACTGCTATAATCATAAGCCAAAATTAAAAAGAGGACTAAAATCTCCAAAACAAATGTGAAACAGAAGTCCATAACTAGAAGTCTACATCTCTGGTAATAGGCTTTGAGATATGTCTTTCGCGTGTACCTCGCGTTCCTCGCGTGTAGGCTATTTTTAGAACTGCTTTGCCGCGAACAAGTAGCCAATCACATTGAAGTATTTTTTAATTCGCGCCTTTGATTGGTTGAACAATTTTTTGAAGAAAAGCAGAACTGCAGAGGACGAGTGAACTCGAGCGACCGGCATCACGAAATTTCTGTTTGTTGGTCATCGTAATTTCCGTTTTGTGAGGATTAAATCGTCCGGACAAGAATCATCAGGCCATCTTTCATCGATGACGATAGCATCAAAGTTGTAAAAATTCGGAGCATCCAAATAAGCGAGACGACCTCAGTGTTTTGGAGTCAGAATACGAAATGGAAGCGGGCAAGATAGACTAATTCCGAGTCAAATTCAAAATGCGAAGACACTAAAGATTAATGGTACTCTCAAGATGAAGACAGGCATTAAGAGAGCAAGTGCATTTTGGCACAGGTTCGTTGCTAATTTGAAAAACAAAACCGTGGCCCCTGAAGCGCTCAACATCGAGCGCGGAATGAACAGAATGAAGTTTGATTCGTTTGAGAACAACATTCAAAGAAAACGACAAGTTTGGTGAGTTTCGCATGTTTTTGGAATTATAAGGACGGCATGAAAACAAAAGACTGACTAAGGTAATGTACTTGTTTTAATATGAATAGAAATACGACTTTAATTCATCGAACAATGATGATTTCACTCACATCGGTCAAAAGTTTAATTCAAGTTCTGCTTCTCGGGCACTTCGCAGTGTGCATCTATTGTGTTGTGTATGTTGTTCAGTATTTTAACACGAACATATGCTGTACAAAGTTGTGTAGGTGTTAGGTTTGTACGGTCGGCAAGACCAGGATCGTTTTCTAGTTTGCGAAGTGCGGCCTTTACGGCATCTTCGATCGGCACGTTCGTAAATAAAGATTCTACGTCAAAGAATCCTGGTCCTGATCCTGGTCTTGCCGACCGTACAAACCTAACACCTACACAAATTGCCGACCTTTTAAACTTTGTTTTACGATCCACGTATTTCCAGTACAATGGTTCAATTTACGAACAAAAGGACGGAGCCGCTATGGGGAGCCCTGTCTCCGCGGTTATAGCCAACATCTTCATGGAAGATTTTGAGGGGCGTGCGATAGCAAGTGCGATCTACAAACCTAAGATCTGGAAGCGATATGTAGATGACACTTTTACTATATTAGATCGAGACCAAGTAGACGGCTTTCTACAACATCTTAATAACCAACAGCCCACTATTCGTTTTACCATGGAAACCGAGAAAGATAACAGCATTCCCTTTCTCGATACGTCAGTTATAAGGGACTCAAACGGCCTTCTCACTACCAGTGTGTACAGAAAGCCCACACACACTGATCAATACTTAGCCTATGACTCACACCATCCTCAGTCAGTGAAGCGTGGTATTGTTAAGTGTCTATATGACCGAGCCAAACACCTCATAACAAAACCATCAGTTATCTCTAAAGAAAAGAAACATTTATCGTCGGTACTTGTTTCTAACGGTTATCCTTCTTCGTTCATACGAAAACTTACTAAAACCACAAGACCAACAGCCAACAACGAACCCACGCAGGAATTTAAATCTACTGCGGTTTTACCCTATATTAAAGGTGTATCAGAGGTTCTTCGCCGCTGCCTACAACAACAAGGCGTTCGCACCGTCTTTAAATCTGACACAACTCTTCGGTCTTACTTAGTACGACCGAAAGACGCCCTAGAACCAGGCAAACAAGAAGGTGTTGTATACAAAATTCCATGTGAATGCGGCAAAGTATATATAGGGGATACAGGGAGAGCGATGCAAGACAGGATAAAAGAACACAACAGAGACATACGGCTTGCTCATACGCAAACCTCCGCAGTTTCGGAGCACGCAAACGAAACAGGGCATCTTCCTTTATGGAACCAAGTCAAGTTTATCGATCGGGACCCCCACCGATACACACGCAGGGTCAAAGAGGCTATCCAAATAAGACTTCATTCTAATAACATCAATAGAGACAGCGGAATGGAAATTCCTGAAGCATGGATACCTACGATCAGAAAGCATAACAGCCGTTCAACTACAAAGCGGACCTCTGAGGGAACATCATCTGTTAGTCGGAATAATAATGAGGATCGAAATGCACCAATCACAGCGAACCAACGTGCATAAATAACGACGCGAAAACAATCGACCTCATCGCCTGATGAAGACTAGCAGTATTGCAGTCGAAACGTCGCGATCAACATCTCAAAGCGATTCTATCGTGAGACAAACGAATAAACGTTCATTCCTATCTTACACCACGATGAACAATATTCACATCTTTAATGACATATTCTCAGCCTTTTTTCAGTCCACTTCTAAACATGGTTAATGCTGCTTGAAATAAATAAAAAAATTTACCTCCATTACTGCTTGTGATAAGCTAACGAGTTTAAATTCAGTACGAGCCTGAATGGGCCAGAAATCCCTAATCCCAATAAAAAGGCTAGCCGCAAGCTACCTAAGAAACTGTAGGCTACCTGCAGTGCTAACTAGTCTAGCCAATGTGTAATTTAGGCTAACCGTAATGGCTTGCATTATTGCTATGACTCACGCTCCTTGTGAACCGTGCAAGCCAGAAATCCTTTATTCCATTATAAGGGCTAACCGCAAGCTACCTAACGTCTACCTAAGCTAATAACGTAGGCTAACCGGAGTGTTGTTTAGGCTAACCAGAGTGTAATTTAGGCTAACCGAAGTGGCTCGCTGGCTAGCAGATTATCGTCACTATCCGGACCCTAAGCTAACAATGCATTGCACATTCTAAAGCATCACTAAATCCAGAGTTTAAAGGGAGCAAGGGAAGAATGGTTGCAGTTTTTCTGGGATATAGAAATGTGCGAAAACGTCACACCCAATCATCTGGCCACTAAAACTGTCACAACTTAAATTCCCGAAAACGCAACCACAATAATCAAAATTTCATGTTGAGAGCGTGGTAGGTATGTTTTTTTTTTCTCTCAGAAACACGGTAAGTCGACATCCGCAATAATAAGAAACGTTTATAGAAGTTCCATGTAAATAAACCGACGCGTTCAAACAAAAGAAAGTTGTGAAAAGATCTCACCTATTAATGGAGACAAACATTTACTCGGCGAGCGTGTGCGGCACTTTTTAGTCTATTAATTTTAATCTCGATCTTCTAATTTCATTTATTATCTTTACAGTGTTCATTTCTGTGAGGACAACGACGCGATGGAACGCATTAACTGGCCGAAAGACTAGAAAAAGATTTTAGATTAACTTACAGGCTGGTTGTTGCCTGTGTTCAGATGAGATAAACAAACAAAAGCTAAAGGTTATTGAACAATGAACAAGAAGTTGCTATAGCAACTTAAAACCGCGCTTATATTTTTGGCTAATTAACAGCTTTCTTTCTCAAAAGTCACGGTTAAATTTTATCTGTTTGCATTATGAGTAAAGGACAAGCAAAGTAGTCACGTTAGTCACACAATCCGAGGTTTACGTTTTCCCCGGCTATCTTTAGCTTGGGGGTTTTCCCTTCTAATGACGTAACCCCTGCACGTTCGGGCACGCTCAATTGTTTACCTAAGCAAATATTTCATTTCCTTTAAAACATTTGAACTCACTTCAAGGAAATAGCCAAAGAATTCACTTCGATTGCCTAAACCCACAAGAAATACTCGCAGAAGAGGAAACAAATTAAATTAATGACCGTCGCTTCTGCCGACATAAACATGCAAGTGAAACACAATGTTATTTTTCACGTATCGAAAGTGAAACCTGCAACATCAGCGCATTCCATGGCTGACGTAATACCTTTTTCAGTTTATTCAACATTCGCTTTGAATCGAACGCTTCGATAAAACCAAAAGAAAATATACTTTATACACAATAAAGAAAACAATATCCGCAACATTTTCCGTACATTCATGTTTCAACAGCTTTTGGCGAATAAACATCACAGGTTGCGTGATTCAGTCCCGATGACGATTTGGCCGAGTGGAGGTTTGCGTCTGGTCACCGACATAAAAAAAAATAATAATAATAAATCCCGTGTAAAGCAAGAACCGCGCTCGGCCCATGGCCGCGCGGTTAAAAAGTTTGACAAAGGATTCTGCTATAAATGATAAAGAAGCCGAAAATTTGTTGAAAGGAAGTGCAACTATTGGACTAAAGAATTAGTGATGAGAAAAAGATTCTTTTACAAAAGAAGCTGTTCAGACCATTTTCGCAAAGAAGACGAGAACGGCCGCCCTAAGGTATACCGCGAAGAAACATGACTTCTTTCTCGTGACTTCTTTCGAAGAAAGAAGTGTGCAATCGAAGGAGAAAATGGTTTAAAGCGTTAAACGCGTTTTTCCCTCTCAGCGGTAATATTTTTGGTTGATACTTTGAGTTGAGTCTAAAGAATGAAAACGAATATTCCACGTTTCACTCTAAAGAATCAAACCGAATATTTCGCGCCTCGCTCTAAAGTATCAGACCGAATATTCCGCGTTTCGTTCAGAGAATCCGACCGAATATTCCGCGCTTCGCTCTAAAGTATCACACCTAATATTTTGCGTTTCGTTCAAAAAATCAGACCGAATATTCATCGCTTCGATCTGTAGCATCAGACCGAATCACCGAGCAGTCCGCGTTTCGCCAAAAAGTACCATTTGCCAGCACACGTTTCACGAACGAAAAATAGATAGTATGGCTTGTATCATACCTGGGTTTGCTTGCCGACTTTTGTGCTTTACATTATATTCATGCATGGTTTTCCTGTTTGATCTTGGTGTTTGTAGTTCTTTTGCGACTCGTGTTGAGTTGTGCCGAGTCGCCATAAACGTATCATTTGTCTGCACACGTTTATAGAACGAGTAGTACATAGTATGGCTTGTATCATGCCTGGGTGTGCTCACCCGTATTTGTGCTTTCCATTCATTCCGCGTTTCGCCAGAAAAAAGTATCATTTGCCTGCACACGTTTATAGAACGAGTAGTACATAGTATGGCTTGTATCATGCCTGGGTGTGCTCACCCGTTTTTGTGCTTTCCATTCATTCCGCGTTTCGCCAAAAAAGTATCATTTGCCTGCACACGTTTATAGAACGAGTAATACATAGTATGGCTTGTATCATGCCTGGGTGTGCTCACCCGTTTTTGTGCTTCGCATTCAAGTAGTTTTCCTGTTTGGTCTTCGTGTTTCTAGTTCTTTTGCGACTCTTGTTGAGTTGTGGCCAGTGGTGAACATTTTGCTATCCTCCCACGGGCTTTGTTTACGAATCGACTTTCATTGAGTCGAGTCGACACGTGTTGGAACGAGTCGTGACGAGTCGTCAACATTTTATTGCCTCCGACATCCATCAGTTTTACTTCCGGTAAGCGTTTCAACTTTGGATTTCCACTTCCGGCAAGATTTGCGACTAGACTTCCACAAAGTCGAGTCGTCAGTACTTTTAGACGACTCGAGTCGATGCGGGTGTATTGGACATGGATGTGTGTCTTTTGAATCTAAATCTGCCTTGTAACTGAACAGACCAACGACAAAATTGAATATATTCGTGTTGTACAATAACAAGAGGTTTTCTAGACAATTTCATTTCTCTGAAAGAGCAAACATTTCGCTTTGCGAAGTTTTTCAAAATATTTATAGCTGAATATAGCAGACAGTAAACTGCAGAATAAGTACAATATCTCAAACAAGTTAGAAACACAATTGCAATTTGTTGGAACTAATCTTTATTTTACCTGGAAATTTATCCAAGAAAGTCATTTCTTGAATTCGTTCTACGAAGATTGATTGTCGCGGCAATTCACTGGGTTTGTCGGTCAAACTACAAGTGTATGTGCTACTATCTTAATGTTTTAAAATTGGTAATATTAGTTAGCTAGCTTGATTTTTTTCAACAACGAATGTATTGGAGTTAGTTAAATTAATTAGGCTAGGGCCCAGGGAGTATTGGTAATTAGTATAATTTCCACTGGTGAATTCAATTCTGATTGGTCGAGAAGCTCGCACTATGACGCTATATTCACCGCGCTAGGCGGTGAATATAGCATCTCAAGGCTTGGCTACTAAGCCATGTCCAGGCCAGTGAACATGGCGGCATTTGCTGAATGAAAATTTCTCTCATTTAAAAGAAATCACTCCAAGTCCTGGATATTTAAAATATTGGGAATTTTTCAAATTAACTACCAAGGCTTTTGGACCGGAAATATTTTCAAGAGATGGTTTTCAAGGCATTCGAATTGATCGTAAACACGGTGGTTTTGGAGATTGCACGCGGCCGTGTACTCAGTCAGATCGACTGGCAAAACATTATTTAGTTCTCTTCTCACTGGAGCTAGTAATTTCGAGAGGATTCACACAATTGTTCAGAAGTCACCAACGATTAAACAAAGGTACCAGATGTATCTATCTTTTTCGTAGTGTTTGTTTTGTTCCGTTTTATTGCTAAAACCTGAGTGAAAATTACGATTTCAATCGAAGAATTAAACTGGTTTACACGTATGCAAGCGAGCACTTGTGTTTGTTGTTTTCGTGTTTTCTATTATTATTTTTCAGTTTTTGATATTCACCTGTGGAAATTATACTAAAACAATTATTCGCCTCAGGCTCAGTGATTATTGTTGAATAATCCCCTCGACTTCGTCTCGGGGATTATTCAACAATAATCACTTCGCCTTCGGCGAATAATTGTTAAATATTCAGTGCCGAGTATAACTTGAACAAGTTTTGTGCGCGACTCACAACATCGTTCCCATGTTAAGGCTTCATGAAGGGAATACGAAATTAAGTAATGTAGAGTGTATAGTTTTAAATTTGCTAAAGAGGCGGTAGTCAGGAGCCTGTTTTTGTATGAAAATAATTTATATTATGTAGAAAATTTTATAGCTAACACTTTTATCTCTACTTTAAAACAAGGTTTTGTGTAAGTATTCAATTAAGTATATCGTATATCATGAGAATATCGGTGTAATGTATTTTAACACCGCCTTTAATTTAAAACGGTTACCAAAGAAAACAATAACAAAACAGAACCGTTAGTAACGGAGAGAAATTAGACGATCAGTATTGAGTAATGAAAGCATTTAAAAAGTTAAATAGCTGTATAGAGTGTTGATAAGAAGGGAAAAAACTGAAAACAAACGCAAAGATAAGGGATATGTTACGGATTTCTCAGTTTACAAAAAGTATCAATTTCATTATATTGCAAGATTTTTTACTTCCTTGTTGAAGAGGAGAGGCTGCATTTTAGGTTATTGCGCAAGTGATGAGAACACTTTAAATCGAAAGAAGTTGACGTTAAAGTCAGCTAAATTGTTTTTGGTAGCAATCTTAGCTAAATAAACTTGTTCTCAGTCCTGTTTACCGTTGCCCATCTTTACCTGGTGTGCCTGTGGTACACAGTCAACTATCGCTGACCAACACTTTAGCTTTTCTATTTCCAAAAGTAATTAACACATACTTTATGGCACTACCTTATTTAACCCCCAAGGGAATGTGCACTGAAAGATCTTGGAATTTACAGTCTACTGGGAAGAGTAGAAAAGATCGCTTTAGACTACGAAGTCGAGCAGCCCCTATTTTTTCGCACTCCGTCGAGCATGAAGCAAAAAAAAAAATGACCGCGCTGCGAAAAAATAGGGGCTGCTCGTACTCTAAGATCTTTTTAACTCCCTCATTTCTTTCAGTCCATTCTTTAATGATCTTCCACTTGGTCTCAAATTACCGCCCCGTCACTCTCATAGCCACTTCGATTTGAAAACGCTGACGTCACAACAGCCACATGATCTTTGACGCTGTATTCTGTCGAGTAATGTGCGCATGCGGACGAAGACTTACAATTTTTGATTCGCTAAGCTCTGTGCAAGGACTGTACAGGAAACAGAAACGTCTTATTAGCATCCATAGAGTTTGTTATTTACTGATGTTCTTGTAGAACACTTTAAAGTTGGGAGTAGCAAAAACGGATTGGTAAATAAGAAAGGTAATTTTTTAGCCACTATATTTGTCTTTTTTGATGTCACACACCGTGGCAGTATGCAAGATGCAAGACGTATGTCATATACGAACCAAGCAAATGACTCGTAACTAGCTCCCCACTATCAATCTGTAGCTCAGTACATAGAACTTCCAGCCAGTGGCTAAAAGGTCATGGATTCGACTTTGATTAGTACCATAAATAATATTACCTTGCTTTTCGGTGTTCGGTCTGTGTACGTGAAGTCTACGTTCGGACCTAGAAGCTAATCAGGCAGATCTTATCGCGGTAGCCGTAGCATTAAACTACCAGGAACATTTCGACTCCCCTCCCCTCCCCCCCCCCCCCCCCCCCCTCCTTTATGGAATGCTAGTCCATCGCAGGATTACCCCAGCATGAGTATGGAGTCAGTGCGAGAGTAAAGTGTTTGCTTCAAAACACAACGCAATGACCCCGGCCAGGGCGCGAACCCCGACAAAAAAAAATTGAACACGCACAGCTCGATTCCAAATTCAGGACGCTGTCCACTAGGCCACTAAAAGAGGAGGGACCATCGTGCCTTCCATTGCTTTTATCTGCTGCATTGTGGTTGCCCTGCTAAGAAACTAAATTAATGTTAATCCTTGCCTCACGTCATTCAGCTTTCATTCATTGTTGAAAGAAACTAGCAGAGAAGGGTTAGTGTTTCTACTAGTTGCACAATTCGCTGGCGACTTCAATTCTTCTTTGGCGGTTTTTTTTTGGCGCAAAACATTAAAACAACAATTGCGAGAACGAGAATAGCCATATACTGGTGGAATTTAGGCTTCAAACTGCTAAGAGCAGGAAGTGCAAATTTTAAAAGGCATAAGCTAAATCAATCATTTAGTCAAGCTTGTTAAAAAAAAAAAACTCACCCACGTTGTAACGAAACAGTTTAGCCTTCTCTCCCCCTACTCGTGGTTATCAAGTCCCAGTGTCTACGACCACAAACCAGGTCTTACCTAAATGGCACCTGAATAACTAACCACATAGAGGACAGTCATGTACCTTGGGGATGGAGTTAGTACTGAAATTGCCAACTCAGCAATGTCATAGGGACATATAAAGATTTGGTCTGAAATATAATAAGAGGGTGCTAATGGGGGTACCCAATTGTCAGTTAACTACTAATTTTTCGGCCAATTGTCAGTTAACTACTATTTTTTGGCCAATTGTCAGTTAACTACTAATTAAGTTAGCTATTAGTTTTCAATTTCTTACGGCGAAAATTTCCTTTACCTCAACACGTCAATTGGTTTTGGGGGGTGGACCTTACCAGAATCGAGGTTTAGATTACATGAATTCGCAAAACCTCCACCCGAAGTATGAGTTATAAGGAAGACAGTAAAGAATATAACATAATTATGTAAACGAAGTAGTGAAATTAAGTGCAATTGAAAAGAAGATTTAATTTTTAAGTCGTATAACCATCAGCTAATACCGACCTCATAAATGTAGACACACAAATGCACGTACTGCTCTTCCCGACCTGGTCAAGCAGGTCTTGCTAACTACTACTAAACCAACTTCACAAGGATGAAAACCGAAAACGATTCTCCCGACGAAATTGAAATGGTTTTGCCTAATGCTTTCAAGAGATCTTGCTCCGTCGCGTGCATGCGTCACAGGTGCCATAGTCCCTTTAAAACTCTTTAAATTTAAATTAAATTAAATTTTGGCGAAAATATAATCCAGGAAATGAGCATTGTTATTGCATTTGAGTCAATTTCACACACACGGCAATGTCGTCAAAACATCTTCGGTGCTTTTCGGCAATGCTCGGAAGTCATCGGAACATTTTCGGAAATCTCCGGAAATGGTCGGAATATCTTCGAAAATGTGGAGATGGTAATCGCATGCCTTTGACTTAGGAAAAGTTCGCAAGTAATATAACTTGGACCACGCCTCTCGACGCCATCACGGGGATCAAGGTGAACGTACGTTCGCTCGTGCCTGGTACGACCTTGGTACCTTTGCATATAATATCAGTTAACATGGTTAATATTAGATAAAACCAAATTGATTGCAAGGCTGGTACTACGGCAAAAGGGCAAAATTTATTGGCCAATATTTCGACTAGGAGAGCTAGTCTTCTTCAGGGCCAGTACAATTTGAAACTAACGGCTCTAAAATTTGAATAGGGATATACATACAATGGCAGTTAATGTTTAACTACATGTAGATATAATGAAATAAGATACATAACTATATACAACGCTGAAAAATGTAAAAAATACCAGAATAGCCAAAACAAAATTTAAGAAAAATGGGAATAACATGCAAATATATAAAAGATGAAAATAAAAAAAAAATAAAAATGAAAAAAAATGAAAATAAAATACAATAATTGACTAGTTAATGTTCATTCCGTCGATTGATGCCATGTGGTGTGAGTGTTTGACCTTGTTTGACCATGGTTAATATTCACCTGGTCACACAGCGGGACAGGTGAATGTCACGAAATAACTTTGCTGTTGGGAAAGAACTTTGTTGCTTTTATTAACAACAACAATCGCATTCAGTATAATTACTAGAATGTCACCTAACTGTTAACTTTTCATTTATCAGTTTTAAACTACTAATTTTTTGATCAAATATCAGTTAACTACCATTTTTTGGCCAATTGTCAGTTAACTGTTAACCCCATTAGCACCCTCTAATAATGGTTTCTGGAGTGAAGTGATGAACTTCAACACCTCACAAACCTGCTGTTTAACTTTGCTTGCTCTGCACCAGGGCGGGAGACATTTGTTTGTGGGAATGACATTGTCTTGTTTCTATCTTTAGGATTAGATCTTTACAAGTTTATCTCGCGACCCTAATTCTGGGTACTAATTTGTCTTTACTGCAAAATTGTGATGAAATTCATAATTAAAGATCGATTCCGTTTATTGGAATAACGTTTCTCAACCCTAATTTCAGCTTAGGAATTTTTTATGTTTTCACTGTCAAAGATTAGAGTTCTGCAAGTGTATTGAAACCCTTATTAATTTATGTTGCTATTTCGTTTGTTTCCTCGTGCTGGAGAGAAAAGAATGTCTATTGTATCTTTGCGAGCGCAAAATAGAAGCTCCTCTGGGGGAGTTTAGCCAGTTCTCACCGGTTTGGGTGTTTTTTTTTTGGTGACTCCGCGAAGGCACTGAAACATTAACAGGTGGTAAAGGAGTTATACAAAAGAAAAAAAAACGAAACATTAGCTGGAAAAAAATCATTCTTTTCTACACACGGCATATAGGGCACCTAAAATGCGAGTCTCGGCAACTGAATGGTGATCCCGCCTTCTTGGTGAACAAACCTTGCTATCTCTTTAATTACTTACCTGACTTGAGGCAGTTTTCTGTTGCGTCTTTGAAGTTAAAATAATCTCTCTTTGTTCACGGATATCTGCTGAAGACAAAATTCATAACATGTCCAATGAAAAACTTGGCAGAAACAGCTACAAATTGCGAAAAAAGTTATACGTAAAAATACAAAACCAACAACCTGCCCAAATTTAGAGCAATTTTTTTTCTTCCTTGATAGCGGCCATAGTATCACTGTGTCACTCTTGATCAAGTTTTTCGTTGCTTGTCGCAAATCAAAAACCCAATCTTATTCTTAGTCGAAGTTTTGCATTCATGACGTAATAAATGACTAATTGCGCCTTATAAGGCATAGCGCACACTTGCACGCTCAGGTGTGTCACGCAATCTCGACGAGTTTTCATTCTGAAGTCATTTGATGGTAGTGACTAGAATGGATACCAACTTTACCCCGTAACTCATCTGATATTTCACTCCCATAAATCATGATTTAGTTGACATTTGTTGTCCCTTTATTTTACGTTGAATATAACGTATTCGAAAGATGCCTTCTGTGGGAGTTCAGGACTCCACGCTCAAACAAATTTTACTGTAAGACAGACATTCCGTTTTCCCATCAGCGGCTCCAATCCCAGATTTTATATGCGCTAAGAACTCTGGGATAGAGGACTGCCCCAGATTTTCTTTCACTTTCTCTAAGTGATCATCTAGCTAGCGCTGTTTACGAGTCCAATTTGTCAAATTGTGGAAAAGTGCAGATGTTTTTGCGTCAAGGTTAGTTCAGAAACTATTAGTTGTACTTTTCCTTTCCTCGGGAATATATTTCTTTGGAGCTTGATGTCTGATTGATTTGTTTGCTGCGGTAAGATCACTTCCGCTTTGGAATTCACAAGTTGTGTATTTCATATTTTGAACGAAACTTTTGTCATTCCTGAGCGTTTTTGTCTTCTCTGCAGGGCCTTAGTTGTAAAATTCAAAGTCAAGATGTGATTTTTCACTGGCAAAAAATTTTCTTACTCGAGGTAGGCAGTGTGGAAAACGTACGAATTTTAAAAGCTTGAGTTGAATTTTTCGAAACAGCATCCCCCAGCTCGTACCAAAATGATCTGTTTTCCCATCCTATTTTTTTGATGAATTAAGGATTACTCAGTTTCCTGATTGATAGTCTGTTGGTTTTTGTTTTAGTCATCCTTCCCAACGGAATTGCCATCGTCTGTACCTGGCCCATCAGCCGAGATTCCAGCCACATTTATCGCATCAGGGAACAGAGGTTGGGTGGTGGTGGTGTTGGGGGGGGGGGGGGGGGGGGGGGGGAATGTGTATAGTGCTGTCAGTTTATGTTATATGCTGGGCTGTCATTCTTCTGTTTGTTCAATAACTTCTCAAGCTTCAGGATTTTACAAATATATCAATATTGCAGTGTTTGGATGTTATTTCAATTAATCAAGTGCTATTTTTATATTGCAGGGTCCCTGAAGCTGCAGAATTCAAAGTCAGAATGTGATTTTTAACACATTAACGAATATGCTGGTAAGAATTTGTATAACAGTGCAATAACTTCAGCCATAGTCACTTATATTACAGCGTGATTACAAAATAAAACAATGAGAGTTTGTTTATTCATGATCAGAGCAATCAATTAATTTATTGAGCAACATGCATGAAATTGCTTATAAATTATAATACAATTCTGAACAATCCAGCAACAAAAATAATTTTGAACCCAGCAAACTGTATTAGGAACTGACTGGACCCGGTAGCCATAGTGACAAATTAAAGGCGCTACGTCACGGGGATTTTGCTGATATTTGGTCTAAACAGTTCTGAAATAAGTGGTAGGCAACTTCAAATTCTCTTATAATTAGTTCCTTGCCCCCAGGTGGGGGATAGGGCCGGGTAGGCAACTTAACCCATGAAAAACATTATCTTTGGACATCTAAAGGAAGACATCACCTTAATTTGCAGATAGAAATCAAACTAAAGCTACAAATAATTGATTTTTTTATGACGCTCGGAAACAACTTGAAAAGTTTAGCCAGACCATCCTCAGCCAAAGATGGTTGTTAACACTTTCAGTGCTCTAATATAGCAATTGTTTATAAAAAAGGCCCATTATTTTTAGGTTTCCTACGCTACAATTATAAATTTTGGGTGTTTGAAAATCTGTTAACATCCGTGACAAAGCCCCTTTAAATCATTTTGAAACTGTATCTGAACATTTCAGCATGTGACTTTGAATGGTTTGGTATATTTAAACAGAAATTTTAAATGTACATACACACAGAAAACAACTCTGAATGGCTCAGTGTTAAGATAATTTCAAAACTATGCAACAAAAATCAAGTCATTTAACTATGGATCCTGAGTGACAAAATTAATTTGTACCATGATGATTGAACACAGGTCTGAACTCTAGGCACAAATTAAAATAATTTCAACCATCTATTTACAAAACAAGTCTATAAAACTCAGTGCTTAATGGAAATCAATTCTTCATTCTCTTCATCGGTTTTGTTCTATATCTTCCGCTCTGATTGGTGAAAAAAAATTTGGGCGTGGGGCATTAGTTGAAGTCATTACACTGTTAATTTTCTTCAGTAAGAAACAAGAAAGAAATTTCTACATGTTTGAGCCTGTCCTTGAATGAGTTGTGTGACCACAGGGAGCCCGGACAAACTGTTTGTGTGCACATTAGCATTTTTGTGTGCATTAGCATTTTTATAGCAAATGTATAGGATTTACAGAACGGCTCACAGAATTGCTTGTAATAACGTAAAATATGAACAAATACATGCTAAATAAACGTAAGTTTATCTTACCAGTTTTGTGGTGCGGTTCTTTTGGCTCGAAATTGCGAATTTGAGCGGTTTGAAGGATTTTGCGTTCGCTGCTTACTACACATATAATTATAAAAGGGTGGAAACTCCAACAGCTCCAAATTCGAACAGCTCCAGCGCCGAGGCGATTTTGGACCAGAAAATCCCATCGCACAGCTTTCAAACTGAGCAACATGTAAAAGGAAGGTTTGAGGAATCTTAGCTTCTCGTATTGTTCGATCGAAAATTCATCCAAACGGCCCAGAGCTAGCCTTCAAACAAAAACGGGTAACCAAAAATTTTAAGCCGTCCGAATGCGTAGCGACAAAAAGTTGTGCCGAAGGGAATTTGCTATTCCCTAGCCTCTTTCTAATTGGATACAATTAAACAATGGTCGTTCAATATTTCGTCCCGTGGATAGGTGGGCAAAGGCAAAATCAATACTCACTAGCATGGGTAGTGATGTCAATGGTCCGACACAACCCAAGGACCCTTACATAATTACAAGACGAAAAATAGAGAAGCGCGATTGTGAGTACCTTGCCATATTTGTATGTCTCGAAAACTTTTCTTTAAACTCGCGATCTCCTACATTTTGTCTGCTTATAGCTGGCTGTGAGAGACGTCGTGTTCAAAGAGTTCGAGGGGTTTTCCCGACCTGTCTGTCATTTTAATTAGAACGAAAAGGCACAACAATGGGCTCTGCACGGGAGTTTCACATCTAGGTGCGTTGTTTAATCATAATGTGCAAAACAACGAGTTAAACGGAAAAATTTTGATGAGTTTGTTCTCCCACTACTCCCGACGACTTCAATCAATGAAAATCAATCATTGATTTCAATCAATGTAATCAATAAAATTCAATAATAATCAATTGATTAATATTGATTAATTTACATGAT
Organism: Meandrina meandrites; assembly: GCA_963693305.1. NCBI lineage: Eukaryota > Metazoa > Cnidaria > Anthozoa > Scleractinia > Meandrinidae > Meandrina > Meandrina meandrites. Next base: position 26,667,125 of record OY855907.1, on the reverse strand, counting down.
CAATAAAAATCGAAAATCACTCACCGAGTCGTCTGAATTTTATTGATTTCAATTGATTTCTATTGATAATCAATAGCTGATTGTGCAACAGTAAAAACCCGGCTACGAAGGCATTTCCTAGATTTATCGCGTTTGCAGACACAACAACGGCGCCATGTCTGTGCAGATTTCTATATCCTGCGTAGTCAAAGGTTATCACCTCTGCGCATTTCAAGTAAAGGATCGTCCCACAGAAGATTATATTTTATGTAGATATTACCAGAGAAATTATGGACGGGGCTTGATTTTCTTGCAAAATTTTCAACTATCGTCGCTTGCCTGGTTGGAACGAGGAAATATTAGTATGTGCATGCGGTGTGTGAGCCGGATTTCATATTAAGATATTTCTGATTGATTGAACTATTTAGAATTGAGAAATAGAAAAAATAAAAAATTATATAAGGCAAGTTCGAGTAACACTATTATTACTGTCATATCAACAAACATTCGATTATGACAGGAAATGCATGCGCATGTTTGAAGTAGCTGTCAGTACAGCAAAGATAATAAATAGTTACTGTTAAATTATTACTGTTGTTTCTGTGGTACTTTACTTATTATCGAATATCAGACCATTTTAACTTAACTGGGTCTATTTTCTTAACCGTGAGATTTATTAAAAACAATAAAAAAGCAGATTAGAATTTTCAATAGAAATCAATGACAATCAATGACAATCAATGAAAATCGAAAATCACTCAACATTGCAGCTTTGATTTTTATTGATTTTCAATATCAATCAATTGATTACAATTGATTTTAATTGATTACTATTGATTATATTGATTATTGATTCTCATTGATTGAAGTCGTCTGGACTACTATAACATATTTCTTTTTTTTGGCAAAATGAATGCTGTCTAAAGATCTTTAGAACTAGCTTCAAAAGTGGACGACATACCGAAAAGATCAGATGCTTTCTCGATTCTTAAGTCAATTTGAATATTTTATAATTACAACCGACGATGCATAAAAATATTAACGACGCATATTAATGATTATGTTGTCGCCGTCGTAATTGTGTAAGGGTCCTTGGGTTGTGTCGGACCATTGACATCACTACCCATGCTAGTGAGTATTGATTTTGCCTTTGCCCACCTATCCACGGGACGAAATATTGAACGACCATTGTTTAATTGTATCCAATCAGAAAGAGGCTAGGGAATAGCAAATTCCCTTCGGCACAACTTTTTGTCGCTATGCATTTGGACGGCTTAAAATTTTTTGGTTACCCGTTTTTGTTCGAAGGCTAGCTCTGGGCCGTTTGGATGAATTTTCGATCGAACAATACGAGAAGATTCCTCAAACCTTCCTCTTACATGTTGCTCAGTTTGAAAGCTGTGCGATGGGATTTTCTGGTCCAAAATCGCCTCGGCGCTGGAGCTGTTCGAATTTGGAGCTGTTGGAGTTTCCACCCTTTCATTATAATTATATGTGTAGTAAGCAGCGAACGCAAAATCCTTCAAACCGCTCAAATTCGCAATTTCGAGCCAAAAGAACCGCACCACAAAACTGGTAAGATAAACTTACGTTTATTTAGCATGTATTTGTTCATATTTTACGTTATTACAAGCAATTCTGCGAGCCGTTCTGTAAATCCTATACATTTGCTACAAAAATGCTAATGCACACAAAAATGCTAATGTGCACACAAACAGTTTGTCCGGGCTCCCTGTGGTGTGACATTTAGAATTGTCAGTTCAGCACAGTATATTGGTGCGCATATTTGCATGCTAATCAAAATGGTCAAAATCAAATTGGTAGTGCTCACTAAAATAACTATTGCTGAATGTTTCCAAACAATTTATTATTTATTTTACATCATGCCCACCAAAGGTAATTTAAATTGTATAATTATATTGAAAATTGATAAAAATTCTGCCTTCAAATTAAATCTGCAGTGGAGGACAAAAGTCTTGAGACACTCTGGATTACCTGAATAGCTTGGACAAATTTTGCCCTGACCCTTTTTGATGCCCCTCCCCCCAAAGCAATGTTGCATTTGATGTCTGAAAGACTTGCTTTGTTTTTGTACAACATTGAAAAGGGGGAGGGGGCAGTTCCCAATCTACACTCAATTTAAAAGTGGAATAAATTGAAATATTGAAATTAGCACTCAATTTTCAACCGTCTCAACTACTTTTTGTCACCGATTGTGTATGCACGGTCCCTGCTTGGTGCCGTGTGGCAGGAAACAGTTTTTTTTGTTAGATGTCATGTGACTTTGATGTAGCTGCAATGAGAGTTTGTAGTCTGTTGGGGAAAAAATTCCAGCTATAAAACAATATTATTAAAAAAAGATGTTTTTTTAATTATTTTAAAAACCAGATTAATTTAATTTATGACATCTGTATGCTAATCATGAGTGTTGTTCAATCATCTGTACAGGTGCCAAGTTGTTGAACCTGAGGATCAGGATGTGATGAGTTATCATTGTGTAATCTTTTAATAACAGGTACATTGTGAACATTGTTTAAAAACCTAATGGAATTATATTATTATTTTGTATTTGAATGTATTATTTAGGACTTCTGGGATTTTACTGTAATGTTCTGCAGTGTTCAGAGTTTTTCAGACTTCCCATTTTCCCATGAACTCAAACCCAAGCAGTGAGTCAACTGACTGCTGGTTATATTGACATACGTAGAGTCTGTGACTAACTTCACAGGGCTGATGGTTGGAGGGAGGGGGAGGGATGGGAGTGAAAATTGTAGCTGGAAATATCCTTGCTGCAAATAATTTCTTTGGTATTAGGCCAAATTAGCTTTATTTTATAATTTATTTTAAAAACATTTGATTTAATTTGTGACATCTGCATGCTAATCATGTGTGTTCTAATCATCTGTACAGGCGTTAAGTTGTTGAACCCAAGGATCAGGATGTGATGAGTAATCATGTGTAATCTTTTAATAACAGGTACGTGTACATTGTAAACATTGTTTTAAAACTTAATGAAATTATCTTTTGCATTTGAATGTACATATTATTTAGGTGTTCTCGGATTTTACTGTAATGTTCTGCAGTGTTCAGGGTTTTTTCCCATAAACTCAAACCCAAGCAGTGAGTCAACTGACTGCTGGTTATATTGAGATACGTCGAGTCACCAACTTCACATTGCTGTTGGTTGGAGGGAGGGGGGAGGGGTGGGAGTGAAAATTGTAGCTGGAAATATCCTTGCCGCAAATAATTTCTTTGCTATTAGGTCAAATTAGCTTTGATTTAATGCTCCCCTATTAAGATTCGAGGAGCAATGATACTGCTATAATTTATTTGCCATCTGATACAACTGTAGACAAAGTCACTGTTAAGTTTGAGTGTGCCTGATATATTAATCCTGTCTTTCACAATTATTACAAAATTATTCTTATTCTGCTGTACATGTGAAAGGTAATTTTTTTTCTTCAATGCTTGATTTCTTAAACCTTCGAATCACTCCAAACAAAAGTCATTTTTCTTTCATTTGCTAGTGGCTAAGACTTAGCTTACCAGTCAAACACTTCGTGTTATTTCATGAATTCCTAATTTCTTGTGCTCCTGATTTCTCAAACCAATTTTGATTTGTTGGAGGTTTATGAAGTCAGGATTCCCAAGTCTGTATAAATTAGAATAGTTTTAAGTCACAAAGTTGTTTATATCAAGGTATTGTTTGAGAGTGGTGGCCTGGCTTTGAATTTCAAAAGCCTTTTTAGAATTTCTTCTTCTAAGATTGTTGCAATGATGACTGTCGGTTTTCAGTGTTCAGTGTGTGACCTGGTGTCTCTCAAGGTGTACAGACTGCTCAGCCACAGTGATTATTGCTGTTCTTGTTATTAGGGACAATGCATAATTGCTCCTTGAGTCTTATGTTGAAAGCTCTAGCCAATTTGGCAATATAGTCACAATCCTACAGAGACACAACTTACACATTAATTAGACTGGACACAAATTGAACATTGACATTACCTTCATCAGTGCAAAGGAGGACAACAATCTTAGAAGAAAAAGGAAGGCTTCACTTCATAAAAATGCCACAACTGCTCCAAAACCTAGTGTATGCAGGGGCGGATCCAGGAATTTTTAATTACGGGGGTCGATCCAAACTTTCTGAACTTTGATTTCGGAAACACTGTTAAAACGTTTCTGCAGCAAATTACTTCTCCTCATATCCCCCCCCCCCCCCCCAAACAAACAAAACAGTCGCAGTTGCATGTTATGATTCCTTGTCCCCTTACCGCACGAGTACATGGATTCTACTCGCTAATACATTTATGAGCAACAGAAATTCTTAGCCAAAGCACATTCAAACCTCTTGCTTGGAAACGATATTATATCTCGACGACACTTTCTCCCTCTGGGACACCAACAGAAAGGTTCATTGATCAAGCAAAAAACCATCAGGGCCCGGTTGCATAAAGCAACTGAAGATTAAGTGGGATTTTGTGCAACTGCCTCTGTGTCCCAGAAGACGTTTTTTACACCGGCATTGTGCTTGCCTTATTCTTTTATCCACCTTCGGCTGATTTATCAATAACAGCGAGCAAGGAGAACTTTCAGAATGCAGGGAATGGTTGCAGAAAATTTCACGTAATCTTAAGTTGCTTTATGCAACTGGGCCCAGGCCACTACCAAGTTCACGGCTGAAATTTCTGATATAGAAACTGCTTTCCTGGACAAGACAGCGTCCACAAAGGCAAAAGAGTAGTATACGAGTCAGTGTATCATCATACGCACTTAACAGGCCAACTGAAAAATTTCAGAACACTAATTTGTTACCTATCCGGTGTCAAAAGAGGTTTCATCAAAGGGAAGGCCTTCAGATTGCTCAGAACAAATTCCTCTCAAAGAGCATTTTAGAAAAAAATTAAGCACCTCCAATTACACTTATCAAGAGAGGTAACCAAGAAAGTTTAGTCCAAAGACCTCTCACAGAGGTTAGTTTTTAAAACAGTAAGCAGGCCCACCAACAAAAACCTAAAACAAACAAACAAACATCTCCTTTTGTAACGCAATACTACCCGGCAGTAGGAAAAACTGGCATTTATGGGTTATCCTATTAAACTGAAATATACCAGTTTGGGTTTTTATGTGGCTGAAACTATGACAACATTTTCAATTACCAGAGGTGCTGACATACAGAGGCGGCATTAGTAGAGGTTCTACTTTATATCAAAAGGCTTTAAGTTGAACAGTGCAGACTGTAACCCAATTTGATGCAAATTTTATATTTTTAGAATCTCAAATGAGTCAAGCTGCTTTCAACTATTTTAAAAGTTCCAGTCAGCAAGATCTCGGGTAAGTTCTGACCACGAGACTTATGGACACTCGAAACCAGGAATTCTCTGATTCACTGCGTGGTAGTGATTTCCCATGAGTATTTTTCAGAAAAAATTATAAAGATTATAAATTTAATCTAGATGTTATCAAAAGCCTGGTCTATCCAGTGGAACAAATCTGAATAAAGAATTAATTCCATCGTTCGATTGTTGAGCGATTGGTTCGGCAATTGAACATATAATCCAACAGGAAGTTTTCATTGAGTTCGATTACTGAATTCAATCACACCAATCAAACTTAATCAACGTGATAAGTTCAATTTTAAATGCCCTGGCCAGCTGACTCGGTGATTTTCGTCGAGAAACCTTCGGAGCAGTGGTCCTCAATCTCCTCTTTTCCTTCTAGCAATGTACTTTTCCCCAACACTGGCTGCAAAAGAACACTCGTGATAGCCTTAAACAACCACTTCAGAGATTGGAAGTTTCACTTGCGACATTTTTTCCATGTATGGCAGGTGTGTCAGACTGAAATAGCAGCCTGCACATAACGTATTCCTGCTAATTTGACCGCAACAACACTAGCTGACAAAGCGCAGGTGAAGAAAAAAGTTCTATCAGTCTAGAGTTCGATTCTGTTCAATTAAGGGATTGTTTGATATTTGAACGTTTGGCAAAATATGTGGGAAAGACCAAAATCCAAATCAATGAAATGATTAGAGTTCGATTGAGTATCAATAACTAAACATTTGATTGGATAGGCTGGGCTAAACATAGCTCTAAGCAAGTCAGCACATTCCACAGGAATTAGAACACATACAGCTGTGCTATGGAGTTAAGAAGTTCAAAAGGAATATTAACCAATAGGAACAAGCCAAGCCAAGTCAATCAGCAGGGTGCAAGCACAACTTTAGAATTTGGTATAATTATTATATCCCAGATTTAGAAAGCTTTGCAATCTAAATTATGTTGCATCTTTAAAAACATCTCTGTATGATAACCTGAGTTATTGCAATTAGATCAGACCATAACTATGTTGCGTCATAAATTTGGGCTGCAGGAAATTTTTTTTCTTGTATGATACTATACATGCATTTCACCTTAACTTATCTACACTGTAATTTATCAATCCTTTAAGGTCACCAGATGCAGAAAGGAACAGTAAAGAGAACTGATAATTTTAGGTTACTGAAACAATGGTAAGGTATCTATTAGATATTACCTGAATGAAATGATAATTACTATTATCTTACATGAAGATTTGTATGTTGTGGAGTAATTGATACAAAACTAACATTGTGTTTCTCTGTTCAGTAGCGTTCTAAACTGAATATGTAAAGAAAATTGATGCCTGAGAACAGGTGTAAATACTCCACGAATAGAATGGAGAGGATTTAAAACTTGTTGTGTCCCCAAGCTTACATGACAACCTTCAATGTGCAAACAATCCTTGTGTAATTTTTTTATTGACCAGAAATGATATTAAACTCTGGGTGCATGTTACTGAAACAGCAATTATTGTACGACTTGTGAAAACACAATAAAGCACAAGAAGTCACCTCACCTTATTTTCTTTCTTTAAGCTGGAAAGTCCATGAAAAGTAACTTTCTTAATCCCATTATGTTCAACTATGTGAAAAGAAAACGATTTTCTCCCTACTTTTAGGTACAGTTAATGGACTAAACGTTTCTTCATTGGATTAAGATGGCAGCTGCTGCACTTTCACCCCTGGCCAGCTCTGTAGAGAAAACAAATGGAGCCAAGCTCAGCAGACTTCTTATTGATGGTGGAACAACGGTTCTAAGGAATGTTTTTGATAGTTATCATCCTCCTGCAAACCTGGCTGCTGATCTCAATGCAAACTATCTAACTCTGAATAATCTCTTAAGGAGAAGAGTCTTGCGTACAGCTCAATGGGACCAACTGTTCCCACCTGGTGGAGCTACACCAGACTCAAAAACATTTGACATCACTCTTCTGTTCCTCCTTCTGACCAACATTTGTGGACTATCCCCTCCCCCGTCAGGCTGGCACGCTAAGCCACCCCCAAGTGACACCTCTAATGAGGCGAACCTTGCTCGCATTAAGTTTTTCCGCAATGAGTTGTATGGTCATGTTACTACCACTGGTGTTGATGCACTTACTTTTAATGTTCTCTGGCTGGAAATTAGTGCTGCTCATGTTGCTCTTGGTCTCGATCAGGCAGAAATTGATAGATTGAAGGTGGAGCATTGTGGGGAGGACGATTATCTTGACGTGTTGATTGAATGGGCTGATAGTGAAGAGGACATCAAGTCACAGCTGAAGGAACTGCGTCAGTGTCAGACCGAGACACAGCAAGATGTTGGCAAAGTGCTTGAGACCCAGCTAGAAGATCACAAAACCCTTGAGGGTAGCAAGGCAAAACTCGATGAAGTACATCAGACCCAAACCAACATACAAGGAAATGTCGAGAGAGTACATCAGACCCAGCTAGAAGATCGCAAAACCCTTGAGAGGAGCAAAGCAAAACTGGATGAAGTACAGCAGACCCAACTAGAAGATCATGAAACACTTCAGGATAACAAGTCAATGCTGCAAGAACTACGTCAGACCCAGGAGGAGCATTTCGAAACTCTGCAAGAGGTAAAGCAAGCAGTTGATAGCTTAAAAGATGGAAGAGATAAAAACAAGGAAGAAGAAGTCCTACGGAACCTTGCCAAATCAGAGTTCAAAGGAGACATTGAGTATCACGTGGGACGATTTCAAGAAGGCACACGTGAGTGGGTGTTCAACAAAGTTCAAAACTGGTTAGATGACAGAAACTCTCAAAACCGCGTGATGGTGATAAGTGCAAATGCTGGAATGGGGAAGTCAGTGATTTCTGCTGTCATTTGCAAAAGAATGCTAGAAGCTGGCAGACTGTCAGGAAACCACTTTTGTCAGCATAATAACGCACGTTACCGAAATCCTCAGCTGATGCTTCAGTCATTGGCCTGTCACTTGTGCCATTCCCTGCCAGAGTACAAGCAAGCTCTTGTGAAACAGCTGTCAAGAAATCTGGGTAAAGATCTCAACAACATGGGTGTGGAGGAGCTGTTTGCACTGCTGTTTAAAGAACCTCTTAGCACTGTAGCAGACCCTGGAAGAAACATGCTCATGGTGATTGATGGCCTAGATGAAAGTGAGTACCAAGAACGGAACGAGCTGCTTGATGTAATTGCTAACCACTTTTGCAAGCTTCCATGTTGGATTCGATTTCTATGTACGACCCGGCCAGTGAGAAACATTGCAGAGGCATTAAAACAGTTGAAGCCGTATCAGCTGAAACCAAATGAAGAAGAGAATGTGCAAGACATCAAGCTGTTCCTTGAAAACAGGATGCAATATCTAATGAGACAAGGCAATAACGATGCGATTGTGAAAAAGCTTGTAGAGAAGTCTGAAGGACTCATGCTGTACGCGTACTTCCTTCTTTCATTTATTGAAGAGAATGTGTCAGTCCTGGAGCAAGGTGATCTTGATAGCAGCTTACCATTAGCAATTTCGTCAGTCTACCATTCGTATTTCAAACGACTAGAGGATGAACTTATAAAGGAGCTTGGCGTCAAGGAAGATAATTTTCTGAATTTGCTTTGTGCTGTTACTGCATCACGGGAGCCCTTGCCAATTGACTTCGTTTCTAAAGTCTTGGAACTGAGTGCTGACTCACCAGTTGAAAGGCGGAAAGTACTAAAAGCTATTGGCAGTGTATCCTCTCTTCTTCCCGTTCGTGATGGCTGTCTACACGTAATTCACAAGTCAGTTAAAGACTGGTTGGTAGACACATCGTGTTATGGAGAGCATGACTTTATCATGGACGAGAAAGAGGGTCATCGCATTCTATCAAGCCTCTGTTCTAATGAGTTGGATAATCTGAAACGGAAAGGTGTACATGACACAGAGTTTAGCTCCACTGAGAAGTATGCGCTAAATCATGGTGTACGGCACATGTTACATTTAGACGAAAATATGAGGCCACGGAGTCTGGAGGAAAGCGTACAAACATACGTCCTAGACTTAGAGCTGCTGTATGCAAAGCTCTGTTCTAACACTTCAATAGCAGCTGAAGACATTTTATGGCTTCAAACTCAAGAAATCTCTCAGGAGCTGTCTGAAGATACTAAAGGTTTGTTGAACACCTTAAAGTTCCTGTTGAGAAAGTACTTCAACACATTTACAAATCATCCTCACGTATTTTTCGAAACCGTTCTGAATGAGGGAGGAACAGGACTATCTTTTGTGGCATCGAACCTGTTGCAGAACAAGTATCCCGAAATACCATATATGGAACTCGTGCACAAAGAAATGCAGCAGGGAGCTGTTCTAGCCCGATTTCAATGTTCGTCTGAAGTGGCTTGTTTGGATGTTTCACCGCAGTTAGACAACATGGTGTGTGAATGTACAGACGGAACGATACAGCTGTGGTCACTTCATACTGGTAAGCTAGTATGGACACGCCCTGTAATGGTTATGAAAGATTACTTGCCTTTCACCACAGCACATAGAATATCATTATTCCCTTCTGTCCTTTCATTTTACCGCTCAGTCGTTTTTCATCCCACAAAGAAAGTTGTCTTACCAGGGGTACTTAGTCAAGCCTATACTTTTGACGGAGATCTGAAACCACTTTATCCTGAAAGCAAGTGCAGATTCACGGTTTGCTCAATTTCAGGAGACAAGACCAAGATGCTAACTGATTGCCCTGACGATGCTAAATGCATTATTATGTGGAGTCTTGAGAATGGTTCAGAGATCACTCGTACCACAAGAAACGAAGGTGTTTTGTCGTTTGCGTGGTCACGAGATGGAAGGCTGCTGGCAATTTCTAATTTGTCGAGGGCGATTTCTATTGTTGATGCGATGAATGGTTTTAGAACACTAGCAGAAACGGTCATCCCAGCCGCATGTGGAATGATAAAGTTCTCACCTGACTGTCGATCTCTTTTTTGCTTGCGTGCAGAAATTTATGGTCAAAACTCTATTTATTTCCATATCAACATGGCGGAACTTCCCAACTGCACATTATATAATCTTGAATCCTATGTGCCCTGGGAATGTGAATCACATAGTGAGGCTGGATTTTTGTTAGGAGATCCTATTTCGTCTGGTTATTCAGCATTTGATTTTGTGCTAAACAGGCAAACGGTATTGAGGCGTAGTCCTCACACTAGCTCCATACGCATGTTGAATATTAGCAAACTGCGTAAAACTGACAAAGATGCTACAGTTACTAGAATCAATGACATTGCATTTTCTTTGAGTGGAGAGATTGTTTATTTTGTCGGTTATGCGACTGAAACAATAGTAAGTGCTTGGGATGTTTCAAGTGGGGAGCTCATATTAGAGAAGAGTATGACGCTGCTAAGAGCAGGCTCTTTATCACCAAACCAACGCAATCGTCTTGTAGCTGTGAAAGAAGGTGTTTTATTAACAACAACAAGTGGTACTCTTGAACTGTGGAATTCTGAATTGTCGCAGTGCGTCCGAAACTGGACCGATATAAACGGAATCACAAAGTGTATACCCATATCAGAAGAACGAGTGGCGTGTGAAGCAAAGAACCAAGTGATAATCTTGGATACTACTAGCGGAGAGATTGTGTCGACAATCCCAACTAGTCATGATGAATATTTGGTTGCATGTAACAGTAAATGTCAGCTGTTAACCTACAGATCCTGCTCACTTCGGTTGTCAGATGGTAAAACTAGGATCTGGAGAAAGAGGAATCGTTGGCCTTACCTGCCACGTGGAATGTTTTCCCTTTCCGAACAGTTTGTCGTAATTCTCTTAAACGTACATATGTATACCGAGGAACAAGGTGTGTACGTGCTTGATGCAATTTCAGGAAAAACACTGCATGTTTTACGCGAAGGCTATCGGGAGTATTCTGACTTTAAATTTATCAGTGATGAGGAATGTGTTATCAGCTCGCTGACCTTATCAGATGATTATTGTCTTCAACTGTTTAACGTCAAGTCTGGTGACCTGCTGAGTGTTCTCCCTCTGGATAGTGAAGCGATTTGTTTAGCAGCCTGTCCTCGTAAGCGTCTCCTCGCCATTGCCCAAAGAGACTCTAAACATGGATTCAAACTTATCAAGGTGCAGTTGCCTCAAGATAAAGACATCAGGAAGAGCAAAAGGTGAGCTATTAACGAACAAAGTAGATATTTTTTGAGTCACGAATTTACAAAAGATGAACGTGCCACTTTTAATATGTTCTTAATAGAAGCCATTTATTGCTGAGGAGAAATGCGAATGCTCCCCGCAATATTTTAGGACGGAAAACTTATTATATTTTGCTACGTTGCATAAGCCAGAATTGTTATGGCTTATTTCAAGCTTGTGAAAACTACAAGTTGCCTATGTAAAGTCCATGGTTTTTTTCTTGGTGGATAATAATTTACAGTTTCATACTTCAAAAAACTTTTGAAGAGAGAGATTTCAGTTTGGGTTTTTAGTTTTAGTCTCTGTATTACAAATCTCTTACGAAGTCTTTGAAAAGCAATAATTATAGGATGGAATGGAAAATTAGTGGCTGCATGAACAACACTTTTTTTCCTTAAACGCCTTTTTTTCATTTTTAACAGCAACGCCAACACACCAGAGACCGAAGAGACAAGAGAAAACAAGATGTAAGCCATTCCGTTTGTCGTAGTTGTAAAATAATGTATTATATATATTTTAGCCTATCGTGTTTTGTTTTGAGTTCCTTGTTCGTGCCATTTCTTATTTTCAATTTATTGCTGCACATCTTAAAGGGACACTGTCATGCCTGAAATATCATATTTTATGAGAATGGGCTGTAGCTTGCTATAATTACGCTTTAGTGTCTTGCAATAGGAAGAAAAAAATGCTTAAAGTGGTAACGGCAAAGAAATATCAACTTAGAGGAAAGAGTGACTAATAAAATGTTCAAAATTTCACCAGAATGGCAGCTTTGAATTCTGGACATCCTGTCCAAAAATCAATCGCAATCCACTTCCATCCTTGCAATCCTGTACTTCTTCCTCAAAATAACTGTTCTATCCTGTTGTGTGGGATCTTTTTATCAAATTTATTCGTGTATTTGGTGGCATTTGGAAATATACTGAGGAAATTAGAAAATAGAAATTTCTATGATCAGCCGTGATAGTGTCCCTTTAAGATGTAATGCAAAATGTCCGCAGACTTGATTTTTGAGTCTGTTATATGCTCTTTCAGAAAACTGATAAATTCTACAAAAAATAGCTTTGTAAGAGAGGCAATGCCATGGCGCAGAGTACTATACAGTATTTGTATTTCCTGCCAGAAATGTCAGGAGATTTAATTACACGGTACGTCTTTCTCGTCTGCGACACCGTACGCCATGACTACAACACGAATCGCGTCGTGTACATCACCCTACATCCTTAATATATACGACAGACACGTGTGACACGCGTGTTAATGGTCCTAAGTAATGACGTAGACCTGACGTAAACTTGTCGCATGCGAGAAAGTCGTACCTTGTAAATCACCATTCTGCTTTCGATTATGCACAATAAAAAAGATAATCGATCGATCGATCGATCGATCGATCGATCAATCAATCAATCAATCAATCAATCAATCAGTCTTTTCGTACTTCAAGAAATACCAGGCGTTGTGTTTAGAGAGAGGTGGTCTGAATAAGGCACATACGGATAATTATTTTTTGAACTGTCAACTTTTTAATCAGTACAATGTGCACACCGACGGTCAAGGTTTACTTGGGGTACACCGGTGCAATTGACCTGACGAATGCAAATTTACGCTACCCACTCCCCCCAATGCAGCAAAATTTTCACGCCACCAATTTTCCGATCACTCGCGAGCTCTTCGCTTAGCTTCGATCAAAGTCCCTACCAAGAACAAAAGGACTATTGTCTAATGCTTAATGCGAAAAGTTGAACCGGAACAATAGACCATTTCTTGATACGTATATGCTGCAGGGAGGGGCTTATTTTCGGACGGAGATTTGCATTTCAAAAATATATCCGGGTTTCTATTTCGATGGAATACTCTGATTGATTTTTTGGTGCATACAAGAAAACCACATAGTAAAACTCTCTAAACACAACGATATGAAGCCCAAATCAAATCGTAAAGTCGCTCTGAGCATTCTCTAACAACGTAAAATACAAAAACAAGCTCTACAGTAGGGGCTTACAATCGAAAAAGTTAGTGTTCCTTTTTTAAAGAGCAACAACTAAATATAGGCCTGTGGACTTATATTTGGGAGGGTTTTTGCGTCTGAGATTTGGGTGGGGGCATTCATATTTTTTATCATTTATTCTTTTCGGAGGTTTATGGTATATCTCCTCCTTAAAAACCCCTTATGAACTTACATAAGCCCAGGGCTTATAGCCGGCATTGCACGTTATTCGTTTACCAATAAATGTTTTTTTTTGTGACAGTGATACAAGATAATCAATACGCGTCATTCAGTAGAGGGACATTGCACAAGTGACATAACCACTACTTTCTTTGACATCTGTTGTTATTTGATACCAGGTTGATCGACACAATTATTATTGGTTATTTTCTTAGGATTTGAGAATCAAACGAGTTATTACTTTTGTATCATTCGATTATCGAACATTATTAAATTACCTAGGTGCGCGCTGGCTCAGACGCTATTTCCAGGCCTGTTTGTAAGATACTGTCTATGTTGGCCATCACCTTGTAATTTGTTTGTTTTGACCAGTTATTTTAATAAAATGATTATCGTCTTTGCATTTGAGAACGTTGGTCTCCCGTGTTGCCAAAGCAGTGTTTTAAGTTAATTGTTGATCAGTAATCATAGGATTGAGTGTTATCTTTTTACAGGGCACTCAACACCGGAGATCACAAGAAAGAAAAATTTGGAAACAAAGAGGTTTGTCATTCCCAAACAGAGTTTTGTGATTATTGATACCAGTTAAAACATATTGCATGGTACGAGGGCAGTGGGGTAAGGGTAAGTCCGGAGAGAGGAAGTTTAAAGGCCTGAGTCCGAGAAACTATGATCTCACAACTTGCAAAGCAGTCAATTTATGTTTCAATCAGTGGTGATTCGAAACGAGCGACTGTCGCGACTGACAGGGTCGAAACACTCAAGTTCCACATCGTAAGGTGTTGAAACACGGTCACACAAATCAAAACAATATTTACCATCCTGAAAGGCCTTTGAGGTCCTGTCTTTGGTTTACTGAACGTCGTTATGCTGTAAAAACCTACACCACAATAGAGACTACAAATCAAAGTGGCTATGAGCCACTGAAACTCGAAAATGTATTATGCAACCATAATCTACTTGTAAAACCGAAAACTTCAACAAATAAAGATATGAACAGGTAAGTTCAACTCCCCATACTTCAAACCTTTGTATGCCATCGGATACTTACAACTTAACCTTCCACTCTTTGGTAACGTTGAAAAAGGATTATTTGAGTATGAAGACAACCTTGTCACGACGTGGCTCAACGGATAAGCTATTGCGTTTTATAGCACAGCAGTAGATAAAGGTCGTAAGTTCGAGTCCAGACTTGGAACCCCAATTCTTTTTGTTTCGTTTTCTTCCTTTTTATTATTTTTTTTCCGCAAGTGTTTATAACATTCCGCTATAAACATGAACCATTATAAAATACCATACTAAGCATTTCATTGTCATTCGGTCCTAAATGTAAATACACGCGCAAGCGCTATGCACTAGTCAGCGGATTAACAAAAGTCTAACAGGAACTGACGGATGGAGGGCCGGATAGAAGGAGTGAATTTGGTCCTGCTGCCGAGAAACTCGAAAAATATTTTCCGAGTTTAAACAAGTGCTGGGAAAAAAACATTATTTCAAGGCTTGATGTGACCAGCGGGGTTTAGGACGATAAAATTACAGCGCATAGAAAAAAAGCATTCCCCGAGACAACTAGGTGAGCGCGCCCATATGGCATGCTGGGATTACAAGAACAACGCATGATACAATGCACTTCAAAAAACGATAACTATTGTTCAGGCACAGGTAGACCAAGCATGATATTTGCATATATTAAAATGGCGGTCTTGATATAAGAGTTTGTATGGCATTTTAAACGGGTAACTTTCGAGCAATAAATAAAAGCTAAAATACTAAATAAAGTCGATGAAACATAACATTGTGTTGTTTGCTAACGTTACAGCGTGTTTGCAAGCAATTTGGAGCTATTTTACGTCTATTTACTATTAGCTAGTGGAAATAAATTGAAGCGCGAGCAAATACCGTGTCCCTCTCCGCTGAGGTTTAATTTGACTGGTGTCCAGTCTATTTTGGGCTATTTTTGTTACTGTCGTGAGCGACACGGCCTATATGGCGGCTATTTTGAACAGATTTTTGATTTTCAGAAGCGACTAGTTGCCGGGATATGCGAGGTATGAGCAAGAAGTTTTCAGAAAAGCATTCGTGTGTCATTATTTCATTCACATGCGGATCCGAATGACAGCCAGAACTATTTTTGTGGGTAAAATTCGAGCTTATTTCAGCAAGTGTTAGCCTGCAAAGCAGGCGGTTTTGCGGAGGGAATGATTCGAAAACAGCGATTACGAACGACCGGCCGCCATTTTGAACGCGCGAACAAGGGAAAAACTGGGGAGAGGAAAAAAGAGAAGGGAAGGGGGTGGGGGAGGGGGAGGGGAAAAAGGCGAGAAGAGGGGGGGGGGGGGGGTCTGGGGGGTGGGAAGAACCGCCTGCCCGGAAACTAGGGCCAAGTGAATTTTCCGTCCACGGAGGGACGGAAAATTCTGATTGGTCGTTACTGAAAGTTGTCAATCAATCTGTCAGCATCGGATACCATTTCTCCAGTCTGACTCTAGCTTGAAAGATGGCGGAATACGAAGAATCTGTGAAAGATTGCATCGAAGCTGCAGTTGATCGCATCAACGAATTAAAAGAAGGCAATCGAAGGATTATCCTGAAAGAAGAACAGCTTTTAGCAGTAAAAGATCTGCTGAATGGGAAGGATGTTTTAGCGATTCTTCCGACTGGTTTCGGAAAGAGCATGATATTTACTGTGTTCAATTTTGCAAGAAGCGAGTTGTTGAACCGAGCAGGAAAGAATGACACAACCAGCGTCCTAGTCATTTCACCGTTAAAAAGCCTGATCGAAGATCAGATTTTGGAATTGCGTTCCATGAGTTGCACTGCCGAGGAGTTTAAGAGCGGAAACATTTACGAAATCGCAGCGACACCACCGCAGTTCATCTACTGTACTGCCGAGGAGGCACTCGGAAAGAAATTGTGACCTCTCACGCGAAAACGTGCCTAACGGTATCCGTTCGAACGGCCGAACGCACGGCAAGCGAACGGATGAGAAACGGGTAGGCAAGCCGTTCGAAACGGATAAAGCGAACGGCTGAACGGATGCAGAAAATTTTCGAACGGATGAGGTCGAACGGCTGAACGGATGAAGAAAATTTTCGAACGGATGAGGTCGAACGGCTGAACGGATGAAGAAAATTTTCGAACGGATGAGGTCGAACGGATGAAGAAAATTTTCGAACGGATAAGGTCGAACGGATGAACGGCTAAAGGAAATTTTCGAACGGCTCCTACATGAACCAGTCCATACACGGCAACGGCGCTCTGTTTCCGCTCTATTTACATTTGCAGTCGCCGCCGAGAATGTAACACCACCGGCTGTTTATGAAGTCAAAATCTTTCGAATTTGCTTGGTGCATTCCTCTTTTTTAAAAGAAAATAAATATCGAAGGGCAAAACAGCAGAAGCGTAGATAAAAAGTAAAATAACAATCGTGACAACGTGAGACAACTCGACGCGCGAAGGTCCCACTTCTGTCGGAATGTGCTGTGTCAGCGACTGAGAACGTTGTTTAAAATTCACGTATATGTATACTTGAAAGGTATTATTACACGACAAATGTCTGGATATTTATTATTTCTTTCAACTTTGCCACACAGATCAGATATAAAAGAAGCCAAATCAATGTTTTGATCGTCAAGTTGTTTCCCCTCATACACATGTCTGGGACGGCGGGACGTAATGCACGATGCACGTGCTTCATTTCTTAAAACTTTTCAATATTTACATGTAAGCCGCAAATATTAACACTGATCGCCGACCAAGCGATCTGAGCATCCAATTTCAAACTGACCGAAAAACGTTACAGTGAGATATAATGAATTATTCTTATCTGCAAAAGAAACGAAACTTCTAGCCGAACAACAAAGTAAACAACTCGTGGGAAGAAGCCGACATTTGCATAATCAACGATGAACGTTTCCCGAAAGATAACACACAAAATAATGTCATTGATTCCCTGATCTTCCGTAAAACTTTAATTCGATCGTAGTGAGCGTTCACAAACTTACATGTAAGAAACAAACTTTTTATGTGTTTGTTTTCTTGACTACATATTTCAACTTTGCCGCGAATACCATAATCGCTGCCACGCTTGTTGTTGACAGCCGTATTACAACTTATGAAGTTTTCATCCCGGTAAAAGCCAACTTGATTGAATAAAACTCAAGTCTTGAATAAAACGTTTATCAATAATCGAAAGATAGCTCAGGAGCAGAAAAAGAACCGTGATTATAATATTCCTTGCTCTGGCTAAACAACAATGTTTTCTTAGCGGGCGGACGACATGTTTTGATGTCTGTAGATTTCGCGCCTTTCCTGAATCGAGGGCTTCGATCTGGAGAATTCACCGAAGTGGGAAGTTGGCACTTGAATCTCTCGGTGTCGCTGGAATTTGCAGCCTGGTCGTTGGCTTTATTGATTGATAACACTTGCTGCTTCACCGCATGAGCGTTTCTCACTTTTCTGCCGCATGGTTTGCAAACACGATCGGATAAATGGTCAGATTTTACCACTGGCGTTTCGATCAGTTCTTCGCAGAGCTCTGCTAGCGGTCGAGAGCTACAATCTTTTCTGTTCGATTCTTTGAATAGGTTTTCCGTTGAAATATATTCAATCTTTTCAAAGTCACCGAATTCTCGTTTTAGGGCACAGTTACACAATCTGCAAAAGTCGTTTATGGTCTCCTCTTTAGGTTTTCTTCCCCTCTTTACCGGTTTCTTTGGAGTTTCTCTTTTATCCGCCATGAGCTGTCATGTTCCACGTGAGTTTGTTTTCAATTCACGCTTGATAGCCCATTTGACACTACGACATTTGACACTACGCTGACAGATCGCTGACAGATCGCTGATTGGAGGTGGTGTCTTCAGAATTTAATTTCCGGGCAGGCGGTACTTCCCACCCCCCACCCCCTTCCCTTCTCTTTTTTCCTCTCCTCAGTTTCTCCCTTGTTCGCGCGTTCAAAATGGCGGCCGGTCGTTCGTAATCGCTGTTTTCGAATCATTCCCTCCGCAAAACCGCCTGCTTTGCAGGCTAAGCAAGTGTCGAACGCTAGAAGCGACTGAAGTGTCCTACCTTGTCACATTATTATAGCGGAGCTCCAAAGCGCGAAGCGCGCCAGCGGAGCACCATGGGTAAGAAATTTTGGTAAACCATCAAGCCCAGAAAATTTGGTAATCACGTGACCGTAGAGCGTCCGTCCGTCCGTACAGACTCTGGGGGAGGGGGAGGGGAGTCACAGGACAATTACTGCCTTGGTTACTGTTAAATCTTTGATATTGAACTTCCATGTCATGGTCAATTGACAGCTGTCAAAACAAGGTATCCGCTGACCAGTATCACATGACCATATCGCGGGCTCAGACGTAGAGCTAATCGAGGTGGCGTCTTTTTTGGACGTTGACCGCTGACCAGGTAATGGTTTTCCAGTTGATCGCGGGCTCAAGTACTCAGTTTTTTACTTAGCCTGATAATTTTATCATCGCGTAAATTCAGATTTAAATAAAGGGCAAAGTAAATAACGGACAAGCTCTGCTTTTAGGCTTGGCTAAATCTATTTTAGAAATAATTAGTTTAGTTTTTTCGCATGTTAAATGAATGATCTGGACATTTCATTTCAACTTAAACGAAGCAATTGTACGAAAAGGCGGCAAATCTTTGGTACGCTGTTCACCTTTAAAGCTGAATGAAAGACGCGAAGAAAGCTGCTGGCAAACATCGATTTTCGTGAATATTTCTCGCTTTATTTACTCATTTACATCATGGAAACTTATGCCAAATGATTTAGGACAACCTCTTAACGGGAAGATCCGAAATAATTGCCGATTTGAACATGATATACTGGATAACAAGTCAAAAAGAGCGCGGTGTGCAGGGTTCGACCTACGGATGAGCAAGGCTGAATATCACTGAATTGAGCTCAAACAAAAGTGAATTCAGAGCCGATCAAGTTCATTGACGTAAAGGATAAAAGACTGTTAAAGGCTACACCGATGGAAAGAGAGAAATTGATGTTCGGTGATAATTCATATAATGTATACTGTATGTCGGTTGTGTTGGACTAAGCTTGCAACGAATTTGCCGTGTTCGTCTCCGATATTTATTGGGCTGGTTTGAAAGCTTATCCCTGCAGAATTTTTAAGCCGTCTTCAATAATGAGGTAACAAACGTAAATGTATGCACTAAGCATAAGCCTAATTTTATATTGAGAGAATTATACTTCATTTATGAATGAATTTGAAGTTGTGTCGGTTTTCAGATCTTCACGTAAATATTTATCAAGCCTGTTCATGTTTGTACATTTTACACATTTGTTTAGTAAATATTTTGTTTAGACTAATTATTTTCAGTTTTAGTTATTGGAGTTAACTGTGATGTTCATTATTGGATTTTGAAAACAAATTATTTAGCTTCACGGATCAAAATCGCGATTTCGGCTCGCTTGCATTTGTTTTGTTTCTCTTTATAATATCACTGCTTGTTAGTGAGTGTGTTGAATTTGCCGGTTTCGTTGCGAGTTACCTGTGCTAGGCTGAGTGGGTTCAGACTTAAGGCCGCGCTGGACCCTTGCTCATTAATAAATTCATTAGCAATTTATTTTGACGGGGTGTCATGTTGTAAATGTTTAATTCTTCGAATTTTGAACACCGATTCCTTCAAAACTTATCAAGGATAATAGGGGTTGATGGAATTTTATCATGATTGTCGTTTTACTGAGAGATGACCGTTTACTTTGATGTTACAAGCTCTTAAGTGTTAATCTGCAGATAATGCGATTTTGTGTCCAAGTTTCGAGCTAGAATAGCGCACCAAATTAAACGACTATATAGCCTAGTGGTAAATCAAAACCTCTTTTGTGTTCTGGTCAGAACGAAATTCTCGAATTCAATAATTACTAGGAGTTATTGGCTCCTAAGAGGGTAAAAATGTGAAATCTAAACTTTGAAACGTACTATCTTCTTTTTGAAAAGGGATTTTAAAAATCCGTTTTGACCAGAACACAATTTAGAGTACACCAAGTTTATGTTCCCTGCAAATCAAGTCATGAAATTCTGTATCGGAGGAGAAAACTTGGACACAAAATTGCAGGTTTTGCCGCTTCCGAAGACCTACTGAGTCAGTGTTTACAACAACGTGCGCTTTATTCGAAGCTTCGAATCTAATTATGCTGAATTATGATAATTCCCTACGTTCCAGCGCACAGGACACAAAGCGGAGAACAATAACATGTAATTACTTATACAAAGAACTTTAAGAAATATATTCTCATGAATATTTCGATTGTTGTCGGCTTCAGTCGTCGCAGTTCGTGCATACTCTTAAAATAAATGCATACATAATTATAGCAAGGGTCCAGCGCGACCTTAACCTACCGCATATTTACTTACCAGAAATGAAGAAAATTCATTCAGTTCTCTACATAAAATTCTCGTAGGTATTTAGCAACGCGTACGATAAAACAGAATTAGTAAATCATGCAACCAAACCGCAACGAAAAGAAGACGGTTCAAAACAATCAAAACATCTGTACGAGACTTTTGACTGACCCCCTACCCCCTTAGTTTGCAATAGTTTAGGCCATTACCAAATATGGTAATGACATGTGTGAGGGTTGTGAGAATCAGAGTGAGAAACCGAACAGACAATAAATCAGTACAGTGAGTTTAGTTCTGTGAGTTTTGTTCTGTGTACCGTTGAAAGAACGGCTCACTTTTGGTGCCGGGACCAGGATACGCTGTGGGGATACGCCGAAAAGTGCGAAAGTATCGCTGGAAGCGAGAGCGAGAATCAAAACAAGTGGCAATCGTGAGTCAAAACAAACATGAGCGACGGCGAGGAAGCGAGCGAAGACGAGCAACGTCTCACAAGAGAGATCGAAAAGGAAATAAACAAGCTGAAATACTTCTTGGAGGAGACAGAAGAATTGATCGAAATCAAGGATTTCACTGAGATAGAAGTCGCCAACAAACGAGCGGAGAAAATTATCGCGAAACTATCAGATCTTGTTTCACAGACAGAAGAATTGAAAATCGAGCGAGGGGTAAGATCACGTTCTGTGAGGCAGTGGAAGAAAGACATAAAATCCAAGTATGCAGCGTTAGTCAATGACAAGGAGAGGCTTGGAAAGTGTCTGAGTGAAAAAGAAGAGGAAATTGAGCGACGGAAAGAAGTTTCGAAACGAGAACAACAACTGGAAGACGAGCGGCGGTTATGTGAGCTGCGCGAAAGACAGCAGGAGCATGAGCGTGAGTTGTGGAAGGAAAAGCTCGAAGCAGAATTGCAGGTAGCGGAGAAGAAGTTAGAAATGGAGAAAACCGCCGTCTCCAGCACCACTAAATTGCCGAAGTTGAAGATCACACCGTTCAAGGGTACTGCTGGCGATTGGGTGAGATTTGAAAACATGTTCCTGACGCAAGTTAACGCCAAGTCAATTTCTGACGAAGAGAAATTCGGCTATCTTCTAGAATCTGTCGGGCCGAAGGTGCGAGACCGAATTGCAAACCTCAAACCTGGTATTGTGGGATATAAGACGGCGTGGGATCGACTCAAGAAGGAATATGGTCAAACGAAAGTCGTCGTGAACGCGCACATGGACGAAATCATCAATTTACTGCCGGTCAAAGGATCGAATTACTTCAGGGTTCAGGATTTCTACGAGAAACTGAGCAAAAACTATGACGCTCTCCAAACCCTCGAAGAAGGCGAAAAACTACAAGGGTTTGTGATGACTACGCTTAACAAATTGCCACACGTCAAACCTGACCTGGTGAGAGTCGATGAGAATTGGGAGGAATGGTCCATGGAAAATTTGATTGATGCTTTACAGAAATGGCTTAGGAGGAACCACGTCGAAAATAGCAAATGCGAGAAACATTTGTTTACGCAGAGGCCAGAGAATAATCAGTCACCATATTGCCTTTTCTGCCGAAAGCGTGATCACTGGAGTGAAAACTGTACTGTAGTAACAGAGTTGGCAAACAGGAAGAAGTTCTTTGTAGATCACAATTTGTGTTTTAATTGCGGGCGCTCAAACCACAGAGCAGAGCAGTGCCGTAGGCGTGGCTGCGCAAAGTGCAAATACAAGCATCATACAAGCATATGTGACAGACAGGAAAGGGAGAACAGCAATCCCAATGGGGTTTCACTGACAGGCTACACTAATTATGCAGAGGAGAGAGTACTACCCGCTATAATTCCTGTCAGCATTGGAGGACAGGTTCTCTGGGCCTACCTAGACACAGGGTCTGGACGCAATTTCATTTCTCGCGAAGCAGTCAAGATGTTAAAGCTTAAGCCAACTCGTCACGAGACCCGTGAAATCTTGACGGTCAACGGAACCAAAGTCCAGTCCATGCCAATCTTTGATACCCGCATTGAATCCCTGGACGGAAAATCATGTGAAGAAATTGAATTCACTGGCTCGAAGATAGTGGACTTTACCACCGTGAGAAGGCCAGACATGAACCAGCTGAAACTTAAGTACTCGCATACACAAGACAAGAGGTTCTATATGACGTCTACAGGAGAGTACCAGATACATCTCATTCTTGGAGACAGCATTTACAGCAGAATAAGGACGGAGAGAGTGTTTAAAGGGAAGCCAGGAGAGCCTCTAGTAGAAGAGACAACATTTGGTTGGGTGGTCCATGGTGGAGATGAATATGGAAGTGGCAGCACCTGCATGTACCTGAGAGAGGTCAATGACTATGAGAAACTTTACAGTTTGGATGTACTGGGGATTGAGGACCGGGGAGAGAATGATCAGCTGGACGTTCTGCGTGACTTCAAAGAGAGCGTTGTGAGAAAAGATGACGGAAGGTATGAAGTCAATTTTCCTTGGATTCCTGGAGCAATGTTATTGAACACAAATGAGACACTTAGCAGAAAGCGTCTTCAGAACGTGGAGCGAAAATTGTCAAGAAATGAGAAGTTGAGAGAGGAGTACAGTGGCATCGTCGAAGAGCAGCTCAGAGCAGGTATAATTGAAGAAGCTCCTCAGAATCCAACCGGAGAACGAGTATTCTACATGCCACATAAACCAGTTGTAAAGCAAACTGCAGTTACCACAAAGGTTCGCATGGTGTTTGACGCGAGTGCTAAGCCACAACCACTGGCTAACAGCATCAATGATTGCATGTTTACTGGCCCGCCATTACAGCCACTCCTATGGGACATTATGATTAGAGCGCGGATGTCCACAAACTTACTTCTTGGTGACATTGAGAAGGCATTTCTACAGATAAGTGTGAAAGAGGAAGACAGAGATTCATTCAGATTCCTGTTCAATATCAATGGGGGAGAGAAGCATCTAAGATTCACACGTGTACCTTTCGGAGTGGAAGCAAGCCCCTTCTTATTGGGAGCCACTCTGCAGCATCACTTTGAACAGCAAGGGCCAGAATTCGAAGATACAGTGAGGGCACTCAAGGAGAACACTTATGTTGACAACCTCATGCAAACGGGAGGAGTTAATGAGAAGCTTGTGCAGTTCAAAGAAGAGAGCACTGTCATACTCGAGTCAGCTAAGTTTCCAGTTCACAAGTGGGAATCAAATGTTAAATCTCTTGAAAGTGAGAGCATGCCAAACCCTAGCAAGATTCTAGGACATACGTGGAACAAAGAAGAAGATACGTTGGAACTGTCTGCAAAGCCCTTTCCACACGAACAGCCAGTGACTAAGCGTACTATCCTTAGTTACTTAGGAACTATGTATGACCCACTCGGGATAATCTCGCCCACTATGGCTGAAGGAAAACACATCTATCGAGAATCCTGTGATGAAAAGAAAGGTTGGAATGCAGAAGTCTCTACTCATTTGAAGAACCAATGGCTTAAGTGGACAAAGCAGCTTAGAGATGTAAGGATACCTAGAAGTGTTGCTACCTCCATTGGAGAATTGGAAGCAGTCCATTTACATATTTTTGCAGATGCAAGCAACCTAGCGTGCTGTGCAGTGGCTGTTGCAGTTGTAGAGCAAGAGAGGGGCGTGGCCAAAGGGCTTCTGACATCAAAGTCACGAATTTCAAAGAGAAATACTTCAATAGCCAGACTGGAGCTTGTGAGCGGTCATATGGCAGCGAATATGGCAAAGAACCTTGGCACTGCTCTTCAGCGATGGCCCATCAGATCTACCACCATTTGGATGGACAGCATGGTGGCGTTGTATTGGATTACCAACCCTGGGAAGGGATGGAAAGTGTTTGTGGCCAATAGAGTGAAGAAGATAGCAGAAACCACTAGTCCAATCAACATCACTTGGAAGTACTGCCCATCAGATATGAATCTAGCAGACCTTGGAAGTAGAGGGGCAACCATTGCAAAGATGGAAAGAGGAAACTGGTTTGCTGGTCCAGATTGGCTTTTGGACGAGAGAAAGTGGCCACAGCAGCCAAAGCTGAACAACACCAAAGAGACAGATGAAGAGTTTAAGGCCACCCAAGAGGCAGTCCTTCGCACAAATGAGTGCAAGTTGGATGAGTGGGATGCATTACTGGAGAGAAGTACCTACTGGCGTACAGTGAGAGTAACAGCATGGGTGTTGAGGTTCATCAGCAACTGCAAAGCGAGAAGAAACAAGCTTAAGAAAAAATCAGGTCCGCTAGTAACTGAGGAAATCGCCACTGCAAGAAACTACTGGGTGAAGCGAGTTCAGAAAGCAGATGAGACATGCCTACAATTGCCAGGGTGGAAGCTAATCAAAGATGAACATACAGGTGTTCTCAAGTGTGAAGGCAGAATTAAAGGGTACAGGCCGACGTACCTTCCTGGAGGAACATTTGCTGAGAAGCTCATTGTTCACATACACAATCAGGTCATGCATCTTGGTACCGCAAACACAATGGCAAGTGTGAGAGAGAGTTGGTGGATACCGAAGCTAAGAGCTAAAGTCAAGAAAGTGATCAAGAAGTGCAATGTTTGCAAAGTATTCTCCACCAGACCATATGGAGTGCCGTCAACAAGTGCGTTGCCAGAATACAGAACGGAAGGGAGCAGACAATTTGAAGTAACCGGTGTAGACTTTGCCGGACCGTTTAGTTACAAGGCCGGCAAAAAGGAACAAGGAAAGTGTTACCTTATCATTTTCACATGTGCAAGCTCCAGAGCAGTCCATTTAGAAGTAACAAGGACCCAGTCTGCAGACGAATTCAAGCAGAAACTTAATGCATTTATTTCACGTCGAACAAGACCTCGCATCATCATCTCAGACAATGCCAAAGTGTTTAAAGCCACAGCAGATTGGATCAAGATTATCAGGAAAAGTGAGAGGCTACAGGATTATCTAGCAGGCGAGAACATTCGTTGGCAGTTTAACCTTGCAAAATCACCCTGGTGGGGAGGTCTCTATGAGAGATTGATTAAGGAGATCAAGAAGGCCTTGCACAAGACCTTAGGGCGGTCATGTCTGTCCTATGAAGCATTTGAATCAGTCATTATGGATGTTGAAAGAAATCTAAACAATCGGCCCCTGACATATGTTGAAGCAGAGGGAGGAGAGGAAGAAGTGCTCACTCCAAATATGATCCTGTGGGGACGAGATGCATATCCAGTAGAAGACATTGAAGATTCAGATGTAGAGAAACTGACAAAGATGAGCAAACGATTGGAAGATGCCAAGGCGCATGCGTGGAAACGCTGGAAGAGAGAGTATATCCATGGCCTTATGGAAAGCCACAGGCTTAACAAGGAGACTGGAACCACACCTAAAGTGGGAGAAATAGTACTCGTCGTTGGAGATGAGAAGAACCGCGGAGAATGGAAGAAAGGAAAGGTGGTGCGTCTCATTCAAGGCAAAGATGGAGTTGTTAGAGGTGTGACATTGTTCCGTAAAGGACACACCATTGAACGACCACTTCAGCTAGTTTGTCCCTTGGAAATCCGATCAGTGGAAAGTATTGATCAGCCTCAAGAGGGGAGGAGACTCCAAGTTGACCTTAGAAGCAAGAGACCAAGCCGAACTGCAGCTCAAATGGCTGCCAAGAGAATTGCAGAACAGTTGGATGCAGAAGAAGAGGATTGATAAACTTGACTTGTCGTTTGAACTCTGAACTATTTAGTAAACCGGACTGTCATTAGTAAACCGGACCGTTCTTAGCAAACTGGACTGTCGTTAGCAAACCGGACTGTCGTTAGCAAACCGGACTGTCGTTAGCAAATAGGACTGTCGTTGAGTAGATCGAAGTGTCTTTCGAGTTACATGATTGTAAAAATTGAGAGCTACAATTTTTAGGGGAGTTGTGTACGAGACTTTTGACTGACCCCCTACCCCCTTAGTTTGCAATAGTTTAGGCCATTACCAAATATGGTAATGACATGTGCGAGGGTTGTGAGAATCAGAGTGAGAAACCGAACAGACAATAAATCAGTACAGTGAGTTTAGTTCTGTGAGTTTTGTTCTGTGTACCGTTGAAAGAACGGCTCACATCATTGTAAGCTTATTCTAAGTTAGCGTGCACCACTTTCCAAATCACAAACTGCCACAATTCTTACACAAACACTGCTTTAAAATGACTTACATAACCGGCACCATCAATTTGCAGTGTTTGTTTTGCCGCCGTGATTTTCTCAGTTTACCGTGGCGTGAGTTCATTTAGTTTACTGTGTTTAGCAGCGAGTTCACTTTATTTTTCTGTACGTACTTTGCTTTTGCCTTGAGTTGATTTTCTTGCCCTAACAGTTTTGTAGTAATCAAAACAAGGTCAAGGTTCTTTTTACCTTGAATAACTCATAGAGGTCCTAGAGGTGTATTACGAATTAGTGTAGAGTAAACGTTGTAAAAAGTTTTACTAAGATTTGTTTTGCGCCTACGTGCGTACGTGAGGAACCCAATAAAGTGCACTCGTCAATTTCAATTTTAGAACCTGTCACTAAAGGCAGGAAAATTCAGACGGGTTAATCACGAAATATATTGACGTCGCTTTCGTCAACAAAATCATGAGAGGTTTTTTGTACCTATATGGGCCACCGTATAAGCCCAGAAATATAGTGTGGTTTCTTATTTGGTAACACTGTAATTTACTCGAGCAAAAAAAAAAAAGAAGATAAATGGGAGCTCCGCTTTTAGGCCTGCCTAAATCTATATATTACACGGTAATAGTAGCTAATAGTAAATAGACGTAAAATAGCTCCAAATTGCTTGCAAACACGCTGTAACGTTAGCAAACAACACAATGTTATGTTTCATCGACTTTATTTAGTATTTTCGCTTTTATTTATTGCTCGAAAGTTACCCGTTTAAAATCCCATACAAACTCTTATATCAAGACCGCCATTTTAATATATGCAAATATCATGCTTGGTCTACCTGTGGTTCAGGAGCAACGCCGACAGTAACTTCGATTATTATATCTAATCCGTTTAAAGGCACTCAAATTGAAAACACAAAAATCACGTCGTAATATGCAGTATCGTTCGTTTTTATGTCTAATGCCAAACACAGACACAATTCTATTATCTATAACGCTAAAAATTTGGGTAAGTGCTTCATATACGGCAAACTATGACGTCAAACTAACCAAGTTCCACTGAGGTTTCTCATACGTGACAGCGTACATGAAGTATTTTGCAGTATTCTTTTCTGGGAAATAGTTATCGATAATCACTCGTTGTTCCCGCGTAACCCGAAGTAGTAAACAACCGATGACAACGTATCAAGGCTGCTGCCTAAGGAAATTTCTATGGAGCCCTTCAGGCTCCTAACACCAAAAGTTAGGAGCCCAAGCCATTACTTTAGGAGCCCAGCCTAAAAGTAGCCATGGTTGATCCTTGGGGGAGGGGGTGGGGTAGAAGAAAAAAAAAATCTAGAGGAGGGACCTGGGGAGCACCTTCCCCCCCCCCCCCCCCTCCCGTCCCTTTCCTCGTGCACACACATTGTTTTGTCAGACGTGAACAGAAAACTCCTTCGGACAAGATTTTTTTCTGAGGGTAACCTCCCTCAAATAGTTGTGTCAGAAATCTTATCTTTCTTAACTTGAAAGTTTATTTAGCCTCTCCTCTCCTTCGATAAATCCCTTTTTACACTTAGTGGGTGACGTGAACAGGAGTGTGTATATTAGAAAGTTTCTGTAGGCTTAAAATGAGTTTGAAAATCCAACCAGTATATTGTGCTGTGATGAATGTTGGATAAAGTAAGTTAAAAATGTGTAGAACATTGTTTAAAAGGAACATCCAAAGTTTTGAATTGAAGCAAAATCAATGAAGCATGAAGCAGCAAATTTATTATTTCACTTTTGCACAGCAAGCTCACTAAAGAACTTGAATTATTGTTAGTAATTAAGGTTTAACAGAACCAAGATTGCCAAAAATAGACCAGAAAAATTAAGTTATGAAAAAGAAAACAGTTTCTAGGCTTATCAAATGAGTTGTTTATACAATAGATTTTAGTAGTTTTAAAAACAATTCATGTTATTCAAACTGTTTTCAGCAAAGTTTTGTAGCACATTATTATTTTCAAGAGTAATGTTCTCCTTGTCACGGTTCAATGACTGAGATAAAACACGAAACAGTTCGAATGAACAAACAAACAAACTTGATCCACAAAAAGCGCCAGCTGATAAGAATGTCACAGAAAACGCACATATTTTCTGTTGTTATGAAATTAAGCATTCTCAAAAGTGAAAAAATAAAAGTTTGAGTTAAATAGTAAGCTTAATTACAGTAATTCGTAAGCTTAAGTGTAACATCAGAACATTCTGCACATTATTTTAGGCTTGTAAAAAAGGTTTTTGTGTCAAGCTTTTGCAGATTAAAATTTTCATGATCAGACCTGATGCATTGATAGCCAGGAGATTGATTTCACTTTTGTATCCGTAAATGTTTACTTCAAATTCACCGTAAAACTCCACCAAAATGTCAACATAGCGAACGAAATGTGAAGCAGCCCATAATACCATTCATTCTTCATTCCATATCTGGGAGTGAGTCCCAGTCCTAAACAGTCGAAAGTAAATGGTTTTCGAAGTTACCGAAGTTTGCAAAGGCACGTTACGTATTTATACCCTAAAATTATCTCGATTGTGGACAATTTTAGTATTTCCGTTTTGAAATGAAGCACTTATTGTTTTGAACGGGATATATCTTACGCCAGTGGAACAAAGTTACAAGGAAATTGAAGTCATTAGATGAGAATGGAAAATAGATGCTTAGGCGCCAATCCGGGCTCCTTGAACAAATATTTAGTCGCCCGCACTCATAACAAAGGCGCCCCAGGCTACCGGGCGCCCATTAGGCAGCAGCCTTGCGTATGACAATCGGAACCAATCGAATGTGAGATAGCGAGGGCGACAACTACATGAACACCATGTGCTTTCACGACAATCGCGTCGTGTACAGCTGCCGTTTCACAAAGTTTGTTTGTTCACGAAGTGTCATAGATGAGTGAGCTTTTAGTTTCTTTCTTTTAAGATGAATTTCATAAAACGTATTTTCTCGGTGTACCACAGCTTGAAATCAATCGATCAAGGATCGGACACAGCAAGCCGTAAGCCCTTTCTCCTTTTATCATGTCGCATTTTGCACAAAACTTGCAGCATATAAGCTTCATAAGTTTTAATTTGAGTTCGAAATCAAAATACTCGACCGCTTTGAAGACTAGTTGCATATCCGTTGCGCTACATCATCAGAACGTAATATACGCACTAACATAATTAGTTATGAACTGTTTGATAGCCAGCTCCAGTGAGTTCTAAGTGCCAAAGTAGAACTCAAAATCGAGGGTTGCAGTTTAAATATATTCGGCAGGAAGTCGAAGTTACCGTGAATACGAAAGTGAGGAAAGTTTACCTGGAAGTATCTGAAAGCATGCAAAGGTAATTTGACGGATAAGGGGGGGGGGGGGGGGGGGGATTTAACTTGTCGGCTCAAATCTTTATTTGTCAAAGTTTTCACTTTAACCGGATCTTGTTTCATAATTCATTTTCCGATTTTGATTGTTATTGCTGTTAGTTCATGAGTAGGAAGAAAGCTGCTTCTTACGTTTGCACAAAGTTCCTGTTAGTATTTTGATACCCTTTATAACAATTGTCATATTACGCTGCTTTCGTAAAATAAAGCTGTGTTTGACTTATCTCGTCGTTACCACTGCGATGTCATACAAAATAGCAAAATATCCCAGCTAGCACTTAAACAAAAAATATATATATGCTACGTCTACTACAGATAATTTGACTCGATCACCTTGCATATGTTTATTACTTCTACCCGTATTTCTTTGCTACACTGTTGAAGCTTGATATTTTGACCCTTCCTCCCACTCCTCTGCTCTATGCCAGCTAAATCCTAAATAATGCGCTGCCCTGACCCTGTAATACAGTACTGCATGATGCTCAATTACCCAGCACTAGGCACATGAACGCATTGCGAACCTATTTTCACCCCGAGCATAGTTAACAGAGGGGAATGGCTAGGAAGCCCGGCAAACATCAAAGGAGCAAACAAAGAGGCCAAGATTTAGGTTGAAAGGTCCATGACAGTGCAGTGGTTTTTGTTTTGCGCTCATACACTATGCATGAGTTACGTAATCGCAATGTTTTTATTGGTTCAGTAGTTGCGTAAACACACGTAACCACCTGTTGTATTTTGTCAGGTTCTGTGCATGGTCAATCCCCAAAATAGCGAAAAAAAACCTACAACAAAAAACTTTGCCTGGCTTCATAACCAATTGCCAGTCCCTCTATTAACTGTGCCCTACACACCTCTGATGTATTCGCTGGCTACAGCCGCGATGGTTGCCTGGCAACTTGTAACATTTTGTTGTTTTATGCTATTTTGATGACTGTCTCGTGTAATGTATTTGATGTGTGTACCGTTTATCAGATGTGTTCCTGTCTAGTTGGCCATGATGATGACGATGATAACTTTGACGATATTTTGCGTGAGTTGTTGTCTTTTGATGATGACGATGAGGATCATGATGACGATGATGCTAGCTAAGCTTGACTCTCAAGAGCCTGCGAGGAATACTGTATGCGGTAATACAGTGGCGATGTGGGTGAAACGAGTTTGTAGCAAACGCAATCACGTCCTTTAGAACCCCAGCGAGCCGTCTGGAGGATAACTTGTGCAGAAGAAATATCACATGAGGATTTTTATAATTGGCCATGAAAATAAGGATTTATAATGAATTGATTTTCATCTCTACTGTGTAAGAGCAAATAGACTCCAGTTCGCATTTCTAAGATGGTCAGATGACGCAAAACAGCAAAAACGTTGATTACGAGTAGAGTTGAGTAGGTAGATTTAGCACAGAAAACGAGGCATGCTGATAACTGGTCGTTTACAGAGTGTACAGTGCGGTTGCGTTCTGGTCGGGACGTGAAATTTACAAGAAGCCATCGTGATCTTGTCGTGAGGACGGCAGCACGAGCACCTGAAGTTGAAAATAAGTCAAGTCGTGTCCATTGTGTCTTTGGAATCTGCCTTGAAACTGAACAGACTAACGAATTTTATTTTCATGAAGCTACGGGCATTTCTTTTTAAGACGTTTTTTCAACAAATGTGTCGCGGAATAAAGTTCGACACAGTAAGCCAAAATGAGTACAATTATAGCTCCAAAAATTTAGGACATATTTACAATTTGCTGAATTTGAATCACTTCAACTGATTCCCGCGCAGATCAAACTAGGCCAAAAAGTTGATCTTTTATTGTTAATGTTCGATGCTAGTTTTTGTACCTTTGTTTAGCAATTAATGTTTTGGTTAAATTAGGCTAGGGTCCAGGGATTATTTATAAATATCCAATGAGAGTTCATCTTGAACAAGATCATAGCAGAACAGATTTTACTGAGAACAATACTTCATGTTTCTAGGCTAAGAAATTACGTAAAATGAATTGTCAAATTATTTAAATGGGTTAAAGTGAAGAGCCAGTTGTTTGTACAGAAATGATTCATTTTGTTTAGTTATTCGAAAAATGTATAATTTTCATCTCAATGTTTTTTTATGAGTATTCAATTTAGTGTAGCTTATATCAAGCGAATATTGGTGTAATGCAGTTAATTCAAGTTTAGTAGTATAGTCGGGACTAATCAAATACCACTTTGGGTGCACCTAAATTTTTCACCTCTTCACGGGACTAGTAGTCAGGGACCAAAGCCAAACCATGCTCACATAGCTCGCATGGTTCAGCTTTGGACCCTGACTATAGTCCCGTAAAGAGGGTAAAAAATTTAGGTTTACCAAAGATAGTATTTGATTAGTCCCGACTATACTACTTAAGGAAATGAAAGGAAATGAAAGGGAGTGAAACCGGCGGCGGGGACAAGCAATTAGAGAATTGACACCGTGCAGTATAAAAGTTTTTCAATTAGAGAAATATAACATTAAGTTAACAACAATTTATTAAAAATATTTTTCACATAATATACAATGGACAAAATAGACTTCGAATCATTGGAAAATGTCAGCCTCGAATCTCTTGAAGAAGAACTTGCGAGAATAGACCCGGAAGAGTTGCGCTATTTATCGCAATTACTTTCAGAAAACGTCCCCGCGGTTAAAAAGATAATAAGGAATGTGCTGGAAGAACCAATCCCAGAAGAAGCGCAGAAGCGATTAAAACCACCTTTAAAACCAAAACCTTACCAACCAATAGCACCCCCAAGAAAAAGGAACAGAAGACAAAAAATAATTAGGCAGTTTCAACTTCTGAGGCAGTTTGATCCCATCCACCCCCAAAACATAAGAAATGTGGCAGACTACCAGAATGAGGTTGTGGATAAGTACAAGGACGAAACAGCCGAGGGTGTAGAGAAGATAAAAGGTAGGCGTTATATTCGGTGGCGCTTCAAAAAGAATCTGGAAAGAGACCAAACATCAAAATTCATGAAAAAAATAAGAAAGGACGTAAGAACATCATTTTACATAAGGTACGTTTTTGCATTTAATTTGCGCAACATTGAAGACGGAACCTTTCTTACCTTCTACCAAAATGAAAAAGGCTCCCGATGGATAAACAAGCTAGAAGACGCGGAAAAATGGCTGAGCGAAAGGGAGTCTGAACGTCTGGAAGTAGATAGAATTGAAAGACCAAACACAAAATGGGTCTTCGACCACTACTATGCTGTTGATGTAAAAGTTGTGCTCGACCGTCAACCGCTGATGGGGACAGGCCAATTACCAGACTGGCTGCGCAATCGTGCACACGCAGCGAGAGGACAAGCAATGGTGGCACTGGATACCTATAGAGATAACTTGTGTTTATGGCGTTGTATTGCTGTGCACAGAGGAGCTAGACCAGATCGAAGTACAAAAGCAGCCCAAGGTCTAGCCAAGAGTTTCTTCAAGCTCAGGGATACGCCGACGGACTGGCCAAAAACCTCACTAGATGAATTGGAAAAGGTAGAAATGCATCTGAATAAGGGCACTTCTTTTTCAGGTTGGCTTGGCATCGGGGTTTATGTCCCTGAGCGTGTAGATGATAAAGAAGTGGTTTGGCATCTCACAAGAAATCCGGCGTCAAAGTTAAAAAACATCATGACAATAGGAATTTTTGGAGAGCACGCATTTTTAATAAAAGACATTGCAAAGTTGGCAAATCTTTATGCATGCGTTCATTGCAATGCAAGATTCACACAAGCAACCCATCTTCAACGTCACGCAGATAGATGCGCCCAAGGGAAAACTGCAATAGATTGCCCAGGCGAAAAGGTGGAAGCACCCCAGACAGCTTATGAGAAAGCATTTTACCCAAAACATAACGCATCGAATGAATCAATTCAGTGGCTAGAGTACGTAGCAAAGCATTGGAATATGACCATTCACCACGCAATGTCAGGCCACGGAGGAGAGCGTTGGATAGGGAAAAGACCAGTTGATGGATACAACCATAAGAGAAAGTTAGTTCTTCAGTATCACGGATGCTACTGGCACGGTTGTCCTAAATGTTACCCTGATCGGGATAAAATAATTGAACGTGGGGATAAAACAAGAGAAGATCTCTTCCAAGCGACAATGAGGCGCACAGCTTATCTCAGAAAGGAAGGATACAAAGTAATAGAGTGTTGGGCGTGCGAAGTTGAAGACAAATATGTCGAACAACTGCCAAAAACCCAAACAAAAAGTTATCCACATGTGATTTTGTACGATTTTGAGGCGTACGGAGACAAAAATAAGCGAAAGGATCCGGCAGACAATTTAACAATCGAGAATGAGCACGTACCAATCTCGGTGAGTATCGGTGACACCCTTGAAAGAGAGCCAACTCACATCTGTGAAAAAGATCCCACAGAGCTGATTCGCAAGTTTATGGAAGAGCTGGAGAGACGTGGAAAAAACATAAGAACAAAAGTAAGAGATGAATTTATGCCAGCAGACGTAAACCTGCTACCAAAAGATCAGAGGAAAAAAATAGAAGAATGGTGTGATCAGGTCCCAGTACTAGGGTTTAACTCTGGGACTTACGATCTGAATCTAATCAAAAACTACTTCGCAGAGCACCTTGCGGGCACAACCAACAAAGTCAGAGTAGCAAAGAACGGAAACAAAATCATGTTCTTACTCACTTCAGGCTTCCGTTTCCTTGACATAATCAACTACCTCGGCCCAGGAACCAGCTACGAGAAATGGGTAGAGGCCTACGAGTGCGAGACAGTGAAATCATGGTTCCCATACGAGTGGTTTGACAGACCAGAAAAGCTGGATTACCCAGGATTACCGGATTATATGGATTGGTATTCAAAGTTGAAAGGAGACTTTGTACTGAAACTGTCAAAATGGAAAGCCTGCAAAAAGACGTTTCGAGAAGAGGGAATGAAAACCTTCGAAGACTGGGTGCGTTACTACAATAATCTCGATGTCGCCCCCGGACTTGAGGCGCTACAAAAAATGAAAAACTTCTACACTGAGAAGGGAATCGATATAATGAAAGACGCAGTCAGCATCCCAGGTGTGAGCTTACACTACCTGCTAAGGGGAGCTATTGAACGCAACGCGGATCTTTACAGCCCAAGCAAAGAAGCATATGATATGTTGAAAGCAGCAGTTGTTGGAGGGCCGAGCCTCGTTTTCACAAGATACCACGAAGTTGGAAAAACAAGAATAAGGTCGCATCAAATAGCAGAACCAAAACTTTGCAAAAACATCCTTGGCTACGATGCCAACGCCCTGTATCTCTCAACCATGCTAAGAGAAATGCCTTGCGGAAAGGAAAAGGTTGTACACTACACAAACGAGTACCAAACAGATGGGGCTCCAGTACTAACGCACAGACTCAAAGAAGGAAGCTGGTTCGGATATGCTGAAGTAGACATAGAGATTCCAAATCACTTACACCAAAAGTTCGAGGAAATGTGTCCATTCTTTCACAACAAAGCGGTGCCAGCCAAAGCTGTCCCCGAGCATATGCTGAAATACTTGCGCGATACAGGAAGAAAACGAGGAGAAGATAAGAAACTCATGGGAACGTTGTCAGCACAGAGGATGCTTGTGTACGCCCCTCTACTACTCTGGTATGTGAATCACGGGGCAGTTATCAAAAGGGTTTATCGTACAATTGACTACACACCGGCAAAGATCTTCCCCTGGTTCGTGGAACAAGTCACGGAGGCTCGCCGGACAGGAGATGTAGAAAAAAGCAAAGCACTGCTGGCTGATATATTCAAACTGTTGGGAAACAGTGGGTACGGAAAGCTCATCGAAGCCTTGGAGCGACAAACAAACGTCATTTACACCAAAGATGAGAAGGTAGTCGACAGAGCCTTGCGAAGCGCGTATTTCTCAGATCTTGACGAGATTGGGGAGGCTTATGAGTTAGAAAGTCGGAAGCCACGGATCACAAGCAGAAGACCGTTTCAGATTGGAATAGCTGTATATCAGCTGGCAAAGCTGAGGATGTTGGAATTTTATTACGACTTCCTTGACAGATACTTTGACAGAAAAGATTTCGAGCTGATACAAATGGATACGGACAGTAACTACTTAGCAATCTCAGGTAAGAAACTCGAGGACATTGTGCGACCAGAGCTGAAAGCAGAATTTGAGGCTCAAAAAAAGAATTGGCTGGCATGGAACAAGTGGAGTGGTAGAACGCCGGGTCTGTTTAAGCTGGAGTGTGAGGGGGATCGGATGATTGCACTCTGCTCCAAATGCTACTATATAGACGACCGAGGCGAAAAAAAGAAGTTCAGCACAAAGGGAATGTCGAGGAAGCAAAACAATATAAACTGGCAGCGTTTCAAGACAGCGCTGGAAGGAAGCAGGGATATGGCAACAAACAGAGGTTTCAGAATGAGGGACGGGAATATAGTAACTTACGAGCAGGAGAAGCTGGGGTTGAGTGCATACTATGACAAACGATGGGTACTACCCGACGGGATACACACCGAACCAATCGAATATCACATTTAGGTGGGGGTTTACCCCACAGCTGGAGATAATTGTGTGTTTGGAGGCACAACAAGCAGTTCTTCACGTACAAAGCCACGTTTTGGTCCGTCATGTAAATAGTAGAGAACGGGCTGATCAGGTTTTGTAAAAGAACGTTCAAGGTTGTAAACTTTCAAAGACCAGATTGGATCAGTGGCTCTTTTAACACCGCCTTCAAGCTCGCCAGGTTCGTACAAATACCGAACCATAACGATGGATGGGAGCTTTTTTTCGTTCAAACCAACAGGTCTCAAATATTTAGTTGACGGCTCTGCATAAACATTTTTTTTCTTGATTGCGGCGGCAGGTTTCATACCAATCAGCCGCGTGACTTGGTTGTTCAGAGCAGAAACAACTGAGGGAAGCCTTTTTACCCACTCAGTGGACCGCGGGCCCTCAGGCGAACGCATTTCAACTGCGTACTGGTGCCCAAACAAACGCTCAGCCAAGGTACGATTGAAACGTTCAACGATAGCTTGGTCTCTGTGAATTTCAGGGTGGCCGCGTCTGACGGAAGTTTTGTGATTTTCCATTTCTTTTGTAACAGCGCCCATAAATTCACGCCCAGGATCAACCTGCAACATCTGTGGCCACTTCAGAGGTCCACGTGTATAAATTGTCTTAAAAGCTTTGGCAACCTCATCAGAGTTTTTAGAGGTTAAAGGCTGAGCTTCTTTGAATCTGCTGGCAACATCAACAACGGTAAGCGCGTATTTGTAAGTGCTACGGCCACCAAGGGGTGTGGGGTTTACCACACTGTCATGTGGCAGAAAAAGAAGGTCTGCCTGATGCACTTTGTTGGGTAAGGACACGTCAAATTTTGGACGAGGAATGTAGCGCGGTCCGGGGAGGTAGATCTGCCAGAGCGCTTGTTTGAACAACCATTCTTTGGCAATAACTTCAGGAACCTTTGCAGCGGCCGCTAATTTTTTAATGGCAGAGATACCTTTCCAGTAACCCTGTGGGCTGTAATAACGCCGCTCTAATTTTTTATCCATTTTAAATAATTATGCGCGGACATATATACATGGCTACAAAACCTTACCTAAGGGGTGTGGGATACCCCCACAGTGAACAGCTAAAAAAAGAGCTTAACGAAATGTTGCTGAAAAAGCAGGAAGCGAAAATAAAAGAAATCAAACCCGAAATCGAACTTGACCTTTACGAGTGGGAACCCCCACTGCGGGATGAGCCCCATGAAGAGGTGAGACACCACCCCAAATTATGGTATTTAATTGCGGTACTAAAAAAAACCGGCATTTCTTTAGATCAAGTCGGTGACAATATGGGGTTGACTTTTTTGGGCAATGTCATTTACCAGTTCAAGCTGTTAAATCCCGGGTCGTGTAACTACGTTTGTTTTTTATACAACTATTTTCAAAAGGTCTCAACAAGAGATTGGCCGGCGAAAAATGCAATACTGGAAAAGCTCACGAAAAGATTGCCGAAGATGGCACAAACCAGAAATAAAGCCGAAAAAAGTTTCAACAAATGGTGGCGAGAAGAAATGTTAAAACAAATTATTTATAACCGCTATAAGGTGGTTTTACCTCACTAAACAGCAGTTGTCTTTGATGTTCTGTTAACCTTTACCTTAGAGGTGTGGGTAGCAACTCTGTTGCTGATACCCCACTCTCCACCATCAGTGTGGTTTGAAAACCGCAGTTTTGTCTTTGCAGTAGTAAAGGTGGTGTACTTTTTGACAATATCTTGATACTCGCCGTCAGAGATTTCACCATCTTCAAGAGCGGTTGATATGAGAGAGTTGATCGTGCTCAGCGTAGCTTCAGCCAAAGTTTGTATTTTTTCGTGTTTTTTCGCTTTGCGCAGGAAAAATTTGATGGTGACCATGCAGGAGGTTGACACCAATGAAAACAAGGTGGCAGTTGCAATTAAAGGGCCGCCAACAACAACACCAACCGCAGAAAGCGAAGCGGCCAGCCCAGAGCCGGTAAGAATGGTAGCAACTCCGCCTGTTAACGCACATACTGTTTGACAACGCGTGTGCCACCGTTTAAACTTGGCTGAGGTTTGGTAGTAATGCACCAACTGGTTTTCTAAACTCTTTTTGATCAATTCTATTTCAGCCCGCCGGAATTTTGTTGCAGAATCCATTTTCTATATATGTGTGTTAAA
Organism: Meandrina meandrites; assembly: GCA_963693305.1. Classification (NCBI taxonomy): domain Eukaryota; kingdom Metazoa; phylum Cnidaria; class Anthozoa; order Scleractinia; family Meandrinidae; genus Meandrina; species Meandrina meandrites. The sequence goes on along the minus strand of OY855907.1, from coordinate 26,627,998 downwards.
AATGTCACATATTTTAGTCACAATATTGGTTATGCCATTTTCCATTTTTATATACAACCCGATTACATGGTTCAGTTGTTTTTTTAGGGTGCGTCCAAAACTTTTTGCTAAACAGGCCAGTTTTTTTGTTAAACGCCCCCTTGGCAATGTCACCCGCCCAATACTTGTCAAGCAGCTTTTTATCAACTCCGGGCAACAATTTATATAACGATTGAGCCTGCGAAAACCCGGGGATCTTTTTCCCGATTTGTTCATTGAGCATTTCACCGACACCCAATCCCACTTTTTGCTTCGAGCTGATTGCGTTACGCGCCAAAGAGTGGCCCCGCTGTCGCTTGTTTTTGGGGATAGCGTCAAGCGCCTTCACCATTTTTTTGTCTGCAGCATGTTTGCAGCTTTTCTCATTTTTCTTGCCTGCACAGACGGCATAATCAACGTCATGCTGCATTGAAACTGCATCCGTGGCGCCCGTGGGTTGCTGGTATATCTTCAAGATCTTTCCGGTTTGGGGGTCGTAAGAAAGCTGTTTATCAAGGGGATTGTACGGCCCCGTGTAGTTGTGGCCAGGAAGCGTCCACCCTTTCTTTGGTTTAGGCAGCTTACCAATAGCTTTATGCAAATCAAAACCCCGCCCCCCACGTTCATAAAGGGGGTTTGTTGGGTCATCTACTCTATTACCCGCATAAATTCTCATATCATGAGCACCACCACTTTGCGTTTTATTAGAAACGAATCGTGTCTTGGTAATACCACAACTTGCGCATTTTACTTTAAGCAGCCTTCTACCGTTTTTTGCGGTTGCGTATGTTTCACTTCCCGATACGTTGGGTGTAAAGCGTTTTTCTTTCACACAGTATACCTCCATCCTATATAACTACCAAAAATTCATTTTAACTTTGGGTGTGGGTTATCAACAAAGTTGATGTGGGGGTGTGGGGTTTACCCCACCACTCAGTTGCTGATCCCCACGAAATAATCCTTCACCACAGCCTCGTTGGCGTGTGTATTTTCTGAAAACATACTCAAAATTTCTCGAAACGACCGTCCTTTATTACGTTCATTCAGGAAAAGCAAACAGTAGTAGCCGCAGCGCACACTGAATTCCCACTGAAGCTGGTTGTCATTTCGGAGAAAGGTTTTGCTACCCTCAAGAATCAACTCAATTTCCCATTCCGCGGGAGGAGGTAACCCGAAAGAGTCAAAGTACTCCCGCCGTGGGGTTAACCCCACACCCCCAGGTAGCAACTCAGTTGCTGATCTCCAGCAGCATACCCAGTGTGTGCCTGGCCCTCCAAGATCATCCATGTTGATTATACAAGGAGAGTGTTTTTTCGCGTGGATCTCGTCTCTCGCAAATATGCCTTTAATGGGGATTTTCAAGTATTGGCACCACCGCTGTAAGTCATAATCAGTTAAGGGGACATCAACGAAGGCGGGCTTTTTTTTGGTCGCCCCAAGAACCAATAAATGGCGGAGGGCGCATATATGGTGGAGGGTTGATGCGCATACCCTTTCCGCCTGTCGGTGGACGTTTTACTTGCATGCCTGCCCCTAGCAACTCAGTTGCTGATACCCCACTCTTGCGCACATGTCTGATTTGTGTCTTGCTCATGTCTATGTCCACGCCCGTTTTGTTTTTGATAGCGCGCTGTATTTTTTTGATCTGCCTGGCGGTCAAGTGCAAAGTGTCGCTGCCCCCAGCCAGGGCTTCGTTTTTGAATCTGAGCGTAACAGCTTCTCCTGACCCAAAGGCCCGCGCGAGGCTAACCTTCTGCCCGTCCGAAAGTGTAATCTTGTGCGGATAGTAAGTCGTCATCTCTTATATTTCATACAAAAATTATTTCGTGGGGTAAACCCCACTCTAAACCATAACCAGCTCATTGCCCACCTGCCTGAGAACAAGTTCGGACTCATACAAAATTCCTGCATAAATGGTGTAGTCTAGTGCGTTGGCTGCCTCGTTGAGCCTGTAGTGGAAAACCATCTGCTTCGGGTCGTTGGTCATGTTATCTTTGTTTTCACGTAAGTCAAAATAGATAATTGGGTATAAAGTCCCGAAGTTGTTGGGCTGAAGCTGAACACCGGTGTTGTAGTCGTTTTTGCGGTACCGGTAGTTCATCAAGTCATTAAGAATGCGCAGTTTGAAGTTTTCGTCGTAGTCCAGCTCCGGATAGTACTGTGAAGAGCCGTACTGCAGCCGGCAGGTCGCTAGCTTGGCTGAATTGTCTCCGTCAATGTCAAAGGTGTCAAAGAAGTAGGGGTTTTGAGTCAAGGCGTTCTCCTTCCTTGACTGTTGTATGAAAATGAAAACATGCTTGGCATCCTTTATGCCGGGATTTATCTGCCACGAACCGAAAGCGTCACGCCGACTGCTGCTGGGCTGGATCATTTCATTCAGGTACGTCCATTTCTGAGGTTTCAAAAAGTTTTCGTTTACGTGCTTCTGCCCTTCGCTGGTGAAACGCAGCATTGGCACCCACAGCTCGAGGTTTCTCACCACTACCCTGCGATTGGTGCCATCGTTTTGCCAAATCAGCTCTGCATCCGATTGTAGCTCAATTTCGAACTCCAGCTGCATGGGGGGAAGAAGCTTGTCACTCAGCTCTTCGAAGAATGAGTACCTGTTAAGCGGTATGAGGGTTTCAACCGTGAGGCCCGCGTGGGCAAGCAAACCCCTTTGTCTGATTCCTTGGTTAGTGGCAGCGGCGGCCGTTACATTGCTATCATCTGTGTCCAAATACCAAAACTGATTTTTTGCCGCGCTCCTCGCAAAGTCATCAGAAAAGTCCAGCAGGTTCTTTATGAATACGAGCTTGTGAATGCCGTCTACGTTGTAAATGGGTTTGCCCGATGATTTCACCACAAGTTTGTTTATCAATGAAAACGAGCCGTTAATGGGCGCTGACCGGACGTCCCATGCAACTGCCGCACCATCCGCGGTTGCCTCGAAAGTAAAATCAGCCCGGAAGTAGGCGTTATACCAGTCAAACCAGTTGTCTCGGTCGGTGACTGTGAATTTATAGCCAGTTTTCGTCTGGTGCTGATTGTTTCCCGGGATAGTAATCGATTTGTCTAAACCGATACGAACGAACTCTGTTTTTTCCAAATGCCTGTGGCTTCTGAACATTTTCACCTATATATTATTTTCAAAAAATAATTTTAACTTTCAGCCAAATATTGATTTACTTTCAACTTTGCGACCCGACCGAGATTTAAGATCTGTTGCAACTTTTTCCGCGAATCCCCGCTCAACTGAGTTGCTGATACCCCACTTAGCATCTTCTTCAGTTTTTGTTTCGACTCGGTACTAAGTTTAGGGGTGCGGGTAGCAACTGGCGGTGGGGTCTTTTTACCCTTGGGGCGTGGATCAGCAACTGAGTTGCTAACCCCACTTCGCAAAACGGCTTGTATCTTGTCAGCCCCTTTTTCTGCGGCTTTGTCTGCAGCTTTTTTCAGCATTTGCTTCGAGGCTTCATTTACAGCTTTCTTCAATGATTGCCGGGTGGCTTGCTTTTTGAACCGCTTTCCTATGGCCATCAGGGAATCTCTGACAACCCCCGTACCTTTGTGTTTGTATCTATAGGTTCCCTTCGGCGTGTCGTAATACCTCGTCCACTCACTCGGATGGTTCATGGCTCCTTATACTCAGGTGTAAAATTATTTTCTTTTTCTTCTTCAATGATAATGCTTAAAGCCACGTCTTGGTCATTCAGATCTATAATGTTGTTGCGCCCATCCGTGATTTTGATATTTATGGTGTTGATTCTATTTTTGTTCACCGGGTACCACAGGAGACGGCGGGGCTCTTTTGAAAAGGGGTAACTGACAGAGAGTTCCGCAGTTGAAAAAGAGAACATAACGTCGCCCCCGATGTTGTCCACTGCTCTTGTAATGAGATCACAATGGATATAGATCCAGTCGACGCCTCTTGTTATATTTGGTACGCGGTCGCTCCTGCTGTTCGCGCCATCTATTGTTTTCTTGTCAAAACCCAGCAGTGCCGCGAATTCACCTCCACTTAGATCAAGCTCGTAGCCGTCCTCCAACAAAATGACTGTCCGATACGTTGTGGTGTGAAAATACAACCGGAAAATAAACTTGGAGTCCTCTTTCGAGGGATCCACTCTTCCGATAAGCGACTGGATGGTGGTGTTGAGGCCTTTGTAATCATACATTCCGTCCGGAATAGTTACGGTTTTCCAGTTCTCTGTTTTTTTCCGCCATTTGAACTCGTTGTTGTTGTATCGTTTCGCGATGTTGTACCACGAATATGACATGGATACCAGCTCATTCAACGCCGCCTTGTATGTTTTGTAGGGATCTAAAGCGATTGGTGGGTCAAATTTAATTGTGAAGTCATGTGACTTGCTGTTGGCGTTGTTTTGTTTAGCCAGCTGCGAGTCGAGCAACAGATTGAAATGAAAATGGGTTGACATGTTGCTTATATAATAGCTTCCAAAATTTTGTGGGCTTCTTTTTGTGTTATTTCATTTTGACTTACCAGCAGCCCCAACATCTGCTGGACCTGTTTTTTCAGCTTCAGTGAAGTGTTGCCCGCCTGTATAGACGCCAAGCTTAAGTGTAGCCTTTCAACCAAAGCGTTCAAATCAACACTTCCGCTTCCTTCCATTTCCTTTTCTCTTTCGGGTTCCTGTTCCTGGGGTATCAGCAACTGAGGGGTGTGGGGTAACCTTACTGAAGGCTGTTTATTCCCTTTTCTCCTGTCAAGAATTTCATCTCTCGCCTCTTTTATGTCTGCCAATGTGTAGCCGCGGAATTTTGATTTTGGGCTTTTTACAACATAGCCCGGATTGTCTCTATTTTTTGTTAACATGCTGTTCAGTGTCTGCAGGTCAACTGACTCTGATCCCTTGATACCTGGTTCTTGTGGTGGCCCCCATTTACTTGGTTTTTCCTCTGGGCTTGCCCCGCTTTCTTCCAGTTCTTCCTCTTCAGCTAAAGGTGGTAACGGTGTTGATGTTGGTGATGGTGGTGGTGTTGATATCGGTGATGGTGATGGCGTAGGTGATGGTGTTGGTGATGGTGTTTCCTCATCCGGTTTAAAATCTCCGTCGAAGGGGTTATTTAAATCAAACTCATCCATACCATAGTCTGGAACCTCTTCTTCCTCTTCTTTTGGTGCCGTCCCTACTTGGAGTTTGTCAAGTCGTGATGTGATCGGTTTAAACAACTCCTCACCTGAAACCAGGCTAAACTCTTTATCGATTTTGTTGTTTTTAATTGCTGTGAGGATTTTGTCGTTTTGCTGCTCAACTTCAGCCTTTTCACTGACAAGTTTTCGCCACTTCTTCATGGACATATTTTTGCGGTATACAGCTATTTCGAGAAAGGTTGTCGGAAAAAAAAACGTCAAAGTGCACGCAACAAGACCGAAAGGTGGCATGGGTATTCACTGGAATTTTGCATATTGGCCCAGTTTTGCATATTGGCCAAGTTTGTATTTTTGCACGTGGGAAATTTGTTTCTCCTCTCAGGGGCCAATATCTTTAGCTTTACTTTTACTGTCGCATGTCTTTGAGTGAGGAAAATCCTTCTAAACTTCAGAGGGGCTAAACGTACCTTGTTTCTACATGTCTGAAAAGAAAGAAGACCTGAAATTCGCGCTTATTTTGTTGTTATATCTCATTAGTATTCAACACGTGCAGTAGCTCAACGCGTCTACCCATACTACCTTTCGAAATTGGCTTGTGCAGTTTTGTGCTTTTTTCCGACAACGTTTCTCGAAATAGCTGTATATATCGAGAAAAAAAATGAAAATTCCAAATTACGATCCCAGTTTGACTACAAAAAGTAATTACAAGCAAGGCCACCCTTGTATGCCAGCAAATACCTTTCGGATGCTTATTTGCGGGCCGAGCAACTCTGGTAAAACAAATATTCTCATGCATATGCTTTACAGGTTGTTGGTCTACGACAAAATTTACCTTTGCACAAAGAACCTGCATCAAGACAAGTACCAATACATGATTGATGATTTCGATAAAAGAGTCAATCCTGCGGCTGGGTATAATGTTATTGAAGGCGCCAACGATGTTATTCCTCTTGAGATGCTGCCCACTGACAACCAAAAAATTGTAATCTTCGATGATATGGTTTGTGAAAAAAACCAAAACGACATTATCGATTATTTTATGAATGGGCGGCAGCGCAATTGCAGCGTCATTTATCTTTCTCAAAGCTACTTCAAGACCCCAAAAAACATCCGAGATAATTGCACCCACTTTTGTGTTTTCGACTTTCTTCCCAGAGAAAATAATCGTATTGCTGATGAATTGGGAATTGACAGAGAGTTGCTTGAAAGGGCAACCGATGCTAAATATTCATTTTTATACTACGACAAACCAAAAAAACAAACTCTAAAAAATTTTGATGAAAATATATAGAGATGGGATATCTTAACGGTGCTACGGGTTCTACTCAAACACACAAAGAGACCGCTTCAACCCGAGGAGAAACCGGCCCTGCCGGCCCTGCTGGTCCAACTGGCGCAACTGGACCCGCTGGCCCAAAAGGTGAAAAAGGTGATAAGGGTAATACTGGTCCGCAAGGTTTAGCTGGACCAAAAGGTTCGCCTGGAGCTGCAGGTCCTAAAGGTGATACTGGACCACAAGGGGCGACGGGACCTGCTGGCTCTACTGGAGCAACGGGACCAACGGGGCCTACGGGGCCTACGGGACCTGCGGGGCCCACTGGAGCAACTGGACCTGCGGGCTCAAAAGGTGCTATTGGACCAAAAGGTGAAAAAGGTGAAAAGGGTGATAATGCGGATTTATCAACCGCTAATATTTCTGGAGATATTCTCATGAAAGACCATGCGATCAAACAGCTTGCGAATCCTGTCGGCGACCAAGATGCTGTAAATCTCACTTCAATGAAAAAATATGTGGGCTCAAATTCTATTACAACTGGGCACGTCAATAAAAAGAATACTTTTGCTTATGTAAATCAAGGTGATTTGACGGCTGTCAACAATGTTACTTCTGTTACGTTTCAAGGTTTTATATCTAACCTTCACGCTGTCAATAAAATGGCTTTCACTTTTAATCTTGTAAGAACTAGTGTCAATTCTTTCAACTCACGTTTAAAGTTGAATAAAAAACCCCTGGCCGAAGGAGAGTACACTATATGTGTCGAGTTCTTTTACCCGAAAGTTGATACTGATTGGTTTATAAGTGCTTCAACCCCTAACCCGGTTGATACTCTTAATTACCATACCAAGCACTTCAACAGTCACAGCCCGAAATATTCCCGCACCATTATTCACACGCACAAATACAAAGACAACGATGACACTATCTATCTCGATATTTCAAATTCAGGTTATGATGGGTCGTCGCCACTTGAAAAGGCTGCTTTGATTATTTACGGTGTAAAAGGGTATCAAACAGATGTAGATGGAATTGTTTACGATAATGTTTCCGTTCTCGATGATGTCGGTGATTTTGTTCTTCAAACAAATCTGGATATGAATGGTTTTGATATAAAAAATTATGATCCTTTAGGTTACAAAATAGACAACGACACAATCAAGTTAGAAAAAGATTTAGATCTAAGTGGTTATGCGTTAAAGAATTTCCAACCTAGAATAGTAATAACTGGAGAATGGAAATCAGATGAAAATAAAATAGGTAATAAAACTTTTGTTAAATTCGGTAATGACATTCGTGTAATGGCGCCATTTCCTTGCTTAATTGAGGGTGTTGCAGCTTTAATTATTGAACAAAAGGGTGCCTCTCGAACTTATGAAAGAATAGGTTTTGCTTATAGATTACCTGGCAGTTTTAGAGATGAGATACCATTTAAAAGCGTACGTAATGCTGATGGTTTAAAATACCAATATGCGGAGCCCCGTAGACTTGACGGTACAAGAGATAAATTAGACCCGGGAGAGTATTTTGCGATTAATTTATCTCAACCCGACCACCCAAATATAAACCTATCTAATACAAAACGTGTATTAGTAAGTTTAATTTTAATAGACGATTTTTCTTTTAGGTAGTCACGCAAAGACTCCACTCCATTTCGAGGAGAAAGATTTCTTGAAGCACTGGTCGTAATCATCTTCATCATAAATTGGATAGCCGAGATAGTGTCTGAATCCATTTCTAATGCACAGATTACAGAGACCATTTCGCGAACATCTGCTTCTGCCACATTTATAACAGAACAAGACCCTTACAATTTGTTCATTGCGCTCGCAAAATGGAGCTTCCTCGATTGCAGCATTCACCTCATCCCAGCCAAGAGCTTTTCGCTGCTTGAGTTTCATTTTTACAAAGCCTTTATTAATTTCTTTTCTGACATCGTCCCAGCCAAGCATTTTACGCTGCCAGAGTTTTATTATAATATACTCCTTTAGGATTTGTTCTCGAAGTTCTAGTGGAAGTGATTTTATTAATTCCAATGTGTCTGCCATGTTTATACACATGTTGGTGTTTCTCTAATTGCTTGGTAAAAGAAGATTTATTACATCTTGTGGGCTCATTTTTTTCATTTCTGCGACAATGTGGTCTATTTCAAGTGGTAGAGGTTTTTTTTGGTTTTCGTTGACTGCGCGATATATTTCAAAATCAGTTCTCGTTCTGTTTTTTTGGAATTTTGTTTTTTTCATGCTTTGTTCCATAATACCGCTTCTTCCTCTTCCCATCTCTGTGTTTTATACTGCACGGTGTCAATTCTCTAATTGCTTGTCCCCGCCCCGGGTTTCACTCCCTTTCGCTCCCTTCCATTTCCCCAAGTAGTATAGTCGGGACTAATCAAATATTATCTTTGGTAAACCTAAATTTTTTACCCTCTTTACGGGACTATAGTCAGGGTCCAAAGCTGAACCATGCGAGCTATGTGAGCATGGTTTGGCTTTGGTCCCTGACTACTAGTCTCGTGAAGAGGTGAAAAATTTAGGTGCACCCAAAGTGGTATTTGATTAGTCCCGACTATACTACTAGTTTTATAATCGTTTCACCAAGGGACCTATAACAGCGTAACCGTTGGTAACGGTTGGTAAATTAGATGAACAATATTTATTAATTAATTAGTATTAGATTTCTATAATATAGAAAAAAATCAAAAAAGAAACGCTAGGAAACAGGGATCTGTTACGGATTCTTCAGTTTACATGAAGTATTTTTCACTGTAGTGAATATCATTGTATTGTAAAATGTATGACTTTATCACTGACGAAAAGAGAGTCTGTATCTTAGTTCCTTGCCCCCAGGTGGGGGATAGGGCCGGAAAGAGAGTCTGTATTTTAGGTTTATTTTGTAAGTGGTGAGAACACTTTAATTAATGGATTGTTTAGTGAAGCAACACAGACTACTTACAATAATATACTTAATTAATGCCGGCTGTGACTGACTAAATACGTCAGCATGATTGTCGTCCGTTCTCAGTTCACTTTGTCTCGTCCCGGGGCAGGATGTAATCCTGTCAAAAAGAGAAAGAGTTTGAAACTCTGGTCAGACCCGGTGCTTATATAACTTTTTTAAGCGATTATGTTTTCACTGTCAAAGATTAGAGTTCTGCAAGTGTATTGAAACCCTAATTAATTTATGTTGCTATTTTGTTTGCTTCCTCGTGCTGGGAGAGAAGAGAATGCCTATTGCATCTTTGCGTGAGCAAAATAGGAGCTCCTAATTTGTCATTTTCTCAGTACGTTTACTGACTATGGCCCATGTGTGGTGCTTCCTTATGTTCGGAGTTTATCTTGTCTTTGTAGAGCCAAAAATGTGAACCATTTGTATTTGCATATATTCGCGTCTTCTCTCGCCCTGCTCTGCGTCTATCCGATGCAGGAATAAAATTGCTTATAATAGCATGTAAAAGGTACGAATAATTAGCTGGGGGAATAGTCAGTTTTTAGTCTTTGGGTGTTTTGGTGACTCCGCGGACGCACTGAAACATTAACAGGTGGTAAAGGAGTTATAAATGACACGTGTTTTGAGCATAAAAAAAGAAACGAAAAATTAGCTGGAAAAAATCCTTCTTTTCTACACACGGCATATATACGGCACCAAAAAATGCGAGTCTCGGCAACTGAATGGCGATCCCGCCTTCTTGGTGAACAAACCTTGCTATCTCTTTAATTACTTACCTGACTTGGTGCAGTTTTCTGTTGCGTCTTTGAAGTTAAAATAATTTCTCTTTGTTCGCGGATATCTGCTGAAGACAAAATTAATAGCAAGTCCAGTGAAAAAACTAGCAGAAACAACAAGAGATTGCGATGGATTTTATACGTAAAAATAATAAAAAAAAACCCAACAACTTGCACAAATATAGAACAGTTATTTTTTTCCTTCCTGAATAGCAGTCATAGTGTGTCACACTTGATCCAGTTTTTCTTTGTTTGTGGCAAATCAGCGGTCCAAATTTCAACGCGACTGATTCGTTGTAGACCCAATCTTATTCTTGGTCGAAGTTTTGCATTCATGACGTAATAAAGGACTAGAGCACGCACTTGCACGCTCAGCTGTGTCACGCAATCTCGATCGAGGAGTTTTCATTCTGAAGTCATCTCGGCAGTGACTAGAATGGATACTCCAGAATCAGAAATCCGCTGGGAGACTGGAAATCAAGCACTTTTGTTTGCTTGCGGTTAGTTCTACTTTTGTTTGCTTGCGGTTAGATTTCATTTCTCAGTGAGGGTAACACGATATGTAGAAATAGGTTCCAATCTCCCGGCGGATTTCTGGTTTTGGAGTATCCATTCTAGTCACTACCGATGATAATTCACTGCATTTAGCCCGGAACACAGACATTCCGTTTTCCCATCAGCGGCTCAAATTCCAGATTTTATGCGCGAGCTCGAGAGCCTTCTCGCCGGCAAGGGTATTCTGGGATATATATGGGACTGCCCCAGATTTTCTTTCACTTTCTCTCAGTGATCTCTAGCTGGGTGCTGTTTACGAATCGAAGTTGTCAATTTGTGGAAAAGTGCCGATATTTTTGCGGCAAGGTTAGTTCAAAAACTATTAGTTGTACTCTTCCTTTCCTTGGGAATATATTCCTTTGGAGTTTGATGTCAATCTCGTTCCCAGAGTCCACAGGCTCCACGGTCAGCGGTTTAGTCGCCGGGTGAAACTCTGGGGAAATGGAATTATTCGAATTAATTCGATTTTTTTTGATTGGCTGTTTCAATACAATAGCCTTCGAACTCAGACGTATTTCCGGAAGTTGTTTATGAAGCTTTAGCGGCCATTTTGCCGAGATTTTTGGTGTTCGTTCATTTGTGTTTTGCAGTATCTTGGCCTTAAATCGCGATTTATGATGCCATTTCCCGTTTCGTTTTCAAGGTAGGTTAAAACTAGCTTTAGATTTTGGTATTTACCCATTTTTCACTCGGTGTTTTAATAGTATTTTCTTCGATCGAGGAGCTGGAAATTACGTCTTATGTGTTTTTTATACAACTCCGATTTTTGGTAAATTCTGGTGCTTTTCTAAGCGTAAATACATCCCGGCGACTGCGTCTGTGTGCAACGCCGGCTGTTATCAGCTGTTATGCAGGAATATTATTTATATTGAAAATTATCGGACATAATTTTTGATTATGTAGAGTATTTATTGTAATAAAGGAAATAGAATACTTCCATATTCCACATAACTGACTAGGTTGTAAACCTAATCTCAACCGGGCATGCAACTGGTAATGAGAATTTCTTTAGACAGTTGGTAATGGTATGTGAAAAAATTGTGAACCACACAACCTTGAAAGTCCATGATATAAAGTTCAAACATCAGTCCTTACTTGGAAAACTGCACTTTGCTTCTTGATATACTTTTACAATGTTTACCTATATTGGTCTCGGATTGAAAAGATGTAACTCTCTCTCTCTCTTGGTTCCTACAATAATTTATTTTAAAATTTCCCCTTAACCATCACCCCAGTCAAACCAACTGCTTAAAACTGTGGAAACCTGGATAGACTCCAGCCTTCTAGGCCACTAGGCTCAAATGAAGACTTAACCAAGAGTTGTGCTGTCCTATTATCCCCTATTGCAATTGTTACACAATCATTTATTTCTAATGGCTTCAAGGACTCACACCATAAAGTGTCTTTTGTGATCACAGACATATTTCAATTTATTTTTGCAGGTCCTGCAGTTGGCTAAATGACAACAAATAGACACCTATGTCCACTAACTGTAACATGAGAATAAAGTTGACATTTTTTCCACTCAATCTGACTGCTTATCACTTTGTGTTTTGTACAAGGTACTGGGTAGTGTTCATTCCAGCCCACACCTTTTGACAGTCTTGTGTAGTTTCAGTTGTCTTTCAGTGTGTTGTTTTGCAAGATATGTTTATTTCACAAATATTTGTTTTGGTGAATCTGCCAATGAAATCAAATCTATGTGCCTTGCCAAAACAACCTGTAGTACAACAAACAAGATGGGGGGCACAGTGGAATAATGGTAAGCTCACTGGACTTCGGATTGAATGGTCCGGGTTTAAAGCCCCAACCAGGGTCATTGTGTTGTGTTCTGGGAAAGACTCTTTACTCTCAAATATAAATGGTTCCAACAAATTTACTTTTGGCAGTAATCCTGCAATGGACTAGTATTCCATCCAGGGGGGTAGGGGGAAGAAGAGATATGCCTAGTCACTTAATGCTACAGAAATGCGGCAACAAAACAAGCTATTCAAGCAATCTATGACATGCATTTCTTGGGCTGTGCTGGCTGCATGCAGTTGGGGATAGGCCATGTACAGAAAATCAATACAATATTCAACCAATATTCACATGGTAGCACTCAGTGTTACAAATAGCTAAATCAATTCATAGAAACACCCTTGGAGAACTTTAATTTCAGCAAAAATAAAGTACAATTTTTTACACTGTATGCATATTTAATGCAAGGCCATATTTCTCTGATAAATGACAGCATTTCATAAATGCTTTAAGAGGCTGTCCGCGTAACAGCGGATAAGGCAAATTTTGGACCTTCACCGATTTCTCTAATATTTTCAGGGAACGTCGACCATTATATCCCATGAACAAATATCGCATTTATTTGGATCAAATCTTTTATTTTCATTTTTTGCGAGGCGGTTTTCACTGCAACCTCAAAACCACCCAATTTGCATTTGTAGACTCTATAATTTAGCGTCAAATGTCGGTCGTTGCCAAAGCGTATTTCCTCAACTAAACAAGCTGAATATTTTATATATCAAGGTTTTATGTTTCTTCTATACTTTAACGGTTAAACAATTGTATTCTATAAAATTTGGACTGAGTTATGAATTTTCAAAAACACTTCCTAACGGACTCAGGAATGCGTGACACGTAACATACCTGTAGTTGAAAGCGATTTTCTCGAATGTGGGACCTGATCAGAAGTCAAGTCTATTGTATCTCGAAAGTACTAATACCAGTCTAGAAACCTATCGAATAAAATTTGTGGGCACTCTGCACTTCGCGCCGTACAGAGCAGCAAGATTTTCCCAAATTTTCGCCATTTTGATTAAAACCAAAGATAACGACGGTCCGATTTCTTTACAGGGAACGCCTATAGATACTATCATTACCACTAAACACCACACTGTGGCATGCAAATAAATAATATTTGTCGATTTAGCCGTCGTTTGGGGAAAAAATCTACCGTTGTTGCAGGATTTTCAAAAGAAACAGCAATAAATATCAATATGCAAATTAGCTCCGGAAACGACATTTTGCTATATTTCCCTTTGTAATTCCCGGAAACATTTTTCCTTAAAAATTATTTTACAAGGCAAAGAAATGTTTCTTACCTGAGAAAAGATGCCTTTCAGACTATGTAAATGCATTTCAGTTTTGCTGTGAGTGATTATTTTCATTTCCCACGCTGCGGCCGGTAACACAGTGTTTGTTTGCTAGGCTGTTGGTTTCACCCTAATTCAATTAAAAGCGGGCAAGTTGTCTACATTTGCAAAGCTCTCTCAGCTCATCCTTAACATGTCTCAGGTACCTGACTATTTTTGTCAATAAAGAGTTTATTAAAATGTCGTGATAAAATCTATCGAGTCCACCTCTATTGTATGTACCCAGTTACATGGCGGATCATTGGAATTCACGGGAGCGGGGTGGGAGGCGAAGAGGGGGGAGGGTGACAAATTAATTTCCCCCTATAAATGTGGGGAAAAAAATCCTAAAACTAAGCCGAACTATAATATCAAAACGAAACTTTGTTAAGTAGTGGATCTTAATGAGGTTAGCCGTTAGCCGTAAAGCGACCAAAAGTCTTAGGCGTAACAGTCGTTGGCCGAAAAAAATGTTAACCGTAAAAAGAAAGTTCTAGCCGCAAAAGCGAAAGTCTCAGGATTTCTTGTCAAGACTTTTGCGTGTTTTGGTACCGAGAAGTGTTACATTTGCTCCAAGTCGTTCGCTTTTTCTTTGTGCCAACAGAATTATTTGAATTAATCATTAATCAAACGAGGGAGCAACTTGGAGCAAGTGCCGTAGCACATTGTAATTCATAGTCCCCCAACAGCATGCGATATTTTGTCCCACGCTTGCGACAAATGAACATATTATCTTTATCACATTTAACGCTATAGGACCTTATTCTACAACGGTAAACTGTATCTTTCAATCCTATAACTTGATAGGATCATTACTTCCCGCCTGAGCCTGCGGACCATTGTGTACACGAATAACTTGCTATAAAATCCCATTTTGATGCCGTCATAATGATTTCTTATAATTTGAACTGTAAGAACAAGGAACGACGAATCCTAGCAAGCTGACCAGAATTTTCAATGGCCTACACATTCATCAACCATTACTTTTTGACCAATGAACGCGCTGAAATTCTCTCAGCAATAAACTATGTCACAAGTACATTTGCTACAGCCAGGGTTCTCATTAAGTTTTAAAGTAGACGGCTGAGAGCTAATAGTAGACGGCCGGCAAATCGAGTGCCGAAGGCACGAGCCCCTAGGGGGGTCTGGGGGCATGCCCCCCCAGGAAATTTTGAATATGTAGAGGCTCAGATATGCCATTTCGTGCACTTTGGCAAGGCATTTCCTATCAACCAACGATTCCACGTTTGTTCGGGACTGTACGTTTGAAGCGGCACTGACCATCGATGATTCTACGTTTGAGTTTGTGGCTGCCGTCATTTCAAGCAAGTTTTCCTCGTCAGTTCTCTTCTTTTTTATAAAAGCCAACGTCGTTCTTTGTGCCATAGGCCGTTTCGTTGAGTTTGGGTCCATTTTAATGGCTTCTCGCTCGTTTAATTTATATAACACAACTGGAACCACGACAGTCGAACCGAAGCCTCAACCTAACACAGATGCATGATGGGAGTGGATTGTGATCGCGGGCGCACGAACTGAAAAATATGCGGCTCGCGGATCGGCGGATTGACTCGGAGGAAAACATCAGGTGAAAAAGAGAGCGTTATCATTATCAGTGCTATGAAAGTACAAAATTTTATTGTGATATGTAAAAATATTTACGATAAAGCTGTCTTCATTATTTTTTTCGCACAAGGTTACTTTTTTAATCATATACACGGCTTTCTGTTTCACGGTAATGCTTAGTTAGTAAACCATATCATCAAAAAGTAGGCGGCTCAAAATTCGAAGTAGCCGGTTTTTTAGCCGGTTGCCGGCACTTAATGAGAACCCTGTACAGCGTCACGGTAATTATGTGCCTGTTGAAAATTTTGAAACAACAAGCATGCTGTATGGAGTCTATGAATTACAATGTGCTACGGCACTTGCTCCCAAGTTGCTCGCTCGTTTGATTAGCAAAAGAACGCTGGATAAGGAGGGCGCACAGTCTGGCTTAAAAATCAAAAATTGCGTCTGATCGTGGAACGAGCCATTCCTGGAAATCCTGCGTTTCGCGCGCGAACACTTCAATGCGCGATTTTGTATCCTTTTGTATCGTTTTTTGTAAGCGATCATAAGACCTTTTTCGCTTGGGCGGTTTGTTTTCCCATTACAGACCACTTAATATTCTCTAGAGAATTTTTCTTTTACCCATATAAAATTTATTCATTCATATACACGCGACTATTTGAAAATTTGAAAGCAAGAATTCTCAAGAGTATCATCAAATGGTCTGTAATGGGGCAACAAATCGCCCAAGCGAAAAAGGCCTATAGGCCATCTCCGAGTTGCCTTTTGCCTCAGATTCAAAACGAGTCTTCGTGCGAAACCATTCAAATAAAAAGAGGTTTGATTTGCATGAAAATGGACGTGAAGGTGGAAGGCATTTTCATATGAATGGCTTCGCACGTAGATTCGTTTTCAAACGGAAGCAAAAAGTAGCTCGATCCTTCTGCTCTGCGCCAGGAATCGAGACCTCTTTCCGCCTCCAACACCGCAAGTCCGCGATTTACGGACTCATTGTCAAATCTGAAAAATCTGATTGGCTTAAAGATACAGAACGAGAACTCTGCGCATGTTCATCCTAATGCTCAGAAATTGGGAACGGTCAGAGTTCTCGAAGACTGATGGAGACCAGAAGGATCGCGGGCTCTGTGGACGAGAATGATCCATTCAAATACAGTAACTCTTTTGACACAAAGAAAAAGCGAACGACTTGGAGCAAATGTAACACTTCTCGGTACCAAGACACGTGAAAGTCTTGACACGAAATCCTGAGGCTTCGGCTTTCGTGGCTAGAATTTTCTTTTTACGGTAAACAATTTTTTTTTTCGGCCAACGACTGTTACGCCTAAGACCTACGGCTAACCTCATTAAGACCGACTAGGGTGTTACTAAACAGAGTAACGGAGTAACGAGTAACGGAGTAACGAGAAACCGAGTAACGGGAAAAAAATTCCATAGGTAAAAAAAAAAAATACAAATTCTAAAAAAAATTGCAAATCAAGCCTTGGAGTAATTTCATTGATAACACGACTACACGACAACCTTTTGTTGCAATGCACAACGGTCGAGAGGATTTTCGCGCCAAAAATGTCAACTGACTGCGTCTCACTCAGTCAGCAAGCATGGCTCGCCTCGTGGAAGGTAAGAGGGTTTTTTTTCTCTTTTTATCGCTCATATTTGTGGAACAGCCGATATAGTCCGCAATAATTACAAAAGCAATGAAGAAAGATGCTGTTTGGGCTGCCTTATTAAGGGTTATGGACTGTTTTCTTTGCCGGTTTTCCTGCCACTTTCACTGTTTGTTCTTGATTACCTTCCATTTGGCTTTCTGCCTAGTATAATTTCTCTCTATCAAAACAACAGATGACTACGATGTCATTATTATATCGGATAACTCGGGAGATGAAGGTAAGGGTATTTTATTATTGTCTTAATCGTTGCCACTGCAGGTCTCCTTTGATCTAAAGGCCTTTGCGGAAACATCCGTGTTCATAAAACAAACGTTATGTAAGGAATTCGAAGATACTATAAATAGACTGGGACTTTTATTTGGTACAACGTCCGTTAGGTTGGATTTCTGTGTTACTTATAAATTACAAATTGCTTTACCGATCAAATTGTAACCATTATGGCCGAGTGGATAACACATATTCGACTTTAGTATTATTTTTTCACGATTAAATTATCGCGGTAAATATTCCCATCGGCGCCAACTTCAGACAGAATTAATGCACGAAAAACTAAAAATACCATTACCGATTTCCCTCGTTGCACTCGAAACCTTAAGTTCTTAATTCACATCTATTGCAGAAACTGAATTAAATAAAGAGATG
This sequence comes from Meandrina meandrites, assembly GCA_963693305.1. Lineage (NCBI taxonomy): Eukaryota > Metazoa > Cnidaria > Anthozoa > Scleractinia > Meandrinidae > Meandrina > Meandrina meandrites. The sequence continues at coordinate 26,610,329 of OY855907.1, read as the reverse complement.
TTGGTATTCCGGCCATATATTTTTTTATGCGTTGCGCGACCTTTTTCCTATATTTCGATAAGACGATAAGCCTAAAAATATTTAGCCTGCAAGCAGGCTCTCGTATACTCAAAGTGGTCGTGGAATCGATTTAAATTCCTTCGCATGTTGGCTGCACTGAAAAAAAAAACGTCCTCGCTTACAATATCGTCCGTTTTAACTTCAGAGTCGTCGAACAACTACAACTCCAAATCAGGTAAAAGGGAGTTCGCGATTTGTTTCGCTTTCTTAATGCAGCCAACCGGAAAATACTGTTCCATTTGCCACACGGAATTCTAGTTCCTTATTTCTATTTTTTATTTGAATGTTATTATTATTATTATTATTATTATTATTATTATTATTATTATTATTATTATTATTATTATTATTATTATTATTATTATTATTATTATTAGTATTTTTATTTTTTTTTTACCTAGGGAATTTTTTTCCCGTTACTCGGTTTCTCGTTACTCCGTTACTCGTTACTCGTTACTCCGTTACTCTGTTTAGTAACACCCAGACCGACTACTTGAAGTTTCGTTTTGATATGATACTTCAGTTTATTTTCAGGATTTTTTTTTTCGACATTAATTGGGGAAATCGTCAATAAACGACAATTAGTCAGGTACCTCAGACGTTGTAAGGATGAGCTGAGAGAGCTTTGAAAAAGTAGACAACTTGCTCGCTTTTAATTGAATTAGGGTGAAACCAACAACCTTGCAAACAAAACAGACACTGTGTTACCGGCCGCAGCGTGGGAAATGAAAATAATCACTCACAGCAAAACTGAAACGCTTTTACATAGTCTGAAAGGCATCTTTTCTCAGGTAAGGAACATTTCTTTGCCTTGTAAAATAATTTTTAAGGAAAAAAGTTTTCGGGAACTACAGAGATAAATTTAGCAAAACGTCGCTTTCGGAGCTAATTTGCATATTGATATTTATCGCTGTTTCTTTTGAAAATCCTGCAACAACGGTAGATTTTTTTCCTCAAACTACGGCTAAATCGACAAATATTATTTATTTGCAAACCACAGAGTTGTCTTTAGTGGTAATGATAGTATCTATAGGCGTTCCCTGTAAAGAAATCGGACCGTCGTTATCTTTGGTTTTAATCAAAATGGCGAAAATTTGGGAAAATCTTGCTGCTCTGTACGGCGCGAAGTGCAGAGTGCCCACAAATTTTATTCGATAGGTTTCTAGACTGGTATTAGTACTTTCGAGATACAATAGACTTGACTTCTGATCAGGTCCCACATTCGAGAAAATCGCTTTCAACTACAGGTATGTTACGTGTCACGCATTCCTGAGTCCGTTAGGAAGTGTTTTTGAAAATTCATAACTCAGTCCAAATTTTATAGAATACAATTGTTTAACCGTTAAAGTATAGAAGAAACATAAAACCTTGATGTATAAAATATTCAGCTTGTTTGGTTGAGGAAATACGCTTTGGCAACGACCGACATTTGACGCTAAATTATAGAGTCTACAAATGCAAATTGGGTGGTTTTGAGGTTGCAGTGAAAACCGCCTCGCAAAAAATAAAAATAAAAGATTTGATCCAAATAAATGCGATATTTGTTCATGGGATATAATGGTCGACGTTCCCTGAAAATATTAGAGAAATCGGTGAAGGTCCAAAATTTGCCTTATCCGCTGTTACGCGGACAGCCTCTTAAATAGTCACTTTTATCTACAAATGGTTCGTTCAAAGATAAAACAAATTCATCATTTGTCTATTATGAGTTACAAATGCCAGAGCAAATTTTCGATTATAAGTCATGACGAAAATGTACATAGGAACTTCGACAACAACAGCGGGAAAATGAATAAATTTGAGTAAAACCAATGAGAAACGTGGAAGAAGTTCCATTGGATGACAATCAAATCGATACATATCTGTTATTGCTGCGGACCGCCAAAATTCCATCTTTTTGGGTGAAACCAATCTTGCAACTGTAGTCTCCCACTGTACAGGGGGGGGGGGGGGGGGTGACTGTAGTGGAAAATACGGCACATTATTGCTTACCTGCCTATTCGATTGCATTTCAATGAAAATTTGGTTTTCAAAATGAGCTTTCGATCGGCGTGCAGTTGCTCCGTGCTCTCACGGCCGTCGTTTACAATGCTGTATGTATTAAAAATGTAGATTCGACCACTGGCCTTCCTCGAAAGATTTCTTCCAGAGACAAAATATATTCGTTTTCTGCCAATCTACGTCCACAACTTGGCATTACGACTCCCTTTGTTTACGTTTGTCCTCCAGATCTGGAAGCTTACACGATCTGTAAACCAATCTGACGTGCATGTTTTGCTTTCAAACAGCGCTATTGCTTTATCGCAGTTTTTCCGTTGAGCTATTTTTTCTTCAAAGGAGCCTTTAGATCACCCATAAAAGCGTTGATCCACTTGACTTTACGAGTTGCATATCGAGAGAGTGGAGTTCTGAATATTTTCTTCTGACTCCTGAGCCTTCGGTTTTTTTTCCAATTTTTCACTTCCGTTTTTCTAGCAAAGCATGCACACAACAACCGGAACCCCAGATTTCTGGGGTAAAAATATTCCATTTCCCCAGAGTTTCACCTGGGCGACCATCCGCTGACCGTGGAGCCCGTGGACTCTGGGAACGAGATTGGTTTGATGTCTGATTGATTTGTTTGCTGCGGTAAGATCACTTCCGCTTTCGAATTCAGCAGTTGTGCATTTCATATTTTGAACGAAACTTTTGTCATTTCTGAGCGTTTTTGTCTTCTCTGCAGGACCTAAGTTAAAAATTCAAAGCCAAGATGTGATTTATCATCGATTAATTCTTACTTGAGGTAAGCACTGTGGAAAACTTACGAAATTAGATTGAGTTGAACTTGAATTTTTCGAAACAGAACCCCCCAGCTTGTACCAAAATGATCTGTTTTCCCATCCGATTTTTTGGTTAATTTTAGGACTATTCCACCTCTTGATAGTCTGTTGCTTTTGTTCTAGTCGTCCTTCCCATTGTCTGTAGTTCGCTCACAGTATACAGCCGAGATATATAATATTTCCAGCCACATTCATCGCATTTGTTTGTTCAATAACTTCGAAGCTTCAGGATCTTACATATATATATTAATATTGCAGTGTTTGGATATTCAATCAGTCAGGGTTTTTTTAAAAATGCCATTTTTTAATTTATACAGGTCCCCGAAGTTGCAGAATTTAAAGTCAGAATGTGATTTTTCACGCATTTTGTCCAATTGCTGGCATGGTAAGAATTTTAATCGCGCCCATTGAAAAGCGTCGCACGGGAAAATGCAAATAAGCTAGAAATGACACACAGAGCATGCGTAACTAAAGAACGGCCTGTCAATTTTACTGTCAATCAAGTAATCCCCTGTGTAGGTTGACTTCACAAGCATTGTTCTTGCTCAGACTGCTATTTATCAAAGAATAATAGACGGTAATTTGTTGATGGTTTCGCATAAACACTGCACGCTCTGTTGATGTAAATGTGACCGTGCACAGAAAAATGTAGAAAACATTAAAAAACATTAGCATTCTTTTAACAGGTAATGTAGCCGTTTGATATCCATTAAAAACGGCATGTGTAGCTGTTTGGAAAAGAATAACGCAAGAGGAAGCGGCTCTTGGCAGTGTCCAAACAAAAATTCACGTCTCAACGCACGGGTCAAATTTCAACAGAAATTTGCATAAAGTTGTTTACATTTTGACAGCCGACTACATGTGAATATATATTGTAAACCCACACTCCAAGACCTATTCCAAGCTTGTTTACTACAACTCAAGAAAAGTAACTATGTTCTAGCGAGAATTTCGATTGTTATTTTGTGCAAACCGAAAGTACTATCGAAAGAAGCCGGCCGAATATTTCGTGTCGCTTGCCGCGTTGGCACATGCTGTGAAAAAGTTGCCGCTTTAATTTGGCGCTTGCTATTTGCCTACCGCTAATCGCTTACACTGATGAAAACTTTAACATAAAAGGCAGCTCAGCTCATTCATAAACAACATAAATAATTAGCCACTATAGTCAGCATTTTGTAACAGAACTCGAGTCACATCAAGCGGTGTTTATTTTGGGTTTGTGCCAAAAGATTCTTATCGTATCTCACCGATAGTTTCCAATGTTTTGCACACATCACTTCGCTTTTTAAACACTTCAGATGAAACCATTACATTTGCATTGTCTTTTAAAGGACTCGAGGGAAAAACTCTTAACTCCCTTTTGGGAATTCATCACTTTAGGATCACAAGAAACCGAAAACAGCGGCAGTCTTTACAACCTCGTTTCCAGGGCGTTGTGCTCGCAAAGCATCATGGGTACCCCACATTTCTCGGGCGACGCTTTTCAATGGGCGCAATTCTGTAATGCAGCAGTGCCCATCCCCCCCTCCCCGGGCTTACACCCGGGCATTAGCATTTCTTTAAAAAAAATTGGCAAATTCCCCGAGGAGGGGATGAAGGAACCAGGCAAATGTCCTGCTCCCGGGTTGATTGTTTTCAATCTCTCGATAGGTGATATAAGAAAATAATTGATAATAAAAATAATTGATGGGCACTGCTAGCAGTGCCCATCCCCCCCTCCCCCTCCCCCCCCCCCGGGCAACCGCGGGGCATTTCCTAATGTTGCCCATCCCAAGGGTGGGGCATTTGTGTACCTCGGGTAGACCCCCGGGCATTTGACACGTGGTTTCGAAACCGTGGAGTGAGTCGCGTATTCGTGATAGAGGCGTTTTAGGCCAAGACGTGGACTACATTGCAGATTAGCTAGTACGCTGGAATTGACTGATGCATATGACTTAAGCCTACAGGGTCACCTACCATGTGTGATCATCAGTTAGTGATGATCAGACAAATGAATTATTATTGAGCAACAACTCGCAACAAAAATAACTTTGAATGCAGTAAACTTTAAATAAAACTGACTGAACCCAGTACCTATAGTGGCAAATTAAACCATTTTGAAACCATCCCTGAACATTTCAGCACATAACTTTAAATGATTTTAAATGTACAACGTGCAGGAAAAGAACTCTGAATGGCTCAGTGGTAAAATAATTTCAAAACTATGCAACAGCAAAACAATCAAGAACCAAGTCATTAAAGGTCAAATGAACCAAAATTTCGAATTTTCTTTTTTTTAGGCCAATTTGTTGATTAAGAACCAAATAAACATATTCCGAAGTTTCAAAGGAATTGGACTTTGCAAAACAGAGAAATTTCAAGTTGAAAAATGCTTAGTTTTGGCTTCATAATCGTAGAGCGCTCGGAAAAATTGTCGGGAAATTTTCGGAACATAAAACTGTGACGTCAGTATTGGTGCGCTGTGAAATTGCGGGAAATTCAAAGTCTTTAAAGTGCCCATAAACCCAAAAATTATTTTTCATGCAAAAGAATACTTACGTTTTTCGGAGCAGAATGCCGAAAAAATTTTTGATTTTAGTTCAAACCTCGATTTTCTGTGAATTTTCAAAGTCGGGAAAAATCGCAATAATTGGAAACATGACCGAGTCGAAGATCTGGCCAAAAGGGTCTGGGTCCGATACAATTCGTGACGTCAAACCAGGACATCAGATCGCTCGCGCGATAATCTGAGTTGTAGGTCGTGACTTCGGTCAGAGCTCCAGAATGCATATAAAACGGGGAGACCATCAAGTTCTCGGCAATGTAATCGAAGTACATCAGAGTTTAAGATTTTTTGGTCACCCGTCTGGTCCGATCGGCGAGTGCTAGCAGCAAAGATTAAAATTAGACTTTTGATCTTCGCAGATGGGCTTCAATTTGCTTCGTATGGACTCCAGAGTTTTCGTAGCATTCAAGATAATTATCTTCTAGCTTGCCGAACCAAAATATTACCACTGTTTACTTGAAGCATTAAGCGATTCTAGTGAGCGCTTCTGGTTTGATTCAGACTTATTTGCTCCTCTGCATGTACACACAATGCAAAATCAGTAAACAATCGACTCATTCCGCTGCACTTTGTTTACATTACTAGCAGCGAAGGGAAACAGATTCTTCATTCATTCTTACCGCAAAGATGCAGCGTCTTCGGGCTTTCCGTTAGTTAATACAAGTGTTAACCTAATGGGTTTAAAAGCAGGGTAAGATATTTCCAGTCGAATCCTAACTTTGAACAGAACATTTAAGAAGATCATCGATCGCATGAACGCGATGAATAGCATATAAAAGTTAGCGTACCGGCCGGTCCCGCGAACGAATACTTGACTGCAAATTACTCATACGCGATTACAGACTTTCGTCGTAGACTTTCAATACTGATTATTTAAGTCAATAAATTTTATATCTTTTTAAAACTCTGAGGCGATTCTACTTATTTAAACTGTGCATGCTGTGCCAAGGTCAAGAATTCGTGTTGTGTTGCGACACTGCGTGCCGATTACGGATTAGGGCTCTCTTGGTCTCTCGTCGAGTTTAAAATGCTCAAGCAAATTTCGTGATATCTTTTCCTACGTATGTACATACAGACATATATAAACATGCATTACTTGAATTCTCCTATAATAAGTTATTACATTGATATTCTACGAAAATTATTTACTCGCCGTCCAGATCTACGATCTACTCCTATTATTCCACTTCAGAACGATTACCAATATCCTGGTTTTACGTCACTAGTCCCAGTTTCCACTTCACTCGGTCGTGAGTAGAAAAATCTCAACTTTAAAAATTCGCAAAAAATAGCGGTTTTAACCAAATCCAAAAATTTTTGCAGCATTTTGCTCAGTACGATGCAAAGATTTAATCCGGCCAAAAAACGGTTTTGGGGTTATAGGCACTTTAAGTGATGAAGCTCACAAGAATGGAACATCATCGTGTTTTGTGCAACACTGCTTAAATTATTGTAAGTCGAAAGTAAGTACGTTTAAGTTTCCAGCAAATTCAAAGCTCAGGAAACAATGGCTTTTGAAAATGAAAAGAAAAGAATTTCAGCCAGAAAAAAACTCTCGCATTTGTGCGGTTCATTTTACCGAAGACTACTTCAGAGAAAATCTGGCAATACGTAGGTTTCTGGGTTCTGATTTCAAGCCGCTAAGACTCCACCTCAAAGAGGATGCTGTGCCGCGGACTATTTTTTTGTTTTGTTCGGAAAAGAAATCACGGGGAAGAATGCCTTCCGAAGCACAAAGACCCCACTGTCCGTTCGGCTTTTGCTAAACGAAGGAAGTTAGAGGTATGCATTTTGCACCTTTCTTATTCTACCTAGAGCTTAGATAGAGTATTTGTTATGATTATTAGCACTTTTACTTTGTTGGTTTGGCTGGTCATAATCAAGCATTAGAATTTGAGTTCGTTAGTTCAATATCCTCGCCAAATAATTTGCTTCCATGCACGTGCACGTGTTTTTTGACGCGTATAAAATTAAGCTTCAAATGTTGTAGTTATGTTGGGTTTACAACCGTTAATTTTGGACTCGTTAATTTCGAGCCCTAAATAACATGTACCGGCTAAATAAATATGGACCAAAAAACAGCTAATACAAACAGAACTCACAGTGTCCGCGGGGACAGTGTGTAAACGCTCAGTATTTATTTCAACACTGAATTTTCCTTCAGCTGAAAACGACACGAATTTATTCATTGAAAGTTTTACCCTGCGTGATGCTTTGCAGTTTCGAATTTGCATTGAGAAATACCCTTTCATTCAAGTTAAATTTTTGTGTACAAATTTATTTTTGTGTTTTGTGTGACTCTCGGGTACAGAAAAGAAACAGTGAATTCAATCTTAGCTTTTGGCCACATCCTAGGATAACTTCGCGCTGCATACCGATCCGGGTTGCAAGCCGCACTCGTCCTGATAGGAATTACATGCAAATCCAAAAAAACTACATTTAGATTGGGGTATATAACAAAACTGATTGTTCTATACCAAGCTGAGCAGACTGATGATTTTTATACGCCATCCAGTGTTTGAAAACCTCCTATATCGTACAATGCTTACAATTTTACTCAGTGTTTTGATAATTATTAATCTTTGAAACTGGATTACAATGTAGTAAAAAATATAACAACCATGTTTAAAAAGAAGCTTAGATTCTTTCAGAATTACTTGAATTACTTAGACTGACTCAAACTCTCAAACTTTACATTATTCGCTCTTCAAACGACGATCGTCTCTTCGATCGCAAAGCCGTGAAATAAAACTATTACGTCACAAAATTCAAAGCTCGATCCATTCCTTCCATTCCAGTGCGCGGTCATTTTGGAAACGTTTTCGTGAAGTCTTCGGAAATCTTCGTAGTTTTTGCTATAGTTCGCGCTTTAAGGCTCAGAAAGCAAAATTTCTTCTTAAGTTTAGTTAATAATGAGTTCTTCTAGCGTTTGGTTGCTTTAAAATCGCTAAAGAAAGAATGTCGAAATTTTGGTTCATTTGACCTTTAACTATATGGATCCTGAGTGACAAAAAAATATATGTATCATAGCCATTGGACGCTGGTCTGAGCTCAGGCACAAATTAAAATAAGTTCAAAAACTGCCTATTTAAATCAAATCTGAACTCAGTGCTCAATGGATCGGGTTTATCAAATTGAATTTTTTATTGAGTGACAGCTGTCTCTTCATCAGTTTTGTTCTTACTTGTGCTCCGAATGTTGAACAAATGTTGAGTGGCCTTAATTATTAAATAGATGAAGTCATTACACTTTAAGCTCGATCAAGTGAAACCTTAAAATGAATCAATTTTCCGGAGCTGCACTACCTCCTGCACTACCTATAGATCACAAGTACCTGTTATTAATTTTTTAGTGGGTAAGGATTTTTGTTAAACCCATGGGGCCAAAAAGATTTGGTTGCACACACCCGTCTGCACCTACAAACTCTCAGGGAGGGGGGTCCCAATGCAACCTGACTGGGGGAAGGAGAATGCCCATACAGACTGAGGGGGATGAGGAAGGGAGTCCCAAGAGCTTACAACTTTGACATCCACATTATGGTCAATTGACAGCTGTCAAAACAAGGTATCTGCTGACCAGTATCACATGACCATATCATAGGTTCAGGTGTAGAGGTCATTGAGATCACGTGTTCTTTGAAGTTTAACCACTGACCAGGTATTAGTTTTCCATTGGATTGAAGGCTCATTTAAATCCAATTCTTTTTCTGTCTAGGGTAATACCAGGATTTTGTCAGTGGAATTTCTGTGATTAGAGATGGTGATTTATTTCTGCTTTAATTGGATCTTTCTTGAGTAGCTGCATTTAATAACTTCAACTTTCAGTGAGCATATTTGCAAAAATTAATAAGAACCAGCAAAAAAAGGATGTTTAGAGCTCTGCTTTTAGGCTTGGCTAAATCTTTATATTTGTGGACATCCGATTTTCTGGGTAAAATTATATATTATGTAATAATTAAAATCATTAGTCAATTTTGGGCTTTACTCTGACTGGTAGTAAATAATTTAAAATAGATAAAATACTGGCATGATTCGACAAAATGAATAAGTAATTTTCAGCATTGTACATTGTACATGTAACCATAAGGGAAGGTAAAGTCTGCATTCAAGACCTAGTGGCCCATCGGGCTGGAGAGGTCTTGGTTTCAGTAGGTCATTGTAGGTTCCCCCCCCCCCCCCCCTCCCCCACTCCACAGTATTTTTTAAAAAAATTATTTGTTTGCCAGTACAGTACATACCTTACGTTTATACACCTTCAGGTGGAGATAGGCATCAAGGAAGTAAAGTGTCTTGCCCCAAGAACACAACACAGTGACCCTAAAGTCAGCAGACTAACCATTAGGCCACCACACCAACCACCCAGTTTATATTTAAGTGTTTTCTGCAAAATTGATGTGTGGGTTGAGTCAAGACTTTTGTAGATCAATGTAAACACTTTTTGAATTGGCTTAAAAAAGCCCATTCAATATTAGTGTTGATATTTGACAATCTTAGTTTAAACTGACTTTGCAGTTTTCTGTAAAAGTGAAGTAGCTTAATATATTAAACCATGCAAAGGTCAACTCATTTCTTTGCAGAGGGACTGTGTAAACTGGTTTACTAGGCTTGACTTTGAGTTCCGAAATGTTGCTTATAATAAGCAATTTCTGTGATAAGCAGTTTAATTAATTTTTCTGCCTTATTCTGGACAGAAGTCATAGCAAATTGCTACTAACATGTTTAAGCCTGTCCTTGAATGAGTTGTGTGACATTTTTGTCAGTTCAGCTTGAGAAGTGTGGTACACATATTAACACACTGAGCAAATTGGTATAGATCAAATTGACAGCGCTCACTATAATAATTACTGCTTAATGCATCCAAACAAACTATTAAATAATATTTTAGATCACCAAAAATGAGTTTAATTGTATTATATTGAAATCTATAAAAACTCAGGTTTTACTAAAAGTGGCCCCGTGGCCCAAGGCACACTTCACAGCCCATGGTCTGCAATGTGAGGTACACTTCATGGTCCGCGACCCACTTAACAGTTAACATTAAAAAGATAATCCTGAGGAAGAAAGACAGTGGCTTTTGAAATTATACACCTAAATCAGCCTTTCCTTTTAACATTACCCGTACGAAACCAGCAGATCTGCAACAGATCTGTAACAGATCTGTTTTGCCAAAAACAGATCAACAGCAGACTATCTTATCGTCTGCAGAGTCTGCTTTCAGTCTGTGCAGACGCAGTACCTTGATCGTCTGCAACGATTTTCAGCTGCAGACGATGAGCAGATCAAAAACAGATCTGCAGATAATCTGTTAAGTCTGTAATCAATCTGCAACATTTTGGAATTCAAATTCCTGGGGCTCTTGGTTGCATTAAAATCACATGAATGAAGTATTTTTTCACAGCAAATTTTTGTCGAATTGTTGAGTCACAATAAATATTTAAACCAGTAATTATGGTTCATATAATGTTATTTATTGTTTTTCAATCGACATGTTGCGAAAAAAACGAAGACTTTTATCCTCACCTTAAACGTGGGCGGATATTCTGCAATCGCTCCTAATCAGTCGCCGCTTCATCAAGCAAAACAACTTTGGGACACGAAACACACTGCGTGTCTGGTTGCGAGTGGATTTATTCCATGTTTGTTTGAACAAAATTTATCGAATCAATCGTACTCAGTGATCTCTGGGTCGTCAATCACCAGTCGGAATAGTTTTCGCAGTGCCCATAATCGTTGTGGATGTCCATAAATGCGACCAGCTGCGCGCGGGCTATGTTGAAATCGTTGAAGAAACTCTTTTGATGGTTTTTAGGGGGGAGGGATTGGGACGAGACGATCAACTTCGTACACTGGCTGCTGCGTAAGGCGAACTGACGGAATTAGTATTCTCGTTGTGCATTGGCTTTATCTCCCCTATTTTAATCATAAATTTAAAAAATAGACCCTTGTTGGCACATGTCTCGTCGCTTGTACGTAAACATGCCCGGAAGTTATTAAACAATGCGTGCTCGGTTGACCATTTGCGGCTCCTGTAGTGACTACATTGGGATCACGCTACATTCATCCTATATATCCACACGCTATGCACTAGCAGTAGCTGCTGTGGTACAAGTGTTGCCTGTAGAGGTCATGACAAATAACTAAGACTACTTTTTATATTTTTTATTCACAGTCGCTCATGGTTTGACCGTTTCTCAAACAGAATATCATACTGCATTCATTCTGCATTGCAACTCATTTTACTTTGAAACATTACTCTAGTCCTGCTCTAGTTTGTTAGGGAACATTGCCACAAAATTAGCTTCATTACATTCTGGCTCTTTATAGCTTAAGAAAATGCATTTCGTCACGACATTAGAAAGTGGAACTACTCTCTTTGTTCCCCTTGTGACTGGAACAACATGAGAAAGTTGCATGTCACAAGGGTTATCAGTCATTATGTCAAGATCATGGCTTCTAGAAAGCTCTTGAATCATTGCATAATTAAAGGCGAGGCACGTGCAGCTAAACATGCAGTTTCCTGTCCCAGGACAACTTGGCTTATATTGAAAAAAAAAAAGTATTTGTCCAAACTTTGTAACATTTTCACCGAATCGATACAATATGGTATAACTGTTTCTCACCCTTACTTTCCTGTAGGCACTTGAATGAAAAATCTCTTTTCCTTTTTTCATTCTTGTATAAGCAAGTACTGTTCGGGAGTCTGGAATGTATCCAAGCTCGTCTGCTAAGGCACTGAATTCATCCTCGGAAAGCTCCCGTGGAGCACGAGCACCAAGTGCAAAGATGTTGTACATAATTTGAGTCTGCTGACTGCTCTGCAGTGATCCAGTGAGACTTTGATGGAAAATAGCGGCGGCAGAATTACTTTTATGAAGTGATTCGATCATTTGAGGCAAATTTTGAACGAATGACACAGCAGTAACTATCTGGGATGAGACGTTTTGTGTTCCATGTAGCATTTTTAAAATATAACCATTTTTGTCTTCAAAATGAAAACAGGAATGAGTCCAAAGGGGTCCAAGCTCCCTCACGGCTTGCGGTAAATGCAGAAGATTGTGAACATTGATAGTCTGGTAGCGGAGCTCGTACAGATAAGGAAACATGAAACAAAAGTATTCCAGAAGTCTTTCGCAGTTTTGTAATTGCAGTTCAGATATTGAGTCTTGTAAAAGAATAAATGCCACATGGCTAAGAACAGCAAAGTGTTGGAAGTAGTTTGCATCTAATAAACCGAACAAAACTGGAACTCCATAATAAAGCAGGAAAGACCTTAGCTCAGAGGCCTTCCAGTACTTCCTGTGATGCTCGATTGACCTTGGAGTTCTCCCTATTTCCAAAGGAGGGTGAATTTGAAGTAGTCTTTTATCTGCTTTTGTCACCTGTTCGGAGATGCTGAATGGCTTGGATGAGTTCTCTGGAGCAAACCAGAGATTTAATAACGTTTTCATAACGCCAAGACACAGCCCGTGCATGTAATCAATAGCAGTTCCATTGATAATATCATAACTGTTAAGTCCAGCAAACCACGATGGCCCCTTAATGCCGTCCACAGTTTCTCCGCTTTTAACAGCTCTATCTGCATCTTGCAGGGTTGTTGAATGAGTTCTTTTCGGACCGTAAGGATTAGATTGAATGAAAGGAAATGCATGGACATGTCCTCGAGCAGAAACTTTTACACTTTCGCCTTTTTGTTTGCATTTAAAACATCCGTAGCTTCCATTATATTGCACCGAGTTGCAAACAAGACATTTCGCTGGCAGATCGCACGTTCCAGCAAGCAAGATGACTTTGCTTACAATTTCAGTGGTGTCGTTTCCGCCTGCTTTCACCTGGACGGTTGCTCCCTCCGTTTCTAGTTTACGCAAGGAAGAGTGGAATGGCTGAAGGAATGTAAGCATGAATGGTTTTGTGTCTCCAAACCATAGGCCGGCAAATAGCATGTTTTCCCTTTTTGTGCGTTCGCTAAAGGGAAGTTCGTTTATTACAAAGTACAATGGCCATATTGAAAACTTCGACGACTTAAAAACTGGGACACCATCTGTGTTCCACAATAACGAGATGTTTTGCTGAAAATCCAGAAGCCCAGGATTACAGTGTTTTTTGTATTCAGAGCCGTCATAAATGTCTTCAAAGTGGTTTTCATTAGTTTTGTTCCTTTTAAAGCGATGTCCTAAATTGTCATAGAAACCACTTTTAGCAAACAAATTGCGAACCTGTGCCACAATTGGTATTTCAATGAAGAAAGCGCAAGAGTTACTTCTCGTTAGATCCCTTGAGCACAGAGGGTTTGGACAATTCTTAGTAGCTCTGTCATCCACGAGTAAAAAGCAATAAGAGCAATACCGATGGTACACCAGGGGATTCTTGATTGATCGAAAAAAGTGTTGAAACTGATGGAGGGATTTGCGACATAAATTAGGGTTAATACAGTGAAGACTAATCAAAATGAGCAAATCGTTCAGGGCACTTCCAGAGAGGGTGTATCTTATGGCAAACGTGATAACCAGCAAAAGACTTTCCGAAACTGTCAGCGGGGCATTGCGATAGAGCGGTTTATGCTCATCGCTGCTTCCCTGCACATCTTCACTTTCACTTCCAGAGAACAAATTTTCAGTTGCAGCTGAAAACATATCTTGGTAGCTATCAGTAGCATTTGTAAACAGTTCCGGCAATGTCACAGGATCTTCGAGATTGTCATCATCTTGCATTTCTGGAAATTCAGTTTCCAATTCTTTTCTTGTCTGCTCTGGGTCGGCAAACAGTTCAGGACACTCCAACATTTGCACGTAGTCACAAACATCTGAGGATCTTGATTCATGTCCTTCATGTCCTTCACTATCGAGGGATTCATTAGGCAGTGGGCCTAAACTAAATTCGATTGAGGTGTCTTCTAACTTATCAAGTACGGCTTCAACAGGAATGAGCTGATTACCTTCTTCAAAGGGGGAGTTGATCTGCGAGGTTATACCCTCAATTTCAGAAAATAAACCTGGTATTTCAAAAGGTGCATTTTCATCGCTATTTCCAATACCAGACGTACTGTTGATTGGGTTTTCTGCCATTGGAAGTTTAACAGTGTAGAAAAAACGGTCGAGGTAGAAAGATAGTGTAGTGAAAAACACGGCCGAGGGTTGATTAGCGCCGAACTGTTGCGATAACTCACGGAGTGAAACACACCTGCGGAACTAGGCGTTTGTGCGAGCAGAATCCTACGCCAAAGCTTAGATAACACGAACTATGTTTTGATAGCCGGCGCGACACGTACAGAACTATTGTCACGTTTCAAAGGGTTGTACAAAGATCATATTTCCCATTACAATTATGTAATCAATGTTGTCTAAAATTGGACAATAGATTCACACTTGAAAGTTTCATAGAAATATTATATTTCAGGTCGAAAGTCACACTTCTACATGAACTGGAGCAAGGGGCGCTTGAAAGGGAGAAGTCGAGACTGGGAAATCCTGCCAAGACAACGTTGGCCGAGATAGGGGAAGAATAAATCTCGTGCTTTTCCCCTTCCCATTACCCCTTGCTCACCGAGCATCACCGTGCACTGTACGAAGACAACTGGGGACTAGACAGTGTCAGTTTTTTCTGTCACCGAGAATGCAATCGTATCCTAGTGTCACTAGTTCCTGTCACTTTCAAACGTTTGCGCGCGAAGACAAATTTTGATCAACGACTTGTCCAAAATGGCCTATGCCGTTGTCTTCTGGATTAACGATCGTCAATACAGCGTTACTACCAAAGAAAAAATACATGGAGAACTTGTGGAGGGCAGAGAAGCGATGGTCGATTGGGAGGAAAAAAGAAAGGGTTCAAAGGCAGTGAAAACCGTTGCATACCCAGCAAAAATCATCAAAGCTGGAGGTGGGTGTACATATATGTGTTATTTGCCAAACTGATTCAATGCGATAATCACGTTGGACTACTTTTAAATTTTAGTTCTGTTGTCTTGATTATGGTAACATTATTTACCACTGATGAAAGGCTAAGCCCAAAGCGTTATTTTAAAAGTTTTTACTTAATGGTTCATCCAAGAGCCTCGCAGTATTTTGAACTTTCTTAAGTTAGTTGCTATAAGTACAGTTATACATAAAGACAGAATATGGGTGGGGTGTAACTATATGTAATGTACAAGTTAGAATTAATAAATTTGTGATTCTACAACGTCAAAAACAATGCTGTTGAGAGAGAGGGAGAGAGAGCTATAGTTTGTATTAATATTCAGAGGCAAATCTGCACAGAAATTAAATAAAGAACACAAAATACTGGTGTTTAATATGCACTCAACTGACGTAGCTGTGATCAGGCAAAAGTGTAGCAGAAAGAGTGAAGCAGATAGCCAATTTTCACCAAGAGTTTGCATTGAACGAAATAAATTAATTTGGGCGCGCAAAATTGGAATAATTTAACTATACACGTATGCCGTTCTGCTCCACTCCGGCAATACACAATACAAACAGTGTACAACACACAGACAGCACACCAAGCTCGAATTTATACGTAGTTATAGTTAAGTTATAGTTTATAGGTCATACTTTTTTAAAAAAAAAAAGGGTAAAACATTTGAAAAAGTCATCTGTCAAATTGCTTTCTTCTTTGACCTCTCTCGCTAACCTACACTCCTTTCCTATCCCATATCAATTTCACGTAATGTCAGCATGTACGTGGGTGTCACTTTGGCACACAGTCAGTATGTATGACAGCAGAGGTCTCTTATAAAAACCTGTGAGGAAAAGCCAACTCCCTCACAACGTTCTCAATTCCATTTGCCTTTCTCGAGCAAGAATTGCACTTTCGAGCTAGGATTGTACAATGTTTAATATTCTTAACTTTCAGATAATGAGGATGAACTTGATCTTTTATGCATCCAACTGGCTGAGGAAATGGAAGCGGACAATCTCTCAGGGAAACGAAAGAGAAAAAAGTCTCGATTGGCAAAAGAAAGTGACGAAATGAATTTCATCGTGTCAACAACTGACGCGCCGACTGAGTCTACGTTGGGCACTGAAGAAAGTGATCAACAACAACAACAGCACCATCAACAACAGCAGCAACAACAACAACAACAACAGCACCATCAACAACAGCAGCAACAACAACAACAACAGCAGCAACAACAACAACAGCAGCAACAGCAGCAGCAACAACAACAGCAACAACAACAACAACAACAACAACAACAACAGCAAAAGAAACAACGAAATAAATCCAGGACAGAAAAGACACCAAAAAAGAAGCCAGAACCAGAAAAGAAGTCAAGTAAGAAGGAAGAATTAAAAAAGAAAAAAATGGCAGAAATCGAAGCGGGAAAAACACAAGCGATCGCTTTCTTCAGAGAGAGGCCTTCTGCAGATGAAGCAGCAGATATCCAGAACAAGGAACACCCTGCTGGCCTTCCAAACCATTCACCAACACCGCTTTTGCACCCACACAGTCCAGCTTCGCAAAATGCACCTTCGTCGATAGTGACACTGCCTACGCAGAGTTCAAGTTTGGACACTGTGAAACGGCCATTGCAAGGTCCATCTCCGCACCGCATGAATCAGCCTTTGCATACAGTGAATCTGACTTCACAAAGTCCATCTTCAGGCATGACTCTGCCTACGCAAAATTCGCCTGTGCACAGTGCTAGTCTACTGACTTTAAACAGTCCACCATCATACTTGAGTCTACCTACGCAAACTCTGCCTTCCAACAGTGGTAGTCTACTGGCTTCGCACAGTCCACCTTCAATTGCGAGTTTGCCTAGGGAAGGTCTGCCTTCATCCGTAAGTCCGGCGTCGCAAACTGGGCTTTCACCGATTTCCGTCCAAAGTAAGCCAATTGCAACAGATAAAACAATTCCGTCCTCGGTTACAGTAACCACCCTGGGGGAAACAGGGTCTCTGATAAGGTCTTCCTTGTTTGGCATACACTGCAACACTTCCCCGTCTAATGAGGTAACACTGCAGAGTAGTACTGGTAGTCTTTACGAGGAAGATATTTACGGCATCAGTTCCGATGATGATGAGCCCAACAGCGAAATGGCAGTGCCCTGTGAGCGCTGCTCTGAGCTGGTAAACAAGCTTAAGGCAGAAATCATTGCCTTGAGGAAACGACAATTACCAGGTTAGTGGATGATTCCTGAAAGTTAGAGAATAACTACAAATACGTTTCAAGTTCAAACCTCACTCTAGCTAACAAATACCTAAAATTTCTGTTTAGCTACTTCCAACATCCACAACATCAGTTTCCTGGAGGATATTTTGAGGGCTTATAAAGAAAACTCTGATGAAGTTGAACAAGAGGTAAACAAAAGACATAATTATTTTCTTGTCAGTGGGCTGTGGTTGTTTGCTACTACTTCATGTATAAATGCTAAAAATACTTTCTTACTATCTTTTGTCGAGGAGAAAGTCAAACATACACAACAAGAAAAAAGAACACCAACTACTCTTATAGCAAGTGCTATACCTGTATATTGGGAAAGATTGCAGTAACAACAAACCACTGACAATAAAATGAAGTTGCGTTATTTTAATTAATTGTTTTTTGGCTTCATTCATTAGAACGATGTTTTCTTTCAAGTGAGCAATGCAGCGGAAACTAATTCCAACTCAGTAAGTTTATTTAAACACCTGTTTTTCAAAATAATCAGTTGTGTCTCACAAACTTGATTCGCTCTCTATTGAAATACCTGTGATCAAGCTCCAAGGGGAATTAATCTTGTTTAACAAAAATCATCATTTAGCGGAATGCTGTTCACTAAATTCTCACACCTGTATAAAATGTATTTTCTTTAGGTCGAAAAACAGTCTGCTCCTCACAATGATAAAAATGCGTTTTTCGTTGCGGGCCCTGGTAAACAAGAACTTGTTCCTGGGTCAGGAGTGTTCATATCATCCACAAGGTTACACTCCATCCATAGTCAATCTGGGCAGGATCCAAAAAGGTTGTTCTTGCTCCTTATCGAGGCATTTTTTAGTAAGGAAACACTTGCAACAAGTCTTGCCCATGGGTCTCGCACGCAATTAAGCAAGGGATCTCTCGCCACGGCTTTAAATCAGGATGTGGTTAAGACTGTAAAAGGTACGTAAGAACAGCATTAACTTAAAAACGAAGCACAAACTATCACCTTATTACAAAAACGTTGTCGTGTTAAAAGAGCAAAATGAAAAAAAAAAGGCAAATAGGAATTTTCAATCATCAGAGTTTATATTCGTACACATGTGACCTCTCACGCGAAAACGTGCCTTACGGTATCCGTTCGAATGGCTGAACGCACAGCAAACAAACGGATGAGAAACGGGTAGGCAAGCCGTTCGAAACGGGTAACGCGAACGGCTGAACGGATGCAGAAAATTTTCGAACGGATGGGGTCGAACGCCTGAACGGCTAAAGAAAATTTTCGAACAGATGAGGTCGAAAATTTTCCAACGGAAGGGGTCGAACGGATGAATGGGGGAAAATTTTTACACGGATGAACGGCTAAAGGAAATCTTCGAACGGCATGCGTCGAACGGCTCCTACATGCATGCACCAGTTTAAACACAGCTACGGCGCTGTTTCAATTTGCGTCTGGGACGGCGGGACATAAATGCACGTGCTTCATTTCTCTGAGCGTCAAATTTACAACTGACCGAAAAACGTTACAGTAGGAAAAAATTAGGCAAGATTTCCGCACAGCCCCATACATTAATTATGCATACAATTTTCTGACTGACTCGTTCCTTTCATGATTGCTGTCTGTTTATAGTGATAGTCTGAAATAGCTGCATACATAATTAATGTATGGGGCTGTGCGGAAATCTTACCAAAAATTATTCTTATCCGCAAAAAACAAAACTTCAAGCCGAACAGAAAATAAACAACTCGTTGGAAGAAGCCGATATTTGCATAATCAACGATACGTGTAAAAGATTCCTGAAAGATAACACATTTCCTGCAAATGTTAATGATTCCCTCCCTGATCTTCCGTAAAACTTCAATTCGTTCGTAAACACGCTTGTTGTTGACAGCCCTATTACAACTTATGAAGTTTTCATTCCGGTAACATCCAACTTGTTGAATTAAACTTAAGTCTTGAATAAAACGTTTATCGATAATCGAAAGATAGCACAAGAGCAGAAAAAGAACCGAGACTATTATATTCACGAGGTGTTTATAAACAACGCATATTTTAATTCACAACGCTACGTACTGCGAATACTAATAATACCTTCTTTTATATTTGACAAAGTTGTTCGACGCGAGCGGCTGAACGGATAGCGCTAGCCCGAACGGTTGACCTTCTTTTCTGAACGGATAGCTCGACCCGTTCGAACGGCTTAAATTAACGAACGGCTATCCAATCCGTCCAAAAACGGTTAGCTGTAAGGCAGTACGTTTTCGCACGTAGGTCACATATTTTTCGTGTAATATAAAGATAACCTGATTTACGTGTATCTTGAGGCATTTTGACGCCGTTCCTTCGGGCGAATTTCTAACATATAGTTAAAATGCCTATGATTAATCCCAATTTGCCTGTTTTCATTTTACTTTTCTATGACATTACTGCAATTAGCTGTTAATCAAACAGCAGCCCGCATGCAAGCTAAGAAAATGAAAAGTTATTCTCTCGGCCGAAGGATTTATTCCGTTCTTCATACTACTGACAATCTGATTATTTGTGCACTTGTTATAACGATTTTCTTTCCATCTTTTATAGCATATTCCGGAAGGTTTGCTACTCTGAACAATGTGGAGTTTCCTGTTAGCAGGATGAACAGGATTTTGACAAACAAAGTTGGAACCGAAAAGCGCAGGAAACTAAAGGAGCTGCAAATAAAAGAGTAACTACAAAAAGTAAATGTATTACAAATTTTGATGAGAGCTTGAAGTTATTAAACTTCACCGAAAAGACAAAAAAAACTGTAAGATGACAGTTGCTCCAGTTTCGCGCACAAAGCGATCAGACTGTTTACATCTTTAAATTGTATTGGAAGACAGTATTATTATGTTTTTCTTTTTATTAGCTTTTAAGGTATAAAGAAACAATGTGTTCTTAACCGGCAGCCGAAAGTGTTTTAAAAAATCTCCTAGCTGGGAAAATCTATACCTGGCAGTCTGAAATTTTCACGGAGTTTTCATGAAAATAATACTGACTCAAAGATCACAGAGACAATTCTCATGCACAGTCATGCATGAAAAATTCAATTGGAGCGTTGCGTTGTTGTTGTTGTTGAATATCTACAACAAAAATTATCATCCTAAACCCTGCCAGAATGTTCGATCTGTTCAGAAATGCCAAGCGACTTCAAACATTCTTTTAGTTTTGTAGTGCATGAATTCTACGAGCTTAGGCATCTCGACTCGATCGAGACCTCGAGGGCAGTCGGTTAATATTCCCAAAGAGCAATTTAAAAAACACTTTCTGGCTGTCTGATAAGAACTTAGAAGACTTTCTCGTAATTTTCGGTAATCAGCTTATTTAGAGTGCGAATATTACAGGACAATATATAAACCCGCTTGGTACATGAACCTCATTTATTAATAACAAGACTCAAAATGCTTGAAATGTGTACTCACTTGAAGTTTTCGGGGATTTACTGCCGGTAACGTATCAAAAAGCATGTTTCGTTGGTAGCTGGTGTTCCTCCGTAGACAAGCATCTTCTGGCTCCGTCACCCTGTGGAAATGCGTACTTCTGACACATTTTGCAAGTCAAACGGAGAGTTGAAGGTAAACGGTTTATGTCTTTCAAACAGTCTCAAATCATTCCACGCACACGTGATTGCTGTAGTTCATTTCTGAAAGGTTGTTGTCGCAAAAACGCCACTGCAGGTTTTATAGATTCATTCAAGCACTGTCCATATATAGTGGCGCGAGCACAACACATTAGCGAGCAGTACATTTTTCGCTCATTCCACTGCTGGATACCCTGGGTGCCAGAGGGTTTTTTGTTTTGTTTTGTGGCGACAGTGAGCGGCGAAGTTATTTTTCGCTCGTTAGTTCACGATCGCGGCTTCGCCGCTCACTGTCGCCACAAAACAACAACAACAAAAAAACCCTCTGGCACCAAGGGTAACTGCTGGAGGGCTCGCCACGCGTACGTACTGTGCTGGATATGCTACTGTGATTTTCTTTTTTTAATCTGGAATGTATTACACTAACATACCTTAAATTCCAGCTGTCATTTGAGTAGCTGTCAACTCTCCCTCTGAAACGATTTAGCTTTTGATGAAAAACAGATGCTTTTGTATCGCTTTTTATTTTAAAATAAACGCTGTTTGATTGGTGTAGTTCATCTGCTTTTTGTCTGCTATTCGTCTGCTAGGATCTGCTAAATTACGTTCTCTCGTCTGCAGAACGTCTGTATTTGCAACAGACGCATTGCAGATCAGGCCTGCAGACATTTTGCAGATATTTTACAGATATTCTGCAGACATTCTGCAGACATTCTGCAGATGATCTGTAGATAATCTGTAGATGATCGGAAGACAATCTGCAGATCTGCTACAGATCTGCTAGCAGATCTGTAGCAGACTATAAACAGATCTGCCGGTTTCCTACGGGAAACTGTTAATTGGGCCCTGGGCCACTGGGCCATGGGCCGCCGTGCTCCCGGGCCCGCTTTTAGTAAAACCCTAAGAATTCTGGCATTAAATTTGAATGGGAAACAAAAGTGTTGAGACGCACTGCATTTCCTGAGTACATTGGACCAATTTTGCCCTGCTCCTCTTCAGTATTACCCCCTCCCCCTGAAACAATAGGCATTTCCTATATCTGGGAGACTTAGGTTGGAGGGAAGGGCGGGGGCAGGGGGGTTGTCAGCCATTGTGTATGTGCCCCTCTGCTCTTTGCAGGGCAAATTATGAGTTAAAAACTGGACAGTGCTGATACCCTGGGCTGATGTCACTAGTCCCAGACTGAGTATCCTTAGTTTACACTTGTCCATGGAGAAAACAAACCCAACTTTGATTGCCCATATATGCAATCAAAACCAAATGTTTTTGCATATTTGGTTATTTACTATTCTTATTTAATGGTGGTGCAGTGTTTAAATGATTTTGAGAGTTACAGGCAGTTTTAAAAGTTTGTTGCAGCACTAGTTGTTATTATACATTGAACTTTATAATATTATTTATGACATCTAATCATGCTAACCATGAGTGTTGCAATCATCTGTACAGGCACCAAGCTGTTGAACCTGAGGATCAGGATGTGAGGAGTTATGTGCAATCTTTTAATGGCAGGTACATTGTGAAAATTTGCTTAAAAACCTAGTGAAATTATATTATTATTTTGTATTTGTATTATTTTGGTGTTCTGGGGTATTTCAGGAATGTTCTATATGGTGTTCAGGGTTTTACAGACTTCCAATTTTCCCATAAACTCAAACCCAAGCAGTGAGTCAACTGACTGCTGGTTATACACTACTTCATATTGCGGTTGGGATTGGAGGCAGGGGGAGGGGTGGGGTAAATTTTGTCTGGAAGTGTCCTCTACCACATTTATTTTCTTTGGTGTAGGCAAAATTAGCTTTACTAAAGTTGTGAAAGGAGTGGCAAGCATATTAAATAATCTGGTGATTTCGATGCTGCTATAATAATTTATTAGTTTGGTCACTGGAAGTTTGAGTGTGCCGGCCTGGAGTAAGTTCTGTTCTTCACATGTACTGTGCTGTTACAAAATATTCTCTTGATTTCTTCAACCTCTGAATCACTCAAAACAAAATTCATAATTCCCTTGGATTTTCTGATCACGCATCAGTCAAACACTACAATTTCAGGAATTCCCAATTTCTGACGCCTGATCTTTTAAACCCATTATGGTTTCCCTAGCTTGGAGGTTATATATAATTAGAGAAGTGACAGCATTCCACTGTATTAATCAATAGTTGAATTTAAAAAAGAAAAATGGGAAGCTGTAAGTTCAAACCCATGGTGTTGTTTGGGTGCCCAGGGCCTTACTGGCACTGAGTGAATAAAGCCTCCTTTAGTTAGAATTTCTTTTTCTAAGATTGTTGCAGTGACGACTGTGTTTTCAGCGCTCAGTATGTGGCCTAGTTCCCCAACCACAGTGATTGCTGCTCTACGTACCTTGTTATGTGGTGTAGTTTAATCCTTGAGTCTAATGTTGAAAGCTCTAGCCATTTCTGCAATGTAGTCCCAATCCTACAGAGACACAACCCTCACATTAAAGAGACTGGCCACAAATTGAGCATTGATATTACCCTCATCATTGCAACCTTGGAGGATAACAATGTTAGGAGAATAAGGTTGGCTTTACTTGATAAAAGTGCCACAATCACTCCAAAAGCTAGTGTATGACTTTACACATCTACTCACCCTCACTCAGGTCTTGGATATTATAACTAATGGGAATGGTATTCCTGTGGTATGATATGCCCAGAAGAGTAGTATAAACCTTGGGGTATAATTTACCCAGCAGTGCTTCAAGCTCAAGTTTTTCAGAAGTCGCCTTTTGGCGACTTTCTTTTGTAAAATGGTCGCCGCTAGAAGATTTTGGTCGCCAAAAATCAAAGCGTTTTTAAAGCAGGACACCTTATGTTGCCTTACATGAAATAATACTGCTGACCATTATGAGCCGAATTAAAATCGTTCTAAGAACGTTCCAACGTAGTTATTTTCGTTTGCGTTGAAGAGTTTTTTTGTTGAACTGTTCCAATTATCATGCAGAAAAGTAAATAAAAGATTAAAGAAACAGGTAAGGAAGATAAACATGCAAAACAAGTTTAATTCTTGTACACTAAAACAATGGAAAGGAAATAAGGTAGGGTAACGCGTGATCTGGGAACGAGATTGGGCCAGAGGTCTCATCTCATCTCATCTTATCTGAGCAATGAGGTATCCTTAATTCAAACAGATAAGTAAGATAGGCGATTGAAATAGTTGTAATGAAAAGTTTTGTGGTCAAATTTGTTTGGCTTAGTGATTGAACTGCAAAAAAAATGTTGATGCTAGCCAGCCCTTTGCATTACACTGGTCGCCAAATTGGCGACCTGTGTGGAAAATTTAGTCGCCAAATTTTATTTCCACTCGCCATGGCGACCAAAATGGTCGCAGCTTGAAGCGCTGCCCAGGGGAACTTTGTACCCTTAGGGCCATGGTTAATGGGCAGGGAATAATTTACCATGACTGTGTTTATTGTAGGGTATGGTTAACACTTGTGGGTGGGGATGGTACATGTTTAGTTTGCACGGTATGTGTAAATATCCTAGGTTATAATCCATCAAATATTTTTCACGTGCACAATTGCTCCAAACATGTCGCTTGATGTTACCAAAACTGGGGAATATCAGATTATATTCCCCAAGTGATATTCCCTTTGCACATTAAGTTTTCATCTCAAGTATGTTATTAAACTGAATAGATCTGAACTTTTCATCACACAAGCAACATTTTTTAATGCTGTCAGTTACTTTGACGTTTAAAACCTTTGAGAAAGTGTATCCCGAAATGAGCTGCCTTGCGTAAAAATATTTGAAGGATAATAAACACAGTAGCCTCGATTTTGCTTCAAAAATATGCAGTGATATTAATTTTGTTGCCAAATTTAGGCTATTGTTTATGTATATCGGCTGTGGTATGATATACCTTGGGTATAATATTCCATTGGACAACGCATTTGTTCTGGGGTGCCGTGGTTGTTACAGTCTTAATGGTTGTGGGTGGAGACAATACGTTATATGTATCTATATAGGATAAGCTAGGCTAAGATAAGCCTTGGGGTATGGGTTATTCTGAACTGGAATATAACAGCTGTGCATGTTTTTTTTTTTGGCTGAGACTAGATAATTTTTTTTGCTTGCAAGAGCTGCCCACAAATGGAGGTACCATTAGTAGTGTTGTTTAACAAACAGCTTTAAGTTCATAAGACTGTACCCCAATATAATGTCCATTTTGTATTTTTAGAATCTCAAATGATTCAAGCTGCTTTCACTTATTTTAAACCTCCAAGTCAACAAGATCTCAGGTAAGTTCTGGCTGCAAGACTTATGCACACTCTAAACCAGAAATTCTCTGATTACTATCTACCACACCAGTAATTTACCGTGAACATTTTCAGAAAGAAAAAAATATAAAGGTTAAAAATTCAAGCTAGATGTTGTCTAAACACATCCTCGGAAACCCAGGGCTTCAACGGGGACGGGAAGGGAAGGCAGAGACTGGAAGCGGGAAAAAAGGAGGGGGGAGGGGAGGGGAACATAGCTCTTAGCCAGTCAGCAGGTTCCCCTGAGGAATCAAAACACTAACTGTTATAATGGCAAGTTCAGAATTGCAAAAGGAATAATAACCAATAGGAACAAGCCAAGTCAAGTCAAATAGTTGGTGGGGTTGAATAGATGAGATTTCAAACATAGTAGGGGCGTCCGGGGCATGCTCCCCCGGGAAAATTTAGATTTTACAGAACCTCGAGCACTATTTTAGGAATTCTGGTAGAATTTTTGCACTATTATAGATACAGTCATTAGAATACACAAGGGTAATTATTTTCGGTGACCATATTTTTTTTGGCTGCCCCCCTCCCTTTGAAGCCAATTTGTTTGGGCATGGCCCCTCCCCAAATGCCACCAGGCCCCCCCACCCACCTCATTAAAAAAATGAACCGTCTCTTATTGCAATTCGATCAGACCATAGGTTGAGTCAATTACATTTGGGGCGGGTGAGTGAACTTTTCTTTTATAGTACGTGCGGTGCACCTTGACTCATTAAATATATCAAATCTTTAATGCCACCAGATGCAGAAGGGAACAGTAAAGAGCTGATAATTTGGTTTACTGAAACAATGGTAAGGTATCTTTAACTTTATATGTATAACAAAATGATAACTATTATACACGTAGTACATGGACTGTGTAGCTCTATATGTTGCCGAGTAATCAATACAGAACTTACATCCCTGTAGTCAGCAGCATGCTAAAATTAAATATGTCTTGATGAAACACGACTTGTAAAAAAACAGTTAAGCAGAAGAAACTTCTCCTTATTGTTGTGCTTTAAGTTGGATCATTCATTTTCAAACGTAAAAAGTATACGAAATACAATTTTCTCCTTACACTTAGGTACAGTTGGAGGACTAAATCGTTTTACATTGGGTTGAGATGGCAGCTGCTGCACCTTCACCCCTGGCCAGCTCTGTAGAGAAAACAAATGGAGCCAAGCTCAGCAGACTTCTTATTGATGGTGGAACAACAGTTCTTAGGATTACCTTTGATTCTTATCACCCTCCTGCAAACCTGGCTGCTGATCTCAATGCAAACTATCGAACTCTGAACAATCTCTTGAGGAAAAGAGTCTTGCGTGCAGCCCAATGGGACCAACTGTTCCCACCTGGTGGAGCCACACCAGACTCTAAAACATTTGACATCACTCTTCTATTCCTCCTTCTAACCAACATTTGTGGTCTCACCCCTCCCCCGTCAGGCTGGCACGCTAAGCCACCCCCAAGTGACACCTCTCGTGAGGCAAACCTTGCTCGCATTAAGTATTTCCGTAATGAGTTGTATGGTCATGTGACTACCACTGGTATTGATGCACTTACTTTTAATGCTCTGTGGCTGAAAATTAGCGCTCTTCTTGTTCCTTTTGGGCTGGATCAGGCGGAAATTGATAGATTGAAGGCAGAGCGTTGTGGGGAGGAAGATTATCTTGACGCGTTGCTTGACTGGGCTGATAGTGAAGAGGATATCAAATCACAGCTGAAGGAAATGCGTCAATGTCAGACCGAAACACAGCAAGATGTTCGCAAAGTGCTTGAGACCCAGCTAGAAGATCGTAAAACCCTTGAGGACAGCAAGGCAAAACTGGATGAAGTACATCAGACCCAAACCAGCATAAAAGGAACTGTTGAAAGAGTGTGTCAGACCCAACAAGAAGATCGCAAAACCCTTGTGGATAGCAAGTCGAAACTAGATGAAGTACATCAGGCCCAAACCAGCATACAAAGAACTGTGGAACGTGCAACGAAGACGCAAGAAAAGCATTTCGAAGCTGTGGAATCAGGTCTCCAGGAAATAAAGGAAGCAGTTGGAAGCTCAAAAAGAGGAAAGGACTCGGAAAGCCAGGAAGATGAAGTCTTAAGGAACCTTGCCAAGTCAGAGTTCAAAGGAGACATTGAGTATCACATGGGACGATTTCAAGAAGGCACTCGTGAGTGGATGTTCAACAAAGTTCAAAACTGGTTAGATGATAAAAACTCTCAAAACCGCGTGATGGTGATCAGTGCAGATGCTGGAATGGGAAAATCTGTGATTTCAGCCGTCATTTGCAAAAGAATGCAAGAAGCTGACAGACTGTCAGGAAGCCACTTTTGTCAGCATAATAACGCACGTTACAGAAATTCTCAGCTGATGCTTCAGTCCTTGGCCTGTCACTTGTGCCATGCCCTGCCAGAGTACAAACAAGCTCTTGTGAAACAGCTGTCAAGAAATCTGGGTAACGATCTCAACAACATGGGTGTGGAGGAGCTCTTTGCACTGCTGTTCAAAGAACCCTTAAGCACTGTGGCTGACCCTGGAAGAAATATGCTCATGGTGATAGACGGCCTTGATGAAAGTGAATACCAAGAACGGAATGAACTGCTTGATGTAATTGCTAACCACTTTTGCAAGCTTCCATGTTGGATTCGATTTTTATGTACGACCCGGCCAGAAAGAAACATATCAGAGACATTAACACAGTTGAAGCCGTTTCAGCTGGAACCCAACGAAGAAGAGAATGTGCAAGACATCAAGCTGTTCCTTGAAAAGAAGATGCAGTATCTAATGAGACAACGCAATAACGACACTATTGTGCAAAAGCTTGTGAAGAAGTCTGAAGGACTCATGCTGTACGCGTACTTCCTTGTTTCATTTATTGAAGAAAATGTGTCAGTCCTGGACAAAGGAGATCTTGATGGCAGTTTACCATTAGCAATTTCGTCAGTCTACCATTCGTATTTCAAACGACTAGAGGATGAACTTATAAAGGAGCTTGGCGTCAAAGAAGAGAATTTTCTGAATTTGCTTTGTGCTGTTACTGCATCACGGGAGCCCTTGCCAATTGATTTCGTTTCTCAAGTTTTGGTGCCTTGTGCTAACTCACCAGTTGCAAGACGTAAAGTACTAAAAGCTATTGGCAGTGTATCCTCTCTTCTTCCCGTTCGTGATGGCTGTCTACACGTCATTCACAAGTCAGTTAAAGACTGGTTGGTAGACACATCGTGTTTTGGAGAGCATGACTTTATCATGGACGAGAAAGAAGGTCATCGCATTCTATCAAGCCTCTGTTCTAATGAGTTTGATAATCTGAAACAGAAAGGTGTGCGTGACGCACAGTTTAGCTCCACTGTGAAGTATGCGCTAAGTCATGGTGTACGGCACATGTTACAGTCAGACGAGAATATGTCATCACAGAGTCTGGAGGAATGTGTACAAACATACGTGCTAGACTTAGAGCTGCTCTATGCAAAGCTCTGTTTTAACAGTTCAATAGCAGCCGAGGACATTTTATGGCTTCAAAATCATGAAATCTCGCAGGAGCTGTCTGAAGATAGTAAAGGTTTTTTGAACACCTTAAAGTTCCTGTTAAGAAAGTACTTCAATAAATTCACAAATCATCCCCATGTATTTTTCGAAACCGTGCTGAATAATGGAGGAGCAGCACTATCTTCTGTGGCATCGAACCTGTTGCAGAACAAATATTCTGAAATACCATATATGGAATTCGTACACAAGCAGCTGGAGCAAGGAGCTGTTTTAGCCCGATTTCAATGTTCGTCTCGAGTGGCTTGTTTCGATGTTTCACCGCAGTTAGACTACATGGTTTGTGAATGTAAAGACGGAACGATACAGCTGTGGTCACTTCATACTGGTAAGCTAGTATGGACACGCCCTGTAATGGTCGAGAAGCCTCACCCCTATTGGACCAGAGTAAGAATATCATCATCCCCTCTTGTCGTTTCAGTTTACCGGTCAGTCGTTTTTCATCCCACGAAAAAAGTTGTCTTGCCAGGAGTCCTTAGCAAAGCCTATACCTTTGACGGAGATCTGATACCACTTTTTTCTGAAAGCAACTGCACTTTCACAGTTTGCTCAGTTTCAGGAGACAAGACCACGATGCTAACCAATTGCCCTGACGATGCTAAATGCATTATTATGTGGAGTCTAAAGAACGGCTCCGAGATTACTCGTACCACAAGAAATGAAGATGTTTTGTCGTTTGCGTGGTCACGAGATGGAAAGCTGCTGGCAATTTCTCATTCCACGGGTCTCATTTCTATCGTTGATGCCATGGATTGTTTTAGAACGCTAATAGAAATCGTCATCCCAAAAGTTGGTGGAATGATAAAGTTCTCACCTGACTGTCGGTCTCTTTTTTGCATGAGTAGAGGAGTTTTATCGCGAGATCAAGGCTTTTTTCGTTTGAATACCAATATGGCGGAATTTCCCAGCTGTACGTTACATGATTGTGAATCCTATGTGCCATGGGACTCTGAATCACATAGCGAGGCTGGATTTTTGTTAGGAGATCCTTTTTCGTCTGGTAATTTGGAATTTGTTTTTGTGTTAAATGAGCAAAGTGTATTGAGGGGGAGCTTAATTTCTGGTTTCATAGATATGTTGAATATTAGTGAACTACGTGAAAATGACAGAGAAGCTACTTTTGTGAGGATCAGAGACATTGCATTTTCTTTGAGTGGGGAGACTGTTTATCTTGTCGGCGATACGACCAAAACAACAGTAAGCGCTTGGGATGTTTCAAGTGGGGAGCTCATTACAGAGACGAGTATTATACCGATAACTATACGCTACGGATTACGAGGCAGACTCGATTGTCTCGTAACTGTGAAAGGAGGTGTTTTATTAGCAACAAGAAGTGGTACTCTTGAGCTGCGGAATTTTGAATTGTCGCAGTGCGTCCGAAACTGGACCGATATAAACGGAACCACTTGGATGATCCCCATATCAGAAGAACGAGTGGCGTGTGAAGCAAAGAACCAAGTGATCATCTTGGATACTACTAGCGGAGAGATTGTGTCGACAATCCCAACTAGTGGTTATGAACGTTTGCTTGCATGTAACAGTAAATGTCAGCTGTTAACCTGCACATCCCGCTCACTTCAGTTGTCGGATGGTAAAACTACGATCTGGAGAAAACAGGGTCGTCTTGGTCTTTCAGGTGGAGTGTTTTCTCTTTCCGAACAGTTTGTCGTAATTTTCTCAGACGAAATTGGGTGCGTCCTCGATGCAATTTCAGGAGAAACACGGCACGTTTTACGCGAAGGCTATCGGCAGTATTTTGACTGTGAATTTTTCAGTGATGAGGAATGTGTTATCAGCTCCAAGGCTGCATCAGCTGATTATTGTCTTCAACTGTTTAACGTCAAGTCTGGTGACCTGCTGAGTGTTCTCCATCTGGATGTTGAAGCGGATCATTTAGCAGCCTGTCCTCATAAGCGTCTCCTCGCCATTGCCCAAAGGGACTCTAAACATGGATTCAAACTTATCAAGGTGCAATTGCCACAAAATAAAGACATCAGGAAGAGCAAAAGGTGAGCTATTAACGAACAAAGTAGAAATTTTGTAAGTCAATAATTTATAATAGATTAACGTACCACTTTTAATATGTTATTTATAAAGGCGGTTTATTTAATGAGGAGAAATGCGAATGCTCCCCACGATATTTTGGAACTGAAAGTTTAATTTACTTTTCTACGTTGCATAACCCAGAATTATTATGGTTTATTTCAAGCTTGTGAAAACTACAAGTTGCCTGTGTATAGCTTATGATACTTTTCTTGGTGGATGATAATTTATTTTATACTTCTAAGAACTATTGAAAGAGACATGTTCTGGAAAAGAACAAAATTACAAGAATTAGAAGCGGACGTGTTTGTATTCTTTCTTCAGTTTGGGATTTCAGTTTTAGTCTCTCTTGTTGCAAAATTTCTGACAAAGTATTTTAAAAGCAATATTTATGGGATGAAATGAATAATTAGTGGCTGCATGAACAACACTTTGTTTTCTTAAACGCCTTTTTTTATTTTTAACAGCAAAGCCAACACACCAGAGACAGAAGAGAGAAGAGAAAATAAGATGTAAGTCATTCCGTTTGCCGTTGTTGTAAAATTATATATTTTATGTATTTTAGCTTATCACGTTTTAAAGTTTAAGTTCCTTGTTCGCGCCATTTTTCATTTTATTGCTGCACAACTTATTCGCTACTTAAGATGTATTGCAAAATGTACGCAGACTTGATTTTGGGTCTGTTATACATGTATGCTCTTTCAGAAACTGGATGCTACAAAAAATGACTTTGTATGAGAATGCGATGCTGTATTTGTATTTCGTACCTGAGATGCGAGGAGATTTATCATTCAATCGATCGATCGATCGATCTTTGGTGCTTAGAGTAACACCAGGCGTTGTGTTTAGAGAGAGGTGGTCTAAATGAGGCACATACTGATAATTATTTTTTGAACTCTCGACTTTTTAATCAGTACGGTAAGTACACCGACGGTCAACGATAACTTGGGGTACACCGGTGAAATTGACCTAACGAGTGCAGATTTACGCTACCCAGTCCCCCAATGCAGCAAAATTGTCATGCCGACAATTTTCCGATCACTCGCGAGCTTTTCCGCTTCGCTTCGATCAAAGCCCCTCAGCGGACTATTGTCTAATTCTAAATGCGAAAAGTTGAGCCGGAACAATAGACCATTTCTTGATACGTATATGCTGTGGGGAGGGACTTATTTTCGGACGGAAGTTTGCGTTTCAAATATTTCCAGGTTTCTATTTGGATGTGATACTCTGACTGATTTTTTTGAAAACAACATAGTAAAACTCTTTAAACGAAACAATATGAAGCCCAAAACAAATCGTACAGTCGCTCAGAGCATTCTCTAACAATGATCTGGTATAAGGACAGGGCTTATAACTGGCATCGTGCGGTATTCGATTTTCAATAAGTTATTGTATTATTGTAAAGACCAGGTCTTTGTAACTGGATTTGAGGTTATTGGTCTACCTTGTTACAGTAGCAGAAGATAATCAATAAGCGTCATTCAGTATAGGGCCATTGCACAAGTGACATAACCACTACTTTCTTTGACATCTGTTGTTATTTGATACCAGATTGATCGACACAATTATTATTAGTTTTTTTTCTTAGGATTCGAAAATCAATCGAATGACTACTGCGGTGTATTATTCCACTATCGAACATTAAATTACGTAGACGCGCGCTAGCTCAGAACGCTCTTTCCAGCCCTGTTTGTAAGTTCCTGTCTATGTTGGCCACCAGCTTTTAATTTGTTTGTTGAAAACATTTATTACTGAGTATCGTCTTTGGATTTGAGAACGTTTGTCTCCCGTGTTACCAAATCAATGTTTTAAATTAATTGTTAATCAGTAATCAGAGGATGGAGTGTCAGGTAATTCCAGAAGTGACGGGCGGCGAACATATCTTAAAGCAACTTTGTTGTTGCTTTTTTTTTTACAGGGCGCTTAACGCCGGAGATCACAAGAAAGTAAAAGTAGGAAACAAAGAGGTTAGTCATTCCCAGACAGGGTTTTGTGATCACTGATACCAATTAAAACATATTCCATGGTTCGGGGGTGCGGGGTAGTGGGGTAAGGGTAAGTCCGGAGAGAGGAAGTTTAAAGGCCTGAGTCCGAGAAACTATGATCTCACAACTTGTAAAGCAGTCAATTTATGTTTCAATCAGTGGTGATT
The DNA here is from genome assembly GCA_963693305.1 of Meandrina meandrites. Lineage (NCBI taxonomy): Eukaryota > Metazoa > Cnidaria > Anthozoa > Scleractinia > Meandrinidae > Meandrina > Meandrina meandrites. The sequence goes on along the minus strand of OY855907.1, from coordinate 26,577,196 downwards.
CGAAACGAGCGACTGTCGCGAATGACAGGGGTCGAAGCAGTCAAATTCCACATCATAAGGTGTTGAACACGGTCACACAAATCAAAACAATATTTACCATCTTGAAAGGCCTTTGAGGTCCTGTCTTTGGTTTACTGGACGTCGTTATGCTGTAAAAACCTGCACAGACTACAAATCAAAGTGGCTATGAGCCACTGAAACTCGAAACTGTATTATACAACCAGAATCTACTTGTAAAACCGAAAACTTCAACAAATAAAGATATGAACAGGTAAGTTCAACTCCCCATACTTCAGACCTTTGTATGCCATCGGATACTTACAACCTAACCTTCCACTCTTTGGTAACGTTGATAAAGGATTATTTGAGCACGAAGACAACTTTGTCACGACGTGGCTCAACGGATAAGCGATTGCGTTTTATAGCACAGCAGTAGATAAAGGTCGTAAGTTCGAGTCCTAGAGCTGGAACTCAGATTCTTTTTGTTTCGTTTTCTTTCTTTTTATTATTATTTTTTTCTTCCGCAAGTGTTTATAACATTCCGCTATAAACATGAACCATTATAAAATACCATACTACGCATTTCATTGTCATTCGGTCCTAAATGTAAATAGATGCGCAAGCGCTATGCACTAGTCAGCGGATTAACAAAAGTCTAACAGGAACTGACGGATGGAGGGCCGGATAGAAGGAGTGAATTGGCCCTGCTGCCGAGAAACTCGGAAAATATTTTCCGAGTTTAAACAAGTGCTGGGAAAAAACATTACCTCAAGGCTTGATGAGCGGGGTTAAGGACGATAAAAATTACAGCGCATGGAAAAAAAGCATTCCCCGAGACAACTAGGTGAGCGCGCCCATATTGCATGTTGGGATTACAAGAACAACGCGTGATACAATGCACTTCAAAAAACGATAACTATTGTTCAGGAGCAACGCCGTCAGCAACTTCGATTATTATATCTAATCCGTTTAAAGGCACTCAAATTGAAAACACATTAATCACGCCGTAATAGGCAGTATCGTTCGTTTCTATGTCTAATGCGAAACACAGACACAATTCTATAACGCTAAAAATTTGGGTAAGGGCTTCATATACGGCAAACTATGACGTCAAACTAACCAAGTTCCACTGAGGTTTCTCATACGTGACAGCGTACATGAAGTATTTGGCAGTATTCTTTTCTGGGAAATAGTTATCGAGAATCACTCGTTGTTCCCGCGTAACCCGAAGTAAACAGCCGATGACAACGTATGACAATCGGAACCAATCGAATGTGAGATAGCGAGGGCGACAACTACGTCAACACCATGTGCTTTCACGACAATCGCGTCGTGTGCAGCTGTCGTGTACACAAAGTTTAAAGTGGTATATAATTCATGTCAAGACACCATATAGTCGCCCTGCAGCTTTGCTTGCAGTTAACATTTATTTACTGCTGTTTGCTTGCGGTTAGCATTTTACCAGTTAAACATTTATTTACTGCAATTTGCTTGCGGTTAGCATTTATTTTGTGGTTGGGCGACTATATGTTTTTCATTGTTAGCGGCCATGTTGACTTACCATGAAGTATATGCCCAAAGTTTGTTTGTTCATGGAGTGTCATAGATTAGTAAGCTTTTAGTTTCTTTCTTTTAAGATGAATTTCATAAAACGTATTTTCTCTTTATACCACAGTTTGAAATCAATCGATCAAGGATCGGACACAGCAAGCCGTAAGCCCTTTCTCCTTTTATCAAATCGCATTTTGCACAAAACTTGCAGCATGTAAGCTTCAATAGTTTTAATTTGAGTTCGAAATCCAAATTCTCGACCGCTTTGAAGATAAGTTACATATCCGTTGCTCTACATCATCAGAACGTAATATACGCACTAACATAATTAGTTATGAACTGTTTGACAGCCAGCTCCAGTGAGTTCTAAGTGCCAAAGTAGAACTCAAAATCGAGGGTTGCAGTTTAAATATATTCGGCAGGAAGTCGAAGTTACCGTGAATACGAAAGTGTGGAAATATTAGGCCCGTTCCAAACGCCGCTCCACTCATGTGCCGAACCTAACTCAGTAAGGTTCGACCTTGGAGCGACTTTGGAGCGACAGCTGATTCAAACGGCGTATTTGTGTCGAACTTAATTCGCGGAAACAAGTCGTTAACAATAATGTTGACTGAACGTCTGCGTTGAGGATGATAAAAGGTTTTTGCAGTCGAAATCAGCAAACTATTACGCATGTTTTGCTATAATAATAATATTTCCGGAAAAGCAAATTCATTTCGCGAGATTTATATTATTTAAACTGGTTTTCTCTCAAGAATTAGTTTGTAAATGCTAATCTACAAATCTGATCTCACAAATTGGGGAAACAGCAAAAAGGAGTTACCACCAAAACAATTTTCCCATGAAGTTCCGCTTCTCTTGAGCTGAAACATATTAAAAGATAAACAAAATACGAGCCCGGTGAGCGAAGTAATTTCCCCGGAATTTTATGCCGTCGTGCTTCATGCATTACTGGTCAGACCTAGTCACGCCACTCCACTTTAGACCAATCATGAGCGCTGTTATATCGAAAATACATTACAGTAATTCATGCATTAGGTTCGGAACATGAGAAGGACGCCGTATGAATCAGCCGCCGCTCCAATGCCCCATAGTGCGGCAGACCCTGCCGAACTTAACGTTGTTTGCCGAACCTAATTAAAACTGCCGGACCAAACTGATTCAAACGCCGCTCTTCTGCCGTACTTTATTCACCAGTTAGGTTCGGCACATGAGTGGAGCAGCGTTTGGAACGGGCCTTACTTGGAAGTATCTGAAAGCATGCAAAGGTAATTTGACGGATAGCGGGGGAGGGGGGGGGGGGGGTGGATTGAACTTGTCGGCTCAAATCTTTATTTGTCAAAGTTTTCACTTTAACCGAATCTTGTTTCATAATTCATTTTCCGATTTTGATTGTTATTGCTGTTAGTTCATGAGTAGGAAGAAAGCAACTTCTTACGTTTGCACAAAGTTCCTGTCAGTATTTTTATACCCTTTATAACAATTGTTATATTACGCTGCTTTCGTAAAATAAAGCTGTGTTTAACTCATCTGGTCGTTACCACTGTGATGTCATACAAAATAGCAAAATATCCCAGCTAACACTTAAACAAAAAAATGCAACGTCTACTACAGATAATTTTCCTAGATTACCTTGCTGATCCTAGCAGTATGCAGGACGCGTGTCACATATTAACCTAGTAAATGGCCTAGCTCACCACGAGTCTCTCGTAGCTCAGTTGGTTAGAGCGCCCAACCAGTATCTGGGAGGCCATGGCTTCGATTCCAGTCGGGGACTCAGAATTTTTCTTTGTCCCATGCTCGTGTCATTGTTGAAAAAAGATCATCTTCACTTTGATACTATACAAAATAACAAAATATCCCAGCGTTTACTAAAATTAAAAAAAAAACACATGCAGATAATTTTACGAGATCACCTTGCACCTGTTTATTACTTCTACCCGTATTTCTTTGCTACATTGTTGAAGCTTGATATTTTGACCCTTCCTCCCACTCCTCTGCTCTATGCCAGCTAAATCCTAAATAATGCGCTGCCCTGACCCTGCAATACAGTAATGCATGATGCTCCATTACACAGCACTAGGCACATGAACGCATTGCGAACCTATTTTCACCCCGAGCATAGTTAATAGAGGGGAATGGCTAGGAAGCCAAGCAAACATCACAGGAGCAAACAAAGAGGCCAAGATTTAGGTTGGAAGGTCCAGGACAGTGCACTGGATTTTGTTTTGCGCTCATACACTATGCATGAGTAACGTAATCGCAATGTTTTATTGGTTAGTTGCGTAAACACGTAACCACCTATTGTATTTTGTCAGGTTCTGTGCACGGTCAACCCCCAAAATAGCGAAAAACCTATAACAAAGAACTTTGCCTGGCTTCATAACCATTTGCCAGTCCCTGTATTAACTGTGCCCTTCACACCTGTGATGTATCCGCTGCCTTAAGCCGCGATGGTTGCCTGGCAACTTGTGAGATTTTTGTTATTTTATGCTGTTTGAATGACTGTCTCGTGTAATGTATTTGATGTGTGTCCTTTTTTCAGATGTGTTCCTGTCTAGTTGGTTATGATGATGATTGGCTTGACTTAGCGACTTCTTGTTATTTTGATGATGATGATGATGATGATATCTCTGACGAATTTTTTCGTACCTTGTATTCTTTTGATGATTTGTCTCGACTTTAAGTGATGATGATGATGATGATGATGATGATGATCACTTTAACGATGTTTTGCGTAACTTGTTTCCTTTTGATGATTTGCCTGACGCCTTGACCTTTAATGATGAGGATGATGCTTGGTGAGCTCCACTACTAAGAGCCTGCGAGGAATACTGTATGCGGTCATACAGTGGCGAGTGCGTGTAACGAGTGTGTGGCAAACGCGAATCTCGCTCTTCTCGTTTTACTAAGAAGCACGGACTTTGAACCCCACCAAACCGTGGCGTTGTCCTGGAGGATAACTTGCCACATGTTCCTGTACAGAAGAAATATTCCACGAAGATTTTATTAGTAACCATGTAAATAAGGATTTATAATGAATTGATTTTTATTCTTTACTGTGTGAGACGCTGTTCTTTTACAGTGGCGGATCCGGGGAGCCCGGGCCCCCACCTTACTTTTTTCGGAAATAGCGCATTTTCTTTGAAGTGCCGAAATTATCTTTGCAGAATTCAACATTCATAGTCAAGCGGGTCCCCTCCTTAGCTGCAGGTCTGGATCCGCCGCTGTTTATGACAAGACCAGGCTCAAAGGAAAGATTCAAACTCAATTTTTCCTTGCAAGGGTCTCTTCAGTTTCAGATGCAGAGATGACGGCCAAACAAACTAGTGTAAGTGACGAGTCATGCTTACAGCGCAGTTGCGTTCTGGTCGCAACGCGAAATTTGCCATCCTCGGAGACCCAGGGGCAGTTAATCGGGTGGAGGGGGGGGGGGGGGGGGGGAACGAAGTAAACCGGGCAGAAATCATAGTGACGAAAGTTTTTAAGAAGAGCGGAAAGAGCCCCTTGGAAACGAGTCTCTCCAGACGATTTCCAAACGCGTATGCGAATGCCGGCTGTGATTGAGCAGAACAAATTATTTGTATTATTCTGCCCAATCGGGGTACCAGTAACTTGAGAGTCACTTTAGTGTGTTCTTACACGACAGTGCCAGCTGTATCTGACATATTTACATTTTAATTTACATCAAGTGAGAGAGCCGAATAAGTCTGGAAATCATTTCAGGTGTCCCGAGAAAGATATCTCAAGATCAACCGGCTAATTTTCGTTTGGATCGTAAATATAAATAGTGGCTTGTTTACCTGTGTGATGCATTGGCGGCCGTTCGGCATACTCGTTTTTCTCGCAGTGCGTGGATTTTTTGCTGCACGGAAAAATTCCAGTTAATAGAAATATCCGAAAAGAAAAAAAAAATAAAATGGGTGATTGATGTGATTTTGTAGGTCTCAATTTGGTGAATTTTTTTTCCAAACGAAAACTACCCGGTTGATCTTGAGATATCTTTCTCCTAACATCTGAAATGATTTCCCAACTTTTGCGGCTCTCTCACTCGATGTAAATTAAAATGAAGATATGGCCGATACAACTAGTGTCGTGTAAGAACACACGAAAGTGACTCTGAAGTTACTGTTTCCCGATTGGGCAGAATAATACAAAGGATTTTTTCTGCTCAATCAGGAGCCAGCATTCGCAGAGACTCTTTTCCCAGGTGATCTTCCAACTTTTCTTGAAAACTTTCGCCGCTACGATTCCTGCCTGGTTTACTTCGTTTCGCCGCGACTAACTGCCCCTGGGTCTCTGAGGATGGAAATTTACAAGACACCGTTGTGATTTTGTTGTGAGGACGGCAGTGCGAGCACCGGAAGTTGAAATCAAGTCGAGTCGTGTTAATCTGAATCTGCCTTGAAACTGAACAGACTAACGACAAAAAGAAATCTATTTGTGCTGTTTTCGTAATGCAACAAGCATTTTGTGATAATTAAAAAAAAAATGTGTCGTGGAATGAGTATAACTCCAAAAATTTACGTGTAGGATTTGCATAAATTAAATATTACTGGAAAATTATCCAAAAGTCATTTCTTGAAGTCGTTTTTTAAAAAAGATTAATTCCCGCGCAGATACATGGGTTCTCCCGTCAAACTAGGCCAAATAGTTTCTCTTTTGTTAATGTTCGGAATTGCTTAGAAATTGCGTAAAATGAACTGACAAATTTGCTAAATGGGTTAAGTGAAGAGCCCGTTTTTTGTACAAAAATAATTTTTTTTTTTAATAATTCGTAAGAAGTAGTATTTTTAACTCAATGGTTTTATGAGTATTCAATTTTGTGTAGCGCATATCATGCGAATATTGGTGCAATGCTCTAATTCAATTTATATAATCTTCTGGTTGTTTGGAAGTGTGATGAAACACTCACTCGTGCTTGATGTATTTAACTTGGCTGATAAACGCCTCTATATCAGGTAACTGATGTTTTTGTTCGTGCGTGCGGGAAAGCCGCAAGAACGACAGGCAGGGGCCTGAGCGCACGTTGTACTTCGTCCGCAGCAAACGTGCGAGGAGTCTGATGGGGAGGCAGTCGGCTGCTCCGTCTCGTGGCTTCGCCGCTCAGGCGCACGCTGCCCAATTAAACTGCTTGCAGTCTTAGAAGGTAACCGTGTCGCTTTTTCACACAGTAGGGAGTTTAAACAAACCACGACAGCAACGGCTACGGGAGCATCGCTTAACAGAAGCCTCGAATAACGAGTACAATAGCACTGCACGTTGCAAATCTTTGCACATTTCTTTGCCGTCCTCTGCAAAATAACAACGAATTCTACGTTATCGTGAGAATGTGAACCCCCCTTTTTCAAGTTTCGTTTTTTAAGCTGTCTGATCATATTCAACTGAAGATAACTGTGACTCCGAAAGAAAGACAATTGATCTAGATCTAGATAACCCTTTCATATACCTACCATAACAAATGGTGCGTTTTTCGCATTCCTACAGAGTGAGTGAGTGAGTGAGTGACACTTTATTTAAACTCGGAATTCCACCAATTCTTAAATATTGGTTTTCATGAAAGCCGAGTAAGATTAAAAATTTAAACAGAGATTAAAAAGTGGGACAAACTATCAATAACAAGATAATAACATATCAAAGTCAAGAATATTATTATCTTCCAGTCCTCTTTTAAAGGCTGCAAGAGTTTTAGCCGACTTAATTGAATTAGGCAAGGAATTCCACAATTTAGGACCAGCGTAAAGAAAATTCCTTTTCATAAAATCAGTTTTCGGTAATGGTAAATTAATATTTAATTCACTGTTCCTAATATTGTAAGGATTTCTTGCCTCGACTTTGAAAAATCTGTCAGTTAACTAGTTTGGGGCTTCACCAGTAGAAATTTTAAACATTTGGGTGGCCTTATGCTTAGCTCTTCGGGTTTTTAAATCAGACCATCCAAGTTCCTTTAAAACATCCTCTGAGCTTACGTCATAGGCAGCCCTTAAAATAACCCTACCAGCCCTATTCTGTAATTTTTGTAATCTGGTTGCTAGACCTTTAGATAAATTATCCCATACCAAATCACAGGGATTCTGAATCTCATTTCTTACTTTTCACTTGAATAACCCGGCCTTAAAATACTTCCAAAGACGAATCGAGCTTTTGGTGGATCAGTGCGAAATACAGTTTGATAGGCCCTTTTAGACACCTAAATAAGAGTTTTCCCAACCCGTTACTTGAACCAGCCCGTGAAATCCTTACCCTTTAATGTAGCTACAGCTTGAAAAAGCAAACACTTTTGGAAGGAATCTATTAATAGGCCACAATAGGGAGTACCCACCCACCCACCCACCCCACCGATGGCTACCGAGTTGCTGCGTGTAGTCGTCTTTTGCGCAAAACGTTAAAACAACAATAAGGGTAACGAGAATGACCATATACTGGTGGAATTAAGGCTTCAAACTGCTAAGAGCAGGAAGAGTAAATTTTTAGAAAAAGGCATAATCTAAATCAGTCATTTAGACAAGCTTGTTAAAAAAAACCCTCACGCACGTTGTAACGAAACAGTTTAGCCTCCTCTCTCGCTACTCGTGATTATTAAGTCCCAGTATATGCCACAAACCAGGTCTTACCAAGATGGCGCCTGAACAACTTACAAAATAGAGGACAGTCAGGCACCTTGTGGGTGCTGTTAGTACTGAAATTGCCAACTCAGCATTGTCATAGGAACATATATAGATTTGATCTGAAATATAATAATGGTTTCTGGCGTAAAGTGATGAACTTCAACACCTCACAAACCTGCTGTTTAACGTTCCTCGGAGACATTTTTTGTGGGAATGGCATTGTTTTGCTTTTATTTAGATAAGATAAGATCTTTACAAGTGTATCTCGAGACCCTAATTCCGGGATTGTTAGGTAATGGTTAAAGTAAAGTTAATGTACTAATTTGTTTTTACTGTAAAATTGTGATGAAATTCATAATTGAAGATAGATTCCATTTACTGGAATAACGTTTCTCAACCCTAATTTCAGTTTAGGAATTTTTTATGTTTTCACTCTCAAAGATTAGAGTTCTGCAAGTGTATTGAAACCCTAATTAATTTATGTTGCTATTTCGTTTGTTTCCTCGTGCTGGGAGAGAAGAGGTCGTCTATTGCATCTTTGCGAGGGCAAAACAAGAGCTGCTTATTTGTCCTTTCCTCAGTACGTTTACTGACTTTGGCCCATGTGTGGTGCTTCCTTCTGTCTGTTGGTAGTTTATCTTGTCTTTGTGGAGCCAAAACTGTGAACCATTTGTATTTGCATATATTCGCGTCTTCTCTCGCCCTGCTCTGCGTCTATCCTATGCAGGAATAAATTGCTTATAATAGCATGTAAAAAGTACGAATAATTAGTTGGGGAATAGTCAGTTGTTAGTCTTTGGGCGTTTTGGTGACTCCGCGGACGCACTGAAACATTAACAGGTGGTAAAGGAGTTATAAATGACAAGCTTTTGGAAGCAAGTCACAAGCCAATAAAATGTTACTAACGGTCGGACATCCAACGACAAGTGTCGAAAAATACTTTTGCACTAGGTAGGCCTTTATATCAAAGCTAAAGAAATCATTCCAGCATTCTTAATTCGGCTAAATCAGTATCAATTTGTTTAGATAATAACGGAACACCACCAAAATGCCACTTGCGGAGCTCAAAATTTAAGGCCCAATTTATTCGCTTCACATGCGGTGAGGCGGAATCAGTTTGCTGAATGGGGCATGTGGCGTGACTTGCGGAATGGCATATTTAGGCGGAATGTGAAAACGTTTGGATGCAGAGGACAATGCAACTTTATTTTGAGACTCCGAGATTTCGAGACTTTGCTAAATTTTGCCGAGACTTATGAATTCTCCATGGAGCATTCTACTCCACTAACGGTAGCGGCGAACTGATCAAAATGACGTGAAATTATACAATGCATTGATTCTTGTGATCTATTCATATTGATATCACCGGTTGACTATCGTTATACACTAGCGAGGTTTGTCGCATGAATCCCAGGGGGAGGGGGGTATTCTAAAAAAGTTCTTATATGGGGAGGCTACGCCTAAGGTGTCCAGCCCTTACCCTTCCATATACCATTTTTGATTCATTACTATTATATCTTAGCGTCAACCCTTTGCAAGACATCATGTGTACTAGTCATGAAACGATGTCGGATTTCTTTTGTTCGCCTCTTTTATATTACTTCAGTTTTGACCCTCATCTTATGCTCCTTTGAAAATCGCTGAACCCAACAAGCCGCAGACCAATTTAACTACTGCTAGGCACTTCTAGAGTGTTGTTTACCGTTTACAATGCAGCTGTTTTTAAACATTCATATCTTTCACGACTAAGATGGTTTCTTTTTTCCCCTATTGGAAGTGTTTGTGGGTTATCTTTTTGCTTCGGAATTGTCAAATCGTAATCATGGTTAACAGTTTTTTCTTCTCATATAAATATAGCATCTGCCGCAGGGGATGATTATTAACCACCACATAGACGGCTGTTGTTTACCAGATCGAAGAGAACTCTCTCAAAATTCTTACGAAATCGACTTTTCTCAGTTTTGCCTTTTATAAATCATCCCACTATGTTCTTTAGATTTTGAGGATGAAACAGCGAATGTGCCAAAAATCCAAAACTAATCGGCTTTTTAAGATGATTCAAGACTCTAAAGAACTTGATTGAAATGCGACATTAATTAATTTAGTAAAGAGCTTTGTCCAAGAGAAACAGAGCGTGAATTGAAGGGGTTTCTTATTTCTAGCAAGAATGTCTCGTATTAGCTGTTAAACAAAGCCGCCAAGCAAAGAAAATTAGTTTGTTTTCTTAAGCTTGCAGTGTTAACATCTCAAATTACATCTGCAGAGGTAAGTTTCTTGCTTCAATTTTACCGCAAACTGAACTAATATGATGATGGGGTGACGTCTTCCCTTTTTTTTTGCATTCAAGGTTTTTGTTCAATCGATAAAAGCGCTTTACGGTTGGCTTCGTGATCTCGCACTATTTGGGTGCTGCCCTCGACGACATGCTCGATCGTAGCGTTTGTCGCTCTCGTTCGCTTTTACGTTCGTCCCCACCGACTTTCACAGTCTAACAAAGCACTTGAATGGTATTCCCATCTACTCGAATTTTATCTTTAAGCTTTTGGAAACAAGTCACGAGCCAATATAATGTTACTAACGGTCGGACATCCGGCGACAAGTGTCGAAAAATACCTTTGCACTAGGTAGGCCTTTATGTCAAAGCTAAAGAAATCATTCCAGCATTCTTAGTTGGCTAAATCAGTTTCAATTGGTTTAGATAATAACGGAACACCACCAAAATGCCACTTGCGGAGCTCAAAATTTAAGGCCCACTTTATTCGCTTCACATGCGGTGAGGTGGAATCAATTTGCAGAATGGCATGTGGCATGACTTGCGGAATGGCATAATTAGGCGGAATGTGAAAACGTTTGGATGCAGAGGACGATGCAACTTTATTTTGAGACTCCGAGATTTCGAGACTTTGCTACATTTTGCCGAGACTTATGGATTCTCCTGGAGCATTCTACACCCCTAACGGTAGCGGCGAACTGATCAAAATGACGTGAAATTATACAATGCAGACTTGGTTGATTCTTTTAATTTTTGAATCACCTGAGAACTTTTAAAACTAATCTCTATCAGTTGGTATCAATTCTTTTTATGGATGAGTCTGCTTAGGTCTTCTTCGCTTTAGTGCCAACAGCCCGAAATCGATCCGTCTGCGGTTGAGAATCTGAGCACCAACCCCCCCCCCCCCCCCCCCCCCACCTCACAGTATGACGCGCTTTGACACATCCCTTATTCGACTCGTCTAACAGTACAACTGATGCTGTTCCAGACTTTATAAGAGGTGAAACGTTCAGGTATATCGCAAAACCTATTCGTTTATTTCGGGCTAAACTGTATGTACATTAGTCCAGTTAGTCCACAGTTCCAAGTCCTATCTCAGTGCCATTCCTGATTGTATACGCTGGGGCTTCTGGGACATTCTTGCACTGGGACTGCCGCACATTTTATTCAGCTAACATTTACTTTGAGGGTGTGAATCGACTGTACAAATGTCATGAAGCTGTGCGGAAATTTATAGTTTCCCTTTGATGGAACTCTGAAAAAGTTAAGTTATTTTGCAGCAAGGTTAGTTCAGAAACAGTCAGTTGTACTTTTTCTAACCGCAGGTATACATCTACACTGATTTAGGGACAGACCATTATTTTTCTGGAGGGGGGGGGGATGAAAAATCTCTCTCTGCAAACTTTTTTTTTTTATCTATGCACCTCTGCAAACAATTTTTTTCTAACAACACCTTCCTGCAAACAATTTTTTTTTTCGATCTTTTTTAACCCCGATCTGACACAAAAAGGAGGTTCGCTTTTGCTGCCATCAATCATTATTTAATTCAATATTTTATGGTGGCGACCAATAAACACCTCTGAACTCATCTTTTTCGTTTTCTGAGACGTACACTACGAAGATTGGCGGCAGTATTTTTTTTTTTAATTTTTTAATTTTTTAACGAAGACTAGTGAGCAGCACAAGGAAAGACTTCTTGTGGTTGTAAACTTGTCGTTTATTTCCGACGCGTTTCGTCTCTAACTGACACTTCTTCAGGGAATGAATACAACTAGCAAAGAACAGTATATATAGCACATTCGCGTGCCTAGCTACAACTTCCCATGGAAGTGAATAATAACTAAAATATTCTGTAAACGAACGTTACCAAAAATGCCTCAATACATATGTTATCAGGCGCGGATGCAGAGAAAATCGTGATCGATTTCCAGAGGGTTGAAAAACGTTCTATGCCGGAGGCATGGTACGAGCGCCGAAGGCGCGAGCTTCTAGGGGGTCTGGGGGCATGCCCCCCCCGGAAAATTTTTAAGATTTTGACCCCCTAAACTGCCATTTCGGGGGTTTCCGAGTCACTCGGACATGATGTTGGCCAGTTCCATTCTGCCTGCGTAGGATCTAGGAGGTCAGTGAATGCCCGGAATTAAAAATAAATGTTTAGAAACCATTCTTTTGCACTGTCGAGATTTCAACTTGGAAATTTATTTATTTTAATTAATTACTTTATTTTTTATTTATTTATTCATTTATTTTTACCAAAAATCTGACCGATTTCCGTAAATCGTTGTAAACGGGTGTGGATCCGCGCCGGGTTATTGCGTGTTGTCATATTTTGGGGGGCATACGATTAGCGCTAATCGTATGGCCCCCAAAATATAACAACACGCATTAACATATGTATTAAAGCGTTTTTTGTAACGTCCGTTTACAGCATATTTTAGTTATTATTCACTTCCATGGGAAGTTGTAGCTAGGCACGCGAATGTGCTATATATGCTGTTCTTTGCTAGTTGCCTGAAGAAGTCTCAGTTAGAGACGAAACGCGTCGGAAATAAACAACAAGCTTACAACTACAAGAAGTCTTTCCTTGTGCTGCTCACTAGTCTTCGTTAAAAAATTAAAAAATTAAAAAAAGTTTCTCTGACTTCTATGCAAACTATTTTTTTAATACATATGATGTTTGCAAACAATTTATTTTGTCTTTTCAGGCCCTGCAAACAATTTTTTTCAATATTTTTCATCCCCCCCCCCCCCCTCCAGAAAAATAGGTGCCTTATGAAAAATAAGCAAATGTATGAAATTTCACTGATATTATTTTATTCATTTTTTTTTTGGGAGGGGGGGGGGGGGAGGGAATTGATGATTATTTCGCTCACTTCGCAAGAGATATTAGCCTAAATGCTGTAGTGATGTCAAATTTTACTATTTGTGGTGTTTATACCCCCTCTCCCCTCCTGCCTTTTTACCCCAGTCTCTACCGTTCACCGAACCCGTTTATTTTTTAAATTCTAGTTGCGCGCGCTAGGTCGAAGAAGACGGAGTCTAATCTAGCTTTCTATATTGCTGTCTAAAGGAAGTTTGCTGGAGGACATCATTAAGTCCAATGAAGGTGGAAGTATTCCGATTTTCAAGTTATGGGTCGGCTATTATCGTACCTTAAACAAAGCTTTAGCGGGTTGGAATGAACTCGGTACGTTGTGCGAGGTACAGATAATGGTTTAGACAGCAAAGATCTTTAGCCACATTAATTAGGACTCGGGGCTAGACTTTAGGGCTGATTTGAAGACGTTCATAACGATATTTGGCTCGAACTTTACTGTGGCTAAAGACTTAAAAAAATTGTGTGATAATGTTCGGAAGCGGTCTTTCCATTTCAAAATTTTTTTGTTACATCCGGGATATTGCTTAAGACGAGAGCAAGATTGTCGAGGAAGCTGCTTTGAGTGACTTCAAGCGTTTATGTGAGTAGAACTTGTTCGTTTAACGATTTTTTTGCCGTTCGGTTTAGCTAGCGATCAGAGCTTGCTGTGATTTGTTAGTGAGAAGCAATTTGATTTGCGTGGTTTTCCGGTCGTGAATAGGCTCGATTTCCGCCGTCCTCTCGTGTTCGGTCTTTCCTCCCCGAGAAGTGACGGCTGGACGCGTGAGTGGCCGATCGTGTTTATGACGTAGATTCAAAATTTAATTTATGGCATAAAAAAAATATATGTTTTCTCGTTCCAATTAGCCTGCGTAGCTGGCGGGATTTCGCGAGCGAGTGCATTTTTTAGCGGCCTCGTGCTTTGGTCTTGGCCGCCAAGCAGCGAGGGGCTTGGTGAGGAGTCGAGTTGATATCGCGCCTGTCGGAATGCGTGGGTTTTTTTTTAATTATGCGTTCGCCAGTGCACGCGAATTTCGGATTGGCTAAGAGCTGTGAAACGTCAATCAAATGTTAAACGATATCTCTTAACCATCCCATGGGAAAACGTCTGTGTTTTACGTGCAGATGGCAAAATGGAGAGTGCGGAGGAAAGGAAGGCAAAGAGAAAGCTATGTATTCACTAAATTTCCCGGCAGCGAAAGCAGAAAATATATATTCTAAAGGAAAACAGACTGTGATTTAGTTGCTTTCAGGAAATGATGTTTTGGCAGTACGCAAGGGAGGTAAAATCCAACCGTCAAGCTTTAGAGACAAACCGCACGATCAAATTAATGCAAGCCGAATATAACCTTTACAACACAGATAATGTTTCTCTAAAACCAAATTTTAGCTTTTCGCGAATCACCAACAGTCTCTTACGAAGCAAGATAAATATGTCATCCGTGATAAGATCAGTACATCGGTGCATCTTGCAACAACAGTGTTATAAAATAAACCTATTTCTATTAGTCTCCTTCAGATTAGTAGAGCACAATCTGCATATGTCATTTACAACTCCTTCTTTGGGTTTAGGGCCCCGTTTTGACGGCTATTTTGCCGTAATGTCCTTTGCGTTATTATCCTTGCGCCATCAAGATCAAGAGTTTGTTTATGAGTGTCAATTTAATGCCCTTTCACGCGATTCGTATTACACCTCACTCTCTGATTGGCTTATTTAATTTGAAATCAAAGGCGATAAAAGTGGGCGGACAGCAAAACCCCTAAGAAATCCGGCAGGCGGGAATTTCACTCGCGGCTGCGCCACTCGCTGACGCGGGCTTCGCACGCGCGAGAAAAATTCACTCGTGCCCGCTAATCCCGCCAGCTGCGGAGGCTACGTTCCAATACGAACTTTGCCTTACGGCTTACCCGATAAGTTTATATTTTAGATTGCTAAAGGAGTATCGAGTGTCTAAAAAAATTCTGAGACAAAGCGAAGCAAATGTTACTGAGAATCGTGACAAGCCGACACAGACTCACTACTGCGGATTTGTCTGTTTTGACATGTTACACGTTTGCATGATGCTCTACTCGAGCGGTTTGGCTCCCTTCTATTTGCAAGATATTTTGACTTCGCAAAATGTTCGCTCTGAACGGACAAGATCTGAAAATTTTTTGTTAAAGATGATGATTACTTGCATTTAAACAGCTAAGCTCGGCTGTCTAATTTAACTGTTACAAATCTTGCAAGATGTGTTGTATCTTATCACGGATGAAATATTTATCTTTGTCCGGCTTCACCAGAGACTGCTGTAACTTATACACGTAATAGCTATTTAGTTTGTTTTAAAGAGACGCGAAGCTAGTTCTGGCTCCAACATTTGCGAACAGCAATGTCGCCGTCTCTTTCACAATGTCACCACCGTTTCTGACTGCAGGTTGAATTACAAAATCATTTTCACCATTACCCAGCTCCTCTAATGCTTTCTTGTTGTAAATCTTCCAGGTTTAAAGTTTAAAGCGCTCCAAAAACATAGGCTCGATTTCCGCCGTATTCTCGGGTCCTTTCTCTGACAACATAATTTATGCAGCCTGTTTGGCCTGACAAAAATCTGCAGGCGGAATTCTGATTGGCTAAGGCAAACAAAGGAAACCTCACGCGTCCAGCCGTGCTTTCGGGGGGATGACCGCGGGCTCATTTCCCGAAAAAGCGGCTGGAAATCGAGCCTAGGTCGCGAATTGACACGAACCATATGCTACATGTGTCACTTATAAGTCATTTATTATTTGTTCCTTTTAGTTTAAAATTCCTTCAAAATGAAGCGATCGTCGATGTAGCACGCTTTCTCTCAGTGCATTTGAGCCCATACATAGATTTTGAAGCCCTCGGATCACCCCTAGCGCTGGTTCTTTTCATGTTTGTTTTCGTAGCTCCCATTTTAAGTTGTAAACACTGTTAATTAAATTGGTCTAATTCATGATCTTACGAGTATGATGCAGATACAGTCTTGTTTCTCCAAAAAGACATAGATTACAGCAATTTTCGTTCAATTGAGCTAAGATTCGCCCTCCTTTAAACTTCCCTATCAAAACAATGTATCAGAACTGAAGTGCTATGTCAAATTCCTTTAGCCACCTTCTTATAACTCAGTGTAGACATTTATTTAGAGTTTGACGTCTCCTTGATCTGTTAGCTGTAGAAAGATCACTTCCGCTTTCGAATTCGATTCATCAGTTGTGCATTTCATATGTTTGGAATGAAACGTTTGTCATTTGATTGCGTTTTTGTCATTTCTACAGGGCCAAGGTTGTAAAATTCAAAGTCAAGATGTGATTTTTTGTCGACCAATTCCGATATCAGGTAAGCATTGTAGAAAACAACGCTTATGCTCGAGTTGAATTGATCCCCCGACTCCTTCGAAATTAAAATATTAATGATCTGTTTTCCCGTCCGATTTTTTTGATAAATAGCTTCTTGTTAGTCTGTTGTTTTGTTGTAGTCTTCCAGTCTTCCTTTCCATCCGGATTTCCATTTGTGTGTTGTAATTGCTTACGGAATAGAGCCGAGATTCCAGCGGGAACCGGGGGAGGGGGGGGGGGGGGGGGGGGAGAGGACTTGTAAGCTGGACCGCCATTCCTGTGTTACTATTTGTTCACTGTAATCCCCAAGCTTCAGGATTTGAACAATTGTAGTGCTTCAGTCTATGTTATTTCAATTTAACAAGTTTTATAAAATTGCAAATTATCTTTTCTTTTATTATACAGGTACCCAAAGCTATGGAATTTAAAGTCAGAATGTGATTTTTCGCACATTTTGTCCAATTGCTGGTAAGAATTTGTAGTAAACAGTGCAATGACTTCAGCTAGGGTCAACTATGTTGCAACATGAATACAAAAACAACGTGAGTTTATACATGATCAGTCCAATAAATTATTATTGAGCAACATGAACTTGCTTATTTGAACGATCCAGCAACAAAAATAATTTTGAATCCACAAGCAAACTATAACAAGGAACTGACTGAACCGAGTAACTATATTTGACAAATTAAATCATTTTGAAACCATGCATGTCTAAACATTTCAGCACATGACTTTAAATTTTAAATGTACAACACACATAAAAGAACTCTGAATGGCTCGATCATTGTTAAAATAATTTAAAAACTATGCAACAACAATAATTAAGAATTAAGAATCAAGTCATTTAATATAAGTATGGATCCTGAGTGGTAAAAAATAATTTGTATCATGGCCATTGAACACAGGTCTTAGCTCAGGCACAGATTAAAATAATTTCAATAACTTTCTGTTCAAAACAAACTTGAACTCAGTGCTCAATAGCCTGCGAGCAGGCTCACCTTTGGGTCACACGCGCGAGTGATCAGCGAGCGAGGCGATCTGGCGGGCAGGAGTCTGGTGCGGAAGCGCCAAGATTGTGAGCCTGCAACGATCTCTGTAAAGTTTTCATTTCTGCGTTGCCTGAACAACGTGAAATACCATTGGCCGAAAAGCGCGAAAGGTGACAAAACTGTCAATCCATTATGTTTGATGAGATCCCGCCCACGGAGTCGGTAATTTGCCGCGCGGTATCATAAAGTGTAAACAGTTCGTCAACATGGATTCAGGAGAGTTTAGTTCGCGTATTTCTGATGTTTTAACGAAGTTTTAAATTGAAGAAGGAGCAGGATACGGCTGTCAAAAAACTTTTGTCGAATCGAGATGTACTCGCCGTTTTCATGCGTTTTGCCGACTGGATACGGCAAAAGTTTAAGACGGAATCCACCAGGAAGTTGAATAATATTTATTTACGTTGGACAAAAATCGAGTACCAGAATAATTTAAATCCTATTGCGTTATTTTCTACCCTAAATAAAAGGTAAAGATGTAAGTAATTATCGTTGATAACACCAACAACAATTTCTTATCAGAGTCTTAGAAAATGAATTTCAAAGTTCACAAGCTATAGGGAAATTCTCACGTGCAGCCATTTTGTAAAACGTCTTTAAGCGATTCAGTGGAATTCAGTGAAATTTCAAAATTTGTTTTCGGTGTTTGGTGTTGTTAGAAAATATTTCTTTTGATAAGATATTTGAAGCAGTAACACAAAAGTTTGCAATAAGGTGTAAATAATTTTGGTACAACAGTTTCTTATCAGAGCCTGAGAAAATGAAATTTAATGTTCACAAGCTATAGGCAAAAGCTCGCGTCTTTTAAGCGATTTAGTGGAATTCAGCGGAACTTCGAGATTGGTTTTCGATGTTTGGTGTTGTTAGAAAAGATTTCTTTTGATAAGATATTTGAAGCAGATCGTGTTTTACTCTGCCGAGCGAGTAATGGAGAAGGAGTTTAGTGAGCCGCTGTCATCGCGCTGTCAAATATCAAACTTCCGGTGAAATTTAATTAGCTTATCGTATTCCTGTGGTTTCCGGGGTGGAAGTGAAAAAAATACAGAGATCGTTGCAGGCTCACTTTCTCGTGGCTTCGCCACTCGCGTGACGCGGCTTCGCCGCGCGCGTGTAACCCAACTTGCAGACTAAGTGCTCAATGGAAATCAAATTCATTGAGTGACAAAAAATTAACTGTCTCTTCATTGGTTTTGTACTAAACGTGTGCTCTGATTGGTGAACAAATGTTGGGAGGCCATTGAAGTCATTACATTGACAGCTTGATCAAATGAAACCTTAAAATGAGGCAATTTTCTGGAGCTGCACTATCTCCCCCCTTCCCCCCTCCCGTATATACTTTTCTTCAATGAATTAGGGGATTAAAAGTATATAGCTTCCAATTACATGTCAGTTATTCATGGATCAGAACCTGTTATTAATTTTGTATCTCATTGCAAAGTTTTGATTTTCTGGGTCAGGTAATAATTAATTATTCTTAGTCAATTTTGGGCTTTACTGTGACTGGTAGTAAATAATTTAAAATAGGTGCAAAATTGGCCGGCATGATTTGACAAATGCAGCATTGTACATGTAAACATAATGGTATCTTTTTTGTAACTGGTCTCTGTGTTTAAAATAAAAAAAAATAAAAAAAAAACATATATAAGGTAAAGGTAAAGTCTGCATTGAAGGCCTAGTGGCCCATCAGGTTGGGAAGGTCCTGGTTTCAGTAGTTCATTGCAGGATTTCTCCCCCTCCCCCACCCAGTATGAAAAAATTGTTTGCTCAGGTACATAAACCTGGGTGGAGAGAGACATTATGAAAGTAAAGCTTCTTGCCCAAGAACACAACACAATGTGTGGTTCCAGAAAAAATCCATATACAGTACCTCTTTTCCTCCCCCCTCGTCCCCCCACGGAAAGTCACTGGAAATTCCAACGGGGAGGGGGGTTTAAAACCAGAAATTTCAGAGGGGTGGAGGGGGATCACAACCAGCTCCTTTTCCAGACGGTGAGCAAGAAATATGAAACAAATGACCATTTTGGCTTTTTGGACCTCCAACCTCCTCAGAATTTCTTTTTGACCCTCCATAGGGTTGGTATGGATATTTTCTGGAACTGTACAATATAAGATTAAACTGATTTGAGATTTTTTAAAAAAATAAAGCGGCTCAAACTATGCAAAGTTTAATAACCCATTTCTATGCAGCGACACTGAAACTGGTTTATTAGGGCTTCAGTTGAGTTCTGAATGTGCAAGCAATTTCTGTGATGAACTTTCCCTGCCTTATTAACCAACGTCATAAGAAATTGCTATGTGTTTTAGCTTGGCATTATATAATTTCAATTAATAAATTGTGTGACATTTCTGTCAGTTTAGCTTAGTAAATTAAGTACAGTAGAACAGGCCGGTTAAGCAGCCACCCTCTGGGAAATGGCAACTGGCCTTTTAATAAAGGTTGGCCGCTAAATACAGAAGGGGTTCATCAGAAATTAGCATAAACTAAGGCCTTTTTGAAGGGTCACATTATTTCAATAGATCGTTTTCACGTGACGTCATCAGGTACTAGAATCCAAATCTAAAGAGACACCAAAGTTTGCATCTGCATCAGGCATAAGAAGTACTAAAATTATATCTGTTTGCAACTTTTCAGCTCAAATGGGGGTCTTTCGTTTGGAAACCAGCGCACTTTGAATTTGAGAGTTATGGCGGTGCGTGACATACAGTTACGATCGTGTTTGTCAAATAATATACATTTCTCTTGCGATTTTTTGCCATTTGGGAAGTTAAAGTAGCAGGAAATGTGTTTATGTAAATGTTTGTCTGTCCAGTACAGATAATCAGTGGCCTAGATGACCAAAGTAAGCTCCAGATGTTTACAGTATTTTCCGGCCGCCATATTGGTGCACCACAGATGTGCGCCAATATGGCGGATCCATACTGGGCTCTGTAAATTTGTGCAAAGCATTTCGACGAATATCTGAAGTTTGGGATAACGCACAGACCTAAAACTTGGAGAGATGACTTATTTACTTATTTTCTATAATATCCTATTTTATTGACCTCATTCAATGAATGGTTCTTCAATTTATATTTTTATTGCATGACAGTGAAAACGATCCATACAAAATAGCATGAGAAGGAAGCACAAAATCTCATGAAGACGACACCTGTGTTTGAATGATTTTATAAGCCTGCTGACCGGTTACCGGTAGCTCAGTTGGTAGAGCGCCGGACTTCTGTGCGGGAGGTCTCGGGTTCGAGCCCAGACCGGACCAACACTCAGGGTCTTAAAATAACTGAGGAGAATGTGCTGCCTTTGTGATGACATCTAGCTGCAAATGGTTACTAGACATTCTAGTCTTCTCGGATAAGGACGATAAACTGTAGGCCCCGTCTCTTGCATCTTCACGGTTATGGTCAACACTTATCGCAAAGAGTAGGGCATGGAGTTCCCGGTGTTGTGGTCTGGTCTTGTTTCCAAAATTACATTGGGGGCATCTGTAAAAATAAATCATCATTCATTGTAAACTGCTTAATTGCAGTCCATCTAAGTCCCCCGCAAAGTGTTGTAAAGCGCATTGAGCATATATGGAAATGTGCTAATTATAAATACCGTAATTATTATTTTTATTATTATCAGCCACCACTTCCTTTTTTTTGACTCTGGTCTGTCTGAGCTTGTTGAGAACAAAGCAAAAAGTTGTATTTTACATTCTTGCCAGCTGTTTATGAGGTTCGCCAATAATGTTCCAGTTGATAGATTTTTTTTTAATTTTTACTGAGGTTGGATAATGAGCTATGTGTGTCAGAAATATAAAAAAGAGATAAATGCATGTAGAAAACTACCCTGATTTTGAAAAATTGGTGTGCATAATTAAGCATATGGTTTACAGGGTTTAGTTTAAAATATCGAAGATGAGTAAACAGAGGCAAATGATCTTGGTCATATTACAAGGAAGTGCGTCTGTTGCGTAATTAATACCTAGTGTTGCTATCCTTTTTGTAAGACTTAGCCTTGGAAGAAGCATTTGAACCCGTCATACGGCAAAAAGAAAAGATAAAAAAGTTAAATTCGAACGTGTGTGGGACAAAAAAATAAACTTTTAATCAATAGATTTTTTTTAGTTTCTCACAAAACATAGATACTCGTTAACAAATGTGATCTGGAGGAGGGAGAGCCAGGTCATTGACCATTTAAGAGAGCAAACTACAAGCGAAGTTAACACAAACCCTACTCGCCCTATATGTAATTTGAAACGTTTCCTCAGCGCAATTGCACTTATAATGCATGACGTGGTGTGGCGTTGTGACATGAATTGCGTGCACTGATTAAGGATGCACATAAACAATTAGCGTGAACGTCCTTAAGTAGGAAAAAAAGCAATAGAAGAATGTTTACTGGGACAGCAAAAAGGTGGCCGCAGCCACTAAATAGAGGTGGCCGCCTAAAAAGTGTTTTATTTGTACAGTACTGACACTGGCAATAGTTTTCGGACTTTAGTAACTGTAGTAACTAAATAGGGGGTGGCCATTTACAGTAATGTCAGTGGTTGCTTAACACGGGTTTGACTGCACGCATATTTACAGAGTGAACAATTGGTCTAAAACAAATAGATAGCATACTTATTGCTTTATGTATCCAAACAAAAGTTAAATTGTCTTATATTGACTGACTTCAACTCTCCAATGGGCGACAAAAGTGTTGACACCCTGCATTTTCAGAGTACCTTGGACAAATTTTGCCCTGCCCCTCTTCAGTATTACCGCTTCCCCTAAAACAATGTACATTTGCTATCTGCATGTGAGTTGCTTTGTTTCTGTACAATGTTGAAAAGGGGGAGGGGGGGGGGGGGGGGCACCAATCTACACTGG
The DNA here is from genome assembly GCA_963693305.1 of Meandrina meandrites. NCBI lineage: Eukaryota > Metazoa > Cnidaria > Anthozoa > Scleractinia > Meandrinidae > Meandrina > Meandrina meandrites. Next base: position 26,554,666 of record OY855907.1, on the reverse strand, counting down.
ATTTTAAGTGGAAAAATTGAAATATTGAAATAAGCACTCATTGTAACCAACTGTCTCAGTTGCTTTTTGTCAGCCATTGTGTGTGCACCCCTCTGCCTTTTACTGTGAAATAAGTTAAAAACAAGACAGTGCTGATATCCTGGGTTGGTTTCACTAGTCCCAGTCTCCTTCACACTTGTCCATGGTGATCCCTTTGATGGCCCATACATGAACGTGTTTCAAATCACAGTGTTTCAATCAAAACCAAAATTTCTTGTGTATTTTGCTTATACTGTAACATTTAAATCAAATGCATAGTGTTAAAACAATTTTGAGAGTTGCTAGTTTGTTCCAGCACTTGATTGTTATCAATTTTAAAACATTTAATATAATCTATGACATCTGCATGCTAATCATGAGTGTTGTAATCATCTGTACAGGTGCCAAGTTGTTGAACCTGAGGATCAGGCTGTGTTGAGTTATCATGTGCAATCTTATAATAACAGGTACATTGTGAACATTGCTTAAAAACCTAATGAAATTATATTAATTTACTATTTTGTATTTGTATTATTTTAGTGGTGTTGTGGGCTATATCTATTTCAAGAGAATGTTCCCCAGTGTTCATGGTTTTACAAACTCCATATTTTCTCACAAACTCAAACCCAAGGAGTGAGTCAACTGACTGCTGGTTCTTTCAACATATCATATTGCTGTTGGGTGGAGGGAGGGGGGAGGGGTGGGCGGAAAAATTGTAGCCAGAAATATCCTTGCCAAAATTATTAATTCTTTTGGGTATCAGGCAAAGTCTTATAGCATTTACATAGTTAGGAGGATTTATGCTCCCCTACTATATTGTAGGAACAAGCACTTTATCTGGTGATTTAATGCTGCTATAATTTATTTGCCATCTAATACAAATGTAGGCAAAGTCACTGTAAGTTTGAGTGTGCCTGGACTAAAATTTAAATCCTGTTCTTCACTGACAATAATTGTTACATTCAATTAATTTTAATTATTCTTATGCTATGTCCAGGGCATCTGATAGGGTGCGGAAAAAAATAACAAATTATGCGGAAATTTTCAGGAACATTATGCGGAAGAAAGTGTTGATTATGCGGAAAACACGTTGGATTAAGCGGAAAACTCACATCTTTTCATGCAGCCGAAATCGAGCTGAGAGTGTCTGCTCGCAGGCTAATTTTAAACAAAAAAAATTATAATGGTATTTGAGCTTTTCCAGTTATTTTCATTTGTATTTGGTATGTTATGAAATTATCTTATCAATTGTGTGATGTTCAATGAAAATAACACAACCGTTATTTTGTTGGCTGAAGTTGATTTTCTTATGCATAAACAATACAATTCAAGGTGCTACGTGATCTACTACAACATTGCACGTTGTAAAAAATGACAATCCATTATCTACATAGAAAACTCCAGGATACTGGTTCACTCAACCAACCTTTGCTGCTATTAGACTTTCAACAAAGTCCTTTGTCTTCATTATGGCATGTCACTCACCGGCCACTTTGCGGCCTTAAGCTTTCTTCACTTAATTCGTCGCTCATCTAGCCCGTGAGGTCAACTTGTGGCAAGTGTACAGCGAAGAGGGGATCATTCTTCTTGGTCTCTTTGATCACAAATTTATCCATATACTATAGGTAACCACAGAAGAATTTTCGATTCTGTGAACCGAACGAGCGAAAGAAGACAACTGGTGTCCTGAGGCCCATCACGAAAAGATGCGTGGAACGCCTGGAGGTTAAAAATTGCTCACGATCGAAGTGCCGTGTTTTCGTCGCTATTATAGGAGAACAACTGTGTCAAAATAATCAATTTCTTCGAAGGTTATGTTTGTGAGGATGGTAAACAGCTGCTTAATCATTAGTATGAAACAAATTTCTCTGTTTTATGCAGAAGATGCGGAAGTCAGCGAATTATGCGGATCCGCACCACCGCATCCTGTCAGATGCCCTGTATGTCAGTGACATGTAAATTATTTTCTCCAACCGTTGATTTCTCAAACCTCCCAATCACGACATTCCTTTACATTTGCTAATCACTCATCACTCAAGCACTACAATTTCATAAATTCCCAATTTCGGGAGCCTGATCTTTCTGGCCAGTTTTTGCTTATGGCCTAATGCTTGGAGGCTAGAAAAGTCAGCATTCCACTGTATTAGTCAACAGTTGAATGTAAAGAAGAAAAACAGGAAGCTGGAAGTTCATTACCCCTGGTGTTGTTTGACTGCCCAGGGCAATAATTTACCATGGCTGTATTTATTGTAGGGTATGTTAGTACACTTGTGGGTGGGGATGGTACATGTTTAGTATATTGTAGGGTATACATCTGTAAATATCCTAGGTTACAATCCATCAAATATTTTTCATACACGCAATTGCTCCAAACACATCACATGATGGTACCAAAACTGGGTAATAACAGATGATATTACCCTAATGATATTCCCATCACACATTAAGTTTTCATCCCAAGTATGTTCTTAAACTGTATAGATCTGAACATTTTCAATACACTAGCAACATTTTTGAATGCTGACAGAATTACTTTTACATTTAAAACCTTTAAGAAAATGTATCCCGAAATGAGCTGCCTTGCATAAAAATATTTGAAGTCTAATAAACACAATAGCCTCGATTTTGCTTTAGAAATATATGCAATGATATTAATTTTGTCCTTGGGCATTATCTGTTCCAAGAAACGAGCAGTGAACTTCTCAGAACAGATAATATTCGCAAACAAATATCCCTGCATATTTTCCAGCCAAATTTAGGTTATTGTTTATGTAGTATATCGATCAGCTGGGGTAATATATAGATTTAGGCAGGCCTAAAAGTGGAGCTACCATATATTTTTTTGGCTTGAGTTTACGGTGTTTCGAAATGAAGTAGCAGCCACACTATTGGTTGTTACAGTTTTAATGGTTGTGGGTGGAGATAATAATTATATTTATGTACTTACAAAGAAATTGGTCAGGCTAAGATAAACCTTGGGGTATGGGTTATCCTGAACTGGAATATAGCATGGTTTTTATTTGGCTGAAACTAAATAAAGATTTTAGCTTACGAGAGCTGCCCACATATGGAGGTGCCATAAATAGAGGTTCTACTGATATAACAAACAGCTTAAAGTTGGTCAGACTGTAACCCAATATGATGAACATTTTGTACTTTTAGAATCTCAAATGAGTCAAGCTGCTTTCACCTATTTCAAAACTCCAAGTCAACAAGATCTCAGGTAAGTTCTGGCTACATCACCATCTACCACACCAGTAATTTCCCATGAACATTGTTCAGAAAAAAATGCAAAGGTTAAAATTCAAACTAGATGTTGTCTTAACATAGCTCTTAGCCAGTTAGTATGTTCCACAGGAACTAAAACACTAAGTGCTGTATAAGTTTTCAGAAGTGCAGGATACTGAATAAACAATGAGAACAAGCCATGTCAAGTCAATCAGCAGGCTGCGAGCACAACTATAGATTTTAAGTACGCCGCATGAAAACCTGAGTTGTTGAAATTTGATCAGACCATAATTATGTCCAGTCATAAGTTTGGGGCAGGTGAGTGAATTTTTCTTGTATAGTACATGCGTTGCACCTTAATGGACTCATGAAATTTGTCAAATCTTTAATGCCACCAGATGCAGAAGGGAACAGTAAATTAGCTGATAATTTGGTTTACTGAAACAATGGTAAGGTGTCTTTAAATTTATATGTATAACGAAATGATAACTGTAAATAAATACATGTACATGTACTGTGTAGCTCTATATGTTGCCGAGTAATCAATACAGAACTTACATCTCTGTGGTCAGTGGCATGCTAAAATTGTGAAAAGAAAATTGATTCCTGAGCACAGGTGCAAATACTCCATGCGCGAGTCTGGAAGAGAAATGATTCTTAACAGCTCAGTCATGATTTAAAATTGAAATGGAAATGAAAATTTGCAGTGTTCGCAAGCTTACATGAGCACCTTAAATGAGCACCTTAAATGTGCAAACGTAAGAAGTAAACAAAATACAATTTTCTCCCTACACTTAGGTACAGTTGGAGGACTAAATCCTTTTACATTGGGTTGAGATGGCAGCTGCTACACCTTCACCCCTGGCCAGCTCTGTAGAGAAAACAAATGGAGCCAAGCTCAGCAGACTTCTTATTGATGGTGGAACAACAGTTCTTGGGATCGCCTTTGATTCTTGTCATCCTCCTGCAAACCTGGCTGCTGATCTCAATGCAAACTATCTAACTCTGAAAATTCTGTTGAGGAAAAGAGTCTTGCGTACAGCTCAGTGGGACCAACTGTTCCCACCTGGTGGAGCCACACCAGACTCTAAAACGTTTGACATCACTCTTCTATTTCTCCTTCTAACCAACATTTGTGGTCTCACCCCTCCCCCGTCAGGCTGGCACGTTAAGCCACCCCCAAGTGACACCTCCAGGGAGGCAAACCTTGCTCGCATTAAGTTTTTCCGCAATGAGTTGTATGGTCATGTGACTACCACTTGTGTTGATACACTTACTTTTAATGCTCTGTGGCTGGAAATTAGTGCTGTTCTTGTTCCTTTTGGGCTGGATCAGGCGGAAATTGACAGATTGAAGGCAGAGCGTCGTGGGGAGGAAGATTATCTTGACGCATTGCTTGACTGGGCTGATAGTGAAGAGGATATCAAATCACAGCTGAAGGAAATGCGTCAATGTCAGACCGAAACACAGCAAGATGTTGGCAAAGTGCTTGAGACCCAGCTAGAAGATCGTAAAACCCTTGAGGACAGCAAGGCAAAACTGGATGAAGTACATCAGACCCAGACCAGCATACAAAGAAATGTCGAGAGAGTACATCAGACCCAGCTAGAAGATCGCAAAACCCTTGAAGATAGCAAGGCAAAACTGGATGAAGTACATCAGACCCAGACCAACATACAAGGAAATGTCGAGAGAGTACATCAGACCCAGCTAGAAGATCGCAAAACCCTTGAAGATAGCAAGGCAAAACTGGATGAAGTACATCAGACCCAAACCAACATACAAGGAAATGTCGAGAGAGTACATCAGACCCAGCTAGAAGATCGCAAAACCCTTGAAGATAGCAAGGCAAAACTGGATGAAGTACATCAGACCCAGACCAACATACAAGGAAATGTCGAGAGAATACATCAGACCCAGCTAGAAGATCGCAAAACGCTTGAAGATAGCAAGGCAAAACTGGATGAAGTACATCAGACCCAAACCAACATACAAGGAAATGTCGAGAGAGTACATCAGACCCAGTCCAGTATACAAGGAACTGTTAAAAGAGTGTGTCAGACGCAACTAGAAGATCATGAAACACTTCAGGATAACAAGTCAATGCTGCAAGAAGTGCGTCAGACCCAGACCAAAACACAAGAAATTGTCGAGCGTGTGGTGAAGACCCAGGAAGAGCATTTCGAAACTCTGCAAGAGGTAAAGCAAACCGTTGATAGCTTAAAAGATGGAAAAGATAAAAACAGGGAAGAAGAAGTCCTACGGACCCTTGCCAAGTCAGAGTTCAAAGGAGACATTGAGTATCACGTGGGACGATTTCAAGAAGGCACACGTGAGTGGGTGTTCAACAAAGTTCAAGACTGGTTAGATGACAGAAACTCTCAAAACCGCGTGATGGTGATTAGTGCAGATGCTGGAATGGGAAAATCTGTGATTTCGGCCGTCATTTGCAAAAGAATGCAAGAAGCTGACAGACTATCGGGAAGCCACTTTTGTCAGCATAATAACGCACGTTACCGAAATCCTCAGCTGATGCTTCAGTCCTTGGCCTGTCACTTGTGCCACGCCCTGCCAGAGTACAAGCAAGCTCTTGTGAAACAGCTGTCAAGAAATCTGGGTAAAGATCTCAACATCATGGGTGTGGAGGAGCTGTTTGCACTGCTGTTCAAGGAACCTCTGAGTACTGTAGCTGACCCTAGAAGAAACATGCTCATGGTCATAGATGGCCTTGATGAAAGTGAGTTCCAAGAGCGGAATGAACTGCTTGACGTAATTGCTAACCACTTTTGCAAGCTTCCATGTTGGATTCGATTTCTATGTACGACCCGACCTGAGAGAAATTTTGCAGAGGCACTGAAACAGTTGAAGCCGTTTCAGCTGGAACCAAATAAAGAAGAAAATGTGCAAGATATCAAGCTGTTCCTTGAAAAGAAGATGCAATGTCTAATGAGACAAGACAGTAGCAACACTATTGTGGAAAAGCTTGTAAAGAAGTCTGAAGGACTCATGCTGTATGCATACTTCCTTGTTTTATTTATTGAAGAAAATGTGTCAGTCCTGGACAAGGGAGATCTTGATGGCAGCTTGCCATTAGCAATTTCGTCAGTCTACCATTCGTATTTCAAACGACTAGAGTATGAACTTATAAAGGAGCTTGGCGTCAAGGAAGAGAATTTTCTGAGTTTGCTTTGTGCTGTTACTGCATCACGGGAGCCCTTGCCAGTTGATTTCGTTTCTAAAGTTTTGGTACCTAGTGCTAACTCACCAGTTGCAAGGCGTAAAGTACTAAAAGCTATTGGCAGTGTGTCCTCTCTTCTTCCCGTTCGTGGTGGCTGTCTACACGTCATTCACAAGTCAGTTAAAGATTGGTTGACAGACACATCGTGTTTTGGAGAGCATGACTTTATCATAGACGAGAAAGAAGGTCATCGCATTCTATCAAGCCTCTGTTCTGAAGAACTTGATAATCTGAAACAGAAAGGTGTACATGACACAGAGTTTAGCTCCACTGCGAAGTATGCGCTAAATCATGGTGTGCGACACATGTTACAGTTAGACGAAAATATGGGGTCACGGAGTCTGGAGGAATGTGTACAAACATACGTGCTAGACTTAGAGCTGCTGTATGCAAAGCTCTGTTTTAACAATTCAATAGCAGTTGAAGACATTTTATGGCTTCAAAATCAAGAAATCTCTCAGGGGCTGTCTGACGATAGTAAAGGTTTTTTGAACACCTTTAAGTTCTTATTAAGAAAGTACTTCAACACCTTTACAAATCATCCTCATGTATGTTTCGAAACCATGCTGAATGAGGGAGGAGCAGTACTATCTTCTGTGGCATCGAACCTGTTGAAGAACAAGTATCCCGAAATACCATATATGGAGTTAATCCACAAGCAGATGCAGCAGGGAGCTGTTCTAGCCCGATTTCAATGTTCGTCTGAAGTGGCTTGTTTGGATGTTTCACCTCAGTTAGACTACATGGTGTGTGAATGTAAAGACGGAACGATTCAGCTGTGGTCACTTCATACTGGCAAGCTTGTATGGACACGCCCTGTTAGGGTGAAAAAACATTACTCGCCCTTTTCAAATGCATTAAGAAATTCACACTCCTATCACATTTCATTTTACCGCTCAGTCATTTTTCATCCAACTGAAGAAGTCGTCTTACCAGGAGTCCTTAGCTACGCCTATACTTTTGACGGAGATCTTAAACCACTTTTCCTTGAAAGCAAATGCACTTTCACAGTTTGCTCAGTTTCAGGGAACAAGACCACGATGCTAACTGATTGCCCTGACGATGCTAAATCCATTATTTTGTGGAGTCTTGAGAATGGTTCAGAGATTACTCGTACCACAAGAAAGAGAGATGTTTTGTCATTTGCGTGGTCACGAGATGGAAAGCTGCTGGCAATTTCTCATATCGCAGGTTCCATTGCTATCGTTGATGCCATGGAGTCGTTTAGAACACTAGCAAAAACGGTCATGCCAGAAGTATGTGGAATGATAAAGATGTCACCCGACTGTCGGTCCCTTTTTTGCAATGGGGGAAAACTTTTTGGGAAAAACGAACGCTTTTTTCGTTTGAATCTCAATATGGAGCTCGGAAAACGAAAAAAGCCTTCTTACCATGACTGTGAATCCTTTGTTCCATGGGACTGTGAATCGCATAGCGAGACCGGATTTTTGTTAGGAGATCCTATTTCGTCTGATTATGGGGTATTTGATTTTGTGTTAAATGAGCAAAGTGTATTGAGGGGGTATTTTAATTCTGGTTTCATAGACATGTTGAATATTAGTGAACTACGTAAAAAGTACGGAGAAGCTTCTTTTATGAGGATCGGAAACATTACATTTTCTTTGAGTGGGGACACTGTTTATGTTGTCGGCGATGCAACCGAAACAACAGTAAGCGCTTGGAATGTTTCAAGTGGGGAGCTCATAACAGAGAAGAGTATAAGAGCATGCTATGTGTTACCATACCAACGCAATTGTCTCGTAACTGTGAAAGAAGGTGTTTTATTAGTAACAAGAAGTGGTACTCTTGAGCTGTGGAATTCTGAATTATCGCAGTGCGTCAGAAACTGGACCGATGTAAACAGAATAACAAGGGTGATCCCCATGTCAGAAGAACGAGTGGCGTGTGAAGCAAAGAAGCAAGTAATCATCTTGGATACTACTAGCGGAGAGATTGTGTCGACAATCCCAACTAGTCATGATGAAGATTTGCTTGCATGTAACAGTAAATATCAGCTGTTAACCTACAGATCCCGCTCACTTCAGTTTTCGGATGGTAGAACTACGATTTGGAGAAAAAGGTGTCGTTTGGCTCGCCCGCCACGTGGAATGTTTTCCCTTTCCGAACAATTTGTCGTAATTCTCGCAAAATCAATTTTTGCCGGGGAAGGTGTGTGCGTCCATGATGCAATTTCAGGAGAAACACTGCACATTTTACGCGAAGACTATCGGCACTATTTAAACTGTATATTTATCAGTGATGAGGAATGTGTTATCAGCTCCAAGGCTGCCCCAGGAGATTGTTTTCTTCAACTGTTTAACGTCAAGTCTGGTGACCTGCTGAGTGTTCTCGATCTGGAAACTGAAGCGAATTGTTTAGTAGCCTGTCCTCGTAAGCGTCTCCTCGCCATTGCCACAAGGGACTCTAAACATGGATTCAATCTTATCACGGTGCAGTTGCCACAAGATAAAGACATCAGGAAGAGCAAAAGGTGAGCTATTAACGAACGAAGTAGAAATTTTGTAAGTCACGAATTTATAAAAGATTAACATGCTACTTTTAATATGTTATTTATAGAAGCCATTTATTGCTGAGGAGAAATACGAATGCTCCCCACAATATTTTAGAACTGGAAGTTTATTTTACTTTGCTACGTTGCATAAGCCAGAATTCTTATGGCTTATTTCAAGCTTGTGAAAAGAACAAGTTGCTGTGTAAAGTCCATGTTTTTTTTCTTGGTGGATAATAATTTGTTTTATACTTCAAAAAACTTTTGAAGGGGAGAGATTTTCAGTTTGGGATTTCAGTTTTAGTCTCTGTATTACAAATCTCTTACGAAGTCTTTAAAAAGCAATAATTATAGGATGGAATGGAAAATTAGTGGCTGCATGAACAAGACTTTTTTTCCTCAAACGCTTTTTTTTTCATTTTTAACAGTAACGCCAACACACCAGAGACCGAAGAGAGAAGAGAAAACAATATGTAAGCCATTCCGTTTGTCGTAGTTGTAAAATAATATACTAGGTATAGTTAACACTACAGCTGCCCCCGCTGTTTATCTTTTTTTCTCAGCGCAAGTTTTTTCTCAGTCAATTATTTCGCTTGATATTTTGGCTATTCTATTTTCTTAATTGATTGAAAATCAGATTTCTGTTTTGAACAGTCTTGCGATAATTCAGAAGAAAACACTAATTTTTCTCGTGTTCTGCTCACAAAGTATCACTTGTTTCTGGCCTTCTCTTTTTCAAGATCATGGGACGGGGACTTGCCATTTAAAACAAACTTTTAGTATGAATTGTTGAAGCCAAGTAGATAAGTAAAACAAAGCCAAACTATGAAAAAATTCTGAATGACTAATCACGTAAATGTAATTACACGAACGCGTCCCCAACTTCCTGAGATAATTTTGCTTTTTTTGCTGTAATGAGTGATCTCAGCGAGGATAAACTTCGGTAATATTCAAATTCAAACGTTTTAAAACTACCAGGTTGGATCAGTTGTTTTCAGATTTTTTGTTTCAATCTATTAGGGCTGGGAGCTCAAGCAACAATGACAAACTTGACAGCAGAGCTCGAAACGGATGCCAAAAGATTTCTCACCTCTGTCAAAAGAAGCGCCTGCCGTGAGATTTGATTATCTCAAGAACTCTTTTGAATTCTCTTTCCTTCTCGACAAGTCTCAGTTACAAATTTTACTTGAATGCCTGAAGACTGATCGAGTCTTTTATATCTTATTTCTACCACTTGAGTTTTTTTTATTTAATGTTATATTATGTTCCGCCTAAAAGCCGAAAACACTGGATCGACAGTGGGCTAGTTATATATGCATGTCTCAAGTGAAAACTTTCTCACTTCTCTGCGAGTTTCAATGCTCGCGGTATCTTTTAAAAACTTTCCTTCTTTAACTCTTTTTGAACTTATCGCAGCTGCTAACTTTATATCTTGGTTGTGGCCTGAGTCTTTCAAACCCCTCGTGTAAAGTGTGATTTGTGTCTGACAAATCTCGATTTCGGATTGAGTCTGTCAATCCTGCGAGCGAGCGAACGAGAGCTGCTCGCAACGCGCTAACAAGAGAAATTTCTAGACCAATACGTACTATTCTTGTTTTTGATCATATTAATTGCGTAATTTTCGGCTTCTAGAACTTGTGAAATCAATAAAGCTCGAAGGAATCCCGAAGGAAACTGCAGCAACCCAACTGCAATCAACGTTTGCAAGCGTCGTTTGTTGACTATTGTTGTGATTTGTGCACGTGGTTTGTCATCATCACCCAATCATGGTTCATCTTACGTCATCATTGACCAATCACATTACAGGAAATTTTATCACACCTACCGATACTACTTGCGGGCATTTCATCACACCTACCGATACTACTTGCGGTCCCCGTTTGACCAAGTCGAGATTTTGTCTAGTATATACTATATATATATAGTCTATATACGCGCGGACTACAATGATGCCTCCTCGGGTTTTGGCCTCTGGGCCAAAACCCTGCGGGGGCAATTATATATATTTTAGCCTATCGTGTTTTGTTTTAAGTTCCTTGTTCGTGCCATTTCTTATTTTCAATTTATTGCTGCACATCTTAAGATGTAATGCAAAATGTACGCAGACTTGATTTTTGAGTCTGTTATATGCTCTTTCAGAAAACTGATAAATTCTACAAAAAATAGCTTTGTAAGAGAGGCAATGCCAGGGCGCAGAGTGTTATGCGGTATTTGTATTTCGTGCCAGAAATGTGAGGAGATTTAATTACACGGTACGTCTTTCTCGTTTGCGACACCGTACGCCATGACTACAACACGAATCGCGTCGTGTAAATCACCCTACATGCTCAATATATACGACAGACACGTGTGCGTGTTAATGGTCCTAAGTGATGACGTAGAGCTGACGTAAAGTTGTCGCATGCGAGTAAGTCGTACCTTGTAAATCACCATTCTGCTTTCGATTACGCACAATAAAAAAGATAATTGATCGATCGATCCATCAATCAATCAATCAATCAAGCAATCAGTCAATCAATCAATCAATCAATCAATCAATCAATCAGTCTTTTCGTGCTTCGAGTAATACTAGGCGTTGTGTTTAGAGAGAGGTGGTCTGAATGAGGCACATACGGATAACTATTTTTTGAACTGTCGACTATTTTAATCAGTGCAATGTGCACACCGACGGTCAAGGTTTTCTTGGGGTACAGCGGTGAAATTGACCTGAGGAGTGCAAATTTACGCTACGCACTCCCCAATACAGCAAAATTGTCACGCCACCAATTTTTCGATCACTCGCGAGCTCTTCCGCTTAGCTTCGATCAAAGTCCCTACCAAGAACAAAGGGACTATTGTCTAATGCTTAATGCGAAAAGTTGAACCGGAACAATAGACCATTTCTTGATACGTATATGCTGCGGGGAGGGACTTTTTTTCGGACGGAAGTTTGCGTATCAAATATATCCGGGTTTCTGTTTGGATGGAATAGTCTGACTGATTTGTTTGGTGCATACAAGAAAACCACATAGTAAAACTTTCTAAACATAACGATATGAAGCCCAAAACAAATCGTTAAGTCGCTCTGCGCATTCTCTAACAACGTAAAATACAAGAACAAGCTCTACAGTAGGGAATTATAATCGAAAAAGTTAGTATTTCATTTTTAAAGAGCTATAACTAAATATAAGCCTGTGGACTTATATTTGGGAGGGCTTATTTTCGGAAGGATTTTTGCATCTGAGGTTTGGGAGGGGGGGGGGGGGGGGGGGGCTGTGGTATTTCGCCTTCCCAAAACCCCTTATGAACTTGTATAAGCCCTGTAAGCCCAAAACCCCTTATGAACCTGTATAAGCCTAGGGCTTATAACCGGCATTGTGCGGTATTTGATTTTCAATAAGTGGTTGTATTGGATTTTGTAACTGGATTTGAGGTTTCTGGTCTACCTTGTTACAGTAGCTCAAGATAATCAATAAGCGTCATTCAGTAGAGGGACATTCCACAAGTGACAGAACTTCTACTTTCTTTGATATCTGTTGTTATTTGACACCAGGTTGATCGACACAATTATTATTAGTTATTTTCTTAGGATTCGAAAATCAATCGAATGATTACTTTTGTACCATTCGACTATCGAACGTTAAATTACGTAGGCGCACGCTGGCTCAGAACGCTCTTTCCAGGCCTATTTGCAAGTTCCTGTCTGTGTTGGCCACCACCTTTTAATTTGTTTGTTGAAAACATTTATTACTGAGTATCGTCTTTGCATTTGAGAACGTTGGTCTCCCGTGTCAACAAATCAATGTTTTAAGTTAACTGTTGAGCAGTAATCATAGGATGGAGTGTCAGGTAATTCCAGAAGTAACGGGCGGCATATATAGAAACAGCTTTCATCTTAAAACAACTCTGTTGTCTTTTTTACAGGGCGCTCAACGCCGGAGATCACAAGAAAGTACAAGTTGGAAACAAAGAGGTTAGTCGTTCCCAAACAGAGTTTTGTGATCATTGATACTAGTTAAAACATATTCGATGGTATGGGGCAGGGGTTAGGGGAAATTCGGGAGAGAGGAAGTTGAAAGGCCTGAGTCCAAGAAACTATGATGTTACAACTTGCAAAGTAGTCAATTTATGTTTTAATCAGTGGCGATTCGAAACGGGCGACTGTCACAAGTGTACAAGGAATGAAAGACTCAAATTCCACATAACAAGGTGTTGAAACACAACTTTTACTTCCGGGTCGCACACATCAAAAAATATTTACAATCTTCTTCCTTCGCCTTTGAGTTCCTGTCTTTGGTTTACTGGACGTCGCTATGCCGTAAAAACCTACACGACGGTACATACGTATCACAGACTTCAAAAAAATGCTGAAAGAAATATTATCTCAAGGCTTGATGAAACCAGCGGTATTTAGTGCCAAACAAATAGGCCATTTCCGGGTTACCTTGTATCAAAACGAGTGTTCGTGTGAAACCATTTATATGTAAATGTGTTTTATCTGCATGTCAATTTTCATTTGAATGGCTGAATGGTTTCGCACGAGGATATCGTTTTGAAATTGAGGCAAAAGGCAACTCGGAAATGACCTATTTCAACACACGGAAAAAAGCTATCCCAACACAATGAGGTGAGCGCGCCCATATAGCATGCTGGAATTACAAGAACAACGTGTAGTACAATGCACCTCAGACAACGATGACTATAGTTCACAAGGCTGTGCTCTAAGAAAAATTACAAGGAGCCCAAAGGTTCCAAACTATGAGATCCAGGGTGCCCAGCACATAGCTTATATGAACGAAATAAGATTATCTGGTCGCCCAAAGGCAAAAGTTAGTCGCCTGAGGCACCCGGGCACCCTTAGAGCACAGCCCTGGTTCAGGAGAAACACCGAGAGCAACTTCGATAAAAATGTATGTTTCCTGTTATGCATAGTTATAAAACTTAGCAGGCCTTAACCTCAAAGCAATCTCACCATCTTGAAGACAAAATTATTTAAGTAAGAATATATCCGTTTAAAAAGGCACTCAAATTTGAAACACACATTAATCACGTGTGCTGTAATACACAGTACATGTTCTTGTTTTTTCCGCGGGGTTACACGCCTGTGATGTATCCGCTGCCTAAAGCTAGCCGCGATGGTTACCTGGCAACTTGTGAGATTTTTGTTATTTTATGCTATTTGAATTACTGTCTCGTGTAATGTATTTGATATGTGTATCTTTTTTTCAGATGTGTTCCTGTCTAGCGAAAAATCGGCGTTATTTTCCTCTTGATGATGATGATTGGTGTTGGTGATGCTTGTTTAAATACCTGTGAATCGGTGGGGAATGCTGTACGCTGTCGTAGTGGCGAGTGTGTAGCGAGCGCGAACCTCACTGACGCTTCTCGCATTCTCAAAAAGCGTGGTAAGAGTGAACCGCCTTTAGAACCCAACAAACCGTGCTGTGTCCTGGAGGATGACTTACCGTGTCTTTTTACAGAAGAATATCCCAAGAGGATTTTTTTTAATTAGCCATGTAAATAGGAATTTATTTCGCAACAAGATCAGGTTCAAAGCAAGATTTAAAGTTTAGAAAATAGACTGAATTTTGCCGTGCGTCTGTTCAGTATAGATGCATAGATAAGGTGGAAACATGGCAAAGTGACGTGAATCTTACGACAAAAATTCGTCGTGATCTTTTCGTGAGGACGGCAGCACGAGCACCGGAAGTTGAAATCAAGTCGTGTCCAGACTATTCCGCGCCCCGTTGAGTCTTTGGAATCTTAATCTACCTTGTAACTGAAGAGACTAATGACAAAATGGAATATATTTGTGTTGTGCAATAACAGAACATTTTACAGAGAGTTTCATTTTCGTGAAACAACAAACATTTTGCTTTTAGAAGTTTTTCAAAATATAGCTGAACAAAGCAGACAGTAAACTACAGACTAAGTGCAATATCTCAAAAAGTAACAAGCACAATTTGTTCAGTGAAACAAATCTTTATCATGATTTCACGTGAAAATTTATTGAAGAAAGTCATTTCTTGATTTCGTTCTACGAAGACTGATTATCGCAGCAGTTCACTGGGTTTTTCGGTCAAACTTCAAATGCATGTGCTAAATATTTTATGTTTGTAATTGGTAATATTAGGTAGCTAGCTTGATTTTTTTCAACAATGAATGTATCGGATTCAGTTAAATTAGGCTAGGGTCCAGGGAGTATTTGTAAATATTCAGTGCCAAGTATAACTGGAGCAACATCATACGCTTGAACAAGTTTTGTACGCGACTCACAACAATGTTCCCATGTTTTGAGGCTTCATAAAGGGAATACGAAATTAAGCAATATAGAGTTTCAAATTTGCAAAAGAAGCAGCAGTCAAGAGTCGGTTTTTGTACAAAAATAATTCATATTTTGTAGAAATTTTTTATAGTTAACATTTTTATCTCTACTATAAATGTTGAATTAAGTATATCGCATATCATGAGAATATCGGTAAAATGCATTTTTAACACAGCCTTTAATTTAAAACAGTTATCACAGGAACGGTAGATAAATAATATATAGATATAGGCAGGCCTAAAAGCGGAGCTCCCATTTATTATTTTTTTGCTTGAATTTACAGTGTTTTGATGTTCCTGCACTTTATTGGGTTCCCCACGTATGCACGGAGGCGCACATATCAAATTTTAGTATAAAAACTTTTTACAACTTTTACTGTACACTAATAAACTTCCTAGAGTAAATCAGTGAAAAAAGGACCTCGATGAAGGCAAGGAAATTTGTTTTGATTTACTTCAAAACTGTCAAAGCAACTCAAGGCAAAAAAAATACAGCGCGATACAAAGTCAACAAAGAACGAAGAAAATCACGGCTACAAAACAAACCTGGCAAATTCATTGGGAGCCGGTTATGCAAGTTATTTTAAAGCAGTTTTTTGTGTGAGAGAGTTGTGGCAGTTTGTGGTTTAAAAGTGGTGCTCGCTATCTAACAAGCGAACAATGTAGTTTGAGCCGTCTTTAATTGGTTGCATGATTAACAATTCTGTTTTATCGCACACGTTGCTTAATACATTAGAGAATTTTATGTAGAGAACTAAATGAATTTTCTTCGTTTCTGGTAAGCAAATGTACTGTAGAAAAAGTCTGAACTCATTCACCCAGGTGCAGGTAACACGCAACGAAACCGGCGTAAAGAATTGTTTACACGTGTACGATATTTAACATACACTCACTGATAACAATGCGAGCGAATAAAATATAGCAGTTGGATAATAAATCGCTTAAATTCATTTTAGTGTGCAGTATCGTTGAGTAGTTTTACTCGTTTTGGTTTGGACTTGTTTGCGGGATTTTCTGCGAAACGTGTTTTTGATCCGACTACATGTATCGATACATGTAGCTCAATAATTTAATATTCTTTCAAATGAAAATTCAAATATGAACTTTATAGTTTACTCCACTAACGAACCAAAACACAACATTTGAAACCAAACATTTAATAGACACTGTCTGTATAAAATGTACAAAAGTAATTAAAGCTAAGAGGTTTGAAAGCAGCATTAAGAAATAATGGAATTTATAAATAATGTAAGCTTACGCTGAAAAACGATACAACTTCGAATTCGGTTACAAATGAAGTTCAAACAGAGTTCTCACAATAATAACAGTCTTCAGCTTAGGGTAAACATTACATTTGTTACCTTATATTTGGAAAAGGCTTGTAAATTCTGCAGGGCAAAGCTTTCAAACCAGCGCCATAATATCGGAAACGAACACGCCAGTTTCCATGTGAGCTTACTCCAACTCCAACTCGACCGACATGTACACATCATATGAATTATCAGCGAAGATCAATCTCTTCCTTTCTTTCGGTGTAGCTGTTAAGAGTCTTTATCCATCACTTCGTGAAATTGACCGGCTCTGAGCTCACTTTTAGTTCGGCTTAATGTCAGCTGAATTAATCAGCCACAGGAACCGTGGACGTACAGTTCTTCAACTCTCGCTGTTTTTGACTTGTAGTCCGATATATCATATTCAGGCTAGGTCGGCAAACATTTCGGATGTTCACGCTAAGAGGCTATCCCTAAATCATTTGGCATAAGTTTCCACGCTGTAGATGAGCAAATATAGCGAAAAAAATTCACAAAGATCTATGTTTTCCAGCAGCTTTGTTCGTCTCTTTCATTCAGCTTAAAAAGTGAACAAGGTGCCACTCTTGCCACAGATTTGCCGCCTTTTCATACAATCGCTTCGTTTAAGTTGAAATGAAATGTCCAGATCATTTTTATAACATGAGAAAAAAGACTGAAGTAATTCAGTGTTCTTACAGATTTTTACGACAGGTAAATCAACTTTAAACGAACCGAATATGTTTTTGTGTCACTTTTTGCGTAAGAAGGACTCCAAATCAAAGAGAAAATCAAGGACAAAGGCAAAACTCGTTCCCAGGCCTAATCCGTGCGTACGTACGGACGGACGGACGTACGTACGTACGTCCGTACGTAGGGACATACGTAGGGACTTAAAGATAAAGGAACGCGGACTTCTCGAAATACGCGACTGTCGAAGAGAGCCTGGGTCGAAACACGGCGTTCGTGGCGGGAAAATAAAGTTAAGTGTTGCAAGCGACGCGACGATTTTCATTGAGCAGAACTTGTGCTTATAAATCATGCAAGGAGCTTTATAACCGATTTTAGAGTTCTTGCTGCTTTATGAGGAAAACAAGTCGGATAATTTGGATCAGTTTCCTTACGAGGAGAATCCGAGATTTTGCTTGCAGGATACGACGAAGCTGTCCAAAATCCAGCTGGAGAAGAACTGCAGGAGCAGAACTTCAGGCTCTAAACCTTACCTGGGGGCAAGTTTCACGGCTTGCAAAGGACCAACAGGAATGGAGGCGACTCGTTGATACCCTATGCGCCACTGGGCGTTTAAAGGACTGATGATGATGATTATGATGATGATGATACGACGAAGCCGAGTGTAAAGCCAACTTCAGAGTAGAGAAACATCACATTACCCGAGTGGAAGCACAGCATGAAAACATAACTTTACTGCGGTGTAAAGCTGAAGTAAAACTGGCGTAAATTTGGAATTTAATCAGCTTTACGCTACCTTTACATGTTTTAAAGCTGACCTTTAGGCCAGCTTTACACTCATGTTTAAAGCTTGCTTAAAGAGATTGAAACATTTAAGGTGGCTTACTACAGTTTTTATGAGGCAACAGCGCGCGCTACGATTCGGCTGCCTGACGTCAATATCGCTCGCGCTCGCAAAACTTTCGTGAGCAACACTAAAGGAAACGAAAACAAGTTTGAGCCCTTTCTTCGAACGTTAACAGTTTCAGAAAGTTTCAGAAGGTTTTAGACATGTCATAGGATGAAAACAATACTAAAGATAGGTTGATAAACAACCGACAGAGGAGTTCTAATTCGCTTTTTTCATCGCTGATAACGTGTGGCGTCATACGAGCGCGTGCTCAAATAATAGGGCATGCGCAATTCGATTCTTGTCGGAGGTCGTAAAAACCTGACTTCGGCTCAAAATATCTCAAAAACCTACCGTACGACCCATAATGAAATTTTCACAGTTAATTTTTCGGGGTGAATCGCGTCAACTGTCAAAATTTAAAAAAAATCTGTAAGACAGATTTCGAGCTAGTTTTGAAATAGGCAAAAAACCACATTTTCCTATTTTGCAAAAAAACTGTCTTACAGATTTTTAATTTATTTTGCATGAATGTTTTATCTGATTCAATTTCTAATTTCTGAATTTTTGAGGTAGGGTCGTACGGGCAGATTTTGAGAAAAACGCTATTGAAACTACTAGTGCCCAGTCTCCTCTTAAGCACTCGGATATTCATTTTGGCTGTTTATTAGCATCTATATTGCTCAAATGTCGCATATATTGGTTGTAGGATGCAACAAACAATAATAAGTGAAAGCTAAAACCTTTCTGGACATTTTATTAAAGAGTTAAAAGTTGGGCTCATTTACCCCCTCAAAACTGTAGTAAGCCTCCTTAAGCCACATGTACACCGGGTTTACGCGCGGTAGCGTAAATGTCAGGTCTAACCACCTTTAAGAACCTTTTAGTGATGGCGTAAAGTTGGATGACCAACTTTAAGGCGATTTAAGCCACCTTTAATTTTCCGTAAATCTCCATTTTCGTGCTGTGCTAGGATGCACTACGAATTCCTGCAAAGTTTAAATGTGATCAAGGAACAGTATGTGACGGAACCGAAGGCCTTTGCATCCTTCTGAAGCGATATGTCTTCCATTGTCGTTACTCTGACATGATTCCTATATTTGGAAGGCCAGTACCCAAACTCTGCGTGATAAATAATAACGTGATGAACGAGCTTGTTACACTTGTTTATCCACTGGTTTATCTAAAGATACCGAGCGACCAAGTCGACTTTTAAGGGGAAAATAACAAAAGGATTCTTAAACCTTCCAAATAGTACAAGCAGTGATAATTCAAAGGTCTACAGAATCACTAAATTGCTGGTTTTCACTGTCACGCCACAAAAATAGTAAATCCAAAACTAATGAGTGAAAAAACTCAAGAATATTATAGGTTGTAGAAAATTACCAGATATTCCGTTTGATATTTCCAAGTCTCGGGTTTGTACGGTATTCCGTACTCGAGTTATCCGTCAAAATGTTCCACACAAATTTGCAGAGCTTTGTATGGAAACGCCATGTTGGTGCCCATGCAGTTGGGCACCAACATGGCGGCCGGAAATCAATGAAAACATCTGGAATTCACTTCTGCTATAAAAGGCCGTTATATCACTCTCATGAACAAGTAAACATTCACGTAAACACTTCTCACGAAACCTCAACTGTTCAGATTGTTAAAAATCGTAGGATAAGGCATTATTTTGAAGCATACGTGACAGCCTTCTGGCGGCCATCTTGATGTCGTGTGGCGTGAAATTCCGAAATTCAAAATGGTCTATCTTAAAGACGACAGCTGCTATCGAGCTAAAAACCTTCAACAAGATTTATATTAATGATGTCTAATAGCCAGTGAAGGATAAAAACTCAGGGGTCTTGCAATTCTGGATTTAGAATTTTGGTGACGTCACGTGAAAACCAAGAATACCACCAAAACACGAACGTTTTATCAGAAACGCGAAAAGTCTTCAAATCACGTCCGTCGCCAGCAAGAACGCGGCAAACGAGCGCCAAGCCTGACTTTTGGTCATGCGCAGTGAAGATCAGAGGTGTCATTTAACTTCCGGTCGTCTTTCGCGGCGTCCACGTCCTTGTATCTTAAAGTCCCTAATATCCCACGAGTCACTAGCATTTTCTCGGTATACACACCCGCCTTTAGGCGAGTGTGTTTGGCATAGAAAATACGCTTACTTAGTCGTCGCGAATGAGGTCGCAGCGCACGATGGGAAGGTTGGGTGTAATACCGTCGATTATTATTCCACTATTGCGCCATTTTACCATATTAGGGCAAAAGAACGCGCAAAATATGCCACGTTATTACACTGTAGAACAGGGCAAAAATATGGACTGAAAGCGGAGCAATAAAATTTACGAACCAAACTTTTATTTTTAGCGGAATAGTTAATTCCTTATTCGATGGTTTAACATATAATACGAGCGGACATTTTGCTCATTGCTTGTATACTACGCAACTCGCAAAATATCCGCGCGTATTATATATTAAACCATCGAATAAGGCGAATATATACAACGGCTGTGTTGTATTCTGATTGGCTGCATTTTCTATGGCATGGTAAAAAGTACTGTTCGCTAAGAGAAACTGCGTATACCCAAACCCAAAAGTTGTTGCGATAAGAAGAGATGACAGAATACCAGATTTGTAAGAAGTCAGTACCTTGGCAAGTGGGTGTGGTGATAGCTGTAGGTTCTGGTACTAGATACAAAATGTGAAACTGATGAAAAGGAAACTTTCAGTCTGACCACTCATCTTTCAAGTGCGGCTGATTTTACATTCCTGTTTGCCCAGGGAGAATCTTGAAGAAAGCGAATCAAAGAAAGAAACGCTAAAATACAAAGGCGCAGTAGAACAAGTAACAATTTACAGATCTGTCGGCCACGCCTATAGAAGTGGTCACTCTATACGGCTGTATAGTAGCACGAAGCGATTAGGAATATTTCTACAGCCCCCATCACCCTGGATGAGATGCCAGTCCATCCTAGGGGTACCCGCGCCGCTACCAGTACATTTGCTGGTACCCACTTATACATCTCGGTGAAGAGAGGCACTATGAGAGTAAAGTGACTTGCCCAAGAACACAACGCAATGCTTTTCACTGCGCAACTCGCCTCATGCAACCGAACACACCACGTGACGCATGTTCCAACACAGCTGAAGACGGCGAAAAAATCTTGGTATTATCGGTCTACTGGGATGAGTAGAAAACATCTTATGAGCTCACACATCTCCTTCAGTCCATTCTTTAATGATCTTCCTTGTGGTCTCAAATTAACGCCTCGCCACTCTCTATTAGTTCCTTCTCTTATCAATTCTCAAAAAAATTAATTTCACAGTTATTGAGAGTTCTCGCGTACTCATTGGTCGATAGGAATTGGCGATGAGAGTATCGACCATGAAAATGACGTAGCTTGTTGTGCAAAGTAAGACGAGTTCCATAAAGCTTAAGAAATTGCCGCGACTTTTACAATTAACTGAAACCGTTCAGTTGACATAATTATGTCAATTGAGGCATTTGGTGCGAAATTTGCGTCGAATTCCTCTGTTCCAAGCAGAGACAAGGTATCTTGAGAGCTGTCACGCGCGCGTGTAATCTCGCACCGATTTTCCCTGGGAATATTTGGTGTCAGGGTTTGAAAACTCTGACGTCACAACAGCCATGTGATCCTTGACGCAGTCTTCTGTCGAGTAATGTGCGCATTAGATGAACACTTGTAGTATTTGTGATCGCTAAGCCTTGTGCAAGGATTGTACAGGGAACAGAAACGTCTTATTAACTTCCCAGAGTTTGTTATTTACTGATGTTCCTGTAGAACACAATAAATTTGAGTGTAGAAAACACTTTGGAAAATAATAAACTTATTTTTACCCACTACTTACGTTTGACTTGTTTGATTTCACAGATGACACTATGCAAGACGTCAGACGTATGTCATATACAAACCAAGCAAATGACCCGTAACTAGCTCCCCACTATTAACCTGTAGCTCAGTAGATAGAAATTCCAGCCTGTGGTCAATAAGTCGTATATTCGAAGTTAGCCTGGACTTTAGTTGAATTAGGTTAAGCTGTCTCCGTAATGTTTGCATTCGGACCTAGAAGCTAATCAGGCCGGAGCTTATCGCGGTAGCATTCAGCTACTATGAGTATTTCTACTCCTCCCTGGATGGGATGCTAGTCGCCTCTACCCATTTATACATCTGGGTTAAGAGGCACAATGAGAGTAAAGTGTTTCCTCCAAACACAACGCAATGACCCCGGCCAGGGAGAGAACCCGGACAGCAAAAAAATAGATCCCGGGCAGCTCGATCCGTGTCCAGCACGCTGTCCATTAGGCCACCGAAAAAGAGGGGGGGGGGGGGGGGGGGAGGGGGGTCAGCGCGGCTTCCATTGCTTTTATCTGCTGCTTCGTGAACGCCCTGTTAAGAAACTAAAATAATGTTAATCCTTGCCTCACACACGTCATTCAGCTTTCATTCATTGTTGAAAGAAGCTAGCAGAGAAGGGTTAGTGTTTCTACTAGTTGCACGATTCGCTGGCGACTTTAATTCTTTTTCGCGGGATTTATTTTTTGCACAAAACGTTAAACAACAATTGCGGGAACGAGAATAACCATATACTAGTCAGTGGAACTTAGGCTTCAAACTGCTAAGAGCAGGAAGTGTAAATTTTAAAAAAGGCATAATCTAAATCAATCATTTAGTCAAGCTTGTTAAAAAAAATTACGCACGTTGTAACGAAGAAGACAGTCAGACACCTTCGGGGAGTTAGTACTGAAATTGCCAACTCAGCATTGTCATAGGAACATAAATGACCATCACCTAACAATCCCCGGAATTAGGATCTCGAGGTGCACTTGTAAAGATCTAATCTTAAAAATAGAAACAAAACAATGCCATTCCCACAAAAAAATTGTCTCCGGCCTTGGCGCAGAGCAAGCAAAGTTCAACAGCAGGTTTGTGAGGTGTTGAAGTTCATCAGCCTGCTTCACTCCAATATTCGCGGGGCACTTCCCTGAATAAACGACTAAAATGGCTTATAATAGCATGTAAAAAGTAAGGAAAATTAGCTGGGGGAGATTCTAGTCAGTTCTCAGTCGTTGGGTGTTTTGGTAACGCCGCGAACGCACTGAAACATTTTAATGTTAAAACATCGACTCTTAACAGGTGATAAAGGAGTTATTAATGACACGTGATTTGAGCAAAAAACGAAAAATTACCTAGAGAATTCCTTTCTACATACGGCATATACGACACCGAGTTTTGGCAATTGAATGGCGATCCCGCCTTCTTGGTGAACAAACCTTGCTATCTCTTTAATTACTTACCTGACTTGGTGCAGTTTTCTGTTCGCCCTCTGAAGTTAAAACAATTTCTCTTTGCTCACTGATATCTGCTGAAGAGAAAATTCATAACATGTCCACTGACAAAAAATAAATAAATAAATAAATAAATAAATAAATAAATAACTAGCAGTAACAGCAAGAGATTGCGATAGTTTTTATACGTAAAAATACAAAAACATCAATTTGCACAAACTTTACAACAGTTGCTTTACCTTTTTTAGAACAATTCTTTATCCTTCCTGAATAGCGGCCATAAAACCCAATTTTATTCTTGATCGAAGTTTTGCATTGATGACGTAATAAAGGACTAATTGCGCTTTATAAGGCAGATCGCTCACTTGCACGCTCATTCGCTCAACTGCGTCACGCAATCTCGACGAGTTTTCACTCTGAAGTCCAATATTGATATTTCACTGCATTTGGCCAATAGAGCTATAAATCATAATTCAATTTAAGACATTTGTTGTCCCTTTATTTTACGATGAAAAAACGAGTTCGGAAGGTGCCTTCTGTGTCAGTTCTGTGCCTCAAACAAATTTTCCTACATTCATTTTGGCTCGTCACGCAATGTTTTCTCCCCAGATTTTTTTGCGCTACGAACTCTGGGATAGGGGACTGCCCCAGATTATCTTTCATTTTCACTGCAGTGTGCTCTAGCTCAGCGTTGTTTACGAATTGAAGTTGTCAAATTGTGGAAGAGTGCAGATATTTTTGTGGCAAGGTTAGTTCAGAAACTATAAGTTGTACCCTTCCTTTCCTCAGGAAAATATTTCTTTCAGCATCCTTTGAAGTTTGATGACTGATTGATTTGTTTACTGCGGTAACATCACTTCCTCTTTCGAATACATGGAAATCAGTTGTGCATTTCATATTTTGAACGAAACTTTTGTCATTTCTGAGCGTTTTTGTCTTCTCTGCAGGGCCTAAGTTATAAATTCAAAGCCAAGATGTGATTTTTCACCGATTAATTCTTACTTGAGGTAAGCACTGTACATGTGGAAAACGTACGAATTAAGCTTGAGTTGAATTTTTCGAAACAGCGACCCCCACCTCGCCAATCTGTTTTCCCGTCCGATTTTTTGATTAATTAAGGATTATACAGCTTCTTGATTGTCTTTTGTTTTTGTTGTAGTCGTTCTTCCAATCGGGATTCCCATCGTCTGTACTTGGCCCACGGTATACAGTCGAAATTCAAACCAGGGGCCGGGGGTGGGTGCATGGCCATGGCGGGTTGGGCTTATTGTACTTTGCGAATTAAAAATCTGTACTTTGCGAATTGAGAAATCTGTACTTTGCGAATTGAAAATCTGTACTTTGCGAATTGAAAATCTGTACTTTGCGAATTGAGAAATCTGAACTTTGCGAATTGAAGATCTTTGCTTTGCGAATTGAGAAATCTGTACTTTGCGAATTGAAAATCTGTACTTTGCGAATTTAGAAATCTGTACTTTGCGGATTGAAAATCTGTACTTTGCGAATTGAGAAATCTGAACTTTGCGAATTGAAAATCTGTGCTTTGCGAATTGAAAATCTGTACTTTGCGAATTGAGAAATCTGTACTTTGCTAATTGAAAAATCTGTACTTTCCCTGAAATATAAAAGGAAGTAAATGATTTTTCAATTGGTTGTTAGCGAGTTGGTTGTTGTTTAGAAGCTTCCCCAAGCCGTCTCTTTACGAGTTCTTCTTCTACGTAGGCATCCATACTTTTGGAAGGGGATGGTCGAGGTCCAGGATGACGTAAGGCAAAACTTAAGAGAAGGCCATAAGAAACTTCTAGAGGAGGCCTTACACCTGTCAATTTGATTTACACAGATCCTCGTTGCATTTGATCCATCGCTTTAGGACAAATACACTTGAGTCATGGTCATATTTGTCGTTGTGGGCAAATTAAAAACCAAAACACGACTATTTTAGATACTATATTTTATACAACAATAGTTTTTTACATGTATTCATCGAGTTCTTGTTACAGTTCTTAGACGATAAATAGTCGCCATCTTGGACAGAAAACTAATGCCTTGTACTGAAATAAACTGTGGCCCCGTCCAGACTGCCCTGGCAAACATTGGGGGCTCTCCCCACACACTGACACAACCTCTAGGGGGAAGTGCTCGGGCACCGTTCTCCGGTCTTGTGCAGGCTTTTGTCAGTACCGGTACTTTTTTGCCATGCTTTTCTGCGATGCAAGTTTCCAAAAGGGCAGCAGGCGCTAAAATAGTGGACCAACTTTGGAAACATAACCGTTGTGTCCCGAAACAGGCACCAGCTTGTCTGAATGGGGACAATAATGTCGCTTTTTCCCATGTTATTTAACTAGATCCAGTTTCAGTCTTACTGGAATTGTTTTCGGATGCCGATTATTATAAACTTTGTGCGATAAGTGATCGTTGTGTTCTAACAGATTTAAATATGTTAGACGGTGACAGAAGTGCTGTGTTATAATTATATTGTACGGATTATTTAAAATGTTTAGATAATGAGAGTTTTTACAAGACTTTAAAGTTCCAGTTTTAATCCCACTAACCGTTGGACTGATTAAATTTATTTTGAAATACTTACAAATGCATATGGAATCATATATTTGTTTGACAATTGAGCATTGTTTTCAACAGGAGTTGAATGTGTTGAAGTGGTTATTGAAAAGAAGTGCCATCTTAGAGTAAATTGACTACAATTTATACACCAGCAATAGCAATTTTGGCTATTGTACCTGTTGTTGTATCCGGTTTAGTACAGATTTTTCAATTCGCAAAGTACAGATTTCTCAATTCGCAAAGTACAGATTTTTCAATTCACAAAGTACAGATTTCTCAATTTGCAAAGTACAGATTTTTCAATTCGCAAAGTACAGATTTCTCAATTCGCAAAGTACAGATTTTTCAATTCACAAAGTACAGATTTTCAATTCGCAAAGTACAGATTTTCAATTCGCAAAGTATAGATTTTCAATTCGCAAAGTACAGATTTCTCAATTCGCAAAGTACAGATTTTTCAATTCGTTTTGTTTCGTTTCGCAAAGTACAATAAGCCAATGGGTTGCCCATTCTTCTGTTTGTTCAATAACTTCCAAGCTTCAGGATTTTACAAATATATCAATATTGCAGTGTTTGGATGTTATTTCAATTAATCACTATTTTTATATTGCTATTTCTTTTACTTATACAGGTCCCTTAAACTGCAGAATTCAAAGTCAGAGATTATGTGATTTAAGAGACACATTTTGTCCAATTGCTGGTAAGAATATGTTATAGTAGACAGTGTAATGCCTTCAGCAATAGACTACGAGCAGCCCCTATTTTTTCACAGTCCGTCGAGCGTGAAGCAAAAAAAAGAGCGTGCGAAAATTGGGGATGAGGCTAGAGGAAGCGAAGCGCGAAAAAATGAGGGACTACCCACTTAGCCACAGCTTTTGACCGTTCACGGCTGAGTGATTTTTGGTATCAATTTCAAATCTAATTTCCTTTTATCTGTCGTTGATTTCCCTGGAGATGTCTCAAGTTGCGACTTGTGACTTGAGACAGACGACAGAAATCACAGAATGCAAGACAAAAACATGCAATGTGGAAGATGTCTTTGACAGAAACACCGAAAAAACCCCTGAAAGGAAAACCTTTGAAGGAGCCATCTTGCAACGATTTTTGTCGCGTATACCGTTGTAATTTTGAAAGTTTTTACGGTGTTTTCAGCCGCAGGGTTTCTACGGAGAACTTGTACGAAATTGCCAAACAGGGGTTGCGAAATGCCGACTGGCGGATTTAGCATCTGCACTTGGTTTTAACTCTAGTGAAAGCAACTGGTGTTTCAAGCTGAGTATGTGCAAAGTGTGCAACAAAGATAAGAAACGCCCTGGAATTGATGTGTTTAATTCGATTACAGGGTTTTCAGATCGAGATCCTACTGCAAGTTCCCTTCAATTCTTGCCAACAGCATTTGAAAGGTTTTAGCGAATGTCTGTTTCGCCACATTCATTCCAATAAAGCGACAAGAACGAGAACGAGAACGCCTTCCCCAGGAGAGGAACCGATCGAGAAACCATAGGCGCGACGCTCGATCGCATATTCTTCGAATTTGAAGACAGCTTTGCCTGGCAAAACACTTGATAAATTAGACTTTTACCAAGCCCGGTTGGTAGAATGGCAAGGACATCACAACCCGAAAGAAGAAATTCTAATGCCTCTTTCTGTTCCGGTTTTAAGGATTCTATTTTGGGAAACCAAGATAAAAATTCCTGGAGTTCAACCGCCATTGCATAGTAGATTGATACGCGAGTGTTGACGTCCTGTTGTCAACGCTCCAAGCGTTAGCCAATCATATTTTTGCGTTGTGAGAGCAACGCATAATTCAAAAGCTGTGGGTAAGCGGGTAGTCCCTCATTTTTTCGCACTTCGCTTCCGCTTGCCTTGTCCCCAATTTTCGCGCGCTCTTTTTTTTTTTGCTTCACGCTCGACGGACTGCGAAAAAATAGGGGCTGCTCGAAGTCTACATCAGCAAGGGTCACCTATATTGCAGCATGAATAGAAATTCAAAAACTCATTAATAATTCATAAAGAAAATACAAAAGAAATAAATGTTTAATGAATGTCTTTACATCTGATAAAGACATGGCTAAACTTTACGTCCAATTTTCTAGGCCAAAAAAGCCTCAAATCAAAATATTAGTGCTAGAATGAGTTGATCTACATAAGAAGATTTTGAAGCCGTTCAATAAATTCGCAGTTCGTGTTTTATCAAGTCTTAAACACTCGGCTGCGCTTCGTGTTTTAAACTTGATAAAACACTGCTGCTCATTTATTAAACATTTACATAAAACTATGAGAGTTTGTTCATGATCAGACCAATTGACCAATAAATTTATTGAGCAACATGCATGAAGTTGCTTATAAATAATATATAATACAATTCTGAACAATCCAGCAACAAAATAATTTTGAACCCTGCAAACTATACTGGGAACTGACTGGACCCAGTAGCTATAGTGACAAATTAAATCATCTTGAAACCATATCTGAACATTTCAGCACATGACTTAACATGGTTTGGTATTTGAACACAAACTTTAAATGTACAACACACAGAAGAACTCTGAATGGCTCAGTGTTAAGATAATATCAAAACTATTACAACAACAAACAGCCCTGTCAAGAATCAAGTCATTTAACTATGGTTCCTGAGTGAAAAAAATAATTTGTACCGTGGCCATATTTTGAACACAGGTCTGAACTCTAGACACAAATTATAATAATTTCAACTATCTATTTAAAACAAATCTAAACTCTGCTCTACGGTTATCAATTCTTCATTGGCTAACAATTGTCTCTTCTCATCGGTTTTGTTCTATCTTCTGCTCTGATTGGCAAAAAATTGTTGGGTGGCCTTTGTTGAAGTCATTACACTAATTATCTTTAATAAGGAACACAAGAAAGAAATTTCTACATGTTTTAGCCTGTCCTTGAATGAGTTGTGCAGCATTTCTGTCAGTTCAGCACAGTAATGGCACACATATTAATTATTTACAGACTGTGCAAATTGGCCAAATCAAATTGATTGTGCTCACTATAAATAATTATTGCTGAATGGTTTCCAAACAAACTATACTATATATTTTACATCACCTGCAAAAATAATTTAAATTGTACTATACTGGAAACTGATAAAAATTCTGGATTCAAATTAAATCTGCAGCGGGACAAATTTAAATGATGAGACACTCTGGATTTCCTGAATAACTTTGACAAATTTTGCCCTATAACCCTTTTCGATGCCCCTCCCCCCAAAACAAAGTTTCACTTGCTGTCTGAGAGACTTGCTTTGTTTGTACAATGTAAAAAGGGGGATGAAGGCAGTTCCCACTCTACACCTGGATTTAAGAGTGGAATAATTGAAATATTGAAATTAGCGCTCATTGCAATCAACTGTCTAAACTAGTTTTTGCCACTGATTGTGCATGCACCCCTCTGCTTTTAACTGTGCAGTGAGTTTAAAACATAGGTATTTCAGTTCCCTAGGCAGAGCCTAAATAAACATTGAAATTCGAGGGAAACAAAATTTACTGGTTTATCAAGGGGCCGGTAGTAAGTGATTTGTTATAATATAGAACACAAAGACCTAGAAGGACACTGGTAGTCGGTCAACATTCACAGGTTAGCAATGCACTGTTACCGTCTGATGTAATAGATTTAGCAATGTTGCCTGCTCAGTACCATTTGGCAGGAAACAGTTTTATTGTTAGATGTCATGTGACCTGAGAGTGTGCACTGTTGGAGAAAAAAATTCAGCTATAAAAAAAAATAATAAAACAGTATTAATAAAAACAGTTAAATATTGTTATTATAATTTATGTTAAGAACATTTAATTTAATTTATGACATCTGCATGCTAATCATGTGTGTTGTAATCATCTGTACAGGTGCCAAGTTGTTGAACCTGAGGATCAGGATGTGATGAGTTATCATGTGTAATCTTTTAATAACAGGTACATTGTGAACATTGTTTAAAAACCTAATGGAATTATATTATTATTTTGTATTTGAATGTATTATTTAATTGGTGTTCTGATTTTTTAAGTTTTTACATACTCCCTATTTTCCCATGAACTCAAACCCAAGCAGTGAGTCAAGTGACTCACTGCTTGGCATAAGCATACAATCTGGTGATTTTTATGCTGCTATAATTTATTTTCCATCAGATTCAACTGTAAAGTCACTGCAAGTTTTGGTATGCCTGGAATGAATCTACTGTAAAATGTAAATTATTTTCTTTGACCCTTGATTTTTTAAACCTCCCAATAACTTCAAACTAAAGTCATTTCCCTTACATTTGCTGATCACTTATCAGTCAAACACTGCAATTTCATGAATTCCCAATTTCTTGAGCTCCAT
This sequence comes from Meandrina meandrites, assembly GCA_963693305.1. Taxonomy (NCBI): domain Eukaryota; kingdom Metazoa; phylum Cnidaria; class Anthozoa; order Scleractinia; family Meandrinidae; genus Meandrina; species Meandrina meandrites. The sequence continues at coordinate 26,524,288 of OY855907.1, read as the reverse complement.
CCGTCAAGCTCCTAATTTCTCAAACCAATGTTGTTTCTTTAAGCTTGGAGGTTTGAGAAGTCAGGAAGTTCAAAGCCATGGTCTTGTTTGAGAGTTGTGGACTGGCATTGAATTTCAAATGGTCTGTTAGAATTACTTCTTCTGACATTGTTGCAGTGATAAATGTGTGCTCAGTGTGTCAGGCCTTAAATACTAGTGGTCCTTAATTATAAGATATTCCGATCCCCAACCACAGTGATTGCTGCCCTTGTGATGTGTCATGGTGTAGGTACACTGGATATTCTTTGAATCTGATGTTAAACGCTCTACCGATTTCACCAATATAGCCCCAATACTAAAGAGAGATAGCCTGTACCTTCAAGAGACTGGCCGCAAATTGAGCATTGATATTACCCTCATCATTGCGAGTGAGGACAACAATCTTAGAAGAATAAGGAACACTTAACTTGATGAAATTGCCACAACTACTTCAAAAGCTAGTGTATGGCTTTAGACATCTACTCATGGGTCCTTTTCTTGGATATTAAGTGATGGGAATGGAATTCCTGTGGTATGATATGCCCAAGAGAATAGTATATACCCTGGGGTATAATTTACCCAGGGGAAATTTGTACACTCAGGGCTATGGCATGCCTGCAGGGAGTAGTTTGCTGTGACTGTATTTATTGTAGGGTATGGTATTACACTTGTGGGTTGGGATGGTACATGTTTAGTATGTGCAGTATGTGTGAGTATCCCAGGGTATACCCTGGGATATGATATACGATTAGATCATTACACATGGAGGGAGGCTATGTTCAAATGCTCTTGACCCTCCCCCTTTATGTGCCCCCCCCTCCCCCTCTTCTCCCTGCTTAAAAACCTTTCACTCTCCCCCTATTTGCACCAGCCTTTCCCAGCCTCTAAATAATGAGCAGTCCCTTACAAAGGATCGGTTAGGATATATGCAAAGGATAGCCTCTGAGGCTATGGGGTATGGGTTATCCAGAACTGCAATATATATCAGTTGTGGTTTTTATCTGGCTGAAACTATGACAAAGTTTTCACTTACGAGAGCTGCCCATATATGGAGGTGCCATTAATAGAGGCTCTACTGTATAAGAAACGGCCTTAAGTTGATCAGACTGTAACCCAATATGATGTACATGTTGTATTTTTAGAATCTCAAATGAATCAAGCTGTGTTCACCTATTTTATTACTCCAAGTCAGCGACATCTCGGGTAAGTTCTGACCACAAGACTTATGCACACTCAAAACCAGGAATTCTCTGATCTGCCATGCCAGTGATTTCCCATGAGCATTTTTCAGAAAAAAGGTTAAGGTAAAAAAGCCGGGTTAAAAATTGAAACTAGATGTTGTCTAAACATAGCTCTAATTCAGCTCTAATTCATATGTTGTCAAGCAATCAGTGCAAAACTAACATCTCTGTGGTCAGTAGCATGCTACAACTTAATGAAAGGAAAATTGATGCCCGAGCACAGGTGCAAATACTTCGTGCGAGACTCTGGAAGAGAAATGAAATTAAAGGATCTGTCTTGCTGAAACGTCAATCATTGTTATGCCTTGTGAAACACAGTTAGGCAGAGACTGGATCGTTCCTCAAAAGTACAACTTTCTGAAAATGTTTCGATTATGTTCAACTGTGAATGTAAAAAAAGAAAGAAACTATGATTTTCTCCCTACACTTAGGTACAGTTGGAGGACAAACCCTTTCTTCATTGGATCAAGATGGCAGCTGCTACACCCTCACCCCTGGCCAGCTCTGTAGAGAAAACAAATGGAGCCAAGCTCAGCAGACTTCTTATTGATGGTGGAACAACAGTTCTTAGGATTGCCTTTGATTCTTGTCGTCCTCCTGCAAACCTGGTTGCTGATCTCAATACAAACTATCGAACTCTGAAAAATCTCTTGAGGAGAAGAATCTTGCGTCAAGCTCAATGGGACCAACTGTTCCCACCTGGTGGAGCCACACCAGACTCTAAGACGTTTGACATCACTCTTCTCTTCCTCCTTTTGACCAACATTTGTGGACTAACCCCTCCCCTATCAGGCTGGCACGCTAAGCCACCCACAAGTGATACCTCTCGTGGGGCAAACCTTGCTCGAGTTAAGTTTTTCCGTAATGAGTTGTATGGTCATGTGACTACCACTGGTGTTGATACACTTACTTTTAATGCTCTGTGGCTGGAAATTAGTGCTGTTCTTGTTGCCCTTGGTTTAAATCAGGCAGAAATTGATAGATTGAAGGCAGAGCATCGTGGGGAGGAAGATTATCTTGACGTGTTACTTGAATGGGCTGATAGTGAAGAGAATGTCAAATCACAGCTGAAGGAACTCCGTCAGTGTCAAACCGAAACACAACAAGATGTTGGCAAAGTGCTTGAGACCCAACTAGAAGATCGCAAAACACTTGAGGATAGCAAGGCAAAACTGGATGAAGTACATCAGACCCAAACCAGCATACAAGGGACTGTGGAAAGTGTAGCGAAGACGCAAGAAAAGCGTTTCGAAGCTGTGGAATCACGTCTCCAGGAAATTAAAGAAGCAGTTGGGAGTTTAAAAGGAGGAAGAGACACAGAAAGCCAGGAAGACGAAGTCTTAAGGAACCTTGCCAAGTCAGAGTTCAAAGGAGACATTGAGTATCACGTGGGACGATTTCAAGAAGGCACTCGGGAGTGGGTGTTCAACAAAGTTCAAAACTGGTTAGATGACAGAAACTCTCAAAACCGCGTGATGGTGATCAGTGCAGATGCTGGAATGGGAAAATCTGTGATTTCTGCCGTCATTTGCAAAAGAATGCAAGAAGCTGGCAGACTATCAGGAAGCCACTTTTGTCAGCATAATAACGCGCGTTACAGAAATCCTCAGCTGATGCTTCAGTCCTTGGCCTGTCACTTGTGCCATGCCCTGCCAGAGTACAAACAAGCTGTTGTGAAACAAATGTCAAGAAATCTTGGCAAAGATCTCAACAACATGGGTGTGGAAGAGCTGTTTGCACTGCTGTTTAAAGAACCTTTAAGCACTGTAGCTGACCCTGGAAGAAATATGCTCATGGTGATAGATGGCCTTGATGAAAGTGAATACCAAGAACGGAATGAACTGCTTAATGTAATTGCTAACCACTTTTGCATGCTTCCATGTTGGATTCGATTTTTATGTACGACCCGACCAGAAAGAAACATTGCAGAGGCATTAAAACAGTTGAAGCCGTTTCAACTGGAACCAAATGAAGAAGAGAATGTACAAGACATCAAGCTGTTCCTTGAAAAGAAGATGCAGTATCTAATGAGACAAGACAGTAACGACACTATTGTGGAAAAGCTTGTGGAGAAGTCTGAAGGACTCATGCTGTATGCATACTTCCTTGTTTCATTTATTGAAGAGAATGTGTCAGTCCTGGACAAAGGAGATTTTGATGGCAGCTTACCATTAGCAATTTCGTCAGTCTACCATTCGTATTTCAAACGACTAGAGGATGAACTTATAAAGGAGCTTGGCGTCAAAGAAGAGAATTTTCTGAATTTGCTTTGTGCTGTTACTGCGTCACGGGAGCCCTTGCCAGTTGGTTTCGTTTCTAAAGTTTTGGTACCTAGTGGTAACTCACCGGTTGCCAGGCGTAAAGTACTAAAAGCTATTGGCAGTGTGTCCTCTCTTCTTCCCATTCGTGATGGCTGTCTAAACGTCATTCACAAGTCAGTTAAAGACTGGTTGGCTAACACATCCTGTTATGGAGAGCACGAGTTTATCATGGACGAGAAAGAAGGTCACCGCATACTTGCAAGCCTCTGTTCTGATGAACTTGATAATCTGAAACAGAAAGGTGTACATGACACAGAGTTTAGCTCCACTGTGAAGTATGCGCTAAATCATGGTGTACGACACATGTTACATTTAGACGAAAATATGAGGTCACAGAGTCTGGAGGAATGTGTACAAACATACATGACAGATCTAGAACTTGTATATGCAAAGCTTTGTATACATTACTCAATAGCATTTGAAGACATTTTATGGCTTCAAAGGCCGGAAATATCTCAAATGTTGACCGAAGATATTAAACAAGTTTTAAATACCTTAATTTTCCTGCTACGAAAACACGTCAACACACTTACAAATCATCCTAACGTGTTTTTGCAAACGGTTTTGAATGAGGGAGGAGCAGTACTATCTTCTGTGGCATTAACCCTGTTGCAGAACAAATATCCTGAAATACCATATATGGAATTTGTACACAAGCAGATGCAGCAGGGAGCTGTTCAAGCCCGATTTCAATGTTCGTCTCAAGTGGCTTGTTTTGATGTTTCACCGCAGTTAGACTACATGGTGTGTGAATGTAGAAACGGAACTATTCAGCTGTGGTCACTCCATACTGTGAAGCTTGTATGGGAACGCCTTGTTATGGTGAAAAAACCTTACTTGCACTGGTCAAGTCAATTTAGAAGATCAGCTTCTGGTGTCCTTTCATTTTACCGTTCAGTCGTTTTTCATCCAAGTGAGAAAGTTGTCTTGCCAGGAGCCCTTAGCTACGCCTATACCTTTGACGGAGATCTTAAACCACTTTTTCCAGAAAGCAAGTGCAGTTTCACAGTTTGCTCAATTTCAGGAGACAAGACCAAGATGCTAACTGATTGCCCTGACAATGCTAAATGCATTATTATGTGGAGTCTGAAGACTGGTTCCGAGATTACTCGTACCACAAGAAATGAAGATGTTTTGTCGTTTGCGTGGTCACGAGATGGAAAGCTGCTGGCAATTTCTCATTCCACGGGCTCCATTGCTATCGTTGATGCGATGGATAGTTTTAGAACACTAGTAGAAACGCCCATTCAAGAAAAATGTGGAATGATAAAGTTTTCGCCTGACTGTCGATCCCTTTTTGGCGTGCATCGGGGTGTTGTTGTGGAAGAACGAAGGTTTTGTTTGAAAATTGATATGATTGAACATCCCAGTTGCATGTTACATGCCTGTAATGAATCCTATGTAGCATGGGAATATGAGTCACATAGCGAGGCTGGATTTTTGTTAGGAGATCCTATTTCGTATCGTAAAGACCAATTTGATTTTGTGTTAAATAAGCACATTGTACTCAGGGGAAATCGTCATGATCGTTTCATAGACATGTTGAATATTAGTGAACTATCTCAAACTGACAGAGAAGCTACTTCTATCCACATCATTAACATTGCCTTTTCTTTGAGTGGAGAGACTGTTTATGTTGCCGATGATGCGATAGCAACAAGCGTGAGCGCTTGGAATGTTTCAAGTGGGGAGCTCGTAGCAGAGACGATTATAGACGAATGCAATTGCAATGCTCCTCTTGTAGCTGTGAAAGAAGGTGTTTTATTAACAACAACAAATGGTACTCTTGAGCTGTGGAATTCTAAATTGTCGCAGTGCGTCCAAAACAGGACCGATATAAAGGGAATCATAAAGATGATCCCCATATCAGAAGAACGAGTTGCGTGTGAAGCAGAGAACCAAGTGATCATCTTGGATACTACTAGCGGAGAGATTGTATCGACAATCCCAACACTTTATGATGAACGTTTGCTTGCATGTAACAGTAAATGTCAGCTGTTAACCTACAGATTCGACTCACTTCAGTTGTTGGATAGTAAAACTACGCTCTGGAGCGGTTCAGGGATATATGTGTTAAATGCCCCTTGTGGGGCGTTTTCTCTTTCCGAACAATTGGTCGTAATTCTCGGATGTGTATCGGTTGAAGTGCACGTCCTTGATGCAGTTTCTGGAGAAACACTACACATTTTATGCATAGTCCCTGATTATTCTATCTGTAAATTTATCACTGATGAGGAATGTGTTATCAGCACAATGACCTTCTCGACAGGAGATTATTGTCTTCAACTGTTTAACGTCAAGTCTGGTGACCTGCTGAGCGTTCTCCCTCTGGATGTTAAAGCGATTTGTTTAGCAGCCTGTCCTCGTAAGCGTCTCCTCGCCATTGCCCAAAAAGACTCTAAACATGGATTCAAACTTATCAAGGTGCAGTTGCCACAAGATAAAGACATCAGAAAGAGCGAAAGGTGAGCTATTAACGAACAAAGTAGAAATTTTGTAAGTCATGAATTTCTAAAGGTAAACGTGCCACTTTCAATATGTTACTCATAGAAGCGGTTTATTACTGAGGAGAAATGCGAATGTTCCCAACAATATTTTAGAACTGAAGGTATTTTTACTTTTCCAGAATTATTATGGTTTATTTCAAGCTTGTGAAAACTACAAGTTACCTGTTTATAGCTCATGATACTTTTTCTTGGTGGATAATAATTTATTTTATACTTCTAAGAAGTTTTGAAGGAGAGATGTTTTGGAAAAGAACAAAGTTACAACAATTAGAAGCGGTCGTGTGTGTATTTTTTCTTCAGTTTGGGATTTCAGTTTTAGTTTCCCGTGTTACAAAATTTCTTACAAAGTATTTGAAAAGCAATATTTACAGGGGTATGGGATGAAATGAATAATTAGTGGCTGCATGAACAACTCTTTGTTTTCTTAAGGTAAAGTCTGTATACGAGCCTAGGGGCCCATCAGGCCGGAGCTTATCCCGGTTTCCGTAGCATGAAGCGACTAGGAGTATTGCTACTCCCCCCCCCCTGGATGGGATGCTAGTCCATCGCAGGGTTACCCCCAGCAGTAAATTCGCCGGTACCCATTTATACACCTGGGTGAAGAGAGGCATTATGGGAGTAAAGTATCTTGCCCAAGAACGCAACACAGTGCCCCGGCCGCTCGATCCGGAGTCCGGCCAGCGCGCTAACCATTAGGCCACCTCCCCTTCCACGCGCCTTTTTTATTGTTACTGAACAACAACGCCAACACACCAGTGACCGAAGAGAAAAGAGAAAATAAGATGTAAGCCATTCCGTTTGCCGTAGTTGTAAAATTGTATTATATATATTTTAGCATATCAGTTGCTGCACATCTGATTTTTTACTTAAGATGTATTGCAAAATGTACGCAGACTTGATTTTGGGGTCTGTTATGTGCTCTTTCAGAAACTGAAACTGAGAAATGCTACAAAAAATGACTTTGTATGAGAAGCAATAATCACTTAAGTCGCTGACTTATTTTGTCATGGCAGAGCGGAATGCGATGCGATGCGGTATATTCGTGCCGGAAATGAGAGGAGATTTAAAGGGCGTATTACCACGGTACGTCTTTCTCGCATTCGACTACAACACGAATCGCGTCGTGTAAATCACTCTACATCCTTAATATATACGACAGACACGTGTGCGTGTTAATGGTCTAAGTAACGTCATAGGCCTGACGTCAACTTGTCGCATGCGAGAAAGTCGTACCGTGTAAATCGCTATTCTGCTTTCGATTACGCAAAATACAAAAAAAAACATTAATCAATCAATTAATAAATCAATCAATCGATCGATCTTTTCGTGCTTCGAGTAATACCAGGCGTTGTGTTTAGTGAGAGGTGGTCTGAATGAGGCACATGCGGATAACTAGTTTTTGAACTCTCGACTTTTTTAATCAGTGCAATGGCACACCAACGGTCAAGGTTTACTTGGGGTACAGCGGTGAAATTGGCCTGACGAGTGCAAATTTACGGTACCCACTCCCCCCAATACAGCAAAATTGTCACGCCACCAATTTTTCGATCACTCGCGAGCTCTTCAGCTTAGCTTCGAGCAAAGTCCCTACCAAGAACAAAAGGACTATTGTCTAATGCTTAATGCGAAAAGTTGAACCGGAACAATAGACCATTTCTTGATACGTATATGCTGCGGGGCGGGGCTTATTTTCGGACGGAAGTTTGCGTTTCAAATATATCCGGGTTTCTGTTTGGATGGAATAGTCTGACTGATTTTTTTGTTGCATACAAGAAAACCACATAGTAAAACTCTCTAAACATAACGATATGAGGCCCAAAACAAATCATACAGTCGCTCTGAGCATTCTCTAACAACGTAAAATACAAAAGCAAGCAAGGGAATTATAATCGAAAAAGTAAGTATTTCGTTTTTAAAGAGCTATAACTAAATATAAGCCTGTGGACTAATATTTGGCTGGGCTTATTTTCGGAAGTTTTCGGCGGAGACAAGCGACAGCCGGAAATACGTCTGCGTTCGCAGGCTAATTTTCGGAAGGATTTTGCGTCTGAGATTTGAGAGGGGAGCTTTTATATTTTTTTTTGTCGGAGGTTTTATGCTATATCGCCTTCCCAAACCCCATATGAACTTGTATAAGCCCAGGGCTTAAAACCGGCATTGTGCAGTATTCGATTTTCAATAAGTGGTTGTATTGGTTTTGTAACTGGATTTGAGTTTTCTGGTCTACCTTCTTACAGTAGCTCAAGATAATAAATAAGCGTCATTCAGTAGAGGGACATTGCACAAGTGACATAACCACTACTTTCTTTGACATCTGTTGTTATTTGATACCAGGTTGATCGAATCAATTATTATTAGTTATTTTCTTAGGATTCGAAAATCAATCGAAGATTACTTTTGTATCATTCGACTATCGAACATTAAATTACGTAGACGCGCGCTGGCTCAGAACGCTCTTTCCAGGCCTATTTGCAAGTTCCTGTCTGTGTTGGCCACCACCTTTTAATTTGTTTGTTGAAAACATTTATTAATGAGTATCGTCTTTGCATTTGAGAACGTTTGTCTCCCGTGTTACCAAATCAATGTTTTCAGTTAACTGTTGAGCAGTAATCATAGGATGGAGTGTAAGGTAATCCAGAAGTAACGGGCGGCATATATAGAAACAGCTTTCATCTTAAAACAACTTTGTTGTCTTTTTTTACAGGGCGCTCAACGCCGGAGATCACAAGAAAGAACAAGTTGGAAACAAAGAGGTAAGTCATTCCCAATCAGAGTTTTGTGAACATTGATACTAGTTAAAGCATATCCCATGGTACGGGGCTAGGGGGTAGGGGAAATTCGGGAGAGAGGAAGTTGAAACGCCTGAGTTCGAGAAACTATGATGTTACACCTTGCAAAGCAGTCAATTTATGTTTCAATCAGCGGTCATTAGAAACGAGGGACTGTCACGACTGACAGGGAGCGAAACACTCGAAGTCCACTTAACAAGGTGTTGAAATTAACACAACTTTTATTTTCGGGTCGCGCAGATCAAAACAATATTTACAATCTTCTTCCTTCGTCTTTGAGGTCCCGTCTTTGGTTTACTTTACGTCGCTATGCCGTAAAAACCTACACGACAGTACATATGTATCACAGACTGCAAAAAAAAAAAAGATGCTGGAAAAATATTATCTCACGACTTGATGAGACCAGCGGCATTTAGGGCCAAACAAATTGGCCGTTTGCGAGTCACCTTTCACCTCTGTGTCAAAACGAGTGTTCGTGTGAAACCATTAATATGAAAATGTGTTTTATCGGCACGTCTATTTTCTTGCAAATCAAAGTCATTTTCATGTTTCGCACGAGGACTCGTTTTGAAATTGAGGCAAAAGGCAACTTGGAAATGCCCTATTTCAGCACATGGGAAAAAGGATTTCCCAACCGACAATTAGGTGAGTGCGCCCATATAGCATGCTGGGATTACACGAACAACGTGTAATGCAGTGGACTTCAGACAACGACAAACTATTTACTTCAATTAAATATGTTTTCTGTTATGCATCGTTATGAAATTTAGCATGCCTTAACCTCAAAGCAATCTCACCATCTTGAAGACAAAATTATTAAAGTAGGAATATATCCGTTTAAAAAGGCACTCAGACTTGAAACACACATTAATCACGTTGCCAAAATACACAGTATTGTGATGTATCCACTGGCTAAAGCCGCCATGGTTGCCTGGCAACTTGTGAGATTTTTTGTTATTTTATGTTATTTGAATGACTGTCTCGTGTGATTTATTTGATATGTGTATATTTTTTCAGATGTGTTCCTGTCTAGTGAAGAATCGGTCTTATTCTTTTTTTTTGGGGTGGTGATTGGTGTTAGTGATGCTTGCTTGTTTAATTACCTGTGAGTCGGCGGGGAATGCTGTTCGCTGTCGTAGTGGCGAGAATGTAGCGCACGCGAACCTCGTGCTTCTCGTATTATCAAGAAGCGTGGTAAGAGTGAACCGCCTTTAGAACCCAACAAACCGTGCTGTGTCCTGGAGGATAACTTACCATGTCTTTGCACAGAAGAATTTTCCAAGAAAATGTTTCTATTAGCCATGTAAATAAGAATTTATTTTGCACCGATTTTCACTCTTTACTGTGTAAGACGCTGTTGTTTTATAACAAGACCAGGTTCAAAGCAAGATTTAAAGTTAAACAAATAGACTCAATTTTGCCGTGCGTCTGTTCAGTATAGATGCACAGATGAGGTGGAAACATGACAAATTGACGTGAAACTTACAACAAAAATCCGTCGTGATCTTGTCGTGAGGACGACAGCGCGAGCACCGGAAGTTGAAATCAAGTGGTGTTCATACTATTCCACGCCCTGTTGTGTCTTTTGGATCTAAATCTGTCTTGTAACTGAACAGACTAACGACAAAATTGACTATATTTGTGTTGTACAAAAACAAGAGGTTTTCTAGAGAATTCTCTGAAATAGCAAACATTTCGCTTGGAGAAGTTTTTCAAAATATTTGTAGCTGAATGTAGCAGACAGTAAACTGCAGAATGAGTACAATATCTCGAAAAACTTAGAAGCACTATTTTTGTTGGAACTAATCTTTATTTTACTTGGAAATTTATTCAAGAAAGTCATTTATTGCATTCGTTCTACGAAGATTGGTTGTCGCGGCAATTCACTGGGTTTTTCGGTCAAACTACAAGTGTATGTGCTAAATATTTTATAATAATTAAAATTGGTAGGATTAGGTAGCTACCTTGATTATTTCAACAATGAATGTATCGGAGTTGGTTAAATAAGGCTGGTGTCCAGAGAGTATTTGTAAATATTCAGTGCCGAGTAGAACTGGAACAGCATCATGCGCTTGAACCAGTTTTGTACGCGACTCACAACAATGTTCCCATGTTTTGAGGCTTCATAAAGGGAGTACGAAATTAAGTTATATAGAGTTTCAAATTAGGTAGCTGTTAAAAGCCTGTTTATTGTATAAAAATAATTCATAGTTATAGTTAACATTTTTATTTCTACTTGTTTAAATATTCAATTAAGTATCGTATATCAAGAGAATATCGGTGTAATGCATTTTAACACCACCTCTGATTTAATTAAAACGGTTACCAGAGGAAACTATAACAAACAGAACCGTTAGTAACGGAGAGAACTTAGACGATCAGTATTGAGTAATAAAAGCATTTGAAAAGTTAATACCTGTATTAAAAGTTAGGGTTTTGCAAGAGAAAAAAAAAACTAAGGAAACGATAAGAAGGGTTGTATTACGGATTCTTCAGTTTACATAAAATATCAATTTCTTGCTGATAAAGCGAGTCTGCATTTTAGGTTTATTGCGCAAGTGACGAGAACGCTAAGAAGTTAAAATTTAAGTCAGCTAAATAATTGTCTTTGTTAGCCATCCAAGCTAAATAAACTTGATCTCAGTTCTGTTCACCGTTGCCCATCTTTACCTGGTGTACCTGTGGTATAGAGTCAACTATCGCAGACCGACACTTTAGCCCTTCTATTCCCAAAAATAATTAACATACACTTTATGGCACAACCTTATTTGACGCAAACGGGAACTCGCCGCTAAGCAGGGTATGGTTTTCAGGGTCTTTCGTCTAACCCGCGGTATGCAATTTTCCTATTTGATATCCGAAAATTTTTATCTTCGGAGATTTTTCGTTGAAAATGTTTAACAGGTGTGCGTTCAGCTTTTGTCGGAAGTAAATTACCTTTGTGGTCGAATTTCCGTCAGTGATAAGAAATTCGGTGCGTCATAACAGAAATTCTAGTAGTGGTATAGCACTGATGCCTTGTGAAGTACACAAGGTACTCAAATGGTGCACTAAATACAAAAACACTAAAAATACAGTACTGTATACTAAGAGAAACCGCGTATACCCAAACCCAAAACTTGTTGCGATAAGAAGAGATGACAGGACACCAGATTTGTTAGAAGTACCTTGGCAAGTGAGTGTGGTGATAGCTCAGTATAGGTTCTGGTAAATCCTAAATTTGAAATTATGAAAAGGGTCTTGCCTGTCTGCCCACTCGACTTTCAAGTGCGTTTGATTTTGTATTCGTGTCTCTGCCCAGAGAGAGTCTTAAAATAGCGAATCAAGAAAGGAACACGAAAATATAAAGGCGCAGTAAACCAAGAAATACCGTAACAAAGCTATCGGCGACGCCTATAGAAGTGGTAATAACTGTAGTGTAAAGTTATCAACTACCGTTAAGAAAATAATCTCTATGTTAGGTTACTGAATTATAATTTTCTCAGTGGCGGTTGGTGAAAAATATCTTATTGCGCGAAGGGCCCCTCCTCTTCTCTTCACTCTTATACTTCTTCATCCGCAAGAAAAGAAGCGATATCCGTTAGTTTTGTAAACATTGAACAGTATTCCTGGTACAATACTACTCTGATCTACTGTTTTCAGTAGACCGCGACACTCAACGTTTTTTCGCCGTCTTCACGGTGTTTGAACACGCATCACGTGGTACATCTGGTTGAATCACGTGATCAACTATTTTTATATATAAGGCTTGGTATACTGCAGCATAATAGACGAAAACAAGTCAGGTACCGCGATTTGCATAGTTTTTTCTTGTCTTATAAGTAAAGAATCTGTCATCAGTGTTCTTATTTTTATTTTTTTTCACTAATCTTTTCCTTGTTGCAGTATTCTGTTGAGTAATGTGCGCATTGGACGAAGCCTTGTAGTATTTCTGATTCGCTAAGCTCTGTGCAAGATCTGTACAGGAAACGGAAACTTTTTCCATAGAATTTTTTTTATATATTTACTGATGTTCCTGTATAACACTTTAATATTTTTTAACTACTACTTTTGTCTTTTTTGATGTCATAGATCTTAACAATATGCAAGACGTATGTCATATACGAACCAAGCAAATGACCCGTAACTAGTTCCCTACTATTGATCCGGTAGCTCAGTAGATAGAAATCCCAGCCAGTGGCTAAACGGTCGTGGATTCGACTTTAGTCTGATCGGGACTTTTAACTTAAAAGTTAACTATAGATAAGTAAAGTTATTTTCAGCACCATAAATTACGTCGCTTCTCTGCGTTCGGACCTAGAAGCTAATCAGGCCAGATCTTATCGCGGTAACGGTAGCATCCAGCTACTAGGAGTATTTCTTCTCCCCCCTGGATGGAACACTAGTCCATCGCAGGGTTACCCCAACAATAAATTTGCCAGTTCCCATTTATATACCCAGGTAAAGAGGCACTATAAGAGTAAACAACTCAATGGCCCCGGCCAGGGCACGAACCCAAACAGAAAAAAAGTAGAACCCGGACAGCTCGATGTGGAGAAGAACTAGGAGCAGCAAGTGCAAATTTTACTGAATTTTACTGAGCGCTTAAAGGCATAATCTGAATCAAACAGTTATTCGAGCTTGTTAAAAAACTCACGCATGTTATAATAAAACTGTTTATCCTCCCCTCCCCCCTGCTCGTGGTTATTAAGTCTCAGTATCTGCCACAAACCCAGACTGCAAGCAGTCTCTTTGTTTTCCCAGAGTGCAACGGACCGTGCGAAGAGGAAACGCGAGTGTGAATTATGTGAATCGAGATCAAGCAACGAGCGACAAAACCTCATTCTTTTCTCGTTTTTCCACTGATTTGCATAATTTTAATTTTCTAGGTCGCGCGTAGGACTTCAAGAACAAAAACTGACTGCTTGCAGTCTAAAGAGTATACCACAAACCAGGTTTTGCTTAAATGGCGCTTGAATAACTGACCACATAGAGGACAGCCAGGCACCTTGGGGGTGGTAATAGTACTGAAATTGCCAACTCAGCATTGTCATAGGAACATATATAGATTTGATCTGAAATATAATAATGGTTTCTGGAGTGAGGTGATGAACTTCAACACCTCACAAACCTGCTGTTTAACTTTCCTCCTCTGCGCCTATATCCGATGCAGCATATAGTATATACAAAGTACGGAAGAATTGGTGGAGGAGATTAGTCAGTTCACAGTCGTTGGGTGGTTTGACTCCGCGTACGCACTGAAAAGTTAGGGACGGACCACTAGAAAAGTGATGGTGCTTGTGGTGGTGGTGGGGATTTTTGGCTTGCCGAAATTTTTTTGGCCCACTGCCTGTGCAAGAATCTTTTTTTTTTTACTGTTGCCCTATGCACAATTTGTTTTGATAAAATCTGCTTCATGCACAATTTGAAATAAGCAAAAGCCATTACCATTGTTGAGAGCTAACCTGGGCCTTTTTTAGGCTAACCTGAGCGATATTCACGCTAACCGGAGTGCTTACCTGAGTGCGAGATACCTTCTGGTTAGCCTGAATAACACTCCGGTTGGTTTTTACTTGCTTCGGTGATTTTGTTTCGCGTCCGGCATTATTTGTTGGACGTATGGAAAATTCCCCCTGCTGTATGAAAATTGGCGTGAGGCCCATTTCTTTAGGGAGCTACGGGGAATCCTCCTCCGGAAAAATTTTTGAAAATTTACACATTCTCTAATGCCATTTGGTGCATTTTGGAACACTTCTCGAGAAGAATTATAATTCCAATTGAATGTCAAATTGCAGCCCATCTTGTGCATGAATTCTTTTCTTTGGGTTGTTCCTTGCATGAATTTTGTTTTGGACATTTTCCCTTACATGATTCTTCCCCCCCCCCCCCCCCCCCCAATCACTTTTCTAATGGTTCGTTTAACAGGCGGTAAAGGAGTTATGAATGACACGTTATTAAACGAGAAAGTAGCTCGAAAATAATATCCTTCCTTTCTACGGCACCGTAAAAATGCGAATCTCCATGGAATGGCGATCCCGCCTTCTTGGTGAACAAACCTTGCTATCTCTTTAATTACTTACCTGACTTGGTAGAGTTTTCTGTTTGGTCTCTGAAGTTAAAATAGTTTCTCTTTGCTCACTGATATCTGCTGAGGAGGCAATTCATAACATGTCCACTGAAAAAACTAGCAGAAACAGCTAGAGATTGCGATAGATTTTATACGTAAAAATACAAAAAACAACAAATTTAGGACAATAATTTCTTTCCTTCCTGAATTGCAGTCATATTGTGTCACTCTTGATCCAGTTTTTCTTTGTTTGTGGCAAATCAGCTGTCCAAATTTCAACGCAACTGATTCGCAGGAAACCCAATCTTATTCTTAGTCGAAGTTTTGCATTCATGACGTAATAAATGACTAATTGCGTCTTATAAGGCAGAGCGCCCACTTGCACGCTCAGCTGTGTCACCCAGTCTCGAGGAGTTTTTATTCTGAGGTCAAATAAACAATATTTTTTTAACAAAATAAAGGCGGCCTGATTTGCCACAACTTCTCCCCGTAATTCACCTGATAATTCACTGCATTTGGCCCGGAACACAGACATCCCGATTTCCCATCAGCGGCTCAAATTCCAGATTTTATGCGCGAGAGCCTGCTCGCAGGCAAGGGTATTCTGGGATAGGGGCTACCCCAGATTTTCTTTCGCTATCTCTCATCTAGTCAGCGCTGTTTGCGAATCGAAGTTGTCAAATTGTGGAAAAGTGCTGATATTTTTTCGACAAGGTTAGTTTAGAAACTGTTAGTTGTACTCTTCCTTTCCTCAGGAATATATTTTTTTGGAGTTTGATGGCTGATTGATTTGTTTGCTGCGGTAAGGTCACTTCCGCTTTCGAATTCATGAGTTGTGTATTTCATATTTTGAAAGAAACTTTTCAGTGTTATTTTGAGTATTTTTTTCCTTCTCTGCAGGGCCTAAGTTATAAAATTCAAATCAAGATCTGATTTTTCACCGATTAATTCTTACTTGAGGTAAGCACTGTGGAAAACGTACGGATTAGCTTGAGTTGAATTTTTCGAAACAGCACCCGGCCCCAGTTCGTACCAAAATGCTGCAAAATGATCTGTTTTCCCGTCCGATTTTTTGATGATGTGAGGATAATCCAGCTTCTTGATAGTCTGTTGTTTTTGTTGTAGTCGTCCTTACCATCGAGATTCCCATCGTCCGTATTTGGCTCACGGTATACAGTCGAAATTCAAATCAGGCTAATATTATTAGGGAACAGGGACCGTGGGTGGGTGGCCATGGGGGGAATAGTGCTGTCAGTTTATGTCATATGGTGATGAGCTGCCAATGATTTCGTCTGTTTGTTCAATAACTTCCAAGCTTCTGGATTTTACAATTATATCAATATTGCAGCGAGTGTTTGGACGTTATTTCAATTAATCTCTATTTTTATTTTGCCATTTCTTTTACTTACACAGGTCCCTAAAGCTGCAGATCAGAATTCAAAGTCAGAATGTGATTTTTCACACATTTTGTCCAATTGCTGGTGAGAATTTGTAGTACAAGCAGTGCAATGACTTCAGCTAAGGTCACCTTTATTGCAGCATGATTATAATAATAAAACTATGAGAAATTATTCATGATCAGACCATTCAATAAATTTATTGAGCAACATGCATCGACCATGCATATGAATTAAGTTGCTTAATTAAAAATTACAAATACAATTCTGAACAATCCAAGCAACAAAAATAATTTTGAACCCCGCAAACTGTATTAGGAACTGACTGGACCCAGTAACTATAGTGACAAATTAAATCAATTTAAAACTGTATTCACTTCAGCACATGACTTTGAAATATGGTTTGGTATTTAAACAGAAATTTTAAATGTACAACAGTACAGAAAACAACTCTGAATGGCTCTGAGTGTTAAGATAATTTCAAAACAATGCAACAACAACAACAACAACAACAACAAAACAACCCTGTCAAGAATCAAGTAATTTAACTATGGATCCTGAGTGACAAAATTAATTTGTACCATGACCATTGAACACAGGACTGAATTAGGCACAAATTAAAATAATTTCATCTATCTGTTTAAAACAAATCTAAACTCAGTGCTCAATGGAAATTAATTCTTCATTGGGTAACAACGGTCTCTTCATCGGTTTTGTTCTATCTTCTGTTTGGTGAAAAAATGTTGGGTGGCATTAGTTGAAGTCATTACACTGTAATTTTCTTCAATAAGAAATAAGAAAGAATTTTCTAGATGTTTTAGCCTGTCCTTGAATGAGTTGTGTGACATTAATAGAACTGTCAGTTCAGCACAGTATGGTTCGCATATTTGCACGCTGATCAAAATAGTCAAAATCAAATTGGAAGTGCTCACTAAAATAATAATTGCTGAATGTTTCCAAACAAACTATACTATTTATTTTACATCATGCCCACCAAAGATAATTTAAATGGTATAATTATATTGAAAATTGATAAAAATTCTGGCTTCAAATTAAATCTGCCAGACAACAGTGTTGAGACACTCTGGATTTTCTGAGTAGCTTGGACAAATTTTGCCCTAATCCTTTTCGATGCCCCTCCCCCCAAAGCAATGTTGCATTTGATGTCTGAAAGACTTGCTTTGTTTTTGTACAACATTGAAAAGGGGGAGGGGGCAGTTCCCGATCTACACATAACACTGAATTTAAAAGTGGAATAAATTATTGAAATTAGCACTCAATTTTCAACTGTCTCAACTACTTTTTGTCACCGATTGTGTATGTACCCCTGCTTGATGCCGTGTGGCAGGGAACAGTTTTTTGTTGTTAGATTTCATATGACCTTGATGTAGCTGCATGAGAGTGTCTGTTGGGGAAAAAATTCCAGCTATAAAACAATATTTTAAAAACCTTTAATTTAATTTATGACATCTGTATGCTAATCATGAGTGTTGTTCAATCATCTGTACAGGTGCCAAGTTGTTGAACCTGAGGATCAGGATGTGATGAGTTATCATGTGTAATCTTTTAATAACAGGTACATTGTGAACATTGTTTACAGTGCGCATACTTGAACCGGGGCACCCTGAACAAAATTAACCAATCACAGTACATACATACATACATACATATACTTTATTTAAGTGTCGGGGTATTTAGCTAAAGATAGCTAATTGGGGACACTAACATAAATACATGCAAATGTAAAAATATAAAATACTAATATTATGTTAAATAGATATATAAATAGGAGTTAAGAATTTAAATATATTTTATAAATTATAATAGGGAGATTTTTTAGAAATGGACCAATATAATGACGTTCGAGGATGCAAACAAAAGATTAGCAAACTGTCAACAATGTTACAAACAGATGCGGACCTCTCAGGAAACTTGAAGTGAAGTGAATTGAAAGACTTTATTTAATGAGGGTGACCCGTGACAGTAACTTAAGTTACTGATAAACTTGGGGCCCTCAGCTTAAAATAATTAGAATGCTAAAAATATATTATTTACAATAAAATGCTAAAATACGATATTATTTACAATAAAATACTTAATTAAGTTGCTATTAAAAATGGTTACAAATAATAAACTGGACTTAGAATTTCAAACATACTACGAATAATAAGAGTTAAAAAATTCCATCAGTTTTCTGAGAGTTAAGAATAGTATCACATAGTTTAGCCTTAAATGATTTAATGGACTTCTCTGTTTTAAAAGACCGGGGTAAACTATTCCAATCTTTAATAGTTCTGACGGCGAAAGTGCGTCCTCCCTCCGAGGCGTTTCTGTGAGAGGGGCATAATAAATTTAAATTACAATTTCTAGTTCTTCTCGAATGGACGTCAGAGTTTTTCCTTAAAGATGTGTTCATGTATTCAGGTAAAGTTCTGTTTATCCTTTTGTAGGCCAGTGCACATCGATTTATATAAGCTTCTTTGTAAAAGGGGATCCAGGTTAGCTTATTAAATAAAGTGACAGTTTGACTAGTACGTTGTGCTGCAAGAATAATACGCGCAGCACGTTTTTGCATACGGAGAACTCTCTCGAGTGCCTCTTTGTTGCCTTGTCTTTGATTGGTTACTTTCAATCCTAAATTTTTAAGAACAAGCAAAATCAGTCTTGGTTTTTCAAATTCGATGGAATAATAAATAATATTCGCCGCTACGATCAGGATCAGTGTAAAGGAAATGTTAATATGGGCGGCCGTCACCGCCAAAAATACAAGGATTTCAACTAGATCAGCAGGAATAGAATAGGTCTAGGGATTAGCTGCAGTATGGTATAGCTAATAAAGAAATCGCATAGCCAAATGACAAACGGTTTAACTTTCCTTGTTAAAATTGAACGCAGTAAACACAAATTGTTTAGCCAAGTAACGTATGGTCTATGCCCATATGTTGAATTGGATCGTTAAAATGCGAATGAGACTAGCCCAAATGTGAACAGCGTAGCTGTCGATTGTTATACAGTATGCAATAAAGATAAATGGTCTAGGCCAACTAAAAATGGGCTAGCGTTCAATGTTACAACAGCACAGTCTATTTTCGAACGATCTAGCGTGACATCAAATGACACAAAATTTCGTGAAATAGCGTAGCATAACTTTAATTGGTACAACACGAAATGGAATGGAATACTGATACTTAAAATGGTTAAGCAAAGCATCTGATGGCTTAGCGTTGCGTGAAATAGCGTAGCAAGACTCCAAATGGTCTAGCGTAGCATCAAACGGCATAGAGCTGCGTTGAATGGCATAGCGTCACACTAAATGGTCTAGCGTAGCATCAAGCGATATAGCCTTGCATAAAATGGTATATCATTTCACAAAATAGTTTATTTAAGTTTCCAACAGCTTAGCGTTGCATAATTGGCACAGCATTTTAACAAATGGTCTAGTTTTTAAGACCCCTTACTGGCAAACCGAATATCGTCACGTTGCATGGTTCAGTGTGACATCGATGGGTCTTCGCCGAAATCGCCAAAAATAGAAACGGCGAATGGAACAGCCAAACGTGAATTGGAACAGCGATCTACAGGGGGCATGAAGTTTCGAAAATTTAAGGTGGCTCTGAAACTGCTCCGCAGAAATTTTTTTAACTTTGCAAAAAGTTGTATCTTAACATGCCAATCATTATTCAATAATAAAAAATGGGGGTCACCGGACTCGTTTTTGACTTATAAGCACTTAAAGGGAAAATAAAGGGTGTTTTTAACAGGTAAAAGTGTTGCTATAGTAACCAGTGACGTCATGAAAATGACCACAACGTATTCAGCAATGATTGGACATTTGTTCGATATCATTATTGTTGCAGCAACCGATAAAGATTTGTAGTACTGACCCATCAAAGTTTAAGACCTGGAAAGCCCTGGAAACCGTTGCGAGCCTCCTTAAGTTAAGTCTTAAAATTTACATATTTTAGGAGGATTAATTATGCTCCACTACTAGATTGGAGGAGCAAGCACTTTATCTGGTGATTTAATGCTGCTATAATTTATTTGCCATCTGATACAACTGTAGACAAAGACACTGTAAGTTTGTCTGTGCCTTGAATTAAAATCCTGTTAGTCACAATTTTAACAAAATTAATTTAATTGCTGCTTATAAATTACATTTGCTAATCACTCATCAGTCAAACACTGCAATTTCATGAATTCCCAATCTGTCAAGCTCCTGATTTCTCAAACCAATTTTTTTCCCTTGGAGAGTAAAGAAGCCAGGATGCCACTGTGTAAGAATAGCTCAATGTTAAGAAGAAAAACCAGAAGCTGGAAGTTCAAACCCATGGTCCTGTTTGAGAGATGTGGCCTGGCATTGAATTTTGAAAGCCTCCTTAGAATTTCTTCTTCTGATATTGTTGCAATGATGACTGTGTTTTCAGTGTTCAGTGTGTGGCCTCTTAAGGTGTTCCCCAGCCACAGTGATTGTTGTCCTTGTTATGTGGTGTATTTACACTACGTCTCAGTACTTGAAAGCTCTGGCCATTTCACCAATGTCCCAATCCAACAGAGAGACAGCCTGTAAATTTTCAAGAGACTGCAGGCCACAAATTGAATATTGATATTACCCTCATCATTGCAAGGGAGGACAACAATCTTAAAAGAACAAGGAAGGCTTTACTTGATGAAAGAACCACAACCACTATGGGGTTGGGGTTTAATACACCCCAAGTATAATGCTGACCCTCCCCCCCTCTTACCCACTCAGTTCCTTAAACATTCCAGCGTATTATGTGCATGTATAGATTTATGTGGCCTGTCCCCTTTTTCCCTGCATAAAAATCATTGACTCTCCCCCAGCCCTATCCACCCTCTAAATAATAACTGGCTTCTTGGGAAGGAAACCTTAGGATATATGCAGAGGATAGGCTAGGCTAAGGTAAGCACTGGGGTATGGATTATCCTGAACTGGAATATATATCAGTTTTTTTTATGTGGTTGAAACTGTGACAAAGTTTTAGTTTATGACAGCTGCCCAACTACGGAGGTGCCATTAGTAGAGGTTCTACTGTTGTCTGTATAAGAAACAGCTTTAAGTTGATCATACTGTAACCCAATATGTTGTACATTTTGTACTTTAAGAATTTCAAATGAGTCAAGCTGCTTTCACCTATTTTGAAACTCCAAGTCAGCAGGATCTCAGGTAAGTTCTGGCCACAAGATTTATGCACACTCAAAACCAGGAATTCTCTGATCTGTCATGCAATGATTTCCCATGAACATTTTTCCGAAAAAAACCCCACAAAGGTCAAAAGTTCAAACTAGATGTCTCAACATAGCTCTAAGCCAGTCAGCACGTTCCACAAGAATTAGAACTTACACAGCTGTACTCTGGAGTTCAGGAGTGCAAAGGGAATTATATTAACCAATAATAACAAGCAAGCCAATCAGTAGGCTGCGAACACAACTATAGAATTTGCTACATATATCTTAGCTGGCCATTTTAGCGAGCATTGCAAGCTAAACTATTTGTATCTTTAAACAACTCTGTATGATAAACTAAGTTGTTGCAATTCGATAAGACCATACGTTGAGTCGTAATTTTGAGATCCAGGAGAATGACCATTTTTCTTGTATGACACTGTTCATGCATTACACCTTAACTTATCAAATTTATAAAATCTCTAATGTCACCAGATGCAGAAACGAACAGTGAAAAAGCTGATAATTTGGCTTACTGAAACAATGGTAAGGTGTCTGTAAGAGATTATAGCTTTCTATGTGGAATGAAATGATAATTAGCATAAATGTGGTTCTGTATGTTGCCGCATATTCAATACGAAACTAATCTCTCTCTGGTCAGTAGTATGCTGAAAATGTCAAAAGAAAATTAGTTAAAATTGATGCGCGAGCACAGGCGCATGAACTGCTTTTGACAGTCTGGGAAAGTAAAAATTCTTTGAATAAACAGCTTAGTCATTATTTAAATTTGAAATAAAAAGTTGTTGTGCTCCCATTGGTTTTGCATGCATGACAACCTTGAAATAATAAGCAAACTTATCTTGTTGATTAGTAAGGATCTGTCTTGCTAAAACAGCATTTATAGGAGTTGTGGAAAACACTGTTAAACAAGAGAAGTCACTTGATCACATTATTTCAGTTCTTTAAGCTGGATCGTTCATCAAACGTTAACTATCTTATTTATTTCAGTTATATTCATCATTGAATGTACATTGAAGGAAACAAACTATATATCATTCTCTCCCTACACTTAGGTACCGTTGGAAGACTAAATCTTTTTACATCGGGTTGAGATGGCAGCTGCTGCACCTTCACCCCTGGTCAGCTCTGTAGAGAAAACAAATGGAGCCAAGCTCAGCAGACTTCTTATTGATGGTGGAACAACAGTTCTTAGGATTGCCTTTGATACTTATCATCCTCCTGCAAACCTGGCTGCTGATCTCAATGCAAAATATCTAACTCTGAACAATCTCTTGAGGAAAAGAGTCTTACGTAAACCTCAGTGGGACCAGTTGTTCCCACCTGGTGGAGCCACACCAGACTCTAAAACATTTGATATCACTCTTCTATTCCTGCTTCTGACCAACATTTGTGGACTAACCCCTCCCCTCTCAGGCTGGCATGCTAAGCCACCCCCAAGTGATACCTCTCGTGAGGCAAACCTTGCTCGCATTAAGTTTTTCCGTAATGAGTTGTATGGTCATGTGACTACCACTGGTGTTGATACACTTACTTTCAATGCTCTGTGGCTGGAAATTAGTGCTGTTCTTGTTGCTCTTGGGCTGGATCAGGCAGAAATTGAAAGATTGAAGGCAGAGCATTGTGGGGAGGAAGATTATCTTGACGCGTTACTTGAATGGGCTGATAGTCACGAGGACATCAAGTCACAGCTGAAGGACATGCGTCAGTGTCAGACCGAAACACAGCAAGATGTTGGCAAAGTGCTTGAAATCGAGCTAGAAGTTCGCAAAACCCTTAATGATAACAAGTCAAAACTTCATGACGTACATCAGACCCAAACCAGCATACAAAGAACTGTTAAAAGAGTCTGTCAGACCCAACTAGAAGATCATAAAACACTTCAGGATAACAAGTCAAAGCTGAGTAAAGTACATCGCACCGAAAGAAACATACAAGGAAATGTTAAAAGAGTACGTCTGACCCAACTAGAAGATCATGAAACACTTCAGGATAACAAGTCAATGCTGCAAGAAGTACGTCAGACTGTCGAGGGTGTGGTGAAGACCCAGGAAGAGCATTTCGAAACTCTGCAAGATGTAAAGCAAGCAGTTGATAGCTTAAAAGATGAAACAGATAAAAACAGGGCAGAAGAAGTCCTACGAAACCTTGCCAAATCAGAGTTTAAAGGAGACATTGAACATCACGTGGGACGATTTCAAGAAGGCACTCGTGAGTGGGTGTTCAACAAAGTTCAAAACTGGTTAGATGACAGAAACTCTCAAAACCGCGTGATGGTGATTAGTGCAGATGCTGGAATGGGAAAATCTGTGATTTCTGCCGTCATTTGTAAGAGAATGCAAAAGGCTGACAGACTGTCAGGAAGCCACTTTTGTCAGCATAATAACGCACGTTATCGAAACCCTCAGCTGATGCTTCAGTCCTTGGCCTGTCACTTGTGCCATGCCCTGCCAGAGTACAAACAAGCTGTTGTGAAACAAATGTCAAGAAATCTTGGCAAAGATCTCAACAACATGGGTGTGGAAGAGCTGTTTGCACTGCTGTTTAAAGAACCTTTAAGCACTGTAGCTGACCCTGGAAGAAATATGCTCATGGTGATAGATGGCCTTGATGAAAGTGAATACCAAGAACGGAATGAACTGCTTAATGTAATTGCTAACCACTTTTGCATGCTTCCATGTTGGATTCGATTTTTATGTACGACCCGACCAGAAAGAAACATTGCAGAGGCATTAAAACAGTTGAAGCTGTATCAACTGGAACCAAACGAAGAAGAGAATGTGCAAGACATCAAGCTGTTCCTTGAAAAGAAGATGCAGTATCTAATGAGACAAGACAGTAACGACACTATTGTGGAAAAGCTTGTGGAAAAGTCTGAAGGACTCATGCTGTACGCGTACTTCCTTGTTTCATTTATTGAAGAAAATGTGTCAGTCCTGGACAAAGGAGATCTTGACGGCAGCTTACCATTAGCAATTTCGTCAGTCTACCATTCGTATTTCAAACGACTAGAGGATGAACTTATAAAGGAGCTTGGCGTCAAAGAAGATAATTTTCTGAATTTGCTTTGTGCTGTTACTGTATCACGGGAGCCCTTGCCAGTTGGTTTCGTTGCTCAAGTTTTGGTACCTAGTGCTAACTCGCCAGTTGCAAGGCGTAAAGTACTAAAAGCTATTGGCAGTGTGTCCTCTCTCCTTCCCGTTCGTGGTGGCTGTCTACACGTCGTTCACAAGTCGGTTAAAGACTGGTTGGTAGACACATCGTGTTTTGGAGAGCATGACTTTATCATAGACGAGAAAGAAGGTCATCGCATTCTATCAAGCCTCTGTTCTAATGAGTTTGATAATCTGAAACGGAGAGGTGTACGTGGCGCACAGTTTAGCTCCACTGTGAAGTATGCGCTAAATCATGGTGTACGGCACATGTTACAGGTAGACGAAAATATGAGGTCACGGAGTCTGGAGGAATGCGTACAAACATACGTGCTAGACTTAGAGCTGCTGTATGCAAAGCTCTGTTTTAACAGTTCAATAGCAGCTGAAGACATTTTGTGGCTTCAAAATCATGAAATCTCGCAGGACCTGTCTGAAGATAGCAAAGGTTTGTTGAACACCTTAAAGTTCCTGTTAAGAAAGTACTTCAACACATTTACAAATCATCCTCGTGTATTTTTCGAAACCATGCTGAATGAGGGAGGAGCAGTACTATCTTCTGTGGCATCGAACCAGTTGCAGAACAAATATCCCAAAATACCATATTTGGAATTCGTACACAAGCAGATGCGGCAGGGAGCTGTTCTAGCCCGATTTCAATGTTCGTCTAAAGTGGCTTGCTTTGATGTTTCACCACAGTTAGACTACATGGTGTGTGAATGTAACGACGAAACGATTCAGTTGTGGTCACTACATACTGGTAAGCTAGTATGGACACGCCCTGTAATGGTTAAAAAACGTCACTCGATTTTCAAAAGAGCAGATAGAATATCCGCATCCCCTTCTGTCCTTTCTTTTCTCCGTTCAGTCGTTTTTCATCCCACAAAGAAAGTTGTCTTGCCAGGAGTCCTTATCAAAGCCTATACCTTTGACGGAGATCTAATACCACTTTTTTCTGAAAGCAACTGCACTTTCACAGTTTGCTCAGTTTCAGGAGACAAGACCAAGATGCTAACCAATTGCCCTGACGATGCTAAATGCATTATTATGTGGAGTCTAAAGAACGGTTCCGAGATTACTTGTACCATAAGAAATGAAGATGTTTTGTCGTTTGCGTGGTCACCAGATGGAAAGCAGCTGGCAATTTCTCATTCCACGGGTCTCATTTCTATCGTTGATGCCATGGATTGTTTTAGAACGCTAACAGAAATCGTCATCCCAGAAGTTTGTGGAATGATAAAGTTCTCACCTGACTGTCGGTCTCTTTTTTGCATGAGTGAAGCAGTTTTATGGGGAGATCAAAACTTTTTTCATTTGAATATCAATATGGCGGAATTTCCCAGCTGCACTTTACATGATTGTGAATCCTATGTGCCATGGGACTCTGAATCACAAAGCGAGGCTGGATTTTTGTTAGGAGATCCTTTTTTGTCTGTTGCTCCGGAATTTGTTTTTGTGTTGAATGAGCAAAGTGTATTGAGGGGGAACATTTATTATGATTTCATAGATATGTTGAATATTAGTGAACTACGTGAAAATGACAGAGAAGCTACTTCTATGAGGATCGGAGACATTGCATTTTCTTTGAGTGGGGAGACTGTTTATGTTGTCGGCCATGCGACCGAAACAGCAGTAAGCGCTTGGGATGTTTCAAGTGGGAAGACGAGTATTATACAGATAAGTGCACGCTATAAATTACCAAGCAGTTTCCATTGTCTCGTAACAGCTGTGAAAGAAGGCGTTTTATTAGTAACAAGAAGTGGTACTCTTGAGCTGTGGAATGCTGAATTGTCGCAGTGCGTCCGAAACTGGACCGATATAAACGGAATCACAAGGATGATCCCCATGTCAGAAGAACGAGTGGCGTGTGAAGCAAGGAACCAAGTGATCATCTTGGATACTACTAGCGGAGAGATTGTGTCGACAATCCCAAGTAGTCATGATGAACGTTTGCTTGCATGTAACAGTAAATGTCAGCTGTTAACCAACAGATCCGGCTCACTTCAGTTGTCGCATGGTAACACTATGATCTGGAGAAAACAGGGTCGTTTGGGTCTCCTGGCAGGTGGAATGTTTTCTCTTTCCGAACGGTTTGTCGTAATTTTCTCAGACGGAATTGGGTTTGCCGAGCCAGGTGTGTGCGTCCTTGATGCAATTTCAGGAGAAACACTGCACATTTTACACGAAGGCTATCTGTGGTATTTTGACTGTAAATTTATCAGTGATGAAGAATGTGTTATCAGCTGCCAGACCTTATCACGTGATTATTGTCTTCGACTGTTTAACGTCAAGTCTGGTGACCTCCTGAGTGTTCTCCATCTGGATAGTGGAGCGAATTGTTTAGCTGCCTGTCCTCGTAAGCGTCTCCTCGCCATTGCCCAAAGTGACTCTAAACATGGATTCAAACTTACCAAGGTGCAGTTGCCACAAGATAAAGACATCAGGAAGAGCAAAAGGTGAGCTATTAACGAACGAAGTAGAAAATTTGTAAGTCACGAATTTATAAAAGATAAACGTGCCACTTTTTATATGTTTTTAATAGATACCTCTTATTAATCGAGTTCGAGGTCCGTGCTGTAAAATACGGACCGAGTTTTTTCGCCGCGATTGACTTGAAATGGCTACATTTGAATGACGCGCGCGTGAAATGCAAGAAGAAAGCGAAATTTATTGGCTTACGAAAACAGTTTGCAGTTGGCTCGCAAAGACGTGAATCCAAACTTCAAACGTTTTAATTTTACGATTAATTCGTACAGCTCCTTTCTGTGGAAAACTGGATACAGTGCAAGATTACTTTGAAATAACTCCTGAAGTGATGTGAAGTTCGATAAACAGAGAAGAACAACTCTACTGAGAAGAAAGCGGTGACCGCAAGCAACAAACAATGATTTCGTCGAAAACGTGAACTAAATATTGTCAATACGCAACCGGTAAAACCCTCAGCGCTTTGTTGTGTCGTCCTGAGAGGTGTTTGGTGCAGAATTCTTGTTGGAAAATGTGTACACTATCGAACTTTTGTCTGGGGTGAAATCGAGCTATCCGGCCGTTTTCAAAAAAATAAGCGGACGTCGTTAAAAATGTGCCGAAGAGATCGTCAAGAACAGCCGCAGGTACGTTGTTTTGAATGTTTCGCTCGTTTACTCTCGACTAGCCTGCGAATACAGCCGCCTCTCATTCCGGGAGCGATGAGAGGCGGCTGTATTCGCAGCCTAACTCTCGACAAAACTCTTTAAATCTTTTTCATTCAGAATTCGACTTCTCTACCTTTCGGTGGAGAGAAAATTGTCAAGTTTCTGACTTGTGTGATGCTCGGGGTCGGGGACGCTTTCAGTTTCTAAAAGATATGAAAAATCTAGTTTGAATTTTGTAAGACCCTGTTCTTTTCGCTTTTGTTTCTCAAAATGTTTTGTCCGAATGCAGATGTTTTCAAAGTAGCTTTCAAAATTTTCGTTGTAAGAGATTTTGATAAACAAAACTTATCGCATCAGGAGAACTCTCAAATTTCGCGGGCCGTACTGTGGAATACGGCCCGTAAAATTGACCAATCACAGCGTGCGTACTGTCTTGGAGATATAATAAAAGCCATTTATTGCTGAGGAGAAATGCGAATGCTCCCCACAATATTTTAGGACTGAAAGTTTATTATATTTTGCTACGTTGCATAAGCCAGAATTGTTATGGCTTATTTCAAGCTCGTGAAAAGAACAAGTTGCCTGTGTTAAGTCCATGTTTAGTTTCTTGGTGGATAATAATTTGTTTTATACTTCAAAAAACTTTTGAAGGAGAGAGATTTTCAGTTTGGGATGGTAGCTTTAGTCTCTGTATTACAAATCTCTTACCAAGTCTTTATAGGATGGATGGAAAATTAGTGGCTGCATGAACAACACTTTTTTTCCTTAAACGCCTTTTTTTCTATTTTTAACAGCAACGCCAACGTACCAGAGACCGAAGAGAGAAGAGAAAACAATATGTAAGCCATTCCGTTTGTCGTAGTTGTAAAATAATATATTGTATATATTTTAGCCTATCGTGTTTTGTTTTAAGTTCCTTGTTCGTACCATTTCTTATTTTCAATTTATTGCTGCACATCTTAAGAGCGGCTTGCCCTAAGGATCACCTAAACCTATGCAGGATAGAAAAATTCGATTTTCTGAAACTTTGTCAGGATAAAGGCTTTTACTAACTAGTTTCAAAAATGTAACTTTGAGGTTGATTCGATTTTTATTTTTTTCACGAGACGGCTTTTCGTATTTAGCCCCTCGAAGTGCCAAGATCGGCCCTAAAATTCCACTTTTTTCAAATGCGAGCAAGACAAAATAACATCCGCAGCAGGCAAGGCTGATACATATTATTAAAATATCATCTTTTAACAGTAGTTGAGCGCTGTCAGAACCGAAAGACATTTCAACCTGAATTTTTATCAAATTTTCAAAATTATACACTTCGACCATGTTGTGTCATGTCAAAATTTAGGTCAAATTCTTGGGCCAAAAAGTCAATCTGGTACATGGATTTATCCGTCAAAACTATTTTTTCGAGTAAAAGTATCACATCATCTTAGCTTTTATCGAAAAACCAGCTTGGGTAAATAAAACGGAAAATTTTGACAGCGACTTGAAAACATGACACTTGAGCGAATTACGTGACACTTTGAACTTTCGTGCTGCGATCATTATCAAACATTGATCCAGAAAAGTCCAACTTTGACCCTAATCTCCCGTCAGGTAGTCTGTCAAGTCTCCCAGATATCCGAGGGAAATCGCTTATCATATTTTAAAAACAATATAAATCTTCTAACGAACGTGTTTAGGACATATTTATTTTGAATTGCTAAATTACATCTGGCGGTTTGGCGAGATCTGACAACGCAGGCGACAAAAATATCAGTTTATATATCACCATCGAGAAAAATCTTTCGTTAAACTGGAACAATAGACAGCTTATTAAATAAGCAGAACTATTTCTTACCTCAATCTAGCCTATCTTGATGAGAAATGGTAACATTGCTGCTGCCGTTACGGTGTACGAAACGTTCATAAACTGTCGACAAGTTACATATTAACTACATCCGGGTGACCGCTGCCCGCTACTTCCTGGTATCAAATTTCTCAATGCCATAAACGTGTTTGTGGCATTGCTTTGCGAAAAATATTGTTTACTTTGCCTTCTGTTAACATTAATATGGGACTTCATCTAAAACAAGTAGCCGGAGCATAAAGCTTTATACTAACACCATCGAGAAAATATTTCTTTAAACTGGAATTATGGATAGCTTATTAAATATTAAGTGGAACTATTTCTTACCTCAATCTAGCCTATCTTGATGAGAAATGGTAACATTCCTGCTGCCGTTGCGATAGTTTCTACGAAATGCTCATAAACTGTCGCCAAGAAACATATTAACCAGAGACACAGAATACCCACGCTGATACGCGAGTTTCCCTAAGAAGGAAAATGGGGCAGGGAGTGGGAGGAGATGGGGGGGGGGGGGGGGGGGGGCTGGCAGTGGTGGTAAAGCCGGTTCTGTACAAAGGAATATAAAATGAGTCACACAATTAGAAGTGCAACCACGCTATCTATGATACCCGAGGCACGTGAACGGCAAGATTTCTCTTAAAACTTTTTATGCCTAATTTAATCTCTTTTTTAGTTTTCCACTAATATAAGTGTACTGTAACAAGTACTTTTACTTTACAATACAGCTGGGATTCTCGCAAGTATTTTAGGGTATCTTGTTTGACGTATAGGGCGTTCTAGCACGTGCGCGACAAAATTTCTTTCTACAGCATTTTTCATTTTGCCTTAAATATAATATGAATTTTGGGAATAAAAGTACTCTGAAAAACTGTAAGAGAGATAACACGCCCGTACTAGGACCACTTCGATGTTAAAGAAGCATAACCTCATTAACAGTTAATTCTTTCAGTTAGTTCTTTCATCATTCAATAAGGGATTCTTATGCCTTAGACGCCGGGACCTGTTCTAAGGTCAGTTTCACGTCAGACAGCTAGGGATATCGTAATACATGCGTGCCCTGTATTTCATTTTCGCCTTTATTCACTTACTGCATTCACAAGCTAGGACAAGCTCACTTAGAGCAGCGATGTATTCTGCTTTGCGTTTGTCATGAAAAGCGTCCGTTGGTATGTGAAAATAATTACATACTGTGTTAAGTCATATCACGGAAAGGTTTCCTATAGTCCCGAAGACATTTAGTTTCGAGACAATTTTTTTCATACCCAGTCTTTATGAAGTGGCGCTGTCGATTTCAGCCTGTAAACTTTAATGCGCAAGTTTCTTGGTCACCAAAGTCAACATCCACATGCAAAGAAACCACACCTCCGGTTTCACATTCCGTAAATGATCTATTAAACGCCGGTGGCGTCTATTAACCTAAGAGGGGCGTTAAATAGATATGAGGCGTTTATTAGAGACAGAGGCGTTTATTTCACTTTAACGTCAACAAAACAAGTAAGACGCGTAGTATAGTAAGATAAAAATAGAGTTTGTGATTAGGAGACTAATCCAATCTGCGCATATGACGTTTATAGTTTGATATCGATGTCTTCATCAATCTCGTCCCCAGAGGCCGCGATCCTTCTGGTCTGCGCTTGGAATCGAGACCTCTGGGCTAATCTGAAAGCCCGTCACAAAGGCGACCGAATCTGATTGGCTGTTGAAAACTTTACTTGTTCGTTTCATCACAATCTTCGGCGCACGCGCACAATCAAACCGGAACCAGGATTTCCTGGTTCCGGTTTTGGATTCGTCCAGAACCGTTGAGTTTTCAAACCACTGGCCAGGGGGAACGCAGGCTCTGGGAACGAGATTGTGTCTTCATTGTCATCGAGACGATTTTTGGGAGGGGGAGGGGGGCGTCTATTAGACACGGGGCGTTTATTAGAGGGAGGCGTCTAAGACAAACTTCGTACCTCAAGGGGGAGCGCTCATTAGATACGAGGCATTTATTTGAGAGTGGGCGTTTCTTAGATTATTTACGGTATACAATTCGGTTATTTTTGAAAATAAACGCGAATCGAATTACTTGCATTGTTTCTCATTCGCTTACGCGACGCCACAGGTATTAACACACCAGTCGAGTGAAACAACTTTCTGGATTGGGATAGGGTAATACCGAGTTCTCCTTTGACCGTCTTAGCTGGGTGCGAACACCAGGAGCTCGGAGCAGTACAGTTCGTCCTATTAGATGGCCATCTTATACCAAATAAGTCACGATGTCTTGGGCAAATGGTTATCTCGAGATGAGAGACGCCTATATCAAACACCCCTGCAAGCCAACGTTCAAATGCTAAAACTTTTAACTTTATCATAACTATCCACAACTCCAACGGTTTTGCAACCTAAGTGCGTGATAGCTGTATTTCTGTCAGCTGCGTGTACACCCCATTATCAAGCCTTCCCTATTTCGCTGACTGCGTCCAATATTTTCTGGCATTTCGGGATATACCTACTTCGAACAGTGTGTCATAAAAGACAACCAGCCGCGACATGCCTTAACACTTCGGGAATTTATGCGTGAAAATCCTACGTAATGAGTGACCCTTGGCAGATGCAACACTGACTTCTCGTGCGCAGAAAATGTATAGCGACCTTTAGATGAGGTCTCATCCTACATCATGCCTCTCTCCTCAAAATTTGTATGCTCTTTACAACGCAAATCCACAAATAAATTTGACGATCACCATAATTGTGACCCAATTAAAAATAAAAATACAAAACATACCCAGTGCTGCCTTACCTCCAGACTTTAATACCTGTTCGAGCGAGAAAGAGTTTTGCTTCACAGTCTAATAGAGAATGTCCAATTACGCGGTAGTTTCCCAGATGACCTTGGATATATGTTTTGTAAATTCCCACCGCGACGCATTTGATATTTACCGGATTGTCGGCACTGGATCCACAGACGCTCCTCCAACAAGTTGGGCAAAACCACATGAAGCCATTAGCTGTTAGCATAAAGCTTTATTTTCCAGCTACTTATTTCGTAATCTCAAGTGAGCTGAAGTCCAATATTTATGTTAACTGCTAGCATAAAGCTCTATTCCCCAGCTACTTTTTTAATCTTAATCTCAAGTGAGCTGAAGTCCGATATTAATGTTAAAAGAAGGCAAACTAAGCAATATTTTTCGCAAAGCAATGCCACAAACACGTTTATGGTATTGAGAAATTTGATACCAGGAAGTAGCGGGCAGCGGTCACCCGGATGTAGTTAATATGTAACTTGTCGACAGTTTATGAACGTTTCGTACACCGTAACGGCAGCAGCAATGTTACCATTTCTCATCAAGATAGGCTAGATTGAGGTAAGAAATAGTTCTGCTTATTTAATAAGCTATCTATTATTCCAGTTTAACGAAAGATTTTTCTCGATGGTGATATATAAACTGATATTTTTGTCGCCTGCGTTGTCAGATCTCGCCAAACCGCCAGATGTAATTTAGCAATTCAAAATAAATATGTCCTAAACACGTTCGTTAGAAGATTTATATTGATTTTAAAACATGATAAGCGATTTCCCTCGGATATCTGGGAGACCTAACAGACTACCTGACGGGAGATTAGGGTCAAAGTTGGACTTTTCTGGATCAATGTTTGTGATAATGATCGCAGCACGAAAGGTCAAAGTGTCACGCAATTCGCTCAAGTGTCATGTTTTCAAGTCGCTGTCAAAATTTTCCGTTTTATTTACCCAAGCTGGTTTTTCGATAAAAGCTAAGATGATGTGATACTTTTACTCGAAAAAATAGTTTTGACGGATAAATCCATGTACCAGATTGATTTTTTGGCCCAAGAATTTGACCTAAATTTTGACATGACACAACATGGTCGAAGTGTATAATTTTGAAAATTTGATAAAAATTCAGGTTGAAATGTCTTTCGGTTCTGACAGCGCTCAACTACTGTTAAAAGATGATATTCTAATAATATGTATCAGCCTTGCCTGCTGCGGATGTTATTTTGTCTTGCTCGCATTTGAAAAAAGTGGAATTTTAGGGCCGATCTTGGCACTTCGAGCGGCCAAATACAAAAAGCTGTCTCGTGAAAAAAATAAAAATCGAATCAACCTCAAAGTTACATTTTTGAAACTAGTTAGTAAAAGCCTTTATCCTGACAAAGTTTCAGAAAATCGAATTTTTCTATCCTGCATAGGTTTAGGTGATCCTTAGGGCAAGCCGCTCTTAAGATGTAATGCAAAATGTAGGCAGACTTGATTTTTGAGTCTGTTATATGCTCTTTCAGAAAACTGATAAATTCTACAAAAATAGCTTTGTAAGAGAGGCAACAATCACTAAAGTCGCCAAGTTATTTTGCCATGGCGCAGAGTGCTATGCGGTATTTGTTTTTTGTGCCGGAAATGTGAGGAGATTTAATTACACGGTACGTCTTTCTCTTATGCGACACCGTACGCCATGACTACAACATGAATCGCATCGTGTAAATCACCCTACACCTTTTGAAATATATGCTACAGACGCGTACCTTGTAAATCACCATTCTGCTTTCGATTACGCACAAAAAAAACACCTTTAATATTCGATGGTTTAGCAGATAATACGCGCGGATATTTTGCGAGTTGCGTAGTATTTTTCCGAGCCCCGAAGGGGTGAGGAAAAATACGAGCAATGAGCGAAATGTCCGCTCGTATTATATGTTAAACTATCGAATAAGTGATTCATTATTCCACTAAAAAAAAGTTTCGTTCGGGCATTTTGTCGCTCCGCTTTCAGTCCGTATTTTTGCCCTGTTCTACAGTGTAATAACGTGGCATATTTTGCGCGTTCTTTTGCCCTAATATGGTAAAATGGCGTAATAGTGGAATAATAAAAAAAGATAATCAATCGATCGATCGATCGATGGAGGCGTTGTGTTTAGAGAGAGGTGGTCTGAATGAGGCACATACGGATAATTATTTTTTGAACTGTCAACTTTTTAATCAGTACGATGTGTACACCGACGGTTAAGGTTTACTTAGGGTACACCGGTGAAATTGACCTGACAAGTGCAAATTTACGCTACCCACTCCCCCCAATACAGCAAAATTGTCACGCCAACAATTTTTCGATCACTCGCGAGCTCTTCGCTTAGCTTCGATCACAGTCCCTACCAAGAACAAAAGGACGATTGTCTAATGCTTAATGCGAAAAGTTGAACCGGAACAATAAACCATTTCTTGATACGTATATGCTGCGGGGACGGGCTTATTTTCGGACGGAAGTTTCCGTTTCAAAAATATATCCGGGTTTCTATTTGGATGGGATACTCTGACTGATTTTTTGGTGCATACAAGAAAACCACATAGTAAAACTCTGTAAACATAACGATATGAAGCCCAAAGCTAATCGTACAGTCGCCCTGAGCATTCTCTAATAACGTAAAATGCAAAAACAATCTCTACAGTAGGGAACTATAATCGAAAAAGTTAGTTTTTCCTTTTTAAAGAACTATAACTAAATATAACCTTTCGGAACGACTTTTGCGTCAGAGATTTGGGTGGGGGCATTCATATTTTTTATCATTTTTTTTTCGGAAGTTTATGGTAATCGCCTTCCCAAAACCCCTTATGAATTTACATAAGCCCAGGGCTTATAGCGGGCATTGCACGTTATTTGTTTACCAATAATTTATTGTTTTTGTTTCTTTTTTGTCACCGGAGGTTTCTGGTCTACCTTGTTACAGTGGTACAAGATAATCAATAAGCGTCAGTCAGTAGAGAGCCATTGCACAAGTGACATAACCACTACTTTCTTTGACATCTGTTGTTATTTGTTTGTTTTGATGCAATTATTAATGATTATCGTCTTTGCATTTGAGAACGTTGGTCTCCCGTGTTACCAAAACAGTGTTTTAAGACAATTGTTGACCAGTAATTGTTATCTTTTTACAGTGCACTCAACACCGGAGATCACAAGAAAGTTAAAGTGGGGAACAAAGAGGTTAGTCATTCCCAAACAGAGTTTTGTGATCATTGATACCAGTTAAAACATATTCCATGGTACGGTAGTAGGGAGGGTGAGTTTAAGTCGGGAGAGAGGAAGTTTAAAGGCCTGAGTCTGAGAAACTATAATCTCACAACTTGCAAAGCAGTCAATTTGTCTCAATCAGCGTTGATTCGAAACGAGCGACTGTCGCGACTGACAGGGGTCGAAACACTCAAATTCCATATCATAAGGTGTTGAAACACGGTCACACACATCAAAACAATATTACCATCCTGAAAGGCCTTTGAGGTCCTGTCTTTGGTTTACTGGACGTCGATATGCTGTAAAAACCTACACCACAATACAGACTACAAATCAAAGTGGCTATGAGCCACTGAAACCCGAAAATGTATTATGCAACCAGAATCTACTTGTAAAACCGAAATCTTCGACAGATAAGGATATGAACAGGTAAGTTTAGGACGAAAAAAATTGCAGCAATGGTTGCCTGGCAACTTGTGAGATTTTTGTTATTTTATGCTGTTTGAATGACTGTCTCGTGTAATGTATTTGATGTGTGTCCTTTTTTCAGATGTGTTCCTGTCTAGTTGGTCATGATGATTATTGGCTTGACTTAGCGACTTCTTCTTCTGATGATGATGATGGTGACGACGACGATGATGATGATGATGATGATGATGTTTACTTTAACGATGTTTTGCGTAACTTGTTTCCTTGTGATGATTTGCCTGACGCCTCGACGTTAAATGATGATGATGATGATGATTACTTTAACGATGTTTTGCGTAACTTGTTTCCTTTTGATGATTTGCCTGACGCCTCGACCTTTAATGATTGTGATGATGATGATGATGCTGGGTGAGCTCCTCTACTAAGAGCCTGCGAGGAATACTGTATGCGGTCATACAGTGGCGAGTGCGTGTAACGAGTGTGTGGCAAACGCAAACCTCGCTCTTCTCGTTCTACTAAGAAGCATGGACTTTGAACCCCACCAAACCGTGGCGTTGTCCTGGAGGATAACTTGCCACATGTTCTTGTACAGAAGAAATGTTCCACGAAGATTTTATTAGTAACCATGTAAATAAGGATTTATAATGAATTTATTTTTATTCTTTGCTGTGTGAGACGCTGTTCTTTTACAGTGGCGGATCCAGGGAGGGGCCCGGGGAGCCCGGGCCCCCACCTTACTTTTTTCGGAAATAGCGCATTTTCTTTGAAGTGCCGGAATTATCTTCGCAGAATTCAACATTCATAGTCAAGCGGGCCCCCTCCTTAGCTGCAGGTCTGGATCCGCCGCTGTTTATGACAAGACCAGGCTCAAAGGAAAGATTCAAACTCAATTTTTCCTTGCAAGGATCTCTTCAGTTTCAGATGCAGAGATGACGGCCAAACAAACTAGTGTAAGTGACGAGTCATGCTTACAGCGCAGGTGCGTTCTGGTCGCAACGCGAAATTTGCCATCCTCGGAGACCCAGGGGCAGTTAATCGGGTGTGGGGAGGGGGGGACGAATTAAACCGGGCAGAAATCATAGTGACGAAAGTTTTCAAGAAGAGCGGAAAGAGCCCTTTGGAAACGAGTCTCTCCAGATTATTTCCAAACGCGACTACGAATGCCGGCTACTGATCGAGCAGAAAAAAATATTTGTATTATTGTGCCCAATCGGCGAACAGTAACTTCAGAGTCACTTTCATGTGTTCTTACACGACAGTGCCAGCTGTATCTGACATATTTTCATTTTAATTTACATCAAGTGAGAGAGCCGAATAAGTCTGGAAATCATTTCAGGTGTCCCGAGAAAGATATCTCAAGATCAACCGGCTAATTTTCGTTTGGATCGTAAATATAAATAGTGGCTTGTTTACCTGTGTGATGCATTGGCGGCCGTTCGGCATACTCGTTTTTCTCGCAGTGCGTGGATTTTTTGCTGCACGGAAAAATTCCAGTTAATAGAAATATCCGAAAAGAAAAAAATAAAATAAAATGGGTGATTGATGTGATTTTGTAGGTCTCAATTTGGTGAATTTTTTTTCCAAACGAAAACTACCCGGTTGATCTTCAGATATCTTTCTCCTAACATCTGAAATGATTTCCCAACTTTTGCGGCTCTCTCACTCAATGTAAATTAAAATGAAGATATGGCCGATACAACTAGTGTCGTGTAAGAACACACGAAAGTGACTCTGAAGTTACTGTTTCCCGATCTGCTCAATCAGGAGCCAGCATTCGCAGAGACTCGTTTCCAACTTTTCTTGAAAACTTTCGCCGCTACGATTCCTGCCCGATTTACTTCGTTTCGCCGCGACTAACTGCCCCTGGGTCTCTGAGGATGGAAATTTACAAGACACCGTTGTGATCTTGTCGTGAGGACGGCAGTGCGAGCACCGGAAATCAAGTGGAGTCGTGTTAATCTGAATCTGCCTTGAAACTGAACAGACTAACGACAAAAAGAAATCTATTTGTGCTGTTTTCATAATGCAACAAGTATTTTGTGATAATTTAAAAAAAAAATGTGTCGTGGAATGAGTATAACTCCAAAAATTTACATGTAGGATTTGCAGAAATTAAATATTACTGGAAAATTATCCAAAAGTCATTTCTTGAAGTCGTTTTTTAAAAAAGATTAATTCCCGCGCAGATACATTAATTGGGTTCTCCCGACAAACTAGGCCAAATAGTTTATCTATTGTTAATGTTCGAAATTGCTTAGAAGTTGCGTAAAATGAACTGACAAATTTGCTAAATGGGTTGAAGTGAAGAGCCCTTTTTTTGTACAAAAATAATTTTTTTTTAATAATTCGTAAAAAGTAGTATTTTTAACTCAATGGTTTTATGGGTATTCAATTTTGTGTAGCGCATATCATGCGAATATTGGTGCAATGCTCTAATTCAATTTATATAATCTTCTGGTTGTTTGAAATGTGATGAAACACTCACTCGTGTTTGATGTATTACTTCCCTAATAAACGCCTCTATATCAGGTAACTGATGTTTTTGTTCGTGCGTGCGGGAAAGCCGCAAGAACGACAGACAGGGGCCTGAGCGCACGTTGTACTTCGTCCTCAGCAAACGTGCGAGGAGTCTGAGGGGGAGGCAGTCGGCTGCACCGTCTCGTGGCTTCGCCGCTCAG
This sequence comes from Meandrina meandrites, assembly GCA_963693305.1. Lineage (NCBI taxonomy): Eukaryota > Metazoa > Cnidaria > Anthozoa > Scleractinia > Meandrinidae > Meandrina > Meandrina meandrites. The sequence goes on along the minus strand of OY855907.1, from coordinate 26,485,526 downwards.
GCGCATGCTGCCCAATTAAACTGCTTGCAGTCTTAGAAGATAACCGTGTCGCTTTTTTTTTCACACAATAGGGAGTTTAAACAAACCACGACAGCAACGGCTGCGGAAGCATCGCTTAACAAAAGCCTCGAATAACGAGTAGAATAGCTCTGCACGTTGCAAATCTTTGCACATTTCTTTGCCGTCCTCTGCAAAAAAACGAATTCTACGTTATCGTGAGAATGTGATCCCCTTTTTCAAGTTTCGTTTTTTAAGCTGTCTGATCATATTCAACTGCAGATAACTCTGACTCCAAAGAAAGACTTAATTGATCTAGATTTAAATGATCACTAGATTGCCGAAGTAAAATATTTATTCCCTTTTTTATCGACGTGGTCCCCAGTGACGCCGTCGTGGTTGCTCAAACTCCCTTATAGGTAGGTGAAAGAAATAAAACATTTCGCGCTCAGCTGTGCATGTGTACATGCGACTAGTGCTTTGGGACAAGTCATGAGAACTCAGTGCAACAATTTGCGAAACATCTGTACTCACGTGCTTTATACATTGGCCGATTTTACACTAAGGACAACGTTTTTGGACGATCAAGTCGTCCTTCTGCAAAAACGTTGAACATAAAAGTCGTCTGATTTTGTCAGTCGATTTGTCTTTCCAAGAATAAGACGGACAGGTCGCTTCATGCTAAAAGCAATGTCGCCCGTTCTCAATCCACTTTGTCTCGTTCAGGGGTGGGGAGTACTCCCGTCAAAAAGAGGAAGGGTTTGAAACTCTAGTCGGACTCGGTGCTTATATAACTTTTTTAAGTACCTCTAGACTTGCACCAAGTCGCCCTCTTTTGGCGAGCGTAGAGCGTAGCGGTCGTGACTCGCTGCGCATCGCTTCGCGTATCTCCTCCCCCGGGAAGTAAATCACTCACATCTGTGCAGCACTAAGTTATATGGAGATCTCACTGACTGTACCTCTCTTGAGAGCTGTTTGCGTGGATTGTGATGCCGCTTCTTTGGGTGTGATCCCATTAAGCGTGGCCACTTTTGCGTCGTTTTGTCACGCAGCGCTTCTGCACAATAACACTTGCGTGACGACCCAAATACCCGGGGGAGGGGGTATCCTTATACATTTACGTACCATTTTTGACACAAAAGGTAATCCTTTCATATACCTACCATAGGAAATGGTGCGTTTTTTACATTCCTACAGAAGGGACACTGAATCTCATTTCTTACTTTTCACTTGAATAACCCGGCCTTAACCCTTTAACCGGCAGATTTATTTGTGTTTTTTAAGAGTTTTTCTGAGCATAGGCAGTCTCTACAATTTCGTGATCGCATATAAGAAGTTTAATTGAAACTATGCGCTGTTTAGTAACACCGAGGGCTCAAATTTTCATTGTGACGTCAGCATTCGGCCGTTGCTTGCTCGATATGCTCGATATGCTCGATCGATCGATTGATTTTTTTTTGTGCGTAATCGAAAGCAGAATGGTGATTTACAAGATACGACTTTCTCGCATGCGACAAGTTTTCGTCAGGTCTACGACATTACTTAGGACCATTAACACGCACACGTGTCTGTCGTATATATTAAGGATGTAGGGTGATTTACACGACGCGATTCGTGTTGTAGTCATGGCGTACGGTGTCGCAGACGAGAAAGACGTACCGTGTAATTAAATCTCCTCACATTTCTGGCACGAAATACAAATACCGCATAGCACTCTGTGCCCTGGCATTGCCTCTCTTACAAAGCTATTTTTTGTAGAACTTATCAGTTTTCTGAAAGAGCATATAACAGACCCAAAAAGTCAAGTCTGCGTACATTTTGCATTACATCTTAAGATGTGCAGCAATGAATTAAAAATAAGAAATGGCACGAACAAGGAACTTAAAACAAAACACGATAGGCTAAAATATATATAATATATTATTTTACAACTACGACAAACGGAATGGCTTACATATTGTTTTCTCTTCTCTCTTCGGTCTCTGGTGCGTTTGCGTTGCTGTTAAAAATGAAAAAAAGGCGTTTAAGGAAAAAAAGAGTTCATGCAGCCACTAATTTTCCATTCCATCCTATAATTATTGCTTTTCAAAGACTTCGTAAGAGATTTGTAATACTGAGACTAAAACTAAAAACCCAAACTGAAATCTCTCTCCTTCAAAAGTTTTTTGAAGTAGAAAACAAATTATTATCCACCAAGAAAAAAAAAACCATGGAGTTTACATAGGCAACTTGTTTTTTCACGAGCTTGAAATAAGCCATAAGAATTCTGGCTAATGCAACGTAGCAAAATATAATAAGCTTTCAGTCCTAAAATATTGCGGGGAGCATTCCCATTTCTCCTCAGCAATAAATGGCTACTATAAATAACATATTAAAAGTGGCACGTTTATCTTTTGTAAATTCGTGACTCAAAAAATATCTACTTTGTTCGTTAATAGCCGAGCAGTTCGGCTCAAATCTGGTAAGTTTTCGGTTTATAAGTGTTTTTAGAGCCATTTCCCACTGCAGAAGCCCCCAGGCTGGCATCATGAAGCTTGAATGGTGGGTAGAGGCAAACTTCTGAAAGAAACCAGGAGTGAGAGATGATTTGACGGTGATTGGAACGCCAAAACTATATGTAAGGAAACATGGTTGTTCATGAGTGAAGTTGTCTCTCTGGCCGTTCTGTGGCTGGATTCCAAGACCTACCAAGAAAATTTGGACGAGATTTGACTTCTAAAGAATGCAATCGGTGCAATATTTTGCCGATAGAATTGGCTGGCTCGACACATAAAACGTGAAAAACACATGAAATGGAGGTAGGTTGTGTTGCATGCCGCTGAAGTGTCTAATTTCCCAAGCATTCCTTTCGGTCAGGTATAGGAGAATCTGGGGGTTGGCAAGCATAGCTCCAATCGAATGGTAATTGTTCAGTCCGTTGAAGGTTTGATGGCAAATTTTCTTACTGAACGAAAAGTAGAAGGCTTGACGTCTGCTGTAAATGCAACATTTTAGATTTAGAATTGTTTTTTTATTAAAAAATTTGAAGGGAAAGATGTGTGTTTTTTGTCGTTTTCGAATGAAGTAGAAAATGAGCATGTTTGGATTTCCTGCAGAACAAATAGCCATATGAAACGAAAAGCCAGAGCTGTAGCCAGTTAATTGGCTTTAAACGCTTCAAAATTTATCACTTTGTCGTAACAAGAGATTATTACTATCATATCTCCAGATCTGTGAAAGCTGCAAATTTTCAAAACATTGCTGGTGCTTTTCGTACAAATGTGTACGATTGCCGGTTAAAGGGTTAAAATACTTCTAAGGACGAAACGAGCTTTTGGTGGATCAGTGCGAAATACAGTTTAATTAGGCCCTTTTGGTCACCTAAATGAGTTTTCCCAACCCGTTACTTGAATCAGCTCGTAAAATCCTTACCCTTTAATGTAGCTACAGCTAGATAAAAGGTAACCCTTTTGTAAGGAAGCCATTAATAGGCCACCCCACCAATGGCTGCCGAGTTGCTGCGTGTAGTCGTCTCGTGTGTTTTTTTTTTTTTTTTCACGTGGTAAAGAGACTAGTCCAGTCCCAGAACTTTCTCTTTCGCGCACAGATGACGAATTCAACTACACAACTATGTACTAAAGCAAGAAAACCGGACCAACTTCTAAATAGCTTAACGGCTAGACACTCTTCGATAAAAACTAACGACGAAAACAAAAATCTCTAGCCGCCAAATAAAAGAGGCTTAATTCAAACTGGAAATCTCAGTAATTGTACGTATTACAGATTTTAACAGCTATATACAAGATGCAAGACGTGCGTCATATACAAACCAAGCAAATGACCCGTAACTAGCTCCCCACTATCAATCTGTAGATCAGTAGATACACCTCCAAGCCATAGTTAATCGATGTCCAAGCCAATCAATAGCCAAAAGGTGGTGGATTTCACTTTAGTCTGAGACTTAAGGTGGCCCGCGGCTATTTTTTGGGAACGGAGTTGCTCTTTTCTAAATCGAGTTTTGGGAATGTAAACCTCAACCGATTTTTCTGATTTTTGGCAATCGAAATAACAAATGTTCAAAGTTTATAAAGCTTTTAATTATAGGGCAAACAAGGCAAACGATCACGAGATATTAGCGTTTTTGAAAAAATATATTTATGAAAAAAACGCGAATATTTTCCAAACGCGACGATAGATTTTTTTCTAATTAATGTCAACTAGTTTAAATTATCCAACTTTTAATGTGAGCAAGTTTCACCGAAATCGGCTGGGTAGAAATTGCTGCACAGTTGACTGTTGAATTTTTGCTTCAAAATATTATGCTTGTGTATAATTGGGAGCTGTTACAACAACGTTTAAGTAATGCTAAGATCCCATGGATTATTTGAAAGCTTAATGCAATCTAAAACGTTGCTGAAAAGTATGGAAAGATCGGAAACTTCTAGCAAAAGTTGTAAATAAATGAAGAGGAAGAGGTTTACGATGCGTAAATTGTGAATTTTGAAATATTCATTTGTTTCGGATTAAAAAAAAATCCACCGGTTTTTTTTCTTTTATTTTTAAGTACGAGAAAATACAACATATATGCAAACGGCTTTATCTAGTTTCGTGTGTCTAGTCTCGATGGGACTCGTCGAATTTTGCTTGCCAAGATAGCTACTTCGCGTCTTCCATTTTGAAGCGCTTTGGAAACCCTCGCGTAACATTAAATTATTCAAACTTGCCGCATTCTCACGATTATTTAGCACCTGGAATTGAACATACCACGCCACATGCCACATTCATTGCTAAATAAAATGCATGAATACAAAGCTCAGCCTCTATTTTATGCGTGGCATGTTTATTTCCAGGCGCTAAATAATCTTGAGAATGCGGCTAGTGTGAATAATTTACTGTAACAAGAGCATTTTCAAAGCGCTCCAAAATGGAAGACGAGAGGTAGCTATCTTGGCGAGCAAAATTCGACGAGTTTCATCGAGACTAGACACACGAAACTAGGTAAAGCCGTTGGTATATATGCTGTATTTTCTCATACTTAAAAATAAAAGAAAAAAAATCGGTTGATTTTTTTTAAATCCGAAACAAATGAATATTTCAAAATTCACAATTTACGCATCGTAAACCTCTTTCTCTTCATCTATTTACAAATTTTGCTAGGAGTTTCCGATCTTTCCATACTTTTCAGCAACGTTTTAGATTGCATTAAGCTTTCAAATAATCCATGGGATCTTAGCATTACTTAAACGTTGTTGTAACAGCTCCCAATTATACACAAGCATAATATTTTGAAGCAAAAATTCAACAGTCAACTGTGCAGCAATTTCTACCCAGCCGATTTCGTTGAAACTTGCTCACATTATTACTTGGATAATTTGAACTAGTTGACATTAATTAGAAAAAAATCTATCGTCGCGTTTGGAAAATATTCGCGTTTTTTTCATAAATATATTTTTTCAAAAACGCTAATATCTCGTGATCGTTTGCCTTGTTTGCCCTATAATTAAAAGCTTTATAAACTTTGAACATTTGTTATTTCGATTGCCAAAAATCAGAAAAATCGGTTGAGGTCTACATTCCCAAAACTCGATTCAGAAAAGAGCAACTCCGTTCCCCAAAAATAGCCGCGGGCCACCTTAAGTTAACTCTTGTTGAGGTAAGATATTTTTACTACCATAAATTACCTCGCTTTTCGGCGTTCGGACTGTTTCCGTGAAGTCTGCGTTCGGTCCTAGAAGCTAATCAGCCAAATCTTATCGCGGTAGCCGTAGAGTGTAGCCTTCACTAGAGCTACTAGGAGTATTTCAACTCTCCCCTGAATGGAATGCTAGTCCATCACAGGGTTACCCAAGCATGGGTAAAGAGGCACTATGAGAGTAAAGTGTTTGCTCCAAAACACAACACAATTACCCCGGCCAGGAAGCGAAGCCCAACAGAAAAAAATAGAACCCGGAAAGCGTGATCCGGAGTAAAGCACGCTCACCATCAGGCCACCAAAAGAGGAGGGACCATCGCGCCTTCCACTGCTTTTATCGCCCTGTTAAGAAACTAAAATAATGTTAATCCTTGCCTCACGTCATTCAACTTTCATTCATTGTTAAAAGAAGCTAGCAGGGAAGGGTTAGTGTTTATACTAGTTGCACAACTCGCTGGCGACTTTAATTCTTCTTAGCGGGACTTTCTTGCGCAAAACGTTAAAACAACAATAACGGTAACGAGAATAGCCATATACTGGTGGAATTAAGGCTTCAAACTGCTAAGAGCAGGAACTGCAATTTTTTTAAAAAAGACATAATCTAAATCAGTCATTTAGACAAGCTTGCTAAAAAAACTCACACACGTTGTAACGAAACAGTTTAGCCTCCTCTCCCCCTACTCGTGGTTATTAATTAAGTCCCAGCATATGCCACAAACCAGGTCTTACCAACATGGCGCCTGAATAACTGACCACATGGAGGACAGTCATGCACCTTAGGGGTGGTGTTAGTACTGAAATTGCCAACTTGTCATAGGAACATATATAGATTTGATCTGAAATATAATAATGGTTTCTGGAGTGAAGTGATGAACTTCAACACCTCACAAACTTGCTGTTTAACTTTCCTCGCTCTGCGCCATGGCGGGAGACATTTTTTTTGTAGGAACGGCATTGTCTTGTTTCAATTTTCAAGATTAGATCTTTACAAGTGTATCTCGCGACCCTAATTCAGGGGATTGTTAGGTAATGGTTAGAGTAAAGTTTATCTACTAATTTGTTTTTACTGCAAAATTGTGGTGAAATTCATAACTAAAGATTGATTCCATTTATTGGAATAACGTTTCTCAACCCTAAAATTAGTTTAGGAATTTTTATGTTTTCACTGTCAAAAATAAGAGTTCTGCAAGTGTATTAAAACCCTAATTAATTTATGTTGCTATTTCGTTTGTTTCCTCGTGCTTGGAGAGTAGAGAATGTCTATTGCATCTTTGCGCTCGCAAAATAGTAGCTCCTAATTTGTCCTTTTCTCAGTACGTTTACTGACTTTTGACCATGGATGGTGTTTCCTTACGTTTATCTTCTCTTTGTGGAGCCAAAACTGTGAACCATTGGTATCTGCAAATATTCGCGGAGCACTTCCTGTTACGTCTTCTCTCGCCCTGCTCTGCGCCTATCCGATGCGAGAATAAAATGGCTTATAATAGCATGTAAAAAGTACGGAAAATTAGCTGGGGGAGTTTAGTCAGTTCTCAGTAGTTGGGTGTTTTGGTGACTCCGCGAAGGCACTGAAACATTAACAGGTGGTAAAGGAGTTATGAATGACACGTGATTTGAACAAAAAAAAAAACAACGAAAGATTAGCTGGAAAAAATGCGAGTCTCGGTAAACAAGTGGATGGCGATCCCGCCTCGTTGGTGAACAAACCCTGCTATCTCTTTAATTACTTACTCCACGCTCCGTTTTCCCGTAGGCGGCCTCCTATCAGACGTCATTTTGGCTCGTCACGCAATCTTTTCTCGCCAGATTTTTATGCGCTGGGAACTCTGGGATAGGGGACTGCGCCAGCTTATCTTTCATTTTCACTGCAGTGTGCTCGGCCTAGCGCTGTTTACGAATCGAAGTTGTCAAATTGTGGAAAAGTGCAGATATTTTTGCGGCAAGGTTAGTTTAGAAGCTATTAGTTGTACTCTTCCTTTCCTGAGGAATATATTTCTTTGGAGTTTGATCACTGATTGATTTGTTTCACTGTGGTAAGATTACTTCCGCTTTTCGAATCATCACTCGTGCATTTCATATTTTGAACGAAACTTCTGAGCGTTTTTGTCTTCTCTGCAGGGCTTAAGTTACAAAGTTCAAAGTCAAGATGTGATTTTTTTTTGCCGATTAGTTCTTACTTGAGGTAAGCACTGTGAAAAACGTACATACGAATTTAGCTTGAGTTGAATTTTTCGAAACACTGAACCCCACCATGCAGCTCGTACCAAAATGATCTGTTTTCCCGTTCGATTTTTGATTTATTAAGGATAATTCAGCCTGCTAATCGGGATTCCCATCGTATGTACTTGGACACCGGTATACAACCGAGATTCCAGGCCCGCTAGTAACTAGGTACGGGGCGGAGGGGGAGGGGGAATCCATATATAGTGCTCTCAGTTATATGCTGGTCTGCCATTCTTCTGGTTTGTTCAATAACTTCCAAGCTTCAGAATTTTACAACTGTATAAATATTGCAGTGTTTGGATGTTATTTCAAATAATCAGTAATATTTTTTTAAATTGCCATTTATTTCTTACTTATTCAGGTCCCTGAAGCTGCAGATCAGAATTCAAAGTCAGAATGTGATTTTTCACACATTTTGTCCAATTACCGGTAAGAATTTGTAGTAGACAGTGCAATGACTTCAGCCAGGGTCACGTAATTATTGCACCAGGATTACAAAATAAAACAATGTGTGATCAGTTAGTCATGATCAGACAAATTGCAATCAATAATTTATTGAGCAACATGCATGAAGTTGCTTATTACAAATTTTCTGAACAATCCAGCAACAAAAAAAATTCTGAACGCAGCAAACAGTAAACAGGAACTGACTGAACCCAGTAGCTATAGTCAATTTGAATCAAATCCTTTTGAAACAATTTTTGAACATTTCACCACGGTAATAGTATTTAAACAGAGATTTTAAAGTGCCCCTGTGATCAAATTTTCGATTTGTATTTTTTTACATGTTCGTGTACAACTAGACGTCCTTATTCATCTTGCCAAATTTCAATCCATTACGAACGTCAGAAGTCATTTTATTTTAACATTTAATTCCGAAAATTTACGGCCGCCATTACAAAACCCTGTTCCAAGGTTTGGTTGCGAATGGGGGAAAGTGACGTCAAAAGCTCAAACATACCTCACGGGTTGAAATTTTAATAACAATCAGCATGGAAAATTGCACGAAGAACACGTCCAAAGTTTTTGTTCCTTTTCGCGTGATTTAAAACACTTATTGTTATTCTCATTTCAACCCGTGAGGTATTTTTGAGCCTTTGACGTCACTTTCTCTCATTTGCAACCAAGGCTTGGAACAAGGTTGATTAATGGCGGCCGTAAATTCTCTGAATTAAATGTTAAAACAAAATGACTTCTGATGTTTATTTATTTATTTAAGGATTCGTACAAAGTACAGGTGCTTAACAATAGGACATAGGTCCCCTACTTAGGTTAAAACACCCACACCCAGCCCCCTAAAAAATATCCCGAAAAAACCCTTCCCTGACCCGACTAAACTACTAATCAAATAAATCTAAATAACACAAATACAATCTGAAATATACTAATCAACTTAACAAGTACAGACAGAGAAAATATTAACACGGCGACACTTAGGACAAATTAATTTAAAAGAACGAAAATTGTCACCATCAAAAACATTTAAAAGTCTAGTAAAATAAAATGACTTAAGTTTACTTTTAAAAGAGCTTATAGTGTCGGAATCGTTAATATTTTTAGGTAAACTGTTCCATATCAAAGTTATTCTGTTGAAGTAAAAGTCTCGGAAGGAAGACGTACGACAAGCGTTTGTCTTTAAATGCAGCCCTGATGAAGAACGGCGCGTGTTGCCCTTTAGAAAAGAAAAATAATAACTAAATTCACGAGTGAAGTCTATATGCCCATGAAGGCACTTAAAAAAGAAGACCAAGTCAAGATATTCTAACCAGTAATTGAGCGGTAATAACTTAAGCTTGATTAGACGAACCTTATAACATAGGTTACTATTTCTTAATATAAAACGAGTAGCTCTCCTTTGTATGTTTTATACAAGAAATAAATTGCTGATAATTGACTGAGGGGCCCATAACTGAGAGCAAAAACAAAACTGAGAGCGCACTAATGAGCAGTAAAGACGCAAAAGCGCTGTACTACCAACAATACCTGCGCAGTTTCTTTTGAGAAAACCGAGCATTCTATTAGCTTTAGCTACAATCATAACTATGTGATCTTTCCAAGACGTGTCATTTGCAATCATAATACCTAATAATACCTTCATAATGGATTGAAATTTCGCAAGGTGAGTAAGAAAGTCTAATAGGACACGAAAATGTAAAAAAATGAAACTCAAAAATGTGATCACAGGGGCACTTTAACGTTCAGAAAAGAACTCTGAATGGCCCAGTGTGAAAATAATTTCAAAACTACCTTATGCAACAACAAAACAATCAAGAATCAAGTCATTTAACTATGAATCCTGAGTGACAAAAAGGAATTGTAACATGGCCATTGAACACAGGTTTCAACTCAGGCACAAATTAAAATAAGTTCAAAAATTGTTGATTATATCAAATCTGAACTCAGTGCTCAATGCAATCAATTCTTTATTGAGTGACAGCTGTCTCTTCATCACTTTTGTTCTAAACTTGTGCCCTGAATGGTGAACAAATGTTGAGCGGCTCTATATTAAATAGATGAAGTCACTACACTGTGAGCTTGATCAAGTGAAAACTAAAAATAAATCAATTTTCCAGAGGTGCACTACCTCCGGCACTATAACCTACATGTATAGATCAGATTTATATTATTTTAAGAACCTGTTACAATTTTTTTATCTGTTTGTGGACTTCCAATTATCTCCAGTGGGTAAAACTATGTGCAGGTAATAATTGATTATAAGAAGTCAAGTTTGGGCTTTACTCTGACTGGTAGTAAATAATTAAAAAAAGATACAAAATTGGCAACTCCGACTGGTAGTAAATAATTTTAAAAAAGGGTACAAATTAAATTGGCATGATTTGAAAAATAATAAATAACTTTCAGCATTGTACATGTTAAACCATAAGGACTAAAGTCTGCATTCAAGGTGAGTTGCCCATCAGGCTTTAGAGGTCCTGGTTTCAGTAGCTGCAGATAGCATGGTTACCCCCCTCCCCCAGCATTAAAAAAAATATATTTGTTTGCTGGTACACATTCATACACCTTGGTGGAGAGAGGCATTATGAGAGTAAAGTGCCTTGGCCAAGAACGTAACACAGTGATCCTGGCTAGGGGACGTACCTGGACTGCTTGATCCAAAGTCCAGCGCACTAACCATTAGACCACCACACGTCACCTACCATCTACATGTATTTTCTGCAATCACTTGTGGGTTGAGTCAAGACTTTTGTAGATCATTGTAAACACTTCAATGATACTTGACAATCTTAGTTTAAACTGATTTGGCATTTTTCTGTAAAAGTGAAGCAGCTCAAACCATGCAAAGATCAACTCATTTCTTTGCAGTTATACTGTGTAAACTGGTTTAATTGCTAGGACTTGCAAATTAGCATTCTGAAATTATGCTTAATTAGCAATTTCCATGATAAAGAGTTTAATTTATTTCTCTGCCTTATTCTTGAGAGAAGTCATAGCAAATTGCTACTAACATGTTTCAGCCTGTCCTTGAATGAGTTGTGTGACATTTTTATCAGTTCAGCTCAGTGTACGTGGTACACATATATCTACACACTGAGCAAATTGGTATAAATCGAACTGACAATGCTCACTATAATAATTTACTGCTCAATGCATCCAAACAAACTATTAATATATTTTAGATTACCAAAAATAAGTTTAATTACATTATTTTGATCTAAAAACATTCTGGCTTTAAATCTGTAAAATGCGCAACAAAAAGTGTTGAGACACTCTGCATTTCCTAAGTAGCCCGTCTTTGATATTACCCCGTAGCTCCCCCTGAAACAATGTTGCATTTCCTATCTGGAAGACTTGTTTTGTTTCTGTACAACATTGAAAAGAGGGAGGTTGGGGGGGAGGGGGCAGTTTACATGAAGTACACTAGATTTAAAGTGGAATAATCGCACTATTGAAATTAGCACCCATTGCAACCAACTGTCTCAACTACTTTTTGTCAGCCATATTTGTGTATGCGCCCTCCTGCTCTTTACCAACTAATGAGTTAAAAACAAGACACTGCTGATATCCTGGGTTGATGTCACTAGTCCCAGTCTCCTTCACACTTGTCCATGGAGAAAACAAACCTATCTTTGATGGCCCATACATGTAACAAATCACTCTCTTTATCAAAACCAAATATTTTTGCATATTTTGTCAATTTGCTATTAAATTTAATTTGTGGTACAGTGTTAAAACGATTTTGAGAGTTTCAAGCACTTTAAAAATGTTGTTGCAGGACTAATTGTTATTAAATTATTTAAAAACCATTTACTTTAATTTACCATAATTGGGAAGCACAGTGGCCTTAAATGGTTAGTGTGCTGGACTACAGATCGAACAGTCCGGGTTCAAGTCCTGGCCGGGGCAGTGCGTTGTGTTCTTGGGCAAGACTCTCTCCACCCAGGTGTATAAATGGGTACCAGCAAATTTAATGCTGGGGGTAACCCTGCGATGGACTAGCATCCCATCCAGGGAGGAGTAGAAATACTCCTAGTCACTTCATGCTGCGGAACCGGGATAAGCTCCGGCCTGATGGGCCACTAGGCTCATATAAAGACTTAAACTTACCATATGCTAATCACAAGTGTTGTAATTATCTGTTTAGGTGCAAAGTTGCTGAACCTGAGGATCAGGATGTGATGAGTTATCATGTGCAATCTTGTAACAACAGGTGCATTGTGAACATTGTTTAAAAACCTAATGAAATTATTAATTATTTTGTATTTGTATTATTTTGGTGTTCTGGGGTATTTCAGGAATGTTCCACAGCATTCAAACCCAATAGTAAGTCATAACTGACTGCTGGTTATATCAACTTGTCATGTCACTGCCTCATATTGCTGTTGGGTGTCGGGAGGGGGGAGGGGTGGGGGTTAAAATTGTCTGGAGATATCCTTGCCAAATTTAATTTCTTTGTTATTAGGCAAAATTAGCTTTTATTTAAGTCTTAAAAGGTGGAGCAAGCATTTAATCTGGCGATTTTAATGCTGCTATAATTAATCTGGTCACTGTAGGTTTGAGTGTAACTGGAGTAAGTTCTGTTCTTCGCATGTACTGAGCTGTTACAAAATTATTCTAATACAGTGAAACCAAATTTCTCGAACTCTTGATTTCTCAAATTTCCGAATCACTCAAAACAAGGGTCATTTCCCTTACATTTGCTAATCACTCATCAGTCAAACACTGCAATTTCATGAATTGCTAGATTTTCTGAAGACTGATCTTTTAACCCATTTTTGTTTCTTTAGCTTGGAGTTTAGAAGTCAGCATTCCACTCTATTAGTCAATAGTTGAATGTAAAGAAGAAGAACGGGAAACATGAAGTTCAAACCCGTAGTGTTGTTTGAGTGCCCAGGGCATGGCACTGAATAAAGCCTCTTTAGAATTAGGATAGGCTAGGATATATTTCCAAACGATAGGCTAGGCTAAGGTGAGCCCTGGGGTATTGGTTATCCTGAACTGGAATATACCAGTTGCGTTTTTTTGTCGCCCAAACTATGACAAAGTTTTCACTTACCAATGGTGTCCACATCTATTTAGATGCTATTAGCAGAGGTTCTACAATCATATGTAAATTTTGAATTTTTAAAATCTCAAATGAGCCAAGCTGCTTTCACCTTTTTTAAAAACTCCAGGGCAGCAAGATCTTAGAAAAGTTCTGACCGCAGCAATTTAGTACACTCAAAACCAGGAATTCTCTGATTCACTTGTGGCAGTGATCTCCCATGAATAGTTTTCAAAAAAACTTATAAAGATTAAAATTTCAAACTAGATGTTGTCTAAACATACATGTACCTCTAAGCCAGTCAGCATGTTTCATAAGAATTAGAACACATACAGCTGTACTCAGTAGGGAGTTCAGAAAGGAATATTAACCAATAGCATCAAGCCATGCCAATTCAATCAGCAGGTCGCGAGCAAAACTTAAGAATTTGCAACATATTTATTTTTTTCTACTATGACACTGTACGTGCATTGCACGTTAACTCATGAAATAATTAATCAAATCTTTAATGTCACCTGCAGATTCAGAAAGGAACGGTAAAGGAACTGATAGTTTGGCTTACTGAAGCAATGGTAAGGTTTCTATTAGAGATTAACTAAATGAAATGATAACGTTATCATACATGTACTTGAAGCTTTGTATGTTGTTGAGTAATCAATATGGAACTAACATTGCTTATCTCTAATCAGTAGCATGCTAAAAATGTGAAAAGAAAATTGATGCTAGAACACGGTGCAGATACACAAAAAAAGCAACCTTCAATTTGCAAACAAGTACTCTGGGTCAATGTTACTGAAACAGCAATTGTTGTACGACTTGTGAGAACACAATAAAGCACTAGAAGTTTCTTCACCTTATTTTCTCCCGACACTTAGGTACAGTTGGAGGACTAAACCTTTCTTCATTGGATTAGGATGGCAGCTGCTGCACCTTCACCCCTGGCCAGCTCTGTAGAGAAAACAAATGGAGCCAAGCTCAGCAGACTTCTTATTGATGGTGGAACAATGGTTCTAAAGAAAGTTTTTGACAGTTATCATCCTCCTGCAAATCTGGCTGCTGATCTCAATGCAAACTATCTAACTCTGAATAATCTTTTGAGGAGAAGAGTCTTGCGTACAGCTCAGTGGGACCAACTGTTCCCACCTGGTGGAGTCGCACCAGACTCTAAAACATTTGACATCACTCTTCTATTCCTGCTTCTGACCAACATTTGTGGACTAACCCCTCCCTTCTCAGGCTGGCACGCTAAACCACCTCCAAGTGACACCTCTCTGGAGGCAAATCTTGCTCGCATTAAGTTTTTCCGCAATGAGTTGTATGGTCATGTGTCAACCACTTCTGTTGATTCGCCAACATTTATTTCTCTGTGGCAGGAAATTAGTGCTGTTCTTGCTGCTCTTGGTTCGAATCAGGTAGAAATCGACAGATTGAAGGAAGAGCATTCTGGGGAGGAAGATTATGTTGACGTGTTACTTGACTGGGCTGACAGTGAAGAGGATATTAAATCACAGCTGAAGGAACTACGTCAGACCCGGCTAGAGGATCGCAAAACCCTTGAGGGTAACAAGTCAAAACTGGATGAAGTACGTCGGACCCAGACCAAAACACAAGAAATTGTTGAGGGTGTGGTGAAGATCCAAGAAGAGCATTTTGAAACTCTGCAAGCGGTAAGGCAAACAGTTGAGAGCCTTAAAGAGGAAAGAGATAAAGACAAGGAAGAAGAGGTCCTACAGAACCTTGCTAAGTCAGAGTTTAAAGGAGACATCGAGTATCACGTGGGACGATTTCAAGAAGGCACACGTGAGTGGGTGTTCAAAAAAGTTCAAAACTGGTTAGATGACAGAAACTCTCAAAACCGCGTGATGGTGATCAGTGCAAATGCTGGAATGGGAAAGTCAGTGATTTCTGCCGTCATTTGCAAAAGAATGCAAGAAGCTGGCAGACTATCAGGAAGCCACTTTTGTCAGCATAATAACGCACGTTATCGAAATCCTCAGCTGATGCTTCAGTCCTTGGCCTGTCACTTGTGCCATGCCCTGCCAGAGTACAAACAAGCTGTTGTGAAACAGCTGGGAAGAAATCTGGGTAAAGATCTCAACAACATGGGTGTAGAGGAGCTGTTTGCACTGCTGTTTAAAGAACCCTTAGGCACTGTCGCTGACCCTGGAAGAAATATGCTCATGGTGATAGACGGCCTTGATGAAAGTGAGTACCAAGAACGGAATGAGCTACTTGATGTAATTGCTAATCACTTTTGCAAGCTTCCATGTTGGATTCGATTTTTATGTACGACCCGCTCAGAGAGAAACATTGCAGAGTCATTAAAACAGTTGAAGCCATTTCAGCTGGAACCAAATGAAGAGAAGAATGTGCAAGACATCAAGCTGTTCCTTGAAAAGAGGACGCAACATCTAGTGAAACAAGACAATAATGACGCCATTGTGGAAAAGCTTGTAGAGAAGTCTGAAGGACTTATGCTGTATGCGTACTTCCTTGTTTCATTTATTGAAGAGGATGTGTCAGTCCTGGACAAAGGAGATCTTGATGGCAGCTTGCCATTAGCAATTTCATCAGTCTACCATTCGTATTTCAAACGACTAGAGAATGAACTTATAAAGGAGCTTGGCGTTAAGGAAGAGAACTTTCTGAACTTACTTTGTGCTGTTACTGCATCACGGGAGCCCTTGCCAATTGGTTTCGTTTCTAAAGTTTTAGTCCCTAGTGCTAATTCTCCAGTTGCAAGGCGTAAAGTACTAAAAGCGATTGGCAGTGTCTCCTCTCTTCTTCCCGTTTGTGGTGGCTGTCTACACATCATTCACAAGTCAGTTAAAGACTGGTTGACAGACGCATCGTGTTATGGAGAGCACAACTTTATCATGGACGAGAAAGAGGGCCATCGCATTCTTGCAAGCCTCTGTTCTGAAGAACTTGATAATCTGAAACAGAAAGCTGTACATGACACAGAGTTCAACTCCACTGCGAAGTATGCACTCAAACATGGTGTACGACACATGTTACAGCTAGACAAGAATATGTCATCACAGAGCCTGGAGGAATGTGTACAAACATACGTGCTAGACTTAGAGCTGCTGTATGCGAAGCTCTGTTTTAACTGTTCAATAGCAGCTGAAGACATTTTGTGGCTTCAAACTCAAGAAATCTCTCAGGAGCTGTCTGAAGATAGTAAAGGTTTGTTGAACACCTTAAAGTTCCTGTTAAGAAAGTTCTTCAACATATTTACAAATCATCCTCATGTATTTTTCGAAACTGTGGTGAATAAGGGAGGAGCAGTACTATCTTCTGTGGCATCAAACCTGTTGCAGAACAAGTATCCCGAAATACCATATATGGAACTCGTGCACAAAGAGAGGCAGCAGGGAGCTGTTCTAGCCCGATTTCAGTGTTCGTCTGAAGTGGCTTGTTTGGATGTTTCACCACAGTTAGACTACATGGTGTGTGAATGTAAAGACGGAACGATACAGCTGTGGTCACTCCATACTGGTAAGCTACTATGGACACGTCCTGTTATGGCAAAAAAAACTTACTTGTACTTGTCAAATGCATTTAGAGAATCACCATCCTCTTCTGATGTCCCTTCATTTTACCGCTCAGTCGTTTTTCATCCAACTGAGGAAGTTGTCTTACCAGGAGTCCTTAGCTACGCCTATCCTTTTGACGGAGACCTAAAACCACTCTTTCCTGAAAGCAACTGTAGTTTCACAGTTTGCTCAATTTCAGGAGACAAGACCATGATGCTAACTGATTGCCCTGAGGATGCTAAATGCATTATTATGTGGAGTCTAAAGAATGGTTCAGAGATTACTCGTACCACAAGAAATGAAGATGTTTTGTCGTTTGCGTGGTCACGAGATGCAAAGCTGCTGGCAATTTCTCATTCCACGGGTTCCATTTCTATCGTTGATGCGATGGATGGTTTTAGATCACTAGCAGAAACGGTCATCCCTAAAGTGTGTGGAATGATAAAATTCTCACCTGACTGTCGATCTCTTTTTTGCTTGCGGGAAAAAGAGACTGTAGTCTCTCTTTATCGCAAACTTTTTCGTTTGGATATCAATATGGGGGAATGCCCAAACTGCACGTTAGATGTTTCTAGTGAATCCTATGTGCCCTGGCAACATGAATCACATAGCGAGGCTGGATATTTGTTAGGAGATCCTATTTCGTCTTGTTTTTGGGCATTTGATTTTGTGTTAAATGAGCAAACGGTATTGAGGGGTAGGCCTTTTGATAGTTTCATAGACATCTTGAATATTAGTGAACTGCGTAAAGCTGACGGAGATGCTACACTTACAAGAACCAGTGACATTGCATTTTCTTTGAGTGATGAGACTGTTTATATTGTCGGTAATGCGACCAAAACAACAGTAAGCGCTTGGGATGTTTCAAGAGGGGAGGTCGTAGCAGAGAGGAGTATCATGCTGACAAGAGCACGCTATTTTTCACCACTCCAACAAAGCCATCTCCTAACTGTGAGAGGAGGTGTTTTATTAACAACAACAAGTGGTACTCTTGAGCTGTGGAATTCTGAATTGTCGCATTGGGTCCGAAACTGGACCGATATAAATGGAATCACAAGGATGATCGCCATATCAGGAGAACGGGTGGCGTGTGAAGCAAAGAGCCAAGTAATCATCTTGGATACTACTAGCGGAGAGATTGTGTTGACAATCCCAACTAGTCACGATGAAGATTTGCTTGCATGTAACAGTAAATGTCAGCTATTAACCTACAGATCCAGCTCACTTCAGTTGTCGGATGGTAAAACTACGATCTGGAGAAAAAGAACTTTTTTAAACTTTTCATATGGAGTGTTTTCTCTTTCCGAACAATGTGTCCTAATTTTTCCGCCTCATTTCGGAAAATCGTACATGTACGTCCTTGATGCAATTTCTGGAGAAACACTTCACATTTTATGCGAAGGCTTTCTTTATTCTGGGTGTAAATTTATCAGTGATGAGGAATGTGTTATCAGCTTCGAAACAGTCTTAGGAGATTATTGTCTTCAACTGTTTAACGTCAAGTCTGGTGACCTCCTGAGTGTTCTCCATCTGGATGTTGAAGCGAATTGTTTAGCAGCCTGTCCTCGTAAGCGTCTCCTCGCCATTGCCCAAAGTGACTCTAAACATGGATTCAAACTTATCCAGGTGCGGTTGCCACAAGATAAAGACATCAGGAAGAGCAAAAGGTCAGCTATTAACGAGCAAAGTGGAAATTTTGGGTTCTTATATAAAAAAAGTAGTGTATTGCTGCGCAGCTTAAGATGTATTGCAAAATGTACGCAGACTTGATTTTATAGTCTGTTATATATATGTTATTTGCCGGCTTTGGGTCGGTCCGTATCGTGAAAAACTGTGACCGAGGTCTTGAAAATGCTGCCCGAGGCCGCAGGCCGAGGGCAGCATTTTCAAGACCGAGGTCACAGTTTTTCATGATACGGACCGACCCAAAGCCGATAAATAACTTTTTTTTTCTTACTTGGTTAAAAAAAGTCTAAAAAGATTGTCTCGCAAAATGTAATTGATTTGTACGCGCGCATCCAATGTGCATGTTGAATCGACCGCTAAGCTACGGCTAAAGTGAAGAATGATTTATTTTCCGCCAAACAAAATAAATTCGCTTAACTGAACAGTACTCACGGAAAAGGTCATCAGAAAAAAAGAGTAAAAGCAACTTTAATAATAAAAAAATAAGTACAATGTAGCAGTAAAAGAGAGCATAAAAAAATCTCGAGTCACGAAACTGAAATTGAATGAACTTTGTTTGTGTAGTTTGGTCGTCTGCACACGGCACAATTTTTGCGAGAATTAATTTGACTGTTTAATCTCATTTTCTTGAATGGTGATAAGCAGTATTCGGTTTTGGGGAAAAGTAGCAGAAAGGCAAAGCGTTTAAAAGGATAAATCGAGTCTGTAAACCAGCGACTTGCAGTAAACCGCATTGCGGCGTGAAAATCAGTGCGAATGCATAAACAACGATCGACAAACTATAACTTGATTTTGTCAATAAATACAAAAAAATACCCGCCTATTGGAGAACTTCAAGGCCTTTAATTCCGTTACTAAGTTAGTTTTTTTAGAATCAATCGGGTATGTAAGCCGGCGACTTGCAGGTAAGCGCAATGGCGTGAAAATCAGTACGAATGCACAAACAACGATCGACAAACATCCGCCACAAAACTTGTACAACTTGATTTTGTCAATAAAGAGAATCAATACTCGCCTTTTGGAGAACTTCAAGGCCTTTAATTCCACTGCTTACTTTCCTTTCACATTGACAACGGTTGGTGAGCAATTACATAAATTTTGGAGAGCAAAACTTTCATGGGTTCGTTCGTCTCGTCACGCAAGAACTGCCAAACTGCTGGCCCGTTCCGTTGACCGCGGTCAAGATCGGAAAATTCCGCCCGCTCCCAGAACCAATCAGATTGAAGGATTCGGTTCATCTTGCCCGCTCACAAGCCAAGAAAAAAATAAATGCTCGTTAAGAAACCTGATAAATGCTACAAAAAATGACTGTAAGAGAGGCAATAATCACTTAAGTCGCTAACTTATTTTGTCATGGCACAGAATACGATGCGGTATTTGTATTTCGTGCCGCAAATGCGAGGAGATTTAAAGGGCGACTTATTACACGGTACGTCTTTCTCGCATCCGACAGCGTACGCCATGACTACAACACGAATCTCGTCATGTAAATCACCCTACATCCTTAATATGTATGACAGACGCGCGCGCGTTAATAGTTTTAAGTAATGACGTAGCCTGACGTCAACATGCGAGAAAGTCGTACCGTGTAAATTGCGATTCTGCTTTCGATTATGCACAATACCAAAAAAAAATCAATCAATCGATCGATCTTTTCGTGCTTCGAGTAATACCAGGCGTTGTGTTTAGAGAGAGGTGGTCTGAATGAGTCACTTACGGAAAATTGTTTTTTCAACGATAGACTTTTTATTCACGATCAGTACAATGTGCACACCGACGGTCAAGGTTTACTTGGGTTATACCGGTGAAATTGACCTGACGAGTGTAAATTGGCGCTACCCACTCCCACAATGCAGCAAAATTGTCATGCCGACAATTTTCCGATCACTCTCGAGCTCTTCTGCTTAGCTTCGATCAAAGTCTCTACCAAATGCTTAAGGTGATTCCACTGAATTGCATTGCGCATCCTTGCTGCGCACGATTTTTCGCGCATTTAGCGCGTGCACACAACATTACGGCATTTCCTTCAGATTAAACTTAGCAGGGAAATAAATGGTTATTTTCTTCTAAACGAGCACGGTGACCCCCATTTTTTAATGCATTAACTTAAATGACATACGGTTGACTACAATATATCACGATTTAAAGAAAAGTTTATTACTCTACTTTGAGATATTTTTATTTGAATGGTTTAAAAAGCACGTATTTTGGTAGTGCTGCTTACATGCGCACGAAGCAAAATCTCTAATTTCTTTTATAATCTTAATTCCAGTTCAGTTAAAACTGCTTCGATATTTTAATGCAAGAAATGATAGTTCTCTTTTCGGATTACAAGGATTCCTAATATAAACCTCGTGGGTCATATATTTACCATAATAGCCATCCAGGTCGCAAAAAAACGAGCCCGGTGACCCCCATTTTTTATTGCATTTTTGCAATGCTCATAACATAGTTATGAACTGGACCAAGTATTAGAAAATTTTTGATTACTCCTTCTTTTTCAGTGGAATCACCTTAATGCGAAAAGTTGGGCCGGAACAATAGACTATTTCTTGGTACGTATATGCTGCGGTGAAGGGCTTATTTTCCGACGGAAATTTGCGTTTCAAATATATCCGGGTTTCTGTTTGGATGGAATACTCGGACTGATTTTTTTTGTTGCATACAAGAAAACCGCATAGTAAAACTCTCTAAACATAACGATATGAAGCCCAAAACAAATCGTACAGTCGCCCTGACCATTCTCTAACAACGTAAAATACGAAAACGAGCTCTACAGTAGGGGCTTTTAATCGAAAAAAGTTAGTATTTCTTTGTTAAAGAGCTATTTAACAAATAGATTCCATTTTGCCGTGCGTCTGTTCAGTTATAGATCACAGATGACGTCAAAATGTGGTAAGAACAAAAAAGTGGCCCACGAGCCGCTAGGCGAGTGGGTCACTGATATTTTGACGTCTTCTGTGATCTATAACTGAACAGACGTATCGGAATGATTAATTTGATGTATCATTAGACTATCGTACGTAGGCGCGCGCCGGCTCAGAACGCTCTTTTCAGGCCTATTTGTAAGTTCCTGTCTATGTTGGCCACCACCTTTTATTTTGTTTGTTGAAACCAATTATAAATTGGCAGTATTTTAAGTTTATTGTTAAGCAATAATCATTGGATGGAGTGTTAGGTAAATTCAAAAGTAACGGACGGCGTACATAGAAAACAGCTTTTTTAACGACTTAATCTTTTTACAGGGCCCTCAACACCGGAGATCACAAAAAAGTAAAAGTTGGATACAAAGAGGTTAGTCATTCCCAAACAGAGTTTTGTGATCATTGCTACCGGTTTAACACCGTTAAAATATATTCCATGGTACGGTGATAGGGTGTGGGGGAAAGTCGACAGTCCGAGAAACTCTAATGATCTCACAACTTGCAAAGTAGTCAACTTATGTTCAATCAGCGATGATTCGAAATAAGCGACTGTCACGACTGTACACAGGCAACGAAACACTCGAATTCCGCATAACAAGGTGTTAAAAAACAACTTTTATTTTCGGGTCGCACACATCAAATCAATATTTACAATCTTCTTCCTTCGCCTTCGAGGTCCCGTCTTCGGTTTACTTCACGTCGCTATGCCGTAAAAGCCTACGCGACAATACATACGTACCACAGATTTTTAAAAGAAAAATGTTGGAAAAAATATTATTTCAAGGCTTGATGAGACCAGGGGCGTTTAGGGCCAAACAAATAGGCCATTTCCGAGTTACCTTTCACCTCTGTATCAAAACGAGTCCTCGTGCGAAACCATTCATATGAAAACGTGTTGTATCTGCATGTCTAATTTTCTTGCAAATCAAAGGTTGTGTTCACATTTAACACGAAACATGTTTCGAGTAAACATGTTTCAACGAAACATGTTTCACCAGAACATGTTTGTTAATGCATTGTTCACATCAGATGTCATTTTCAAACACGTTTCATGCCTGGTTGTGTAATTTATGCGGTTTTACCAGCACGGTACACGCGTAAATCTTTAGCCTGCGTAGCAGGCGCATTAAGGGGGAGGGGGGAGGGGGTGTTGGAAATCGACCCCCTCCGCCTGCCCTTTTTCTGAGATTTTTGTTATTTTATGCTATCTGTCCATCTGCTATCTGACTTTCTCGTGTAATGTATTTGATATGTGTATCTTTTTTTCAGATGTGTTCCTGTCTAGCGAAAAATCGGACTTATTATCCTTTTTTTGATGATGATGATTGGTGTTAGTGATGCTTGCTTGTTTAATTACCTGTGAGTCGGCGGGGAATGCTGTACGCTGTCGTAGTGGCGAGTGTGTAGCGAGCGCGAACCTCACGCTTCTCGTATTATCAAGAAGCGTGGTAAGAGTGAACCGCCTTTAGAACCCAACAAACCGTGCTGTGTCCTGGAGGATGACTTATCATGTCTTTTTACAGAAGAATATCCCAAGGGATATTTTTTTAATTAGCCATGTAAATAGGAATTTATTTCGCATTGATTTTCATTGTGTAAGACGCTGTTGTTTTATAACAAGACCAGGTTCAAAGCAAGATTTAAACTTTAGGAAATAGACTGAATTTTGCCGCGCGTCTGTTCAGTATAGATGCACAGATGAGGTGGAAACATGGTAAAGTGACGTGAAACTTACAAAAATCCGTCGTGATCTTGTCGTGAGGACGGCAGCACGAGCACCGGAAGTTGAAATCAAGTCGTGTCCAGACTATTCCGCGCCCCGTTGTGTCTTTGGAATCTTAATCTGCCTTGTAACTGAACAGACTAACGACAAAATTGAATATATTTGTGTTGTGCAAGAGTTTCATTTTCGTGAAACAACAAACATTTCACTTTGAGAAGTTTTTCAAAATATTTGTAGCTGAATATAGCAGACAGTAAACTACAGAATAAGTACAATATCTCAAAAAGGTTAGAAACACAATTTGTTGGAAAAAATCGTTATTTCACGTGAAAAGTTATTGAAGAAAGTCATTTCTTAAATTCGTTCTACGAAGATAGATTTTCGCGCCAGTTCACTGGGTTTTTCGGTCAAACTTCAAGTGTATGGGCTAAATATTTTATGTTTGTAATATTAGGCCTTATGCATAATGACGTCTTATGGTCAAAATTCACCACCAAGCCTCGTTTACGAAAATTATTCTCAACCCTCTGCCACTTCGTGCAGTTTTCACGTGGGTATTCTTTTCATCTTTGCTGCTTTGGGAATTCGTTCATGATAAAATTTACTTGGTGGTGAAACTAGCCAGTCTGACGTAAACATGCATAAGAGCTATTGGTAATATTAGTTAGTTAGCTTGACGTTTTTGAACAATGAATGTATCGGAGTTAGTTAAATGAGGATAGGGTCCTGGGAGTATTTGTAAATATTCACTGCCGAGTATAACTGGAACAACATCATACGCTTGAACAAGTTTTGTACGCGACTTATAAACAATGTTCCACGTTTTGCAGGCTTCATAAAGGGAATACGAAATTAAGTAATGTAGAGTTTCAAATTTTCTTTAGAGGTAGCTGTTAAAAGCCTGTTTATTGTATAAAAATAATTCATAGTTTGTAGAACATTATATATTTCACATTTTTATTTCTACTTGTTTAAATATTCAATTAAGTATCGCATATAAGGAGAATATCGGTGTAATAAATTTTAACACCGCCTTTAATTTAAAACGGTTACCAAAGGAAACTGTAACAAAACAGAACCGTTAGTAACGGAGAGAAATTAGACGATCAGTATTGAGTAATGAAAGCATTTTAAAAGTTAATACCTGTATTAAAAGTTAGGATTTTGCAAGAGAAAAAAAATAAAGAAACGATAAGAAGGTTTGTATTACGGATTCTTCAGTTTACGTAAAATATCAATTTCTTGCTGATAAAGCGAGTCTGTATTTAAAATAAAAGCGAAAGAAGTTAAAATTTAAGACAGCTAAATAATTGTCTTTTTTAGCCATCCAAGCTAAATAAACTGAATCTCAGTTCTGTTCACCGTTGCCCATCTTTACCTGGTGTGCCTGTGGTATACAGTCAACTATCGCAGACCGACACTTTAGCCCTTCTATTCCCAAAAGTAATTAACATATACTTTATGGCACTACCTTATTTGACCCAAAAAGGGAACTCGCCGCTGAGCAGGGTATGGTTTTCAGGGTATTTCGTCTAACCTGTGGAATACAATTTCCCTATTTAATATCCGAAAAATTTTATCTGGGTAGATTTTTCGTTGAAAATGTTTGGCAGGTCTGCGTTTAGCTTTTGTCAGAAGTAAAATTACCTTTGTGGTCGAATTTCCGTCAGTGATAAGACATTCGGTGCGTCATAACAGAAATTCTGGTAGTGGTATAACACTGATGCCTTGTGAAGTACACAAGGTACTCAAATGGTGCACTAAATACAAAAACACTAAAACAAACAGCACTGTATACTAAGAGAATTCGCGTACGCCCAAACCCAAAAGTTGTTGCGATATAAGAAGAGATGACAGGATACCTGATTTGTTCGAAGTACCTTGGAAAGTGAGTGTGGTGATAGCTGCAGGTTCTGGTAAATACAGAATGTGAAATTACGGGAAGGCAACTGTCAGTCTGTCCACTCGACTTTCAAGTGCATTTGGTTTTGTAATCCTGTCTGCCCAGAGAGAGTCTTAAAATAGCGAATCAAGAAAGGAACGCGAAAATATAAAGGCGCAGTAAACCAAGAAATACCGTAACAAAGCTATCGGCGACGCCTGTAGAAGTGGTCGCTGTTTTCCACCTTGTAATAACTGAAGTGTAAAGTTATCAACTACCGTTAATAAAATAATTTCAATGTTGAATTACTGAATTATAATTTTCTCAGTGGCAGTTGGTGAAAAATATCTTATTGCGCGATGGCTCTCTCCTCCTCTCTTCACTCTTATGCGTCTTCATCCGCAAGAAAAGAAGCGATATCCGTTAGTTTTGTAAAGATAAAGCAGTATTCCTGGTACAACACTACTCTGATCTACGCTTTCCAGTAGACCGCAGTATTCTGTCGAGTAATGTGCGCATTGGACGAAGCCTTGTAGTATTCCTGTTTCGCTAAGCTCTCTGCAAGATCTGTACAGGAAACAGAAACTGTTTCCTAGAGTTTGTTATTTATTTACTATGTTCCTGTAGGTAAGGTAAAGTCTGCATACGAGCCTAGCGGCCCATCAGGCCGGAGCTTATCCCGGTTTCCATAGCATGAAGTGACTAGGAGTATTTCTACTCCCCCCTGGATGGGATGCTAGTTCGTCGCAGGGTTATCCCCAGCAGTAAATTCGCCGGTACCCCTTACACCTCGGTGAAGAGAGGCACTATGAGAGTAAAGTATCTTGCCCAAGAACACAACGCAGTGCCCCGGCCAGGGCTCGAACCCAGACCGCCTGATCCGGAGTCCAGTGCACTAACCATTAGGCAACCGCGCCTCCCACTATGTTCCTGTATAACACTTTAAGGTGGCCCGCGGCTATTTCTGGGAACGGAGATGCTCTTTTCTAAATCGAGTTTTCGGCATGTAAACGTTAACCGATTTCTCTGATTTTTCGCAATCGAAATAACAAATCTTTCCATACTTTTCAGCAACGTTTTAGCTGGCATTAAGCTTTCGAATAATCCATTGGATCTGAGCATTACTTACACGTTGTTGTAACAGCTCCCAATTATACACAAGCATAATATTTTGAAGCAAAAATTCAACAGTCAACTGTGCAGCAATTTCTATCCAGCCGATTTCGTTGAAACTTGCTCACATTAAAACTTGGATAATTTGAACTTGTTGACATTAATTAGAAAAAAATCTATCGTCGCGTTTGGAAAATATTCGCGTTTTTTTCATAAATTGATTTTTTTAAAAAACGCTAATATCTCGTGTTCGTTTATTTTGTTCGCCCTAAAGTTCAAAGCTTTATAAAATTTGAACATTTGTTATTTTGACTGCCAAAAATCAGAAAAATCGGTTGAGGTTTACATGCCGAAAACTCGATTTAGAAAAGAGCACCTCCGTTCCCAAAAAATAGCCGCGGGCCACCTTAAATTTGGAAGTACCAAAAACGCGTTGGAAAATAATAACTTATTTTTTTTAACCACTACACTTGAATTTTTTGATGTCACAGATAAGCAAATGACCCGTAACGAGCTCCCAACTATTAAACTGTAGCTCAGGAGATAGATCTTCCAGCCAGTGGCTAAAAGGTCGTGGATTCGACTTTAATCTGATAGAGACTTAAGTTAATTATAAAGTTAAGTGATTTTCAATACCAAAAGTTACGTCGCTTCTCTGCGTTCGGACCTAGAAGCTAATCAGCCAAATCTTAATTTGAATACCTTGGACCAATACCGGTCTTACATCAAGAAAATTAAAGAAAAGTAAACTAAAACATTAGGGAATAGAAATAAAAAGCCATATCAGTTCGCCGTTTCATTTTATTGGGACGAGAGTGATCATCGGCTCATTAAATATTCACCGAACAGTGAAATTCGATCCAAACCAGAACTGTCAAATTTCATATCGCACGGGCCGTATTAATTTCATTGAATCTCGTTTCAAATCACATTTGTACACAAAACGAATATCCTGAAAATGCCATTTTGTTGTTGTGTTTAACTTTAAGCCAAATCTGAGCTTCAAACACGCACTTAGAATACAAACGGAGTTCACTCACGATTTACTCGACCACTGTCAACACTGAATCGAAATTCATTTTCTCTGATTGTTGGACTATAAATTGACTTAGTTTACCTGAGTTCCAAAAGGCTTTTCCCCTTTTTCTTTTGACTTTTTCTGTTGGTGATGCATTTAAATGACCGGTACAATTAGGAGCTTTGATTCAATCAACGAGCTGCCAGTCCGGTTCTGGCCCTATCTGTCACGCAACGCTAAGGGGTGAAACAAGACCACTCTTGGAATTGAAGCTCATTGAGAATATCAGTTTTCATCATCGTTTAAAATGTTGCCTCGAATCCTTAGAACAAAGCTGTCTAGAAAATATTGTAGAAGTGCACAGGACAGAAAAACACTAATTTTTGCTTGTTTTATTTGTAATTATTTGGTGCAGTCAGAGCTATGAATGCACTGCGGAAATTTGGATGTAGTGTGCATTTTGGAACAAGGATTGCATATTATAAGCGACAAATATAAAGAGGGTATAGAAAGTTTGAGAAGTCTGAATAAATGAGTGGTGTTGAAGTTTGCTTGTAGTGTAGTATGTTGCAAGTTTTGTGAGATAGATATTCAACACCTTTTTGGGTTTAATTCAGAATAGCCAGCCATATTTGCAAGAGATGAAAATGTTGCTTATACAGTCTTGAAGTCATAATAAGTTTATCCAAAAAGTAAATAACCGTTAGCAGTGCCAAAGCAAGAAATGTAATGCTGGGTAATGAAGCTTTTTCGTACCTTTGCTCTATCCGTTGGTTGATGCTATGTGTAACATATGTGTTTACTATGACTGACAGAACTATTATTTTAACTGTGTTTACGGGACCGATCATTATTTATCGTCTGGAGCGGGGAGGGGGGGGGGGGGGGGGGGGTGCGGGGGATTTTTGTTGCTACACCGTAGCATTCACCTGATCTCCCCATAAAGTATATAGCATTTGAATGATCCCCCCTCATTGGAAGCTTTCATGATCCCCGCCCCCTCCTTTCCAAGCCACTACAAAATATCAAGTTCATTGCAAGTGCGGATGGCAGTAAGACTCTACCTCTCTGGAACCTCTATTTTCATTCGCCCACTGTAAACACTACCTCTATTGTTATTCAGGGATAGGGGCATTGTTTTGACCTGTTATCTATTGTTTTAAGAACCAATGAAGTAACTCGTTCCGAGAGGTAGTGGGCGACCCGCGGATGGCAGTGACTTGAATTGCGCAGCCGATTTGTTATCATTCACCGACAGCAATCGAAAGGTTCTATATCATGATGTAGAGAGCACCATACCAAAAAACTGTTCGCAAGTGATGAGCTGGAATATTTTCAGAAAGCTCAAGAGCGAGTAATGGTGCTCTACGAAGAACTGCAGAGAGCCTCAAATAAGTTGACAACATCTCTAATGAATTGAACCTGAAGAGGAAGTTTCTATTTCGCATGGAGAAAGATCAACAATCGTGATTGTTGCTGCTGTTATTGTTTTCAATAATATCGCACCGTTCGGCCGCGTTGAACAAACGTTTCCATTGGCTCTTACTAAAATGCCTCTTTAAAGAATTTGACACATGGAACTTTAACATTTGAAATACAGAACTTAAACAATTTCAACATGTTCAGGCCATTGCACAACGATTATTTACGTGATGAGATCGTGCCTGGATAAGAGCACGCAGAAGCCAAAACATAATAATAGCATAAAAGGAGGCGATCAATTGGCACGGTTCAAGTTGTTTACGGCGATCCCACCGCCACCTGAAATTCTCAGACTTTTTCTGGTCCCCCCCCCCCCCCCCCCCACCCTCTTAATCCCTGTCAATTACGGCTGATCCCCCCTTCGTTCTTCAGAAAACTATGTGTTCCCCTCCAACATCCTCCAGTTTTCGTCTGGATTATTCAATAACTA
This sequence comes from Meandrina meandrites, assembly GCA_963693305.1. NCBI lineage: Eukaryota > Metazoa > Cnidaria > Anthozoa > Scleractinia > Meandrinidae > Meandrina > Meandrina meandrites. The sequence goes on along the minus strand of OY855907.1, from coordinate 26,456,335 downwards.
TTTATTTTGACCTACTCAGTGCGGGATCCACACTTGGGTACAATTAAGGTGGTGGTATTGAAAAAATAACCGCTAACGCTGTCATAAAATAGCACTGTCTTGGTCCTTCGATCATCAAAAAACCGGTTATTTCATCTACTTATTTGCGTACAAGCTGGTGGCCAAACACTTAAAAGTTACCTTACTGAAAGATTAAATCACCTCCTAGCCTGCGTAGCTGGTGGGATTTCGCGAGCGAGTGCTTTGTTTAGCGGGCGCGTGCTTTGGTCTTGGCCGCCAAGCAGCGAGGGGTTTGGTGAGGAGTCAAGTTGAGATCACTCGCGGCTCGGCCGCTCAGCGACGCGGGCTTCACCCGTACGAGAAAAATTCACTGTGCCCACTAATCCCACCAGCTGCGCAGGCTAATCGCCTCCCTCACTATCGATCCCCTCCATGGGATCCGCCATGCTACCAATTAGCTGCAACTTTAAATCAGGCAGGATCACCCGGGATAAAGCAACAGCTGTTAAATATCGCTTTGTTTTAAAACAAGTCCCACCAAATAGGAACTTTCAAAAATACCCCAATATCTGTATAAATACAAATGCTGTTGGGGAGATATGGATACGCGATTCCATTCCTATTTGCAGGAGTGACCAAGGATACTTACTTGTTTATCTAATTTGTTTCATCAGTACTTATCCAGTGGATAGGGTTATCCACTGTTTGAAAAACTAGGCCCAGACTTATAAGATATATTTACTGGGAGAGGGGATCTCCCTATAGTCACTATAGTACAGTACGCTCTATTTTATAAGAATCGTTTTTATAAGAACGTCGAGGCTGAAAAAGGACAGAAATTAAAAACATCCTTAGAACGTACCCAATTTGGTTACAAACAGATTTTATACTTTCCTATTCGTTGTAACTGACAAATATGTGTGTATATACTAAATAAAGAATCAAGTCGTGAATATTTAATCAAATAAGACCTAGAACAAACATTGTATTCACCCATGAACGTGACGTGAACATCAGTGTACATATCAGTTTCAATAAAACAGGGGCGGATCTAGAGGAGGGTGCAGGCGGTGCGGGTAGGTTTTCTAATACAACTGGAATTCTGCAAACAAAAAAAATATCTGCACCCCTCCTTAGAAAAATTCTGGGTCTGCTCCTGTTTAAGAACATTTTAGGCTTAAATCATCGAAAACGTTCGGACAAAAATGAGAAGTTCTCTCCCAGAAGGGATACCTTTTTCAGGCTGCAGCTTTATAAAAAGGTAAGGTTTTTTTATGAGTTGAAGTACACAAAAGGATAAAATTTAGGTATTTGAAAGGACCTTTCAAAAATATCTCGAACACAGCCACCGAAAGGGTAAACGTGAATTTAAGTGACATTTTAAGAGGTCCAAAGAAGGGATAGAAGATATTAGAGGTTGACTCCAACGTAAGAGCACCTGGTGTACCCCCGTTTTAAGCATTTTAAGGGGATTGGACCTCATGTGCAAGAAAATTACGAGTACTCCCTAACCCTGGGCAATTTCACCGCTGAGTGTTGCGTGACAGATGGGCCAGAACCGGACTGGTAGTTCGTTCATTAAATCAAAGCTCCAAATTGCACCGGTAATTTAAATGCATCACTAACAGAAAAAGTCAAAAGAAAAAGGTGATATGCCTTTGGAACTCAGGTAAACTTAGTCAATTTATAGTCCAACAATCAGAGAAAATGAATTTCGATTCAGTGTTGACAGTGGTCGAGTAAATCGTGAGTGAACTCCGTTTGTATTCTAAGTGCGTATTCAAAGCTCGGATTTGGCTTAAACTTAAACACAACAACAAAATAGCATTTTCAGGATATTCGTTTTGTGTACAAATGTGATTTGAAACGAGATTCAATGAAATTAAGACGGCCAGTGCGATATGAAATTTGACAGTTCTGGTTTGGATCGAATTTCACTGTTCGGTGAATATTTAATGAGCCGATGATCACTCTCGTCCCAATAAAATGAAACGGCGAACTAAAAATTGAAAACACTATTGAATATGGCTTTTTGTTTCTATTCCCTAATGTTTTAGTTTACTTTTCTTTAATTTTCTTGATGTAAGACCGGTATTGGTCCAAGGTATTCAAATTAAAAAAAAAAATAGCGATTTGGTGTTGTTTTTGATAATTTCTCAAAATTAGGAAAAATTATCCCCTCGACATTTACAGGATTGGCGTCATAGACAATATTTTTTTACATATTCGTATAGGGGAAGGTTAAGGCTTTACATTGATGTAGCTGCCATGTTTTGATTTTATCCGCCAGCTGAGAAAAGAGGTCCACAAAATGACCAATTTTCGGGTTGTCCCTCGAGCCTCCTAACATAGGCGTGAGTAATATCATAGAATGCCTATAGATTAACTTCAAATTGCTTGAAACTCCTACAGCTCATAAAATAGAAGTAGATCTTTCTTTCTATGTAAAAATTATGGCGGTACAGTTTGTCCTTGCTTTGCACCGATCGCTTAAAAAAGGTAAACAATCGTCTTGAATTTCGGTCGCGCGCGAGCAAAATTCGGTCAAAATTATTTTTAGCCCTAGCGGAAAAAACCTTAAGCCAAGAACCAAAAAGATTGTGGTTTTGTTACTTTGGCATGAAGGCCTTTCACCTCACAAAAAATCAGGCGATTTGATTTTTCGATCGGGAACCGACCGGTCGAAAATTAGAGAGACTCCCTCTTAAGTCTCAGTATCTGCCACAAACCTAGACTGCAAGCAGTCTCTTTCTTTTCCCAGAGTGCAACGGACCGTGCGAAGAGGAAACGCGAATGTGAATTATGTGAATCGAGATCAAGCAACGAGCGACAAAACCTCATTCCTTCCTCGTTTTTCCACTGATTTGCTAATTTTCTAGGTCGCGCGTAGAACTTCAGGAACAAAAACTGACTGCTTGCAGTCTAGAGAGTGTACCACAAACCAGGTTTTGCTTAAATGGTGCTTGAATAACTGACCACATAGAGGACAGCCAGGCACCTTGGGGGTGGTGTTAGTACTGAAATTGCCAACTCAGCATTGTCATAGGAACATATATAGATTTGATCTGAAATATAATAATGGTTTCTGGAGTGAACTGATGAACTTCAACAACTCACAAACTTGCTGTTTAACTTTCCTCCTCTGCGCCTATATCCGATGCAGCATATAGTATATACAAAGTACGGAAGAATTGGTGGAGGAGATTAGTCAGTTCACAGTCGTTGGGTGGTTTGACTCCGCGTACGCACTGAAAAGTTAGGGACGGACCATTAGAAAAGTGATGGTGCTTGTGGTGGTGGTGGGGATTTTTGGCTTGCAGGAATTTTTTTGGCCCACTGCCTGTGCAAGAATCTTTTTTTTTAATGTTGCCCTATGCACAATTTGTTTTGATAAAATCTGCTTCATGCACAATTTGAAATAAGCAAAAGCCATTACCATTGTTGAGAGCTAACCTGGGCCTTTTTTAGGCTAACCTGAGCGATATTCACGCTAACCGGAGTGCTTACCTGAGTGCGAGATACCTTCTGGTTAGCCTGAATAACACTCCGGTTGGTTTTTACTTGCTTCGGTGATTTTGTTTCGCGTCCGGCATTATTTGTTGGACGTATGGAAAATTCCCCCTGCTGTATGAAAATTGGCGTGAGGCCCATTTCTTTAGGGAGCTACGGGGAATCCTCCTCCGGGAAAATTTTTGAAAATTTACACATTCTCTAATGCCGTTTGGTGCATTTTGAAACACTTCTCGAGAAGAATTATAATTCCAATTGAATGTCAAATTGCAGCCCATCTTGTGCATTAATTCTTTTCTTTGGGTTGTTCCTTGCATGAATTTTGTTTTGGACATTTTCCCTTACATGATTCCCCCCCCCCCCCCCCCCCATCACTTTTCTAATGGTTCGTTTAACAGGTGGTAAAGGAGTTATGAATGACACGTTATTATTAAACGAGAAAGTAGTTCGAAAATAATATCCTTCCTTTCTACGGCACCGTGAAAATGCGAATCTGCATGGAATGGCGATCCCGCCTACTTTTTAAACAAACTCTATTACAGTAAACACCCGCGTATAAGAACCTAAAATAGGTTCTTATATATTTGGGTATTAAAATGCCCAATTTCAACCTGTAGGTTCTTAAATCACTAGGTTCTTATACGCGGGTGTTTACTGTATCTCTTTAATTACTTACCTGGCTTGGTACAGTTTTCTGTTTGGTCTCTGATGTTAAAACAATATTTCTCTTTGCTCACTGATATCTGCTAAGGAGAAAATTCAAAACATGTCCACTGAAAAAACTAGCAGAAACAGCAAGAGATTGCGATAGATTTTATACGTAAAAATACAAAAACAACAAATTTAGGACAATCATTTTTTTCTTTCCTGAATAGCAGCCATAGTGTGTCACTCTTGATCCAGTTTCTCTTTGTTTGTGGCAAATCAGCGGTCCAAATTTCAACGCGACTGATTCGTTGTAAACCCAATCTTGATTAAAAACATGAAACAAACAGCGGTAATAAACATTGTGAAAAATCGCATTTCACTAACTTGACGTTTCGTATGCTATGCAACATACATTTTCAAAAGTATGAAAAGCGATAATATTTTAAAGCGATAAGCGATAATATTTTAAAGTTACTGCTGTAGATCAATTGTCTCAGTCTAGGTTCCAGACCCTTTTCATAACAATATATAATAGTCGTTAAAATTTTGTAACGGTCATACTTTTGAAAATGTATGTTGCATAGCATACGAAACGTCAAGTTAGTGAAATGCGATTTTTCACAATGTTTATTACCGCTGTTTGTTTCATGTTTTTAATCAAGTTACGATGGCCTAAAACCAAGAGTCTATATGAAACCCAATCTTATTCTTAGTGGAAGTTTTGCATTCATGACGTAATAAAGGACTAATTGCGCCTTATAAGGCAGAGCGCGCACTTGCACGCTCAGCTGTGTCACGCAATCTCGAGGAGTTTTTATTCTGAAGTCAAATAAACAATTTTTTTAAAAAAATAAATGCGGCCTGATTTGAACCAACTTTACCCCGTAATTCAGTTGATATTTCACTCCTATAAATCATGATTTAGTTGACATTTGCTGTCCCTTTATTTTACGTTGAAAATAACGTATTCGAAAGATGCCTTCTGCGGGAGTTCAGGACTCCACGCTCAAACAAATTTTCCTGTAAGACAGACATTCCGTTTTCCCATCAGCGGCTCCAATCCAAGATTTTTATGTGCTAGGAACTCTGGGATAGGGGACTGCCCCAGACTTTCTTTCACTTTCTCTCAGTGATCTCTAGCTGGGCGCTGTTTACGAATCGAAGTTGTCAAATTGTGGAAGAGTGCAGATATTTTTGCGGCAAGGTTAGTTCAGAAACTATTAGTTGTACTTTTCCTTTCCTCAGGAATATATTTCTTTGGAGTTTGATGACTGATTGATTTGTTTGCTGCGGTAAGACACTGGGTAAGATCACTTCCGCTTATTCATCAGTTGTGTATTTCATATTTTGAACGAAACTTTTGTCATTTCTGAGCGTTTTTGTCTTCTCTGCGGATGTCGGTCGTTTCGCATACAAGTCGTTTCGCATACAAGTCGATTCGCATACATCGAGGTCGTTTCGCATACAAGGTCTTGGTCGATTCGCATACATCGAAGTCGTTTCGCCGACACGATCTTGGTCGATTCGCATACATCGAAAAAGTGCAAAATACATTGAAAAAGTTCTCTGGTGCCGCGCGCAAGGAAGGTGTGATTTTTTTCTTTGTCCTTTTCAGCGATAAATAAAATCATTTTAACAAAAGAACAAAACAACATTAGACATAAGCAATCAAATAGCTGGCATTTCTATTATTCCCGAGTAAGGGTTAAACTATAAAAACCAAGCCCTCCAAAAAAAGTCGTCATTCGTTCATTTGAACTACAAAGAGCAATTCTTTGCGACGGGTGCAACAAGTGGCAGCATAGAACATGCAGCAGTGGTGTACCCCGAGACATTTACCGGAATGCCGTAAAATCTGGAGAAGACATTCCATGGAAATGTAAACCATGCTCCACAACTCCACAAAAATGAATCCATCAGATTTGATTAGCGGATAATTTCTACACAAAATTGTGACTAGCGGAAGGACATCTTCCTCGCCCAAATTTTAAGACTGGTACCTTCGGTATTTGCTGAAAAGGCCGCCCCTGATTACATTGCATTAGCCAGTGAAGGGCTCGATTTATGATTTTGTCTTTCTGATCAGGGATTTTTATTATCTACAATGTAGGTACATAGTGCTCTCAAAAAGCAGAATTTGTAACCGAGTTCGACTGATCACTGTTCCCGGCGCATTTATGTAACATAATGTATGCTTTGAATAGATCGGGTCACTGAAAGATCTGTCTGCCAAACAGGTCGCTTCTTGACGCGTGTTAACGAATTTTCTGTAAAAAGGCAAGCCTTTGGATTATTTATACATGTAACTTCAAATGTTGTTTTTTTCCTTTGTTGGCATGATTTTAGTTATTGCTTGTAAAGACAAAGAGAAAAAAATCACACCTTCCTCGCGCGCGGCAGGAATTAGCTGTTTTTGTAAAAACAAAAAGGGAAAAATTGACTGCAAAAAGCCGTCGGGCTAAAATTAAACTTACGCTTTAGCGTGAATAATGAAGGATCTCACGGCTTCAAAAATATGCAGAATTTTGAAGCTTTGATACATTAGTAGCTACATCTTGAAATGAGAATTAATCTAAAACAAAACTTCCTTCAAGTTTCTTTCATTTGTCCAGTTAACGTTTGGAATTTTAGGCTTCTGAAGCGTATTGATTTGAAAACCATATGGTGACATCTGATATGCAGCGTGCGGCCGACTTACCATCGCGTTGTTGTTTATTTAATAATTGTGTTCAGTTTACGATGAGTTTACGACCTTTTACATGCAAAGATTTACTACAGTACTTCGGAAAATGCAAACAAGTATTTTTTTGTTATTAGTTATAGTGATGGATAGCATAAAAAGCAATGTGAGTGTTTATTTTGTGGAAGGAATTCAGTAGTTGTCCGCTATCTGTACCAAGATAATACCGCTGGTGGTTAAATAAATGTCAGTGACAGTTGTACAGAATGAAAGCCTACCTTTAACCAGAGTGTTTCGAACTAGCGTTATATTTTGTAGAAAGAGTTCGTGTTTTTGCGAGTTGTTAAAATGACGCGCGGAGGTGAAGAAATTCTTTTTTTTTCACCGTCTTCAAGTTTGGTTTGGAATCAATTTATCAAGGTTGATGATTAACATTTCAAATCATGAATTGGTCTTTCAGTGTGTCTAGTTGTAATAAAAGTTTACTTTGGAAAGGAATTATTTGTCTGAATTTAGTACGGATATGGTATATTTTTTTCCACTCGCACGTGTCGTTAAAGAGCCAGGAATGTTTGAGGGGGTGGGTGCGCGCTAATAAAAGCCTTCTAGACTGGGAGTAATGGGTTAATGCATCGCAAATCGCTTTCAATAGTAACATTTCCCCAACGCATACTCTATGCAAAATAGGCGAATCTCGAAGAGATCTTTGATTTATCAACGCGAGCAATATTCCGAAAGAAAGTCGTGTCGTGGTGTGGCGTAGTTAGCCACCTTGAGTGATGTTCGCTATATTTTCACGACTGCAGCACTGCGGGTGCAAGTTTTTTATGTTAGATATTTTGTGGGCCGGGTTTAGTATCAAACCGCGAAAAGCATTTAAACAACATAACAAAATTCTTCTAGATATAGCGCATGGCAAGTTAAACTTGAACTTAGTCTACGCGCTGTCAACGCGTTCGTTGTGCCGAACAGAAATAACGCACGATACATAATAACAACACGCGCATATCGCCGGGTTGAGGTTAAGTTTATTTCTCTGTCCTATAGCTATCTTGTTAGAGTGTTTATGAGAACTTTTTCAATGTATTTTGCACTTTTTCGATGTATGCGAATCGACCAAGATCGTGTCGGCGAAACGACTTCGATGTATGCGAATCGACCAAGACCTTGTATGCGAAACGACCTCGATGTATGCGAATCGACTTGTATGCGAAACGACTTGTATGCGAAACGACCGGCTTCCTTCTCTGCAGGGCCTTAGTTGTAAAATTCAAAGTCAACATGTGATTTTTCACCGATAAAAAATTTTCTTACTCGAGGTAAGCAGTGTGGAAAACGTACGAATTTTAAAAGCTTGAGTTGATTATTTTCTAAACAGCAACCCCCAGCTCGTACCAAAATGATCTGTTTTCCGTCCGATTTTTTTGATGAATTAAGGAGTACTCAGCTTCTTGATAGTCTGTGGTTTTTGTTTTAGTTTTCCTTCCCATCGTGGCTCATCAGCCGAGATTCCAGCCACATTTATCGCATTAGGGAACAGGGGTAAATTGGGTTGTGGGGTGTGTATAGTGCTGTCAGTTTATGTTATTTATTTATGTTATTTATTTATTTATTTATATGCAATATTTCAACAGGCCACCCAATTCAGCGTAGGCTGGTTTAAATGGGGGCCTGCAAACAATTTACAAGACATACATTTCAATACATTACATCACATTACATTAACTCATTACAATTACATTTCATGCAGAAAAAAGGGCTGCCATTCTACAAATATATCAATATTGCAGTGTTTGGATGTTATTTCAATTAATCACTATTTTTATATTGCTATTTCTTTTACTTTCACAGGTCCATAAAGCTGCAGAATTCAAAGTCAGAATGTGATTGTTCACAAATTTTGTCCAATTGCTGGTAAGAATTTGTAGTTTACAGTTCAATGACTTCAGCTAGGGTCACCTATATTGCAGCATGAATAGCAAATAAAACAATGTGAGTTTATACATGATCAGAGCAATCAATTATATATTATTGAGCAACATCAAATGCTTATCACAACTCTGAGCAATCCAGCAACAAAAATACTTTTGAATTTTACTGACTGAATCTAGTAGCTGTACGTATTGAAAAATTTTGAAACCATGTCTGACATGCAGAAAACAACTCTGAATGGCACAGTTTTAAAACAATTTCAAAATTGCAACAACAAAACAACTGTCATTTCATTTAACTACGTATCCTGAGTGACAAAAAATAATTTGTATCATGGCCAGTGAACACAGGTCTGAACTCGGGCAGAAATTAAAAGAATTTCAAAACCTATTCATTTAAAACAAATCTGAACTCAGTGCAGAGTTCTGATTTTCTGGGTAAAATTATACATGTAATAATTAGTTATTGTTAGTCAATTTTGGGCTTTACTCTGACTGGCAGTAATTAAATTTAAAATACATACAAATTTGGTATGATTTAATTAATCAAGGAGGAGCTTGCTAAGCTTTTTTTCAACAAACTGTCCTTTACTTTCAAGTGGTAAATTCTCATACAATGAAAAACTATTAAATTAACCAATACCATTATTATATTAGAGTGTAGATGCTTAATTGAGGAAATACAATAATGCACTCTGCATGCACATGTAATGTATGTTAATGAAAAAAAAAACTGTTCTCCAGTACATGTATATTGATATTATAGTTAAATCTTAAAAGAAGATAAAGTGACAATACAGGGTTGGACATTAGCGCTCGCCCACTCACCCAAGCGAGTGTCAAACCTGTCGGGCGAGTACAAATCACAGACCACTCACCCGGTTTGGCGAGCACGATTTTCAGCTCCAGAATATATTATTCAAAATAAGCATAACTTTCTGCTTTCCACTTTGAAAATAAATTACACTGTCCACAACTAATAGCTTGCAATACAGTGTTTACCATTTTGAAATTTCCCACAAACCTGGCGTTTTGTCGCAAATTAATTTCTGGTTCGCAAACAGAAAAATTTGAACTCAGTGTTAAAATGTGGAAATTTCTCCCTGGATGTCTAAAGAATCCACTAGCATGAAAATACTACTCCTGATAAGAGCACATCAACAACGGTCCGTGGATCTCGCGAACACGAAAAGACAAGAACATCATCATGGAAGTGGCAATTGACCGCCTAACGTTGCGAAATGAAGAAAAAGCTAGACACAATGAGGGAATGATATAGGATTATGAGTCAGAGCCTGAGATGTCCAAAGAATCAATGGTGAAATACCTTGAAAATGGACTGAGAAACCCAATGGAAACCTTGTAAACGTCCTTAAACTAGCTTAAACTAAGGAAAAGTGTCAAATGTGATTAAAAATTAATGTTGGACATTTGATGTTCGTGGGCGAAGGGGCGGTTAGTGCTTTCTGTGTTTGTGTGGAGCTAGGAGACTGGGCGAGTGAAAAATTATCTGGGCGAGTGCAGCTCAAAGGTCACTTGCCCAAATGGCGAGTGTTCCGAAATTTTAGATTCCAACCCTGCAATAGAAACATGTTTTCCTTATATCCCAATTATTAAAAGAAAGTGAGGGGGATGGGAGCTGGGTGGTAATTCCAGGGCGGGAGGGGGGGGGGGGGGGGGGGCTTATTTGCTATTTTGGCCAGGGGATCAGGGCACTTATTCAAGCAGCGCTTCAAGCTGCGACCATTTTGGTCGCCATGGCGAGTGGAAATAAAATTTGGCGACTAAATTTTCCACACAGGTCGCTAATTTGGTGACCAGTGTAATGCAAAGGGCTGGCTACGCATCTACATTTTTTTTTGCAGTTCAATCGCTAAGCCAAACAAATTTGACCAAAATATTATTCATTACAAATATTTCAATCGCCTATCTTACTTATCTGTTTGAATTAAGGATACCTCTTTGCTCAGACTCCTAATTGTGTTGTTTGGTGCCTTCGATCATGGAACTGCCTAGAAAGTTTGCAAACCACATTTCCTTTGCATTATTTTAGTGTACTGTACAAGAATTAAACTTGTTTTGCATGTTTATCTTCCTTACCTGTTTCTTTAATCTTTTATTTACTTTTCTGCATGATAATTGGAACAGTTCAACAAAAAAACTCTTCAATGCAAACGAAAATAACTAAGTTGGAACGTTCTTCGAACGATTTTAATTCGGCTCACAATGGTCAGCATATTGCTTCATGTAAGGCGATATAAGGTGTCCTGCTTTAAAACTCTTTGCTTTTTGGCGACCAAAATTTTTCTAGTGGCGACCATTTTACAAAAGGAAGTTGCCAAAAGGCGACTTCTGAAAAACATGAGCTTGGAGCACTGTCAAGGGAAGCTGCTTATTTAGGCATGTATGTGGGCATTATTTAAGGAAATATGCATGGTGAATCAAAAAGTGAGTGTCAGATGAGTTCACTTTATAGTTATACGCTGCGGATTATCATGTTTTGAAGATACTCTTGCTGTTTTGTTTAAGAAGTTTCAATAAATGAAGCATTATCTATATGTGAGTAGGTCACCTTGTCTTTATACCAAAAAATCCTGGTGAATAATGGGCTAATTTATAAGAATAACTATTCCCCCTTGCATTTTTTACAGCATACTTATTATTTTACAACTTTCACTCCAATTTATGTTGGACATTAAATGCCTATTCAAGAAAATATCCATCCCCCCCCCCCCCCCCCACAGAAGGGATTTGCCCTATGACCTCCCTCCCTCCCACCCCTCTGGAAAATTCCAATTTAGCTTCATACATTGCTTTTAATTTTTGGGTCTTTGAGACCCGCCCCCTCCCTGGAATTACCAATCCCTTCTGTGGGGGGAGTATGGATATTTTCTAGAACCACACATTATTAATAGCTGTGTACCTCTGACTATTGTATTGTATGGCTTAGACAGGAGTGGAGGTATTTTTTGTCACATGATGTCATCAAAACTCCCAGGGTCCCTTTCATATTGGCTATAAGATGTCCTTTATATATTTCTTGTTGAAGGTTTTCAGCTTGATAGCATCTTATGTCTTTGAATTATAGCATTCTGAATTTCAGAGTTTTTGTGTTGTGCTATATTGAGAAGGCTGCCAGAAGGCTGTCATGTTTTTTAATGTTAAAAAAACTCATGCTGTGATTTATGATTAGTTGATCATGAGTTATTGCTAAAAGTGTTATGTGAATGCAGTTCATGATGGTGAACGGATTCCTTTTTAACAGCAGAAGTGAATCCCAGATGTTTTCATTCAGTTCCAGCCACCATTATAGTGGTCCACCTCTGCGCTGGGCACCAATATGGCATTTCCATAACTGAGCTCTATAAATTTGTGTGGAGCATTTTGACAGAGAAGTCAAGTACAGAATCCTGTACAGACCTGAGACTAAGACAAGTAGATTTTCTATTAATCTTGATCTACATGTATATAACATTTCAAATTCTTGACTTTTTTACATGTACTTAATGGTTTTGGTGTATATCCTTGAGTGGATTATATTTAGAGAGGTAATACAAAGATTTTGTATAAGTTGCACAACCCTGGAGCTGGGGACGGCATACCTGGAGTGGGATAACTGTATATGCACATACCTTAGGAAATGGCATATACTTTTCGGGATATGATGGACAATGTACCTTGCGATCCAGTGTATATTTAAAAAAAATGTACATTTTAAGTCTCACTGTAATATATATATAGGTATAAAGTCTGCATTGGGCCAAGTGGTCCATTAAGCCAGAGTTTATTCTGGTTTCCATAACATTAAGTCACTAGTAGTAAATCCTACTCCCCCTGAATGGGATTCTAGTCTATTGTAGTACATGTTACCCCCAGCAGTAAATTCGCCGGTACCCATTTATACACCTGGGTGGAAAGAGGCACTGTGAGAGTAAAGTGTCTTGCCAAGTGACCCTAGGCCTGGCCAAAGCTTAAACCTGGATCTCCGAGGATGCCAGCCATTAGGCCACAGTATGCATAATGAGGGCTTTATGTTTATCGCTGTAACATTACACTACCTGTACATGTATTATCATTTTTATTTGTTAATTAATAGTCTTGGTACATAATATATTCAACACTACATGTAGAAAAAAGAACTTAAGACGGAATCCGCCAGGACTTCGAGTAGTTGTTGGACAAAATTATGTACCAAAATTATTTACACCTTATTGCAAGCTTTTGTGTTACTGCTTCAAATATCTTATCAAAAGAAATAGTTTCTAACAACACCAAACATCGAAAACCAATCTCGAAGTTCCGCTGAATTCCACTAAATCGCTTAAAAGACGCGAGCTTTTGCCTATAGCTTGTGAACATTAAATTTCATTTTCTCAGGCTCTGATAAGAAATTGTTGTACCAAAATTATTTACACCTTATTGCAAACTTTTGTGTTACTGCTTCAAATATCTTATCAAAAGAAATCTTTTCTAACAACACCAAACACCAAAAACAAATTTTGAAATTTCGCTGAATTCCACTGAATCGCTTAAAGACGATTTTACAAAATGGCTGCACGTGAGAATTTCCCTATAGCTTGTGAACTTTGAAATTCATTTTCTAAGACTCTGATAAGAAATTGTTGTTGGTGTTATCAGTGATAATTACTTACATCTTTATCTTTTATTTAGAGTAGAAAATAACGCAATAGGATTTAAATTATTCTGGTACTCGATTTTTGTCCAACTTAAATAAATATTACTCGACTTCCTGGTGGATTCCGTCTTAAACATGCAATATTTTTATGTGTTAGAACCTCCAGTGAGTCAAACTGCATTGAGAGAATTAATTTGAAGAATCCAAGTCAGCAAAAAATCAGTCAGTTCTGAACTCAGTAGTAATTTTTCATTTAATGTTATTTTGTGACAACTGTCTTATAAAAAATGTATTACTAAACTAGCAAGCAATACATGTGAGCAACAAAGACAGCTGAAAAATAATCAGAAGTGCCCCTCCCCCAGCCCCCCGTCCACCCCTGGGAGAAAAAAACCCAGCAGGATCTAGCCAATCAGTAGACCAAGAAAAACTGAATTTTTGATTTTGAATCATGACTGATTTATTGTGGGTCAATATTTTGACTAGAAAACATCCTTGCCTCTCACATAGAGGGCGTTTGGTTTAAACACCCCCATCCCACCCCCACCTCTCTGTAAGTTCCAATTTAACTGAATGCTTCCCTTTAAAATCTTCATTTTTTTTACCCTCCTCACCCTAGGAATTCCTAAGTCTATTCCTTGTAATCAACATATGGATATCTCCTAAAACAGCATAATTTTAGAAAGAAATGAAGTCGTCTCTAAAAAAATATTGAATTTTAAAACAACTCTATAGACGTTTTTAAAGTGTTGTAATTAACATCTCAGGACAGTAATTCTCCAGTCCTGATTTTCCGTTCTCATCAGAAGTGTCTATACCCTCCCACACCTTATCTATTAAACTAAACTGATATCAATGTCGTCACCCTTTATTAATATCATCAGGTGTAGCGATGGACGGAAAATAGCTGACAATTGGCTTTCTACAGAACGGTGGTAAGGTACTGTACACATCCAAAAGAGCAAAATTAAGCAATGCGATATTAAAATAGTTACAAGATCAGAGCTGAATTGCTTGTGGCCAGTACTAAGCAAATTGTTTTAGGCTCCATTGCAACATGTACTGCGGATGATCTTCTGTCATATTGTTGCATTAATTTTGCTTTCCAACTTTTACCTTACACTGTATACACAATGCTATTTTAACAAAACCGACACAAATATTTCTCTTGCTTATTTATTTAATGTTTAATTCCGATTAAGATGCACAAATACATGTACAGAACATACCGGATAAATTTTACAACGATTTTCAATCACCCGTGACCTTCAGAGCACAACAGTCTAGCCGAAAATTTGAGTGTCGATGGATGTCAATTATCTCCGACCCTTTTCTGAACTAAACGAAAATTTCTTCTCTGTTGCCTCAAAACTCCTGGAATATTATATTTAACATCATATGTTGGAGCACATTCTAGGTGACCGGGTCAACAAATTTTGCTAGTCAGAATCGAATAACTTATTACAAATCATGTTCTATCTAAACGGCATGTGTTCTTCGGTAAGCAGACAATTTATTTCGGCTGTTTTCCCGATGACTCAAGTCTTAATTAATACGTTTTTGATCACGCACAAAAAATAAAACTTACGTTGTGAGAGTTTTAGCTATTCCTCTTAAAACTAACTCACTTTTATTTGGCTCCAAAGACTTTCAATTGGTTTAGTAAATGCAACGAAATTCCCTTCCATCGGCTTTAATAAAGAAGAATGTTGTCAGCCGTCATTAATTTAACAATCATTCAGATGCATTATTATTATCACAAAAAATATGTAGCAAATTTACAGGCACGAAATTAATTTTAGTACTTTTTTTATTTCTGGTTACAGAAAACAAAACTTAAACTGACAATTTGTTAACTTTATTTTTTCCAAGTTTCGAACACAGGACTTGAGATCAGTTAAACGGGTGGCGGAGATGATTGACATCCGTTAAACTCAAACTTGCGTCAAGACTCTTTGCTCTGAAGGGCGCGTGTGATTGATAATCGCTGTAAAGCACAATGGTATTGATTTATTTGATCAACCTTTTTCAATTTTCCCCAATATAATTTACTCTCCTTCATTCAATACATGTATGCAAACAGTTAATAGCAGGAATGGGATCACTAATTACAATCTTCTTCCCTCTTCCTAAGTGGAAGCTCGTGGGACATTTAGCATTAGACCAAGAAGATCTTCATGTAGTGTCAATACTGAACTGTGTACTATAGTCATTACCATGCAGCATCCCCTTCTTTAAATCACGCTTTTGCATAAATTATTATACTTAGATACTAGTAGGCTGCAATAGGCCGGCCTTCCGTTAATTAAGAAAAAGGGTGAATCATAGTGACCTGCTGAGTGGTCAACTTAATTTAGAACCTAACTGAGCAATGGAAACAGAATGAAATGGCCCTTGGAAAGTCAGCACATAATGTAAGTTAGATTTTAACCCAACGTTTGGAGTATCAAGGCCCACTTAGATGACAGGAAATTTTTGGCATGGCTCGGATAAAAAAGGTTTGTGTACCAAAAAATGGTTTGGCACGGATAAATTTTGCAGTGTAAGCTACTTTTCCTCATCCGTGTCGAACCAATATTTTACCCGTGCTCGGACCTACTGAATAGGTAGTCCGAGCATGGGTAAAATTGGTACGCGTTCCTGACAGCTTAACCCAGTTTGGATAACATGAGAAGTGTAAACGTTTGGCCGTGATGAACCAACTTTTTCACTGCGAACAATTTCGCCTTCAATCTCTGAGACAATGTAGTGGAACGTTTCTTTAGAAACACGGAAAATATCATACCACTCCTTGACGGAGAAGGCTGTTTCTAACATTTCAAACCAGTGATAACCAGTCTCTGTCAATGTCCAAAATCGTCGCTCAATAGAAGAGTTGCGAGGGAGTATCGCTGCTATTACAATAACCGTCTTGTATATTCGCCGAATTCTGGTCTTCTGAAAAGAAGAGCTAGAGGTGAGCAAGGCTTGCTTTCGAATCTCCCTCGAGAGCACTCATGAGCGGCCATTTGAGAAGTAAAACTCCAAGTACTTTCATCCACCATTTCAATAAAATAGTCACATGCGTACTAAGCGAAATTCGTGTCCGCTGACCAAGATGTTGAGCCTATTACCCGGGCCAAAACATTATTCATACCGCTTAGCTCGGCAGAAAAAGGACATGTAAACCGGATATTCGTGCTTCATTTTTGGTACCCATTCCATTTTTTCCCGAGGCGTACCAAAAATTATCTGTGGTGTAAATACGATTTGAGTTAATCATTTCAGTTACTTTTTTTGTACGTACAGTTATGGTTTGCTGGACTAAACCTGTGCACTTCAGACTTCAATGGCAGCTGCAGCTCCCTCACCACTGGCCAGCTCTACTGAAACAACAAATGGAACCAAGTTAAGAAGGCTTCTCGTCGATGGTGGAACAACAGTTCTTATAAAGGTTTTTGATGGCATTCATCCTCCCACAAAACTGGCCGCTAATCTCCATTCACATAATTCAACTCTCGATGACCTTCTTGTCCGTGGAATCCTTAGTAAGGAGCAGTGGGAACTGCTGTTTCCTCCTGATGGATCAAAACCGGATTCAAAGACATTTGACATTACTCTTCTTTTTCTTCTTCTGACTGAAATTTGTGGCTTATCTCCTCCCCGCACAGGTTGGAACAATAAGCCACACACAAAAAACAAAACACTTGTGGCTAACCTTGTTCGCATTAAGCTGTTTCGCAATAAGCTTATTCACACGCCTGAAACACGTATTGACACACAACTCTTTGATGAACTTTGGAAAGAAATTAGTGGTGTTCTTGTTGCTCTTGGTTTGAGCCAGGTAGAAATAGACAGGTTGAAAGCAGAACGCTGTTGAGAGGAAGTTTACATTGACGTTTTGTTTAAATGGGCTGACCGAGAGAAGGATATCAAGTCAATGGTGAAAGAAGTACGTCAGGGCCAGGATAGAACAAGACAAGCTGTTGAGACAGTAGGTAAGACCCAACAAGAGCATAATGCACTGCTTCAGGATACAAAACAAGCTGTCGAGACCGTAAGTCAGACCCAACAAGAACGGAATGTTCTGCTTCGGGGTACGAAACAAGCTGTTGAGACCGTATGTCAGACCCAACAAGAACAGAATGTACTGCTTCAGGATACAAAACAAGCTGTCGAAACTGTAAGTCAGACCCAACAAGAGCACATTGCACTGGTTCGGGGTACGAAAAAAGCTGCTGAGACAGTAAGGCAGACCCAACAGGAGCAGCATGTGGTACTTCAGGATACAAACCAAGCTGTTCAGACAGCAAGGCAAACCCAAACAGAACACTATAATCTACTCCAAGATGCCAACACTAAGCTGAAAGAAGCCTGTCAGACCCAGCAAGTTACCGAGTCAAAGGTGGAAGCAATACATCTGACACGGACCAAAACACATGAAGCTTTAGAAATGGTTAGAATGGATCTTCAAGAAATAAAACAGACATTAACTAGCTTAGAGGAAAAGAAACAAAGGGACCGGGAAGAAGAGATTCTTCAAACACTTGCCAAATCAGAGTTCAAAGGAGACATTGAGTATCACGTGGGACGATTTCAAGAAGGCACCCGTGAGTGGGTGTTCAACAAAGTTAAAAACTGGTTAGATGACAGAAACTCTCAAAACCGCGTGATGATGATCAGTGCAAATCCTGGAATGGGAAAATCAGTGATTTCTGCTGTCATTTGCCAAATAATGCAAGAAGCTGGCAGACTGTCAGGAAGCCACTTTTGTCAGCATAATAACGCACGTTACCGAAATCCTCAGCTGATGCTTCAGTCCTTGGCGTGTCACTTGTGCCATGCCCTGCCAGATTACAAGGAAGCTCTTGTGAAACAGCTGTCAAGAACTCTGGGTAAAGATCTCAACAACATGGGTGTAGAGGAGCTGTTTGCACTTCTGTTCAAAGAACCTTTAAGCACTGTACCTGACCCTGGAAAAAACATGCTCATGACGATAGATGGCCTTGATGAAAGTGAGTTCCAAGAGCGGAATGAGCTACTTGATGTAATTGCTAACCACTTTTGCAAGCTTCCATGTTGGATTCGATTTCTATGTACGACCTGACCTGAGAGAAATATTACAGAGGCACTGAAACAGTTGAAGCCGTTTCAGCTGGAACCAAATGAAGAAGATAATGTACAAGACATCAAGCTGTTCTTTGAAAAGAGGATGCAATATCTATTGAAACAAGACAATAAGGACGCTATTGCGGAAAAGCTTGTAAAGAAGTCCGAAGGACTCATGCTTTATGCATACTTTCTTGTTTCATTTATTGAAGAGAATGTGTCAGTCCTGGACAAAGGAGATCTTGATGGCAGCCTACCATTAGCAATTTCGTCAGTCTACCATTCGTATTTCAAACGACTAGAGAATGAACTTCTAAAGGAGCTTGGTGTCAAGGAAGATAATTTTCTAAATTTGCTTTGTGCTGTTACTGCATCACGGGAGCCCTTGCCAGTTGATTTCGTTTCTAAAGTTTTGGTGCCTATTGCCAACTCACCATATGCAAGGCGTAAAGTACTAAAAGCTATTGGTAGTGTGTCCTCTCTTCTTCCCGTTCGTGATGGCTGTTTACACGTAATTCACAAGTCAGTTAAAGACTGGTTGGTAGACACATCATGTTTTGGAGAGCATGACTTTATCATGGACGAGAAAGAGGGTCATCGCATTCTATCAAGCCTCTGTTCTAATGAGTTGGATAATCTGAAACAGAAAGGTGTACATGACACAGCGTTTAGCTCCACTGCGAAGTATGCGCTAAATCATGGTGTACGACACATGTTAAAGCTAGACAAGAATATGACATCACAGAGCCTGGAGGAATGTGTACAAACGTACGTGCTAGACTTAGAACTGCTGTATGCGAAGCTCTGTTTTAACAGTTCAATAGCAGCGGAAGACATTTTATGGATTCAAAATCATGAAATCTCGCAGAAGCTGTCTGAAGATAGTAAAGTTTTGTTAAACACCATTAAGTTCCTGTTAAGAAAGTACTTCAACACATTTACGAATCATCCTCATGTATTTTTCGAAACTGTGGTGAATAAGGGCAGAAATGTACTATCTTCTATGGCATCGAACCTGTTGCAGAACAAGTATCCCGAAATACCATATATGGAACTCGTACACAAAGAGATGCAGCAGGGAGCTGTTCTAGCCCGATTTCAATGTTCGTCTGTAGTGGCTTGTTTCGATGTTTCACCACAGTTAGACTACATGGTGTGTGAATGTGAAGACGGAACGATACAGCTGTGGTCACTCCATACTGGCAAGCTAGTATGGACACGCCCTGTAATGGTTAAGAAACGTGACTGGCTTTTCACCATAGCTTATAGAATATCATCATCCCGTCGTCTCCTTTCATTTTACCGCTCAGTCGTTTTTCATCCCACAAAGAAAGTTGTCTTACCAGGAGTCCTTAGTCAAGCCTATACCTTTGACTGAGATCTGAAACCACTTTATCCTGAAAGCAACTGCACTTTCACGGTTTGCTCAGTTTCAGGAGACAAGACCAAGATGTTAACTGATTGCCCTGACGATGCTAAATGCATTATTATGTGGAGTCTTGAGAATGGTTCAGAGATCACTCGTACCACAAGAAATGAAGATGTTGTGTCGTTTGCATGGTCACCAGATGGAAAGCTGCTGGCAATTTCTAATTTCTCGGGGGCCATTTCTATTGTTGATGCGATGAATGGTTTTAGAACACTAGCAGAAACGGTCATCCCAGCCACATGTGAAATGATAAAGTTCTCACCTGACTGTCGATCTCTTTTTTGCTTGAGTGCACGACACTCTTATTTCCATATCAACATGGCGGAACTTCCCAACTGCACATTATATGATCTTGAATCCTATGTGCCCTGGGAATGTGAATCACATAGTGAGGCTGGATTTTTGTTAGGAGATCCTATTTCGTCTTGTGATAGGGCATTTGATTTTGAGCTAAACAGGTAAACGGTATTGAGGCATAGTCGTCACACTAGCTCCATAGACATGTTGAATATTAGCAAACTACGTAAAACTGACAAAGATGCTACAGTTACTAGAATCATGATCAGTGACATTGCATTTTCTTTGAGTGGAGAGATTGTTTATTTTGTCGGTTATGCGGCCGAAACAATAGTAAGCGCTTGCGATGTTTCAAGCGGGGAGCTCATAACAGAGAAGAGTATACTGAGAGCACACTATATGTTACCATACCAACGCAATCGTCTCGTAACTGTGAAAGAAGGTGTTTTAGTAACAACAACGAGTGATACTCTTGAGCTGTGGAATTCTGAATTGTCGCAGTGTGTCCGAAACTGGACCGATATAAACGGAATCACAGGGATGATCCCCATATCAGAAGAACGAGTGGCGCGTGAAGCAAAGAACCATGTGATCATCTTGGATACTACTAGCGGAGAGATGGTGTCGACAATCCCAACTAGTGATTATGAACGTTTGCTTGCATGTAACAGTAAATGTCAGCTGTTAACCTGCAGCTTCCGCTCACTTCAGTTGTCGGATAGTAAAACTACCCTCTGGAGAAAAAAGAGGTTTTTGGGCGTTTCATATGGAGTGTTTTCTCTTTCCGAACAATGTGTCCTAATTTTTCTACCTCATTTCGAAAAATCGTACATTTTCGTCCTTGATGCAATTTCTGGAGAAACACTACACATTTTATGCGAAGGCTCTCTTTATTCTGGGTGTAAATTCATCGGTGATGAGGAATGTGCTATCAGCTTCCGAACATTCTCAGGAGATTATTGTCCTCAACTGTTTAACGTCAAGTCTGGTGACCTGCTGAGTGTTCTCCCTCTGGATAGTGAAGCGAATTGTTTAGCGGCCTGTCCTCGTAAGCGTCTCCTCGCCTTTGCCCAAAGGGACTCTAAACATGGATTCACACTTATCAAGGTGCAGTTGCCACAAGATGAAGGCATCAGGAAGAGCAAAAGGTGAGCTACTAACGAACGAAGTAGAAATTTTGTAAGTCACGAATTAATAAATGATAAACTTGCCAGTTTTAATACGTCATTTATAAAGGCGGAGAAATGAGGAGAAATGCGAATTTTTTCCACAATATTTTAGAACTGAAAGTTTATTTTACTTTGCTACGTTGCATAAGCCAGGATTATTATGTTTTTTTTTTCAATAATAATAATAATAATAATAATAATAAATAATAATAATAATAATAATAATAATAATAATAATAATAATAACAATAATAGTCTAATTTATATACCGCTAAAATGATATAAAAGTATTCTAAAGCGCTTTACAGGTAACTGAGATAAAATTGTATAAATTAAAATATAAAAAGATAAACTATTAAAAGTATTAAAATAATTTTTACAACGATCAAAGATTAAAAATATTTAAACAAGTCATACACTATCTTTAAAAGGTATGTCTTTAACTTAGATTTAAAAACAGTAACAGTAGGACTTCATCGTATGTCAAAAGGCAATTCGTTCCAGAGTGATGGCCCAGAATGCGCAAAGGCGCGATCACCAAAGGTCTTGTGGTTAGTTCTTGGGACCTCCAGGAGGCTCTGGCCGCTGGAACGAAGGCGATGAGCTGTGATAGAGTAGGGTTGAAGAAAATCTTTTAGATATTCTGGTGCTTGGTTGTTAAGTGGTTTGTAAACTAAAAGCAGCAACTTAAAGCGGACACGATAAATAACAGGTAGACATTAAAGATGAAATAAAGCGTCCGAAATGTGATCAAACTTCGGATTAATCGAGCACCTTCAAGCTTGTGAAAACAACAAGTTGCCTGTTTATAGCTTATAATACTTTTTCTTGGTGGATAATAATTTATTTTATACTTCTAAGAATTTTTGAAGGAGAGATGTTTTGGAAAAGTACAAAATAACAACAATTAAAAGTGACGGTGTTTGTTATTTTTTCTTCAGTTTGGAATTTCAGTTTTAGTCTACCGTGTTATAAAACTTCTTGCATAGCATTTGACTGAAAAGCAATATTTATGGGATGAAATGAAAAAATAGCGGCTGCATGAACAGCACTTTGTTTTCTTAAACGCCTTTTTTTATTTTTAACAGCAACGCCAACACACCAGAGACAGAAGAGAGAAGAGAAAACAAGATGTAAGCCGTTCAATTTGCCTTAGATGTAAAATTATATATTATATATATTTTAGCCTTTCACGTTTTGAAGTTTAAGTGGCTTGTTCGCACCATTTCTTATTTTCAATTTATTGCTGCATTCTGATTGGCTACTTAACATATATTGCAAAATGTACGCAAACTTGATTTTGGGTTTGTTATAAGCTCTTTCAGAAAGCTGATTAATACTATGAAACATGACTTTGTAAGAGCAGCAATAATCACTTAAGTCGCTAACTTATTTTGTCATGGCACAGAATGCTATGCGGTATTTGTATTTCGTGCCGGAAATGCGAGGAGATTTAAAGGGCGATTTATTACACGGTACGTCTTTCTCGCATGCGACAGCGTACGCCGGCCATGACTACAACACGAATTGCGTCGTGGTTATCACCCTACCACATCCTTACGATAGACGCGCGCGCATGTTAATGGTCCTAAGTAATGTCGTAGGCCTCACGTAAACTTGTCGCATGCGAGAAAGTTGTACCGTGTAAATCGCCATTCTGCTTTCGATTACGCACAATACAAAAAAAAAACACTCGATCGATCAATCGATCTTTCGTGATTAGAGTAATACCAGGCGTTGTGTTTAGAAAGAGGTGGTCTGAATGAGGCACATATTGATAATTATTTCTTGAGCTGTCGACTTTTTAATCAGTCCGATGTGTTCACGCACGGTCCACGTTTACTTGGGATAAACAGGTGAAATTAATCTAACGAGTGCAGATTTACGCTACCCACTCCCCCAATGCAGCAAAATTGTCATGCCGACAATTTTCCGATCACTCGCGAGCTTTTCCGCTTAGCTTCGACCAAAGCCCCTCAGTGGACTATTGTCTAATTCTAAATGCGAAAAGTTGAGCCGAAACAATAGACCATTTCTTGATACGTATATGCTGCGGGGAGGGGCTTATTTTCGGACGGAAGTTTGCGTTTCAGATATTTCCAGGTTTCTATTTGGATGGGATACTCTGACTGATTTTTTTGAAGACAAGATAGTAAAAGTCCCTAAACTTAACGATATGAAGCCCAAAACAAATCGTACAGTCGCTCTGAGCATTCTCTAACAATGATCTGGTATAAGCGCAGGGCTTATAACCGGCATCGTACGGTATTCGATTTTCAATAAGTTATTGTATTGGTCTTTGTAACTGGATTTGAGGTTTCTGGTCTACCTTGTTACAGTAGCACAAGATAATCAATAAGCGTCATTCATTATAGAGCCTCTGCTCAAGTGGCATAACCACTACTTTCTTTGACATCTGTTGTTATTTGATACCAGGTTGTTCGACACAATTATTATTAGTTGTTTTTTTTCTTAGGATTCGAAAATCAATCGAATGACTACTGCGGTGTATCATTCGACTATCGAACATTAAATTACGTAGACGCGCGCTGGCTCAGAACGCTCTTTCCAGCCCTGTTTGTAAGTTCCTGTCTTTGTTTGCCACCACCTTTTAATTTGTTTGTTGAAAACACTTATTACTGAGTATCGTCTTTGGATTTGAGAACGTTTGTCTCCCGTGTTACCAAATCAATGTTTTAAATTAATTGTTTATCAGTAATAAGAGGATGGAGTGTCAGGTAATTCCAGAAGTAACGGGCGGCGAACATATTAAACAGCTTTCATCTTAAAGCAACTTTGTTGTCTTTTTTTACAGGGCGCTCAACGCCGGAGATCACAAGACAGTCAAAGTTGGAAACAAAGAGGTTAGTCATTCCCAAACAGAGTTTTGTGATCATTGATACCAGTTAAAACATATTCCATGGTACGAGGGTAGTGGGGTAAGGGTAAGTCAAGAGAGAGGAAGTTTAAAGCCTGACTACGAGCAACTATGATCTCACAACTTTCAAAGCAGTCAATTTGTGTTTCAATCAGCGCTGATTCGAAACGGGCGACTGTCACGACTGTACAGGAATCGAAACACCTGAATTCCACATCACAAGGAGTAGAAACCTTGAATGCGCACACATAGCACAATAGTAATGGAAACTTTATTAAAGTGTCAAAACATTATAGTCTGGGAGAATCCCAAACTAATTGGGGACACAAAGTAAATACATAGAAAAAATGATAGAGATTGTTAAAAACTATATGAAATGTCTAATATTAATCAAAAATCTAATACCTTATTCTGATCCAACAATTTTACCCTGTAACCGTATTACCAGCCTTGCAATCAGTTTTTTTTTTTCACGTGTAGGTGATATATCCGCTTGCTGAAGCCGCGATGGTTGCTTTGCAAGTTGTGAAATTTAGTTTTTACGACTGTTTTTGCGTATGCAAAACGGGAGTAATGGAATGAGTGGGGAGTTGAAGCGGTCGATCCTTCCCTCGGTCGATCAGATGTAAACAAAAGGCCGTTGACAGATGGTTGACAGACCTAACGCGACTCTCACGGTTTAAGACTTAGGCTCACTGTACTTTGCTCCTTTGTTTTTGTTAAAACATAATACTTAGCCGTACGAACGTTGTACAACTCAGCAAAGCCATTGGGAGCTGCGATCAACGCGATCGCTTTTGTTGCGATCCACCGGGAACCAGCTTCGTTCAAGATTGAAGTTTTAGCCGCCGATAAATATCAATAAATCCAGTAATCTACCACGGTTGGAATTTCGTGTTCCGGCTTGTAACAGTGTAGCGTGCGAACGTAGACGTATTTCCCAGCGCAATCGCTTTTATCTATGCACATTTTCAAAGCTGAGTTCCCGAGGTTTCTTCTCGTATTATTTGATTGATAATCCGTCGAAGACGAGGTTTCTTCTCGTATCATTTGATTGATAATCCGTCGAAGACTCGAAGCGTGAACCGCCGATAAATATCAAGAAATCCAGTAATCGACCACGGCTAGGCCCGAAGTTCGTGTTGGAAAGACCACTGTACTGTGCGCGCTTATGTTTTTGTTTTGATCAAGTACTTGGCGTTATGTGATGATAATTTCAAAATCGATTGTAAACATATTCTGCTTTTATTTAGTCATAAATCAGGTGTATGTTGTTTTTGCCCATAAAAAACCAACAGAATTGTCTCAAGTTTGCATGTTACGGACAAATCAAAATTGAAAGCGAAGTTTGTGTAATCGATATCGGCTAGCTGACAGAAGATTATCAGTGTCACTTGAGATTGTCGCGCGAGATTGTGTTACGCTGTGTGCCGGAAAGGTCAACGACAACGCAGCAGATTTCAAATTAAATTATATTGAACGCTTAACTTTTAAAACAATCGAACAAGGCAAAATTAAACTTATCATGTTCACAGATATTCTGACGGATTGCCATTCCCATGTATATATTATAACGGCCGGCAGCCGCTACTAGCTACTCGAGCGATCAAAGCTCAAAGTTGCAAAACGACAGATGCGCGGATCGATAAAAGGCGATCATATAGTTCCAAGCACGCATAAAAATACAGAGAAGAAAACTACTTGCCTCCAAAGTTATGCAGATTTCCACGCAATCGAATTCAACCAAAACTGAAGTCGTTCCACGTGTCACCGACTCCACCACAAAATCAGACTTTGCGGCTTAAATTAACAATCATCGGCGACTCAGCAAACCCACTGGGATAGCTCAAAAAGCCAAGATTCTCTCTGTGACTGCAGAGTTTAGGACGTACAATATGTGTCTCTTATCATGATATAAGAACCCGGCCTTCTGTACTGTCCGTAATCAACGCCATGGCTCTCAAACGGCGTCCCGCAGGCTTGTAGTTGTACAAATTATTGCGAAAGATCTATTTTAATGGAGAATGGAAAGGGTTTGACAGATGGTTGACAGACGTAAGGCAACTCCTGTAGTTTCGGGTCTTTTGGCGTGACAATTTCGTGTTCCGGTTTGTAACAGTCTAGGGTGCGATTGTAGATGTTTGTACAGCGCAATCGCTTTTATAAAACCGTCCAAGACTCGAAGCGTAAACCGCCGATAAATATCAAGAAATCCAGCAATCGACCACGGCTAGGCTCGAAGTTCGTGAATCAGTCATCACAATTTATAAGCATAATAAATTTGGTTTTATGTTGTAATGTTGTACAAAATTAGCGTTCAATAAAGGAATAAAATTTATTTTTAATTCTGTTCATTTTGTTTGACCTTTGTTGTCGTTTGTAGCATACAGTATTTGACACCCATAATGTTCACTTTGCTGGAGATTACAGGCCACTCATTTGTTGCGCAACGAGCCACAAAGGACAACCAGTTGCTGTGTCTTTATTTTATTTACCAAATAGGTTGATATTATTGTGCTTGCTACTAATGAATCTGTGTAGAAGTTTTTACTAGAGTTATTTTCTCTAATCTGGACCCCGAACTCCAACGTTGTCAGGTTTGACGTATGATTTGTTTAAAGCGATGCAGGCTAGACCGCGTTGCGATTTGATAAATCGTCATTTATTAATAATTCATTTTCCAAGTTCGGCAGCTCATTGCCACTTCCAAAAAAAAAAAAAAAAAAACAGTCGTTGCACATAGTGCCTTTGATTTAATACTATTTTGATTATTGCGTAATGTGTTTGATGTGTGTTCATTTGTCAGGTGTGTTCTTGTCGAGTGGAGGATGGTGTGATAAAGGATTGGGTGGTAAAGACTCGTGTTTAGTTTGGCTTGTGAGCCGGCAGGAAATGCTGCTTGCGATCATAGTGGCGGATGCGTGTAGGGCTGCAACGATACATTTTCTTAGCAACCGATACATATCTCGGTACAAGTGCCACGATACGATACACGATACGATACATCATAACATACAACTGACAAGTGACGTAATGTTACTAAACTGCTTTGGAATCTTTAATTTCTATTGATAACAATTAACAAATGGTAAAAAATAACACAAGAATATAACGAGAAGTGTCTTACTCCCTTGCCGTCGTAAAAGACTTTGAATCCAAAGTCTTTCCATACCTTTGACTTATAAGAGGACGGTGCCAGCTGTAACTCAACTGCAGAGGAAGACATTTTGACGAAAGAACCAACGTGACGAACGAACCGCGTGTTTTTGTTGCGGGCGCATAAGACTGTGTCAGCTGACAACTTATTGAAACTACGCATGCTTTCGTGCCGCCATCTTGAAAAATACGTGACTGGAAGAATGCGAAGCGATACTAAGCAACGACGAAGCCCTGTGGCTAAAAAAAGGCCTGTACTTGGGTAAGGAGTCATAAAACTGATTAAAACAGTAATTTCTGAATGTTGGTAAAGTAATTTTTCATTTTTGATGAGAAATATTTTGTTGTTTTGCGATACAGCGATATCCCATTCAAATATCGATATTCGTATCGTGACAAAAAATATCGCGATGCACCGGTGCACCGGTGTATCGTTGCAGCCCTAGATGCGTGTGACAAGCGAGTAGCGCGCGTGAACCTCGCGCTTCTCTATTAACCAAGAAGCAGCAAACCGCGTTGTGGCCTGGAACCTGACAGCTGCTCGTGTACACAATCTACAATTATGTCGCGTTCTTGTCGCGACGCAAAATGTAGAAAAGGCTGTCGTGATCTTGTCTTGAGGACGGCAGCACGAGAACCGGAAGTTGTAATCAAGTCGTGTCCAAACTATTCCGTGTTGGAACTAATCTTTATTTCACGTAAAAATTTATACAAGAAAGTCATTTCTTGAATTCGTTCTACGAAAACTGATTATATTGTTGCGGCATTTCACTGGGTTTTTCGGTCTAACTTCAAGTGTATGTGTTATTATATTTTATATTTGTAATTGGTAATATTAGTTAGTTAGCTTGACTTTTTTCAAGTGTCCAGGGAGTATTTGTAAATATTCAGTGTCGAGTATAACTGGAACAACGTACGCTCAAACTAGTTTTGTACGCGATTCACAACAATGTTCCCATGTTTTGAGGCTTCATATAATCCAGTTTCAAATTTTCTTAAGAGGTAGCTGTTAAGAGCCTGTTTATTGTATACAAATAATTCATAGTTTTTGGAACATTTTATATTCAACATTTTTATCTCTACTTGTTTAAATATTCAATTAAGTAGCGTAAAACGGTTACTAAAGAAAACTATAACAAAACAGAACCGTTAGTAACGGAGAGAAATTAGACGATCAGTATTGAGTAATGAAAGCATTTTAAAAGTTTATACCTGTATTAAAAGTTAGGATTTTGCAAGAGAAAAAAAAAAAACTAAAGAAACGATAAGAAGAGTTGTACTACGAATTCTTCAGTTTACATAAAATATTAATACATGTGTAGCATTGTACTGTAAGTTTTTTGACTTTCTTGCTGATAAAGCAAGTCTGTATTTTAAGTTTATTGCGCAAGTGATTAGAACGCTTTAAAATAAAGCGAAAGAAGTTAAAATTCCAAGTCAGGTAAATAATTGTCTTTGTGAGCCATCCAAGCTAAATAAACTTTATCTAAGTCCTGTTCACTGTTACCCATCTTTGCCTGGTGTGCCTGTGATATATAGAAAGCTATCGCAGACCGACCCTTCAGCCCTTCTATTCCCAAAAGTAATTAACATACACTTTATGGCACTACCTTGTTTGACCCAAAAGGGAACTCGCCGCTAAGCAGGGTATGGTTTTCAGGGTATTTCGTCTAACCCGCGGTATGCAATTTTCCTATTTAATATCCGAAAAATTTTATCTTCGGAGATTTTTCCGTTGAAAATTTTTAACAGGTGTGCGTTCAGCTTTTGTCGGAAGTAAATTACCTTTGTGGTCGAATTTCCGTCTGTGATAAGACATTCGGTGCGTCATAACAGAAATTCTAGTAGTGGTATAGCACTGATGCCTTGTAAAGTACACAAGGTACTCAAATGGTGCACTAAATACAAAAACACTAAAAATACAGCACTGTATAGTAAGAGAAACCGCGTAAACCCAAACCCAAAAGATGTTGCGATAAGAAGAGATGACAGGATACCAGATTTGTTCGAAGTACCTTGGCAAGTGAGTGTGGTGATAGCTATAGGTTCTGGTAAATCCTAAATTTGAAATTATGAAAAGGGTCTTGTCAGTTTGCTCACTCGACTTTCAAGTGCGTTTGATTTTGTATTCCTGTCTGCCCAGAGAGAGCCTTAAAATAGCGCATCAAGAAAGGAACGCGAAAATATAAAGGCGCAGTAAACCAAGAAATACCGTAACAAAGCTATGGGCGACGCCTATAGAAGTGGTCGCTGTTTTCCATCTTGTAATAACTGTAGTGTGAAGTTATCAACTACCGTTAATAAAATAATTTCTATGTTGAATTACTGAATTATAATTTTCTCAGTGGCAGTTGGTGAAAAATATCTTATTGCGCGATGGCCCTCTCCTCCTCTCTTCACTTAGGTATGGACCATTATTTTCCTGGAGAGGGTGGGTTGGGGGGGGGGGGGGGGGTATGATAAATTTTCCTCTGCAAACTTTTTTTTTTGAATTTATGCGCTTCTGCAAACATTTTTTTTTCAAAATGCAAACTATTCTTTTTTTACACATATCGTGTTTACAAGCAATTTATTTTGTCTTTTTAGGCCCTGCAAACAATTTTTTTCAATCAATATTTCCCCCCACCCTCCATAAAAATAATGGTCCGTCCCTTATACTTCTTCATCCGCAAGAAAAGAAACGATATCCGTTAGTTTTGTAAACATAAAACAGTATTCCTGGTACAGTACTACTCTGATCTACTATTTTCAGTAGACCGCGACACTCAACGTTTTTTCGCCGTCTTCGCGGTGTTTGAACACGCATCACGTGGTACATCTGGTTGTATCACGTGATCAACTATTTTTACATTATAAGGCTTGGTACACTGCAGCATAACTAACGAAACCCAGTCAAGGACCTCGATTTGCATAGTTTTTTCTCGTCTTGTAAGTAAAGAATCTGTCATCAGTTTTCTTGTTTGTACTTATTTCACTAATCTTTCATTCAGTTTCAGCAGTTTTAGCTCAAAACTGCTATTCATACCAACCTCACGTGTCCTATATAGAGGATAATACATGGTTTCGCGGAGATATGAAATTTATCTTCGAGTGTTCAAATCGATAGCTCACGAGTGAGCGCAGCGAACGAGTGAGATATCGGATTTGAACACGAGAAGATAAATTTCATATCTCCAAGAAACCATGTATTATTCTTTTTATTATATAAACCTACTAATTACGATGTTTTTGACGATTTTCCGAAGATTTCCGACCATTTCCGAAGAGTTCCCGAAAATTTTCAAAATGTTGTCCGAACATTTTCCGAGAATTTCCGAAGTTTTCTTAAGATTCCCGAAGATTCCCGAAGATTGCCGAGGAAGATCCGAAGATGTTTCGACTTAATATGGATTTACTTTGGCTCATTCAGCATTGGAACATGGCAAACTCTGCAAGCTGATTGGTCAAAAATGATATCACATATGTGTGGATATCATTTTTATCCACACATGTGGGATACCATTTTTCTCGATTTGCTACCACTCGCTATACCACTGCAGTTTATATAATAAAGTACGTTAGCAAACGAATGCTTGCGTGAACCAGCAACTCACGTCATGCAAAAAGTTCATCACGTGTTACAAGAAAGCATGCCACGTGACGCATGTTCAAACACCGTTAAGGGAAAAAATCTTGGACTTCACAGCCTATGGAGAAGAGTCTTTCAGTCAATTATTTAATGATCTTTCTCTAGGTTTAAATTAACGTCCCCCAACTCTCTATGCCACCCCCCCCCCCCCCCCTTCACCTTCATAAATTCTCAAGAAATTAATTTTACAGTTATTTAGAGAATTCTCGCGCGCTCATTGAGAGAATAGATCATAAAAATGACGTAGCTTGTTACACAAAGTAAGGTGAATGCCATAAAGGTTAAGAAATTGCCGCGACTGACTTTTCCAATTAACTGAAACCGTTGAGTTAACGTAATTATGTCAATTGGCTCATTGGGTGCGAAATTTCTGTCGATTTTGTCAGTTCCAAGCAGAGATGAGATATCTTACGAGCTGTAACGCGCGCGTGTAATCTCACACTGTGAATATTTGGTGTCACTTTTAGAAAACGCTAACGTCACAACAGCCATGTGATCCTTGACGCAGTATTGTGTCGAGTAATTTGCGCATGGGGACTAAGACTTATAGCATTTCTGATTCGCTAAGCTCTGTGCAAGGACTGTACAGGAAACAGAAACGTCTTATTAGCTTCCATAGAGTTTGTTATTTACTGATGTTCCTGTAAAACACAAGCAAATGACCCGCAACTAGCTCCCCACAATCAATCTGTAGCTCAGTAGATAAAACTTCCAGCCAGTGGCCAAAAGGTTGTGGATTCGACTTTAGTCTGATCGAGACTTAAGTTAACTATACATAAGTTAAGTTATTTTCAGCACCATAAATTACGTCGCTTCTCTGCGTTCGGACCTAGAAGCTAATCAGGCCAGATCTTATCGTGGTAGCCGTAGCATTCAGCTACTAGGAGTATTTCAACTCCCCCCTGGATGGAATGCTAGTCCATCGCAGGGTTACCCCAGCATTAAATTTGCCAGTTCCCATTTATACGCCCAGGTAAAGAGGCACTATGAGGGTAAACAACGCGATGACCCCAGCCAGGGCACGAACCCCAACAGAAAAGAGCAGAACTAGGAGCAGCAAGTGCAAATTTTACTGAACGCTTGAAGGCATAATCTCTGGCCTGAAGAGTCCTCATGGGCCCGATGAGGATAAGTAGTAAAGGCATAATCTAAATCAAACAATACAATACAATACGATACGATACGATACGATACGATACGATACGATACGATACGATATCATACAATACAATGTTTAATGTGGTTCTTATACTTAGCTATGGTTTCGATGCGTCCGGTAGAAATGAGCAGCAAAATCTGCGGGAACGCACCAGCTGGTTTACAGGTAAGCCACAAAAAAAAAGAAAAGAAAAACAGGTATTCAACAGTTATTCGAGCTTGTTAAAAAACTCACGCATGTTGTAATAAAACTGTTTATCCTCTCCTTCCCCCTACTCGTGATTATTAAGTCTCAGTATCTACCACAAACCCAGACTGCAAGCAGTCTCTTTGTTTTCCCAGAGTGCAACGGACCGAGCGACGAGGAAACACGAATATGAATTATGTGAATCGAGATCGAGCAGCAAGCGGCCAAACCCTTATTCCTTCCTCGTTTTCCCCCTGATTTGCATGATTTTAATTTTCTCGGTCGCGCGTCGGACTTCAGGAACAAAAACCTATTGCTCTCAGTATACCGCAAAGACACAAACCACGTAACACACAGATGACAGTCAGGCGCCCTAGGGGTGTTAGTACTGAAATTGCCAATTCAGCATTTTCATAGAAACACATATTACCTAAAATATGGACTGTGGAGTGAAATGATGAACTTCAACACCTCACAAACTTCCTGTTTAACTTTCCTTACTCTGCACCTATCCGATGCGTGAATAAAATAGCTTACTGCTTATACAAAGTACGCAAAATTAGCTGGGGGCGATTCTAGTCAGTTCTCAGACGTTGGGTGTTTTGGTGACTCCGCGTACGCACTGAAAAGGTAGGGACGGAACATTAGAAAAGTGATGGTGCTGGTGCTGGTGGGGGGGGGGGGGGAGGGAGGGAGATTTTTGGCTTGCAATAATTTTTTTGGCCCATTGTCTGTGCGAGAATATTTTTTTTACTTTTGCCCTAGTATGCACTTTTTTTTGATAAAATCTGCTTTATGGCCACTTTGTTACTGAATTAATTAAAAAGAGTGCTACTCAGTTCATGTATAAAATACATGTATAACTTGCACTTTTACGTTCCTTTCCAATTATTTTGTGACATAAAAAGTAAGTAGCAGTGTACTGGTGTATAGTTAAAAAATTGTGTAATTAAGATACCTGTCAGGCATTCCGTAGGAATGAATTTTGATGTGAGGGAGCCCAAAAGTTAGCACTGTTTGCGATGTATTTAAATCGGCAGGGGTATAATTTGCCGCACGCCGAACGCTGAGCGCGAAACAAAATCATTGAAACAAGCAAAAGCCATTACCATTATCGAGAGCTAACCTGGCTAACCTTTCAGACAGACCTGAGCGATATTCAGGCTAACCGGAGTGCTTTCTAGGCTAAACTGAGTCCAGGGTTAGCCTGAATAGCACTCCGGTTGGTTTTTGCTTGTTTCGGTGATTTTGTTTCGCGTTCGGCATTATTCGTTCGACGTTCGGAAAATTCCTCCTGCTGTATTATAGCCTGCAAGCAGGCTCTCTTTGGGGGCAATGCGCGAGTGGCGAGGCCGCGAGTTACGGCGAGCGGAGCGAGCGCGCGACGAAAAACGATTTGCTCACCCACTCAGCGGCTCGCTACTTCGCGGCCCATTGCGACCAAACTCGCGACCCCCAAAGAGAGCCTGCTCGCAGGCTAGCTGTATTAATATTGGCGTGAGGCCCATTTCTTTACGGGGGTCCGGGGTCCGGGGAAAATGTTTGAAAATTTAGACATCCTCTGATACCGTTTGGTGCATTTTGGAACACTTCTTGAGAAGAATTATAATTCTGGTTGAATGCCAAAATGCAGCTCATCTTGTGCATGAATTTTTTCTTCGGGTTGTTCCTTGCGTGAATTTTTTTGGACATTTTCCCTTGCATGAGTTTTTTTCCCACCCCATCACTTTTCTAATGGTCCGTCCCTGAACAGGTGGTAAAGGAGTTATGAATGACACGTTATTAAACGAGAAAGTAGCTCGAAAATAGTATCCTTCCTTTCTACGGCACTGTAAAAATGCGAATCTCAATTAAATGCTTCAATTAAATTACTTACCTGACTTGGTGCAGTTTTCTGTTTGACCATGACCGATGAAGAAACTAGCAGGAACAGCAAGAAATTGCGGTAGATTTTATACGTAAAAATACAAAAACAACAACTTGAACAAATTTAGAACAATTATCATTTTTTCCTTCCTGAATAGCAGTCATAGTGTGTCACACTTAATCCAGTTTTTCTTTGCTGGTGACAAATCAGCGGTCCAAATTTCAACGCGACTGATTCGTAGGAAACTCAATCTTATTCTTAGTCGAAGTTTTGCATTCATGACGTAATAAAGAACTAATTGCGCCTTATAAGGCAGATCGCGCACTTGCACGCTCAGCTGTGTCACGCAATCTCGAGGAGTTTTCACTCTGAAGTCCAATATTGATATTTCACTGCATTTGGCCAATAGAGCTATAAATCATGATTCAATTTACGACATTTGTTGTCGCTTTATTTTACGTTGAGAAAAAGAAAAACGAATTCGGAAGATGCCTTGTGTGGGAGTTCACAGGACTCCACGCTCAAACAAATTTTCCTGAAAGACAGACATTCCCGCAGTTTTCCCTATTTTGGCTCGTCACGCAATGTTTTCTCCCCAGATTTTTATGCGCTAGGAACTCTGGGATAGAGGAATGCCCCACATTTTTTTCATTTTCTCTCAGTGATCTCTAGCTAGCGCTGTTTACGAATCGAAGTTGTCAAATTGTTGAAAAGTGCAGATATTTTTGCGGCAAGGCTAGTTCAGAAACTATTAGTTGTACTCTTCCTTTCCTCAGGAATATATTTCTTTGGAGTTTGATGGCTGGTTGATTTGTTTGCTGCGGTAAGATCACTTCCGCTTTCGAATTCATCAGTTGTGCATTTCATATTTTGAACGAAACTTTTGTCATTTCTGAGCGTTTTTGTCTTCTCTGCAGGGCCTAAGTTGTAAAATTCAAATCAAGATGTGATTTTTCATCGATTAGTTCTAACTTGAGGTAAGCACTGTGGGAAACGTACGAAGTTGAATTTTTCGAGACAGCATCCCCCATGTCGTACCAAAAGGATCTGTTTTCCCATCCGATTTTTTGGTTAATTTTAGGATTATTCAGCCTCTTGATCGTTTGTTGTTTTGTTCTAATCGTCTTTCTCATCGGGATTGCCATCGTCTGTACTTGGCTCACGGTATACTGGCGAGATTCCAGCCGCATTCATCGCATCTGTATGTTCAATAACTTCCAAGCTTTAGGATTTTACAAATACATAATATTGCAGTACGTGTTTGTATATTTCAATTTGTAAGTATTTTTAAACAAATGCCTTTTTTAAATTATACAGGTCCCCGAAGCTGCAGAATTTAAAGTCAGAATGTGATTATTGACGAATTTTGTCCAGTTGGAGGTAAGAATTTGAATTGTAGAATTCAGCCAGGGTCACCTATTACAATAATATTACATGTATTGCAGCATGATAACAAGATAAAATTATGTGTGTTCAGTTCCCCAGTGGGGGGGGGGGGGGGGGGGGGGACTCCCATATGGGAGGGACGGGGATGCTCGTTGGAAATTTTGAATTTAACCCCTAAAAGAGACCAATCTGGGCATGGCTGAAGCTTATGCAGACCCCTGAAAGTCAGACTTTGTTTATATGAATCAAATTATAAGCGAGACGATGAGCATCCCCGTCCCTTTTATGTGGGAGTCCTCCTCTGGAGATCAGTTAGTCACGATCAGACTAATGAATTATTATTGAGCAACAACTTTGAATAATCCAGCAACAAAAATCATTTTGAATCCAGCAATTTATAATAGGAACTGACTTAACCCAGTATAGTGACAAATTATACCATTTTGAAACCATCTCTGAACATTTCAGAACGTAACTGTAAATGGTTTTGTATTTAAACAGATTTTTAATGTACTTTACATGCAGAAAGCAACTCTGTATGAATTAATGTCTCAGTGTTAAAATGATTTCAAAACTATGCAAGTCAACAAAACAATCAAGAATCAAGTCATTTAAGGGGGGTCCTTCTTAACTACTAAGTTGTTGCTAAGGAAGGTATCTAACCGCCATATTTTGGAAACTTGACCTGCTACGGATAAGCTTTTTTCGCAACTTTGTTCAATTGAAGAGTCCTTCAAGAGTTTCAAATCACGGCCATATTTGACAAGTGGCGTGGCCAGAATAGAAAAAACCCTAAAACTGACAGGGCATATAAAACTGAAAGTTAAAATCAGTGCCAATAGATAAAGAATGTCCACATGCTTAATGCTTCATATGGGTTTTACAAAATTTGCATTATTGTAAAAGTTATGACATAATAAACACCCGTAAATTTTCAGACTTTCTTCAGTAGCGTTTTTTTCTTTCTTGTAAACGGTAATCCCATACGTAGGATTACAAAGAAGGCTATGTTATCTCCGATTCTTTAAAAAATTCAGAACTCTTCCTTTTTTCCTCCAAGTTTTAGGGATTTTAAATTCCAACGCGCGGTTTAGGACTGGCACTAGTTATGCAGGCGCAATGTCAATATTTCAAGCAGGTATTTCCTGCCCCACAAAATTTACCATTTAGCGTTACAAAACGGTCCAAAATGGCTTGCCACTAAAACTGGTCTTCAGGAATTCCCTAGCAACTGCTCTAGATCTGTAGTTAAGAAGGACCCCCCTTAACTATGGATCCTGAGTGACAAAAAAATAATTTATATCATGGCCATGGAACGTTAATGCAGGTCTGAACTCAGATACAAATTAATTAAAATAAATTCAAAAACTGTCTACTTAAATCAAATCTGAACTCAGTGCTCAATGGATAGGGAAATCAGTTCTTTATTGAGTGACTGCCGTCTCTTCATCACTTTTGTTCTAAACTTGTGCTCCAAATGTTGAACAAATGTTTAGTGCCCTTATATTATATAGGTTAAGCTCGATCAAGTGAAACCATAAAATGAATCACTTTTCCTGAGCTGCACTTCCTCCTGCACAACCTAGCTGGTAAGGATTTTTGGCAAACCCATGGGCCGGGGCCAAAAAGATTAGTAGTAGTAACTTTATTTAAACACGGTAAATTCATCAGTTCAATCAATTATAAAATACTAATGATAATAAATACAATACTAAAAACTAAAACAATACTAATTTATGCTAACATAACTCTGCTTTACATGAATGCCGTGTGCTATAAAAGGTAAAAGGCTATTTTGTGACTAAGAAAAATGATGTCGGCAACCAATTCGAAAACCATTGAGAGTTTGTGCTTGCCGCAAATCAGGTGGTAAGCTGTTCCAGAGCACCGCAGCGCACCTTGGTAACTAAAACTGTTTTTTAGATAGTTTGTGCTGCATATGCCCATCCGCTCCTACAGACTCTCAGGGAGGGGTCCCAATGCAACCTGACTGGGGAAAGGAGAATGCCCATACAGACTGAGGGGGATGAGCGGGAGTCCCAAGAGCTTACAACTTTGACATCCACATTATGGTCAATTGACTGCTGTCAAAACAAGGTATCTGCTGACCAGTATCACATGACCATATCATAGGTTCAGGTGTAGAGCTCATTGAGATCACGTGTTCTTTAATTGAAGTTTCACCACTGACCAGGTATATAAGTTTATTCCATTGGATTGAAGGCTCATTTAAATCCAAATCTTTTTTCTGTCTAGGGTAATACCAGGATTTTTTCAGTGGAATTTCTGTGATTAGAGTTGGTGAGTTATTTCGGCTTTAATTGGATCTTTCTTGAGTAGTTGCGTTTAATAACTTTAACTTTCAGTGAGCGTATTTGCAAAAATTAATAAGAACCAGCAAAAAAAGGATGTTTAGCTCTGCTTTTAGGCTTGGCTAAATCTGTTTATTATCTCACATTTGTGGACATCCGATTTTCTGGGTGAAATTATTATGTAATAATTAAAATTGTTAGTCAATTTTGGGCTTTACTCTGACTGGTAGTAAATAATTTAAAATAGATATATACCTTTGTTGAGGCAGCGTGGCCGAGTGGTTTAGGGCGCTGGTCTTGTAATCTGGAGGTCCTGGGTTCAAGCCCTCCACCCTGCCACTAGCTGGATTTGTTTCACGGTCGTCCTGAGTTCAAATCCTCGGTCACACTTTGTATATAGCCAACTGGTCTGCCTCCAGCCAGTTGGGATTTTTAACCATGTTATGTTCATTTAAAGTTATTTGTTTCCTATGTTTCAGTGGCATGCCTAAACTAGCTATCTCGAAGCTAAGTGCATGACCACTATAAACAACATTTACATTACATTTTTACATTACATTACCTTCAGGTGGTGAGAGGCATCAAGAAAGTAAAGTGCCTTGCCCCAAGGACACAACACAGTGACCCTAAAGTCCAGCACACTAACCATTAGGCCACCACACCTAGCTACCACCCAGTTTATATAAAAGTGTTTTCTGCAAAATTGATGCATGGGTTGAGTCAAGACTTTTTATTAATTTTGATATTTGACAATCTTAGTTTAAACTGACTTTGCATTTTTCTGTAAAAGTGAAGTAGCTTAAACCATGCAAAGGTCAACTCATGTCTTTGCAGAGGGACTGTGTAAACTGGTTTACTGGGCTTCTGACTTTGAGTTCCGAAATTTTGCATGTAATAAACAATTTCTGTGATAAGCAGTTTTATTAATTAATTTCTCTGCCTTATTCTGGACAGAAGTCATAGCAAATTGCTACTAACATGTTTAAGCCTGTCCTTGAGTAAGTTGTGTGACATTTCTGTCAGTTCAGCTTGAGCAGTATGGTACACACATTAACACACTGAGCAAATTGGTATAGATCAAATTGATAGCGCTCTTTATAATAATTACTGCTTAATGCATCCAAACAAACTATTAAATAATATTTTAGATCACCAAAAATGAGTTTAATTGTATTATATTGAAATCTATAAAAACTCGGGTTTTACTAAAAGTGGGCCCGTGGCCCGAGGCACACTTCATGTTATACACCTAAATCAGCCTTTCTTTTTAACATTAACTGTTAATTGGGCTCTGGGCGACTGGGCCATGGGCCAGCGTGCTCCCGGGCCCGCTTTTAGTAAAACCCTAAGAATTCTGGCATTAAATTTGAATGGGAACAAACAAAAGTGTTGCGACACACTGCATTTCCTGAGTACATTGGACCAATTTTGCCCTGCTCCTCTTCAGTATTACCCCCTCCCCCTGAAACAATAGGCATTTGCTATATCTGGTCCAGACTTAGGTTGGAGGGAAGGGGGGGGGGGATTGTCAGCCATTGTGTATGTGCCCCTCTGCTCTTTGCAGTGCAAATTATGAGTTAAAAACTGGACAGTGCTGATATCCTGGGCTGATGTCACTAGTCCCAGTATCCTTAGTTTACACTTGTCCATGGAGAAAACAAACCCAACTTTGATTGCCCATATATGTAATCAAAACCAAATGTTTTTGCATATTTTGTCATTTACTATTCTTATTTAATTGTGGTGCAGTGTTTAAATGATTTTGAGAGTTACAGGCAGTTTTAAAAGTTTGTTGCAGCACTAGTTGTTATTATACATTGAACTTTATAATATTATTTATGACATCTAATCATGCTAACCATGAGTGTTGTAATCATCTGTACAGGCACCAAGTTGTTGAGCCTGAGGATCAGGATGTGAGGAGTTATGTGTAATCTTTTGACAACAGGTACATTGTGAATATTGTGTAAAAATGTAATGAAATTATATTATTATTTTGTATTATTTTGGTGTTCTGGGGTATTTCAGGAATGTTCTGCACAGTCTTCAGGTTTTACAAACTCCCTATTTTCCCATGAACTCAAACCCAAGCAGTGAGTCAACTGACTGCTGGTTATACACTACTTCATATTGCTGTTGGGATTGGAGGGAGGGGGAGGGGTGGGGGGTAAATTTTGTCTGGAAGTGTCCTTGCTAAATTTATTTTCTTTGGTATAGGTAAAATTAGCTTTAATAAAGTCTTGAAAGGAGGGGCAAGCATATTAAATCTGGTGATTTTGATGCTGCTATAATTAGTTTGGTCACTGTAAGTTTGAGTGTGCCGGCCTAGAGGAAGTTCTGTTCTTCACATGTACTGTGCTGTTACAAAATATTCTCTTGATTTCTTAAACCTCCGAATCACTCAAAACAAAATTCATAATTCGCTTGGATTTGCTGATCACTCATGAGTCAAACACTACAAATTCAGGAATTCCCAATTTCTGATGCCTGATCTTTAAAACCCATTTTTGTTTCCCTTGCTTGGAGGTTAGAGAAGTCAGGATTCTGCTGTATTAATCAATAGCTGAATGTAAAAAAGAAAAACAGAAAGCTGTTACCCATGGTGTTGTTTGAGTGCCCAGGACCTCACTGGCACTGAGTGAATAAAGCCTCCTTTAGTTACAATTTCTTTTTCTAAGATTGTTGCAGTGATGACTGTGTTTTCAGTGCTCAGTATGTGGCCTTAAGTTCCCCAACCACAGTGATTGCTGCTCTACGTACCTTGTTATGTGGTGTAGTTACAATGGATATTCCTTGAGTCTAATGTTGAAAGCTCTAGCCATTTCTGCAGCGTAGTCCCAATCCTACAGAGACACAACCCTCACATTAAAGAGACTGGCCACAAATTGAGCATTCATATTACCCTCATCATTGCAACCTTGGAGGACAACAATGTTAGGAGAATAAGGTTGGCTTTACTTGATAAAAGTGCCACAATCACTCCAAAAGCTAGTGTCAATGACTTTACACACACTACTACCTGGATTGTCTATGAAATAGTTATGAAGATAATATGAAGTTGATCAATGCTATGAAACAGGCTATGAACCTTTGAAATTCAAAACTTCATAGCCCTAATGAACAAGCTATGAAATACTCAGTATGAAGAACAGCTATGAAGTTTTCTGAGGCACTAATATGAAATGCATATGAAGTTGACTGATGCTATGAACAGTCTATGAAGTATTTTATCTGAAAACTTCTCAACCTATGAAGTTTTCTGAGGCACTTATGAAATGCATATGAAGTTGACTGATGCTATGAACAGTCTATGAAGTATTTTATCTGAAAACTTTTCAACCTATGAAGTTTTCTGAGGCACTTATGAAATGCATATGAAGTTGACTGATGCTATGAACAGTCTATGAAGTATTTTATCTGAAAACTTTTCAACCTATGAAGTTTTCTGAGGCACTTATGAAATGCATATGAAGTTGACTGATGCTATGAACAGTCTATAACAGTCTATGAAGTATTTTATCTGAAAACTTCTCAACTGAGGCACTTACGAAATGCATATGAAGTTGACTGATGCTATGAGCAGTCTATGAAGTGAAAACTTCACATACCTATGAAGTTTTCGGAGGCACTTATAAAGTTGACTGAATTAAGTGCTGAGATCTCAATTGGCGAGCTTTGGAAGAATCTCACAAGTACCACTACCACAAGATCTCGGTGAGATATCGGCGAGATTACCGAAATCTCGGAAAGATTATCGAGATAGATTACCACTACTGTTGTAATCTCGCTTGGACTGCCTAGAATATTTTCCGAAAAATATTTCAAGGGGATTGCCGATATTGACAATCCGATATCGCCGGCGATAATTTCCCACTTGGAAATTACTGCAGGCAATTAGTTGTAGATATTCGCCGGCTAATTATAAACGCAAATCCCAAGAAATCTGCAGCCCAGTCAAAATGTTTTTGAGTACTGAGTAGGCAAAATGGCTGGAGTAGTCGCCAGCAGAGGCAACATGCACATTTGGATGCCATCTTGTTTGTGACTGCAAAAGCATTTTCACCTGTGCAGAAAACTTGAAAATTTAATGTCACCAGCATGATCACGTCCATTTACAGTACTTAATATTTCTTGCTAGAATTATTATTCTGCAACTAGAATATTGCCTTTTCTTCAGTAAGACATCACCAGGGACACAATCCATCAGCATACATGACGTACATTCATACAACGGTTCGCAATGCATTATAGGGCGATTTTCAAGATGGATGTTTTGGGCCGTGTTGTGAGTGAGGAGAAGCTTTGTTGCTGTGTTTTGGTTTATATTTCTCGTGATAAAAGCAAAACAAGGTCAAAGTAATTGTTGTTTAGTATCAATTTATCGTGTAACTGATTTTATGGCAAAGTTAAAACTTAAAATCTGATTGATAAACCTACTTCGCGTTAGAGCCATTTTCGATCGAGTTTCAAAATCGTTTATAGTTTGATAAAAAAAAACCCTGCGTGCAAGTCTACCGATCGGACGCAATGTTTACTTTGTGGCGACAGAGCGGCGTGCGTGTCAGATGAAAGACAAGATTTTTGTTGAAGATGTTCGTTTCTTTCTGTGAAAGAATTTATTAAATCAAAGTATTTCAGATTAAAGCCATACCTTCAAGGACTGATTTCGCACCGTCACTGATAATCTTCCGATCGAAACTGTTAGAGTTTAGGTTCTATACT
Organism: Meandrina meandrites; assembly: GCA_963693305.1. NCBI lineage: Eukaryota > Metazoa > Cnidaria > Anthozoa > Scleractinia > Meandrinidae > Meandrina > Meandrina meandrites. The sequence goes on along the minus strand of OY855907.1, from coordinate 26,413,653 downwards.
CTCTTTAACTTGTTAGACATATAGTGAAGCCCCGGGAGTAAAGCTTGACATGTTTTTCTTTCTTCATTGTCTGACACAAACATACATTGCGAAGATCGGCCGCCGGAAAATTCCCGCCAACGTCGTTAAGGACGGTGCCTACTAATAGCGAGGTATTTTTGCCCGGCCGATGACTATGCAAGGGTAGTAGATGTTACCAAGGGCTATTAAAATCCAAAAAGAAAATTAGGGGTAGCGGCGCAAATTTTCGAGATAATTAGGTTTGAAATCTTGAAAAAAGTGCTGACGTGGCATTTTCAAAAAAAGTAAAAGGAAATAAAATTTCCTTACAAATTACCTTTGAATTTGGTTTTTCATGAACGAAATCAACACTAAATATAACGATCTTAAAAATAACTAACAAATACTATCTTTGAAACTGCGTGAACCACGTTTTTATCGACAAAACGATTGCACTTGAGCCATTTTTGAGTTATTTTTTTCAAAAAAATAACTCTTAGTCGGCATGAAGGCGTATTTGGCTATTAAGTGGGTGGATGTTGGTTGGGTGGATCATTCATGTATGTATTTCACACCAATCAGATTTGAGATTCTATCAAGGACCAATCAAATTGCGGCTTGTATGTATGGATCGTTTTTATGAATAATTTGTTTTCGGTTCAAGGTACGGCCATTTTTGTTTTGATATAGATTCAACCTTATTTGGCCGTGTTGGTCTGAAGTCTCTATTCCAGTTCTTGATTTTTATGTAGCTTTGGGTGAGAACCTTGTGTGTGGGTTCTGAAACCGAAAAGTGTTTGGAAATTTGATGGTGGTGAAGGTGATTCTCTCGGTTTGCCGAATCAACTAGTTCAGTTGACGACAGAATATGGGTATAGTATTTGTTGATCACTTTATTTTAAATTTTATGATGTTTTTGAGTAGAATAAATATGTGTATTGAGAATAAATGTTGTGACTTCCATTTTTAATGTCAGTGTTGCGGGTTTGCGCAACGTTTTGTTTTGGTCCCCAAATGGGACAAACTGATGCACTGTGGGTTGTTTGTAAGGGCGAGTGTTAAAGAAATTAAACGAGAAATCTTTGAGATTCTAACCGCGCGGTGTTTAAACTGTTTTCTCTCGGTTAAAAGTATAGCATTAGTAGTTTTCCTATTAGTAGGAGCTTTGGCTAAGTAATAACACGAGCGACCACAAATCTCTCAAGATTTTCCTCCCAAATTAAGAATAACGTAATTGTAATATGTCGAGGCATGTGCGTTTATTTGGGTTTGAGAGTTGCCAAATAATTGGTATTTTCGTGAGGTTGGAATGTGGCCGGAGACGGTTCGACGTTTCCTGCTTAGGAATAGTAGGACTTCACATGGGCGGTCATGAGTTATTTATTGTACGATCGTTTGAAAAGCTCATGACGTGATGATGTTACAAGGGCACGTTTTGTCTGCTCGGCAAATATTAAATTAGGTGTTTTGACAATGTGGTTGCAGCAAGAGAAAATCATCATTTGTGCCGCGAGTGAGGGCCGCAGGAAGGTATAGTAGTCGTTGTGCGAGTCTCGCGTTTCAAGCTTCGCATTGTTGATGGCTATCTTTAGTAGTATGGTGGTGCAATGCGGTTATTTCCGTACCAATGACGTAATGCTTGCAAGTGTTTACGTCGGCCAAATTTATTTTCTTCAGATCTCTGAACTCGCCTCGATGAAACAGCCAAAAGATTCACTTGAACTGGCTAAACCGACAAGAAATAGTCGCAAAATTGCAAACAAATTAGCGGCCGTCGCTTCTGGCGAAATAAACGAGTATAGCTAACTGTCGTGGGTCGTGGGTCGTGGGTAGAAGTCGTGGGTCGTGGGTGTGGGTAAAGTCGTGGGTGTGGGTAAAAGTCGTGGGTAGCAAAAAACACCATTACACCGTAAGTTTTCCAGAGTTAGACTCCAAATCGCTTTGTGCACTCTGTGGACAAGAATTGGCACGGTAATAACATCGGGGAGGGTGGGAGAAGGGAAAAGAGGTTCATTCTTATAGGACTCGCACTAGGACTCCTTGTTTCTCAAAATCGTTTGTGTGGAACTATTTATTTATTTCATAGCAAGAATCTTTATCAGCGTTCTATTTGGATGGTTAAAACAAACGGCTTTCGCTTAGTGTATAGGCATATTCATATTCGTTACTTGTCACCATTTTCGGGCAATAAACCTTGCAAATATAGCATCTAGAGTAGAACGACCTATCCAATCAAAGCGCGAGAACCAAAACAGCGAGCGGTTTGCTCTTGACGGTAGTTTATGCTTTGACAACTTGGCGATACGTGTTGTTTTAAACTTTGCCCGCTATAAAGGACTTTTTGGAAAGGCAGGTCAACAGAAACATGCTTAACAGAACTCAAGAATACAATAAGAATAAAATGATTCTTCAAAGGCGGAATGAGGGCAAACAAGGGTCGATAAGTTAAAAGGAAGACCAGACTTTCATCGTGTTTTATCGTGTTTCTGAATAGTTTCAAATTCAAGGAAACCTCAAAATATTATTTTTCAAACGTAGGAAAACACCAACGGAGTAATTAAAAACGAGAAATAAGCAAGGATTACGAATGGCTTACTTGATAAAATTTGCCAATTTTCGAAAGATCCGTTTTTTGTGACCTTGCTCCTTTTGCCACATTTAACACAAAACTTTTTGGAAATTCATTCGCATTAATTTTATAACGCGCAAATTTTGTTCGCGTTTTGTAATGATTCGTTTTCTTCCTTTAACAAGGTACAACACCAGAAAATATCGCTTGGCCGGATGTTCAAACTGTATCAATTTTATTCCCAACAAGTTGCTTTATTGAAGTAAACTACATCAACGTACGAAATGGCAGAGGAGGTTCGCTATCGGACCCCATTATCGATCGACCTAAATATACAAATCTGAAAAGGACAACTCGCAGGACAACTCGCAGCACGTTGTTTTCTCCCGGATCCTCGGTCGAGAAGGCGAACGATTTAAGTTTTGCTATCCTTTGTTCAGTTACCATGACGCCTGAAAAATACCGATATGAGCGTGCAGTGGCCGTGGGAAAGAATGTCAACCTCAAAGAAAGGGAAGACAGAGGAATTGGAACCTGGGAATCAGAGAAACCGTTGCTTTGTAATAAAAGCCTAGCCCTACCGTTTAAGAAGTAGCTTAATTTGTTTTAAGTTTCTGTTCTTGCAGTTTTACAAAGAGAAATGTTTTCAAAATGAAACAATGTTTTCCTTGTCAAAAGAAATATTAAATAGATTTAGCCAAGCCTAAAAGCGGAGCTCCCCAGTTTTATTTTTACATTTTATTTCATTCTGAATTTATGTGATGATACAATTTTCAACAGCAGCAAATGAGAGAGAGAAACAAACAAACACAAAATCAATGAAAAGGAAATAATTCCACCTTCAGCATTATCAGCCAGCAGTCCGGCTGTGCATAAACTCCCGGATGATCTTGAAGTATATCGGTCCGCGCTGATGATAGGGTGCGGAAAAAAGTAAAAAATGCGGCTAAAAGGGGCTGGGCTATTATGCATATCAACTGGTTCACGAGGGGTGGATAGGGCACATGTCAAGGTAGCCTGCCTATCATGCGGTAAATTATGCATTTTCTTTTTAAGCTGTTTTGACTTTGCTTTTCTAGGTTTTAGAAGAGAAAAATCACCTTTTTGTTTTTGAACTAAATAATTAGAGCATAAAGGAACAATAAATATCTGCATTAGAATACGTTTGATTACTTTCACTCAACCTTGTGGGCCCTCTCTCCAAGGGAGGAAAAGGAGAGAGGGCCTGGGAACCAGGTTGATTTTAATCAGTCTTTTGAGACACATTACATGACGTGTTAGAAGAATCAGCTGTCCGTATTAATGCAGGCGCACGTGTCACGTTGTAAACACCACAGACAGACGACTCCATGACACTCGTATTTTGACTTCATGGAAGGGCTTTCAGTCTGAATCGAGTAATTTTACTTTGTAAACTTCAGTGGAATACAAGAAAGCAGATTCATTCATGCGACCGTTTCCCTCGCTGACTTGAAACTGTAAAAGGAAGTTGGCAGCATCAGGGTTTTACAGGTAAATCACCCGCTTGCTTTCACCTGCGAAAGACCAAGAGAAAGCGAGAATTTATTCAAGATATATTTTGCTCGCATTGCGCGATTTTGTCTAATTATGCGATTTTTAATGAATTGTGATTTGTAGTGCCTTGTTGCCCATTCTTTGCCAGCTTCCTTTTACTCTTTGAGAAATGAGGCATTTGTCTCTTCAATTACATAATTTTAAAATCATTTTATCCTTTAGTAATTACCAAATGAACATGGAATATCGGCATAGGAGAAGTAATTACCTATCATGGGCAAATTTTGCTGGTATCTCAGCACTAAGTCCACCACCGGATTATTTGCTGTGTTAGTATTTCTTTGATATTTTTATGTGAATAAGTATTCATACCCGACGTCACTAATCGAACTGTTTGGTACTCGAACTCGATCGAACTAAATCGAACTTAATCGAACGTTCGATTAGTTCGATAATCGAACAGAATCGAACCCATAAATTTTTGTGAGAGCGTTCAATTGCGTTCGATTTCCAAAATAATCGAACCCAATCAAACTAAATCGAACACAATTCTGGGTTTTCATGTTACGTCATAAAATTCTGAAATCAAAATTCAAAAGGCCTGCTAAACTTTTGATATCACTAGGTGTAAGATAAACTAAAAATATATCTTTTCGCAAATTTCCAGCTTGGTTGTGCCCTTCGTTTTAAAAACAGAGCATTTTGAATATTCGAGTTCTCCGCCGTATGTGATATCAAGCTGAGTGCCGTGACAAAGTTGTTTTGATTCAAAAAAGGCCTTTCCTTTCCATTTTTGCAGATCGAACATTCCCAGTGTACTAAGTGCTGTTTATGTGAAAGTGTAATAGATCATGAGCCAAAAGTAGTCGCTATTAATAGGAAAATTAAGTTCCAGATGTTTCTCTGACATTACGGCGGCCATGTTTGTGCCCCTCGGAAGGACACAAATATGGCGTCTCCATACTGAGCTATATAAATTTGCGTGGAAAGGTTCGGCAAATAACTCGCAAATGGTGCAACGCACAGACCTGAGATTTGGACAAATCGTTTATCTATTTATCTTCTATAATATCTGAAATTCATAGCTTCTGTCGTTGAATGGTTTCGATTTTATTTTTTTATTGCGTGACAGTGAAAACCACCAATAGACAAATCTCAAATTCACCCTAATACAACCAGGCAATTGAACAGTCTGTCTAAGTAACAGTTACAAATGACTAATTACCTTGTTATATTTGTATTTATGTATAGACTTTTGGCATGGAACATACACTGAAAGAATAAACTGTCTGTAAAATTGCCAAAAAATTCCAAAACACAAATTTCAGCAGACAATAGAAAATCAATCTTACTTCACCGTACTTCTATGTCATGTTATGATTTGGTCTTGTCAACCTAGGAGTCCCAGTGGTGACTGTGACACTCGTATTCACACCTGTTATTCGCATACCGCCATTCCAGCCTAATGTAATTAGACCGTGAATTTTACGACCGTAGTTTTTCAACCAACATCCATCCTCATATTGAACCCAATTGAACCGAATCGAACTTAATCGAATGTTCGATTGAGTTTGATTTCTCAAAATTTTTTCTGAGAGTTCGATTCTGTTTGATTACCGAACTGAATCGAACCTAATCGCATGATTTAGTTCGATTTGATTTGGTTTGATTAGTAATGTCGGGATTCATAGCATATGGCTGCATGTGTCTTAGTATTAATTAGTCTCCTTCACAGGCATTGTTTGGACTCGTCACACAACGCTCCCTACCCCACCAAACTGAAACACATTCCTTTCTGCAGTTTAGCCAATCACAGCTTCCTTCACATTTTTCTGAGGTAGTCATGCCAAAACTCGCCGACTAAACCAATCACAAGTGTCTTATTGTGACCCTAGTGTCAGAAACTCTAAACCGACACCAGTTTTTGAATTTGACCCATACCAAACATCAAAATAAAACAGAGATGTAACTAAGTAAAAACACAACTGAAGTTTTGGTTTCAAGTACAACAGGAATCTAAGATCGATATCTGAAGCAATATAACAGCTTTTCGGCTAACAGCAACTGATGGGTGTCAAAGCAACTAGAGTCGAAACAAAAGGAAAGGAATGTGGCTGAGGTTTAAGTAGCCCTTGGTGGGAGAGGGAGCATTGCGTGACGAGCCCAAACAATGGTTGCGAAGGAGACTACATGTGTCTGTGCCCTAAAAAGAACCACATTTGAAAATTGCTGTATAATGCATTGGAAACCTTTGAATGAATTTACGTTATGTATGCCGATGGATTGTGTCTCTGGTGATGTCTAACTCAAGAAAAGGCAATGCTTGAGTTGAAAAGTAATTATTTTGTCAACAAATATTGTTATAAATGCATGTGATGGTGCTGTTGACATTAAATCAACTTAATATTGCTTTTAATCTTAATCTTTTGGCTTTCATAATCATTCAGTTAGAATTTTAAGATACCCCCCCCCCCCCCCCCAAATGCAAGGAAAACACATTTCTGAGGGTCTAAATTCAAACATCTTCCAAGCAAGCATGACCCAGACACCCCTAGAATTTCTTGCCCGGTGGGCAGGAGATTATGTGGCTTTCGGCCAATTTATGCCTGTGTACACCAAAGAAGGGAGGCGCGGTGGCCTAATGGTTAGTGCGCTGGACTCCGGATCAAACGGTCCGGGTTCGAGTCCTGGTCGGGGTCACTGTGTTCTGTTCTTAAGCAAGGCACTTAACTCTCATAGTGCTTCTCTCCACCCAGGTGTATAAATGGGTACCGGCGAAATACTGCTGGGGGTAACCCTGCGATGGACTAGCATCCCATCCAGGGGGGAGTAGAAATACTCCTAGTCGCTTAATGCTACGGAAACCGGGATAAGCTCCAGCGGTATGAGCCACTAGTAGGCTCGATGCAGACTTTACCTTTTTACTTACACCAAAGAAACCCTTTTAGCCAAGTCTTCTGTTGAGAACCTGGTTGTCATATATTCAAAGAATGGAATGCCTTTAAGCAACATGCTGAACCAAAAAGCAAATAACTGAGCAAATTTTTTTTTTTTTCATGCCTTTCCTCGATTAAAACCACAAATGAAAGGAACTGCAGTCTGTCAATTAGTTAGATACAAGTTGGCTAGCAGAAAATTGGTTTTGGCTAGTAAAATCACTAGCCATTAGGCTACATGTAGTTACCTAAAAAGTTAGTCTCGATCCCCAGAGAACGAAGCCAATATCCAGCCATCTTGACCAACAAGCTTCAATAAAGGATTTATTATAATATGGGCAAAAAGAGAACTTTTTCTTGCTGGACCAAGGCAGGAATCCAGGGCGGGTATCACTTGCAATCACAATTTTAAACATCAACTCATGTTAACCCTTAGGCAAATGACCTTGAATTAAGAATTTCTTCACTTAACTGTACCACCTGTTTCAACTCTATGAACTATATATTAATTAGTCAACAGCACCAATCCAAATTGTTACATGGTGATGTACAACTCCATTACCACTCCCAGCATAATGTAGCCTTTCCAGGAACAGGCTAAGCATAATGCAAAGATCTTATCAAGTCTTGTGTAGTTAAATGTTTAATGAAGAAATAAACTACTAATCTCCTTGTCCATTTATCTGTCTTTGAGTCTGTGACTCTCTGTGCCAACTCTACAGCTGGTGTTAACCCTAAAAAAGAAAATGATCACATATAAAGTGTTGTTAATTGATTATTGGAATCAGTATCAATATTTTTAATATTATTCAATGCATTGAAGATGATAAGGAAGTGTGGATGATGTTACAAATAAGGATGGCATGTCACATGATGCTAATGCTGTGCAATATCGTTCACAAAAAATGTTCTTGTAAAAAGTGGGTATCCCAGTCCCCCCCGGCATATTAAAGATCTCCTCCCAGACCCCAGGGGGGGAGGTACTCAGGATTTCAAGTGACGGAGATGATCGAATCAGTGGGAGTAAAAATCAAGACCTAAAAAAGTCCCTAGGGCTTCCAACAAAACCCAATGGAATCCCTGGACCGAAAATTAACTCCAAATAAATCCCATACCGAATTATTTCCAACCCTTAAAATTTTATACATTAAAAAAATTGGGAATTGAATGTATGTGTGTTTGCTTATTCATCATACCATCTGATTTTTATCTTTCCTTCAACTGGTTGCATTTTCACACTAGAGTTAACCAAGAACACTTCTTTTGATTGTGCTCTTTTCACAGAACTGCACAGCCAAGGTCAGTAACACACATTCAAAAACTCATTAATAATTCATAAAGAGAATACAAAAGAAATTAATGTTTAATGAGTGTCTTTACATGTGGTAAAGACACGGCAAAACGTCACGTCCAACTTTCTAGGACAAAATAACCCCAAATCTAAACATTAGTGCAGGAATGAGTTGGTCTACATCAGAAGATTTTGAAGGCGTTCAATAAATTCGCTGTGCCTCGTGTTTAAACTTGATAAAACACTGCTGCTCATTTATTAATTTTCCTACCCTCAAAGATCCTGAAATCAAAAATTAAAAACCCCAAAAAGTCCTTCTATGATTCACGTCACTTGAAATCCCGAGCACCTCCCCTCCGGGTCCCAGACCTTGCCGGGTATTATCCGCTCTAGAGGCGGGGGTTTCATGAAGGCACCATCTTCACTCATTGTTGCCGGGCAAAGAGAAACAAACTAAGTTGCCTTGTGTATGTAATAACCCTTCTATTTGTTTTGCGTGGACATAAAGGCCCTAAGCCACCCACACTAATTACAACATTGCCACCAAGGCTTATATTACAAGATAGTGCTCCTTAAATTTATTATGCATGACCACACCAGCACAAGGTCACTGAATAATACCAATGGCTCATGCTGTCTGGTAAATGCTGACCTGTGTCATTCCATAAAATTCTGAAAAAATGCTTGTAGCCATCAACCATTCAAGAAGACCACGGGATTAGTAATTCACAAAATTTGCGTGTCAAGATAACTTGATGTTCTACTGTTTGTAAAGAAAAACAAACCAACATTCTTGGATTCATCATCTGCATTTTTCTCGGTGGGCTTGGTAAAAAAAGAAAGAGAAAAAGCAAAACTGTGCTTGAAATTTCTTTCCAGTGGAAAATTGGTTTCGGCTTGAAGAATCAAAGCTGCAGGCCACTGGCAACCAGGCTACAACCAGTTTCAAAAAGGGTTGAGACACTCTTGGTCAAGAATGCCATTTACGATATTTTCATATTGTTACCTTGCATCGCCCCCTTTCCCCCTGATCAATGTTGTCCGAATTTCAGGATTATATTTAAACTTTTAGGCAGCAACTTTGAAATGGGGAGGGGGGTTCAGAATAAGATTTACATGTTTATTTTTGAAGCGAGGGCATATCTTTGAAAGACGAATACAATTTTAGGGTGAGTATCTCAACAATTTTGAAACTGGTTGTCTGAGTGCGTTTACCCTTTTCAGCTGTTGCTTTGACTTTATGATGAGAATGAATTTTGCAGTATTTTATCCTTTCAATGCGACCTTTTCAAAAAGCTGTATTTCATTTATATAAGTTTGCGTGTTTAAAAATGGCATAGTAAAAACGGTGAGTTTTTGCACTTCCGGTTTTGACATAATTTGCACTAAAATTGTTCGGAATAGGGTGCGCGTTCAACAATATGCGCAAGATTCTCGATAGTGCAATGAACAGGGCGTTATGTCCTTTGATCTCCTTGTGGTGATGCTAACCAGTAATTCTACGCTGTAAATTGGCGTGATAAAGTTATATTTTCATGTGCAGTTGATGTAGAAGACGAACACAGGCTCTACACATAAGCGTTTATCACGCTGCTCAGAGATCTGAGCTCAGTAGAGGAAGTTAGAATCACACAGAATAACGGAAAACACAGTTTTATCCCACTGCCCCCTTAATGCAATGGTTTATACTTTACAACCAAACTCCTTGCGTGCTTGAAACCTGAGATCCGACGATCTACACGGTCTACACGGTCTACATCAGATGTAAATAGAATATTATGATAATCTTTTACACAACACGCTGTAGACCGTCGTATACATGTAGACCGTCACAATTTCTTTCTATTTGCCATAGACATCTTATTAGCTATGTATTTTAATGTTAAATAGCAAGCTGAAGACTACTGGATAGCTTCAGCTAGTTAATATTTTATTTTAGATTAAAAAAAGAGCATATACTAGTCTTGCGTAATGATTTCCGAGCCTGTGACGTCACAGCCCGCATGTCAAAAAATACGACATGCAAAGATCTGTTCCTAATTTTCAAATGCTCTATGGTAAAGCTTCTTTTCAACATTAAACACTTCCTAGAAAATTTATTTTGCTTGTTCAAGTGCGTATTTTCAATAAGCAAGGTCCTTGTCTGTAGAATTGGAACAAATTTAAACTGATATTTTCAGACAACCAGTTTCAAAAAGGGTTGAGACACTCTTGGTCAAGAATGCCATTTACGATATTTTCATATTGTTACCTTGCATCGCCCCCTTTCCCCCTGATCAATGTTGTCCGAATTTCAGGATTATATTTAAACTTTTAGGCAGCAACTTTGAAATGGGGAGGGGGGTTCAGAATAAGATTTACATGTTTATTTTTGAAGCGAGGGCATATCTTTGAAAGACGAATACAATTTTAGGGTGAGTGTCTCAACAATTTTGAAACTGGTTGTAGGTGGCAAAAATGTTAATCTTGAGCCCTGATTATAGCTGTATAATTATTCATGATTATACAACTGTTATTTTGCTGTTCAGAAATATTGCTCTTAAAGAAAGTGAAGCCCAATCAACCAGTAATGCATAAAAAGTTACCTTTTTTCCGAATTCTATGGTTACCCAGCATTTCAGAGCCATTATTCATACAATCACCTCCTCAGATCACAGAGCGGGCATCTGCATAGCAATGTACTGGTGGCTGCCATCTGCTCCAAGGTGAAAATGGGGTACATCTCTTGTCATTAAACAGCTATCAAAATGTTGTCATTATTATAGTCAGTAAACTGTTAGAACAAATGGATTAAGTCAGTAAACAGCACAAAGGAATTAAGTTAGTAAATTTGTGCCATTTTAAATTTTTAAACAGCTACATGGTGAAATTAGTGATAATAATCCTTTTTAAAAAATTATTATTTGAAATTAAATCTGGCAGTTGAGTAGAAACCAGAACATGAGGCAGAGCATAGGGCAAGACTTGTCAGGACTGTAAAAGGGTCTCAACAAGAGCTAGTTCAGGCCAGCACAAAATTTGAAATTTATATTTATATATATAGAAAAAATGTTATTAATCCTTGAAACTCTTCAAACTGAGGCCTTTAATGAACTGTTTACACTTAAAAGTCAACTTTCTTTTATATGCTTAAAGTGATTTTATAGTTTGACATTTATGTGGTTATAATAGAGAGAATACTTTGATAGATGCTACACAGTTAAACCCCATTTACACCATCTTCCAAGGGAGCTGGCATCTGCCACAGGTTTAGCCATCTGCTCAGTGTACCACAGAGCTGGCATCAGTTGCAAGTCTATTCATGGCCATCTGCTCAACGTCAACTTCAAATGACAGAGCTGGCAAAACAGTACCAATGGTTCATGCTGTCTGGTAAATTCTCTCAACATCATTCCAAAAAAATTCACAAAATACATAGTACTCCCGAGCAATTACTTTTAAATTCAACATTAAAGTAAATTTATATTTTATAAATTTAAAAGGCTTCTTTCACTTATTATGTTGCTTGATGATTCACATCCTGATATCCATGTGAATGATAATGATGAATAAGTTTTTCAATTAAGATGCAATTATTCAATATTGTAAACAATGGATACGTAATATTGCATATCATGTGATTTTACATATAAAATGCTGAATGATGTTGTTAGGCATTTTGTGAATTTTATGGTGATAGATTACCCAGCATTATCAGAACCATCTCTTTGCTAGCTGCCTTCTGCTCAGAATCAAACACACTAGTGCTGCATATAAGCACTGTCATCTGCTTACAATTCAGAGACGGCTGCCATATATGGTCAAGCTAGTATTTCCAAAGGGAGCCGGCTGACGTCTGCCACAACTCCCAGCCATCTGCTAAATGTACAAGAGGGTGTTAAAGGTTTTGTGAATGGACTTGTTTTTCCCATCAATATAAAGTGGCAAATTATTGGCTGTTTGTCATGAACTGGGATTTAGTCTGTAGTTGTGAACTACCATTATTTTTCCATAATACTTTTTAGTGAAATCACAAATCCCACTGTTTTCAACATCCATTATCACAATAAACATTACATTGCTGTGATCTGCCAATCAATTTTACATTGATCTTTCACGTTCTGTTGTGGCTAGCTACATACTGCTACTAGCTACTGAGTAAACACAAACAATTAGTGCTTCTACTATATGCAGGGGCAAAAAAGGAGATAGGCTTCTTATCTGCCATGCATGTCTAGTCACATAGACACTTAATTGCATGCACACAAATTGATTAGCCCTTTATAGCCTTGTCACTAATTACTTCATATGGGCATTCACAGGCCCACAGCTACACTGGCTGATTACAGAAAAGTAGTGATAATTAAGCTCAGATATACAACTTCATCATACCTTTATAGTTCTGCTCAAAATGCAGCAAATTATTTCAGTCATACCTCAGTGATGACTTTGAGACTGTGCCCACTCCACCAGTCTGAGAAAGGTTTCTTCTCGATATAATGGTGCTAAATCTGCTCGCTGCTGACATTGAGTGGCTAATACACGCAGTCTTTCCATTTCCACTGCTCTAGCGCGAGTAGTAGGAGTGTTTACAGGCTTTAACCTATCATCGTTCAGCAGGACTTCTTCGTGAAATGCAAAATCAGGATCCATGCCTTCTCCACCTGCTGATTTCGCTCTCGACAATGCCACAAACAGAGCTCCTGGATTCTTAGCTTCAAAGTTGTGCTTCCCAGGGTGAATCACAACATACCTGAATGCCTCCCCTGTGCCTACAGTCATCCCTTGGCACTTGTGGATTGTGGTTCCCCATGACAGCCGTAATGGCACCTGCAGACGCTTGCACCTACATGTGCAATCGGTGGAGCGACTTACAGGTACAATTGGCACAAGTGTTGCATCTTCATTGACATAAGGTGGACCATTATACCCTGGAAACCGCACAAACACAGTATCGGGTAATGATGCAGAATCATCAGTTGGTCGGGAACCGGGTTTGTAGGCAATGTCCACTACTGTGCTCACAGCTCCATTGTACAAACCCCATCCAGCCTTGAGGTTAACTGTAAGCATTACCTTACTGTCACGACAGAGGTACAGTAGTGGTAGCAAACCTCCTGCCTTATTACTGTCAGCCTTCTGAGCATGCCTGCCATTGTCGACTGACTTGATCTTTGCCACTGGATGGTTTGGCTGTCTGTTACACTCAAGAAGCTTAGCTTTGTTCCGCTCCCATTCCAAACGATGTGTTGGAAAGACATACAACCCCTGCTCATCCATCCTACGAAGAAGATCTGTACCATGGCTGATGCGCAGATTGTGCCACTGAAATTTCTGCAGCCAACGGACTTGCTGGGGTGTAGTAGTGTAACTTCGCATTGACATTAACACATCTCTTAGCTGCTGTTCGGATTCAGTTTGCCTGACAATCTCTGTTAACTCTACAGCACTATCAAAACTTGTCCACACAAGCCGGCCATGGTTAGACGGTGCACTGCGGATGTGTTGAATGTACACAGGAGTGTCACAAACAGGAGGTAGCTGCACATCATCTCCCATAAGCACTACCACAGGGATGCCTCCCCACAGCTTGTCTGCATTGGCTCCTCTGTTAATTGCATAGCGTGTATGCTGCTCCATCCAGCCCATTGTGATGCGGCCAAACATTGATCGCTCATCGCCAACTAGAACTTTCAGATTTTCACACCTGCTCTGAATTTTCTCCAGCACAGAACCAGAAGGCACAGTAAGCTCATTACAAGATCTTGCACCAGTTGGGATTCCTAAAAAGCTGTGAGCTGTACTGCCTTCAACAAGATAGGCAGAATTTCCAGTTGGGGTAATCACCTGTATTGCATCATTCTTTCCAAACAGCTGACGCACTAGCCTCTGAAGGCACTTGATAACATAGGACTTTCCTGTTCCGGCAGTTCCAGACACAACAAGTCGCAAAGGTTGGTAATCATTTGGGTTCTCGACAAAGTTATAGAGTGTCTGCAACACCAGACAGACTAAAGCTCTCTGATTGTCATTTAAGGACAATGGAGAAACATCTGGCAATTCAAGACCAACATTTTCTGTTTGCTGTTCTTCATCTTGTTTGATGCGTTCTTGAAGCCATGTCTTTGGGTCTTTGCCCTCAGGAAGATCAATGGAAAGACTACTCCAGTCATACTGCTCTCCACCATCATCATAATCAAAGTCCTTCTCTACACCCTCATATCTCTGGTTCTGGCCTGCATAGACATCAATCCAATCTGGTTGTTCTTCTGCTTCAACAGCGTCGTCATCCATGTCATCTTCAAATACTGGTTCTTGTTGATGCTCTGCATAACGCTGTGCTTTAGCAACTTGGGCCTTTACAAACAATGGGCACTGGTCGGTAGCAAGAAAGTCCTTAAACCGATCAATCCAAGATTCAGCATCTCCCTTTACTTCTTGGATGTCAAACCAGTTTGGCCAGTGCAATAGAAGCATTGTTCTGCAATAGTCCTCATTCAGTGGCCATGTCGCGTGTGTGGCACCACCGCTCACCACAGGAACCTTGCCATCTGCAGATGCAAACTGGTACCAAGAACAGTGCTTGTCCTGTGGACGGGCAAGGTACTTATCCAAAGGGGTGCTGCGTGTAGCAGTGTCACCATCACGTTCAAGACGCCTTGACCCTGTCATTGACACATATGCAAACTGACGGCTACATCGCCAAAGGGCTAATCCGCTCAGCTCAAATGATGCCTCAGGACCACTAATATCTCTTCTTCCCACGGTCTTTATTAGCATCTTGGCACAAACTGACTTTCCAGACACTTGGCTTGCATCAGTTGAATCTACAGCATTTACCATGTCCTCAAAGAGATCAGCAGTTGCACCAGTGGGTTCACTGTCCTTGCATGCATAACCACACACATAGTCAATTATTGCAATGATATCATCTGTGCTGGGATTGTCTGGAGAAGAATTTGACAGAATCAGGCTTACATCACCATTTGCTCTCCACGACTGCATCTGATAGCGGGAGTGTTGAACCATACGTGGGTGGTCACGTGGCATCTCGAGGCGAGGTGCTCCATTGTGATCATCAACAATTTCTGGGCCATTGTGCAGTTTCTTCCCTGGACGAAACTCGCTTCCAAATTCCATGCGACAAACCCTCTCATTTGCCTGCAAGCCTGGCTCAGGGTGACGAGGTGTCCTCAGGCAGTAATCAGAACAGCTGTGCAGGCCGACTCGGTTTACCAATAGCAAATGATCCTCCAGCATCGCTTGTTGCGTTGCAGCTACTTCCATAAGCATCTTTACCAGGGGATCACTCTCATCTGATATTGGGTCAGCCGAACCCTCAGGTGGAGGCCAGAGATCCTTTCTTGGCTTTCCCTCACCATCACTACCAGCTGGGTGTAGCGCTGTCATGGCAAGGTTCGAATTGGCCCACTGGTTAAGTATAGCGGCATACTCATCTTCGTCACAATCGTCTTCACGAGCCTCATGCAACAGTTGGTGTGGCTGTCTGTCCTCTCTCCAGCTGAGTTGGTGCCAGTGGATTTGACCACGGGACTTGGCAAATTCATACCGGTACCAATAGTCAGAGACACCAAACACAGGCTTTAGTACCTTGTCATGGTATGACTGGGTGCGCAGGTCAAAGTAATTCACAACCACATGGGTATTCTCTTGAACAGCCTTGTAGCGGGCATTGCTATCCTCAGCAAGGTTAACTTCTTTCCCAGTGGTCTGCAAAATGTACTGTTCTAACAGTCTTCTCAGTGGGGGAAAGTAAAACTCCGCACAACTTCCGGTCATGAAAAATGAAGGGAAGCTCTCTGCGTCGTTGATGCCAATACTGAGCTGTGCCACGCAGATTTGCTCCAAAATACAACAGCTTGTTGGCAATTGACGTATCACCCCTTGCTAGCCGCTCCTGCAGATCTGCAACTGTTAAATGGGGATCTCCTAGCTGCTGATCAACAAAGTACCTGCTCTGTTCTAGGGCACGCTTCCTCATGATCATGTTGTGAACAACAAACTTCCACACTTTGTGTCGAGCAAACCTCCCATCTTTATACCACAGCAAATGCTCTGCCCAGTCATGGAGTGTGGGACATGTTACTGGACGATTGATGTGAAAATCGCCCTTTCCATATGGGAACAGGCAAGGAAAGGCCATTGTGAAAAAATAAGGAGTGCTGAACTCAGATGCAGGATTTGAGTCAGTGGTTGGCCATGGAATCACTGGTCGTTCAGTGCCTTGTTGAACCCTTTCTGTTTCATCTTCACGAGGCTCAGACACAACTTCATTTATGGCTGCTTCAACACGTGCCTGCACATTCACTCCCGGCTCTGGAAGAATAACTCCAGAAACTGTTGAATCATCATTGCCATCTGTTTCACCTGCATCCAACTGCTGTGGAGCAGGGCCTTGGTCATCCATGTGTTCTGCTGTTTCTGAAAACTCAACTGTCCTCAAATTGGGCAATTCGCCATCTGCTGGTAAATTCTGCAGACGAGTGTCATCAATTACAATGTCACCATAAGCAGGATTATTGTCCTTAAGCCAACGGAGAGCACCTTCAACACGATGCCTTCTTACCCGGAAGTCTTTATGGGTATCATCTTTCCCCTGCCTTCTCACACGTATGATATCCACTTCTGCTGGTAGACGAGGCAGAATGGTAGCTGGTTCTTGCACTGCTTGAGGGAATGCAATGCAGTGTCCTCTAGAAGCAATACCTCCATGTTTCAACATGTGCACATGTACAGTGGGTGCTAGCCTTGCTATCAGCATCTGCTCTGCATCTGACATGTCAGACAGTTCCTCAGGAACACACATTGGATCCATGTTGTTCTCATCTGACCAAACTTTAGGTACCTTTTTATCTCTCCTGCAGCGAGTACACAAATTCCCTGTGCCTTTGCCTTCCAATCGCCGTTCCTTGCAAACTTCACAACAACTGAACATGTAAGTCATCTGCTCTACCTCAAATTTCCGTATGGCAAAGTATGCATTATCCTCCAACTGACTTGACCCTGTTGGTGGAGGTGGTGGCAAATCTCCAACAACTTCACGTAGCCTTCTCTCCTCGTCTGTAACTCTCCTTTGATTTCGTCGCTGTCTTTTTCTTCTGTCATCCACAGTTTCAATTACACCAGGCTGTGCAAACTCATAGACAACCCCTACTGCCCTTGCTCTGGCAATCAGGTGACTATCTTCTAAGTGGCTGCTGTTTACTTGTGGAACAGGCTGCTGTGTTTCCAATGAGTTGCTTGCCTCCAATATCAGACTTTCTTCTAATACAGGATTTTCCCTTTCAAAATCCTCTGAATGAATGAATAAATGAAGAAAACAGTGTAGATACTGAAATAGTTTTTTTTCCAAAAAACAGTGAATGGGGACGCTATTTAAATTAAAATACTGAGACATTTTAAAACAAGGATAAAAAAATCACTAAAGTAGTAAATTTCGGACTCGTTTATGAACTTAACAAAAAAACTGTTCGCATTAATGCAAGTCAGAGGTCTTTAAAACCATGTTGTAGCTGCATGGTGATCAGCAACCAAATACATAATTTTGTAGTTTAAAAACAGAATTGATTTAAATTATAGGTAAACTAGGTTATGAGCCTAGAGCTTATCTTGGTTTCAAAGCATAAAGCAGAAGGAGTATTTCTACACCCCCATCGATGGGATGCTAGTCTATTGCAGGGCTACCCCCAACATTGAATTTACTGTTACCAATTTATACACTCGGGCAGAGAAAGGCATTGTGAGAATACAGTGTCTTGTCCAAGGTAGAACACAATGCAATGACCCCAGCCAGGGCTCAAACCTTGACCACTCACACCATGATCACAAACTAATTATTTGTAAAGCTGCATTTTTTTATGTTTTCGTATAACACCTGACCAGAAAATTATTTTATTTTTAATGAGCTTTAGCAATTATAATACTTATTTATAAACTCTTGTTATAATTGTAATAATAATACAATGAAAAAGCTTAAAATCGCTTTAGTGGTTATAACATCTCTATTAGCCCTTTACAATTCTAAAAAGCAAAAAACATTACAAAGGGTTATGAATTGATTTGATCAGTTGACAATGTGCAGTACCTGTATTCATTGCTGTTATTGCAATAGAGACAGGGTTAGCATTTTCCGTATCATTCTCTTGAGCAGCATCTGCAACATCTTGACCAAGTCTGCCTTGTTCATAAAAACAGTCTACAGATAAACAAGTGAGAAAGGTATTACCTGGTATTACCTAACAAGTTTTTCTAACCTAGGGCTAGCCAGCAGGGAATGTGTCGGGAGGCATAGTCATAACAATATGAAAGATTTTAGTATAGTCATGTACATGTAAAAATGGCATTTCAAACAAGAAATTTGTTGTGTAATCAGGGCTCGACAAAAGTCCCGTATGGTCGTCCAGGACAAGTAGTTTTCAAGGCCGGGCAAGTAACTTTTCACGGTCACTTGCCCAACGTCGGGCAAGTTCCCAGGCAAAACCCTCCATCAACTAAATGACAAATAATCAGAACTACAGACAGTGTAAAAATATTGTTTCACAATGCTCAAGCTGTGAAAAATGTCAATCGTTAAGCACTTAAAATGACTTTTTCTAATGTACTACACATCTTTAAATAAGTTTCTTACTAAAGTACGTTGAAGCGTGATCTGTGACGGCTAAAATTCTACCGTGTTTGTTCAAACGTAAAATATTGCGAGTTGGTCGGCGCTGAACAAACTCAGAATTTTCTTCCCATCCGTTCTGTCGGGGAATACGAATACAAAACTTCAATTTGAATGAACGGAAAGGCTCTAAAATTGGATCTAAACAAAAGTGTTGCAGTTCAACATTTACTTTCAGTTACAGTTCGATGTCTACTTTCAGTTACAGTTGTACTTTGTTTCTTGCATCTGCTGAAACCGAAACCTGAAGTTGGAGCTGTCAAAGCATAAGCCTTTTCCGAAAAAAGCTGTAAAAAATCTTCCAAAATGTTTTAAAAAATCGTTAATGTTCCAGTTCGAAGGTCTGCACTGTGAATGTATAAGCTTGAGCTTGGGAAGTCGACCACCTTGGTTGCCTAGCACGTGACTAAAATCTGACCTTATCAAATTTCTTTCTACATTTAACAGTGTGAGATTTTGCATGAACGCAGTGTAAACAACTAGGCCGAAGCTTTTGATCAGCAAAATAAAGTTTCAGTGAACCTCCTAAAGTTAACGAAACCAAGTTCTTTTCATTTGTACAAAAATCAAAAATAAAATCCTCATAAAATAACCACCACTGATGAGAAACCAGTTAAGTGTCCTCCAATGCCGAAAATAAGCATTCCACCGTGCAGTCTTGCGACACGCCGGCTTGGGAGAAAAATACACGAAAAAGAAAACCACTTCAGTCACTTCAATTGTTATGTTAATAAGGCAAACGTTCAAACGAAGTAAAGCAATCAAAAAACACTGTGAGATCTAGTCATCCAAGGATTAAGAATTTTAGTGAGCTTATTTCTTACTTTATTTATTTATTTTTTTTTGATGCGGGCAAGTGGGAAATTGGCTCAGCAAAGCAAGTTTTGAGACTTGCTTGCCCAAAGGGCAAGTTGGAATTCAAATTTTTGTCGAGCCCTGGTAATGTATAATGTACTCCAAAACTAATTGTTTGATTGGTGTACTTCATGTACGTTTTGTCTGCTATTCAACAGACGAATTGCATATCTGCAGGTCTGCAGACATTTTACAGATATTTTGCAGATATTCTGCAGACATTCGTTGGATGATCTACGGATAATCTGTAGATGATGCAAAGACAATCTGTAGATTTGCTACAGATGTGTTTGCAGATTTGTAACAGACTATAAACAGCTCTGCCAGTTTTGTGAGCTCCGGAATGTTAATTTTCTGAAACCACACAATAGAATTTTCAAATTTAGTGTGTAAGAGGCGGTGTTCAAACTGTAAAATGTTCCAAAGTGTGAGTACAGACTCACAGATATTGTCTGGAGCAAGACATTCTATGAAAACATACTTTAAGTGAAAATTCAGATTTCAATTTTTTTACCAATAGTTGTTTTGAAAGTTAACAAGAGTGGATTAATTAGAAAGATGAAGGCAAAATATTTCACATATATGTGGGAAGATCAACAGCAGCCAAACAGATAAAAAAGCAGCAGAAAATAGTGACAGGAAGTCCGAACTGAATAAAACCTATGAAAACAATCATATAAAAATTGATAACTGAATCACTTTGTTGTTGCCCACTTTGCAGAGAGCATTCTACACCATTAAGATCAACAACTTGACTTTGTTCTTCACTGGCACTGGCAGGCAACACTAAAAGAGGAATTGACATAATAATCTCTTAAAAACTACCACAACAGCTCTAAAAATTAATAATAGCACATGTAACACAGTAAGAATAACTAAGAATTTCATTTTATTTGTTACACATTTTCCTGGCCTTGATAAGAATCTGAATGCACTTATAAACTGTAAATTTCTGTGTTGCAAGCAACACAGGAACAGAAAAACAGAGCTTTCATTATTGTCTTTTCATTGCAATGTGTTAGTTTTCAAAACTTATTACTTTGTTTCTGATTATATTTCTGCAAAACAAATCAATGAATTTTAGTTCTTCTTTACCACTGTACCAAGAATATTCTCTCCTCTCCAATTCCATGACTTACAAGGTAAGCTGAACCTCTTAAATTAATGGACTTTTTGTCTTGGCAGAACACACCTCTTTACTCCCACGGAGTGGCGTAAGTAGGGGGGGATTTGAAAATGTTGTGCAAATTAATGCCTGGGGTTCCACTGATAAGTGCATAATACAATGTACTGTAGCAACATTTGATAATTACATGTTTGACTTGTAAAGGAGAAACATTTGTCACATCCCAAAGCTGTTCTTCTCACTGCAGGTGGCACGATGTTTAAAGACTCGCATCAACACTGTTGTCAAAATGAATGTACTATTGCGATAGTTTGCATATCAATTATCAGGTCTAAAATCAGATGAATTAACTCACGAAAAAACCCAGCATTCAGTAGGCATTACATGTAACCTTTCTTGTGTGCATTTTGTGCAAGTTGCAAAACAAGATTGAATAATTTTATGATAAATATTACATTTACTTTTTCATTCTAAATAGAACCAGCAAAGCATTACAACCAAAGGCAAGGGGTTGAAATACAGTGTATATCTAACACTTCCCAAACCTCAAAAATGAACTTGAAACAAGCAACTCAAATCATCTGGGACTCAGTGACATGATTGTAGATCTTATGAAAGAGATAGCCTGACACTAATGCTTATGCAATCTGATTGATTAAAATCATGAAAAGTGATTCTACCTGCATCATAATCTTCAATAAAGTGCAATGAATCACTTTCAGTTGGAGATAATAACATGTCAGGTGCTTCTTGCAAACTGCCATCACTTTCATTTTCATCATGGCATTCCAGCAGCTGCTCTCCCAGCACTGTGAAACAAAATAATCACATCACAAATGTCTTTAAATCTGTCTAATTTGTATATAAATTCGTCCTTGAAAGCGCCCCATAAATATTTGATTACGTAAATGATACACGTAAATGATACTCCATAAATGAAAATCAATACCTGTTGTTCGTTGAGCGTCGAGGATAATCGAAGTATAAGATTGAAAACATCGGTGAAAATTATTTTTACCAAGTTAGCTTCACAAAAACAAAACTTAAGAGACGTTCTCTTTGGTGACTAGCTTTTTGGAATAACTCATGATTTATCAGTCACTTAGTACTCTGCGAGCTGCAAATCACTTCGATTAATCCTCGATCTTTCCGAGTACATGTAACAATCGACTTCCGCATCTTCCGAGCATTTTCCGCATAAAACAGAAAAATTTGATGCATATTTATGATACAGCAGCTGCTTACCATTTTCACAAACAGAAAATTCCAAGAAATTGATTATTTTGAAACAGTTTTTCTTCAAAATATCGACGAAAAAACGCCACTTTGATCATACACAGTTTTTTACCTCCAGGCGTTCCACGTGTATTTTCGTTATAGGCCTGGACACCAGTTTTGTTTTGACACTGAAAGGTGGAAAAGCATTACCAGCGATTATCATTTCATGCAGCGAATAGCAGTAATAATTAATAAGAAACTGATTTGTCTTCTTTTGCTCGTAATCATCTGTGGTTAATTATCATTAATATGGATAAATTTTTCGTCAAAGAGAAGTGGCTGTACACTTAACAAAGTAAAGACTGAAAATACGAACGGTAACAGCCATGGATGGAGTGAGCCATTATCCCAGAGTTTTTTTTTATGCGGATATTAATGGCTTGTTATTGTGTTCCATGTGCAGTGTTCTATAAGTTAACGTAAGGAAATCTGTCCTTGGCAATCACTTTAAATCATCTATTGATAAGAACAAAATCAACTAATCAACGAAATGCAAAGGTGAAACCAGCTTTGTTTTACTTCTGATTACTTTTAGCGGAAAAAAACCACATAAGCCTAATTACGTAGATAATTACATAACATACCAAATAAATGCAAGTTAAATACCAAAAGGCCCAAATACCAATATTTTTTCTTTTCAGAATTTCCGCATAATCCAACGTGTTTTCCGCATAATATTTCCGAAAAATTCCGCATAATTTGTAATTTTTTCCGCACCCTATCGGATGCCCTGCTCGAAGAGAACATAAAACAGGAAAATACTCGTAAAAACGTAATGTTGGTTTCCTTACTTCTGATACAGAACCTGAATGCTGCTAGCCCACCGGTTTTCATCGGCCGTTTACAATAAACTGAAAGACTTACGGTTTAATTACTAACATACTCGAAACACACTGTCACAAAATCAAACTACCTTTAAAAACGTATCACCCGATAGTATTTTGTGAACTTTACCCCTACAATATCAAGCATATAACTTTTATACGGGTAACAATAATGTTGATACCAATAAAATTAAGATTAAACGAACGAGACAGAATTGTCAGTTATATCCAGAGTGAAAACATCACAATAAACTACGTATTTCGGCGGTTAAAAGGTACGTTTTTATGTCGTACCAGATTATCCAGATTTGGAAGCGCTAAAATAAATCTGATTAAACTACAATAAACACAACCTCTTAATTTTTTAACTAAGGGTTAGGTCTCACCTCCATTCTCGTTTTGTCTTTTTCTTTGCCTTTCTCGTTCCCGTTGTTCTTTCCTGATTCTTTGTCTTCTTTGTCGGTCCCTCTCTCGCTTTTTTTCTCTTTGCTCCTCGCCTCTTCTGTGCCAGTTTTGCCTGGCCCTTTCTCGCTTTTTTTCTCGTTGGTCTTCGCTTATTCTCTGCCTCTTTTGCCGGGCCCTCTCTTGCTCTTTTTCGAGTTGCTCTTCGCTGCTTTTCTGTCGCTTTAGACGGGCCCTCTCTCGCTCTTTTTCGAGTTGCTCTTCGCTGCTTTTCTGTCGGTTTAGACGGGCCCTCTCTTGCTCTTTTTCGAGTTGCTCTTCGCTGCCTTTCTGTCGGTTAAGCCGGGCCCTCTCCCGCTCTTTTTCGAGCTGCTCTTCGCTGCCTTTCTGTCGGTTAAGCCGGGCCCTCTCCCGCTCTTTTTCGAGTTGCTCTTCGCTGCTTTTCTGTCGGTTTAGACGGGCCCTCTCTTGCTCTTTTTCGAGTTGCTCTTCGCTGCTTTTCTGTCGGTTAAGCCGGGCCCTCTCTCGCTCTTTTTCGAGTTGCTCTTCGCTGCCTTTCTGCCTGTTTTGACGGGCCCTTTCCTGCTCTCTTTGACGCTGCTCTTTACTACTCCTTCGCCTGTTTTCTCTCGCTCGTTCTCGCTCTCTTTCCTGTCGCAGTTCGCTTGAACCCTGTCTCCTTGAAGTTGAATTTACTCCACTCTCGTTTGTCGACATTGACATAACAAGATTAGAGTTAAGAATAATTTTTTCCCTCACGTTTTAAACTTCAGACTAGCTGAATAGACGTCGACTATGTTGTCGTTTTGAAACTTTTTTTTTGCGACAACAGCCTTTGGGTAATGCTATTTCCCGCCACGAAACGCGGGTTGCCAACGGCAAGCAACTTGTTCCCAGGCCTAATCCGTGCGTACGTACGTACGTACGTACGTACGTACGGACGGACGCGGGCGACCACCAAATTTTCTTGCCTTGATGGTTTACCAAATTCTATGGGTATGGAGCTCCGCCCGCGGGCGCCTTCGGCGCCCGCGGGAGCTCCGCTAAAATACTACAAAGCTCTTTAAAGTCCTCCTCTCTTTTACGCCCCCCTCTCTAAGGGACGGACCATTATTTCTTTGGAGGGAGGGAGGTGGGGCGATGAAAAATATTCCGGATAAAAAAATTGTTTGCCGGGCCTAGAAATGCATAGTAAATTGTTTGTAAATGCGATATGTAGAGCGAAAAATAGTTTACATTTGGAAAAAAACTGTTTGTAGAGGTGCAAAAGGTTTGCAGAGGAAAAATTTTCATATCCCCCCTCCAAGAAAAATAACGCTCCGTCCCTAATTAGCCTCGGTCGGGAAGTTACATTTTTCTAAATAAACCATCGTGGTCATGAAGATTTATTTTGAGAATAAAAAAGCTGTTACTCAAGACATAAAATCAACTTGCTAAAAAATATCAAGCGGCGCTACTCTTGGCTGCAAACATGTCGATCAGACACAAAAATATAGCGCGCCTAGCCTAGCCTGTTCCAGGCTCTCTATAGTTGACGAGAGCGAAAAGAGTGGGCACTACATGTGCAGGGGCAAAAGACAAGCCTTGAACCGCTTAAACTTGACTTTCAGGAGCAAAGGTATGGACGTTACCTTTCTTCTTTTCTCTCATCCCTAGTTGTACCAATTCTTTTTTGCAGAGTACACTAAGCGATTTTTAAATTAAGACTTTCACTGAAAAAAACTTGCAGTGTATAAAGCCATCTGTAAGCTATTCAATTGACATTAGGAATTATTATTCCTCGGAGGGAGAAGTTTCTAAAAGGTGTTTTTTGCTACCCACGACTTTTACCCACACCCACGACTTTATTACCCACACCCACGACCCACGACCCACGACCCACGACCCACGACCCACGACAGTTAGCTATACTCAATGCGCTGACATGGAGCTTTCACTTTCGGTACGTGACAAACAAGATTATGTTTACTTTGCATGTTTATTTCGAGTATAGCTAACTGTCGTGGGTCGTGGGTAGAAGTCGTGGGTCGTGGGTGTGGGTAATAAAGTCGTGGGTGTGGGTAAAAGTCGTGGGTAGCAAAAAACACCTTTTAGAAACTTCTCCCTCCGAGGAATAATAATTCCTAATGTCAATTGAATAGCTTACAGATGGCTTTATACACTGCAAGTTTTTTTCAGTGAAAGTCTTAATTTAAAAATCGCTTAGTGTACTCTGCAAAAAAGAATTGGTACAACTAGGGATGAGAGAAAAGAAGAAAGGTAACGTCCATACCTTTGCTCCTGAAAGTCAAGTTTAAGCGGTTCAAGGCTTGTCTTTTGCCCCTGCACATGTAGTGCCCACTCTTTTCGCTCTCGTCAACTATAGAGAGCCTGGAACAGGCTAGGCTAGGCGCGCTATATTTTTGTGTCTGATCGACATGTTTGCAGCCAAGAGTAGCGCCGCTTGATATTTTTTAGCAAGTTGATTTTATGTCTTGAGTAACAGCTTTTTTATTCTCAAAATAAATCTTCATGACCACGATGGTTTATTTAGAAAAATGTAACTTCCCGACCGAGGCTAATTAGGGACGGAGCGTTATTTTTCTTGGAGGGGGGATATGAAAATTTTTCCTCTGCAAACCTTTTGCACCTCTACAAACAGTTTTTTTCCAAATGTAAACTATTTTTCGCTCTACATATCGCATTTACAAACAATTTACTATGCATTTCTAGGCCCGGCAAACAATTTTTTTATCCGGAATATTTTTCATCGCCCCACCTCCCTCCCTCCAAAGAAATAATGGTCCGTCCCTTAGAGAGGGGGGCGTAAAAGAGAGGAGGACTTTAAAGAGCTTTGTAGTATTTTATTTCTTTTGACAAGGAAAACATTGTTTCATTTTGAAAACATTTCTCTTTGTAAAACTGCAAGAACAGAAACTTAAAACAAATTAAGCTACTTCTTAAACGGTAGGGCTAGGCTTTTATTACAAAGCAACGGTTTCTCTGATTCCCAGGTTCCAATTCCTCTGTCTTCCCTTTCTTTGAGGTTGACATTCTTTCCCACGGCCACTGCACGCTCATATCGGTATTTTTCAGGCGTCATGGTAACTGAACAAAGGATAGCAAAACTTAAATCGTTCGCCTTCTCGACCGAGGATCCGGGAGAAAACAACGTGCTGCGAGTTGTCCTGCGAGTTGTCCTTTTCAGATTTGTATATTTAGGTTGATCGATAATGGGGTCCGATAGCGAACCTCCTCTGCCATTTCGTACGTTGATGTAGTTTACTTCAATAAAGCAACTTGTTGGGAATAAAATTGATACAGTTTGAACATCCGGCCAAGCGATATTTTCTGGTGTTGTACCTTGTTAAAGGAAGAAAACGAATCATTACAAAACGCGAACAAAATTTGCGCGTTATAAAATTAATGCGAATGAATTTCCAAAAAGTTTTGTGTTAAATGTGGCAAAAGGAGCAAGGTCACAAAAAACGGATCTTTCGAAAATTGGCAAATTTTATCAAGTAAGCCATTCGTAATCCTTGCTTATTTCTCGTTTTTAATTACTCCGTTGGTGTTTTCCTACGTTTGAAAAATAATATTTTGAGGTTTCCTTGAATTTGAAACTATTCAGAAACACGAAATATTCGTCATAAGTTCCGATGAAAGTCTGGTCTTCCTTTTAACTTATCGACCCTTGTTTGCCCTCATTCCGCCTTTGAAGAATCATTTTATTCTTATTGTATTCTTGAGTTCTGTTAAGCATGTTTCTGTTGACCTGCCTTTCCAAAAAGTCCTTTATAGCGGGCAAAGTTTAAAACAACACGTATCGCCAAGTTGTCAAAGCATAAACTACCGTCAAGAGCAAACCGCTCGCTGTTTTGGTTCTCGCGCTTTGATTGGATAGGTCGTTCTACTCTAGATGCTATATTTGCAAGGTTTATTGCCCGAAAATGGTGACAAGTAACGAATATGAATATGCCTATACACTAAGCGAAAGCCGTTTGTTTTAACCATCCAAATAGAACGCTGATAAAGATTCTTGCTATGAAATAAATAAATAGTTCCACACAAACGATTTTGAGAAACAAGGAGTCCTAGTGCGAGTCCTATAAGAATGAACCTCTTTTCCCTTCTCCCACCCTCCCCGATGTTATTACCGTGCCAATTCTTGTCCACAGAGTGCACAAAGCGATTTGGAGTCTAACTCTGGAAAACTTACGGTGTAATGGTGTTTTTTGCTACCCACGACTTTTACCCACACCCACGACTTTACCCACACCCACGACCCACGACTTCTACCCACGACCCACGACCCACGACAGTTAGCTATACTCATGTTTCATCGTTAAAGTACTCTGCATGAAAACCTGAGTTGTTGGAATTTGATCAGACCATATGTTGAGTCATACTTTTGGGGCTGGTGAATAAATTTTTCTTGTATAATACATGCGTTCCACCTTGACTGATGAAATTGATCAAACCTTTAATGCCACCAGATGCAGAAGGGAACAGTAAAGAGCTGATAATTTGGTTTACTGAAACAATGGTAAGGTATCTTTAAATTTATATCTATAACGAAATGATAACTATAATATATTGTACATGTGCTTGAACTGTGTAGCTCTGTATGTTGCCGAGTAATCAATACAGAACTTACATCTCTTCAGACAGTAGCATGCTACAATTATGAAAAGCAAATTGATTCCTGAGCCCAGGTGCAAATACTCTATGCGTGAGTCTGGAAGAGAAATGATTATTAACAGCTCAGTCATGATTTAAAATTGAAATGAAAATGAAAATTTGCTGTGTTCGCAAGCTTACATGAGCACCTTAAATGTGCAAACTTTTCTTGTTTATTAATAAAAATATGTCTTGATGAAACACGACTTGTAAAAAAACACAGATAAGCAGAGGACACTTAACCTTATTGGTCTGCTTTAAGTTGGATCATTCATCAAAAGTACAACTTTCTTAATTCAAACGTAAGAAGTAAACAAAATACAATTATCTCCCTACACTTAGCTACAGTTGGAGGACTAAATCTTTTTTGCATTGGGTTGAGATGGCAGCTGCTGCACCTTCACCCCTGGCCAGCTCTGTGGAGAAAACAAATGGAGCCAAGCTCAGCAGACTTCTTATTGATGGTGGAACAACAGTTCTTAGGATTGCCTTTGATTCTTATCACCCTCCTGCAAACCTGGCTGCTGATCTCAGTGCAAACTATCTAACTCTGAACAATCTCTTGAGAAAAAGAGTCTTACGTACAGCTCAATGGGACCAACTGTTTCCACCTGGTGGAGCCACACCAGACTCTAAAACATTTGACATCACTCTTCTATTCCTCCTTCTAACCAACATTTGTGGTCTCACCCCTCCCCCATCAGGCTGGCACGCTAAGCCACCCTCAAGTGACACCTCTTGTGAGGCGAACCTTGCTTGCATTAAGTATTTCCGCAATGAGTTGTATGGTCATGTGACTACCACTGGTGTTGATACACTTACTTTTAATGCTTTATGGCTGGAAATTAGTGCTGTTCTTGTTGCTGTTGGACTGGATCAGGCAGAAATTGATAGATTGAAGGCAGAGCATTGTGGGGAGGAAGATTATCTTGACGTGTTACTTGAATGGGCTGATAGTGAAGAGGATATCAAATCACAGCTGAAGGAACTGCGTCAGTGTCAGACCGAAACACAGCAAGATGTTGGCAAAGTGCTTGAAACCCAGCTAGAAGATCGCAAAACCCTTGAGGATAGCAAGGCAAAACTAGATGAAGTACATCAGACCCAAACCAACATTCAAGGAAATGTCGAGAGAGTACATCAGACCCAGCTAGAAGATCGCAAAGCCATTGAGGATAGCAAGGCAAAACTAGATGAAGTACATCAGACCCAACTGGAAGATCGCAAAACCCTTGAGGATAGCAAGGCAAAACTAGATGAAGTACATCAGACCCAGCTAGAAGATCATGAAACACTTCATGACAACAAGTCAATGCTGCGAGAAGTACGTCAGACCCAGTCCAAAACACAAGAAATTGTCGAGGGTGTGGTGAAGACCCAGGAAGAGCATTTCGAAACTCTGCAAGAGGTAAAGCAAACCGTTGATAGCTTAAAAGATGGAAGAGATAAAGACAGGGAAGAGGAAGTCCTACGGAACCTTGCTAAGGCAGAGTTCAAAGGAGACATTGAGTATCACGTGGGACGATTTCAAGAAGGCACACGTGAGTGGGTGTTCAACAAAGTCCAAAACTGGTTAGATGACAGAAACTCTCAAAACCGAGTGATGGTGATCAGTGCAGATGCTGGAATGGGAAAATCTGTGATTTCTGCCGTCATTTGCAAAAGAATGCAAGAAGCTGGCAGACTGTCAGGAAGCCACTTTTGTCAGCATAATAACGCACGTTACCGAAATCCTCAGCTGATGCTTCAGTCCTTGGCTTGTCACTTGTGCCATGCCCTGCCAGAGTACAAACAAGCTCTTGTTAAACAGCTGTCAAGAAATCTGGGGGAAGATCTCAACAACATGGGAGTGGAGGAGCTGTTTGCACTGCTGTTTAAAGAACCTCTAAGCACTGTAGCTGACCCTGGAAGAAACATGCTCATGGTGATAGACGGCCTGGATGAAAGTGAGTTCCAAGAGCGGAATGAACTGCTTGACGTAATTGCTAACCACTTTTGCAAGCTTCCATGTTGGATTCGATTTCTATGTACGACCCGACCAGCGAGAAATATTTCAGAGGCACTGAAACAGTTGAAGCCGTTTCAGCTGGAACCAAATGAAGAAGACAATATGCAAGACATCAAGCGGTTCTTTGAAAAGAGGATGCAATATCTAATGAGACAAGACAATAAGAACACTATTGTGGAAAAGCTTGTAAAGAAGTCCGAAGGACTCATGCTGTATGCATACTTCCTTGTTTTATTTGTTGAAGAGAATGTGTCAATCCTGGACAAAGGAGATCTTCATGGCAGCTTACCATTAGCAATTTCGTCAGTCTACCTTTCGTATTTCAAACGACTAGAGTATGAAGTTACAAAAGAGCTTGGCGTCAAGGAAGATAATTTTCTGAGTTTGCTTTGTGCCGTTACTGCATCGCGGGAGCCCTTGCCAGTTGATTTCATTTCTAAAGTTTTGGTACCTAGTGCTAACTCACCAGTTGCAGGGCGTAAAGTACTAAAAGCTATTGGCAGTGTGTCCTCTCTTCTTCCTGTTCGTGATGGCTGTCTACACGTCATTCACATGTCAGTTAAAGATTGGTTGACAGACACATCGTGTTTTGGAGAGCATGACTTTATCATAGACGAGAAAGAAGGTCATCGCATTCTATCAAGCCTCTGTTCTAATGAGTTGGATAATCTGAAACAGAAAGGTGTACATGACACAGAGTTTAGCTCCACTGTGAAGTATGCGCTTAATCATGGTGTTCGGCACATGTTACAGTTAGACGAAAATATGAGGTCACGGAGTCTGGAGGAATGTGTACAAGCATACGTGCTAGACTTAGAACTTCTGTATGCGAAGCTCTGTTTTAACAGTTCAATAGCAGCTGAAGACATTTTATGGCTTGAAAATCAAGAAATCTCTCAGGAGCTGTCTGAAGATAGTAAAGGTTTGTTGAACACCTTAAAGTTCCTGTTAAGAAAGTACTTCAACACATTTACAAATCATCCTCACGTATTTTTCGAAACCATGCTGAATAAGGGAGGTGCAATACTATCTTCTGTGGCATCAAACCTGTTGCAGAACAATTATCCCGAAATACCATATATGGAACTCGTACACAAAGAGATGCAGCAGGGAGCTGTTTTAGCCCGATTTGAATGTTCGTCTGAAGTGGCTTGTTTGGATGTTTCACCGCAGTTAGACTACATGGTGTGTGAGTCTGGAGACGGAACGATACAGCTGTGGTCACTTCATACTGGCAAGCTAGTATGGACACGCCCTGTAATGGTTAAGAAACGTTACTTCCTTTCCACCACAGCACATAGAATATCATTTTGCCCTTTTGTCCTTTCACTTTACCGTTCGGTCGTTTTTCATCCCACAAAGAAAGTTGTCTTACCAGGAGTCCTTGGCCATGCCTACACTTTTGATGGAGATCTGAAACCACTTTATCCTGAAAGCAACTGCAGATTCACGGTTTGCTCAATTTCAGGAGACAAGACCAAGATACTTACTGATTACCCAGGTAATGCCAAATGCATTATTATGTGGAGTCTTGAGAATGGTTCAGAGATCACTCGTACCACAAGAAATGAAGGTGTTTTGTCGTTTGCGTGGTCACGAGATGGAAAGCTGCTGGCAATTTCTAATTTCTCGGGGGCCATTTCTATTGTTGATGCGATGAATGGTTTTAGAACACTAGCAGAAACAGTCAACCCAGCAGCATGTGGAATGATAAGGTTCTCATCTGACTGTCGATCTCTTTTTTGCTTGAGTGCAGAAAACTTTATTTATTTCCATATCAGCAGGGCGGAACTTCCCAACTGCACATTAAGTGATATTGAATCCTATGTGCCCTGGGGATGTGAATCACATAGCGAGGCTGGATTTTTGTTAGGAGATACTATTTCGTCTGGTGATTCAGCATTTGATTTTGTGCTAAACAGGCAAACGGTATTGAGGGGTAGTCCTGGCTCTAGCTCCATAGACATGTTGAATATTAGCAAACTACGTAAAACTGAAAAGGATGCTACAGTTACTAGAATCAGTGACATTGCATTTTCTTTGAGTGGAGAGATTGTTTATTTTGTCGGTTATGCGGCCGAAACAATAGTAAGCGCTTGGAATGTTTCAAGTAGGGAGCTCATATTAGAGAAGAGTATGACACTGCTAAGAGCAGGCTCTTTATCACCAAACCAACGCAATCGTCTTGTAGCTGTGAAAGAAGGTGTTTTATTAACAACAACAAGTGGTACTCTTGAACTGTGGAATTCTGAATTGTCGCAGTGCGTCCGAAACTGGACCGATATAAACGGAATCACAAAGTTGATACCCATATCAGAAGAACGAGTGGCGTGTGAAGCAGAGAACCAAGTGATCATCTTGGATACTACTAGCGGAGAGATTGTGTCGACAATTCCAACTAGTCATGATGAATATTTGGTTGCATGTAACAGTAAATGTCAGCTGTTAACCTGCAGCTTCCGCTCACTTCAGTTGTCGGATGGTAAAACTGCCCTCTGGAGAAAAGGAACTTTTTTTGTTTTGAGCTTTTCATATGGAGTGTTTTCTCTTTCCGAACAATATGTCCTAATTTTTCTGCTTCATTTCGGAAAATCGTACATGTTCGTCCTTGATGCAATTTCTGGAGAAACACTACACACTTTATGCGAAGGCTTTCTTCATTCTGGGTTTAAATTTATCAGTGATGAGGAATGTGTTATCAGCTGCCGGACCTTATCAGGTGATTATTGTCTTCAACTGTTTAACGTCAAGTCTGGTGACCTGCTGAGTATTCTCCAACTGGATGTTGAAGCGAATTGTTTAGCTGTCTGTCCTCGTAAGCGTCTCCTCGCCATTGCCCAAAGGGACTCTAAACATGGATTCAAACTTGTCCACGTGCAGTTGCCACAAGATAAAGACAGCAGGAAGAGGTGAGTTATTAATGAACAAAGTAGAAATTTTTGTAAGTCGCGAATTTATAAAAGATAAACGTGCCACTTTTAATATGTTATTTATAAAGGCGGTTTATTGCTGAGGAGAAATGCGAATGCTCCCCACAATGTTTTAGGACTGAAATATTATTTTACTTTGCTACGTTGCATAACCCAGAATTATTATGGTTTATTTCAAGCTTGTGAAAACAGCAAGTTGCTTGTTTATAGCTTATGATAGTTTTTCTTTGTGGATAATAATTCATTTTATACTTCTAAGAACTTTTAAAAGAGAGATATTTTGGAAAAGAACAAAATTACAGCAATTAGAAGCGGACGTGTTTGTATTTTTTCTTCAGTTTGGGATTTCAGTTTTAGTCTCCAGTGTTACAAAATTTCTTACAAAGTATTTGAAAAGTAATATTTATAAGATAAAATGAATAATTAGTGGCTGCCTGAACAGCACTTTGTTTTCTTAAACGCCTCTTTTATTTTTAACAGCAACGCCAACACATCAGAAACCGAAGAGAAAAGAGAAAACAAGATGTAAGCCATTCAGTTTGCCGTAGTTGCAAAATTATATGTCATATATACTTTAGCCTATCACGTTTTGAAGTTTAAGTTCCTTGTTCTCGCCATTTCTTATTTTTCAATTTTTTGCTGCACATCTGATTGCCTACATAAGATCAGAGTTAATGTATTGCAAAATGTACGCAGACTTGATCTTTAGGTCTGTTATATGCTCTTTCAAAAAAACTGATAAATGCTACACAAAAAATGACTTTCTAATAGAGGCAATAATCACTTACATGTACATCGCTAACTTATTTTGCCATGGCAAAGAATGCGATGCGGTATTTGTATTTCGTGCCAGAAATGCGAGGAGATTTAAAGGACGAATTATCACGGTACGTCTTTCTCGCATGCGACAGCGTACGCCATGACTACAACACGAATCGCGTCGTGCAAATCACCCTACATCCTTACGATAGACGCGCATGTTAGTGGTCCTAAGTAATGTTGTAGGCCTAACATACACAAAACACAACAAAACACAAAAGGTAAGTTATCGGGTCAATCTTTGATTCATATTCTAAACGGATGTGAGGGCTCCCTGTGCACGAATTGCGTCGTGTTTATCACCCTACCACATCCTTATGACAGACGCATGCGCGTGTTAATGGTCCTAAGTAATGTCGTAGGCCTGCATGCGAGAAAGTCGTACCGTGTAAATCGCCATTCTGCTTTCGATTACGTTCAACACACAAAAAATTCAATCAATCAATAAAATCAATCAATCCATCTTTTCGTGCTTCGAGGAATACCAGGCGTTGTATATTAAGAGAGAGGTGGTCTGAATGACGCAAATACTGATAGTGTTTTTTGAACTCTCGACTTTTTAATCAGTACGATAAGCACACAGATGGTCAACGTTTACTTTTTGGGGAACGCCGGTGAAAATCGACCTGACGAGTGCAAATTTACGCTACCCACTCCCTCAATGCAGCAAAATTGTCATGCCGACAATTTTCCGATCTTCCGCTTAGCTTCGATCGAAGTCCCTACCAAGAACAAAAGACTATTGTTTTTGTACGGAAATTTGCGTTTCAAATATGTCCAGGTTTCTATTTGGATGGAATACTCTGACTGATTTTTTTGGTGCATACAAGAAAACCACAAAGTAAAAGTCTTTAAACAGAACGATATGAAGCCCAAAACAAATCGAACAGTAGCTCTGAACATTCTCTAACAACGTAAAATACAAAACAACAACCATGGTCAAAACTCTGGTGCAATGTTGACATCCGGGTACTGAAATCATTTTCATCCAAATCAACATTGCTTGGGGGAGGGGGGAATATTGCAGCAATATTTCCGAGCTTTCTGACAGATCTAAGCTAGGACTAGGACCAGACCGGACACTCAGGGTCTTAAAATAACTGAGGAGAATATGCTGCCTTTGCAATGGCATCTGCAAATGGTTAGATATTCTAGTCTTCTCGGATAAGGACGATAAACCGTAGGTCCCGTCTCCTGTATCTTCAGTGTTATGGTCAGCAGGGGACGTTAAAGAACCCACACACTCATCGTAAAGAGTAGGGCATGAAGTTCCCGGTGTTGTGGACTGGTCTTTGCCCATTGTGCTGTTGAAATGCTCGGAGACATTAGCTGTTAAAGCTACTCTACAATCCGAGGGTAAATAAAGTATTCACTTCACTATTCACTTCACTATATTTAGCAAATGGTTTTTGCAACCAGTTACAACAAGTGTCCCCAAACGTTTTGACCAGGGTTGTCTGAAACTGGGATGTTCATAAAAACATCGAAAGTTTATCATTTCCTGTTATTCTACGCTTCCAGTTTTTTCATATCAACGTTCACAAGGCCATTTCTATAATTAAGCTTCCACGAATTGTGCGTTTTTATTATTTTATTATAGTGAATGTGCGAGGTAAATTCGCGTTGCGTGGCTTTCGAGCTTTTATTACAACGTACTACGTCATTTTTTTTTTTCAGTTTAAGCTCTCACTTGCAACAGTGGTGTTACAAGTTACGGAGACAAGTTGTTTCATGATACGTTACGTTGCTGATTGTTTTGGTGCATACAAGAAAACCACAAAGTAAAAGTCTTTAAACATAACGATATGAAGCCGAAAACAAATCGTACAGTCGCTCTGAGCATTCTCTAACAAAGTAAAATACAAAAACAAGCTTTACAGTAGGGAATTATAATCGAAAAAGTTAGTATTTCTTTTTTTTATATAGCTAAATATAAGCCTGTGGACTTATGTTTTGCAGGGCTTATTTTCAGAAGGAGTTTTGCGTCTGAGTTTTGGGAGGGGGGCTTTTTATATTTTTTTTTTCCCTATTTTTTCGCAAGTTTATTGTATACGCCTTCCCAAAACCCCTCATGAACTTTTAGAAGCCCAGGGATTATATCCGGCATTGTACGGTATTCGATTACTATAATAATATATAATAATAATACATAATATTTTAAGAGGAGGCCTCCAATCACCTAGAGGTGGTTTTCAGGAGGGTCCTCTGAGAAAATAAATGTCAAACCTTTAAAATACATTAAAATCTAAGATACAATAAAAAGGACAAAACCTACGCGGTATTAAAAACTAAAAATATCTAAAACTGTAGCTAACTAAGATTAAAAACTAGAACAAGAAATTAAAATACTACTAACTAAGGTTAAAAATGGTTCAATAAAAACTGTTTCAGTTTGTATTTAAAAATTGTTTTCGGCATCAGTTTCTTTAAAGCACTTGGTAGCGTGGCCCAGTCGTTAATGGCTTTATAAGCTATTGAATTGGTTTTTGTAACTGGATTGGAGGTTTCTGGTGTACCTTGTTACAGTGGTACAAGATAATCAATAAGCGTTATTCAGTAGAGGGACATTGCACAAGTGACATAACCACTACTTTCTTTGACATCTGTTGTTATTTGATACCAGGTTGATCGATACAATTATTATTAGTTATTTTGTTAGATAATGAGAATCGAACGAATGATTACTTTTGTATCATTCGACTATCATGCATTAAATTACATTGGCGCGCGCTGGTCCAGAACGCTCTTTCCACGGCTGTTTGTTAGTTCCTGTCTATGTTGGTCAGCATCTTTTAATTTGCTTGTTGAAACCAATTATTACATGTAATGAGTATCGTCTTTGGATTTGTGAACGTTGTTGGACTCCTTTGTTAACAAGTCAGTGTTTTAAGTTAATTGTTAATCAGTAATCAGAGGATGGAGTGTCAGGTAGTTCCAGAAGTAACGGGCGGCGTACATAGAAAACAGCTTTCTTCTTAAAACAACTTTGTTATCTGTTTACAGGGCACTCAACGCTGGAGATCACAAGAAAGTACAAGTTGGAAAGGATAGGTTAGTCATTCCCAAACAGAGTTTTGTGATCACTGATACTGGTTAAAACATATTCCATGGTACGGGAGTAGGAAGTAGGGGAAAGTTGAGAGAAAGGAAGTTTAAAGGCCTGAGTCCGAGATACTACAATTTTACAACTTCTAAAACAGTCAATTTATGTCTCAATCAGCAGTGTTTTTCACAATGAGCGACTATCACGACTGCACAGTTAACGAAACAACTGAATTCCTCATCACAAGGTGTTGAAACACAACCTTGAATTTTTAGTCGCACACATCAACAAGATATTTTCAATCTCCAGCAGCGACAAAAATCACCTTATATACAAGCTAGGGGACAAGTAGCGAGAGAGTGTAGCGAGAACTGATGTACACTGTAGCAGAGACGAAATCACATATGCTCGCCCAGGACACACTTCTTTAGTGCCGGCGCATTATATAGTTAACAACTGACGCACAAATACAGGTAACCCAAGCTCGACGAGCGTCCAACCATGTTACGTATCGAGTTACATAACAGTCGAAATATAACGATTTGAATGGGAAGAAACAGTTGAATTCTAAAACTTGATAATACGAGCGACTTTTGGCGAAAAATAAAACTTTCTTTACTTCAGTCTTTGTTTCCGGTGAGGTTTCCGGGTCGATTTAAGACTGTTTAGGCGGTTTTAAGGGCAAAGCAATTAAACTATTTACACGTTTAAGAATTCAACCGTTTCTTGCCATACAAATCTTTATTCTAACTCGATGAACGGATCCTCAACGAACTTGGGTAGCCTGTAGGACAAATAATAAGCTGAACATATCTAAAAAGTCAGCACACTTTTATCTCAAAGCAAGACGAGCATCTGTTTTAAAAAGGCACTCAAAATGGAAGACACATTAATCATGCCGTCATACATGTACACAATATACACTAGGATATAATTTGTTTCACCCTGGGATAACACAACACACCTTTGAGGCCCTAATAGGGGGGGAGGGGGGGGGGTCTGAGTATCTGTATCCTATTAATTTTTGGCCTAAATATTCTGTATCCCGTTAATTCCGTTGGTTTGTATCTCCACCTTTTATGTTCGACATCCCCAAATCTCTTGTTTAAATATCCCGTATCCCATTAATTTTTCTCCCAAATATTATAATTTTTTACCCAAATATCCCGTATCCCCCAAACCCCTCACATTTCCACGAGCAGCTAAAATCGTTTGGGTGCACACAACGAAGAATATAAGTACTTGGCTTGTCTGTTGTTCAGCAAGAAATGTTCGTACCAGACGTCACTCTAAGTATAAAACCAAATTGATTGCAAGGCTGGTACTACGGCTGAATGGCAAAATGGCCAATATTTCGACTAGCTCTGCAAGGTGAAATACTGATATGTTTGTCTTGAATGTTTCTCTTTTTGTCTTGAATGTTTCTCTTTTACCGTTTTTACCAGCTTTTTAATCAGTTTGGTTTTACGTGCGGGTGATATATACGCTGTCTAAAGCCACGATGGTTGCTTTGGAAGTTGTAAGATTTTTTTTTATACTATTTTGATCACTGTGTAATGTGTTTGATGTGTCATCTTTTGCCAGGTGTGTTCTTGTCTAGTGAAGCGTGTGGTCCCACGGATAACGACTGTTACTTGACTTTTAAGCCTGCAGGGTATGCTGTTTGCGGTCATAGCGGCGAGTGCGTGTAACGAGCGGGTAGCGTGCACGAACCTTGCGCTTCTCGTTCAACCAAGTAGCAGCAAAACGCGTCCTGTCCTGGAGGCTGACTTGCAAAGGAGAATTTATTTTTAGATAATCAACAGCGTTAGTGATTTATTTTGCAGTTATTTTTTACTGTGTAAGACGCTGATCTTTTATGAGAATAACAATATTGCAACTTCATAAATAGGCTCAATTTTGCCGTGTGTCTGTACAGTTCTAGATGCACAAATGACGTCCAAACGCATTATGACAACAAAAACGTTGACCATGAGACAAAGTAGATTTAGCAAAGAAAACGAGCCAAACTGACAACTGCTCGTGTACAGTCTAATATTCTGTCGCGTTCTTGTCGCGACGCAAAATGTAGAAAAGTCCGTCGTGATCTTGTCGTGAGGACAGCAGCACGAGAACCGGAAGTGGAAATCAAGTCGTGTCCAGACTATTTCTCGCCCCGTTGTCTTTTGAATCAAAATCTGTCTTGTAACTGAACAGACTAACAACAAAATAGAATATATTTGTGTTGTAAAATAACAAAAAAATTTCCAGGGAAATCCATTTTCGTGAAACAGCAAACATTTCGCTTTGAGAAGTTTTTCATAATATTTATAGCTGAATATCGTAGACAGTAAACTACAGAAGAAGTACTATATCTCAAAAAAGTTACAAACACAATTTGTTGGAACCAGTCTTTATTTCACGTGAAAATTTATTCAAGAAAGTCATTTCTTGAATTCGTTCCACGAAGACTGACTGTCGCGGCAGTTCACTGGGTTTTTAAGTCAAACTTCAAGTGTATGTGCTAAATATTTTATGTTTGTAATTGGTAATATTAGTTAGTTAGCTTGACTGTATGAATGAATCGGAGTTAGTTAAATTAAGCGACGGTCCAGGAAGTATTTTTAATAATCAGTGCTAAGTATAACTTGAACAACATCATACGCTTGAACAAGTTTTGTACGCGACTCACAAGAATGCCCTCATGTTTTGAGGCTTCATGAAGGGAATAAAAAAGTAAGTAATAAAGAGTTTCAAATTTGCTAAATAGGTGGCTGTCAAGAGCCAGTGTTTTGTATAAAAAATCATATTTTGTAGAACATCTTATAGTTAACATTTTTATCTCTACTATAAAACAAGGTTTTTCAATTCGTATTTCATGAGAATGTCGGTGTAATGCATTTTTAACACCACCTTTGGTTTAAAATGATTGCCAAAGAAAAACATAAAAAGAAACAGAACCATTAGTAATGGAGAGAAATTAGACGATCAGTACCGAGTTATGTAAGCATTTAAAAAGTAAATGCCTGTATTATATTAAAAGTTAGGTTTTTGCAAGAGAAAAAAAATAAAAGCAAACGCTAAGATAAGGGATGTGTTACGGATTCTTCAGTTTATATAAAGTATCAATATCATTATATTGTAAGATTTTTGACTTTCTTGCTGATGAAGAGAGTCTGTATTTTAGGTCTAATGCGCAAGTGATGAGAACACTTTAAAACAAAAGAAGTTAAAATTTAATTCAGCTTAACTGTCTTTGTGAGCCATTCAAGCTAAATAAACTTGATCTAAGTTCTGTTCACTGTTGCCCATCTTTACCTGGTGTTCCTGTGGTATAGAGTCAACTATCGCTGACCGACACTTTGGCCCTTCTATTCCCAAAAATAATTAACATATACTACTCGATATTACTACCTTATTTGACCCAAAAGGGAACGTGCGCTGAACAGGGTATGGTTTTCAGGGTATGTCGTCTTACCTGTGTTATGCAATTTCACTATAATAAATATCCCACGAGTCACTTGCATTTTCTCGGTAAACACACCCGCCTATAGGCGAGTGTGTTTGCCATAGAAAATACGCTTACTTAATTTCGTCGCGAATAAGATCGCAGCGCACGATGGAAAGGTTAGGTTTAATACCGTCGATTATTATTCCACTATTGCGCCATTTTACCATATTAGAGCAAAAGAACGCGCAAAATATGCCACGTTATTACACTGTATGTAGAACAGGGCAAAAATATGGACTGAAAGCGGAGCGACCAAATGGCCGAACCAAACTTTAACTTTTAGCGGAATAATAAATCCCATATTCGATGGTTGATTCATTGCTCGTATTTTTCCTCGCCACTTCGGGACTCGGAAAAATACTACGCAACTCGCAAAATATCCGCGCGTATTATATGTTAAACCATCGAATAAGGCGTATATATACAACGGCTGTGTTGTATTCTGATTGGCTGTATTTTCTATGGCATGGTATAAAGTACTGTTCGCTAAGAGAAAGTGCGTGTACCGAAACCCAAACGTTTTTGCGATAAGAAGAAATAACAGAATACCAGATTTGTTCGAAGTACCTTGGCAAGTGAGTGTGGTGATAGAAAAGGAATCTTTCAGTCTGACCACTCGCCTTTCAAATGCGGTTGATTTTACATTCTTGTCTGCCCATCAAGAAAGCGAATCAAAGAAAGGAGTGTTAAAATACAAAGGCGCAGTAAAACAAGTAACAATTTACAGAGCTGTCGGCCACGCCTATAGAAGTGGTCACTCTATACGGCTGTATAGTA
Source organism: Meandrina meandrites (assembly GCA_963693305.1). Lineage (NCBI taxonomy): Eukaryota > Metazoa > Cnidaria > Anthozoa > Scleractinia > Meandrinidae > Meandrina > Meandrina meandrites. Next base: position 26,372,468 of record OY855907.1, on the reverse strand, counting down.
GCATGAACCGACCAGGAGTATCCCCCCCACCACTACCACCACCACCACCACCCCAGGTGGAATGCTAATCCATCCTAGGGGTACCCGCGTCGCTACCAGTAAATTCGCTGGTATCCATTTATACAGCTCTGTGAAGAAAGCACTTTGAGAGTAAAGTGACCATGCAAGACGTATGTCATATACGAACCAAGCAAATGACCCGTAACTAGCTCCCCACTATTAACCTGTAGCTCAGTAGATAGATCTTCCAGCCTGTGGTCAATAGCCTAGACTTTAGCTGAATTAGGTTAAGCTGTCTCCACAATTTCTGCATTCGGACCTAGAAGCTAATCAGGCCGGAGCTTATCGCGGTAGCATTCAGCTACTATGAGTATTGCTACTCCTCCCTGGATGGGATGCTAGTCCATCGCAGGGTTACCCCCTCCCCCCCCCCCCCCCCCCAGCATTTAATTCGCCTCTACCCATTTATACATCTGGGTTAAGAGGCACAATGAGAGTAAAGTGTTTCCTCCAAACACAACGGAATGACCCCGGCCAGGGAGAGAACCCGGACAGCAAAAATATAGAACCCGGGCAGCTCGATCCGTGTCCAGCACGCTGTCCATTAGGTCACCGAAAAAAGAGAGGTCAGCGCGGCTTCCATTGCTTTTATCTGCTGCTTCGTGAACGCCCTGTTAAGAAACTAAAATAATGTTAATCCTTGCCTCACGTCATTCAGCTTTCATTCATTGTTGAAAGAAGTTAGCAGAGAAGGGTTAGTATTTCTACTAGTTGCACAATTCGCTGGCGACTTTAATTCTTCTTCGCGGGATTTTCTTTTTCTTTTGGCTTAAAACGTTAAAACAACAATTGCGGGAACGAGAATAACCATATACTGGTCAGTGGAACTTACACTTAAAACTGCTAAGAGCAGGGAGTGCAAATTTTAAAAAAGGCATAATCTAAATCAGTCATTTAGTCAAGCTTGTTAAAAAAATTACGCACGTTGTAAAGAAAAAAAAATAAGACAGTCAGACGCTTTAGGGGAGTTAGTACTGAAATTGCCAACTCAGCTTTGTCATAGGAACATATATGACCATCACCTAACAATCCCCGGAATTAGGGTCTCGAGATACACTTGTAACGATCTAATCTCAAAAACAGAAACAAAACAATGCCATTCCCACAAAAAATTGTCTCCGGCCTTGGCGCAGAGCGAGCAAAGTTAAACAGCAGTTTGTGAGGTGTTGAAGGTCATCAGCCGGCTTCACTCCAATATTCGCGGAGCACTTCCCGTTACGTCTTCTCCCGCCCTGCTCTGCGCCTATCCGCTGCGAGAATAAAATGACTTATAATAGCATGTAAAAAGTACGGAAAATTAGCTGGGGGAGGATTAGTCAGTTCTCAGTTGTTGGGTGTTTTGGTGAGTCCGCGAAGGCACTGAAACATTAACAGGTGGTAAAGGAGTTATTTTAATAAAATGACACGTGATTTGAACAAAAAACGAAAAATTACCTGGAGAATTCCTTTCTACATACGGCATATACGACACCGAGTCTCGGTAATTGAATGGTGATCTCGTCTTCTTGGTGAACAAACCGTGCTACCTCTTTAATCACTTACCTGACTTGGTGCAGTTTTCTGTTCGCCCTCTGAAGTTAAAACAATTTCTTTTTGCTCACTGATATTTGCTGAAGAGAAAATTCATAACATGTCCACTGACAAAAAAAAAAAAATAAATAAATAAATAGCAGTAACCGCAAGAGATTGCGATAGTTTTTATACGTAAAAATACAAAAACAACAATTTGCACAAACTTTACAACAGTTGCTTTACCTTTTTTTACCTTTAGAACAATTCTTTTTCCTTCCTGAGTAGCGGCCATAAAACCCAATTTTATTGTCGAAGTTTTGCATTGATGACGTGATAAAGGACTAATTGCGCCTTATAAGGCAGATCGCTCACTTGCACGCTCATTCAGTTCGCTCAACTGCGTCACGCAATCTCGACGAGTTTTCACTCTGAAGTCCAATAAACAATTTTTGATATTTCACTGCATTTGGCTAATCGAGCTATAAATCATAATTCAATTTAAGGCATTTGTTGTCGCATTATTTTACGATGAAAAAACGAATTCGGAAGATGCCTTCTGTGTCAGTTCAGGACTCCAGGCTCAAACAAATTTTCCCACATTCCGTTTTCCCTATTTTGGCTCGTCACGCAATGTTTTCTCCCCAGATTTTTTTGCGCCAGGAACTCTGGGATAGGGGAATCCCCCAGATTATCTTTCATTTTCACTGCAGTGTGCTCTAGCTTAGCGTTGTTTACGAATCGAAGTTGTCAAATTGTGGAAGAGTGCAGATATTTTTGCGGCAAGGTTAGTTCAGAAACTATTAGTTGTACTCTTCCTTTCCTCAGAAAAATATTTCTTTGGAGTTTGATGACTGATTGATTTGTTTGCTACGGTAACAAAACTTCCGCTTTCGAATACATGGAAATCAGTTGTGCATTTCATATTTTGAACGAAACTTTTGTCATTTCTGAGCGTTTTTGTCTTCCCTGCAGGGCTTAAGTTAAAAAATTCAAAGCCAAGATGTGATTTTTCACCGATTAATTCTTACTTGAGGTAAGCACTGTGGAAAACGTACGAATTAAGGTGATTCCACTGAATTGCATTGCGCATCCTTGCTGCGCACGATTTTTCGCGTCATTTAGCGCGCGCACGAGCGCTCGCGCACACAACATTACGGCATTTCCTTCAGATTAGGCTTAGCAGGGAAATAAATGGTTATTTTTTTCTAAACGAGCACGGTGACCCCCATTTTTTAATGCATTAACTGAAATGACATACAGTTGACTACAATATATCGCGATTTAAAGAAAAGTTGATTATTCTATTTTAAGATATTTTTATTTGAATGCTTTAAAAAGCACGTATTTTGGTAGAGCTGCTTACGTGCGCACGCAGCAAAATCTCTAATTTCTTTTATAATCTTAATTCCAGTTCAATTAAAATAGTTTGTTATGTAAGATTAAAGTCTATTTTGTATAACTACTTCGATATTTTAATGCAAGAAATGATTTTTTCTAGAAATGATAGTTCCCTTTTCGGATTACTAAGATTCCTAATATAAACCTCGTGGTTCATATATTTACCATAACAGCCATCCAGGTTGCACAAAAACGAGCACGGTGACGCCTATTTTTTATTGCATTTTTGCAATGCTCATAACATAGTTATGAACTGGACCAAGTCTTAGAAAATTTTGATTACTCCTTCTTTTTCAGTGGAATCACCTTAAGCTTGAGTTGAATTTTTCGAAACAGCGACCCCCACCTCGCCAATCTGTTTTCCCGTCCGATATTTTGATCAATTAAGGATTATTCAGCTTCTTGATCGTCTGTTCTTTTTGTTGTAGTCGTTCTTCCAATCGGGATTCCCATCGTCTGTACTTGGCCCACGGTATACAGTCGAAATTCGAACCAGGGGCCGGGGGTGGGCTCATGGCCATGCATGGGGAATGGGGTTGCCCATTCTTCTGTTTGTTGAATAACTTCCAAGCTTCATGATTTTACAAATATATCAATAGTGCAGTGTTTGGATGTTATTTCAATTAATCATTATTTTTATATTGTTATTTCTTTTATATAGGTCCCTTAAGCTGCAGAATTCAGTCAGAAATTATGTGATTTTGACACATTTTGTCCAATAATTTGCTGGTAAGAATGTGTTATTGCCCCCGCAGGGTTTTGGCCCAGAGGCCAAAACCCGAGGAGGCATCATTGTAGTCCGCGCGTATATAGAGTATATATATATAATATACCAGACAAAATCTCGACTTGGCCAAAGTGGGACCGCAAGTAGCATCGGTAGGTGTGATAAAATGCCCGCAAGTAGTATCGGTAGGTGTGATAAAATTTCATGTACGGTGATTGGTCAGTGATGACGTAAGATGAACCATGATTGGGTGATGATGCCAAACCACGTGCACAAATCACAACAATAGTCAACAAACGACGCTTGCAAACGTTGATTGCAGTTTCCTTCGGGTTTCCTTCGAGCTTTATTGATTTCACAAGGTCTAGAAGCCGAAACTTACTCAATTGATATGATCAAAAACAAGAATAGTACGTATTGGTCTAGAAATTTCTCTTGTTAGCACGTTACGAGCAGCTCTCGTTCGCTCGCAGGATTGACAGACTCAATCCGAAATCGAGATTTGTCAGACACAAATCACACTTTACACGAGGGGTTTGAAAGACTCAGGCGACAACCAAGATATAAAGTTAGCAGCTGCGATAAGTTCAAAAAGAGTTAAAGAAGGAAAGTTTTTAAAAGATACCGTGAGCATTGAAACTCGCAGAGAAGTGAGAAAGTTTTCACTTGAGACACATGTATAACTACTAAACTAGCCAGCTGTCGATCCAGTGTTTTCGGCTTTCAGGCGGAACATCATATAACATTAAATAAAAAAACTCAAGTGGTAGAAATAAGATATAAAAGACTCAATCAGTCTTCAGGCATTTAAGTAAAATTTGTAACTGAGACTTGTCGAGAAGGAAAGAGAATTCAAAAGAGTTCTTGAGATAATCAAATCTCACGGCAGGCGCTTCTATTGACAGAGGTGAGAAATCTTTTGGCATCCGTTTCGAGCTCCGCTGTCAAGTTTGTCATTGTTGCTTGAGCTCCCAGTCCTAATATATTGAAACAAAAAATCTGAAAACAGCTGATCCTAACTGGTAGTTTTAAAACGTTTGAATTTGAATATTACCGAAGTTTATCCTCGCTGAGATCACTCATTACCAGATTACAGCAAAAAAGGCAAAATGATCTCAGGAAGTTGGGGACGCGTTCGTGTAATTACATTTACGTGTTATTAGTCATTCAGAATTTTTTCATAGTTTGGCTTTGTTTTACTTATCTACTTGGCTTCAACAATAATTAATACTAAAAGTTTGTTTTAAATGGCACGTCCTCGTCCAATGATCTTGAAAAAGAGAAGGCCAGAAACAAGTGATACTTTGTGAGTAGAACACGAGAAAAATTAGTGTTTTCTTCTGAATTATCGCAAGACTGTTCAAAACAGAAACCTGATTTTCAATCAATTAAGAAAATAGAATAGCCAAAATATCAAGCGAAATAATTGACTGAGAAAAAAATTGCGCTGAGAAAAAAAGATTAACAGCGGGGGCAGCTGTAGTGTTAACTATACCTAGTAGTAGACAGTGCAATGCCTTCAGCAAGGGTCACCTATATTGCAGCATGAATAGAAATTCAAAAACTCATTAATAATTCATCAAGAAAATACAAAAGAAGTAAATGTTTAATGAGTTTCTTTATATCTGATAAAGACATGGCTAAACTTTACGTCCAATTTTCTAGGCCAAAAAAGCCTCAAATCAAAATATTAGTGCTAGAATGAGTTGATCTACATAAGAAGATTTTGAAGCCGTTCAATAAATTTGCAGTTCGTGTTTTTAACTGCTTTTAACTGTGCAGTGAGTTAAAAACGTAGGTATTTCAGTTCCCTAGGCAGAGCCTAAATAAACATTGAAATTCGAGGGAAACAAAATTTACTGGTTTATCGAGGGGCCAGTCAGTAAGTGATTTGTTGTAATATAGTACACACTAGAAGCTAAGGACACTGGTAGTCGGTCAACATTCACAGGTTAGCAATGCACTGTTACCGTCTGATGTTAGTAATAGATTTAGCAATGTTGCCTGCTCAGTGCCATTTGGCAGCAAATAGTTTTATTGTTAGATGTCATGTGACCTGAGAGTGTGCACTGGCTAGCCGTGTTGGAGAAAAAAATTCAGCTATAAAAAAAATAAAACAATATTAATAAGAACAGTTAGATATTGTTATTATAATTTATGTTAAGAACATTTAATTTAATTTATGACATCTGCATGCTAGTCATGAGTGATAATCTTCTGTTACAGGTACCAAGTTGTTGAACCTGAGGATCAGGATGTGATGAGTTATCATGTGTAATCTTTTAATAACAGGTACATTGTGAACATTGTTTAAAAACCTAATGAAATTATATTTATTATTTTGTATTTGAATGTATTATTTTGGTGTTCTGGGGTATTACAGGAATGTTCTGTAATGTTCAGGTTTTTACATACTCCCTATTTCCCCATGAACTCAAACCCAAACAGTGAGTCAACTGACTCACTGCTTGGCATAAGCATACAATGAAACTGGTGATTTTCATGCAGCTATAATTTATTTGCCATCAGATTCAACTGTACAGTAATTAGTCAGTGTACGTTTTGGTATGCCTGGAATGAATCTACTGTGAAATGTAAATTATTTTCTTCAACCCTTGATTTTTTAAACCTTCCAATAACTTCAAACTAAAGTCATTCCCCTTACATTTGCTAAATGACTTATCAGTCAAACACTGCAATTTCATGAATTCCCAATTTCTTGAGCTCCATCTGTCAAGCTTCTTATTTCTCAAACCAATGTTGTTTCTTTAAGCTTGGAGGTTTGAGAAGTCAGGAAGTTCAAAGCCATGGTCTTGTTTGAGAGTTGTGGACTGGCATTGAATTTCAAATGGCCTGTTAGAATTACTTCTTCTGACATTGTTGCAGTGATAAATGTGTTTTAGTGCTCAGTGCCTTAAGTACTAGCGGTCCTTAATTATAAGATGTTCCCCAACCACAGTGATATTTGCCCTTGTTATGTGTCATGGTGTAGGTACACTGGATATTCTTTGAGTCTGATGTTAAAAGCTCTAGCGATTTCACCAATATAGCCCCAATACTAAAGAGAGATAGCCTGTACCTTCAAGAGTCTGGCCACAAATTGAGCATTGATATTTCCCTCCTCATTGCAAGGAAGGGCAACAATGTTAGAAGAATAAGGAACACTTTACTTGATGAAAGTGCAGCCACAACTACTTCAAAAGCTAGTGTAACTTTAGACATCTACTCATGGGTCCTTTTCTTGGATATCAAGTGATGGGAATGGAATTCCTGTGGTATGATATGCCCAAGAGAATAGTATATACCCTGGGGTATAATTTACCCAGGGGAATTTTGTGCACTCAGGGCTATGGCATGCCCGCAGGGAGTAGTTCACTGTGACTGTATTTATTGTAGGGTATGGTATTACACTTGTGGGTGGGGATGGTAGAAGTTTAGTATGTGCAGTATGTGTGAGTATCCCAGGGTATACCCTGGGGTATGATATATGATTGGATCATTATTACAGATGGTGGGAGGCTATGTTCAATTGCTCTTGACCCTCCCCTTTTGTGAAGCACATTTTTGCTGACCCTCCACCCTCTTATCTACTCACTCCCCTAAACATCCCTTAGGTGCAAGAATAAATTTATGTGCCACCACCCCCCCCCCCCCCCCTCTTCTCTGTGCTTTAAAACCATTGACCCTCCCCCTATTTGCACCAGCCTTTCCCACCCTCTAAATAATAACCAGTCCCTTACAAAGGATCGGCTAGGCTAGGCTAGGGTATGCAAAGGATCGGCTAGGCTATGGGGTATGGGTTATCCTGAACTGGAATATATATCAGTTGTGGTTTTTATGTGGCTGAAACTATGACAAAGTTTTTGCTTACGAGAGCTGCCCACATATTGAGGTGCCATTAATAGAGGCTCTACTGTATAAAAACAGTCTTAAGTTGATCAGACTGTAACCCAATGTGAAGTAAATTTTGTATTTTCAGAATCTCAAATGAGTCAAGCAGCGTTCACCTATTTTATTACTCCAAGTCAGCAAGATCTCAGGTAAGTTTTGACCACAAACTTATGCACACTCAAAACCAGGAATTCTCTGATCTACCATGCCAGTGATTTTCCATTAGCATTTTTCAGAAAAAAAAATACAAACGTTAAAAAATAAAAATTCTAATTCACTCAGCACGTTCCACAGGAATTAGAATATAGCTGTCATAGCGAGTTCCGAAGTGCAAAAGGAATACATTAACCAGTAGGAACAAGCCAAGTCAAGTCAATTTGCAAACCATGAGCACAACTATAGAATTTCGTATACTGTATATCATAGCTGACCATTTTAGCGAGCATTGCAAACTAAATTATGTTGCATCTTTAAACTGCTCTGTATGAAAAACTGAGTTAATGCAATTCGATCAGTCGATATGTTGAGTTATACATTTGGGGTCCAGGGGAATGAATTTTTTTTTCACTCATGGTACATGCATTGCAGCTTAACTCACAAATTTACCAAACGTTTCATGTCACCAGATGCAGAAAGGAACAGCAAAGAACTGATAATTTGGCTTACTGAAACAATGGTAATGTATCTTGAATAATTACAGATTAGCTTTATATGTAGATATGAATGTAATAATAACTAACATACGTGTAGCTCTGCATGTTGTCAAGCAATCAATACAGAACTAACATCTCTGTGGTCAGCAGCATGCTAAAACTATGAAAGGAAAATTGATGCCTGAGCACAGGTCAGAGGTGCAAATACTTCGTGCGAGAGACTGGAAGCTAGAGACATGGAAGTAAAGGATCTGTCTTGCTGAATCATCAATCATCGTTACGGCTTGTGAAACACAGTTAAGCAGAGATTGGATCGTTCATCAAAAGTACAACTTTCTTGAAAATTGATTATGTTCAAATATGAATGTAAATACTACTTATTAACCGAGAGTGAGGTCATTACAGGGAAATCTCAGACCGAGACCTTAATGTATTGACCGAGCGATAGCGAGGTCAATACATCAAGGCCGAGGTCTGAGATTTCCCTGTAATGACCAAACGGACGAGGTTAATAAGTTATTTATTATATGGCCTTTTTAGCGCTGAAAAAAGGGAAACGTTTTTCAATATCCGCTTGTGCGCGCAAGAGGTCATTCGACGTCATGCGATCCAAACCAGAAGAAACGGTTTCTTTGACAATGAGGCAATTTTTGTCTTCATTACGCCAAGATCTAGGGCAAATTTAACCGCTTTAATTTTCACAAAACAAACTGACCTGTGTTTACAAGTGTTTGACACTTTAACTGTTATAAAAAGCTAAGGCAAAAAAAATTTTCATAATGCCCGGTCATTACAAGAAAATCTTGCCCGCTCATCAGCCAATCAGAGCGTGCGTACTATTGTAGCCATATAATAAAAAGGAAGAAACTATGATTTTCTCCCTACACTTAGGTACAGTTGGAGGACTAAACCTTTCTTCATTGGATCAAGATGGCAGCTGCTGCACCTTCATCCCTGGCCAGCTCTGTAGAGAAAACAAATGGAGCCAAGCTCAGCAGACTTCTTATTGATGGTGGAACAACAGTTCTTAGGAGTGTTTTTGATACTTATCATCCTCCTGCAAACCTGGCTGCTGATCTCAATGCAAACTATCTAACTCTGAAAAATCTCTTGAGGAGAAGAGTCTTGCGCACAGCTCAGTGGGACCAACTGTTCCCACCTGGTGGAGCCACACCAGACTCTAAAACATTTGACATCACTCTTCTATTCCTCCTCCTAACCAACATTTGTGGTCTCACCCCTCCCCCGTCAGGCTGGCACGTTAAGCCACCCCCAAGTGACACCTCCAGGGAGGCAAACCTTGCTCGCATTAAGTTTTTCCGCAATGAGTTGTATGGTCATGTGGCTACCACTGGTGTTGATACACTTACTTTTAATGCTCTGTGGCTGGAAATTAGTGCTGTTCTTGTTGCTCTTGGTTTGAATCAGGCAGAAATTGATAGATTGAAGGCAGAGCATTGTGGGGAGGAAGATTATCTTGACGCGTTACTTGAATGGGCTGATAGTGAAGAAGATATCAAATCACAGCTGAAGGAACTGCGTCAGTGTCAGACCGAAACACAGCAAGATGTTGGCAAAGTGCTTGAGACCCAGCTAGAAGATCACAAAACATTTGAGGATAGCAAGGCAAAACTGGATGAAGTACATCAGACCCAAACCAGCATAAAAGGAGCTGTTGAAAGAGTGTGTCAGACCCAACAAGAAGATCGCAAAACCCTTGTGGATAGCAAGTCGAAACTAGATGAAGTACATCAGACCCAGACCATCATACAAGGAACTGTGGAAGAACATTTCGAAGCTGTGGAATCAGGTCTCCAGGAAATAAAAGAAGCAGTTGGAAGCTTAAAAGGAGGAAGGGACAAAGAAAGCCAGGAAGATGAAGTCTTAAGGAACCTAGCCAAGTCGGAGTTTAAAGGAGACATTGAGTATCACGTGGGACGATTTCAAGACGGCACCCGTGAGCGGGTGTTTAACAAAGTTCAAAACTGGTTAGATAATAGAAACTCTCAAAACCGCGTGATGGTGATAAGTGCTGATGCTGGAATGGGAAAATCTGTGATTTCTGCCGTCATTTGCAAAAGAATGCAAGAAGCTGGCAGACTGTCAGGAAGCCACTTTTGTCAGCATAATAACGCACGCTACAGAAATCCTCAGCTGATGCTTCAGTCCTTGGCCTGTCACTTGTGCCATGCCCTGCCAGAGTACAAGCAAGCTCTTGTGAAACAGCTGTCAAGAAATCTGGGTAAAGATCTCAACAACATGGGTGTGGAGGAGCTGTTTGCACTGCTGTTCAAAGAACCTCTTTGTACTGTGGCTGACCCTGGAAGACATATGCTCATGGTGATAGATGGCCTTGATGAAAGTGAGTTCCAAGAAAGGAATGAACTGCTTGACGTAATTGCCAACCACTTTTGCAAGCTTCCATGTTGGATCCGATTTCTATGTACGACCCGGCCAGAGAGGAACATTGCAGAGGCACTGAAACAGTTGAAGCCGTTTCAGCTGGAACCAAATGAAGAAGAGAATGTGCAAGACATCAAGCTTTTCCTTGAAAAGAAGATGCAATGTCTAATGAGACAAGACAGTAACGGCACTATTGTGGAAAAGCTTGTGAAGAAGTCTGAAGGACTCATGCTGTATGCATACTTCCTTGTTTCATTTATTGAAGAGAATGTGTCAGTCCTGGACAGAGGAGATCTTGATGGCACCTTCCCATTAGCAATTTCGTCAGTCTACCATTCGTATTTCAAACGACTAGGGGATGAACTTATAAAGGAGCTTGGCGTCAAGGAAGAAAATTTTCTAAATTTACTTTCTGCTGTTACTGCATCACGGGAGCCCTTGCCGATTGGTTTCGTTTCTAAAGTTTTGGTACCTAGTGCTAACTCACCAGTTGCAAGGCGTAAAGTACTAAAAGCTATTGACAGTGTGTCCTCTCTTCTTCCTGTTCGTGATGGCTGTGTGCACGTAATTCACAAGTCAGTTAAAGACTGGTTGACAGACACATCGTGTTATGGAGAGCACGACTTTACCGCGGACGAGGAAGAAGGCCATCGCATTCTTGCAAGTCTCAGTTCTAATGAACTTGACAGTCTGAAACAGAAAGGTGTACTACATGACACAGAGTTTAGCTCCACTGTGAAGTATGCACTCAACCATGGTGTACGACACATGTTACAGTCAGACGAGAATATGTCGTCACAGAGCCTAGAGGAATGTGTACAAACATACGTGCTCGACTTAAAGTTGCTGTATGCAAAGCTCTGTTTTAACAGTTCAATGGCAGCTGAAGACATTTTATGGCTTCAAACTCAAGAATTCTCTCAGGAGCTGTCTGAAGATAGTAAAGGTTTGTTGAAAACCTTAAAGTTCCTGTTAAGAAAGAACTTCAACATATTAACAAATCATCCTCATATGTTTTTCGAAACCGTGCTGAATAAAGGAGGAGCAGGACTATCTTCTGTGGCATCGAACCTGTTGCAGAACAAGTATCCTGAAATACCATATATGGAACTCGTGCACAAAGAGATGCAGCAGGGAGCTGTTCTAGCCCGATTTCAGTGTTCGTCTGAAGTGGCTTGCTTGGATGTTTCACCACAGTTAGACTACATGGTGTGTGAATGTTATGACGGAACGATACAGCTGTGGTCACTTCATACTGGTAAGCTACTATGGACACGTCCTGTTATGGCAAAAAAAACGTACTTCAACGTGTCCGTTGCATTTAGAGAATCACCATCCTCTTCTGATGTCCCTTCATTTTACCGCTCAGTCGTTTTTCATCCAAGTGAGGAAATTGTCTTACCAGGAGTCCTTAGCTACGCCTATCCTTTTGACGGAGACCTAAAACCACTCTTTCCTGAAAGCAACTGCAGTTTCACAGTTTGCTCAATTTCAGGAGACAAGACCAAGATGCTAACTGATTGCCCTGACGATGCTAAATGCATTATTATGTGGAGTCTAAAGAACGGTTCAGAGATTACTCGTACCAAAAGAAATGAAGATGTTTTGTCGTTTGCGTGGTCACGAGGTGGAAAGATGTTGGCAATTTCTCATTCCACGGGTTCCATTTCTCTCGTTGATGCGATGAATGGTTTTAGAACACTAGCAGAAACGGTCATCCCTAAAGTGTGTGGAATGATAAAGTTCTCACCTGACTGTCGATCTCTTTTTTGCTTGCGTGAACATTTCAGATATTGTCGAAAGCTTTTTCGTTTGAATATCAATATGGCGGAATTTCTCTGCTGCACGTTAGAACATTGTAGTAAACCCTACGTGCCCTGGGAAGGTGAATCACGTAGCGAGGCTGGATATTTGTTGGGAGATCCCATTTCGTCTCGTATTCAGGCATTTGATTTGGTGTTGAATAGGCAAATAGTATTGAGGGGTTGGCCTCACGATAGTTTCATAGACATGTTGAATATTAGTGAGCTACATAAATTTGAGAGAAAAACTACTTTTATCCGAATCAGTGGCATTGCATTTTGTTTGAGTGGCGAGACCGTTTATGTTGCCGATGATGTGATGAAAACAACACTAAGCGCTTGGGATGTTTCAAGTGGGGAGCTCATAGCAGAAAAGAATATAAGAGAATACTTTTTGGTACCAACCCAACGCAATTGTCTCGTAACTGTAAAAGAAGGTGTTTTATTTACAACAACAAGTGTTACTCTTGAGCTGTGGAATTCAGAATTGTCGCACTGCGTCAGAAACTGGACCGATATAATCGGGATCGAAAGGATGATCCCCATATCGGAAGAACGAGTGGTGTGTAAAGCAAAGAACAAAGTGATAATCTTGGATACTACTAGTGGAGAGATTGTGTCGACAATCCCCATTAGTGATTTTGAACATTTGGTTGCATGTAACAGTAAATGTCAGCTGTTAACCTACAGATTCGGCTCACTTCAGTTGTCAGATGGTAAAACTACGCTCTGGAGAAAAAGAACTTTTTCGAACTTTTCATATTATGGAGTGTTTTCTCTTTCCGAACAATGTGTCCTAATTTTTTGGTCTTTTGCCCAAGAATCGTACGTGTACGTCTTTGATGCAATTTCTGGCGAAACACTACACATTTTATGCGAAGGCTATGAGTGTCTTGACTGTAAATTTATCAGTGATGAGGAATGTGTTTTCAGCTTCAAGGTTGCTTCAGGAGATTATTGTCTTAAGCTGTTTAACGTCAAGTCTGGTGACCTGCTGAGTGTTCTCCATCTGGATAGTGAAGCGAATTGTTTAGCAGCCTGTCCTCGTAAGCGTCTCCTCGCCATTGGCCAAACTGACTCTAAACATGGATTCAAACTTATCAAGGTGCAGTTGCCACAAGATAAAGACATCAGGAAGAGCAAAAGGTGGGCTATAACCGGACAAAGTAGAAATTTTTTAAGTCACGAATTTATAAAAGATTAACGTACCACCTTTAATATGTTATTTATAAAGGTGGTTTATTACTGGGGAGAAATACTAATGCTCCCCACAATATTTTAGAACTGAAAGTTTATTTTACTTTGCTATGTTGCATAAGCCAGAATTATTATGGTTTATTTCAAGCTTGTGAAAACAACAAGTTGCCGGTTTATAGCTTATGATGCTTTTTCTTGGTGGATGATAATTTATTTTATACTTCTAAGAACTTTTGAAAGAGAGATGATCTGGAAAAGAACAAAATTACAACAATTAGAAGCGGACGTGTTTGAATTTTTTCTTCAGTTTAGGATTTCAGTTTTAGTCTCCCGTGTTACAAAATTTCTTACAAAGTATTTGAAAAGCAATATTTATGGGATGAAATGAATAATTAGTGGCTGCATGAACAGCACTTTGTTTTCTTAAACGCCTTTTTTATTTTTAACAGCAACGCCAACACAGCAGAGACAGAAGAGAGAAGAGAAAATAAGATGTAAGTCATTCCGTTTGCCATAGTTGTAAAATTGTATTATATATATTTTAGGGTATCACGTTTTGAAGTTTAAGTTCCTTGTTCGCGCCATTTTTCAATTTATTGCTGCACATCTGATTGTCTACTTAAGATGTATTGCAAAATGTACGCAGACTTGATTTTTGGGTCTGTTATATGGTCTTTCAGAAACTGAAAATGATAAATGCTATAAAAAATTGACTTATTTTGTCATGGCAGAGAATGCGATGCGGTATTTGTATTTCGTGCCGGAAATGCGAGGAGATTTAAAGGACGAATTACCACGATACGTCTTTCTCGCATGCGACTGCGTACGCCATGACTACAAGACGAATCACGTCGTGTAAGTCACTCCACATTCTTAATATAAACGACAGACGCGCGCGCGTTAATGGTTTAAGTAATGTCGAAGGCCTGACGTCAGCTTGTCGCATGCGAGAAAGTCGTACCGTGTAAATCGCGATTCTGTTTTCAATTACGCAAAATACAAAAGAAAAATCAATCAATCAATCAATCAATCAATCAATCAATCAATCAATCAATCAATCAATCAATCAATCGAATAGTTAGGTAGCTCTCGTAAGCTTGTAATTCTACTGGTCCTCTAATGTAGCAGCTGCTATTGTTTTGGGGGCTAGGGGCATTGTTCTTGTTGTTTGTTCTATTGTTCTCTCAGCCACTCATGTGAGACCTTACGAGAGCTGCATGGCGACAATCAATCAATCAATCAATCAATCAATCAATCAATCAATCAATCAATCAATCAGTCAATCGATTGATCGATCGATCGATCGATCAATCCGTGCTTCGAGTAATACCAGGCGTTGTGTTTAGAGAGAGGTGGTCTGAATGAGTCACATATTGATAATAATTATTTTTTGAACTCTCGACTTTTTAATCAGTATGATGTGCACACCAACAGTCAAGGTTTTCTTGGGGTATGCCGGTGAAATTGACTTGATGAGTGCAAATTTACGCTACCCACTCCCCCAATGCAGGAAAATTGTCATGCCGACAATTTTCCGATCACTCGCGAGCTCTTCCGCTTAGCTTTGATCAAAATTAAGTCCCTCAGCGCTACCAAGGACAAAAGGACTATTGTCTGATTCTTAATTCGAAAAGTTGAGCCGAAACAATAGCAGAAGAGTGCGATTATGGCTAAATCGGAGAATAGAAAATATGAATTGTGACGTACAATTCTACCGATTCTCCGATTATTCCTATTTTTCGAGTTCTACACGATTCTCCGATTTTTCCAGTTATACGAGTTTTCCGATTGTTATTCTCCGATTTTTCCGATTCTCCTAGTTATACGCGATTCTCCGATTTTTCCGATTGTCCTCCGACTCTACCTATTTTCCGATTCGATGATTCTTCTAATTATTCTACGAATCTACGCAGTATAGGTGAACTTGAACCTTTGAAACTTTTACTTTACAACATGACAACCTACATTACACTTTGAATATAGTGCCCCTTGGACTCGCGCTTTAAAGATTACTTCATTTTTCCTTTCGCTTTGAATCTACGCAGTATAAGTGAACCTGAACCTTTGAAACTTTTATTTTACAACATGATAACCTACAAATACACTTTAAATACAATGCCCCTTGTACTCGCGCTTTAAAGTTATTTCATTTTTCCTTTGGCTTTTAAGCGTTCCTCGATAAGTTCATTATGTGTTTCGATCACAAACCACATGAATGCTTTAAACTTAAATTTAGCCATTCGTTTGCACATGTGTTTAAGTCTGTTAAGAAAGTGATTGCTCTGTTCTGCGGATTCAGTGTTTGTACCTCTGATTTCTTTGAATGTTTCCAGATGAGGATGATAGCGGCACTTTGGATTGTTTTGAGGCATACAGCACTGCTCTCTGTGCTTCACACACATGAAAGATATCCACTAAAAGCTTCACATGATCTAATCGTAGAATCGGAAGAATCGTAGAATCGGAAAATGATCGTAGAAAGATCTTAAGGGAAAATCGTAAAATCGGAAGAATCGTGGAATATGAAACTACAGTCGTAGAGTAGGAGAATCGGAGAATATTACCCCTAAATGGGAGTATACTATTCTCCGATTTCGCCATAATGGCACTGTTCTCAACAATAGACCATTTCTTGACACGTATATGCTGCGGGGAGGGGCTTATTTTCGGACGGAAGTTTGCGTTTCAAATATATCCGGGTTTCTGTTTGGATGAGATACTCTGACTGAATTTTTTTGGTGCATACAAGAAAACCACATAGTAAAACTCACTAAACATAACGATATGAAGCCCAAAACAAATCGTACAGTCGCTCTGAGCATTCTCTAACAACGTAAAATACAAAAACAAGCTCTACAGTAGGGACTTATAATCGAAAAAGTTAGTATTTCTTTTTTAAAGAGCTACAACTAAATATAAACCTATGGACTACTATTGGGGAGGGCTTATTTTCGGAAGGATTTTTGCATCTGAGATTTCGGTGAGAGCTTTTATTTTTTTTATCATTTTTTTAGGAGTTGTATGGTATATCTCCTTTGCAAAAGTCCTTAAGAACTTGTTTAAGCCCGAGGATTATAACCGGCATTGCACGTTATCCTTCCTCATATAAAGACACTCATTAAACATTTATTTCTTTTGTATTTTCTTTATGAATTATTAATGCGTTTTTGAATATCTGAGAAAGACACGGCTAAACTTTACGTCCAATTTTCTAGCCCAAAATAGCCCCAAATCCAAATATTAGTTCTAGAATGAGTTGATCTACATAAGAAGATTTTGAAGTCGTTCAATAAATTCGTAGTTCGTGTTTATCAAGTCTAAAACACTCCGACGGCTGCGCCTCGTGTTTTAAACATGATAAAACACTGCTGCTCGTTTATTAAACATTATATAACGTAGGCGCGCGCTGGCTCAGGACGCTCTTTCCAGGCCTGTTTGTAAATGACTATCTGTGTTGGCCATTACCTTGTAATTTGTTTGTTAAATCCAATTATTAATGAGTATCGTCTTTCATTTGAGAAGGTTGGTCTCATATGGAGTGTCAAGTAACGAGCGGCGTACATAGAAAACAGCTTTCATCTTAAAGCAACTTTGTTGTCTTTTTTTACAGGGCGCTCAACGCCGGAGATCACAAGAAAGTTAAAGTTGGAAACAAAGAGGTTAGTAATTTCCAAACAGAGTTCATTGATACCAATTAAAACATATTCCATTGTACGGGGGTAGTGGGGTAGGAAAAAGTCAGGAGAGAGGAAGTTTAAAAGGCCTGAGTCCGAGAAACTATGATCTCACAACTTGCAAAGCAGTCAATTTATGTTTCAATCAGCGGTGATTAAGCGAAACCAGCGACTTTCACGACGGACAGGGCACGAAACACTCGAAGCCCACTTAACAAGGTGTTGAAGCACAACTTTTATTTTCGAGTCGCACACATCAAAACAATATCCCAATCTTCTTGCTTCACCCTTGACGTCCCGTCTTTGGTTTACTTGAGGTCGATATGCCGTAATCAAAAGCTCTTTAAGCCGCCTCGTGTCACGCTTGTTTCAAGATTTTCGTAACACTAGAACATTGTTTAGGTGGATATGAAAACTGTATCTGCTATATTCCACCACTCTTATCACTAATACAGTTGAACAGTAAATATCCCGTTGAAACCTGTACGATTATTGTACGCGTTGTAAACAGAAATGATAATTTATTTTCAACTACTTTCCCAAAGTACAACCACCACTTTGAGCGAGTAGAGCAGTACCTCTTGTGAACCTCTAATTTCAGAGGCATTCTAAAACAATATTGCTCGTTGTCTTCAGGGATAGGGGCATTGTTTGTGCCCTTTGTCCTATTGTTCTTATGGCCAATCATGTGAGATGTTCAATGTCGACTCCGTTGAGCTCCACTCAACATTACCTGAAAGATATCAAAGGACGCTATTCTTTAAATAGACAAAGTAAAGCTGTTATTGCAATTACATTCTGCAATTGCAATAATTAAAACTATACAAGACAAGACATTCTAAAGAGATTTTAGAACTTCATTCATCCACTAGGATTAAAACTGCCTTTCTCCGGCGCTTGATTAAAGTTGCGTTATACTGTCGCCTGACATTCACAACAACGACAACTAAAACTCTACAAGTCCATCTACTGACATCTTGTTAATAGACATTTCTGCTTTTCAGATCTAAGAGAACTCGTCAAATATAATTTATTTCTTTCGGTTATACATTGTATTATGCGTTTCCGGCCAACTAACCTGGTATATTGTGTTCTTCTTCTAAACGTTTTCTTGTTGAGTTGTTATTAATTTCAAATTGATTTTTAGTACCGTGAATCTTGTCGCAAAGGTTAGAATGTTGTTTAAAGAACGTAAAGTTTGTCTGTATTTTACTTGATAGCTGCTGGCTGAAGTTCAAAGATATCGAAAATTGAAAAGCGTACCGCTAATTGAAAGAAAAAATTAGGCTCTTCACCCCAAATATGTTAATAAATTTTCACTGATTTTCAGTTCCCATACCGTAAGGCCTCGTTTCTGCAATTTCATTTGTTCATGCTCGCAAGAGTCTTATCACAAGGATTAGAATGTTATTTTAAGAACCGTAAAGCGTGTTTGTACTTCACTTAATAAGCTCTTTATAATAAGAACTCCCAACCATTAGTTTGATAAAACAGCCAAATGCGAAGAATTCTACTCTTATGTTGCATCCCTCTTCCTCACATTGACATGGCGGGAAAATTCCGGCGGCCTTACAAAGCAAAATGTATGGAATTCAATTTCCCCCCTACAGCATATTCCTCCTTGACACGAGAGTACATACGTACGTACCTACACGACAGTACATACGTATCACTGCCTGCAAAAAAAAAATGCTTTAAAAATATTATCTCGAGGCTTGATGAGACCAGCGGAATTTAGGGCCAAACAAATAGGCCATTTCCGAGTTACCGTTCACCTTTGTGTCAAAACGAGCCTTCGTGCGAAACCATTCAAATAAAAACGTGTCTTGTCTGCACGTCCATTTTCATGCAAATCAAAGTCATTTTCATTTGAATGGTTTCGCAGGAGGACTCCTTTTGAAATTGAGGCAAAAAGTAACTTGGAAATGGCCTATTTCAGCACACGGAAAAGGATTTTCCAACACCATGAGCTGAGCGTGCCCATATAGCATAGTGGGATTACAAGAACAACGTGTGATAATTAACAATTATTCCATGAGGCCGCGTTGGATACGAGTTGGCTATAACCACTCGTATCCAACAAGGGCGAATGGAATAATTGTTTTATTAAATTCTTCTTTAGTATAAATCAACTGGACATTTCATTTTGATGTAAACGAAGTGATAGTATGAGGAGGCGGGAAAATTTGTGGCGCGGTGTTCACTTTTTGAGTTGAATGAAATACGCGAGGAAAGCGAGCGAGAGAGTTTTCTTCTGAGATTTTCCTCGGAAAATCTCCTCGTAAATCGTCTTTTCATCCTGGAAAATTGTGACAACAATTAAGGTTTACGGGAAGATCCGAAGCAATAGCTTTTCTGGAAATTATACGCCTTGTGCAAGACGAGCGAAGCAAGTGTTTACATATTGTACTTGTTTACGGCTCCACGGCTGTCATCAAGACTACTACATTATGCTGAAACGAAATTGCACTCAGATTCGATGAAGTTTATTGAAGTATAAAAGGGCAAGATCAAGATTGAAAGGTAACAAACTTAACTGAAGTGCTGAGCCACATTTACGTCTAACACTAAATGAAATTGTGTCAGTTTTCTGGTCTTCCCGTAAATTATTTTCTGCTTTTCTTCTTCGTTCAGTCGCTCTTGATGTACATTTACAAGTATTTTTAATTAAACACTTCGCATCAATCCTTTCAGTTTTACGTAGTTGAGTCAACTGTGGTATTTGTGTGGTTTTAGGGAAGGCACTGTCGATTATTTCTTGTATAAGCTTATAAACCTCGCCAAATTTGCCATTTTTCTGATGGAACTTTCGCTTCCCGCAGGAAATTTTTTAAACTGAGCGGCACTTGCCGCACTCGTTTCCCATATAAGGTCAAACGCAGGTATAATGGCTGATAACCGAGATCTAGTGAACCAATCAGAAAGCTAGAATTGCATTATCCGAGGTTGAGAATTTAATAATTATTGATAACTATTTGATAACAATAACTATTGTTCAGGAGCAACGCCGAGAGCATCTACGATTAATACCCGTTTTTGCCCTGGGGTTACACACCTGTGATATATCTGCTGGCTAAAGCCGCGATGGTTGCCTGGCAAGTTGTGAGATTTTTGTCATTTTTTGCTATTTTGATGACTGTCACGTGTAATGTATTTGATGTGTGTACCTTTTTTCAGATGTGTTCCTGTCTAGTTGGTCATGGTGATGATGATGATGATTATTATTATTATTATGATTACTATGATGACTACGGTTGGTCTGATTATCCTGATGATGATGATGATTATTATTATTATGATTACTATGATGACTACGGTTGGTCTGATTATCCTGATGATGATGATGATGATGATGATGATGATGATGACGATGAGGAGGAGGAGGAGGAGGAGGAGGAGGAGGAGGAGGAGGAGGAGAAGGAGGAGGATGAAGAAGACAATGATGATAATGAGGAGGAGGACGATGCCGATGATTAGAATGATAATGATGATGATGACGGTGTTGATGCTGCTTGCTTGTTTGGCTACCTGTGAGCCCACGGAGAATGCTGTATGCGGTCGTAGTGGCGAGTGCGTGAAACGAGTGTTTAGCACGTGCGAGCCTCGCGCTTCTCTTATTACCAACAAGCGTGGTTAACAGTAAACAACCTTTAGAACCCAGCAAACCGTGTCATCTCTTAGAGGACAACTTGTTATGAGGAAACATCAGTACGAGCATCAGAAGTTGTGATCAAGTCGTGTCTCATTGTCTTTTTAATCTAAATCTGGGTTGTAACTGAACTGATTAACGACAAAATGCAATATATTTGTGCTGTACAATAACAAAAAATTTTCATGAAAGAGCAAACATTTCGCTTTGAGTAGTTTTTCAAAATATTTGTAGCTGAATATAGCAAACAGTAAACTACAGAATAAGTACAATATCTCCAAAAAAATAGGAACACAATTTGTTTATCCAAGAAAGTCATTTGTTGAATTCGTTTTACGAAGATTGATTGCGGCAATTCACTGGGTTTTTGGTCAAACTACAAGTGTATGTGCTAAATATTTTATATTGTTTATAATTGGTATTATTAGGTAGCTACACTGATTTTTTTCAACAGTGAATGTATCGGAGTTAGTTAAATTAGGATAGGGTCCAGGGAGTATTTGTAAATATTCAGTGCCGGGTATAACTGGAGCAACATCATACGCTTGAACAAGTTTTGTACGCGACTCACAACAAATCAACAATGTTCCTATGTTTTGAGTCTTCATAAAGGAATACGAAATTAATTTGCTAAAGAGACAGCAGTCAAGAGCCTGTTTTTGTATAAAAATAATTCTTATGTTGTAAAACATTTTTATAGTTAACATTTTTATCTTTACTATAAAGCAAGAGTTTGTTTCAATATTCAATTAAGGCCGTGTTTACACTGAGTGGACGAGTACTGGTACCTAAGTACCGGCAAAAACAAATAGCGTCGTGTTCAGACACAGAAATCTAAAGTACCCAAGTAGCACGAAGTGCCCGAATACAAGGTCGAGACCTTGTGCCCGTGCCCGAATTCTGGCGTGGGTACTTGAAAAAAAAAAAAGATGCGCCCATCAAGAATCGTACTCGGGCACCAAATGTGAACGCAGCCTATGTTTATCGTATATCATGAGAATATCGGTGTAATTAACAAATATTCACCTCAGTGTCGGTGGCTAGTAGTGGATACTTACCCAGCCGCTCCGGAGAAATTTTTTTTTTTACTTTGCAAAAAGTTGCGCCTTAACATGCCAGTCATTATTCGATAATAAAAATGGGGGTCACCGGACTCGTTTTTGAGTTTTAACCACTTAAAGGGAAAACTAAGGGTGTTATTAACGGGTAAAACTGTTGCTATAGTAACCACTGACGTCATGAAAATTACCGCAACTTCTTCAGCAATTATTGGACATTTGTTTGATATCATTATTGTAGCTGCAACTGATAAAGATTTGTAGTACTTGCCCAACAAAGTTTAAGTGCTCGAAATTGCTGGAAACCGTTGCGAGCCTCCTTAAAAGGTTAAATAGCTGTATTCAAACTCGAAGGGAAAAGCCCTGGGGATGAGGTTGAGCTGTAATAAAGTTAGGTTTTTAAAGTTAGGTTTTTGTAAGATAGAAAAAAAACTGAAAAAACTATTAAAATAAGGGATATGTTGCAGATAATAAAGTATCAATACCATTGTATTGTAAGATTTTTGACTTTCTTGCTGATCAAGGGAGTCTGTATTTTAGATTTATTGCGCATGTGATGATACCAATTTAGATCGAAAGAAGTTAAAATTCAATTCAGCTAAATTGTCTTTGTTAGCCATCCAAGCTAAATAAACTCAGTTCTGTTCACCGTTGCCCATCTTTACCTGGTGTGCCTGTGGTATACAGTCAACTATCGCAGACCGACACTTTACCCCTTCTATTCCCGAAAGTAATTAACATACACTTTATGGTACTACCTTATTTGACCCAAAAGGGAACTCGCTGCTGAGCAGGGTATGGTTTTCAGGGTATTTCGTCTAACCTGCGTTATGCAATTTCCCTATTTAATATCTGAAAAATTTTATCTGCGGAGATTTTTCGTTGAAAATGTTTAACAGGTGTGCGTGCAGTGTTTGACGGAAGTAAAATAACCTTTGTGGTCCAAGTTCCGTCATTGATAAGGCATTCGGTGCGTCATAACAGAAATTCTAGTAGAGGTATGCCTTATGCAGTACACAAGGCACTCAAATGGTGCACTTAATACAAAAACACTAAAGAAAAATATAGTACTACGTATACCCAAACCAAAACGTTGTTGCGGTGAGAAGAAATGACAGAATACCAGATTTGTTCGAAGTACCTTGGCAAGTGAGTGTGGCGATAGCTGTAGGTTCTAGTAAATACAAAATGTGACATTCTGAAAAGAGAACTGTCAGTTTCAAGTACGGTTGATTTTACATTCCTGATTGCCCAGAGAGAACCTTAAAGAAAGCAAGTCAAAGAAAGGAATGGTAAAATACTCGGGTAATTTTGGGTGGGCTTGTGCCACCCAGGACGCCAAATTTGGACCCGTTTTAGAAAGAATTTGCCCTAAATTTGATATAGCAAGTCAATTTTTATACCCCGTTGTAAACTAAAACACACAGAACCATGCTCGTAAGCTAACGATGCGCAACACAGGGTGCAACAGTTTTGAATCGTATTTTTAAAAGCAATCTCTCCTTGAATAATTTCAAATGGCTGCTTACAAAACTGGACCTTTTGTGCATTTAAAATATTATACCCCGTTTTAGGAAACGTCTCTAAAATGGATTCCCCGCTCTAACTCAGGAGCTGCAAAATCACGACCCCGTTGGGGGGCACATACCTGTATAGGTATTGTATGGGAGTAACCCCCGGGGGGTAATCTGTGCCTAACGTCTTAGTTAGTAAAGGGGTTTAACAATGATTGGGTAATCCGATAATCTATTGAAGTGATATCATGTCACTGATGATATTGATGTTATTTATAATTACGCCTTTGCCACCCTTATTAACGTGTTATTACATTTAAGGTTAACTTGTATTACATTTACGGTTGGCAGCTTATTACATTTAGCGTTAAATTGTATTACATTTACGGTGGGGTAAGTTATTAAATTTAGGGTTGATTTTTATTACATTACATTTGCGGTTAGTATCACAGGTATCCCAAGCCGCTTATATGAGTATACGAACCCTATAAGTAATAATATAAAAAGTTGTCAAAAACAATATTGAAATAAAAGTTTTATTTCTTCGTCCTATTTGCTGTTTGTTCACTGCCTTTGTACTTTTTTGGGGTTTGGAGCGATTTGAAGCGATTCTGAGCGAATATTTGATTAGCTGGTACATCATTGTGTATCTTTAATATATACATAAAGATACACAATGATGTACCAGCTAATCAAATATTCGCTCAAAATCGCTTCAAATCTCTCCAAACCCCAAAAAAGTACAAAGGCAGTGAACAAACAGCAAATAGGAGGAAGAAATAAAACTTTAATTTCAATATTGTTTTTGACAACTTTTTATATTATCACTTATAGGGTTCGTATACTCATATAAGCGGCTTGGGTTACCTGTGATTAGTATTACATTTAGAGTAAATTTTTATTACATTTGCGGCTGGTATTACATTTAGCGTTGTTATTACATTTAGCGGTGATACAGCTGCCACTGTCTATTAGGAAGGGTAGTAAAAGTTCTATTTAGCTCTTATATCTCTTTCAGTACATTCTTTAATGATCTTCCTCTGGGTCTCAAATTGCCGCCCCCGTTTCTCTCTATTCGACCCTCCCGTCATAAATTCCTAAGAATTTTTTTAAGTTATTGAGAGAATTCTCGCGTGCTCATTGATCGATAGCTATGGAGGATAAGAGTATAGTTAGTATACACTATGAAAATGACGTAGCTTGTCACGCAAACCAAGGCGACTCTTAGAAAACTTAAAAAAAATGGTTTGTTTTTTTTTGTTTTGTTTTTTCGCTTCTAACATCTTTACTGAAGCAAACAAATAACATTTTCTTACATTAGTTTTATTCGCAAGGCTGAATTTTGCCGTTTGATTTTTTTTAAATATTATTTACTGCATTACTAACAATACAAGAGAACATTGTTGACAATACTGACACCACCTTATACAACACTGGTATTTCCTATCATATTAACATTAAATAACTTACAAAACTAACGTACAGATAACAGAAACAATAACGATACAACAAATACTTTGTAAAGGAAAACAGTTAATTAACAAATCGGCTATATTAACTTTAGCAAAAAGAAAAAGAAACTAAAATGGCTAGATTGATCTATAAAAATTTTGACATTATGAAATAAAGTAAACCAAATCTTGGTTTACAAAAGTGGAAGTGATCGATGGATAGTTTAAACGGAAAAACACGCATAGTTTATAGAGAGAGTGTAATTCCTTGACATCGTAAGAGGGCCACAAGATATATGTATAGCCTTGCATTCATGTCCATATTAAATTAAAATCGTTTAAAAAGACGGGATAGCTCATGTGGCGTAACAAAAAATCTAATAACTTCTCATACAAGCCACAACTAAGCAGACATGCATAACTCTGCCCCATTTAGAACGTATTTCATGAGGTCACGGACAAAAACAATGGTGAGGTTAATTTTAAAGACTGACTAAGTTTTTAATTCTCGCAAGTCATCAAGTAGTAGCCTGCGTTGCAGACGAAACTAAACCCCGGTATAGTCCGTCTGCGAATCAGCGACCAAAAGCTTGTTCCGGCCCCCCACGAGTTACCAGGGTTTTCTATAATAGCCTCTAATTGGCTCTTGCATATGGCCGTTCTTTCGTGCACCGTAATTGGTCGAGTGGATCTCGTGACACCATAGTTACGCTTTCGATGAATGCCAGATACACAAAATAAACACGCGGCGATCGTGGAAATTAACGTTTTAAGCGATGAAAAGCACTTCGAACTATTTGAAAGGGAATCTATGAAAGTTTTTTGGGGGGCAACGATGTTGTTTTTGCTAATCTCCGGCTACCGGTTTCGGAAAATCTTCAATCTTTCGATACCTGCCGATTGTCGCGGATATTGTTTATTCTAAACCAAAACAGTCACCTTCGTAGGCGTTCTTAGTGTCGTCACGCAACGCTCAAACGAACATGCAAAGCAGCAAAGAAAATAAACATGCCATATCGTAAGAAACTCCGACCAACATTTCGGTAAAACTTTGGCATTTTTTTCTAGTTGAAAGTTGATAACAAACACTTGCGAGAACCGAACAAGGCATAAAAATTGCCAGACAAAACCTGCCACATCCGTTCTGGAATAAATGAGACTTGGTCCACGAGGTTTAAAATGAACAATATCCGGGACAATTGAGAGACAACAAAAACATCGTTGCACTTAAAATATTTGACAGATTACCGTTGCTCGGGAAGGATGTCAGATAGTTCGAAGTGCTTTTCACCGCTTCAAACGTTAATTACCACTGATCTGCCGTGATTGCCGCCGTGTTTATTTTGTATACCTGGCATTCATCGAAAGTGTAACTATGGTTTCACGAAATTACTCGACCAATCACGGCGCACGAAAGAACGGTCATATGCAAGAGCCAATTAGAGGCTATTATAGAAAACCCTGGTAACTCGTGGGGGGCCGGAACAAGCTTTTGGTCGCTGATTCGCAGACGGACTATACCGGGGTTTAGTTTCGTCTGCAACGCAGGCTATCAAGTAGTAGCTATCTAATCAGATCGAGAATACAAAAGGGGTTGACAGATGGTTGAGAGACCTAACGCGACTCCCGTAGTTATTGAAAAATTGATCTTCCGAACAATTTTCCTTCGATCACACTTTTATCTTAAGGGCATATGCATGTATATACAGTGCGTTTAAGAGAGGTATGAATCGTTTTTCGTGTGTAATTCAAGCGTTTTGGAATCGGTAAAGCTATTGCATAATGTGGCTGGGGGAGGCGGTGGGGCTGGTGGAGGGGGGGGGGGGGAGGCAGGAGCTGATAAACGGCGGTGAACTTTGTGCTTACGCTCCGTAAAAAAAATAAAATCTTTAGATACTGGTTATCTTACGTGAGATGATAATTATCTTGGTTTAAGATTTTAGTTTTTACGGAGCATTAATACCGCCATTTATCATCTCCTGCCTTCCCTGCCGCTACTTGCAATCAAAGCGAAGTTTCCGTAATCGCTAGCAAACAGAAGATTATCGATGTCACGCTGTGTGCCACAAAGGACAAAGAAAACGTAGCAGATTTCTTAATAAACTTTATTCAACGCTAATGTTTTACAACATTCGAAGAAAGTAAATTCAAACTTATTATGCTTATAAACTGTGATGGCAGATTTTGAAACTGAGACATTAAAACTCCCATGTAAAGGTTACATTGGCAGGCTTCCAGCTCAAAGCTGCTGTAAGACACAACAAATGTGCCGATAGATAAAAGCGATTGCACCGGTACATATATGTGTCTAAACTCTCATAAAACTACAGAGAAAAGAAAACAACTTACCTCCTAAGTCATCCAGATGTATTCACAATAGAATTCCACAGAAAAATCGTTCCAGGTGTCATCGACTTCGCCGCAAAATCAGAGTTCCCGGCAAATTGAGTAATCATCGGCGAAGAAATCAATATACTTAACCGTCGGCAAATGTCAGGCCAAAACACCAGAAACTAAGAGAGTCGCGTTAGGTCTGTCAGCCATCTGTCAACACCTTTCGTTTACAACTGATCGACCGAAAGGATGATAGACCGCCAACAACTCCCCACACACACCTTAAGCCCTGTTTAAGTCTACTGGGGGTCTTTTGATGCCTTAACTGATCCAGGCCTAAGGAAATCGCGCGCTCAGTTGAATTCTGATGTCCGATCTGAAAATATTAAACTAGGAGTAATCATAGACTATATACTGCGTTCGACATGCTCGCCACTGAAGAACAATGTGCTGCTTTTAACTTGCCGGTGAACGTTCGAACGAAAAAGTAAGGCGCATGGCGAACGATCGAACGGAAAAAGCACATGGACAACGAGCAATTAGCCTGCAGTCTGTTCACGTCAGCAAATGTTATTTCACTGCGCGCGTAAATACCAGTCCCCGGCGGACAACAATTATCACATGAGATCGAGGCCATATGTGCCAGTCCAAGATGGCTTAAAACGAACTGGCATAGCCAAGCAATTACCTGCGCGACATTATAAATCCTGCGGGTAAAAGGACTTGAATGGTATGAGTTCTTCTTTGTCGGAAGCGAAAATAAGGGTGATCTGCACTGAAAAAAAATCCCTAATGCAGCTGATATTTCATAAAAATACATAACATGTATGGCCAACCATACGCAAAGTGAGTATACATGGCAATGACATTTGCTGTCACTTCACAAATATTTCACGATGAAAAGAGCGATTTCGAACTTTCACGCGAGAAGTTGTCAAAGGATATCAGCCTCAAGACTGTTCAGAGTCTCTCTGTTTTTCATCGAAAAAAGAACGCGAAAGCGAAAAAAAGAGCAAAGCAAACACGAAAAACGAGGGAGTGCGGGCAGTGGTGAGCAAAATGAGCGAATCGCCCCGCCCAAACCCCCTCGCGCCAGATGTTTTGCGCTTGCGTCCAGGCGTGCGTTTCTCAAAAGTACCGAAAACGTCTCGGGCCCGAAAACTTTTCGGGGCTGTTTTCGGGCGCGTTTCTCGGGTTCCGTTAAAGCGCCCGAGTTTCTCCCGAGATTTTCGGGGATGTTGTCGGGAAATTTAAGGCAAGGAATCATAGCGCGACCTTAAATTTTCCAGCCTGTGATTGGTTCAAAAATTGTAATTGGCACCGCTGCACTGAGTTGTGTTCGTCATGTACGCATCAAAATTAAGACTTTTTCGATGAATCGCCCGTTTTATCTAGTTTTATCTTTAGCGATTTGTACACACGAGCTAATACACTTTCGTGATCTTGTTTCTGACCCTTGATATTTGGTCAAGTTTTAAAGTTAGTTTGGTTGAATTCTTTGTTATCATTGTCGCTCAGTACTTTGGCGAACTTGTTGTACTTATGCTGAATGAATTTTGGCAGTTTCTGTAAACAATTGCAAGCTGAAAAAGTCGACCATCAAGTACCTTTGTAAATCGCGCTGCGTTCTCTTCGCGAAGTGAGAGTTCCTCTTGGCGCGCCAAGAAATCCATTTTCGTTGATAATTTGTTGAATAATAAAACAATTATCCTGCTCAATCTTGCGGAATACCGTCTGATTTCAGGCGATATTCCGCGCGATTTTGCAGGTTAATTATTACACTGTAGAACAGTCCCTTATTCGGTGGACATTTTTCTCATTGCTCGTATTTTTACAACGCAACTCGCAAAAGCCGCTGGAGGGGGGGGGGGGGGGAGTGATTTGGCAGCCCTCGTAAGGTTTCACATGAGTGGCTGAGAGAAAAAATTAGAACAAACCACACGAACAATGCCCCTAGTTCCCCAAAACCGTAGATACCAACTGCTACACTAGAGCGTAATATAAGATTTTGTATGGATTTGAAGTTGAGTTCCATTGATCTCTTTTTTTCCTTTGAAAAGCTACAATACTGAGCTTCAAACCTTGCCTAGGTGTGACGTAAAGGACAGCAGGTATCGTACCACTTGAAAGAAAAATAATAGTCAGTCAAACTGTCCGATGGGTGGCTCTTAACCTCCCTCTCCCCTCCCCTCCCCTCACGGGATGTAGCGCTCGCTATACACCTCAGAGTGGCCAGTCATCTAACAGTACATCTGGTGTTGTTGCAGACTCTTTCAGAGGTAAAACTCCCAGGTATGTTACCATCCTCGGAGACCCAGGGGGCAGCTAGCCGGGACGCGAAATTATTGGACGAAAGCCGTTAGAACAAGAACGGGAGAGCCCCCATTCTTGTTGTTAACTTTCACCCGAAAATCCCGTCGTCGCTACTAGCTGCCCCTTTTGGCTGCCGCTGGGTCTCCGATGTTTATTTATAAACGGCTAAAACGCATGTACATTACTCCACAGTTCCAACTCCTAACTCCGTGCCATTCCAGAATGTTTGCGCTGGGGCTTCTGGGATTTCCTACATGTTGTGACTCTGTGTGACTCGACTGTGGTGAATATTTTCTTTGGTAACGCACATAAAATCCAGTTGTTTTGCATTAAGGTAAGTTTATAAACAATCACTTGTACTCTTTCTAACCGCAGGAATACATTTCTTTGGGTGTGCGACAAATGAAGACTGTAGACAGGCACTCTGGTTAGCCCAAATAAGGCTTTAAAAATAGCACTTCGGTTAGCCTAAATAACGTTCCGGTTAACGTGAATCGTTAGCCTGTTTATGGTTAGCTCTCAATATTTGTTATGGCAACACGATATATACTAAGAAGTCTGTTGGTCTGCAGTCTGCATTTGTCGCACACCGCATTTCTTTAGAGATTGACGACTGATCAGTTTACAGCAGTAAAATCACTTCCGCTTTGGAATGTTGTGCATTTCCTATTTTGAACAGAACGTTTGTCATTTACGACCGTTGTTATCATCTATACAGGATCCAAGCCGTGAAATTCAAACTCATGACGTGATTTTCACCGATTACTTATTATTTCAGGTAAGCACTGTGGAAAACGTACGTACAAATAAAGCTTGAGTTGAATTTTCCGAAGCAGTTAATCTCCCCCCAGGCCACTCCTTCCCAAATGATCTGTTTTCCTGTCCGATATTTTGATTACTCAAGGATTATTCCATCTTGATAGTCTGTTGTTTTGTAGTCGTCCTTCCTTTTGGGATTTCCATCGTCTGTACTTTGCTCATGGTATAGAGCCATAATCTCACAGCATTAGGGATTTGGGGAGTGATTGACGTGGGGAGGGTGCATGCATGCAGGCACAGGTCTGATCGAGGGAATAGTGCTGTATTCTATTTGTAAGGTGGGCTGCCATTCCTCTGTTTGTTCAATAACTCCAAAGCTTAAGATTTTAACAAATATATTAGCATTGCAGTGCTTGCATTGTATGCTACAGTATTGCCCCTGCAGGGCTTTTACCCGGAGGCCGAAACCTGAAGGGGCATCTCCGTAGAGTCCTTGCTTTTAGGTATAGGGGTATAGGTATAGACATTTCCTTGGTATTCAGAAAAAATCTCAATTTGATCAAAGAAAGGGTGCACAGGGGTATCTGGAGGCATGATAAAAATTTTGCATGAGAACTGGTGATAAATAATGACGTAAGCTCAAGGAACATGGTATTCTTAAAATAGAACAACTCATGATCAAGTGTGGAACAAAATATTTTTTGAAAGATATCTTTAGCTTTTATTAGCTATGAAGAAGTGTGACAGTGTGTCCGGCAGTTGTCGCCATACAATCATGAGGTGAAAGTTGTAGTAGTTGCAGTCACAAAAGTTTAATGTTGCAAATGCTTCATGCAATCAACAAGACGTATATCTGCAACTCGGGCTTTTTTTAGAATAATTTGATACTTTTTGTTGCAACACATGGTTTACTTGTACAACCAAATCTGGTCTGTTCATTATTTCGGCAGGCAAAATATTGAATTTGTATGATTCATCAGGCCACACCTCTCATTTGTAAATTACTGGGCAGACCAAATGATACTTTTTCAGGATTCGGCTTGCCAAAGCTTTGTGTATGTGTTTATTTTTTCACTGCAATCAAAGTGCTTTTAAATATTTTATAAAATATAACACTTTAATATACTACCACATTGCACTGCTGATGCAATGACAGGAAAAACATAACATTGATGTATGCTCAGGTCCAGAAAAAGCTGTCTAGGCCCATACAAGTGACCTGAACAATTCAATAACCATGTGCAATCGATCATATATTTCACCATACCACTCCTTTATCATGAGAAAGTATGAATTAGGGATGTAACGTTTCACTGTTGTAAATTGCTCCAGGTTGAAACACTTATAGGCGATTTAGGGCCTCTTCATATGACCCCGGTTGACCAGCCTGGTACGGTTTCCGAGATGATAGTGAGATGTTAGCAAGGAGTAATTTACAGTAATCCAAATAAATGTTTCGAATTTTGATTGGTTGATTGTTTCTCGTGATTTTTAATTTTTCCAAATATGGTACGCAATGGAAACGAATGTGCAAACGCTTTGAATTGTACATTACGAATCATAGGGAGTTATATGTTTAAACCCTTGTGGGTTTCTGATATTAATTAATACTAAAAATGAAGCATTTAAAACAATGAAATGTAGTTATAAAAACCAATAATAATTGAATGAACTTTATCAATAATTAAGGCAGTGTACTGTTCTCATTCACTATCTTTTCGTCTGCTTCAATACATGCATTCAAAATTTCGTCTCCAAATGAGAGATATATATGATTATCTTGTCCGTCAATCTTAACTTTTAATTAGCATTTAGGGCGAGTCATTGAAGCACATCATTGACATTTAAGACTTTGTTAGTGTATGCTGCTTGAAGTATTTTCCTCAGGCATTTTACTGCACTTTAAAAATTTGTCGGGGGGGGGGGGGGGAGGTGCAGCTGTAGTGTCAACTCTCCCTACTTTCAATCAGTACTGACATGTATTTTCTCAAGTTACATGTATAGTGTACGTAGTTTCCACACTCTAAGAAGTTCCCACCCTTGATTGTGGAATAAAGACCTGCATCCCTTTGCCCTCGTGTCCTTAAATAACAAGACAACCCATTTCTATTGTCATTTTATTTCATCATTTAAGCTTCAACTTATACGCAAAGCCCTTGTTTGATTAAGTGTCCTCCTTCAAATGAGTGTCCCCTATGCAGGGTGAGACAAAAATAAAAAAAATCAGCTTACCCTTCGGGCAAGCTGTTATTCCATTGTACTAGCCTGAAGCGCTGAGGTGGTAGCCCGAAATTAATTTATTCAATAAAGACAATAAAATTTATTTACGTCGCAAACTACATGCTTATTAATAATGTGGAGCATGGATCAACTAATTCTACAGTACTTATATAGAATACTCGATTTAACAAATGCTTGTTGCAGTAACAACAGACTTTGTATCAAAATTTGAACATAAACGAGAATTCCAAAACTGAAAGGCCATAATACAGCTGATAATATACTTCCATGTTCTGTAAAGCCATTGTCATTGTCATTGCTGCATTGCATTGCTCATTTCAACTTAGAAAAAAATTTGTACTGTTTCACTTTCCCTCACGAACTGTTTGCTCCACACTTATTTCTGAATTTGCCATAAAAAAAATTGCTTGCCACCCGGCTTGCCCGTCGGGCAACCTGTGATCTAAAGACGCAAGCCCGGAGAATCATTCCACTAGCCCCGGGCTTTCGGACAGCACTCTTGTCGCGCCCTGCCTATGTACCCTACACACATAGATGATGAGGGTTCTGGGACAAAAAAAAACAAGATATTTAACAAAGCTTTTTTTTAGTAAATCTCGGCTCCCTTTGCTCGCCTCGTTTTACTAAAAAAAAGCTTTGTTAAATATCTTGTTTTTTTTTCTCCCAGAACCCTCATCATCTATGTGTGTGGTGGTATTTGAGTGAAAATAAGCAAGCATGGGAGTAAACAAAGAGCATGGCCCCAAAGCAAGCGGATGTGTCACAAAAAAATTAATTTCTTTTGAAGAAATGCCCGCACCGTATAATATACAAAAAGTGTCCTAGAATTATTTTCCATTTGAACAATTATCTGCACTTGTATATACGGCGAGATGGCAGCCGCGAGATTTTCGTCCAATGTTCTGAAAACATTTTACGGTCCAATAACTGAAGAGGAAAATAGAAATCTTCTTCAACCATTACAACCAGAACGTACTATTTTACGCGATGGGTTTAAAATAAGCCAAAGCAATTTCCAGGAATGGCTTCGTGTATGGATAATGAACGTATCTCAAACAAATCCAAACAACAAAGATATTTATATGTTTAAAAATGTAAATAAAGAAAAGTATACTAACTTGATTGAACAGGAAATTCTAAAGTTGGGAAGCGTAAAGGTCAGCTTCGGGCTAAAAGTAAATTTTGAAATAGAAAGAAACGGAGAAACGCAAGAAATGTCACACTATTTTAAAGAGGACCAGCCGCACGTTTTTACCAGGTATGACAAAGAACAGATAGAACAAAAATACGAAGAATTCATGGAAAGAATAAAGGGAGAAATAGAAAACTGGTCATTGCAAGGATCAGGATGGGAAATAGAAAGTATAGAGCTAGCATACGTGAACGTAGCAAAATATCAGCCACTGAGCGGAGGAACCTATTTGCCACTTCCAGCCAAACTGGCAAACAAAAAAGCAATAATAAACGTAAAAAACAAAGACAACGAATGCCTGAAGTGGGCTTTGAGGTCGGCACTGTTTCCACCAAAAGACGGTGTGCATCCTGAAAGACCAAGCAAATATTCCAAAAATGATGGGATAAATTACGCGGGTATAGATTTTCCAACACCGGTAAAACAAATAGATAAGCTTGAAAAACAAAACGGAAAACTCGCAATAAACGTATTCGGATGGGAAAACGACACCGTGATTGTGCACAGGATAAGCAGAAAAGAACC
Source organism: Meandrina meandrites (assembly GCA_963693305.1). Classification (NCBI taxonomy): domain Eukaryota; kingdom Metazoa; phylum Cnidaria; class Anthozoa; order Scleractinia; family Meandrinidae; genus Meandrina; species Meandrina meandrites. The sequence continues at coordinate 26,338,115 of OY855907.1, read as the reverse complement.
CAACGTACCGAGAATAAACCTGATGTTGATTGAGTCAGGGAAAATTCAACACTATTGTTACGTAAAAAGAGAAAGCGCTTTGCTGTTCAATCAAAGCAAAAACAGAAATGCAAAACACTACTGCATGATGTGCTTAACAGGTTTCTCAAGAGCGGACTTGCTTGTGGACCATAAAAAGCACTGCAATGGAGTGAACGGTAGGCCAACAAGGATTGACATGCCAAAAGAGGGGGAAAACATCCTCGCTTTTAAAAATTATCAGAAACAGATGAAAGCGCCCTACGTGATATATGCGGACTTTGAGGCACTGGTAAAAAAGATACAAGGTTGCGAGCGAGACCCAGAAAATGGCAAAAACAAAAGTTACACAGAAAAGACGGAAAGGCATGAGGCGTGTGGATATTCATTTGTTGTAGTAAGAAGTGACGGGAAAGTTACAGGACCATTTGTATACAGGGGTGAAAACGCGGTAAGGTCTTTCTTGAAAAGACTGGTAATAGTAAAAGACAAAATAAGAGAAAACCTCGCGCAGGTGAAACCCATAGCAATGACTAAAAAAGACTGGTATGAATTCAAAAACGCACACAGCTGCCACATCTGCGAAAAAAAGCTGGTAAAAGAAAACTTTTGGGATTCATTGCCGGTCTGCGCAACAGGACACATATCAAAAAAAGAGAAATACCAGGGGCAGTATCACAAAAGATGTTTCTATGAAGAGCAAAATTACCAAAGTGAATTTTTCGAAACGCTGTGCCATAATGCATCAAAAGACGATGATTTTGAAATAATAAAGCTGAAAAAACCGGAAACACCAGCCGCGCGCCACACAGCAAAAGAACAAACCAACTGCTACAAATGCAAAAAGTCACTTCTCCAAAAGAACTACAGAGACGCGGTAAAAGACCATTGCCATCTGACGGGTAAATACCGAGGGGCAGCGCACAGCGAATGCAACCTAAAACTAAAAATAAACCCCAAAACGCACCAGGTACCAGTTGTATTTCACAACCTGAGGGGGTACGACGCGCACCATTTAATGCAAGCGATGGCAAATTTGAAAAAAGAGGTGAAATGTGTCGCAAACAACATGGAGAAGTACATAACCATTTCGGTTGATGGTTTGCGATTTATAGACAGCTTGAACTTTATGCAAGCAAGCTTGGACTCGTTGGTAGAAGTAATAGTAGAGGGGGTAGAAGAAGCCACATCAAAATTAAAAGACAGAGAGCAGCAGTACAAAGAGAAAATTAAGGAGGAACTAAAAATAACATCAACAATATCAAATGGCAGTGATCTGCTTTACAAAAAGGGAATTTACCCATACGAGTACATGGATTCATTTGAAAAATTCAGCGAAACAAGTCTGCCAAAAAAAGAAGACTTCTACAGCAAACTCAACGATGAACACATTACAGAAGATGAGTACGCTCACGCGAAGGAAGTATGGAAGACTTTTGATTGTAAAACATTGGGGGATTACCATGACCTTTACGTGAAAACGGATGTAGCACTGTTGGCAGATGTATTTGAAAATTTCCGTAAATTGTGTTTGCAGCAGTACGGTCTTGACCCGGCGCACTATTTCACATCACCAGGCCTCTCATGGGACGCACTCTTGAAAAAGACGGGTGTCGAGCTTGAGTTGTTAACAGACCATGAAATGCATATGTTCGTGGAACGAGGAATTCGCGGAGGAATCTCGATGGTAAGCAAAAGACACGCAAAGGCAAACAATCCTTTGGTATCAGACTATGACGAAAGCAAACCGAACAGTTACATAATGTATCTGGACGCAAACAACCTATACGGCTGGGCAATGAGCAAGCCTCTCCCCAAAAGCGGATTCAAATGGAAACGCGTGATGCCGACAGAGGAGGAAATAATGAATAAAAAGGAGAACGCAAAGAAAGGCTGGATCCTTGAAGTTGATTTGGAGTACCCGGCGGAGCTGCATAAAGAACACAACAGCTACCCGCTGGCGCCAGAGAAAAAGGTCGTGAAAAAAGAAAACATGTCGGACTACCAAAATAATCTGATAAAAGAATTGGACCTGAAAATCCCAAACAGCAAGAAGCTGCTGCTGACACTTGAGGATAAAAAAGACTACGTGGTTCAATACGAAAACTTGAAGTTCTATCTGAAGCAGGGGATGAAACTGAAGCGCGTAAAAAGGGCGCTGGAGTTCGAACAAGAGTGCTGGATGGAGCCGTACATTCGGATGAACACAGAATTCAGAAAGCAAGGAAAGAATGACTTTGAAAAGAACTTTTACAAGCTGATGAATAACTCAGTTTTCGGCAAAACCATGGAGAACCTGCGCAACCGAGTAGACATAAGAATAGTCCGCAGCAATGAGAAAGACAAAATAAGGAAATTGGTCGCAAGCCCTCTGTACGCAAGGCACGTAATATTCACAAACGACCTGGTAGGCATTGACATGCACAAAAGCCGCCTGCTGCTCAACAAGCCGGTTTACACAGGAATGACAATCCTTGACAAAAGCAAGATACTGATGTACGACTTCTTTTACAACCACCTGAAAAAGCAGTACGGTGAGAAATGCGAGCTCCTATACACTGACACGGACAGCCTGCTGCTAAAGATAGAAACAGAGGACGTCTACAAAGACATAAAAGCAAATGAAAACTTCTATGATACATCAAACTACCCGAAGGAGCATCCGCTCCACTCAACAGTGAACAAAAAGGTACTGGGAAAAATGAAAGATGAGTGCGAGGGGATCCCAATATCGGAGTATGTGGGGCTAAGGTCAAAGATGTACTCGGTAATGACAGAAGGTAAAAGCAAAAATCGGATAGAAAAAATAAAGAAAGACTTCCCGGAGACGGAAATAAAAGAGTGCAGCTGCGAAGGAAAAAAAGTGCAGGCAATAATGGCAAAAGACACAGAGTTGGTCAAAAAAATAATGGCAGAAGACGCAGAGTCGGTCAAAAAAACGGAACATCCGAAAGCAAGAGTGTCGCAATGCTGTAACATGATAAAAGTTGACGAAACAAACGTAAGAAAAGCGAAAGGCGTGAAAAAGAACGTTGTTAAGAAACAGATAAAGCATGAACAGTACAAGCAGGCGCTGTTCAGCAAAGAGCAGATGTGGCACGGAATGAACATTTTGCGAAGCGAGGGGCACGAGATCTACGGCATGCATGTAAATAAAATTTCACTGTCCCCGTTTGATTCAAAGCGCTGGATAGCTGAAGACGGGGTAAATACAAAGGCTTACGGGTACAACAGTGCAATGGAAGAAATGGAAGCTTTATTCGCTAATACAGAAATGGAAGAAATAGAATTAACAAATACAGAAATGGAAGAAATAGAAGAAGCGTTAAAGTCGCTCGGGGGGTAATTGTGTGTTTGGAGGCACAACAAGCAGTTCTTCACGCACGAAGCCACGCTTGGGCCCGTCATGCAAATAGTAGAGAACGGGCTGATTCGGTTTGGTAAAAGAACGTTCAATGTTGTAAACTTTCAAAGACCAGATTGGATCAGTGGCTCTTTTAACACCACCTTCAAGCTCGCCAGGTTGGTACAAATACCTAACATTCACACGAGAGGGGAGCTTTTTTTCGCTTTCTCCAACAGGTCTCAAATAAGGTGTCGATGGCTTTGCATAAACATTTTTTTCTTTGATGGCAACTACAGGTTTCTTGCCGATAAGGCTTGTGACTTCATTGTTCAGAGCGGCTACAACTTCAGGAAGTCTTTTTACCCACGCCGTAGACCGCTGGCCCTCAGGTTTTCGCATTTCAACTGCGTACTGGTGCCCAAACAAGCGCTCAGCCAGGGTGCGGTTAAAACGTTCAACAATGGCCTGATCACGGTGAATGTCAACTCGCCCACGCCGAATATATGTTTTGTGATTTTCCATTTCTTTTGTAACAGCGCCCATGAATTCACGCCCAGGATCAACCTGCAACAGTTCAGGCCATTTCAGAGGTGAGCGTTTGTAAATTCTCTTAAAAGCCACGGCAACTTCATCAGAGTTTTTAGAGGTTAAGGGTTCAGCTTCTTTGTATCTGCTGGCAACATCAACAACTGTGAGTGCATATTTGAAAACTTTGCGTCCGCGGGGTAGTTTGTCATGTGGCAAAAAAAGAAGATCCGCCTGGTGCACTTTGTTGGGTATAGGTACATCGAATTTCGGCCGAGGAATGCGCTTCGGCGCTGGGAGGAATATCTGCCAGAGTGCTTGCTTGAACAGCCACTTTTTTGCGGTTTCTTCTGGTACCTTGGCAGCTTCAGATAATTTTTTGATTGCGGCAAAACCTTTCCAGTAGCCCCCAGGGCTATAGTATGTCTTTGCGAGTTTGGCATCCATCAAAGTTGATAATATATAAGTAAGGAATTAAAAAAGTTTAAAGGAAACGAAAGGCAGCGTAGCCAAGAGCAAGAGCCCCGGCACCCACGAACATGAGTTCACCATTTTTCTGCTGCTGGCTTGGTTGATAGAAATCTGAAAACTTGGGTTCTTTGGGGGGTATCATTTGTTTGTCAGGGTGCGCCTGGTTGTACAGTTTGAAGGCGTAGTCAGTGTTAGTAAAGTTCTGTTTGGCCTGCTCTTTTATTTGCGTGTTAGTCGCAATCCAGTCGAGAAGTTTGGTGCGGTCACGGGAGTATTTGGCATAAGCTGCTTGATACGCCTCGAGAGCTTTGTCATGTCGTACTTTTTCATCAAGTGCAGCGTCACCTCCGCCAAGTGCCTTTGCAAGATAATTGCCACCTATAAAAGCTGCAGCATTCAATATAGCTCCACCAGCCATAATCGCGATACTTGCCATTGTGATATATTAAAAGAGCAGAGTTTTTTCAAATCAAAATCCTGGGTAGCAACTCAGTTGCTGATACCCAAGGGGTGTGGGTAGCAACTCAGTTGCTGATCCCCCACTTACATGCTGGTGGGAAGGATTTTTTGGTCCTCGAGGTACTGTTTGAGCGCAATGCTACCTGCCATGACGGCGGTGAACTTCACATAGCTCATAGCACTGCTGCTGGGGTCAGAAGTAAAATTCTCTTTCACAACCTTTTTTGCGACCCAGCCGATGCCGGCGGCCAAACCGGTTATAGTAGCAGCATCCATGATGGTTTTAACAAGCTTGTTGTCTGACATTATCTATCAACTTTGTTGATACGTATATAAAACATACAAAAAGTTTAAATAAAAATTAATCTGTCTCTTCTGCGTCCGTGTCCGGGTCAAATATTGTGGCCTTCATAAGATCGCGGACTGTAAGAAAAATCTTCACATTGAAGTCGTACCATAACAGTCCGATCCCAAAAATGGCTGCGGTTGAGATAAGAACTTGTGGAATATCAACTTTCTTCATGATATATTGTATCAACAAAGTTGATGAGGTATAATATTAATTCGTAAATATTTAATCCATATGACTTAAAACTCTGGTCTGTGTCGGGCGAGCAGGTTGTAGCTCAGCACGTGCTGGCTCAGGTGTCTTTTTTTTGCTGAATGCGGCCTTGAGCTCTTCACGTTTGTAATAAATCCCAATCAGTGAAACGACTATGCCGATAACACCAATCCATTGGGTGGTGCTGAGACTGCTATTTTTTTCTTTGGTACTTTTTAGGGTTTCATCTGCAATAGTCGGTGTTGGCTCAGAAACCGGGGGATCAGCAACTGAGTTGCTACCCTTTGCCTTGTTGTTTGCTATTATGACAGCAGCCTCAGCTGCGGCTTTTTTCTGTTGTTCACGGGCTAGCCGCGTTCTTTCAGCAACCGCTTTGCCAGCAGCCACACGCTTGGGATTTTTTGCACGCGGGGCTGTAGTTGGAGTTGGAGTTGTTGCTTGCTGTGTTATATCGACCTGTTGTTGCGGGGTTTCGACCTGCTCGGATTGTTCGGTTGACATTATATGTTAAGCAAATAAAAAATTATTAAGCAATTATTCAGAATTTGTCTGCAAATGTTCAGCAGTTGGTGAGGAATGCTCAGGAATTTCTTCTAATTTTGCTTTGTCATTTTTCTCCAAATTAATGTGCTTCGCCGTTATCAAAGCAGCAGAAATAGGAGCAAGAAATTTTCCATATTTCAAAGAGAGACTGCCAACAAAATTTGTCATTTCTTTGTTAATAATGAAGTCTTCTTTTAGTTCTTTTTTCATGGCATCAACGTCATCTATTTCAATAACCATTTGCAGGCCTCTTGTCACAAGCGTAAGCAGGTTGTCAACCATGCTTTCGGTTGTCTTGCTGCCAACGAAGGTTTCATATCTCTTGTAGTACTTTTCAACTTCTTTATCAGTCAAGCGTTTCAACTGCTCATGTGTTAATTGCACTCCGATGGCCTCTTTGGATTTGCCTGTTGATACAAGCACGGCCAGCTGCTCACGAAGGGCAGGAATGTTAGGTCCGGATAGCAACTGTGGCACAAGGCTACTATCAGCTTGGCTGCTAGACGGCTCAGCTTCCAGTAGGTTTATAACATCTGCGAACTCTTGTTCTGCCATGTTTATATACTATATACAACTTTTATTTTTTTAATTCAAAATTATCAACTTATCAACTTAGTTGATATGATAATCCGTAGGGGTAGCGAAGCGAGAACACGAGATAAGAGAACTTCCGCTCTTTCAGCTTTGAAATCTGATTTTTGTACTCATCGTGGGAGAGTTCGCCGGCGTAATCTTCAAAGATTGCCTTCGTAGTTTTGGCTGAGGGAGTGTAAAATAAAACGATAGCCGCCACGTTTTCACGGAAGGAAGGTGTTATGCTGGTTATCTTCTGGGTCAGCACCCAAACGCTGATGCCGATATGCCGAGCGGAAAAGCCAAGATTCACCAGCTGGCCTGTGCGCCCTTTTACATCTTTGGAGGCTGCGCAGTCATCAAGGATTATGAGCGTGTTGGTGCCCTCAAAAAGCCAGCTCACGACCTTCAACCAACTTTCAACCTCGTGCTGCTTGCATATTATCACAATCATTCTTGGATCATTTTCACCAATTCGGAGGTAGGTCTTGTTGTGCGCGAATGTTGGGCAGATAAGCACAATGTAGTCAAACTTGCCTCGGAAAGGGCCGTAGATCTGATCCACCACATACCTCGATTTGCCTGAATTTGTCGGCCCCACAATCAGAGCGTTAAAGGGTATCTTGCTCGGATCCATCTTCAGCAACTCAGTTGCTATATTAATACAGAACAGATTCTAATTGCCTTTTTAATATATTCATCTGCGCATCACTGATTACGTAAATGTGGCAGTTCACATTGCCAGAGCCGCTTGCATTCCTCTCGAGCTCCAGCTGTACCCCATCCTTTGTGTTTACAAGTCGCGTGCCGCTTCCGTGCATAGAGTGATCAGCCATGGAACGCAGATCGATCATAACCCCGAACTTGTTATCTGCATAAAACTTTGTTGCATTCATGTGCTGTGTTTTGTTTTCATTTTTGAGAAAGAAGCGTTTGACCTCCTCCCAAATATCAATTCCTTCAAGTCCGTTGTTGTACAGCCTGTTGGGCGAGCCATTTACTGTGACACTGACTTTTGTCAGGTCTGGGTTAAAGTATGCTTCTGACTGCCTTGCACCAGCAACATAGGGCTCGACAAAAAGTAGCAAGATGCCTTTGAGGGACCTTCTCTGAGGGTTAACTCTGAGATTCAGCCTTGTGTCACTGCCTTTTTTAAAGGTAACAATTTCGTCACGCTGGATGTGGTCATATGCAAATTCTTTCCCATTTGTGTACTCGCTGAGGGCTTCATCTGCCAGTGTTTTGCTTCTTATCATCTCGTACTCCAGCTGGATGTTTGTCAGCTTGTATTCCAGTTTTGTTTTATCGGAGCCTCTGACAACCTGAGAAGCTGGCGCAAGTGTCAGTTCGAACACAAGATCGTTGTATAGAGCCTGCGGATAAAAGGTCCCGTGGTCGTTCAAAATCTGGTGGTCAAGGCGTATCCTGTATTTTGATCCGTAAATCCCGTTCAGTTTGTTTTCCGAATCGACGCCTGTGGTCTGCTTGTCACCCGCGTTTGAGCGAATTTTGTTGAGGCCCTGACTCTGGATTCCATCTTGCAACCTGTTGTCGCGCTCCTCCTGTGATAGAAAGAGATCCTCGAATATCTTGTAAATGTCATAACCAACAGTGTCCTGCAGTATGGTACCAGAGTACTTCACAACAAGTTTGTCAACTAGCGCCCGTCCAACATTGTCGACTAGAAAGTTGTTGGCATGGCCTCCGCTCAAATCGATGTTGAAGCGCAGTGCAAGTGAGCCGGGAACAATGACTTCGTTTTCATTCAGCTTGGGCACCGAAACATAAAGCGTTTCCTGTGGATTGGCTTCTGTGCGCTCGAAAGTGATTCGTTTCACCGCGCGCTCCGCTCTTAGCGCGCCAAGAGTTTTCTCACTGCGCGTTGGCCGAAGGTTTTCCTGTACACCGTCCATTATTACAAAGAATATAAAATATTCAATTAAAAAATTTCAATTGTAAATATAAAATTACTTCATCAACTTATCAACAAAGTTGATATTCGATGGCAGAAGGTGGCGAATTTGCTATAGAGCAACCAGATCTTGACGACAAAATTGACAATGATGGTAGTGATGTTAGTGATTATAGTGATGAAGAACAAGAGGTCAACATATCCGGGCCTGACGCAGAATCCACTAAAATCTATGATGATGGTGAACAAATTGAAATGCAAAGGTTTCAGAATGAACAGAGCGGATTGCCAGAAAAATCATTTGATGAAGCGATGGCTTTGTTAGGAGATAGTTCGCAATCACCAAAAGAAAGGGCGTGGGGGACACTAAAAAGGCTGTTTCCAGAAAGCTCATCAACAAGTCTTGAAGCCTCTTACAGTCTAAAGGGCAGATTACAAGTAAAAATGGCTGGAGTCGGTAAAAAATTATATGATCTTTTCACCACAAAAAGGGGTACAGGTCAACAACAGCTAAATCCTATTCTTTCAAAAGAAATCAGGAGAGAACTTGGACCAATGGCACAAGAAGTTATTGAAAGAGACAATGAAGAAATAAGAAATGACCGCCGAAGATTAATAGAAGCTGAAAAACAACTCAGAGATAAAGAAAAATTAGCCTCTGAAAGAGAAAAAGCCGCCCAAGAAGTTCAAAATTTGAGAAACAAAAATGAGCGAGTTCAAGCTCAGATTGATGCGCACACTCAAGAACATGGCACAACAATTGAAAGTGAATCAGAACTGCGGAGACTGCAGCAACTGAAAAAAAATCTTCAAAATGATTTTGAAAACGCAAAAAAAGAGGTGGCGGCTCTCGAGAAACAAGCAAAAACCAAAGCCAAAGAACAAACCAACGTCGACCAACTTAGAGCAAAAATAGCCGCCAAAGAGAGCGAAAGAAACACAGTGGAAGCGAGGCTCAACGACACAAGAACGTTAGATGAGCTTAAAGAACAAGAAGCTGAACTGCAGCGCCAAAATGAGGAAGATCAGGCAGTTATCGACAATGAAGACACATCACCTTCTGATAAACAAGCCGCCGAAGGAAGAGTGGCGGAAAGACAAGAGGAGCTTGCTCGTTTGCAAACGCAGATTGATGAAAGAGAAAGAGGGCTTCCGCTTCGTGAGCGGGTAAAAGAGATATTTAAAAAATATGGTGTGACCGTTACGGCTATCGTTCTTGCAGCCGGGGTCACAATTGGTGCTGTCATTGGGGCTATTACAAACGCTTTGAGAGCCACCGGTAAAGCGCTGGGAAAGGGTCTGAAAGATATTGGCTCAAAGCTTGCATCAATTCTGCCAGGTCTTATTGGCTCAATTGTGAGCTTTCTTTTCAAAGCCGCCGGTCAAGCTATCGGTTTTCTTGCTGAGCACACCTGGCTGATTATTTTGGCTGTGGTTGCCTTTCTTGTTGAAAAATACATAAAGAAGCGGCGTTAACGCATAAAAGCGTAAATCAAAGCCGCAACACCTACCGCGACAACAGCAATAGCTGCTTTGTTATTTTCGTGTGTTTCAGTGCCACCTACATCTTTTACTGGCTCATCAGGCTGAGGTGTTTGTTCTTCAGTCTCGGGCCTATTTTTTTCAGGCTGCATTGCTTCCTTGTGTATCGGGTTTGAGGGGTGGCTGTTTGGTGGGTTTATCTTTGTTGGTCCTCCTGCCATCAGCTTTAGCGCTGCTTTTTTTGTGCCCTTATTTACTTCGTCGTTAACCCCTAGCTTCATACCTGGTATAGCTTGTTTTAGCTGGTTGTTGTAACCAATAACACTTTCTGTATTTATCACCATCCGCGCAGGCATCAGCCAGGCCCCCGGACACACAGCAAGGTTAAGCCTCACCTTAGCCTCATCTACAGCAAGTTGGTACCTTTGAACTGACTTTGCCAGATCCGGTTGCCTTATTGAGTCTTCCACTAAAACAAGGAACTCACTTTGCGCTTCCTTTGCGCGCCCTCCTGACCCAAGTATGCTGCTTCTAACGTTCACCTGTGAACCCAAAACACAGTAAACGAACGCCTCTATCGACTGGTTTATTCGCGACAAACCCGCCTGCGTTAGACCTTCTGCTACATTTGGACAAAACCAGTCTGCCTGTCCGTAGGCAGCGTCATCTGGCTCGATATAATAAATCAAGTTACCTTTTGAGCCCGATCCACCTTCGTCTGAGAACTTTTTTGACCCCCCGGGGTAAATGTCTCCCGCTTCTTTTGCCGGTCCAATGTTTGACACATATATGTAAACACTTCCCAGGCCGTGGTTTGCGCCTCTTGTAAAACGAAAATCGCTTGACGGGTCGACTCCGAACTCATTGCATATTCTTTTGTATGAAGCCACGTCGTATTTGTTGTTAATCTGGTCAAAAGTAGGGTCGCCTGGCAAAGCGCTTATGCTTTGTATTCCCCCCATCTGAAACAATATTCGCCTGACAGTAAAATATATATGGAACTTGTAAAAAGCTCGCACATTCTCTGGCATAGCATAGTTGTTATCGAAAATTTCGCGACTTATACCACAGCCCGTTGTCGCGCACCAGACAGCAAAATTCAGCTGCTGTGGCCAATATCTCATATTTGGGCCGGCTAGCCATGTTTTGGACTCTTTCCCTGAATGGTGGGTGAGTTTGGTTTTTTGAAATATCTCTCTGAACTTTGTTGTAAAATACTGGTCCGGTGTTATGTAAATTTTCAGTTGGTTATTAAATATTTTTTTCAAACTCGGGGCGGCTTCGTGAAAGCCAACAGCAGGAATCGGCAAAGAGTCACCTTTTAAACCACTTGGTGTAAGCTGTTGTGGGAACCCTTCTGATGATTGGCCAACACCCAGCGCACTTTTCATTTCCGGGCTCCAATATTTGCTGTCTGAACCAAAAACGTTTATCAAATGGCCTGGCCCTGCTTTGAAATAAATTTCTGAGGTTGCTGTGTGGTCTTTGGTGAAATCGGTCTGTGGCTCAAACTTTGATTTATCAGCATTCGGGTATTTTGCATTAAAAGTTTTCCATGCCTTTTGTTCTGCTACTTTGGCAATGCTGTTAGCTTCTGGTGTCTGGATCCATTTTAGAAGCGCAGATGCGCTGCCTTGCTGTGAGGGCTGAGGGGTCTTGTCTTTTGCTGCATTAGCTTTCGCTGCACTTTTGGTTCTTTGCTGCCTCGAATAAGCATCCAACCATCCACCACCACCGGTCCATTCATTATCCATTATTTAAACAAAATATTTTTCTCTAATTATAAAAATGGTTATTCTTACTGTTGTTACAACAGAAAATCCGCATACGGCCTATTTTGACCAACCTATTGAAAACCCAAGCTATATCCGTCTGTTAAGTTGTTCTCTTTACAATTCGTGGTTTAACTTAAAGAAAGAGGGGGGAATTACTTTGTTTGATGATGTCGATAAGCCTTTCAAAGTTACTTTTTTGCCTGGCCATTATACACTTGATTCGTTGTCGAGTGAAATCAAACACAGTTTATCCAAATATAAGGTCCCACTGCTAACAGATATTTATAATATCGTTGGCCAGCTTGTAATCACAAATCCACATCAAAAAAAGATTGTTTTTGATTCCTACTTAGGTAATTTACTTAATTTAAAATCTTTTACATTGGGATTAAAAACGTTCATAAAAAAGCTGAATTCCGAAACGACATATTACATTCATTGCGACCTACTTGACAAAGAACAGAATCTGTTAAATGGCAAACCGTCTACTGTTTTACAAACTTTTGACATAAAGGGAAAACCTTTTGAAAAAGTTTTTTATCAAAGCAGCCCACAACATGTCTTACGCGATGTTTCTGCTGATAAGCATATCTCAAATATGACAATTTCTGTCAGGGACCAAAATAATAATCTATTTGACTTTAACGGCATGCCTCTTCAGTTTCTAATTGAAATTAATTGAACAAGAAAATAATTTTGTAAATATAACCATGGCATCCAACGTATTACCAAGTGCTCCAGAGTATCGAGAAACAGAAATACAAAATACATTGTATCCAAACCTCCCTTCAACACCAAATGCCGAGAATTTCAGGCTAACTGAGATTAGTAAATGTTTGAGAGAAATAAACACTGAAATCGAACATTACAGACTTGTTCTAAAAAAATATAAAAAGGTCAGGAAAGTGATTCACTATTCAGTGGTCAGTCTTGGCGCTATGACGACAGTTTTGTCTTCTGGTGCTGTCGCAACATCACTTACAGGTTTAGGCGCTTTGGTTGGTGTGCCATTAGGAGCTATTGCTATTTTTTCAGGTAGCGCCTCAGCTGGACTGTCTGTTATCAATAAAAAGCTTGAACGTAAAGTTGATAAACACTCAAGAATCCATGCTCTGGCAGTTGCAAAACATGACTCGATAAACGGCTCTGTCTCACAAGCTTTGAATGATAATCATGTTTCTGACACGGAGTTCGAACTGATCACACGTGAAATGCATAAATATCGCGAACTTAAAGAAAATTTACGCTCACACTTCGCTCAAAAAGAAACAACTTCACGTCAGCCTGACGAGCCAGATCTTAATAAGATCAAAAATGAAATTAGACAGGAGATTTTAAAAAAACTCACAGCGTCCAGAACAAATTTGAATTAACTTTTGAGGGGAAAAAAACGAGATTTTATCTAAGTGTTACAAAATAACAGATAAATGCGCGGCAACAGGCTTTTATTCAACCGAAACATATGATTATGATATTCTCGGAAAACAGGAAGTTGCTGATGTAATGTCTCGGGGCTTTCCCTTTGCTATGAGTCATCAAAAGCTATTGTTTTAAGGACATATGATTATGATATTCTCGGAAAACAGGAAGTTGATGATGTAATATAGCGGGACTTTCCCTTGTAAGATGCATCTTACAGATTTTAACTGATGTAATAAGCAAGTGAAAGTTTCACAGTCATTAGACGTTAGTAAAATTATGTAAACACAAAAAAGTTTTTGAAGTTAATTACATATAATTACACGCAAAATGATTTTACTGTTTCATGCTCTTATGTTTGTTATAAAAAACGAAATTTCTACACCCGTTTGGCAGAATGAGGTTAGACAGATAACATATCAAGTAGTGGAGGCTATGAAAGAGGCGGAAAAAATTAAACAGTCTCGCTTGGTAAGTTAACTTCACTCAATATCGGTCTTCTTCTCAGAAATATCACGCTACGGCTCCGCACCAACTATTATACCAAGATTTTTTGAAGCACTCGTCGTAATCATCTTCATCATAAATAGGATAGCCGAGATAGTGATTGACTCCATTTCTGCGGCACAGATTACAGAGACCATTTCGCCAGCAACCACCCTCGCATTTATAACAAAATAAGACCTTTACAATTTGTTTATTGCGAAAGCAAACTGGGGCTTCCTTGATTGCAGCGTGAACTTCGTCCCAGCCAAGAGCTTTTCGCTCCCTGAGTTTTATTTTAATATACTCTTTGTAAATTTTTTCCCTTAATTCAGGTGGTAATATTTGTATTGCATCGGTAAGTTGGCAGTTTTTTTTTCTGATGTTGAACTGACATTGTTCGCATTATCCGGCAAAAGAATATTCATTAATTCTTGTGGACTCATTTTTTTCATTTCTGCAAGAAGTTCTTCTGATACAAGTATTGGCAATTCCGTATTTTCTCCTATTGAGTTTGGCTTAAATAATACCCAATTGTCTCCCCTTTCTTTGTTTTTTCTAACTTTTGGTTTTTTAGTGCTTTGATCAACAGGACCATTGTCTCTTCCTCTACCCATCTCGCCTATATACAACTGCAGATAATTGTTCAAATGGAAAATAATTCTGAGACACTTTTGTATATTATACATCTCAAGCTGTAAAAGCTATACTTGAAGCTGCAAGCGAATAACTTCTTAAAGGTGCAAACTTTTCTTTATTATGTACTCTACCTGGTCCTGGCTAAACTCATTCGCCATAATTCTGCGGTACAGCTGCGGCGTCATGATTGGTGTTTCGTAAACCGGCTCTCCTGATCCCGTCAAATCGTACTCTTTCATGTCTGTTAAGTCGACTTCTTCTTGTTCTTCTTCACTTATGCCGTTTAAAATTGTTTCTGGTTGAATAGGTAAGCTCCTTAGTACTAGTCACGCCGCCGCGCTTGTTTCGTTTTGAATTTTTGAGATTTTGCAGGTTTTGCAGACCCTTTTCACGAAATAAACCAAACTCGGGTCGTAATTGTAACAATACAAATCGTTTTCCAGATCTTCGCTTGATGTGCATTCGTAACACCCGTTGTTGTTGTGCTCTATTTTTTTGCAGATTGGGCAGCACCTGCTTATCACTATTTTCTCTTCGTGTGGACAATTTGGTGCTTGTCTGATCATCCGGTTTACTTCTTCCCATCTATTCAAGTGCATCGTTTCTAGCTGCATCCGCGCTGCCATCTCGCCGTATATACAAGTGCAGATAATTGTTCAAATGGAAAATAATTCTAGGACACTTTTTGTATATTATACGGTGCGGGCATTTCTTCAAAAGAAATTAATTTTTTTGTGACACATCCGCTTGCTTTGGGGCCATGCTCTTTGTTTACTCCCATGCTTGCTTATTTTCACTCAAATACCACCACACACATAGATGATGAGGGTTCTGGGAGAAAAAAAAACAAGATATTTAACAAAGCTTTTTTTTAGTAAAACGAGGCGAGCAAAGGGAGCCGAGATTTACTAAAAAAAAGCTTTGTTAAATATCTTGTTTTTTTTTGTCCCAGAACCCTCATCATCTATGTGTGTACCCTTGTGACTGAGATTTTAAATATTTGGGTGCTTATTTGAGAAAGTATGGTGCATGTATTATAAAATTGTAAATATATTATATTAACCTATAATTTTTAATTGTACAGGTTTCTGAAGCTGTGGAATTTAAAGCCAGAATGTGATTTTTCACCCATTTTGTCCAATTGCTGGACAGGTAAGAATTTGTAGTAAACAGTGCAATGGCTTCAGCCAGGGTCACCTATATTGCAACATGAATAAATAGATCACCAAGAATAAATTCTTGACAATTAGGTAGGTAAAGTCTGCATACGAGCCTAGTGGTCCATCTACTCCCCCTTGAATGGGATGCTAGTCCATCGCAGGGTTACCCCCAGTAGTAAATTTGCCAGTAGCCATTTATACACCTGGGTGGAGAGAGGCACTATGAGAGTAAAGTGTCCTGCCCAAGAACACAACGCAGTGCCCCAGCCAGGGCTCGAACCCGGACCGCCCGATCGGGATTACAGCATACTTACCATTAGGCCATCGCACCTCCCACATATTGACAATTAATCTATGAAAATTCTGGCTTCAAATCTATATGCACCTTTCTGCTTTTTACTCGATCTCATGTAGAATGAATTAAAAACTGGATGGCAGGGATATTCAGGGTTGATGTCATTAATCCCAGTCTCCTTTACACTTGTCTGTGGGGAAAACAAACCTATCTCTGATGGCCCATTCATGTAACAAGTCACTATTTTTGTCGAAACCAAGAACTTTTTTGTATTTTGCATACTGTAAAATATAATTTGGGGGTACAGTAGCTCTTAAGTGTTAGAACATTTTTTAGGGTAACAGGTACTTTAAAAAGTTTGTTGTAGTACATGTACATGTAGCACTAATCATTTTGTCAATAAATTATTTGAAAACATTTAATTTAATTTATAACATCTGCTAATCACCTTTACAGGTGCCAAGCTGTTGAGCATAAGGATCAGGATGTGATGAGTTGTCCTGTATAATCTTTTGTATAACAGGTATATTGTGTACATTGTGTGGGGATGAAATTGTAGGGAAATATCCTTTTTTAACTTGCCAAATTCAACTTCTTTGGTATTAGGCAAAATTAGCATATTGAAGTCTTGAAATTTGTAAACATATTTCAGGAGGTTTTGTGCTCCATCTTAGATTGCATAAGCATTACAGCAACTATAATTTTGTTTTCTGTAAAAAATTTTTTGGGTTATGGTGTTAAAAACATTTTTGATGGTTACATTAAATTTAAAAAGTTTGTAGTGTTTAGCAATAATTTTTAATAAATTATTGTAAAAACCCTTTGTACTTGATTTATATATAGCATCTGCTTATCATGAGTGTTGTTCAATCATCTATACAGGTGCCAAGTCATTGAACCTGAGGATCAGGATGTGATGAGTTATCTTGTGCAGTAATCTTTTAATAACAGGTACATGTACATTGTGAGGGCTGTCATCAAGTTTTTAAGCAGCCATTTCATTGAAGCTATCACCTGTAGCATTTATTCTCTCTGTAGGCAAGAGTAACATTAGCACTGGCCAATCAATGTCTAATTCACCCAACATCAAGTTAACTCAGCCGTAACAGGTGTTACGGGTTACAGCCCTTTATGACAGCCCTGCATTGAAATTATAATGGAATTATTATTTTGCAAAAATTTTGTGTTATTTTGGTGTTCTGTGGTTTACGGGAATATTCTGCAGGGTTTTTCCATGATCTCAAACCCAAGCAGTGAGTCAGCTGCTGGTTATACACTACTTCATATTGCTCTTGGGGTTGGAGAGAGGGGGTATTTGGGTAGGGTGAAAATTGCCCTGGGGAAGGGGGTACTCCCTATAATGGCCTATACAGGGAGGCTCTGCCGGAAAGGGGTACCTTTTTCAGGCTTCAGGTATATGTAGGGATTTCACAAGTTCAGGTATATGAAAAGGTAGGAAAATCTTCGATCAGGTGTTAAAAAGGCCCGGAATTAAAACAGATCAAGCAGACGCAAATTATGACTGTTTCATTTTAATTTATTACATGCTACGTGAAAAAAATGACAAGAAGACTTCCTGTTTTAACAATTTATTCATAAGTCTTCATAAGAAGGTATATGAAAGGGGTGCCTTTCAGGAAAAATGGTATATAAAAGGGTAAGGGGTTGGACCTTGAGGCGGAGCCTCCCCGTATAAAACTTTTTTGAGTACCCCCCCCCCCCCCTCCCAGAAAATTGTAAGGAAATATCCTCGCAAAATTTAATTTCATAAGGTATTCTAAGCAAGTTGATGTTGAGTTGTTTGAAATAATGCCCAAGTTACAAAATTTACCAGAAAGCCAGAATTAGCATTTAATTATAAAAATAAACAGCAAAAGACTGTTCCTTTCAAATTTCCTGCACACCGCCATTTTGTAATTTATGACTGACATACGAAAGAAGCGGAAAATGTTTTTCTCACACACTACTAAGAGACTGTGTTCAAGTGTGCAGGAGGGTATAAGGTCACATGGCATGAGGCTAAGTTCAGTTTGTTTTTTGCCATCCTTCATTGCCTGACATGCCCTGGCCACCCACCCTTATAAGTGTTTGTTCAGTTTTCTGAGAGGTTATAATTTGCTTTTGGTGTTGCTAGCTCTTCATTCTTGTGAGACCCTGTAGCTAGGGCATGAGCTTTCGCAGTTGCTCCGGTGTTTTTCATGCAAAAAAAAAGAGTCATTTGCCCGATTGTAATGTTTTGTTACTGACAATGTCAATATCAATATATAGGTCAGGCTGCATGGTTCAGCTTGACATGTCTCCCAGTAGTGTGTGTGAAGAGCCTCTGCTTCTTAACAATCAACAACAACCATTTTATTTTGCCAAATTAAATTGAGAAAAAAATTACAGCAGAATAGAAAATTAACTAAAATAGGCAAAAAAACTACTCAGAATAGAAATAAACTAAACGAGCTGAGTAGTTACAAAAAAGGAATTTAATTGCTTGACGAGGTTGTACATAAAAGAAGACAAAAATAAACTGAGCCAAGTAATAAGTAATTAAGTACTACGCAAAAAAGAAAAAAAAAAAAGAAAAAAAAAAAAAAGAAAAAGAAAAGAAAAGATGGAAAAGACAGTACCAGTTAATGTTTGAATTAAAACATATAAGTTTAATACAAGCGAAAAGGAAGTTAAAATACTAAGCCAGCATTAACCATAAGTACTTACATAACGCTTTTTCATAGTCTGCTTAAATGAATGGAGAGATAGACTTTTTAGTTCTTCATCCAAGTTATTCCAGATGGAGGGACCAGAAAAGTGTAAATTAAATTTGCCATAATTAGTTCTAACACGATTGATATAGTAGGTCGATTTTGATGCCAGCCTAGTATTATAATTGTGTTTAGATGATATACTTAAGAAGAAATTGTCGAAGGCTTTAGGTAGTAAGGTATGATGATACTGAAACATAAAAAGGGCAGTATGAATACTAACCAGATCCATGAATTTAATAAGGCCTAATTGTGAAAATAGAGGGCTGGAGTGTGCATCTCGTTTGGAAAATGTAATTATTCGTACTGCCTTTTTTTGCAAAATTACAATAGGTTTAAGAGTTGTAGTGTAGGTGTTGCCCCAAACAATTAAGCCATAGGTAAGAAAGGGATACAATCAACCAATTTTTGTTTACTTAATGAGCTTCAAGAACTAGGGGTTCCACAGTAGAACAATTCAATGTTAAGAAAAAAAAAACAATACTAGCTGGAAGTTCAAACCTGTGGTCTTGAGGGCTGTGGCCCGCTACTGAATTGCAATAATGTTGCTTTCTTCTTCTGAAACTTGTGTTGCAATGATAACTGTGTTTTCAGTGCTCAGTGTGTGGCCTATATAGTATCTCTCAGGTATTAATTATGTATAACTTATTGCGTTCGACGAAGGAGAACGCAAACCTAATTTTGGCCTGTGGTTTACGATAGCTGGTGTCCTGTGCACGGTATAGGCAGGAAAATTCCACATTCCTGTAAGGTTACAAAAATGTGCCCCCCGCTTAAATTTTGCAGGGGCATGTCTCGGCCGGGAAGCTGGTACGATGCGATCGCGGGAAACATTTTTTCGCTCGAAGGGTGTGCGCGAAGTTAAAGCATTATCCAGGAAAGAAGAGTTTTAGTCAGCCACCGAAGATCGTAAAAGGAGTGCAAATCGAGTAAGTCGATTCGTTGTTTTACAGGCAAGGTAAACCAGCGTATTTACGTTCAATACGTTTCACAAAATTAGTTTTATAGGCAAGGTAACCAGCGTGTCTACATGCAATACGTTTCACAAAATTAGCTAAAATTACAAGTTGTATATAGCATTTCACGTGAAGAGAGTGGGTAAAATAAGGATCAAAATTGTTTTATCGCTTCTTTGAATTTGTGCGGATATATTCTCATGCCCAGAAATTTTAGGCATTTCGACGAGGAAATCATTATATTGAATATTATGAATGTATCGACTATGAACGAAAAGTTGACGTGTTGTGCCTGTATTTCCAAATGGAAGTGAAAGTATTTGTAGAAGTACGTGGAGTTTTAGAAGTTGTTTGGTGTCAAAAGATAACTTTTCAAGTGAAATAAATAATTATTTGTCGTGTACATGATAATTCTATTCTATACGAATTACAGCGTATGAGAAATGAACGCTAATCGCCCATGCATTTGCGACTTTGTACGTTTCTACTTTGTGAATGTCCCATGAATTGTCAGGAGCGACTTCACTTTGTTTTACATTTATACCGATATCAATGAGAATTTGCCGTTACGTTCATTATTTGAGGTTCATTTTGACGTTTGGTAAACAATCACTGTTATGACTTATGCGCTGATGGATCATGTTTCCGACCGGTCATTAATCATTTACCGATACATCATTTCAATGGCTTTTTCTGTAACATCGAAATTACGATTACATAGCTTGCAAGAAAAGAAAAATTCTGCTTTAACATACCAAGAACTCCTGCAGTGTCACAATTTCTTTCGCAGTTAAACCCCTTCGGAAAAAAAAGGACACATTCCAATTTATATTTTGCACACAGATGTTCTTTTGGCTCGTCATGCAATCTGTCCTCTAAAACGTTGCGTGATGAGATTCCTCTCTGCTCCATTTGAGGCATATTCAAAAGCATAGTATGCCGACAATCTTGCTCTTTTGCCACTGACTGACTATCCATCTTAGATCGAACGCACTCCCCTAATCTCTGATTACTACTAGTTTTGTAGGTTAAAATTAATTGGTTCAGCGAGATGATTTAGGTACATTCTGGACACAGGTAACTTCTGGAATTTCTTGATATACGATGCCCGTGATTTCCCGTGGATATTATTTTTAGAAAAATTATTAAGATGAAAAATTCAAACTTCTCGTTCTCTGACTATAGCTCTTCGGCAGTCGGAACATGTTCCACATGAATTAGAACAAATACAGCTGTACTAGGAGTTCAGAAGTGCAAAAGGAGTAAATATCTAATAGGAACAAGGCAGGTCAAGTCAATCAGCAGGCAATGAGCACAACTATATAGAATTTGCTACATATATCATAGCTGACCACACACCTGTTGCACCTAAATTCATGAAATGTATCAAATCTTTAATGTCACCAGATGCAGAAAGGAATAATTTGGCTTTACTGGAACCAAGGTAAGGACGTATCGATTAGAGGTTACTTTGTAGGTAGACTGAAATGATAATTAACATTTATGTCGGTCTGTTGTGTTTTTGAGTAATCTATACGGAACAAACGTGTCTGTGGTCAGTAGATAGCTGTATGAAAAGAAAATCGATGCCTTTAAGCTCAGGTGCAAGTACTGCACATGAGAGAGGGGAAGAAATAATTCATTGAATAAACGGCTTAGTCAAATGAAAACTTGTTGAAAACGTTTCTTATTGATTATATGGTAAGGATCTGTCTTGCTGAAACAACAATCATTGTACGACTTTTGAAACACACTGTTACACAGAAGAAGTCACTTCACCTTATTTTAGTGCTTTAAGCTGATCTCTCATCAAAAGTTAACTATTCTTATTTACAGTAATTTGGTTACGTTCATCAATGAATGTATAAAGAAAACAAACTATGTATCATTTTCTGTGTACATGTAGGTACAGTTGGAGGACTAACCCTATCTACATTGGATTAAGATGGCAGCTGCTGCACCTTCCTCCCTGGCCAGCTCTGTAGAGAAAACAAATGGAGCCAAGCTCAGCAGACTTCTTATTGATGGTGGAACAACGGTTCTAAGGAATGTTTTTGATGCTTGTCATCCTCCTGCAAACCTGGCTGCTAGTCTGAATGCAAACTATCTAACTCTGAACAATCTCTTAAAGAAAAAAGTCTTGCGTACAGCTCAGTGGGAACAACTGTTCCCACCTGGTGGAGCTACACCAGACTCTAAAACGTTTGACATCACTCTATTATTCCTCCTTCTTAGCAACATTTGTGGACTATCCCCTCCCCTCTTCGGCTGGCAGTCTTTCCCACCCCCAAGTGATACCTCTCGTGAGGCAGACTTTGCTCGCATTAAGTTTTTCCGTAATGAGTTGTATGGTCATGTGACTACCACTGGTGTTGATACACCGACGTTTGATGCTCTGTGGCTGAAAATTAGTACTGTTCTTGTTGCTCTTGGGTTAAATCAGGCGGAAATTGATAGATTGATGGCAGAGCATTGTGGGGAGGAAGATTATCTTGACGTGTTACGTGACTGGGCTAATAGTGAAGAGAATGTCAAAGCACAGCTGAAAGAACTGCGTCAGTGTCAGACCGAAACACAAGGAATTGTCCAGGGTGTGGTGAAAACTCAAGAAGAGCATTCCGAAACTTTGCAAGAGGTAAAGCAAACAGTTGAAAGCTTAAAAGATACAAGAGATAAAGCCAAGGAAGAAGAAGTCCTACAGAACCTTGCTAAGTCGGAATTCAAAGGAGACATTGAGTATCACGTGGGACGATTTCAAGAAGGCACTCGTGAGTGGGTGTTCAACAATGTTCAAAACTGGTTAGATGACAGAAACTCTCAAAACCGCGTGATGGTGATCAGCGCCAATGCTGGAATGGGAAAATCTGTGATTGCTGCAGTTATTTGCAAAAGAATGCAAGAAGCTGGCAGACTGTCAGGAAGCCACTTTTGTCAGCATAATAACGCACGTTACCGAAACCCTCAGCTGATGCTTCAGTCCTTGGCCTGTCACTTGTGCCATGCCCTGCCAGAGTACAAACAAGCTCTTGTGAAACAGCTATTAAGAAACCTGGGTAAAGATCTCAACAACATGGGTGTGGAGGAACTGTTTGCACTGCTGTTTAAGGAACCTCTTAGCACTGTTGCTGACCCTGAAAGAGACATGCTCATGGTGATTGATGGCCTTGATGAAAGCGAATACCAAGAACGGAGTGAGCTGCTTGATGTAATTGCTAACCACTTTTCAAGGCTTCCATGTTGGATTCGATTACTGTGTACGACCCGACCAGAGATGAACATTGCAGAGGCACTGAAACAGTTGAAGCCGTTTCAGCTGGAAGCCAATGAAGAAGAGAATGTTCAAGACATCAAGCTGTTCCTTGAAAAGAAGATGCAATATCTAATGAGGGAAGAAAATAACGACAACATCGTGGGAAAGCTTGTAGAGAAGTCTGAAGGACTCATGCTGTATGCGTACTTTCTTGTTTCGTTTATTAGAGAGAATGTATCAGTCCTGGACAAAGGAGATCTTGATGGCAGCCTGCCATTAGCAATTTCGTCAGTCTACCTTTCCTATTTCAAACGACTAGAGAATGAACTTATGAAGGAACTTAGCGTCAAGGAAGAGAATTTTCTGAATTTGCTTTGTACTGTTACTGCATCACGGGA
This sequence comes from Meandrina meandrites, assembly GCA_963693305.1. Lineage (NCBI taxonomy): Eukaryota > Metazoa > Cnidaria > Anthozoa > Scleractinia > Meandrinidae > Meandrina > Meandrina meandrites. The sequence goes on along the minus strand of OY855907.1, from coordinate 26,315,099 downwards.
GCCCTTGCCAATTGGTTTCGTTTCTAAAGTTTTGGTGCCTAGTGCGAACTCGCCAGTTGCAAGGCGTAAAGTGCTTAAAGCTCTTGGCAGTGTGTCCTCGCTTCTTCCGATCCGTGAGGGCTTTCTACACGTCGTTCACAAGTCAGTTAAAGATTGGTTGACAGACACATCATCTTACGGAGAGCACGAGTTTATCATGGACGAGAAAGAGGGCCATCGCATTCTTGCAAGGCTCTGTTCTGATGAGCTTGATAATCTGAAAGAGAAAGGTGTACATGACAAACCGTTTAGTTCCACTGAGGAGTATGCACTACATCATGGTGCACGACACATGTTACTGTTGGACGAAGATATGACATCGCGTACCCTGGAGGAATGTGTACAAACATACGTGCTAGACTTAGAGCTGCTGTATGCGAAGCTCTGTTTTAACAGTTCAATGGCAGCTGAAGACATTTTATGGCTTCAAACTCAAGAAATCTCTCAGGGACTGTCGGAAGATAGTAAAGGTTTGTTGAACACCTTAAAGTTCCTGTTAAGAAAGTACTTCAACATATTTACAAATCATCCTCATGTATTTTTCGAAACCGTGCTGAATAAAGGAGGAGCAGCACTTTCTTCTGTGGCATCAAACCTGTTGCTGAACAAATATTCTGAAATATCGTATATGGAGTTCGTACACAAGCAGCTGGAGCAAGGAGCTGTTTTAGCCCGTTTTCAATGTTCGTCTCAAGTAGCTTGTTTCGATGTTTCACCGCAGTTAGACTACATGGTGTGTGAATGTAAAGACGGAACGATTCAGTTGTGGTCACTCCATACTGGCAAGCTAGTGTGGGAACGACCTGTGAAAGTAAAGAAGCGTTGCTTCACACAGTATGGGGCACTTAGAAAGTTGCAATCCTCATCAAGTGTCTTTTCATTTTACCGCTCAGTCGTTTTTCATCCTACTGTAGACGTTGTCTTACCAGGAATACTTAGCCATGGCTATACTTTTGACGGAGATCTGAAACCACTTTTTCCAGAAAGCAGTTGCAGTTTCAAGGTTTGCTCAATTTCAGGAGACAAGACCAAGATGTTAACTGATTGTCCAGGCGATGCTAAACGCATTGTTATGTGGAGTCTTAAGACTGGTTCAGAGATTACTCGTACGAGAAGAAATGAAGATGTTTTGTCATTTGCTTGGTCACGAGATGGAAAGCTGCTGGCAATTTCCCATTCCAAAGGTTCCATTTCTATCGTTGATGCGATGGATGGTTTTAGAACACTAGTAGAAACCGTCATCCCCGAAGTTTGTGGAATGATTAAGTTCTCACCTGACTGCCGATCTCTTTTTTGCGTAAATAAACAAGCTCATTTGGGGGAGCAAAACATTTTTCATTTGAATATCAATATGGCGGAACTTCTCAGTTGTACGTTATATGATTCTAAATCCTATGTGCCCTGGGAATTTGAATCACGCAGCGAGACTGGATGTTTGTTAGGAGATCCTATTTCTTCTGGTGATTCAGCATTTGAATTTGTGTTAAACAAGCAAATTGTATTGAGGGGCAATTCTTATGGTAGGTTCATAGACATGTTGAATATTAGTGAAGTACGTGAAATCGACAGAGCAACTACACTTTCCAGAATCAGTGACATTGTATTTTCTTTGTGTGGAGAGACTGTTTATGTTGTCGGTGATGCTGCCAGAGCAACAGTTGGCGCTTGGGATGTTTCAAGTGGGGAGCTCCTAGCACAGAAGAGCAGTGAAACAGACAAACATTTTCTTGTAGCTGTGAAGGAAGGTATTTTATTAGCAACAACAAGTGGTACTCTTGAGCTGTGGAATTCTGAATTGTCGCAGTGCGTCCGAAACTGGACCGATATAAACGAAATCATAAAGATGATCCCAATGTCAGAACAACGAGTGGCGTGTGAAGCAAAGAACCAAGTGATCATCTTGGATACTACTAGCGGAGAGATTGTATCGACAATCCCAACTAGTCATGATGAACATTTGGTTGCATGTAACAATATATGTCAGCTGTTAATCTACAGGTTCGAGTCACTTCAGTTGTCTGATGGTAAAACTACGCTCTGGAGAAAAAAGAGTCCTTTTAAGTTTCCAGGTGGGATGGTTTCTATTTCCAAACAGTTTGTCGTAATTTGCGCTGTGGAGGCTTGGGTTTTCCCCAGAGAAGTGTACGTCCTTGATGCAATTTCAGGGGAAACACTACACATTTTATTCAAAGGCTATTTGTACTTTGACTGTAAATTTATCACTGATGAGGAATGTGTTATCAGCTACAGGATCATCTCAGGAGATTATTGTCTTGGACTTTTTAACGTCAAGTCTGGTGACTTGCTGAGTGTAGTCAATCTCGCTATTAAAGCGAATTGTTTAGCAGCCTGTCCTCGTAAGCGTCTCCTCGCCATTGGCCAAAGTGACTCAAAACATGGATTCAAACTTATCCAGGTGTGGTTGGCACAAGATAAGCACAGCAGAAAGAGCAAAAGGTGAGCTGCTAACAATCAAATAATTAGTCGAATACGACGTTAGAACAGATTCTGTTGAATCTGAGACATTGCATTAGCTAGGATTATTATGGTTTTACTTGAAGCAAATGTGAAAAGCACAAATTGTACGCCTTTTATAGCTCGTGATTTTATTACTCCACTGATCGAAGTAGAATTTTAGATAGTAGTTTTGGGCATTATCTAGTTCTGTGGAAGCCATTGATGGTTAGAAATTGTGTTTTTATCTGGATAGTGTTCATTGTCTTTTAAATATTTGATCGCAACACCAAGAAAAGCCCGGGAAATTTGAAGAATATAAATTCAAAATGAAACGAAAAAGCACATGTCTGTGTTTTCTCTTTTCTGTTAAGTTTAAAAGATTTAGTGCATACCACTTAGATTGGCGTTTAAAATAAACACTTGAAATGTGTGATATGATATTACAAACGGCCGACCGTGTGTCGTCATATACTGAGGTCTCAATAGTACTTGTTTGAGTCAATCTAATTGTTTTTATTACAGTCACCTTTGCAAGTAGTTTCGGAATGTTTTTATGTAAACGCCGAATCAAAGGAATAGTTATAAAATATATATTGGTTCATCATACGACTCGCGTACATTGAATTGTGTAGGCGTTGGTCAGAACGCTCTTTCCAGGACTGTTTGTAAGTTCCTGTCTGCGTAGGACGCCACCTTTAAATTTGTTTGTGGACTCCATTTTCGGTTATGGACGGGTCAATAAGTACAAGACGGGTGGGCCGAAGCATTTGGAAAGCGGCAATTGCAAAGCATGTGACGCACCAATTCCTCTTAGCTCAAGCTTTACCAACCCACCCCTGATTTAAGGTTGAAAATTACATGACCCACTCCCTCGCAACAATTCTAGTTTTGCGAAATCTGCATAGTTTTTGCATGTTGTACATGCATAAGCATTTCCTGATTGTTGCCCACAATATAAAACAAACACGGAGTACACATAATGGCAAATCACTCTTACGGTAACTCTCCATTTTTAAGTGATGGCAGGCGTGCACGACTCCTGTAGTTCGTAAAAACAGTACGTGTAAAAGTACCAGGTACTTAAAGAAAATCAATGCTCAGTCTTATCCTACAAGTCTTATCCCATTCAACGCTAAAGACCATCTTCAAACCCACGAAACAGCCATGGGTATGAAAACGGCCGTAGCCTTTATTTACATCTTCATGGCGAAAATAGATAACAAAATACACCGACAAAGATGTTTTACAATCGTTTTTTGGAAAAGGTTTATTGATTACGTCATATCAAGGTGGACGCAAGCAGAGACAAATAAAAGAATACCTTTTAATGGCAAACAACTTTCACCCTGCAAACAAATTTACGGCTGAAATGTTTGATTTTGGACATGACAGTGTAAAAAGGCGACATTATACAGGGAGTCTATCCTCGACGTTCTCTCTGCTTTGTTAATATTTAGGTCATAAATATGATGACCCACGCCCTTTAACTGGCTCAAAATTGAGCGACCCACCCCTCGCGAGGGCTCAAAAAGTAGCTAGTGACCCAGCCACTCTCTTGACGTCATAATGCAAGCGGCCTAGCAAGGACACAAAAACAATATTTATACAACTCATTGACGACCCTGGAAATACATTAACTAGAGGTTTGCTTCGTCTCTCAAACCAAGTTCTAGCATTTGCTACGATTTTATCTTAACTCAAGAAAATTTTTGGCCCTGTGTTATATTCTACAAAAACCTCTTAAAACTAAACTAGTTGGTAAATTCGTCATTCTCTTTTAAAAAGGCACACCAACTTCTTATTTCCCATTTATTTCAAATCGTATTGTCAGTATCTCCTTCCAGCTCTCACGCCAGCACTCACTCTCACATTGAAACTCCTAGTTGTTAAGCAATAATCGAAGGATGGAGTGTCAGGTAATGCAGAAGTATCGAGCGGCGTGCATAGAAAAAAATCTTTAAGTTGGTTATCTTTTTTACAGGGCACTCAACACCGGAGATCACAAGAAAGTTAAAGTTGGAAACAAAGAGGTTAGTCATTTCGAAACATAATTTTGTGATCATTGATACCGGTAAAAATAATTAAAATATATATAAACCATGGTACGGAGGAGGGAGGGGTGGGGGAGAGTAGTAAGAGGAAAGGAAGAGGCCTGGAAGCGAGAAACTTTGATCTCACAACTTACAAAGCAGCCAGTTTATATTTCAATAAATGGTATTTTCACCACCGTAGTACCAGCCTTTTAATCAGTTTGGTTTCAAGTGCAAGTGATATATCCGCTGGCGGCTTTGCAAGCTGAGATTTTTTATACTATTTTGATCATTGTGTAATGTGTTTGATGTGTGTTCATTTGTCAGGTGTGTTCTTGTCTAGTGAAGGATGGTGTGGTAACCACTGATAGTTGACTTGACTTATGAGCCTGCAGGGAATGTTGCATGCGGTCATAGCGGCAAGTGCGTGTAACGAGCGAGTAGCCGCGCGTGAACCTCGCGCTTCTCGTTCAACCAAGAAGCAGCAAACTTCCATGTTCTTGCACAGGAGAAATATCCCACGAGGATTTTTATGTCTAGTTAACAGTGTTAGCGATTTATATTGTAGTTATTCTTTACTATGTAAGACGCTGTTCTTTTATAACAAGACCAGGCTTAAAATAATATTTGTTGCCGTGTGTCTGTTCAGTCAAGTCATGTCCAGACTATTCCGCGCCGTGTTAAGTCTTTTGAATCTAAATCTGCCTTGTAACTGAACAGACTAAGGACAAAATGCAACATATTTGTGTTGTACAATAACAAAACATTTTCCAGAGAATTTCATTTTCGTGAAAGAGCAAACATTATTTTCGCTTTGAGAAGTTTTTCAAAATATTTATAGCTGAATATAGCAGACGGTAAACTTCAGAATAAGTACTATATCTCAAAGAGTTCGAAACACAATTTGCTGGAACTAATCTCTATTTCACTTGGAAATTTATCCAAGAAAGTCATTTCTTGAATTCTTTCAACAAAGATTGATTGTCGAGGCAGTTCACTGTTTTTTTCGGTCAAACTACAAGTCTATGTGCTCAATATCTTGCTCAAAATTAGTAACATTAGGTAGCTAGCTTGATTTTTTTTCAACAATGAATGTATCGGAATTAGTTCAATTAGGCTAGGGTCCAGGGAGTATTGGTAAACATTCAGTGCCGAGTATAACTTGAACAACATCATACGCTTGAACAAGTTTTGTACGCGACTCACAATGTTCCCATGTTTTGAGGCTTCATGAAGGGAATACGAAATTAGGTAATATAGAGTGTATAGTTTCAAATTTGCAAAGCAGCAGAGGCGGTAGTCATGAGCCTGTTTTTGTATAAAAATAATTTATATTTTGTAGAAAATTTTATAGCTAAGACTTTTATCTCTACTATAAAACAAGGTTTTGGGTAAATATTCAATTAAGTAGATCGTGTATCATGAGAATATCGGAGTAATGTATTTTAACAGCGCCTTTGATTTAAAACGGTTATCAAAGGAAACTATAACAAAACAGAACCGTTAGTAACGGAGAGAAATTAGACAATCAGTATTGAGTAATGAAAGCATTTTAAAAGTTAAATAGCTGTATAGAGTGTTGATAAGAAGAGAAAAAAATAGTACCCAGTGGGTACATGAGTCTAATGCGTCATGGATTGTTAGTGCGGTTGAAGTATGTTGAAGTAGTTTCGGTATTTACGGCATAGAGCAAGAGGTGTAGTAGAGGTTTGGTGGTAACAGTGGTTCAGAAAAAGTCGAAAATATTTGTTCTCTTAAGTATATATATTTAAAAAGTTGACTAAATTTTATATTTGAAATAGGAAAAACATGTTACTTAGTGTTTGAGCTCATCGATTCATGTTAAAAGATTAGTGCGTTGTAGACCATAGGAAGATCGTACAGATTTAGAGGGGGGGGGGGGGGGGGAATCCTGAAAAATTTTAAATTAAATTAAATTTTTTGCAGGCATGAAAAAAATTGTCTGCAGGAAGATGACACCGGAAAAAAAATGTTTTCACGACAACGATACAGATAAACGGCACGCGATGCATGCAGAAGCGATGACGTTTCACAAGGGGTCTTTGATAATTTTCAGGACATTTGTTAAAAAATTAGGGTAAATAAAAGTAACTGTGACAACTTCTGTGCTGAATGATTGTTCAACAAAAATTGCGTTATCTCGGCGTGACATACGATATACGATATACGATGCAAGGTCAAACGCTGTCTAAAATTGTTTACACCTTTTGTTTTAAAGAATGGAGAGATTTCTGTTTACTAAATCTTATAGAACGCATCAAATATAATTTGTTTCTTTCGTTTATGCTTTAAATTAGTCCTTTCTAACGGCCCAGGAGTATTTTGCTTTGAGTTCTATGCGACGATTTCTTGTTGAGTTGACTCAGGTTGACTTGATTTCTTTTCCCAGTATTCGCTTCTACAGATCGGTTGATCACAACAGGCAACAGACAACAACAGATCCTGTCCACTCGCACGGCGAGATTAATCGATCACGTCATCGTCATCGCTTAAAAAACAGGTTTAAGATGGCTCACCTTTTCAACAGATGTTTCAAAACTGCTAATAATCGGTTGCTTCGTCTGCAGTCACGACAGACGTCACTTCTTAACTTTATGCCAAATTTATTCGATAACTGATAAAGTGCAACACTCACTCCAGACTCGAAATCTCAATTTAACAGCTACAAATGAAATAAGGTTTGCCGATCGGTGATGATACAAGCTGCAAAAAATATCTTCCTTTGCCAAAAAACAAGACGGCGGATCTCAAAAAGAATACAAACAATGCACCTAGTTCCCATTGCTCCTCGGTTCAATTCAGGGAGTAAATTATCACACCAAAAATTCCATAAATTCCATCGCTTTTCCACTTTACAGCATTAACCGATGACGTCATAAAATGACGTCATCGCTTAAAAACAAATTGTTTGTCTTAGAAAAATTTTCATCCCCCAGCTTCCAAAAAAAGTAATGGTCCGCCCCATAGATAGACAAGATACAGCCGCTTATTCAGTATTCTAAATTAAATATCCTAAATCCCATCAAAATAAGCCAAAATTTTTTTTTTCAATTCCCTTACAATTTATGCAATACTGCTCAACAAAGATTTCAATTTCCTTAAACGTTTCGACACAGGAGAGCAAAGAAAACATTCCGTGCAGAATGTAATTTAATTAAGCGAAGTATTTCACGTCTATTAAAAACTGCAAGAAGTTGAATGAAAGAGTTTTGCTTTCACGACTGAGAACAGCTTTCAAATAGTCAATACATGGAAATAACAATCAGATCAGAATTCAATAACTATTTAAGCGAGTTTTCATTCTGTCTTAACTACTTTTTGGCAAGTTTCAATATTTATGCAAATTTCGCGCGAATTGTAATTTGATTACACTGTCTTGTTTTCAAGCTCTAGATTAAATCTTGAATGGTGAAAACAAAACTCTTTTTAATGAAAGTTGCATTCTGTGAATGAAACCCTGCTTCAGTTGAATTGAACAATCAATTGCTGACTACAATTTTATTTAATTTTCCATTTTTTTCAAAGTTATTTTTTTGTTTATGAACACAAATGTCACTTCCGGATTTTTTTATCAAAAGATGTCGATTTCACGTTGCGTTTCCCAGGGATCATAAAAAAACATGCAGCTGAAAGGAGAACATTTTTAGTGGCTTCACACTTGAAAACGAGGATTTATATTACTTTGCACTGTAAAACATTTATTCCAATTACATACATGACAATTTATTTTACAAGTGCGTGTCAGTCGAGCCCCGTTCGACCGTTGCTTCGTTAACAACATCCTTGCTTCCTGATTGGATTACGATCACCGCACCAAGCCCGCAATGAGGCGGGCTATTGTTTAAGCACAATTACACCGAACGATTATCGATCCCGAACCATTCCCTTGGGATTGCTAACAGCTTTTTTCTACTACACAGAGTCATGCGCATTAGACTCAAAAATGAAAAACAAACGCAAAGATAAGGGATATGTTACAGATTTCTCAGTTTACATAATGTATCAATTTCATTATATTGCAAGATTTTTTACTTCCTTGTTGAAGAGGAGAGTCTGCATTTTAGGTTATTGCGCAAGTGATGAGAACACTTTAAATCGAAAGAAGTTGACGTTAAAGTCAGCTAAATTGTTTTTGGTAGCAATCTTAGCTAAATAAACTTGTTCTCAGTCCTGTTTACCGTTGCCCATCTTTACCTCCCACTCGCTCCCGCTACTACGTGCGAAATGCCAAACCGGCCTGGAGCGATGAGAGGCGGCTGTATTCGCAGGCTAGAAAGTGAACTGGCGATAAATAAATTTTATTCCGCGGCCAAAACTCCTTAAACTGTTTTTAACAGGCGCAGATTAAACCCTTTTATAGTTAAAGGGTTTCGTCTCACTAAACTGTCGGAAACACCATAAAAATAAAACGTACAGAACTTTTATGTTCAGCGAGTCGTAAAACGTATCGCGACATTCACTCGGGCACTAGTGGCTTTGTATAAGATCATTCATTTTTCGTTAAAATCTGTAAACCGTTTAGTTTCATTCGGTTTCCAAACACAAAAGCCTAATGAAACTGAAGGTAAATTCTCGAAAAAATCTTTAAAATTTCTTTGCTTTGACCGAGATTCCGTCAGGTCTTCTGTCGGCATAAATTTAAACTTCATGATCGCTCGTGCGTAGCGTCACTTCAAAGTTTGATTGCGGGACATCTAGAAACGTTTCCGCGGGTGTTTTTATTTCTGAAGTCGCGTATCAATGCAAACGGTGGAAAACGCTCTATGGATTTATGGACGACACCGAGGATGACTGTTTTACAGGTAAACAGCATGTCCTCTACCAATTTGGCCGTGGAGAGAATGGGCTAGAAATGTTTTATTTCTTCTGTGGCATCCCTGTGGATGCAAACAGATGGCGCTCGAGCCGCGAAATGCTGAAATTTTTCCACTTCACGTAAACTTTCACGTTTTGTTGTTGAAATGGAACCTCTGTCTCAGTTGTGTGTAATTAATGCAGGTAGGAATCTGTGTGGAAAATTAATGCATGCCAAGGAAAGTTTGCCAAATTTATGCAGTATAAGTAAACTGTCGTAATCGGCAGTGAAAAGAAAAAAAAACAGTCAAATCTGGCTGTTTTTGTTCCTCTGGTACATTATTTTCACACAGCAATTAAAAACAAAACTACCAAAAACATCAAACAAAAAAAATTGACTTGACTCGAACTTGACCCGTGACTCGAACTTGACTCGGGCTCGAACTTGACTCGTGCTACGATCAAACTCATTTGAATAAGAACAGCAGCTATTCAAGAACAAGGAAATGACGTCAAATCAAATCAAATGATCCGAGTTGATCCAGTCCGACTTTTGCCCCTTCCCCCATACACAGTCTTTCACCGAAACTGGCACAAAGAAATTCTTGCAGATGAGGCCTTTCACTTTTTAAGCTTAATCTTTTACAGTACACTACTGCGAACTAATGGAATGGCTCGATCCTACTTAGTATAGAAGACACAGGACACGTCACAATAGAACACTGCCTCGCAAACCTATTGTTTTTATTGTATTCCTCGTTCTTTTGCCCTTTTGTTCTCTATTGTTATAGGTGAACTGTGTCTTCCACACCAAGTGAGAGCCAATGAAATTTGCAGTCATAAATAACGAGATTTTTTTATTGTTTATTTATTAATTGACAGCACGCTTCTTACTTTAAACTACATACAGTAATATAATGAAAGTTATAAAGTTGTATGCA